>OX380343.1:12171488-13468135 GCA_947425015.1 Pterostichus niger
AGCTTAAATATGACAATTTTAATTTACGTCTATCTCGTTATAGAATAGCAACGTATTATACCAATAAATGTCGGTTCATTGGACGCGGATCTTATTTGTAAACAATTTTTGTATTTATACTTTTATTCTAAAATGAATAGAAAAGAAGCTGTCGGCATGTTACCATTATATTTCCGTATTATAGTCCGTTAGTATAGCGATATGGAATTCTAATCCGGAGATCCCGAGTTCGAATCTCACTCAAGCTGAAAAATTATATAATCTACTACTCTGCGGCTCGGTGAGTGCGGACCCTGTACTGTAATTGGGATTAAATTCCTGTTTTACAGAGTAACATAAATAAATAAATACTTTCATCTCTAGTACGGCCGCAGAACAGGAATCATATCTCTGACAAATCTGCTGTACTAACTTTAAAATGTGGTGTTGACAAATGTGTTTAGATAAATTTTTGAACACATTCAAATGAATAGCGATTCATGTCTGCGTACTAGACATTATTAATTGTAAATATTAACTTGGCGGGGCGCATAAAACAAACTTGAAATTGTATCTTAGATTCAGTTTTGTTTTTAATTGATTTTCTTTACTTTTCCGTCCAAAAATAATTTACTTAGGTTTATATTATACTACTACAGTTTATTATTATTGCTGAACTCCCAGTCTAAAGTCTATACGCCAATCAACTGCTCTTATATTTTTAATGTGTTAATCATTAAGCCACAAATTTATTTATTAATTTTCAAAACTCACATGCTTTAATCCACACTTCTTACTCGTTCGTATTTTTCTTGAACAATGTTACCGTAACATAACATTTTCATAGCGTATTCATAATGTTTTAATAAATATAAACATGAAATACATATTGCAGTGCGTACAATAGGTATTATTTAGACGTAAATATAGCATGTGTATAGGCATTGATACTTTTGAAACATTTATCAGTGCGTAGTTACGACTTAATGTAAGTAATGTTAAAATATTGAAATGTTTTTGTTTTTATTACTGTTATTAAACAAGCTGATATGAAAGAAACATGGCTTTCCAATGAAATAAATTACTTTTGCCTTGTTTTTTGGCCGATATAAGATGCCCACTCTGTAAATAAACAAATTTAAAGCGGAAAAGCACCATTATAACGATTGAAGTAGAAAATAACCCTAAGCAATGATATCCCAAATTAATGTATTTCTGTTTTCTGGTCATTCTGGTTCTATAACTCAAATACAACTCACCAAACTGGTCCTAACCTACACAAAAAATAAAATGGTGAATCAATCTTGTTGATGCTTTCGTAAGAGATTTTTTTTATTTGAAAGAAAAGTGAATGCAAGTAAAATAAATTTAAGATCCCAAGTTGTTATTTTAGTAGGTACGTTATATAGTACTAAAATATAAAAGGTAATTGTGAACAGTTAACCAATTTAAACAATTTATTTTGACAATAATACAAACTTCGTGATGGCTTATTAGGCTATTAGAAATATATTCATTCAATAAATTCTTGTGTTCTCATTTTTCTTAACATTGTCATTTGATGTCTTATAATTAGTTACAGACCTATGAGTATAAGTACCTAGAATAGTCGAATAAAAATAATTTCTGATATTTCTCAATTATCTTATTTATCTCGAATTTTTTCATATTAATTCATGACAAGTTTAATAAAATAATTCTAGGTTGCCATTTGAAAAATTAAAGTTGATAGTCGTATCATGTAAACCTGACTTTATAAAAAATTTCAATATATGTCATAAAATAGTATTTTTGATATACTAAAACTTCCATATGAAAAAAAAAAATTCTATTTCTTATAATAAAAAAGTTAAAGCGTGGTTCGTCTTTCCAGACTCATCCTGTAAGTAGATCAAGAAAATGTTCAAATTATATTTTTTTAAACCGAACAGTGGAAAAATAGAATCGCCCTTCTCTGTCTGCCGATCTAGCACAAGTTAATTGTTTTAATTGTTACTATCAGTTGTACAAAATTTTGCATAGTAACATACTATTTAAGACTCCTATTAAGTGTGAAAAAGTGCACCTAACAGTAGCTTTTCATAGTGAGAAGAAAAGCAAAAAAGTTATATTTAATATTTCTTGTGAGATAAAAATACGTAGCTTAAAGTAGGAAGATTATAATAAGCGACTGAAAATAAAAATAGACATTTTTAAAGACTGTGACATGTACAAATTAGTTCCAACAACTGTAAACTGAAATTTGTCATTTCGCATTTAGGAGAATTTATGAAGAAAACATGTTCAGCCAAAGGTATCATAATATTTTCAAAATATGTGACCTTAATGATGCCCAAGTCAACAACACAGTCAGTAATAAAAACTTGTCTACATTTTTAATAGACTGTTTTTCTCACCTAAAAACATTGGAAGAATATCAACAAAAACAATTACATGAGATAAATGGTATTTTAACATTGTTTATTTTCCATGCTGGGCACAAATTGTGTAACTGAACAGAGTTTTAATTCTGTAGTAACATCAACGTAAAGGGGGAATTGGGGCGTGGAGGAAAAAGACAAAAAACAATATACGCACACACGCACATATCTACCGCTCAGCACGTTTTATTACGAACGTATGGGTTTTTTTATCAGTGACCAAAAACGTTTGTTATTTGTTTACTCTTCATGAGCAGAATGATGCTACAGCATTTTCGGTAAAATTTAAATCTTCAAATAGCCGTTACTAAGAATTGTGTGTTTTTTTTGTTTTTTCGCAGGAGTGGAAACGAGGTGTGTTGTTTTTTTTTAATTTTGCATCGCAATTTGATCACAGTGACTAGGCTAATTTCTTTGACATTTTGATGTTTTTGTTTAATCTGGTTTTTTGCCTTTTGGGGATTTTATTTTAACTGGTTATGTTATACCAGGCTGCATTTGGGAGTTAGATAAACCAGTAAAAAAGTTAAATACAGTACATCCTACATTGTTTTTGCTGGTTAAAAAAGAAAGGGCGATTACAGAGACGCATTGTGTCCTTATGTTGTCTGTATGCGAATTCTTTTTGATTAACTCTTAATGACTAATATGTGTATTATTCACCTAATATATAATAACTTGATATGGAAATGTCGTTTTTGTTAGTTTGAACTCAAACAAAAAAAAATTGTATTAGTTTGATATCAGGTTCCATTCCGTAAATTATTATTTGAGCTTTAATGAAACTGACGTTCCATAGGAACGATATTTTATCGTACGATAAAAAAAAAAACGTACTGTAAACTTAATTACCGTTTTATTTGAGCGGTATTTTATCGTACAATAATTTAATCTTAATTCAAAGTAAACCATAAACAAAGAACAATTTAGTCACTTTGACAGTGGATAAATAGGACGGTAACTTTTTGAAACTGATAAAACTTTATTTCCATTTCTCTTCCGATAAAAACTAATGTTATTTGAAATATTTTATTTAAATTTTTTAACCGAATTACATTCAAGCATTTCGCATAAATTTCAGTTTGACAATTTCACTTTCTTACAAGACAGCAATTTGACTTAAAATAAAATCCCGATACTACAGTATTTTTTGTCAAATTACTAGGTAGCAAGGTTTCATGAGAAATATAAATTTACATGGAAAAATTAAAAGCTTTTGTTTAGTTATAGTTGATAATTTTACTACACGATCGCTGTGTGAAATCTATCAATGCCTTCAATATATTTTATCTTAAAAAAATTGTCCAATAAAATATCGCTAAAAATAGCCGACCCGCAGTGTGGTAGTTCATATAATTTTTTTTTTAGCTTGAGTGAGATTCTAACTCGGGATCGCCGAATTCGAATTCCGTATCGCTATCCACACCACCGTACTGACGGCTTATTATTATATTATCCTCGAAATAACATATATATTTTTTTATTATATTAATTCTTTTTTTTATTACACTGTACAACTTATACAAGCAATCGTAGTAGTATAGTAGATACAACTTGGGCCTACAAGCAAGAGTTTGCGAGTTCAAACCTCGCTGACTACAATTTATATCAATAATGTACGATTGTTTCTGAATAGCACGGATTTCGGATTCTAGTATAATTTGTAAGCCCTCTGCCCTGTATGGCTGTAATTGGGATTAAGTTCTTAGTCTGCAGAGTAACAAATATATTAATAAATAAATGACGTTCATTTTGGCATGAAAGCGAATAAATATCCAACAATGTTTTGTTAAATAAATTTAGGAAGTACTATTTGACGGCTGGTAACCGCACTTCACGCGAAAAAATATATCACTTACCGAGATCTGCTTAGGCAGTGTGCTACACCCAGTAATGGGTAAAAGGCGTGGTGATATATTTATTTATTTATTTGTGAAATCGCAGATGCTGTTTGTTTAAATGCGAGACAAGCGAACACAATTAAAAAATCCTATTGAAACTATAACGTCATTAAAAGAAAAATGCTGTACTTGTTTATTTGTATTTAAATTAAATTGATCGATAAATTAAAATTTGTAATAGAATAAGGTGATCAATAGATACTAAAAAGGACAATTTTATTTTATTATAGAGTATTTATTAAAAATACAAACTATTGAAATAAAGGACTATTTATTTATATTTCACTTATTCTTGCAATATAATCCTGCATTACAACAGTTGTGGAAATAGAAAAAAAACTAGATTTATAGTGAGGTGTCCTGATTCGCTTGAGATCACATCAGAGTAAATGTAAGAAGTCATAGAAAATAACATAAAAATAACGGATGTAGAAAAAACTTCAAAACTATTATGTATAAGTGTGTTGTAAGCGGCAAGTGGCTGAAATATCGCGGTTTCCTGCAAATTACTTCGCGCAATTATTTAATCAAATCTAGTTGGCGTTTGTCTATTTCCGGGTGTTTCTCACATCTATTATTTAATTTTATGTGAATTTTGTACTTTCTAAGTTTCGCATAAATTTTTGTATTTTCACATTTTGTGTTTACCGCGTTAGTGTTAATACTTGACGAGGAACCTTCGCATGTCTAATTTCTTTGCTTTCTATAGCGTGGTTATTTAAATTCTCACATTGAACGGTTTGCTACTTTTCTCACTTAATAAAGAAATTACTCTAAATTAGAGGATGAGTCTGTAAGTAGAATAATCATGATTAAATTGGTTTATGGTCTATGCGAGAGCATTACTTTTCATTAGAAATTTACTGTTTATGTTAATTTCACTCTCTGCTAGAAATCTAATTGATTATAATTAATACATTACTTTTTATATCTAGTGCAAATTAAAACTAATATCCATATCATCTTTCAAAGAACTGAATTATGTATATTGCATTTTGGATTATTGGTGAGGAAAAATTGCATCTTCTGGGTAGTAGATGCGATTAGATATGGAATTTCCTAACCATGGCCATAGTTTAAATTTTGATAAAAAATAAAATAAATCGGTATTGTAGTTTATACCAATATTTTTATTACTTAGGCTCGTTTTATATTACGTTAATTCTTGAACAATTGTGGAGAAAAAAATAGAACACATTTATTTTTTGGGACATTTTACGAAGCAATGCGATATTTCAAACTATTTGTTGTATGATACTATGTAATTTATATTTCAAAAATTGTTCGCTATTTGACAGGCGCGGTGGCCGAGCGTGTTAAGGCACCCGAACCAAGGTTCGTCAGTTCGAATCCGCCTGTCGACAATGTGTGATTTGTCGTAAAATATAAAATACAGTTCAATGTGTTTATCACACTCGGGCGCTATAAGCTAGTCACTTATAATACCTTAAATCAGTGGTTTCCAAACTTTTTCTCTCAGCGGCCCCTTTTTTCCGTAAAAAATTGTCGCGCCCCCCTCATTTTTTATAACAGCCTAACTTAAAAAATCATAAATAATTTATTTTATAGAATACAAAAAAATAAGTACTATAAACAAATATTGTCATTATATAAGATATTTGTTATAACAAATCTTTTTCTTAACCTAAAATAATGTTTATGACAACATAATTATAAAACAAAATAATGTAACAACATTTATAAACATAAAATTGTAATAAGATTGGAAATAATATTTAATTTAAATTAGGCATATTTAATACAATATAATCATAATTTTTGAGTGTCCTGAATGGGCGCTTGTTTTTCAGTTTCTCGAACCGAGGAGTCTTTAAAACAGCTACAGCGGAAAAGCCTGTTTCACACAAATAAGATGTTACGAAAAGTAACAAAATTTCTAAGGCTTTGTTTGTTAAACTAGGGATATTTTACTGCGAGCGCGAGTTAGAAACACCTGTGTGTCATGATTGAGAATGTGTTCATAAGCCTCAATTATATTTTTATATAGCGCCCCCCCTTGAAACAATCTCACAGTTTGGAAACCACTGCCTTAAATAATGTAGCATTCGACTACGAAAACCGGCAGTACGGCAGTGTAAAAACTGCGGCTCGGTGTGTCCGGTAGGCCCAGGCCCGATTTGGGCTGTAGTGCCATTAGAAGAAGAAGAAGTTCGCTATTTAGTGTAAAGTCAAACGAGCTTTTAGTCGGCGGTCACATTGAACAATTGAGATCGATTGAATGCGATTGATTAAAAATTAAACTAACAATAGCTTATGTCAATGGTCATACTGCTTGTTTCGATTATAACCGAACAACGTTGATCACTAATCATTGGTTTGATGTATCAAATATGTTTGATTTTTAAAATTGATCGATATTATTTAATGTGTGTCCACATATTCAATCGTGTCACATGTTTCATACCAACCAAAAACGACAATTTATGATTTATATTTATATTGATGTATATGAGATTTAGAAAGCTTTTTATTGTTAAGTCAATTTAAACTGACGGAGTCAGTAAAATGTTGATCGATTATTATTAATCTGTGTAATGTACTCAGTGTGACCGCTGCTTTATGGTTAGTTGCATTGCCAAAATATTCGACAGAAATGCATTTATTTATTTAATTTTAAACTACATTAAAAATTGAACTTTTGGCGATGCAACTGATCATAATCTGTTAGGATATATTTATAGATGTAGGATATTGTAATTTCAGCTTCAGTACATCGGATTTGAAGTTGAATAAATCCTTAAAACAAATAACAAAAATTTGTTATTAAAAGAGTAAAAATATAGAATATTTCTAATTAATAATTCAGAGTTTAAATAATTCGTATTGATTTAAATTTTTATTTATCATTATCACAAGTCATTTTGAGTGTTTTGTGAAGATTAAATGTATTTTTTTAGTCCTTCGGTATAATCAAAAAAATTAAAAGTGACATAAAAACAATAGCGAAATTTCATTTGTTGTTAGATTACTTATATTCAAATATAAATATTGCACCTATCTTATTTCTCTATTTCTATTGTGGTTATTATGTTTTATGCTTATTTTATTCGATATAAATTTTTGATTTTTTATATTATACCCTTGAACCTTGAAAATAGAAATAGGAAACTATCTTGTAAAATATTGATCGTAAATTCTAAATTCATGTCATGGAATCGTGGAAATGCATATTAAAATTTTCATTGTGCATAAAATGTTTAAAATTAATTATTTATTGACTCGTTAAACACTTAAATTGCTTTCATCACGTCATCGTGTTTTTAGCCCAACATTGTATAATAGCAAAATATTTCATGTTTATTTAGGGAAACTAGTTAAATATCTCAAAAACAAGGAAACTAATTTGCGTCATTCATGTTCATATCCTCGTTATTATCATTTTAACAAAATTTATATATCTTCAGATAAATTGTTGATTTATTATATAAAGATAAAAATGTTTTATATATTTTGTAGAATCTATGTTTCTGACAGTAAGGGTAGGTTTTCCATCTCCGAATAAAGTTCTCGATAACTATCAGCGGGATAAATAAAATATCACATCATAATTATAGCTCAAATGATAATCATTATACTGAATACCATTTTCTGATTTACAATTATCCTGGCGATAGCTATCAAAATTTTTATACTGAGATGGAAAAACCAGTCCTAGATTAGATAGTTTGTTATTCATAGAATTAAACTATTTTTAGGGTATATTATTATTTTTTTTCTATTTTGTTTACTTTTTACATGTTAATGTAAGTATAAAAATATTAGTCTTATATTTTTATTTAACTGAAAAATGTCTAGTATTGGAGATTTTTGTAAATCTTTGACTTCTGGTAGACGAATGATGACAAAGAACACTTTAATCAGAGAATAGCGACAAAGAACTTATGAAGTTGTTGAGATATTCGCTTATGACGTCAGATATTTGACCATCATTTGGAATAGATGTCCTTTTCATTTAAATTTTTTCCTTATAAATACGTTATATTTTACTGTTATTTTAGCATTATTATAATGCGTATGTGTCTAGAATTGATATGTATTTATTTATTTCTATGTATTTATGGTACTCTGCATAACTTCCTAATTACAGTACCCAGTCCGGACTGAACGAACCATAGTGTGGTACTGTGGTAGTACATATATTTTTAGCTTAAATGAGATTCTCGGATTCAAATGTAACGCACACCACCGTACTGCCGGACATGTGATACATATTTTCCTAATAGGCGTCTCTACTATACGAATTACCATAGAATTAGGTGAATTATCTTGAAATTACAATTAATGAGAGAGAACATCATTTGTTTATTATTAAACAGAGATAAACTTGCATCTTAAGCCAGTGATCGATCGTGCGTTTAAATCTCAATTAAAATATTTCAGTGGTTCGGAGTACTCTATAAGCTGTAAGCCTCCTGTACTGTTAATGAAATAAAGTTCCTGTAGTGCAAAGTAACAAATAAAAAATAAAGTAACCATCTGCCACTGTTTTTAAACTACTGGTTTTTAATTTAATAAATTAGTCATATAAAGGCTCGCGGCGAGGTCGAACGCTCGTACACAACAAACAAATCAGGAAAGAAATTTAAAAACTTCACCTGGTTCTTTCCTTTTTAGTAAAGATCAACTTCAGCTCATTTCGTCAGACTCACGCACAATACGGACATCATAAACGATTCGACATTGTGTGGCGCTGTCTGCTCCACTCGGTTGTCAGCTGTTTATTAATCTGCGTCATACTGTATCCGTTATTAAGTTCATCGTTTATGGTATACGGAAGCGTAAGTTGAAGCTGTGCCTTCAGGAAAAATACTGAAGTGATTAAGTGCTTACACTGAGAACAACATTCAGACCACAAAGAGTTAAGCATTTTATTTTAATTTTATTTTATACCAAAGATTATAGTATAGTGTGTCATTATATAGAAAACGAATTCAGTTTTGATGTTGTTCAATGAGTATTCTATGAAGAGAAATTTAATTAAATCAAATTAAATTTTATTGACTTCAGCAATACAAGTTAACGGCAAGGTTCACCCAGAGGCTACTTCCATCTAAGTACACTATGTTATTAAAGTACATTATGATTTGCATGTGTTTCACAAAAATATGGGATGTCTGTTTTCCACTATCATTGCTTCCCTGTTTACATTTATAGGAAAATGGTTTCAAATAAAAGTTATAGATTAGTAAGCCCGCATTTAAAACACCCACCCAGTAATGGGTAAAAGGCGTGATGATATATTTATTTATTTAATAAAATTAATTTTACTTATTTTATTATGTACTGCTAAAATTTATTTTAAAAGTTGATATTATCTACAACGGGAACAATTGTAAACAGATAGAATAAGTAATACTATCATTACTCCTCGTACTCATTACTGGGGGTGGTTACTCTGCTGTAGCAGTTCTCGGTTAATGATATATAACGTAATTAGAAGAGAAAAATTTACATAAAAATGCATTTGTTCAAATTGATAACCAAATATCTGATGTAAGTATATGAATATCTTATCAACTTCACATGTTCTTTGTCGCTATTACTATCTCACTCCGATGAAATTGTTGGTTGTCACCGTTCATTGACATACATAATAAGATTTTAATAATTATTTGTGTATTAACAGCGTAAAGTGATTCTTTGTTACTCGAACACGGTAATTGTAGCGCGAGCCGAAGACACTTTACGCTCGTGATACACACATATTTTTTTCTACGATTGCTGCATCTTAAAATTATTAAAAAAACTTATGCGTACTGAAAATAAATTCGTTGTGTCAACTGTTAATATGACAAGTTTCTGTTTTGTTTGTATCTCTGGTAACTTTTGAAATAAGTGCACATTTAATATCTTTTTCGCGCGTTGCCATTGGAAACGCGCACATTTAACGTCTTTTTCGCGCGTTGCCATTGGAGACGCACAAAAAAGATATTCTTCGATTATTCTACAGAAAACGTCAATTTTACGATGACAAATGAGTGCGTAATTGTCAACTTTTCATAGCAATCGTAGAAAAAAGACGAAATTGTTCGTTGTCACCGTTCATCGATATACATAATAAGATTTTAAAAGACTTTTTTCTACGATTGCTATGAAAAGTTGACAATTACGCGCTCATTTGTCACCGTAAAGTTGTCGCGCGAGAAAGATATTAAATGCTTGCTTATTTCAATAATTTTCAGGGATACAAATAAAACAGAAACTTCTCATATTGCCAGTTGGCAGAACGAAGTTATTTTCAGTACGTATACTTTTTCTAATAATTTAAGATGCAATCGTAGAAAAAAATATGTGTGAATCACGAGCGTAAAGTGTCATTGTTCATTTTACTCTATTGCAGCTCTTGCCTTCGGTTCGCGCTGCAATTACCGTGTACGAATAACAAATAATTTTACGCTCTTAATATATAAATAACTATTTTCTTTAATATTACGCATTTTTCAACTAATAAAATGGGTCGAATATTTTTATAATAATATAACTTCAGAAGCACTAACAATAAGTGTATAAACAGTCATTTTCTATTGTGTAAATAGGTTTAATATCAATAATTTCAATCCGGAATAAAAATTGAAGTAGTTAATTTTAAAAGAATTCTTTTTATGAATTTGCTTGTTAAAGTCATGCTCATAATCATGTACAACTTTATGCAGTCAATTTAAAGTTCTTTAAAGATTTTTTGCAATCTCTAATATCAGTATACAATCTATATTGTCATATACACAATTCTTCTTTTTGTACAGTCTCATCAAAAACCAACTTCATTGTATTGTGCATTCCCGGTTTGTAAAGACAGTGTACAGTCTCTATAGTCGCGCTTGTAATGAATAAGTAGGAATGAAATTACCGGTAATATGTACCAATACGTAATATCGGAATATCACATCAAGTATCGGAAGCAAGTACCTATACTTTAAAATAATGGTATTAGAAATACATAAAAAGAAAAATCTTTTCGTATTTAGATACATATCATGGGATGACTGCAAAAACAAGATAACCTCATTTTTATTAAGAAGGGTTTAAGTGCGCAAATGTATTTAAAAATTCATGAAGTATGTAGCATAAATGGAGGTTAGCAGAATTATCACTTTTCGCCGTGGAGAATGATGTGGAATTCTGTAGATATCGATGCCTTGAAACAAGTATCGATATTGATAAAGTAATGAAACACAGGTACTAAGTACTAAAATATTTGGCATCGAAGTGAAAGTTAACTGTGATATTATTAATCCTTAAAATCTTTATTTAAAGTAATCATGTTTGAAGTCTTAGTCATGTGACTGTGCAGTCAAATGTACAGAATTATGTATAGTGATGTACACTTTTCGGATTTACATTTATTTGAAGACAGGACAATGAATTAGATTTTAATTTAAGATACTCGTGCTTGATAATTACTCAGCATTTAAGTTCTATAAATCAGTAACATGGCATTTTATTTATGTATTGATAGAAATTTCAAATAATAATAATTTAGAAATACATTACTGTAGTTATTTTTTTAAACAGACAAAGAAACATACAGTTTTTATTATTTCGTAGTTCATTATAACGCGTTATTAATTGCTCCCCGAGCTAGTTCGTCTCTACATAACTGTACCTTGGGAAATTGTATTTAACTGAAAATTCGACCTCAATCATTTGAATTCGTTCTCAACAAATGGTCCGGAAAGTTCTTACCCGAAAATTTCAAAAAAGAATTAATGAAAAACCATGACACTAGTCTACCAAACCAATAATTTTAATCTATTCTACATTTTTTGTTTGTCAGCTTATGAAATGATACACAGAATCTTAAATGAAAAATAACAAGTTTGTAAGAGTGTTCAGTTACTTACACTATCAAATTCAAAATATAATGGACTGGTACATTACTGCCACCTAAAACAGTTTGTCGTGAAAGTTCCCGTTAGGGGACCACGAACAATTGTCGGATGACAAATTGTCTAAGGCCAATTTTGTGAGGATAAGCCCAAAGGCCAATTGCTATGAATTAGATCCAGATTAACAGACAGACCAATTTTTAAGAGCGTATAATTTAAAATTGGCACTATTGGGATATCCAACTAGTAAGAGATAACGTTGATATGTCAAACTTGAGACAAAGGTACATTTTCTATTGGTCTCCACAAACTTACAGTCACATTTATTTCTTTGCTGATTTTATTATGTGTTTGATCATAGTGTCTTTATTATGATTATTAATTTATATAGAATATAGTTGTGTTGTCGTTAGTTGTAGTTTTAGAACTAGTTTCACTTCTTTTCTAACTTTTAGTATAAATTTAATCATCACGGCTTTTACCCATTACTGAGTGTGGCACTCTGCCATAGCAGCAAATCACGGCCCCCAAAGATATTAGTGGAGGGGGAGCCACGGGCGTGGATTTAAATTGGTGAAAATTGTTTGTCGGCTGTGGAGATCGAACCAGGGTTCTCAAGATCCACAGGCCGACTCGATACCACTGAGCCATCTATCCCATAAATATAACCAACATGCTTTAATATGTTATTGTCGTATTCCGCATATATCCTGTTGATATACATAGGTTTTTGTTTAATTTGGTCCATATTAGTATATTTAATAGAACCAAATAAAACAGCAAACAAAACTACACTAAATAAATATGAACAAATAAAATCACATTCTTTTTGTGTCACACTGACAGTTGTAGATTAGAGAAGGTAAACTGTGTAGATTTTTCAAACCTTTTAAAATAAAATCTCTGGAAATTCGAGAATTTGGAATAGATGTGCTTGATATTTACAACATTTTCTATAACTTCGCATTGAACAATATGATTTTGTAAGCCTATAATCGTGTAAAATATGAGAATCGCATCTCTCAATGCATATTTTAGAAATACATGTAAACTCATTACCGTTTAATAACCGCATAAGTAGAAATTACTTCTTTTAGTATAATGTTAGTTAATTATAGCTTTATTACCTTTTTTATTGTAATTATGGGATAGGTGGCTCAGAAGTATCGGATTTGTGAACTCGGGTTCGATTCCCACAAATAATTTTCTCCACGTTAAAACTACCCTGTGGTTCCCCGTCCACTAACATCTTTGGGGGTTGTGATTTGACGGCCGGCAACCGCACTTCACGCGAAGAAATATATCACTTACCGAGATCAGTTACGGCGGTAATGGGTACAAGGCGTGTATACGTTTACAAAAATTGCTTTTATTAATTAGTTTATCACAAAATTTCGAATAAATGAAATTAGTTGTATTTAGTTCAAATTTTATGACTACCCATTATAAAAACGATTTTTTTTAAATGTACATAACGAGCATCAAAAGTGTCAGATAACGTACGACTTAATTCAAGTACATGAATACTGTTTCGAGCGAATTATGTACACTACTTTTCACTCCACAAACACCTTTGCGGATCGTAATTTGACAGCTGGTAATCACGCATCACACGAAGAAATATATCATTTACCGAGATCAGCAACGGCAGAGTGCCACAGCCAGTAATGGATAAAAGGCGTAATAAAATATTTATTTTTTATTTGTTGTATATATTAGTTATAATGTCTTGTTTTTAAGTACTTAGTTGATAGTTAGTAGCAAACTGTACTTTTGTTTTCGCCTCTATGGACGCATTCTTATTTAAGAATCCTAATATATTTACTTTTAACAATAAGAAAATAAAAATTAATAGCTCCAAAATTAATTGTTCCTCGAAAGCTCCAAGTTCTAGATTCGACCCGACTTAAACTAATACTTTGCATCTCATTTGATACTAAAAGATGAGATGTTCAAAATGCTAAGAGATATTTCGGTGTACAATAGGAATTTGTTACGAAACAGGAAACGTACAACCTTGTGAACTCCATTCCGGAATCATTATGCGCAGCCGTATTTTTAGCTCGACAGCTCTCATCGGTACGCCTGTATCGGCAATAATTAAATTTTTTCATACAGTCCCTAGGTGACGAATTCGTCTTTGGTTTATGTGGATGTATGGCGTTCAACTCGATCTTATGACCGAGACATTTAAATCTTTCTTAATATTGCCAGCTTTAAGCATACAATTATATTTTTATGTGCATTTGAATCGTAAAGAACTGTTTATTTAGCTCTGTTTCTAGGGGTTACGATAATTTTAACGGGCTAGCCCGTATAAAAATTATAACGGGCTGTTGATATTGGTTATCATGATAACATATCTAATTTGAAACGTTTGACACTTAAATATCTTTTGATTAAACAAAATCTTGATTGAACATTTTAGTTATTGCATTATACTATTGCAATTAATTTATTAAATATACATATATTGCGATTCAAATGCCCATAAAACATTGTACAATGCTCGACTATTACCTGAAATTTACCGGCTCACACTGATTACAGGCAAGCGCCAGTCTGCTCGCCTGTTACTTTTCATTGCTTGCCTACAAATTTCTGTACAACGTCTTGCAATGTAAATAACTATTACAGTTTTACCATTACCATGGCAAAGTAAAGGAAAAAGTATAAAAATTTCAAGAACCATATACCAGAATTTTACCGGTAAACTGAAAATTTTACATGATAATCGTGATCCATTTCCGAAATATGTATAGATGTACACTATAAGTTAATTAACTAGTTTAAGATATGGATACTTCCTTAACTTGTAAAGGATTCGCTGGCAAAATTGATTTTTTTTTTTATGAACATTAAAATTGGTTTAGCTAAAACTGCTTGAAAATATATAGCGTGTTTAACATCATTAGATATATCATTTGACAGGCTCGCGTGCAAAATTAAAATAATTCAATATATAACCTATATCATTGGCCGCAAATTGCCGAAGCCGAGCTAATAGCTAGTTTGTTAGTATCTTTTTCAGCATAATTTTAATTCTGTACCATTTGCTTATAACAGGAACGAACAAAATTATTTTGAATTTAAATTGTATTAATTTTTGCTACACAGAAAGATCTGTATCTATATTTTGTTATTATAATTACAGTAAATACTAATTGAAATCATTGCAATTTTGAAGAAACATGCCAATATGAAAAACGAAAGGTAGGTAATTGCGTGTATAGAGCATATAACTTGAAAAATATGAAATTCTGTTTATAATAAACTGTTCTACATTTGTATATAAAGAGATCGTTTTATTGTGACAAATTTAACAATTTAAGGTATGTTAAGTTTCATGTCAGTCTTGATCTTTGACATCATTAACAAATGACGCTTTCGTAAAGTAATTAGCTGCTGATATTTGCTCTACATTCCGAAAATAACTCAATTAAAAAACTACTTCAAGTGTTAAAATAGAAAAGATGGTAGGTATTTATTTTATGCGCCTATGTTTATCGTTCTCTTCATTCAATATTGTTAGCTTTGTTTTGATGTAGGAATTAAGAAAAATTGAAAGTTTGACCTAAATAAAACTCAATAACATTAAAAATGATATAAACAAATTATACTTCATTTACTAATGATTTAATTATATGTTGTTAATGAAATAATAGCGACCAATTATATTCACCATAAAAATTAATGTAAGCTAAAATATGGTCTCATTAGACATAAAATAAAAAGGAAAGTGAAGTAACAGATCGATTAGTTTTAATTATTTACAATCAATTCATATTCCTTGCATTGCGATGAATATGTATATTGAATTAATTATTTTCATTAAATATGAGAGAAAATAATTTAACAAACAAAAGCATGAAAATAAAACCCATATTAAAATTAAATGACCATGTAAAACTAAAAAAAAACTTGACCTTATGTCATTGAGATATGTAAATTGTGGTGCACATTTCGTTGTTATTATTTTGAAATGAATTTCATTTGTAAAATAATGTATTTAGTAGGAGTTAGTTTGATGAAAAACGAAATATCAACAACTATTAAGAATGAGATAAAAATAAAATAAATATATCATCACGCCTTTTACTTATTACTGGGTGTGGCACTCTTCCGATACAGATCTCAGTTGGTGATATATTTATGCACGTGAAGTATAATTACCAGACGTCAAATCACGTATCCCAAAGATATTAGTGTAGGGAGAGACTCAGGGGTAATTTTAATATGATAAAAAAATACTTTGTCGGCTGGAGAATGCTCACATCCATAAGCTGACTAAAAAATAATAATATTTAAAAATTCTTGCTCTTAGCAACGAACGAATATGACACTTGTTACCATTTTATTCAATTGTACATATATCCGAAAATTAAATTTTCTTCGAATTGTTTGAGAATGACCAAAATTATGACTATAACTCACATAATTTCATCGACTAAAGGATATTTGAAGCCTAAATTCTAGATTATTTTCGAAATTCTATTTTCTGGATTTCTATTTTCTTTCATCGGCAAACAAATTAGTTTATGAAAGATTCTAAACGTTAATTTAGAATAAATTCATTTATTATATGTAGTCAAATATAGACGATTTTAAGACACAAATTAGTTTATTTATTTATTTAAAGTTACACTATCTAACAGACAAATGCCCAATAAGAGGATAAAAAAAACATTAAAAAGTTATTAAATATAAATATAAATAAATACAAGTAAATATCACAAAATTTGTAAATATTTAGTATATAACAAACAGTAAAATTTGTTAATTATTTTTCGCACGATTGTGTTTTTTTAACGTACTTACAGACGTTGTTTATATACCATGTAAGTTGAATATACAGCACTGCGATAAGTTGCTATAGAAACGAGCAAAATAACAGTGCAGTTTGAAGTTATAACCTAATTAGTGCGGTAAGTAATAACATAATGAAACTATAGTATATTTTCTTGGATTTCGCAGGTATTAAAGAATCACAACCAATCTTCCAAGCTTCTTCTATTTCACAGCAAATAATACTGTCTCTGATAATGTTTAATTTATGATATTTTCTATAAATGTCACGTTTCTAATAAAAACAGTTTGTTTATTATAAAAATTTGATTCCTTAGCAACGACATGCAATTATGATGTTTATTGTTTTAATGAAAATTTTGACTTTGATATTTGTTAAAATAAACTGAAAAACACGATCATACTAAAAATAGTATACAATACACGGTTGTTAAGTGCTAATAACCGAATCTCTCTCTCGACTTCGTCTCGCATTTTCAAACTTTTCCTCGATTCTGTTATATTGCACTTACCAACCTTATATCGCAATATAGTATAATAATATAGTATAGAATTTCTTTGGTGCGAACTGCAAGATATCAACATTTGAAAATGTTTATTGGTATAATATGCACATTTGATGGATTGAAGAGGATAATAATATTCGTAGGTTATGTCGGGTAGTTGACAAATAAAAAATTTGTGAATTTCTAGTATGAAAATATGGCGTGTAAAAATTAAGAAGAGAAAGACAGCAAGAATCGTCAATAAAATCGTGAATTAATTTGATCAGATGATACACAGAAATAAGTTGACGTCTTTTAAGAAGACACGAAAGTCGAATGATTCTAACAAATGATTATAAGATACTGTAAAATCTTGTTAAAAATTGTAGTAAATATAATTAATTTTTTTCAGTAATTCTGTTGTACTTTGTAAAAGGGATTTCAAACCATCGAACAGTACTTGGACCAAACAAATCGGGTGGACACGGATAGGTACATCTGTAACTTTTACTTTTTGATGATATCTTGGTTTATTTTTTAACTTAAATAGCTGAGTTTCAATGACATCTTAGATATAGTAACAATAGACGTACTTACCATAAAGAAATGTATTTATGAATTAGAAATGAGCTTTCACGCGTTCAACTATAATAGTACGTTACCTCATGGATACATGTGTCAGTCACATACATTTGTATGACTAAATTTATATAAAGATTTATTGAAAAATGTAAACATAAAATTCGCAGACGAACATTTAGACAGTTTATGTATGTTCATCGCAGATTGGATAATTACATATGTTTACTTTTGTCCGAAGCTTGTGTATTGCCGATGCGTAATGTACACCTATAACTAGTTAAGATTTAATTCAATATAATTCCAGACAATAATTTGGTTTTCAGATTTTAGATAAATACCATAAAACCCTTAATAATTACATAGAGATACATGTGTACCTATATGTATCGTATAAACTTTTATCCGGTATATAAGGGTTAAAATCTTAGCAAAGATTCGAATAGAAAAACTTAGAAAAATGACGCAGTTTACTGCAAATCGCATTATTTATTAAAATAAAATACGCCAACGCCAACATGAAAACCGCATCCGCGTAAGATCTTATGTAAGATATGCCGGTCACGATTTCTATTGGTCACCTTACATCTTGCAAACGTGCCATCTTCTACACTAAAACTCTTTTGATATGCTGTTCCAGCCTTCAGCGATAGAGAGTTGAAGAATTATAATATTTACGTAATAATCTTACATAAATAAATTTCGATCAACGATGAAATGATAGTTTTAACTACATATTTTCTTTGAAATATTATATTATTCAATGAATTTAAAATGTATCTGATAAATTTTGTCAGTCCTCATTTTTTCAGTAAATAATAATATATTCAATACAGGTACAATACGAGGTACTGAAATACGGTAATTAAAGATGTAGAACATTAATTAAAATAAAGAAGAAATGGTTTCTTCCGGTTTAAAATTAAAGAAACAGCCAATTAACAAAATATTTCATCAACACTGTTAGATACTTGTTCAGACTGGTTTGTGCAATGGGCATATTAAAATAACAAAGTAATAATGTTCGCTTCATTTAATAGTTATTTTTGTACTAAGTGCGCAAAATTAGTGTGTTTTTGTTGCGTGTGAGAATGTTACTTTTAGTCGAGACCGCAGGTCGAGACAATAAAAGTCATTCGAATTTTGCCCACGAAATACAAACAACTTTTTTTACAACTGTAAATAAAGAATAATACAATAATTATTGATTTATCTAAGTAAATTGAAGGAAAACAATCAACAATACTATGAATTTGATATTATTGATGTGTTGTAACTAATAAAACATGACAACAAATAATTTGGGAGCGTGCGCGAGATACTCATTTTGCGCACTAAAATACGAAATAGTGCGCAAAATACTCATTTTCGCGCCACCGTCCGGCATTAGCAGTATTACATAACAAAAAATCGTCCGAAAACCATGTGTTGCCGGCCGATTAGTTTAATTAGTGACTTTTTATGCTAAAAATATATGACTTTTTATGGTTATATGTTGGCATCACTAGTACGAAATGTCAAAATATTGCATTAGGGTAAACATATGATAAAATATTCATAGTTGAGTATTTTCAATGCAAGAAAACAGAATATTTATACATATATTTTAAACAAAATTGTAAGTAATTATAATTGAATTAGCAATGTAAAATCCAAATAAAATATGTTGATTTTTTAGGTTATAATACTGGAATGACAAGTCGTGAAATAGACAAAGAAATGAATTATGTTTTATGTTTATTAAATAAAGTGTACAGTGTAATTAAACTTATTGAAGATGTAAATTGATGAACAATAAAAAATTTCATATTTCGTTTAATCTTTTAGTTGCCAGAATGAAATGGATGACGTCAAGTAATTTTGAATTGACTTCGAAAACAAAAATTTATTTTCTGTCTTTGCTGAACTGTTTGGACATAATGGAACATAACACAGGTCAAATTTTTATCACATAGTTAATATAAATTGGAAATATTTATAGATTTGAAAGAGAAACTTTTAAATCGTTCTATAACATTTTGCGAATTATAAACATGTTATTATAATACACACTCACAACATAGCAGGTCGAGTTTCACTGATTGATAACAAATGGTTCTCCGGTTAAAAACGAATAGAGTAAATACAATTCAAATGTATTGTTATAATAAATCTTCATTTATTCAATTAATAATTTCACATTTCCTGCTATTTGAGTATTATTTGTGATTAGGGTTGTACAGCTGATGTCACTTTATTAAATCCCAAATGCCAAAACTTCAGATGAGAAAGTGTAACAACAACAATTCTCTTGTATTTTTTTTTAATATTTCAGGTCGTCTGAAAAGTAGTGTACATAATTCACTCGAAAGTGTGATAACAGTACTCATGTACTTGAATCAGTTGTAAGTTATTTAACACTTTTGATGCTCGTTATGTTTATTACAAAAAAGCTGATGTGGCACCTCATAACTTCCTTGTACGCGTATTAAACTATAGATATTTTTTAATTGCACATATTTGCACATCTTTTATTTTTTGTTCTAATCCATAGCAAACTTAATTTAAAAAAAAAACAAAAAATATGTAATATATATATATATATATACTTATATAATAAATAATAAAAATTCTTAATGTGCTAGACGCAGGATTTATTTCTAAAACTTTTATTTGTAGCATTTATTTCTAAAATTAAAATAATACCATTTTTTTCAAGGAAAACTGTTAGCAGCTTCATGTAATGTGTCACTTCCGGTTAGTTTATTTTAACCAAAATCTATTATGTTATTTCCATTGATATAATAGTCTTATATACCAAATTTGGAAAGTTTTAAATTATATTTGAATATAGTTTTTCATGAAAATCTATTATAGGCTTCAGATAAAGTACCACATCCGGAAGTTATGTCATGACCAAAAAGGAAGGTGCACAACAATATAAAATTTCAATTTTCTACGGCTTACCGTTTTTGAGTTATGCGAGATACATACGTACGTACATACGTACAGACGTCACGACGAAATTACTCAAAATGAATCCAGGGATGGCCAAAATGCGTATTTACACTGAAATCTGAGAACCGAAAATTTTCGCGATTTTACTTCGTACAAGGAAGTAAAAAGTACCAAAAATTTCGCGTAATTTGAACTAAATGCAACTAATTTTATTTATTCAAAATTCTGTGATAAACTAATTAAAATGGGGAAGGTGGCTCAGTGGTATCGAGTCGGCATGTGGATCTTGAGAACCCTTGTTGCTGACAAACAATTTTCACCAAATTAAATCTACTCTTGTGGCTCCCCCTCTACTAACAGCTTTGAGGGCCATGTTTGACGGCTGGTAACCGCACTTCATGCGAAGAAATATATCAATTACCGAAATCTGTTACGGCAGAGTGCCACATTCAGTAATGGGTAAAAGGCGTGATGGTATATTAATTTATGTATTTACTAATTAAAAACAGCAATTTTTGTAAACCTAATTTTTGAGGTAACAAAATGTTGAGAACAAAATTTATTTTTGAATTAAATGCAGAATATCAACTACAACTTTGATTTTCAGGACTTTTCTTTAAATTAATTTAGCGAGCAATGGCGGTAGAAAAACTGAGTTCCCATGTTAAACACAAATAGCCTGTTTTTCGCATTATACCCGGTATATATCATATTCTACTAAATATGAAAATGAAAGTAAACTACAAAGGCAAATATTTCTATCTAAATATCTACCAACCTTAGTGTTTCAATCTGGTTCATTTATATGAACCCGTTAGGTTCGTATAGAGCTTTCAAAATACAACGAAGCAGCACATTACATTACTCCAAAATAATAACAATAATCATAAGCATCCCTTTGCCCTTGACTCATCATAATAGATTCAACGCACAAAGAGGACGCTGATGCTGGTGCCTCGAGAGTGAGTTAGGATCCAGTCAAACGAGTTTCATTTGTTTCCACGCCAGTTAATTAAGTTGTGGAAATGACAGGAACATATCCACGCTGCTTTAATGTTTTGTAGGATTATTTTGTTTTGTAGTAAAAGCTAAGCGATAAATTAATGTTGGAAGTAATAATATTATACAGGGTAGATTTTTCTTGCTATTTGAAGAAGTTTCATTATACAACAAGGTTAGGTTAGATATTCGAGGGTAGTGTTGTTTTATACATCCAAAATGTCCTAAGCAAATGTTGACATAGGCTTTTAACATGGAAAATAAGGTTTTTTGCTCGTTTTGCAAATACAATTTTGTTGCAAAATCATAGATATTTAACATGAGATATTAATCCAGGCCTCTTCGGTTAGTACCCTGGTGTAAAGTTTTAGTCTAAATTTAGCAACATAAATTTCCATTGTTATGAATAAAATATAATCATCACGCCTTTTACCCATTAGTGGGTGTGGCACTCTGCCGTGAGTAGATCTCGGTAAGTGATATATTTCTTCGCGTGAAGTGCAGTTACCAACCGTCAAATCACGACCCTCAAAGATGTTAGTGGAGGGAGAGCCACAGGGGTAGATTTAAATTGGTGAAAATTGTTTGTCGCCTGTGTGAATCGAACCAGGGTTCTCAAAATCCACAGGCCGACTCGATACCACTGAGCCACCTACCCGATATATATATATATATATATATATATATTTATAATTTTAATGTGAAATAAATACTAAAACATGGATGAATTTTGTGTCATAATTTATGTCAACGTATTCGTCATTGCGAACAGTGTTGCCACATCAATATTTTCGTTGTTCATCTGGCTTAGTGAAAACAAAGTTAGACCAGTCAACTAGATTATACTGGTCTCGAATTGTCATTTTACTCTCTATTTTTTTGTTATATGTCAAAGGCAACCTCGATGCTATGACTCCTTATAAATTGAAGACGTAATATAGAATTTCTCTAATAACATTTCAATTGGTAAAATTGTTCTTGAATAACAGTGTCATCGTAGACAACTACTATGCCAAATCTTCAATAATTAAAGATATATTATTTATAAGGAGTGATACTAACGAGGCTGTTTTCGGCATATAACAAAAATTAGAGCGGAAAATTCAAATGGCATCGGTATGACATTCCATAGCTGGCATAGGTTGGTTAATTAGCCGCTTAGTTAGAATCAAAGAATTCTGGGTGTAAATCCCAGAACGAATCAAAATACTAAGAAAAAGGTGGGAAATCAGTTTTCTCAAATTGTTGCAAATATAAAATGAATACATCCTTATATCACTGGGGATAGCAATCTGTTCTGTCGATCTCTGTAAATGATATATTTTTACGAGTGAAATGTGGCTACCAGTCGTTAAATCACGCACCCCAATAATGTTAGTGGTGAAATTCAGTTGTCGATCGTGGAAATCAAACTCGGGTTCTCTATTCTACAGATGCTACTTACCCTATATACCTCATAAAAAGTCAATATCATTTTAAATTGACATATTAAAGAAAATGGTTAAGTTCTTTCAATGACATCATTTTATAGTTTAGTATTTTGAGTGCCAAATGCCACATTTGATATGACTATTTTTTTAATGAAATAATTGAACTACAAATTTGTTTCTTGGTTTATTCTTACTTTTTGTAAGTAAACGCAAACTTATCGGATTTTTTTCTGGAAACTTATTTATTTTTCTTTAGATAAAGAAATATTCTTGGTAAATTCAAACTTTTTAGAAAAGTAACACGGTGCTCGGCAGTATATTTTTGTAAATTTATTTACATAAAATGATAAAGTTTCCAGTTCTCATATCAATCAAACATAGGTAGTAATTACTTTAAAGTTCCCATTAAATGAAAAAAATTAAATATAATAATTATAATTTATGTAACTTTAATTTATATCGTAAATATAATAATAAATTATTACATTATAATTAAATAAATAATTTGTAGGCTCCTGTGTTCAAAGTTTATATCATTATTCTTAGAAATAAAAAATAAATATAATATCAATAATATACACAAGTGTAATAGTAAAATGCGTGACCTTTAAAAATTATCTAATAAATTTAATATTAGATTTCATTCTAATTAACCAGATACCATCGAAAAGTTGATATGTCATGCTAGAAAATTACATGATTGTGTTAACAATGTCACAAACTATTTTATATAAATGATTAATAAAATTGCAAATTGTTTTTATTCAATTTAAATTTAATAAATAATTATATTCTGTTACACGGAACTATTAAGTTCTTAAAATTATATAATATACAAATGGAGGGATACAGACAGCTAAAAAAACAAATCGCGGATAGTTATAAATTGATTATTTTCATTATCAACATAATATTTACAAAATATACAGATACTGAAATATAGCCGTAATTTATTTATATTCTAATCGTTTGTATAGTACAAATTTATGTAATTTGTTAAAACTGTCTTCTGTTATTATTTTTTATTTGCGTCATCAACTTAGTTATTATTTGTTAAACATAAAGATAAACAATAATAAACTAAAACCTATTACAAACAATAATTGATTTCAATATAAATGTGGTGATAGTATTAACTGCAAACAGTGGCGTCACGCAATAATGTACTTTTTGCATATCAAATATGTAGTACTTACCTATTTTATATTTTCGCACTCGTAAGTCAATCCATAAAATTAATATTAAAATAAATGAAATATGTTATTGGTGAAGGAGTCACAGGGGCCATTTTAACAAATTTCGCTTTACATGTATTTGTATTAACAAATTTATAAAAAAAGTTTATTAATATATAATTAGCTCTCAATTGCAATTACTGCTAGATTCACAAGCCTCTGTTGAAATATACTTGATTGCAAGTATTATTTTTATCCTTTTTAATCTGGAAAATGATATCTCTCCACTTGCTACTCTGATTGGAATTGTAAGTAATATACTTAGTGCAATTTTCAAATTAGATTATAAAATAGAACAGAATTGATTTTCCTAAAATTATAACGTAATGCTTCTTCTTTGTCCTGTCATTCCTCAGTGGAACATAGGGCCTTATGTAATGCTAATATATAATATAAATTTTGCAACTACGAATATTTTGTGTATATTGGAACATTAGATATAGGTCACATTAAATGGTTAATTTAATTTATTTATAGTACAACATATAGCAACATGTTATGTCTTTTGTATCTTTTATTTAAATATTTCAATATTTTTGTATAATGCAACAAAGTATTTTGTTTATTAATATGTTGTCATAATTTAAGATTAACGTAATTGTCAAGCTATAATATGACATATCATCTATCATAATTATTAATAAAATATGAATGAGGGTACGCCAGTGTGATGTAATTTAGAAAATGAAAGTTTTAGTCTTATTTCAAGTATTTTAAAAACGTCAAATATTAGAATCCTCATTTTCAGATCCGGTACTGGATAAAAATATACAATAAAATTACAAATAAATAATTAACAAAAATGTATCAATTAGTTTTATTCACTATAAAAATTTGAAAATTACGCTCTAACTTGTCATAGTAAAGTTCACTTTTTCAATGGAACAACCGAAAAATTATTTTGTCGTGCGTCTCCATAGCCAACGCGCGAAATAAACTAAGGTTTTATTTCCGAGACTGTAACTTATACCCGAGGTGAAGCCGAGGGCATATACAGTTGAGGGATTAACGAGGTTTATTCCAGAAATGCATACAAAACGTTTTTACCGATGTACCGACTTTTAAATTTAAATAATTTAATTTATTTTTGGTTCATTGATATGCGTTCAGAGAATCAAGTTTGCAATGGAAAAATTCATAAAAATTTGTTTGTATTTGTTGTGAAGGAGATTGTTTATTTACGTCGTGAAAAAATTTTCATGAATTAAAAACTTCAATATGTTCCTGCGATTTATTTTCAATTTGGTAAAAATGGAAGTCGATAGTGACGAGGAAATTGTTGGAATAAACCAATAAAATCAAGAAAATTCCGCAAGTTTTTTTAGCAGATAACGGGGTTGATATTCTTACTGTCAAAAGACATTGTGAATGAAAATCGAATGCTGTTACGGAGGGTTACATAGAAGCTTCAAAGGAGAACAAAATTCAAATAGCACGAAAGGTTTTACTGGGAAAGGGAAGCGACCCTTCAACAAGCAATATTTTAAAAAATGAACAAATGAAGACATTAGATAAATATTGTAAATTCATGTAATGTGAATATTGTTATTAATAACTAAAATAATTATGAATAGCTGTCATTTACTTTATTCCCTAGGGAATAAAATAGTCTATTATGTGTCAAATGTCAACCATATAAAGTGACAGTTTACTCTTGGCCGGGAAAAAAATAAACGCGCTCTTACTTCACTAGTTACCAGATACTTGTCATAATGACAACGAATTTATTTTCAGTGCGTATACGGTTTTATGATTTAAGATGCAATCGCACAAAAAAAATTTGCGCATGTCACGAGCGTAAAGTGTCTTTGTTCCTCTTACACTTGCAGCTCTCACCTGCGGCTCGCGTTCGAGTAACAAAGAGTCACTTGACGCTCTTAATACACAAATAACTTTTATTATTATACTATTATTTTACTTACATTGTAAAAGAGGGATAGATACTGAAATTAGGTGTTCTAAAAAGTGTTTATAGAATAAGTGGCTCAGTGGTGTCGGTGTCAAGTTTCACGACATTAAAGTTACCTCTGTGACACCCCATCCACTAACATCTTTGGAGGTCGTGATTTGATTGTTGGAAATTGCAATATACACGCGCATAAATATATCACTTACCGAGATCCACTACGACAGAGTGCCACACCCAGTAATGGTTAAAAGGCGAGATGATATATTTATTTCTTCAATTTTTTTTTAATTTTAATAATCATGCAATAAAACTAAAAGTTTCATTTTCCTAATTATAATAATAAATAGTACTCGTACATTCATGTTTTATTCAAAGAGGTATTCCTTTTGAGAATTAAAGTAACCATTACACGTAACTAATAAATATTATACATTTTGTACGACTACTCAACAAAACGTTACATTTTTGGGTCTAAATAAATATAGTTTATTGATTATAAAACATCTTAAAAAGTTGTTCATTGATGAAAAGATAAATCCTATAATATATTTTTGTAAAGTTGGCAGAATTTTCTATCTACGGATAAAGTTCCCGATAACTATCGCCAAAATTAATTAAATAAATTATTGCATCAGTTGGTATAATTTTTATCACTTGTGCTATTTCGAGGATACATTTTTTGTATTTATCCAGTCAACAGTTTACCTGCAAATGAAAAGTCTAGTATTTATACAAAATCAAAGTTAAAAACTCGAGTTACCCCGAGTTTCTAAAGACATTGGCTGGTAGCATAAGCTCTGTTTTTGGGTGTTCTAAGAGCACGGATCATGTTAGAGATAGCTAAAACACCCAAATACACTGCTCTTAAAACAGGCAAAAACAGAGCTTGTGCTACCAGCCGTAGTGTTTAATTGTTAAAAGTGCAAACACTTTGTCAAATAATACTGAAGATTTATACAAAACTAAATTTTGGCTGAAGAAAATATATCTATAATATTGCAAGACATTATTGACTCGTATACGAATTTTTACCGGCCAGTGATCATGAACTTGACAATCGTCTTCAAGGCCTAAACAACAATCAATACACTACGTCACCCTAATCATCCCCTAGCCTCCATTTACACACACACCCTATCAGCTGTTTGTCGGTCGCCAAGTGTTCTGTTTCTGCTAGCGTGCTGGCTGGTGCATGCCTCAACCAAGCACGAGTGACCGCTTAGCACGGCTGCCGCTACCTCGTCCAAGGTGACGCGTGTAGGGGTTGGTCAGGGGTCATGGGCCTCGCATCGATCGCGCCATTGTCGCGGGAGAGGCGTTTCACGGTGGGGTAGAGTATGCAAGTGGAGTAGAGTTGTAGTGTGCTAAAGACAAAGGATAATATTTATGTATTTACTTCCTGCTCTTCACAATATGTATTTAATCTGAATTACACTACCAGAGGTCTGTAGCTTTAATCCTGCTGTTCTGTTTTAATTTAGTATGTACTTGTGTTGTTAAGGGTCCGTAACTAAATTTTAATTTTTTGAAAAATGGCGAAAAACTCCGAAATTATTGGTTTTAGGCATAGGAATCTCCTTAATAAATATGAAAGGTAATACAAAAAGACACACAACAGAATAATAAAATATAGGGTGTTCCATTTGAAAATGACGAGTTTTAGTCATTTGAAGTAGAGTAAATTTTATTCGTATTATTGAACATTCTGTAAAATTACATTTAAGAAAAATTATGTCTAAACATTGAGTACAGTTACAGTTGTGTAGAAAAAATTTCTTAATTTTTACTATTAAATTAACTTCAATACGCCTTCCTAAAGCAATGCGTGTATTCGACCTATTTTAGAAAGAAATCGGAAAAACTTGAAAACTAAAATAAAATTCTTATGTCCATATAGGTGAATAAAAAACAATTTTAAATATATAGGGTATTCTATTTAAAAAAGACAAACAATTCTCGCCAAGCCGTCACGCAACACTCTGTATATGTGAAAATAATTTTACGTTATGCTACTTGAGTAAACGAATAAATTCTGTTTATAAATTTATGCTGTATTTCTAACGACAAAGGAGATATCGAAGACGGGCATTTCGATGACTCACCCAGTATATATATATATATATATATATATATATATATATATATATATATATATATATATATATATATATATATATATATATATCATTACATCGGTTAGCTAATGGTTAGTGCGTGGCCAGCGTTAAATGCTGAAATTGGAATTAATTATTAATGGCAAATAATGTTTCTGGTGTAGGTTGAGTTATGTCTTGAACTTGGATTAAATTATTATAAGCTTATTGTAACATTGCTTTATTTCGAAATATATATCGACTTCTGTTTTGTTATAGGCATAGAAAATATATAAAATTTTCATTTTACGATAATTTATATCTTATTAATTTTAGAACAAAAGTACCAACACAAGAGTTGTTCAGAATTAAAAGATGCATAATTTGCTATATAATGGCACTCTACAAAGAGCTTCAAGATAAAAATTTTAATTTTTGTCTATCTAATGATAAAAATTTATAAACGCATTAGATGCTGTTTTTAATTCTAAACATCTTGTATACTTAAATTATATTTCTAAAATTAATTGAAAAAATCTATCGACAAATAAAAATTTAACAATGAAGTTGAACTAAAAAAGACACTTAGTATAGTGTCAAATTACCCATTTTTAATTAAGTTTAAATCGTTCGGATATTAACGTCATATTACGAAAGAAGTGTGCTAAATATTTACAGCCAAAGTCTCAAAACTAATTAAGTTAAAGAATTTTATCTAACAAGTTCAAATAAATTTTTAATCAAAGTTGTGCTTTGAATTAACTCTTTAAAATCGGTCTAGAATAATATTAGCTAATCCAAAATTCTGGTTTAGCTAAAACTTTTTAAAATATCAGATTGCACATTACAACAGTTTACCCGGATAAATAATACTTACAAATAAAAATCTATCAAATATCAACTTCACGTACGAATGATTCAAAATTAAGTTACTTCTTTTTCAGTCTCATTATTTTCCCACTTTTTAAGCATATTTTGTATCTAAATATACGTAGCAACTTATTTTCTTTTTTTATTTAGTGCCTTGTTGTTGTTGGGTAAAATCTTTTATGTGTGTTAAAAATTAACAGATTTCGTTATAGAATACACTCATTTGTACGCCAATTTTTCAAATTAGTTTTTCTCAAAAAATATATAGATCACTAGATATAAAGTAAAATGCTAAAATAACGATTTTTGTTGGTAATGATGGTAGATAGAGAGACGTTACTATATGATAATGCCCTCGAATGACATCCGTCCCTCTTATGTTACCGTATTTCAGTCTTTTGCCCCGTATTTTTGTCTGTGCTGTTTTTGTCCATTATTTTATTATTTTACTTATAAAAATCTGTCAAATCAACAGCAAAATATGATTGAATTAGTAAAATTCATGATTATTATAATAATTCTTAATGGATGAAAGACGAGATGATATATTTATTTATATTATTTTTATTTTTTGTAATTTGAGTTTTGCAATTTTGATTTGATATTGTTTACATTTTTCTCAAGAGTTTATAATTATTTTTAATCAGATTAATAACTATATTATAGTTTATGCAAATTTTTGTTACAAAAGTACGGTTTTGTGATTTAAATTTCGTGTTTACCTAGTCATGTGTACAAAAAAGAAAAAAAAACCTAAGACGGCAAATGTCTGCGGCATTGAAAGATGTAACTATTTATAATTATATGTGGGTGGAAAATGCGTTAAATTGCGAGTAATTAACTTCAAGTTTCGTTCACTTTTTCGATGTAACAGATAGTGAAAACATATCGAAAAAAATTTCAATTTGGTTATGGTTAATCAGTTTTTTGTTAACGGATATATTAATTATTGTCGTTTAATATTTAAACTTGTGAGATTTAATTCTGTTTAAGTAAGTAGTCAATTAGTATAGTTTTATATTAAATATAATATCGACAGTTTAATTACATTTGAGATAACAATTTTATACTCTTAAAATAATTTAAGGCCTATTTAAAACGAATATACCAATAGAATTTTTACATGATTTTATAATTATTACTTATAAATTTAAAGTTTATTATTTTTGAAATGCGAACATATTTCAAAACATAAAAATTAGTTAACAATTTATTATGTAGCCTATGATAATAAAAATTATGATCAAAACTTTTATGAAGGCTAACTTATTTCATAATTCAATAATTTTACGACTCTATTTGTAATCTTGGTTTGTTATTACATTTTGCGAGCATAATACAAAATATAAATAACCTTCATATTATTAAGATACGACCGTCTATACTATACTGCTATTAAACAATCAAAACAAGTAAAAAAATAATGAAATATTATTTCTTGTGAGCTAAAACAAATTGAACTACTTCTTTTAATATTTTTAAATATTGAGAAAATTTGTAATAAAATCAAATTTGAATAACATTTCGACTGTAGCTCAGTTAGTTTTGAGCATTTGATCAAAGCTTCCTATTTAAATTCTGTTAGTATTTCATTTTTCTATCTGTTATTAAATTTTAGAGTTTATGTTTCACGGTTTATTATATCAATAACTTCCAGATGTATGTAAAAATGTAATTCAAATTATTAACATCACCGAGAATTAATACTGTTATCTTGTTCCCAACTATTGTAACCATTGCTTAAATTTTTTATTTGAATAGATAAATATAAGATAAATATGTTGTATTCATTTGATTATTTTAATCATGTAATATTAAAATTAGAGACAAGTATACAACATAATTTGCATTTTGTAGGAAAATAAATATTTAGAGGAAAATCTAACAGATGTAGCCTCTGTGCTAAGACTCACATTGCTTCTTCTTTGTTTCTACATAAACGTAAGATATAAGTCAGTGCAGTTCAAACAATAGTTAATAAAATCTGATAATATTTATAGGTTACTGCGTTGCTCTGGTTACTTGACTGTTTCTCAATTAGGAATTCGTAGTAATTTGTTCATTTTTTGAGTAAGGTGTTTGACTCCTTTTAAATGAGTATAAAATATTGTAATTGTTTCAATTATAATGAATATTTAATTTATTTAATGAGGATTTATTGTAAAACTTCTAAGTGATAGGTGACACAATATCAAAATTCTAAATCTATACAAAGAAAATGATAGTTTTGTTCGAAGGTAGAATTTAAAAAATTATTAGTTGAGCCTTTTTCGTTACTCTGAACAGTTAATAATGAATTAATAAAAGTATACATAATGACATTTCCAAGTTTAGATTGTCATTTGGAATTTTAAATGTCAACTGTGAAACAAATGCAATCTTTGCGATAAGTTTCTAAAAAAAATCACCTAGTATGCAATATTCAGTTAGCTGTAAGTTTGATCTGATTGGTTCAAATCTTGTTATTTCATTGGTTGTTAAATTGTGAAGGAAATAGTAGTATAATTATGACTATTTGTGGTATGATTTCCATGCGATAGTTTTTTATTTAAACTGTTGATAGTTATTGGGAACTTTATTTGAAGATTGAAAAACTGCCCCTATATTCAAAATTTGTATGAATTATTATTAACTATCGATTCATCTAAATTTTCAATCGGAGAAAAAATGTTGTGTACACCTCTGGATAAAAGTATCTTTGTAGACTTTGACTAGTTGCAGCCCCCATGCTACAATTTCTAGCTTCTACTTTCAACCCGTGGTACACAAATAACTATTGTATAGAGTAGAAAATAATCTATTGCTCTCGCGCATGGAGATTGTTGATCGAGGCGTAGCCGAGAGTAACAATCATTCAAGAGTGATAAAGACACCTTCTACACCGAGTGCACATATTATTTTTATTGGACCATCTGGAAAATTGAAAAATAATTTTTACAGTTTTTTTGTTTTAAAATTCGCTTGAAAATGTTGGAAGCAAATATCTACTTTGCATATATGAAATAAAAATATTTACTTTACATACATGAAATAAATATAAAAAAGCTTAGTTACTGTTATGATCGTATACAAAATAATTGTTCTGTACATAAAATTATGCTATGTATACAACGTTATTATTGTACAGATTGTATTTAACGGAAGTAAACAAAGTGATTCAATTGGAAAGTCAGTCCAATAAATGATCTGTTTCACTGACAAGTAACACTACCCAACTGTCACTCACCGATATAAATGAAACTTGGCACACTAATAGAACCCCTATTTTTTTTTCTTCTGAAGGTTGCTTTTTAGGCGTACACACCACCCCTGAAAGGTGGTAAAAGGAACCCCAAAAACCTCCAAGTAACTAGTTTTGAACCTAAAACTCTATTTCAGTTGAATATCGTAATTTGATCCCCCATCCCCTTTTTAACTCCTTAAAAAAATGCATATGATCAAAATGACCCCGAAAATAGATTTTGGCGATCTCGAAAACCCCTGGGTAACCAATGTTGAACGCGTAATATTTTGGTATTATTTAATTTTATTTATGGCGATTCTTGCTTGTACCCCTAAAAAGCAACTTTCGGAAGAAAAAAAAATAGTGGTTCAATATTTTTTAGTGTTCTATAATTGTGCCAAGTTTCATTTAAATCGGTGAGTGACAGTTGGGTAGTGTTACTTGTAAATATAAGTTAGATCTGATCCAAATTTTAAATGGAATGCGTCTTTGCTCGAAGATACAACTACGCATTTGGTTCGAATTGCATTCCTAAGTTATAGGCCTTTATCTGTAGTGTAAGCAAGAAAAGGATTTAGGGGAATAAATCCCCTTCCGAAAATTCGAAAAGAACTTAAATTATAATTTCAAATTCCGATGTAGTGCATCTGCGCGTTATTGTTTCTTCCTCAAAACATTAAACAAGCAGCAGATGACGAAATTCTCCTATCCATAGAAACCATCAATAAACAATAGTCAGGTGATATCACTTATAGGTGAAGATGTGGAGGTGTCATTGTATTGATCAAAAATATCTTTCAATGGACTTCATCCATTGCTTCAATATTTGCAACTTTGATTTATATCCTACGATTTACAATATGTTTAAAGTTGTTTGCAACTTGACCCGTAACAACAGATACAGTTGAACGATCGTTTTCTATATTATGTAGAACCAAGACTGACTTATGGAACACGACATCTGAGCACAGATTGTTATAAAAAACATTTACCAGGAATTGTGTGCTTCCGTACACACTGATGAAGTTTTAGACCCTTTGAGGAAGAGCTCAAGAAGACATACTTTTATTATTATTATATAAATGTATGTCACTTTATTTCTAATAAATAATAATAAAAGGGGTATTTCGGCTTGCGTCTTAAGTTAATTTCATTGTTTATTATATATATATATATATATACCGGGTGTCTACTTTTCCGAACATAGGAAATTCAATATTAAAATTTTGATTTAGCAATATCTCTTTACATATTAATTTTAGAACAAAAGTGTACTCAAGAAAAATGTTCATAATGAAAAACTGCATCCATAGAGTATAAGTTTGTTGTTCAATTGTTTCTTATGTCCGAATTAGAAGCAATAGAAAATACACGCTTTAAAGCAATTATCAGAGTGCCTTGAGAAATATTGTTGATATTTTATAATTTTACTCTAACTGGAACCAGAAAAATGACGGATGTTAATTGGTAATTTTCATAAAACCAATAGTGCCATAAAATAACAAAACAAATGTGTTATTAATTAAGAGTTTATTTTATTTGATACATAAAAAAAATATTTATTATAATAATGACAGGTAAAAATATTGGCTGATAGCACAAGCTATGTATTTGGGTGTTCTAAGAGCATGGTTTTAACATGTTAGAGATAGCTAAAATACCCAAAAACACTGCTTTTAAAACAAGCAAAAACGGAGCTTGTTCTACCAGCCAATAACTTTTAATTGGTACATTTGTTTTGTTATTTCATGGCACTGATGATTTTAAGAAAATTACCAATAACATTTCTCATCATTTTTCCGGTTTATGGTAGAATAAAGTTATAAATATTAGTGTCAAATGTACAGAAATATTTCGTCTATACAATAAACTATTTATTTTTTTATGTTAAATAATTAGGGAAAGTAGTAATTGAACATATACAAAATAGCATTGATAACACTATGGTGCGTCCTTGAATTCACCAGCCTGTATATATAAATATAATGAATATTGTATTATATAGAACATCAAATAAATAAAAATATGATGTGTGTCCTTCTCCAGCTTGTATAGTTTAGTGATCACGTCGTTGTAATACCGTGCCATGGGAACGTTAGCATGCACGTGAAGGTATTCGGGCGGAGCAGAGCGCAGAGGCGACGCGGACGCTTCCGAGAGCTTCGATCAATACCTGCGCGCACGCTACGGCACACTTCCGAGGCCGCTCAGTGCGGAACCTGGTTCAATGGGGCACCAGCACCATACGGCACCGACCTAGTGTCATGGGTTATGGTACGGTTGCGGCGAGATAGATTTCAGGTTTAGGGATTTATTTTTTGCTACTAATACTGTTGCGGACATAATGTTATAACCATATATATATGAAGGTGATTGACAGCCGTAGTGACAGATTTGACAGCTCCGCTGATATGAGGTAGTTGATCATACGATCTTAACCGGAAGTTGGCTTTTCTTGATGTGGATAGCGTTACTGAATTCGAATCCGGAGATCCCGAGTTTGTATCGCACTCAAGCTAAAATTTACATGAACTACCATACTGCGGCTCGGTGAGTGCGGACCCTGTACTGTAATTGGGATTAAGTTCCTGTTGTACAGTACGGTGGTGTGGATAGCAATACGGAATTCGAATCCGGAGATTCCGAGTTCGAATCTCACTCAATCTAAAAATTATATGAACTACCACACTGCGGCTCGGTAAGTGCGGACCCTGTACTTTAATTGGGATTAACAGTGTAACATAAATAAATAAATATATGCGAGTCGAAAATAGGCATTTCCCTCCCAGTGGAAGGAAATCAAATTTTCCTTCCCAAGATGAAAAATAACTGTTTTCCTCCTTTACTTATGATTGTTTACATTGCAGCTATAAGCACAATTTTAAATATATCATAAGTATTTTTATTAAAATGACATTATGAAATTGTCATACAAACTATCATATGTATACCTCGGGAGTAAAGTGTCATTTCCTCTCATATTATACAGATAGCTATTACTCGTATATTACTTGAAATAAGTATTAGGTGAAAAAAAATAATTTTGTATCTGTACGTATGAGACTAAACTTTCTTTTTCATCAATAATTATATGATTAATGCTGTAACTAATGGTGATACGTCAACTTTAAATATAAATATATCATCACGCTTTTTATTTATTAGTGGGTGTGGCAATCTGGCGTGGTAGATCTCGATAAGTGATATATTTATGCGCGTGAACTGCGGTTATCATCCGTTAAATCACAGCCATGAATTATGTTACTAGAGGGAGAGTCACAAAAATAACTTTACTGTTATGAAAATGCACTACAATTGATTGGTCTTATTTATATTTATTATTTATATAAGTTATTCCATAAATCATTTTATTCAAGACATTTGCTGAAATTTCCTTCGATAGAAAATAAATTATATTATTATTAAATAAACTTTCGAGTTACCTGTAGTTTCCATTTCTAGATCGAATAATCCAACTTGTGCGTCGTTTTCTAAAGGGGATGTCATGGTTATTTTTAGTTTGCAATTATTTTTATAGGAAATTTCATCATGAAGGTTCTAAACATAAACAAATGCATGACACTAAACTTTATTGTACAAATGTTTGTCTTTCCAGTTTTATTTCCATTTGCCTCAATATACTTTTGTGAAAATGGATTTTCAACGCTTTTTCATATTAATACAAAGACAAGAAATAAACTGAATATTGAGAATGAAATGAGATTGGCTTTAACAAAAACTCAGCAATGAATGTTGTAGCTAGTTGTCTAAAGGAGTTTTGTATTAAAATTTAATTGAATTATTTTAAAATTTAACATTGGTTTAGAATTGTATTTTGAAAATTTTATTTATAATGTGTTTTTTTCTTGACCTATTAAAAATATATTTTTGCACGATTTTAATGTTACAAATTATTGATCGGTAAATAATTACTTACCGCGATCGGAAGACGATAAGTAAATAAAAAAAGTTACTTGACTATTATAAACTATTACCTACACTCGTAATATTTTATTTCTTTTTTCTAATTCCGTTGTTAACATGTCATTTAAACTAATTAAGATGTTAACAAGCTATGGCTTTGAACGTTTTAGTCACTTAAATAATGCACAAAACTGAAAATTTTTGTTTCTTAATTTGCGATCGTCGAAAAAGTATAGATACTCGTTTTTTATACACTTGTAACTAAAGGGACGTTTATAAACCTTGTTACATAATATATAGTATTACTACGTTGTCCAACAATTCATTATTTTAAATTAAGCGAGACACAGTGCAGTAAACCTACAATTTATAGCGGTATCTAAATCAGTCGGATATAGTTGTATTTTGGTTATAATTTAGAATATTATAATATTGCGAAGGTGACGTTTAAAATAATAATAATAAAAAATTATTCGACTGATAGTTAATCGTTCGCTTAAATAAAATAATTATATTTGTTAAATTTATGTTAATCCATAGTTCATTTGGTGAAATAAAAATCTTGTTAAATAAATTTTATCAAGGAAGTAAATAATTTAAGAAAAATACTATTAACTAACAACATAAGAAAGAAGAAACATTTATTATGCATCAGTTATGAGTTTTATTTATTAATTATAAATAAATGTTGTCGGAGGATTTACTAATTTCAAATTATGATGGCCATCAAATTATACCAGCATAAATTATTTTTACATAACTAAAAATAAATCAGCCATGAACTTTCGAAATATCAATAGAGATTATTTAAAAGAGATTAAATTGAAGTCATGTTTATTCAACCGAAAAATTTTTTTTGTATATTTTTTTGCAGGCTATTGACTGTTATGCCAACAATTAAATTTTGCTAAAGGTTGTTCAACTATAAGAACGTATTACTTTTTGTACCTTTTGTATAAGGTCTGTAAGACAATTTTAATTTATTTTTAATATAGAAATCCAGTAGCTCAAGTGAATATTGTAGAACGTTTTATATAAATCTAGAAATATAAAACAATCCATGGCTAATGAACGAAAAACCACATACATATTATTTATTTATTTATTTTCATTTCAACAGGCTTGTAAGCCCAAATACAAAAGGTTATAAATCGTATATATTATGAACAATTATATATATATATATATATATATATATATATATATATATATATATATATATATATATATATATATATATCAATGGTATAGAATCGGCCTAAGGATTTGGGGACCCGGGTTCGGTTTTTACAGCCAACAAACAACTTTCACCACATTCAAATTTCCCCTTCCACTAACATCTTTGGGAACCGTAATATGACGACTGCATTTCACGCGCATAAATATATCACTTACCAAGACTACTACGGCAGAGTGCCACACTCAGTAATTGGTGAAAGATGTGATGATATATTTATCTTATTATTTTTGTGATATTTTAAGGTATATTTTTATTTTTAACATGTTTAACATTAACTGAACTGTAAAATCCGTAAGGTTTTGCGTAAGAAAGGGTAAACCTGTGCAATAAAATGTGTTATTATTACTATTACTTCAAATTGAGTCGTAAACAGCACATCTAGTAGTGGGGATAATATAAGCAAAGTAAGTCAGTCAAATAGAATAAAAAAATAATTGTGCAGTAAATGTAAATATACTATTTGACAGTTATGAAAAAAACACACTTCTTACATGCACAAGTAAATTTATCTCCGATTTGTCCATTTAAAAAAAAACGTCAATTTCGTATTAAATTGAGGACAGAGATTTTCCTTTTTAATTCTTATTCGTATATTTTAAGTAAAACATTTCGATTTATCGATATATTGATGAAATTGAATTTATTAAGAGTTAAAAATTCGGACAGGATTTGAACTAGAGACCACTTATTATCCGTCTGTTTTCTAATCAATTTGCCATAATAACAGTATTACTCATCAGGATAATGCGACAGAATGTTTCATTATTTAATACAGTCTTGTATTTATGACTCCTAAAATTTGCTGTAAATTTTATTTCATTTAAAATATTTTATTCTTAAATAGGTAGCCTAACCCTAAACTAAAAATAAACCAGCCATGAACTTTTAGAATATCAATACTTGTTCAGATGACTAAATGTCCTTAGAACAGTTTTATTTATTATACCTCTTTGTTGTCTATTTTAATGTGAGGCATTTATACAAATATGTAAACAAACAAAGAAGACAATGAAAACTATGTTAAAAGGTTAACAAACTACATAATTATTTCGCTAATAACCACGAGACATCCTAAGTGGAGATATAATTTATCGCGGTTGACATTTCCTCACAGTTGGGAGATTTTGCAACAAACTCCGGCAGGTTACCTCGCTAGCAACAGAGCGGACAACAGCGGGCACCAGCACCAAATTGAACTAATACAGTTTTATACAGAAAGAAAAGAGAAAGTGTGTAGCGGACAATCACTGAATATTCAGTCGCTGTTAACTGTATAACACGAACACGACACGGAACATGCTCCAGGTCACGCAGAAACAATAGCGAATTCAATAGCTCTCTTGATTAACAAAACAAAAACAATGGATGGAATCAGACACATTAGTCAAGAGTTACACCTTCACCATTACCAAATCATTTGTTTTTAAGACTGATGGTTGCTGCATCAATAAACATCTAGGTATAGCAGGTATTGTTTGCTTAAATGATTTCTTTTATTTCAGTCGTGGTTTGTTTTTCAATTCAATCCTATTTTATACCTGCAAAATTTTTGGGATACAAGATTTCTGATAGCTAGTTTTGATCCCTGTATCATTTATTCTTCTAAATTTCAACGAAAGAATTATACTATGCTTACTTTATAAGTAAGTCTATATCTTACGCAAAAATACAATTGTGTCGAGTGAGTTGGATTCCACTGTACCGATTATCACAAATATTTTGTACAATTGCTATTATTCGTACTTCTATCTAATGTACTGATTATCAACCTTTTTACTTCCTTGTACGAAGAAGAAAAACTGTTAGCAGCTTCATGTAATGTACCACTTCCGAAAGTTATATAATGACCAAAAAGGGAGGTGCATAACTAGATGTTATAACACTCCTAAATACAAAATTTCAACTTTCTACGGCTTACCGTTTTTGAGTTATGCGAGATACATACGTATGTACAGACGTCACGACGAAATAAGTCAAAATGGATTCAGGGATGGTCAAAATGCGTATTTCCGCTGAAATCTCAAAACCGAAAATTTTCGCGATTACAATACTTTCTTTACTTCGTACAAGGAAGTAAAAAAGGAGTTTCTACATTTCGTTATTGTTTTTCAAATGTCAATGAATAATTTTGAAACTACCTACTACTCCTAACTAGAAATTTAACATAGTTTACGAAGTCACCATGAAAACTAAGTTTAAAACTACCCATTAATTTTCATATCTAATGTGGAGAAAAGTTTGTCGTCTGTGGGAATCGAAATCTCAAATACGTAAGCCGACAGGATACCACTGAGCTATCTACCACATTGTTATGTTTATAATTTTTAATTTAAGAAAATGTGTAAATTAATTTAGCTCTTTCTTTAAAATTTCAAATCTAAATTTGTCGTAAAATATAGTGTTCCATTTGATATAGTGGAGTAGTATTATTTCCGGTAATATCGAAAATGGTATTTTTGTAATTTATTAATCATATTTTGTGCTCATATGACTAATTAATTAAAAGCGTGAGTAGGTACTAAAATTTTGTGACATCCGGTGTACTCTGCCCCTTCTCCTCCGTACTGCATTTCATGAGAATTTCCTGTTAGCGTAGTAAAAATATATAAATAATTGAACTATTTTGCTATTTTACGATAGCAAGAGGAATTATATAATCACATGGTATGCATAATTCAGGTGCAATGCTCTAATGTTATACATCTATCACGTAATATTTATTAATTTAATTAGCTGTCTAAAGTTTATTTCGAAATGTCGATGGATTCTTATTTGGTTATAGTTGCGTTGAATAACATTAATTTTAACAGATTTTTTTTCGGTTTATCGAGCGATTTCACAGTTGTCGCATGTGACATATCTGGAATTATACTTTATTACTAAAGATGTTTGGTAATATTTGTTAATATTTAAAATGATATGGTTGAATCAATTTCGTTTGATCTATGATCCGCGTATTAATCTAGTGAGTTTATTATCAAACTTTTTTTTTGTAATTACTGCGCATAGATATATGACCTACTGATTGCTCATAATCTAGCTTTTCAGAGACTTGCGGCAATATCTATAGTCAGGTCTTTAAAAAGATCATCATATCTTTATGAATACTTATATGATAATATGAATAAGATGATTTTAAGATTAAGCTGTCACTATGAAAACCATCTATAGTTTTATTTTAACATGACATCACTTGTTGTTCTAATCTGGCAGTAACGCCTTATTCATTAATAAAGAAGATTTTGCTTCAACTCCGAAGGGCAAGTGTAAGAGAAACTTTTAACCTTAGACGAGTGGTTACGAATTTGTTCTTTAGGGTTAGGACACGCATGTCCAAACTGAGGTCCTCGGGTCACGTCCGGCCCACCTAAAATTTTTATACGGTTCGTGAACAAGATTTATTGATATCTTAAATCATTTCAATGATTTTAATCAAATCTTGCTAAGAAAAAAATATATGCGCATGATTTAATACAACTCTTTAATTCATTTGAAAGAAAACTTAACCAATTTATCAAAAATTTAAGTGGAATAAAATGTCATCGAATGTTCTCAAGAAATAAATAACTGCTACATTTTTATCGTAGATTTGATTTTTCCGTTTATTTGAAGACACTTTGTGCAGTGTGTCAGACATTTTCTCATATTTCTTCGTGCAGAAAACAATAGTAGCTATTTTCATGGGAATGTAAATAAAGATAAATATGTAAATTTACGCACACTTGCAATGAACATATTCGTCATATTAGGTTCGATATATATTTATGAATACACTTTCTTACTAACAGGGCTGGACTTATGCATAAACAAACTAAGCACGTGCTTAGGGCCCTCTAGAATTTCCATCAAATATTTTTTTCCGCAGATATATACAAATTTTTGTGTTATATTATTTTAACAAACAGATAAAAAGAAAAAAATACAATTATATTATGTTCAAAAATAAAACATAATGAATTATGAGTTATATTTGTTACCCTAGTTATCCTTGTTAATATACAATCAACAATTTAAATTTTGTTTTACTTTTCGTGAGATACCTACAAGATGTATAGCAGAACATATAGTAGAACATAATCTTACGATTCTGAATTAGTTCATAAGAATATGTATTTATGACATTTCTGTATTAAAACCATCAGTATTAAACATGTTTGTTCAATCAATTAAATCTTGTTTTTATATTTGGTGTAACAACAAACACACCCTTCTTTTTTTGAGATTTTAGGACGATTTATTTGATAGAGGGGGCCCTCGAACGATCAGTGCTTAGGGCTCCCAACGATATTAGTCCGGCTCTGTTCGCTCATGAACTGCAATAAAATCCCAACAAGATCCAGGTTAACAGATGAACATTTAGAAGCGATTTTAAAATAGTTAACACAAATATGGAACCCGAAATTGAGAAATTATTAGGAAACCCAAACATCTTTATTCGTTTCATTAAATTAAATTTAATATATTTGAACACTCTTTTTAAATTTTATACTTATTATCAGTTATAAACATTTTAGTTCCATTGTTAATAATTTGTTAAATTCATTAGGTGCAGTTTTTAGCTCTGAAAATATTTTATTATAATATTTCGTCCAAAAATTAAAAGAACAGAAAATATCAACGTAAAAATTTGAACATTTATTTCAATATAATAAGTTGTGCAGTGATGGGCCCGCGAGCAAATTTCCAATCAAAATGTGGCCCATCTATAAAAAGTTTGGCCATGCCTGGGTTAGGACATAATACAGCATCATCTCTATTGATTAGCTAACTTGTTCTTAGTATTTGAAAGTTATCATCGGTTCTACAGTAGTGTAGTTAGCGCTTCTATCTATATTCTAATTTACCGTTATTATTTTTGTTGGAAAGTATATCAATGGGTACTGTTTAATTCATTTTATAAATTTTATTATTTCAGCAGGTGACCTAAAATTTATTAGTAATACTTATAATTAATTTTTAGCTTGACAACTGTCAGAAAGACGAGCTAAAAATGATGTCTGTTACTATATGTATCATAGTCAATCATTAAAAGAAATCCTTTTCTTTAGTTATGGTGTACTCGTATGTATGCATTACGAGTATGCCGTTCACTCGATTTTTTTTGTGTCGTAATTTCTTTCTGCAGTTTTCAATTTGTTTCAATTTCAAAATTTTATTTACAAGTCAAATTAGATTTGCAGATCACCAAAAAATTCTAATTTTTAAAATAAAATCTTGTCAGGTTTTGATGAAAAAAAAACATCATTTCCGCATTATCCAAATTTATGTACTATTTAGCTAATTAGCGAGGTTAAGGATATAGATATTTCATCACATGGTTTTTATTCTTTTTATAGCACCTTAAAAGGAAGTCAAGTCGTTAAATTCAATATTTTATAATAATGTAAAATGCAGTTAATCACATCTTATTAGTACATTTAATTTATATCGATATATTTTTGTTCTACTTTCAAGTTCAATAAAGTTATTTAATTTCAAATTAATCTTAATCGCACATAAGTTATCTTTTTCTTATTAACCATAAACGCTTATTATCTTAAAACTATTAAGATACTTCACGCGAAAAAATATATCACTTACCGAGATCTGCTTACAGCTGAGTGCCACACCCAGTAATGGATAAAAGGCGTGATGATATATTTATTTTATTCAAGTACGAGTATATGGTATGGGATAGGTGGCTCAGTGGTATCAAGTCATTTGAGAACTCAGGTTCAATTCCCACAACTGACAATCAATTTTCACCAGATAAAAATGCTACCCCTGTGAAGATCCCTCCCCTCTCCCCCGTCTAACATATTTTGCGGGACGTGATTTGAGGCTGGTAACCGCAATTCACGCCAAAAAATATATCACTTACCACGATCTATTACGACAGAATACCACATCCAATAATGATATATTTATCTATAATTTACTTATGTATATGGTACAATGATTTCTGTTAATATGAAGCATATCTTTAAAAAAGTACTGATAGCAACCACTAACCACATTAACGGAACTTTTGGGTTGCAATATCAGAAAATTATAATTTTGTTTATAATAATTCTGTACCACTTTTACAAATTTTAAATAAATTTTCTGTACTTTTCAAATATCTGTAAATAAAATTATATTTTTCTATATATTTTGACTACATTATTTGTTTTATTTTATTGATTAATTTTATCGTATTCGTACTATTTTTTTAAAAGTTTAACTATCTTACAAAATACACTATAAAGTTATAATCAATGCGTAATAATGAAAAATCATGAGTGCATTTATTAAATTATCAACTTGTATCGCGAAATTTGCAATTTAAAATTATATTCCATCTGCACAGAATGTTAATGTAGTATTAGTTGCCTAGATAAACAAAACAATATATTCGAAGTTATTAGTCATCGATTACGATAACATCTAACTGCGCTGAGGTAAAAACTGTCCAGATAGAAGTTGAATTATTTCTAGTGTTTCTGTGATCAGCAGCAGCTGAGCTTAATCGTGCTGAAGTAACCCAGTGATGTAACGAAACTGTTTTATAAGTGAGTGAACCGATCAGTTGTGACAAGATTCTGTAATAAAATTGTTGATGTTATTCCAGCGCCTTTCTAACGTAAAGAGAAAGGTCGTAAAATCGAAGTGTGAATTTATGGTTATCGAAACTGGTTTTTGCACTGTTTTATGTTTTTTATTTTATGGGTGTTACAAAAGCTTACTGCAAAATGTTTTATTGATTTCATATTTTTATATAGCATCATAGGGAATAACTTAAAATACAAATTATAAGTAAACAGGAAATTAATACTCGCTGTTATGCTACTGAAAATAACACGTAATTATTTTTAAACTATACAGTGTACCACAAAAACTTAGGCTAATTTAACAAATGAACACTACATCAACAAAGCTTAAATTTTAAGTTTGACATAAACTGACAATATCGCATCAAATCTTTGGTAGCAATGAAAGTGTTATCATACTATATTATACTTGGATTTGCTTTTATTTATTTATGTTAGACATAAAATTAAGTTTCGTTATTGCAAGCGTGCATGAATACTCATTGACCAGGTTTTCAATCGCCTGCTATGTTACTAATATAAATAATATACGAATTGAGTAAAATGTCAGTGCTTGCTGCTATTAATTAACATTAGCAGTTAAGTGATAAATTGAGTATAATTTCATTTAATTCAAAATATGGCTATGCAAAATTAAAAAAATTGTATCAAGGTAAAATTAATAACAACAATTCAAATATTTATTTGTTACTTGTTTCACGTGTTTTATCATTCATTTTACCTTGTTACATTGTGTTTAATTTCGCATAGCCTCCTAGAATAGTCGAATAAAAATAATTTCTGATATGTTTCAATTACCTTACTTACATATCTCGATTTTTTTCATATACAATTATGACAAGTAATACATCGTTGAAAAGAGAAAAAAATGGCCGGTTTTATTTTAGTAATATAATTCTAGGTTCCCATTTGAAAAATAAAAGTTGATAGTCGTATCATGTAAACCTGACTTTATAAAAAAATTCTATATGTGTCATAAAATAGTATATTTAATATACTAAAACTTACATATGAAGAAAATTTTTCTATTTCTTAAGGGAGGGTTCGTCTTCGCAGAATCACCCTGTATACTCGGTACAGAAAATTCTCACATTAAATGTGTTTTTGACAAGAATGAATGTATTTATAATTTATAAAATTTGTTGACTAGTTCATAAACTATTAAAGTAATAAAAAATGATGGAAATCCTGAACAGAGATCCTAGATGACGAATCTTATTTTAGTTTAGGTAGATGTGTCTATGTATGTCGTTTACTTGGTCGACGATCGCTCGGTCGTTAGTCGCTTGCATTTTTGTCCCTCAAATTCCTGCAGTTTTCAACCGATTTCAACCAATTTATTTTACAAATCAAGTTCGACCTGTAGATGAGCGCGAGACTATTGCTAAAAGAAATTGGCAAAAACATGCTTTTAAAATTATTTTTAGGGTTTTTCACAATTGACATGTTAATGTTCGTATAGATATTTAAAATTTGTTTAAATAGTAAAAAATTAATTAAAAAAAATCATGTATAATACGTTAACAAAAGACATAAGGTAATTTCAAAGTTACTTATATTGTAACAGATGGTTATTTACTGTGTATAATCAAATTTATCACCGGAAAAGGTATATACTATATATATAATATATATATATATATATATATATATATATATATATATATATATATATATATATATATATATATATATATATATATATATATATACCGAGATCTGCTTAGGCAGAGTGTCACACCCAGTAATGGGTAAAAGGCGTGATGATATATTTATTTTATTTATATATTGTCATTTCAAACATTTTTAGAGAAAAACTAATCCCAAAATTATGTAATAATTAGTTAATCGAGGAGCTTAAGATATAGATACTTCTATCACTTGTTTATATAGAGTTCATGCTTCAAATACATATCAAGGAATCTTTCAGCAGGTTATCATAAAAAAACCCAGGTTCAATTCGGACCCTAATTACTTCATATGTTTTAGATACATTAAATACAAGTGTTATTACTACCAGTATCGTTTCTGTCATATCCATTTTCAAATTTATCTGAAGAAAATTATGTTTTTCGTTTATTCTTTCGTTGTCAACTTAAACATGATTCAGTAACAAGTTTCTGAATTGGTTCCTGTTATATTTATACAATAAAGATATTTTTGATTTCCAGTGTTTCACTGTCTTTTGTCTTGATAACATATGTGAGTTATTGTTATTCAAATAATTATTATACACTAATCTAAAATTTATATACGTACAATCAAGTTAATCAAATCGTGATTTTCCGTGATACATATAACATCTCAAGGCATATGAAATAATAACTATGTACAAGAGAACATACAATAGAAACAACAATAAACAACGTAGGAACAGATCACAATATTCAACCTACTGCCAAGAATTTTAGTATCAATTATTCCATCTATCAATGTTCGACTCAACTAACAATAACAAGCAACGGTATAATAATCAAGTAACTGGGTTTGGTTTAGTTTCTCTTCGCTTCTTCTTGTGTCTACTGAACCCACGCTTTACTGAGCCCAATAAACAACTGAAAACGATTAAACGATGGTGCTTGGTTTGCATGTCGTGAAATCTCCAATGTTGCGAAAATTCTGTTTCTAGTAACACGATGAAATCTGCGATTAAATCTAATTTGGTTTCGTTAAAACTATAATGAATTCTGATACACTAACGAAGCTATCATTAGATAATCAGGAATTTCGAAAGAATGAGAAAATTTATGACCATGTTTTTATTTTGTTATCTGTAGTAATTGTATTCAGTTGTAAACAGAAATTATAAAATCAAAATGTTACTATAAAAAGAACTTGTTTTTATGTTTTTTTTATTGTTTTGCTATTTTTAGTTGATTAAATAATACTTTAACATGTATAAAACAAAAAAAAACAAAATAACAAAAATGACTTGTAAAAATGAGTTACAAATTAGTCATTATTATTTATATGCTGTAAGTATAAATTCATGAAGGAATTTATCTTCAAATAATTCAATTAAGAGAAACGGAAGTAATGAAATTATATTAAGTATGTCATTAATTTTAATTAAACTTTTTAGCCAGTGTTTCTCAATGTCTTGGTACGCAGGTTGTTTGACGTTTTCAAGAGGAATTGTGAATTTGGTCTTAGAAATTTGGCTGAAATAAATAACAAAAAATAAACCAACTGCTCTCTCATACTGTAATTAGCATTATTTAAATTTCTGTTGCGCAGAATAGCAAATAACTAACAAAATTATGAAAGTATTAAACTTCATTTTACAAACTTCAGATAATCACATAGTAAATACATATATCATCAAACTATATTGCCCATTACTAGATGCGGGCTCTTTGCTATAACAGATCTTTGTAAGTGATATGCATATTTTTGCACGAGAATCCATGAATTACCGTTATCAACCGTTAAATCACGCCCACCAAAAATATTAATTAGAATAGCTTATATATTAGATACCAATAATATATAACAAATTATACATTTATGATTATTTTCATTCTACATCAACATTAAACATCTTTATCTAAATTGAATATCACTACCTGTATTTCTATGAGGAAATAACATGATATGTTTTTCTGTTTTATTTGAGATTAAAGAGAAATCTAATTCAAGCGATTAGATATTATTCAGGAACAGATCTTGGCTAACAAGAAACAAATAAACATACGAGCATAAGAGCTGATAATCAGGTTGATATCTGTGTCAGCTGTCAAGATTTTTTCAATGTCGTCTGTATATAACTACATAAATAATGGAAGAAAACATTGAAAGGTATGTCGAGTATATACTTCAATAGATAATTGAAGATAAAAATATATAGGTAGAGTATTTATTGTAGTAAGGACATCATTAATTTAACAATATGCATTGGTCACCAAGGCTTTAACAAATAGCTGATTATATATATTATATATATATATATATATATATAAATATAAATATATCGATTTTTTACTTCCTTGTACGAAGTAAAGGAAGTATTTCAGTGTAAATACGCATTTTGGCCATCCCTGAATCCATTTTGACTAATTTCGTCGTGACGTCTGTACGTACGTACGTATGTATCTCGCATAACTTAAAATCGGTAAGCCGTAGAAAATTGAAATTTTATATTGCTGTGCACCTTCCTTTTTGGTCATTATATAATTTCCGGAAGTGGTACTTTACTTGAAGCCTATAATAGATTTTCATGAAAAAGTATATTCAAATATAATTTAAAACTTTCCAAATTTGGTATATAAGACTACTATATCAATGGAAATAACATAATAGATTTTGGTTAAAATAGACTAACCGGAAATGACACTTTACATGGAGCTGCTAACATTTTTCCTTGAAACAAATGGTATTATTTTAATTTTAGAGATAAATGCTGCAAATAAAAGGTTTAGAGAATTAAATTCTGCGTCTAGCACATTAAGAATTTTTAAATTAGCCTTTTGCATAAACGAGATATCTAAATTTAAATATTATATATTTTTTGATTTTTTAAAATTAAGTTTGCTATGGATTAGAACAAAAAATAAAAGATTTAATGTCAAATATGTGCAATTAAAAAAATATCTATAGTTTAATATGCGTACAAGGAAGTCATGTGGTGTTCACATCAGATTTTTTTATATTATAAAATTAAGATATATTTTTAAATGAGACGATTAAATGAAGATTACACGACAATATACAGAGTAAGTTTTTAATCAGTTTTGCTGACTAACTAATAACTTTTGAGAAAAACTGCCGTACACTTTTCAAATTTTAGAGCTACTTGTAACTTATAAACCTAATTTTCGTGGTTATTAAATGAGTAAAACGACATTTGTTCATTGGCTTAGATGTAGAATTTAAACCTCTATAATTGTTATTTTAAGCTTCTTTTCTTCAGTATAATTTAGATAACAATAACGACGAAAAAGCAGAGTTACCATGTTAATCTCTTATGTTCACTTTTTAAACAGACACATGTAAAATACTCATAGAATCGTTGATAAGACTTGAGACAGGCTGAAATGTAGTTTGTTGTATCATCGGGAAAGTGCTATTTAACACTTAGAAGACGAATGCGCACAGATGTAACTAACTGTACTCGTATGTCTTGTACTCAGCGTACATTGGAGTGTACAGGTACAATCACTGTTGTAGTGTGACATACGTCGACGTAAAGAGGCTGATTTCTAATGTGTGATCGTGCGATTTCTATTTGTTATTTATAGATTATCGGATCATCGCTCTACATTACTGCACTCAGGCCAAATATCTTGTCGTGTACCAAGTGCAGAATAGTGTTCATTGTACGGGAGTGGAATGGGTACCTATCATGAATTCATCTTCATTTTATTTTAGGTCACTACTTTATTATTAATTGTAGACCTAAATTATAAATGTCCTTTTTTGATATAGAAAAATCTGGTTACACCGAAATTGAGATAAAGATAGATGTAAAAAAAAATGTTTTTCTGAAAATAATTTAAATCAGTTTTACGGGATATTACATAATTGTACTTTCATAGAATATTTAATTCACTTATTAATTTTTCTAAATTAATAAATTTGTGAAGATCGTACGAGTATTTTCTATATTTAACAAAAAAAATATTCAACGTTTACCAGAAAAGAATACTGTACTTTGATTACAATAAGAACATAGTTACCTATTAGCAGATGTCTCTAAAATCGTTCGTAGCCCGTTTTAACGTAGGGAAATAAAATAATTATTTACAGTTTAAAAATATTAAAATGTCTGATTAATGTTGCGAAAATATCACAAGTCAGATAATAAATACGTTGTAAAGATATGGTTCTGTTTTGTCTGCTAGAGAAATTGTTCACTTTTATTTTTAAACGCATCGCTACTTGCATTTTCACCTGCACAAGAATATTGCGCTTCCGTATTCTTTTTTGACGCTAACAACATAGTCAAAATGAAGATCAAAATTACGTTTAAACTTATCTTTGTTTTGACGATAATTCAGGCCAATCACTATCGTGAAAATATACTTCCTCTGATACCAATACTGCATTTTTAGCGAAATCAAACAATAGATACTTAGCAACAAACAAACAAATACTTCTGTCAAGGCACACTGATAATATACACAATTTAACCGCGATTTAAATAAAAAAATTAAAACAATGATACATCAGCAACTATTATTTAGCAGTAAATAAATATTAGTTTCACAAATAAAATAAAAATAATAAACTGCTTCAAATTTAAGCCTAAACCGCAAATAAATGCATTTACAATGTTTTTCACTACTAACCTAATAACATGTCATTATTGACTTCGTTATGAGTCGTGAAATTGTTTTTCTCCGCCGCGTCCTTAACAACGGTCAATAATGGATTATTATTGACCTAAGTAAATAATGAGAACCGTCACTTTTTAAAGAAATTCAAGCTTTTGAATTTGTTTAACTCGTTAAATGCAAGAAAAATATTAACTCTGAATTTAAAATTGGCTTAATTTCAAGTTGACAATCCCAGTCAAATTTCAGTTTGAATGGTATTTTTATACCTGTCATATTTTACATGTGAGTGTGCTTTACTGTTACATTGTGAAATATGTATTTGTGCATTTTATTTATTGTTAAATTCTCGAAAAGGTAAATGTTTATTATAATATTATTTAATAATCTTACATTGTACAGTTTTCTTTATAATTGCATTTTTATATAAGAAATGGAAAACATGACTAGTATTTATTGCTGTAGAACCCGTGTTTAATGAGTAATTTGAGTACTTCTTATATTTCATGAAGTTGCAGTAAGGTTACCCACGAGCATATTAAGTTGCATTTATAATTTCTGGCATCATTGGTTGAGGTATGGGACTTGAACTCACTATGGCGTTTTAGAGATAATATGTCGTCCCCATTGTCTGCCAAAATGATAGCGAAAGTACTTCGCAATGAAAACACAATGTAAGTTTCTGAGTTATCTAACTTTAAAAACGTTGGAACTATATTTAGACATATTGCTTATTGTATTATGTCGTATATTTTGCCTTGTAGGTTTGCCTTGTCGGAAACTAATGAATACTTTTGCCATGTCAGGAGTGGGCCTCTTATTTAGATATTTTTTAGCTATTTCAACCCAAAAATATTCTACCAGGACAAATTTTCTCAAGGATCAAAATAGTTAAAAAACAATGTTAAAAACAAAAGACTTTCATTTCTGCCTGCTCGGTTTTTGTAGATATTAACAAGAATTCATATCAAATTGCTTATGTTATGTTATGATTAATAAAAAATTCGTTACATACGATTTAAGAGCTAGTAGTGAAAAAATAGTATATAAACCACGGTTGAGAAGATCATTATTAACCATGTTGTACCTCTCGGTTGCACGTCGGGGTACAATCTTGGCGTTAGGTCAATAATGATCATCTTCTCAACCTTGGCTTATAATATACTAATATTTCTTGAGGTTGAAAGTGTATTCTACTAAAATATTATAAAATAAAAATACTTAATTTATTTTTTTACTGAATAAAAATGATAAAAATATAGCGTATGTTAATCAAATGTATTTATTCTTTGACTTCTGATGTATATATGCGCCTCCGGTAAACACCATATCCGGCATTTGCTGTATATAGTTCTACAAGTTATTGCATAATGAAAAAAATAACTGATTTTCTGAGTAAACAAGACTATAATTGATCCTTAAAATGTATATAATATGTCACACTTTTATTGTCCTTGTATCTCCTATATCTGCTATCATACGAATAGTTTCTCAATGGTGACAATAAATAAATGAGATATCCTGTTGCTTACATATTGGGATAATAACGAATCAGGCATAACACTATTACATTAATTTTTTAAATGGTTAAAATGTCATAGCTTTTACAAGTATATTTGGATAACTATGAAAAAATAACAAAATAGCATTAAATGGAAAATATTTTACTTTCAATATAACTTTCTCAATAAAAAACACATTTAATTGTTTCTAAATACCTATAGAACTCGAACATAATATTGGAACCTGTATATTTAGTTTAAAAATTATTTAGTTACATGACATTTCGTTCATTAGTCATTTTGCCAAAAATGTATTTGGTGTACAGTGACAGGTTGACGATTAGTTATTTTATCACAAGTTATTTATGCTATTGCACTAGACCTCCAGAGTTTATCGATAATTATATATTTTACAGGAAATTTGTTTGCTTAGCAACAAGCTAAGAGTAAACTGCGGACTCGGGATTTTATTTAATGGAAGTTTGACCGATTGATTTTCCTATAAGCAAAAAAAATTAATGACTACTAAGAAAGAAAAATTTATCTAGAGAAAATATGAGAGGTCGCATGCTATTTGGTAAGATAACACCGTGGAACAAATTAAAAGTTGGGTCTTCACACATGGGCAAGACTATGTATCCGATAAACTATTTTTTTTTCTTTTGAGACGTCCAACCCGTTTGGTCGTAGCAGCTCGAGTTTTTTTTTTAATCAATTTTGAATATTCAAAAATTATATTTAAAGCTATTTTAGGGGCATCCTTAAAAAAATTAATATCTTTTGCATTTTGCGACAATATTTCGTGGTTTATTGACGAATCAAATGTTTAAAGTGTAATATGTTAATAGAATTACTTATTTATATAGTTCTTATCAATAAACATGGAATAATGTCATCCGAAAAATGAGTTAAAATGTTGAATATAGCTGCAATGAAATGAACGGGGAAATCGAACCTAGGTTCTCAAATCTACAGACCGACTCGATACCACTGAGACACTTACCCCATTTTTTGTATTATGATTGGTTGAAAAGTGATCATGGAAAATTAATGAAATAACAATTATGAAAAACTTATTTATTTATATAAATTTTATTTTTGTACTCATAACTTTGAAAATGACAGTTCCCGCACTCAACACTCAATCTGGAACAAGTGCTTCTTGATCGACTCGACTGTACAAATTTCAAAGAACACTGGCCCTTTCGAACATTCTAAAATAAATATGTCTTGATAATAATAAAATCTAATTTATAAAATACAAGTTTCCTGAATTTTCCTTTATTAACAGTTTGAGAAATAAGAGTAATTTGCTAAAATTCTTTCAACATTTGTCAGCATCAGTGCCAACTATTTGACAATCTCTGAACTAAAGACGTCATTGACACAACTTGTTGCAGATTATAGTCCAACAAAAATCGCGACTAATATTATATAAGTAATAAGAAAAAATACATATTGTGGAATATAACAACTTAGTTTAATGGAAAAGTAAGATTATAGCAATATAATATGCTAAAATTAATTAATCTATTTTAGGTTAGGTTTGATATTTGAACTAAAAAACTATATTTTTAGATTGGGAAGAACCACAATTGTTACAAGTGTTGTTATAAACATTTATAGTAAAATTTTGACAATTAGAAATCGAAGTTCCTGGAGCAGCTTGAATTGCAATTAATAAAGATTGTGTATAATTTGCAGGTTCTGGTATACACACACAAGTTGAAATTAAAGATGTATTTTTTTTAAATACCAGTATTCGAACAAAAAATATTATACAAACTATGTGCATGAAGACGTTTTCCGCTCACTCGCGCTATTAAAACTCGCTCCTTGGAATTGCTCGTGCTTTAAAAATGCGATTATGCAGGGACATCGTCTTCCCGCACTTAGTTCGTAAATAACTATTTTGAAATAACTATGATCTAATATATTTTTAATTATTTGCTATGAAAGTTATTTAAACTTTATTTATATATTTTTCTAAATGATAAAATAGATCATTATATGACTAAAATTATTCGCTAGATCCACTGTTTGAGGTCCGCATATCCTTAAATCTGATATCTCAAAATAAAAACAATAAATCATTATAATAATAATTATTTAATATTTTCTAAAACTGAACACTATTTTCAATTTAGATGAAGTATTATAAAGAAAAATGTAAATCGTAGAGAACCCATTGCCGGAGAAGTATGATTTTGCAGGAGAAGTATGATTTGCAAATTGGCTTCACGATTATTTTTTGTATTTTATATTTCCATACATAAAAAAATTGTTCTTATATACGTAATGCAGTGACTAAACTACTAAAATGCAAACATTAAACTTTTATTTAAAGTTAAGCGTTCTAAAAATAAATTTTAAATACGAAATATGACATATTCAATATAAAAATTTAGACTGGTTGACATGTAGACTGTTGAATAGAGTTGAGTATAATTAGGTAGAAATAACAACAAATTTTAATGTGCTATCAAATATTTACATCGAATAACAGTACTATTTGCACATTGTGTTATATCTTAAATTATGTTATATTATCTACTCGTAAATCATCAACAAAAGTATTGGTTAATTTTGATTTTTAGATTAGCTAACCACTAATTGTAATTAAAAAGTTATTTAAAATCACATTCTAAAAACAAAATTGTAACAGTATTACATTATGGTTTATTTTAAACTATTTTGAAATTAATATTATTATTTAATCAAATCATAATTCAGGAGAAATGAAACCTTTTTGTAGAATTTAAATATAAAAATTTTATTTAAAAAAATGTAGTACAATTTAAAAAGATGTTATATTTTATTGTTTGTCTACAATACTAAAATTACAGTGATCTGACTGTGGTTTCTTTTTATACCTATAATTAAATTTTCCCGTTTTTTTTTTATTTTGCATAACTTGTTTATCTTTGTGGTCTAGCTTAATTGACTATATTGATAGAATAAATATGTACGAGTACGATATTTTAAAATAATTAACAAAAACTCTAGATATTGCTACAAAGTATGTTACATTCGAAATTTAAAATAAAATTTGTATATACCGGCTGATTCACAATAAAAGTAACTAGGAAACTCATTTTAAATAATAAATATCATATTAAATAATCAAAAATATATCATCACACTGTAGAACTGGAATATAAGCTAATATATTAATACGCGAGCATTTGCATTAAGTTATCATTAATCAAATAAAGCCAAGACGATGTTTGGTGTAAACATAAGATAAATATATACAAAAGTACAAAAGTTATTAAAGTTATTAATGATAATTACATAAATGAATGACGATGGCACACAACAACAACGTATGAACTGAAGCTACTACATTTCTTGGCAAGACTGCATCTTGCACATCTAAAGCTAAGCTACTTTTAACTGATTGTTGTTGTTTCCATGGGACGTGTTGACAAGGGGTAAGAACGTAATATCGTTGCGTAAAAAGATACTTACCATACTAATAAATACTAATTGTGTAACTTTGTTACTATGCGTTTTTCCCATTACTGGGTGTAGTACTTTGCCATAGCAGGTTTCGATACGTAATTTATTTATTTATTATCGTGAAATGCGATTATCAGCCGTCAAACCACGGCATCCAAAGATGTTAGTCCAATCCAAATCCAAATTCTGATTTGTTTAACTTTGTTACTATGCGTTTTTCCCATTACTGGGTGTAGTACTCTGCCATAGCAGATTTCGGTACGTGATCTATTTATGTTCGTGAAGTGCAATTATCAGCCGTCAAACCACGCCACCCAAAGATGTTAGTGGACGGAGAGCCACAGGGGTAATTTGAATGTGATGAACATTGTTCGTCGGTTGTGAAAATCGAACTCAGGTTCTTAAATCCACAGACCAAATCAATACCACTGAGCCACCTACCCCATATGCCATACTAGATACAACTCGTAAATTAAAGCTTAATGTTACTAAAACAAAATAATGTGAAATAAATAAATGATGTGTTTTCGGTTCAAATGTGTATTTATTGCAAGAAATGAATTTATATTTATTAGATTTTATTTTATTTCCTCAACGGTAACTTAAATTTATAGCATTATATTAATAGTTATTTCTACAACTAATAATGAATTTGAACTGCGATGCTGGAGTGTATTATTTAAATGATTGAAAAAAAAACATGCTTTTATTACGTGTTGTTCACGTATTTCTTGCATTTTGATATAGATTGATTTTACAAAAGTAAAAAAAATATATATTTTGTCAAACGTCAATATTTTAATATTATGCTGGCAAATTTTAAATAGTGATAAATAATTAAAAAAGACAATTAAATCAGTGAAATTGTGTTATTAACTTTTTTCACAATTTTATACTTTTTATATGATTTTTAAAATAATTAAAAAAATATCATTTTCTAAAGAAGTTTTTGTTAAAATGGATTGTTTTCATTATCATTATACAAAAGAAACAAACTGTATCATATAATTCGATCTCCCAATATACTGTGAATTTATTACACTATTCGTGAATAACCCTGATCATATTATGTTATGATATTAATTTATTTATATATTTTGTACAGGAACTGAATCCCAGTAACAGTAAAGGGTCCGGTCTCACCGAACCGCAGTGTGGTAGTCCATATAATTTTTACCTTCAGTGGGATTCGGATTCTGGACCTCCGGATTCGAATTTCGTAACGTTATCTACTTCACCATAATGCCTGATTATGCATTTTTAAAAAGCTACATTATTCCATGCATGCAATAGTCTAGAAGCTATTTACACAAGAATATTACCTATTCATTCTTTATAGCATTTTGTAATTTTTTTTATGGAGTTGGTGGTCTAGTGGGTATGCAGTCGGCTTGCGGTTCTTGAAGACCCGAGTTCGATTCCCATAACCGACAAACTGACTTTCACCAATTTAATATCAACTCCTGTGGCTCCCTCTCCACCAACAACTGATTTTATGGCTGGTAACCGTACTTCACGCGTAAAAATATATCACTTACCGAGATCTGCTACGGCAGAGTGCCACACCCAGTAATGGATAAAAAGCGTGATGATATATTTTATTTATTTCTTTATTGTAAAATTTTTGTATTCTTTAATAAAAATTCGTTCTTATCATTTTAGAATAAATTATATAAATAATTATGAGTAGTATCTGTGACCACACAACAAATATGCGTCAGTTTCGTCATTTTGTGTTTGTCTATGCTGCAATCGTCGGATTTATCTCATGATAAGCGAGCGCCGGTTAATTGTGCCATTGTATAAAGAAACATGCGAGCACTGAGCAACTGTTTCTAACAGTTATAAATTCACAGTTTTTACATCACTTCACAAATTTATGTTCATTTTTGTGGCACTGCAATTAATTTGACTGTTCTCATAGAAAAAATTCACATTTTGTTTTAATAATACACACCGTAATTTTTAAGACTTATATAATTAAAACAAGCACTGAAATTATAACAATCAAAAGAATTAAATTTATTTTTGGACTAATTATAATTACTAACTGGCTTAGCAGTTTTGGTTTCGTGGATATAACACACGCCTCACAAACAAAGGTTCAGCCTTTGTTGTCTTTAACTAGACTCTAGCATCTAGTATCATTTTGTCTGATTCTTCGGATTATCCTAAGCTATAGGCTCCTAATATAACCTTGGCCTTTACTAGATATTTTTGAAACAAAATATAAGTATTATTATACATAAAACACATTTTGTAGCTTAAATATTTTTTAAGTTAAAGGGCTAAAATATAGCAATAAATTTTAAAACATTAAATTTATGTAGAAATAGTGAAAAGGAATATGATTTGAAAATATCAATTAAATCGAGAAAAAAAGTCGTATATTTATCTATAGCTTAGTTTTTTATTTAATTTGAAAAAAAAACACCTAAAATGATTTTCTAAATTTATTACTTAATATAATTGACCCAGTTCAAACAAATAAAAATGTTCTTAGGTATAAATCCTTATATTTGTAAATATACGAAAAGAAAATTAACTAAATAATAATAACTAAACCAGTAAATACAGAAATGTATTTTAATGAAATAACTGACAAGAAAAGATAAAGATAATAGAAAAGAAAGAAAGTAACGAAATCTGACCTCTGAAATGTTTCATATTCTGAAGAATGACAAATGAAAGAAAATCAAAAATAAAAGTCAAATCTATTTTTTTTTTAAGTTTCACAATCACTGATTTAATAATATCAAGGAGATACGGGGAAAAAGTACATTTGAAATCAATGAATCATTTTAATTAACTGCCTCCTAATATCTTTTGAGAAATTAAATCAAAATTTTAACAATATTTTTTATTATTATTTGCACATAATATTAATGTTTTCAAATTTATTACAATACTTCCAAATTCCAATCTTTAATTTTAATAATGTGTACCAAACATAATGGCTGGTAGTACGAATAAAAGTTCGGTTCAAACTTCGTATTCGCTAAAATAAAGAAACGGAAATGTTGATTTTACAAATAATGTTATTTCATACACATGATTATTGATAGCTGTCAAACGATTTGTAGTTAGCTAGTAGCCAAAGATAATTAGTTGTTACGTTAAAATTTCCGTAGCTTACTTTGAACTAAAACCAACTTAGAACCGAGCTCTTCCTATCAGCTAATATTTCATAATACAATAAAATCTTGTTTTAGGTTTCAATTTCAAAGCTAATTAGGCATATGTTTCATATTAATTTTCTATTATGTGTATGTAAGTTAGTAGCAAAAATTTATATTTTGGTTAAGAACAGATATTTATATTGAATTTATTTATAATTTACAGAATTTGTTTAAAACTGTCACTATAAGTGTAAAATAAATTTTCAAAAAAGTGTCATCGGTAACGAAAATTTTACAATGCTTTGTTACTGTCATCTAATAAACAAAATTAAATGGAGGCCAGTTTTAAAGAAAATTAGAAAACAAATAGATGAAGACAAGAACATCGTGATCTTATTGAGAATTGAAAAACTACTTAAATATTTTCATTTAGAAAAACATTCCACATTGTATTGTATAAATACAATTGCTTACATTAAACATTCTGTAATCTCTGTGTCACTGATAAACAACTGTGGTGAAAATTGACAGATTCTATAAATACACTGTCGAGTATTAATTAAATCAATTTAAACCTACGCCACCTTTAATGGCAAGGTAGGAAGACGTTATTACGTTGTCAAGTGGTTGAACCCCTACATTAAATACACTGTATACATTACGTGTGAAATTTATGTACAATAATGAAGTGAGAAGTAAATTTATAGGAAGAAAAATAACCAATTCTAATTTAAAATATATAAGGATTATAGTGATTTTATGTGTGAATTCTAGCCTCTTTGATAATCTAGTATACTGTGTCCAGAATTATAGTCGTAGTAGGTAGGCTGGAATTTTATTATAAGTTAGTAAAATTATAAAATCATTTAATAAAATATATATTTATATTTGTTATGTTAGTTACTGAATTGTCATTACAACTATAACTTGATACATGGTGCTATTTATGCATTGTAATAAATATAGAAAAAATATATAGTGAAGGGGATCGAAGTAGAACAAAGATTGGTTATCCCTGCATTAGATAGAAGTATGAATATTATATATTAGGGTGTTCTTATAAAAAAATAATTTTACGTCATTGCTAAAATGATCCAAAATGTGATAAAACTAAGGAAAATCAACCTCATTTGACGTTTAATAGGCGGGAAATGGTGCCGCAAACGCGATAAAGATCGCTCAAAACCTGACCTAATATATGTATATACCATAAAACAAATAAAATCGAGTCGAAATTTGTTCATTTAAATACGTTTCCCATGGAAGAAAATTTATTTTGTCCAGGCATTAGTTGAGCAAACAATATAGTAGGTATTTTCTTCAATTAGGACTTTAATATTTAGAGTTATAGTAACATTACTTATATCTTGACAATACAAATTCCATTTATTTTAATCCATCTAATTCGGTATAAACAAGTACTGCGATTTGCCACCATTTTTATGTAGGTATAAAATCTAGAAGCTAATTCGATTAGAAATACGCCATTTTGGCTCCAAAGAAACACGTTTAATGTTGAACGAATCGCGGTTATTTAGAAATACAAGGGCTTTAAAAAGCAGATGCCTTCCGTTTTTATTTGATCTAAGATGGATAAGCAAGTGTTTTAAGACAAATAAATAGTTGTCATGTTGACTCTCTTGATATATATTCAAAAATATTATCTACTGAGACGAAAATAGAATTACCTGACATTCACATACAACCGCAACTATTTATGTCACAGCATATTAAATGTTTCTGCAATAATAATAATAATAATAATAATAATAAACTACAATACATACGTAACATACCGTCAACTTATTAGTCCTACAATTTAACTTTATTGTGTGACGCCAAAAATAAACCTTCATTGAGTTATTTAAGTTATGGATAAAAAATCTTATATCTTACAAATTTATTTACTTACACCTATGTTTGATTTTAAATTAATAAATGTTAATTTGTGATATGAAATGTATTCTAACATTTTTCTTTTTTTTTTCAGGTAAGCCCAATATTTTTTCGTGGTGTCGACTTTTCTAAAAGCATGAAGTCTGTAAGTATATAGATATATAATAATAATTCTGGTCAGCCCTACACTGGTTGCAACTTTCAAGAATTCAAACGTTGATTTCAATACGTTCTAAAATATACAAATATTATCCGAGTGTTTGAGACTACACTATAACTTATATTAGTTAGGCTCCATTACACTAATTGAGATTAAATTGCGTTGGACAAAGTAAGAAATTATAAATATGTTAAAATGAATTAAACTTCTAAACTCATAATTCATTTTTCTTAACTAAATTTATTACTAGTTTTAGTGACAAACTGTCTATTTAGTCACAAAAGCTGACAGCCGTTATTATTTTGTTGAAACAAAATTTCTATAATCTGTTTATAATAGTGATTAGAATACAAATTTTTTTTGTTATTTTTTCCATTTGGCAGGCAATGGCGGCTGGCAGCTACTTTATACCTTTCAATTAACTTAACTGCTCGTTATCAGCCATGATAATTGTTTTAATAGTTGTTTACGATAGTAGTACGTAAACTAGTCCGTAATCACTAATGGGTTAGAGTATTTTAAGATCCGCAAGTAACTAAAGATGTTCTACGTGTGTATATCGTACAATATTTTATATTAGACCGAAAACATTAGCAAAAATATCAAAATTGTTGACTTTTAATGTCATTCTTGAATACTGAAATAGTTATTTGCGTAAAAGTCAGGAAAGCGTTCAATTACAGGATGAGTAGATAGGCTTAAAACAGCTTACGAATCATGTACGACGCTTTACTGACGTGTTACATATAAAATTTTACCTGAAACTTGTAAACAAATAATAAATATTTTAAATTAGTTTAAATTAAAAGAAATATTTGACTTACATATTCAGTCAGTATTTGATGTTACTAAGTAACTAGACACTTACGTTTCTTTCATTACCTGTCTAGGCAGGCAATATGTTGTTTTCCTGACTAGGCATGCAAAGCAAATCTGTGCTGAGCCTTAAAGGTCAAGTAAATGTTTATTTTCCTGTCAGTTTCAGGTAATTTTTTTTTACTTTATTGAGCTAACCGTGGTAACCATAATAAGCAGAGTGTAATAGCTTTTTTTATAACGAGTAGGAAATGCTTCATTTTGTGTAACAAGTGGAATGTTTGCGGAACAAGCGAAGCGTGATCCCGCAAAATCACACAAGTTAAACAATTTCCTATTTGTGTTTCTTACAAGATGTTTTCTAATTTGATAAATAAAAATCTTTAAACTTTAAACCGATGAGATTATTCATTTTGTGAAATACAGGGTGTTTCACAATTTAGAGCAAAAAATTAAAGGGTATATTCTATATGACGTGCTGATCATGAAACAAAAAGATTTTTTTTGAATTAGAAAAATGAAGGGTTGTTAACCTAAAACATTTTTTGTAGTACTGCACTGGATTCGCTTTCCTATTAAACACAAACAATGAAGTAGGTATCAACTACGAAAGAATAATTACACAATTCAATTATTAGCAGTTATTTATAATAGAATTTTATTTAATTAATAACTTTAACATAATCATCCACCCAGTGGCAGTGGCAACGAATAATTTTGGACTGGAAAACATGGAAAACAGTTTTGCGATTTAAGAAAAAATTCTTTTTGTTTCATGATCAGCACATTGATATACGTATATTTTTAATTTCAATTTTAATCGTAATTATAACATGAATTTGAAAATATGAGACAAGTATTGATTGATGGCATCCGTTTAAAAATGTTCTTGCAATTTTCTTTTTTAGACAGTTTGCATATTCTTTAATCATAGTTCAAATATTCCATTACGTACATCAAGAAAAAATGTAGAATACAAATCTTATATAATTACTGAATAATTAGCACATCTGACTGTTGTTTGTTGACTTCTCTGAGTCTTCAAGAAATGAAAAGTTGTTTAGTTTTAGCTAACACAACTTTGCTGTACCTGCTTATAAATTATTCATGCGGCAACACATAGCAATAGCGTAGTCGTGCGATTCCGACTAGTAAATAATTACACAAACAAGACTATCCCGACTGAGATGAACACGGTAGGTGATTTTGCAATGAAAAGAAACAAGTGCTGCGGCCTGCAGAAAATAACTGCAAGTTGCGGTTTATTGACATTGACTTGTACAATCAAATATGCCAAAATATCCGTAATTAATCTTATCTGATTGATCTTAATCTATTAAAGACAGTTTAATAGCACTATTATTTATTTAATTATCAGTAATAATATTGAAATGTATTATGAATTATTAATCAGCTTTCTGTTGTACGTAGTTCGTAATATAAAATATTAATTTAAACATTTAGAGAATACAAATTTAATAATATTATGAATTTTTATTCTCATTTATCTAACATAATAAATAATTTAAACAATTAGTTCACCACGATGTATTAGTTGTACAATATTATAGGCTTAGGGTTCAAAGCCCGCTCAAGGCATGGATATTTCTTGTAACTAGGATAACTTTAACATAAAGTAATAAGTTACTATTATTAGTTTATTATCGGATAAACACGGAAGAGAATTATTTTCAAGTGGATAAACATTTGTTTACCTTCATTATCTAAGCTTGTTTTACATTACACAAATATTGAGCAAGAAATTGAACTAAAATGTAGCAATATACTCACTCGTACATATTTTTTAGTATTTTAAGATGTCTGTTTAATACTAGACAATTTTTTGTAGAATATATGGTTCGTGACAAAAATCGGGTGTCCACAGAAAATGGAGCACCCCTATTAACATTATTTATATAGATACGTAACTGATAATTTATATGTGTAACCTTAAGATGTGTGGTATCATATTAATGTATAAATGATAAACATATTACTTCCGGTTTAACCGGAAGTGACATCATCTTTTTTATTTTATATAGGAAGTTAAATAACGCCTGAATTCGTACCATAGATCTTCTGCTTGCTGCGCAGAGATGCTAACCAGTACTCCACGGCACGTACCTGGGAGCATCTTTGCCCGGCAAATAGAACGTCCCAGGTTCTAACCCAGGTGTCATCCGATTTTTTCTGTCATTAATTTAACTTTAAAATTTTCATCGTCACTGTTTTTCGAGTCACGTGACAAAAAAATTACATATACATTTTTACACTTTTTAATTCTATGTTAAATTCGGAATTCAAATCAAATTTAACAATAAAAACACTTAATAAAAAATATGTTTTAATTTTGTATGCAAAGTAACATTAACTTAATTTAAAAATATTAAATTGCATTAAACATGTTTATTAAATTATCAAAATTAACACGAAATAATAAATACATAATAATTGGAAATGGCAATAATAAAAATATCTTGAAAATTATGAATTCAGAAAAGATATTGAAAATTGTCTCCATTTTTTAATATTTTTGTATTATTTTTTACTAAACAAATTGAGTTGTGGCTCATCATTGTAAATTATACACGGTGTTTCATTAAAAAAAGTTGATAGCATTTCCGGTTAAATCAAAAGTGAAATGTTTATTATTTATACATACAAATGATACTATATTTTTAAATTTACGCATATAAATTTTCAATTAGATATTTTTATAAATAAAAAGTGCCCCGTTTTCTGTAGACACCTGATATATTCGAATGAAAATGGATATAAAATTAGTATATTGCGATATAAGGTTGGTAAGTGCAATATAACAGAATTGAGGAAAAAATGAAAATGTTCGACTTCGTCTCGCATTTTCCCTTTCCGAGATTAGGTGATTAGCACTTAACAACCGTGTATTGCATACTATTTTTGTATGATCGTGTTTTTTAGTTTATTTTAACAAATATCAAAGTCAAAATTTTCATTAAATCACAATAAGCATCATAATTTCATGTCGTTGCTAAGGAATCAAATTTTTATAATAAACAAACTGCTTTTATTAGAAAAATGACATTTATAGAAAAAATCATAAATTAAACATTATCAGAAACAGTATTATGGACTGTGACATAGAAGAAGCTTGGAAGATTGCTTGTGATTCTTTAATACCTGCGAAATCCATGAAAATATACTATAGTTTCATTGTATTGTTACTTACCGCACTAGTTAGGTTATAACTTCTAACAGCACTGTTATTTTGCTCGTTTCTGTAGCAACTTATCGCAGTGATGTATATTCAACTTACATTCTATATAAACAACGTCTGTAAGTACGTTAAAAAACACGATTGTGCGAAAAGGTATATTAGCAGTGAGTGTACTATTATCATTGGTTTTAATGAAAAACAAATGTTGCAGTTCCAATTATACTTTTATAAATTTGTTTGGAATCGTATTCATCAACTAACGTGGGATGAAAATAAACTCAGTAGAAAATGACAACTCTGAGACAATAAAACACTGACCGGTAGACAGAGGAAATATTATAATACATTTCTTTAAAAGAGAAAATAAGATATGGAGGCGGTCGTATTATAATTAGGGGTGGCCGATTTTTAAATTTCAATATCAATATTCAATATAGTCATGTATTGATATTTCAAAATATTGTTAAATAATAATTAAAGTAAATATATCATCACGCCTTTTACCCATTACTGGGTGTGGCACGATGCTGTAGCAGATCTCGGTAAGTGATATATTACTTCGCGTGAAGTTCGCTTACCAGCCGTCAAATCACGGCTTCCAAAGATGTTAGCGGCGGGGGAGCCACAAGGAAAAATTTAATTTGGTGAAAATTGTTTGTCGATTGAACCATGGTTCTCAAGATCCACATTCCGACTTGATACCACCTACCCCATAGAATATTGTTGATATATCGAAATATTGAAATATCGGCATATCGATATATGGGCATATTGAGATATATTGGTACACAACACGATCGAAGGGCATATGAATATTAAGTTATTACATCATCATACACAATATCTACGACATCCAGTTATAACCAACCGTGTTCTTGGAATATATTGATATTAACAATTGAGACAAGTTACTAGTTCGAGATTTTGTAAATTGGACACTATAGGAGGTAAAGTAAAGGATAATCTGTTTTATGAACAGACAATATATCGATATATAAAAATGCCGATATATTGAATGTATCGATATATCGAAATTTCAATATATCAATAATATCGATATTTAAAAAATATAGATATTTAAAATATATAGATATTTAAAAAATATAGACAATTTAAAAAATATAGACATTTTAAAAAATATAGACATTTTAAAAATATAGATATTTAAAATATATAGATATTTTTAAAATATAGATATTTCAAAAATATTGATATAGAAATTGAATATATATATATATATACATACAGGCTATTTCACAACTTAGAGCAAAAAAATAAAGGGTATATTCTGTACGACGTGCTGATCATGAAACAAACAGATTTTTTTTTAAATTTGAATAATTAAGAGTTGTTAACCTAAAACATTTTTTGTAGTACTGCACTGGATTCGCTTTCCTATTAAACACAAACAATGAAGTAGGTATCAACTACGAAAGAATAATTACACAATTCAATTATTAGCAGTTATTTATAATAGAATTTTATTTAATTAATAAATTTAACATAATCATCCACCCAATGGCAATATCAAAGAAAAATTTTGGACTGGGAAACATGGAAATAGTTTTACGATTAAAAAAAAATTCTTTTGTTTCATGATCAGCACGTCGTACAGAATATACCCTTTAATTTTTTGCTCTAAGTTGTGAAACACATCTGTATTTGAATAGTACGGCTAAAACTAAGTAGGTTTTGTATAAAACTTTTTTTCCGATTCGCGATAGAATGCAGTAATCAGAAAAATAATTATTGTCATTATTCCCATTTAAGATTTTCTGTATGATACTACGCAATTTGGATTGTTCCAAAAATTGTATAATCTTTAGTGTAACCTAAAAACAAGCTTTAAGAACAATGTATATAAATGTCATGATTTTATTAAAATACTCCATTCGATAAATTATCTCAATAAATACCATCGAGGTTTACTTTTTATTTCCTACATTGAATTTTGGTTGCTTTTAAGTAAAACGTACAATTTGGCATTAAACCTCGATATAACAACGGGAGTTTGAAATATTATATCTTGTAACTAATGTCTGTAATAATTGAAAATTTTACATTTTATTTTATCTTTTATCAAATCTATTTGAAGTTAAATTTTAAATATTACAATATGCCATGTGCTGAGATAAGGTGACATCATTTGTCAGACATGTCGTATTAATAAATAGCAGATATATTTAATTTATGTAAATTGTGCATAAATCAGAATGAAGGCAAAATCCCCAGAGATCGTATTAGCTGAAGGTGCCCATAAGTAGAAAAGGGGCCTGGGAATATCCAACTATAATATAGCAGCAGGTAAATTCTATTTCTAGGATACAGGCAAACAGACTTTAAAAGTTACAGCTCTTGGATTAACGAATTCCCTAATCACTGTTTAGCTTTAGTTGCAAAATTAATGATGATATATAAACAATTTATAGAGAATATAGATTTCAGTTGATATCAATAATACATCCGAAATTCTACAATAATATTCATAGATTTTAACATAGCAGTACATCAGCAATCAGTACATGCAAAACTGACACTGGATAGAACATTCAGAAACATAGTGAAAGATAATAGTAGTAAAACATCTTGCTAGTAGTAGAGGATTATTCTATGGTTTTGCAAGATATTTAAAAGGGCAGAGACGTATTCTGATATTTATAAAATACATTGCTTTGTAGTAAATTTACATAAAAATTAAAATAAAAAAGTACATTTTTATGTAATTCTGAAATGAAATTTGTATTACTATGAATATTAAAATCCTAATTAAAACAAATACGTATTTATATCGTTTGCTCAACTAACAGGTAACACTACCCAACTGTCATTCACCGATTTAAATGAAACTTGGCACACTAATATAACTCTAAAAATATTGAGCCCTATTTTTTTGTCTTCCGGAAGTTGCTTTTTAGGGGCACAAACCACCCCTGAAAGGTGGTAAAAGCAAAAATCGCCATAAATGAAATTAAATAATACCAAAATATTACGCGTTCAACATTGGTTACCCAGAGGTTTTTGAGATCGCTAAAATCTATTTTCGGGGTCATTTTTATCATATGCACTTTTTTAAGGGGTTAAAAGGGGTTGGGAGAGAAATTACAATATTCAACTGAAATAGAGTTTTAGGTTCAAAACTAGTTACTAGGGGGTTGCTGAATCTATTTTCGAGCTTACCCCTGGGTAACAAATGTTGAACGCTTAATATTTTGGTATTATTTAATTTTATTTATGGCGATTCTTTCTTTTACCACCTTTCAGGGGTGGTTTGCATCCCTAAAAAGCAACTTTCGGAAGAAAAAAAATAGGGGTTCTATTAGTGTGCCAAGTTTCATTTAAATTGGTGAGTGACAGTTGGGTAATGTTTCTTGTAAGAGTAGTATAAAATGTTCATAATCCCGTTTAGTATCTATTGTATTCTTTGTTGTGTAAGCTTCCAGCCTACATATTAATTCGCTCTAACTTTGAATACTTGATTTCTTCTAAAGCTTGAGACAAAATAATTACACATCTACCTGTCTTCATAATGAGTGGTGCAAACCCATCATACCGCTATGTTTTGCTAATTATACATCAGAATGGGATTACCAAAATTAGATAGGGTAGTTGTTAGGGGTACAATTATAAATATTTATTCGTATGGTAATTTATTTGATGTTATTCATTCGTGAATTGTTTATCTGTAAACAATTTTGAAATGAAATATAAAAAGTGACGAGCGTGGTGTGATGGATCTTCAGTTCTGCCTGTACACGGAGAACTTTCTAATCTAATATCTAGAAAACGCGTACATGTAATTTATCGAACGATGCTAAACAAATTTTAAATGTGTATAATTCTTTAAAAAATATATATCTTTTTTATATGTGATATGATAACTTGGACAAAATGTTTAGATCTGTTATGTTGAATGTGCTTAAATTTTGATGATAATAATGTGAAAAATTATAAATACGGTCTAATACTTTTAATTCATTTAAGAAACCACTTACTGTGATAGTTTTCAGATAGGATGTGCAATTATTTTGACTCAAGCTATACAGTCAATTCCGATTAATGGATGCATCTTTTAATCTATTTGGGAGAAATCTTATTCAGTACAAGACTCATAAGAATATTAGGTATTTCTGAATTTTAGATTAGTCAAATTAAGCTAAACCATATCCTTAAAAAAGTTTAAATAAATTATAATCTAATCTTTTCGAAATGTGATTTGGATTAACTTTTTAAAATCGAACTAGAATTAGATTAGCTAATCCAAAATTCATGTTAAATCTTTTTTGAGAACCGGGTAGATAAAGAACAAAAACAATCGTTCTAAATAACAAAAATTTGTTCGCTTATTTGGGACACCAATTTTTTTTTAACTGGGACAGTGAATATTATGTTAAATACTTATATGTATCAAAAGTGAAGATAGTAGAGTTTAAATTTCATAAATTTGTTTTTGGATAAATATATATTGTTTCTAAATATGTGATTTATATTTTTAGTTTTATAATTTATTATAATTTAAATTTCTGTTGGTATCTCATTTTAATAACTTAATTTTATATGTAGTCCAAATTGTTTTGCTTTATTGGTCCAAATTGTTCTAGTGTAAATATATCCTAATTAACTAAAAATGATTGAATTTCTTTAATTAATTTGAAAATAGGGTAATCATTTAAGAGTAAAATATTGTTTTGTACGCAAGTACGGTTACTGCTATCCGTAAAGATAAAAACAATTTTACAATTATTGCAAAAAATATAAAAATATTAATATCAAATTAAATAATATAAAAAAATAAATCCTTACCCAATTTATAAATTTCCACAAAGTTACTGATGAATGTAAAAATATTATACATTCAATAATTATAGATATTTGTAAATTTGAAATTATTCAAATTAATTTTCATTTCAAATGCAGAAAAAATATTAAAAATGAAACTTTTTTTTACTGGTATTTCCTGACAAATTTTCCTAATTTCGTTTATGATATATGTAAGAGTGATATACCGGGTGTTTACTTTTTATGCAGAAAATTCAATTGTAATTATTTTATTTGACGATAGTTTTTTTCCCTTTTAATTTTAAAACAAAAGTATAAATACAATAATTATTCATAATTAAAAATGTATCCAATTTGTTGATATATGTTCCTGCAGGAGAAAGACTTAAATTAAAATTTCCATCTTTGAGTTGTTTGCAGAGTGCCATGAGAAATAAAAGAAATAATTTATATTTTTTGTATTGACAGACCTGTCAAATTGTTTTTCTTATGGCCCTCTGTAAACAGCTTAAATATGGCAATTTTAATTTACGTCTATCTCGTTATAGAATAGCAACGTATTATACCAATAAATGTCGGTTCATTGGACGCGGATCTTATTTGTAAACAATTTTTGTATTTATACTTTTATTCTAAAATGAAAAGAAAAGAAGCTGTCGGCATGTTACTATTATATTTCCGTATTATAGTCCGTTAGTACGGTGGTGTGGATAGCGATATGAAATTCTAATCCGGAGATCCCGAGTTCGAATCACACTCAAGCGTCTAGCTAAAATATTATATGAACTACCACATTGCGGCTCGGTGAGTGCGGACCCTGTACTGTAATCGGGATTAAGCTCCTGTTGTACAGCGTAACATAAATAAATATTTTCTTAAAAAAAGTAAAAATTATTCAGTAGTCTTCTAATTTGCGATTATATTTAATTATTGATAATTAACAATGCAGTTCCTCTACTCATACTTCTACGAAACAAACAATACTTAAATGCTCGAACATAAAAACAAAAGAGAATTAATAACACAGTTAAAAATACAATAAAATAGTCATAAAGAAGTAAATATTTTCATACGCAAGGTCAGTTTCTGGTTCAAGTACCTACAACCACAACATGCAGCCATGAGAAAGAGCCTCGTTTATAACCAGTCGTTCACAAAACAAAACAAATTCCTTCCAGATGTAAACGTAGCAGCGCAATTCAAATCACCTTTCAGCTTTCACTGGAAGCTAAAACTGCTACGCACATTCATCTACCTTAAATTAGTCGAACTATTTAGTGACATGTGCGTGTAAACTTCAAGTGACTCACTCTAGGTGACTAACCCTCTGCGTTTTCACGTCTTTTGTTTGAAAACAAAGAAAATCGAAGTCTGGGGAAGCGTTCACTTTTTTCTTTCCGTATTCTATTTGCGACGTATAAGTTTCGTACTTGTAAAGCCATTTACTGCGTGGTAATTGCTATACTGAACACAACAAGCAGTATCCCTGCGGAAGAAAGATATTGTGTAAGAAAGAAAACAGTAGATGTATCTACTTGCCCCGCTTTGTTGTTTTAACTGCAGTAGATGCTATCATTTACTAAGACTGATTGCATATTATCAGATTTTTGTATACTGCTTACAGATATTTCACAGATTTTCATTATTAGTAAGAAAACATTGTTATGTTTAAGATATTTCGCAAATATAAAAACAGATTTATGAAATAGATGATTGAGTAAAAAATCATAAAAAAAACATTTCTGGCAAGATTTTTTACAGGTTCTATTTTTTCTCTTCTGAGTGGAATAAAAATTTATTATATTTATAAATGTACTACCTTTTTTATTACCAACTCAATAATTTTTGATTAAATTAAACTAAAATTTGGAAATCATTTTCCATTACATGCACAAACTTTAATATTTTAATAGTTACATGTACAACTAGTAATAAAAGCAATAGTCCGTCAGTACGGTGGTGTGGATAGCGATACGGAATTCGAATCCGGAGATCCCAAGTTCGAATCTAACTCAAGCTAAAAATTATATAAACTACCAGACTACGGCTCGGTGAGTGCGGACCCTGTACTGTAATTGGGATTAAGTTTCTGTTGTACAGCGTAACATAAATAAATACTTTTTTCATGAATTTGAATTTTAATGCAATGATATCGAGTAGGCCTATGGTTTTGAGAGCCCACAGCTTTCAAACAATTTTCACCATATAACTTCTGTGACTCCCTCTCCACTAACATCTTTGGGGCTGTGATTTGACGGCTGGTAACTGCAATTTACGCGAAGAAATATATCTCTTACCGAGATCTGCGACGGCAGAGTGCCACACCTAGTGATGGGTAAAAGGCGTGATGATATATTTATTTATTTCAGTATTTACTTAATTTGAAATTTTATTACGTGCCGGTCATGCTTGTATAATGTACAAATGAACCGTGAATGTTAACTTTTCAAAAGTCAGCTTATGAGTCAAGTTAAAGTACATATCAGACGTACACGTATACGTAGCCATAGCTTTCAAAGAGTTATTTTGACATTCTCAATTGAAAGTTCACTTGTAGTTTAAGTAACAATTAGCCATTAAATAGTACAGCACATTAAGACTCCATTTATGAGGAAAAAATCCCATGTTGAAAATCCATTCTATACCTCGGCACGAAACTAATAAATAAAATAAATAAATATATTATCACGCCTTTTACCCATTACTGGGTGTGGCACTCTGCCGAAGCAGATCTCGGTAAGTGATATATTTCTTCGCGTGAAGTGCGGTTATGAGCCGTCAAATCACGGCTTCCAAAGATGTTAGTGGAGGGAGAGCCACAGGGGTAGATTTAATTTTGGTGAAAATTGATTGTTGGCTGTGAGGATCGAACCAGGGTTCTCAAGCTTTAATGATGTATATAATTTGATATACTGATTATAGAATAAAAAGATTTTTTTTGAAATTCTCAAAAATTAGGGTATTTCATTTCTAGCGATGATTTTTAATGTCACTGGTTTAATAGCATCGGATGTGTAGTATGTGTTTGATACAACGTGCTACATTTTGTATAGCTGCAGGAGGAGATAATTTTGAACAATTTTTATAACAATGAATTGTTGCAGTTTATTCTGATGTGAAATTAACAAAAATTATTTTTGTTTTTCCTTGACCTACCTAAACAATCAAAACATTCACTTGTTATTGAAAATTACATAATACCTTTAATTTTATTAGTTTTGTTTACTTTATTTCATTAGCAAAAGTGAAAATGATCGCTGGGAATGAAATACCCTAATTTTTGCGAATTTCAAAAAAAATTCTTTTTATTTTATAATCAGTATATCAAATTATATAGGTATGTCATTAAAGTTTCATGCAGAAATATGGAAACACCCTGTAAATGTGCCATGATTTCACATCCAGTTTAGATATTTTACTACAAAATTTACAGTCAATACATCAGCTAACCAGATTTGCAATTGCAATGCTATCACATACCCAGAATTGAACAAATACATATAAAAATAAATGTATTTATTTTACGAGAGTTGTTCAGAAAATTCTGGGAATATCATCGAAATTTTTCTGAAATTGATTTATATTTGACGGATATTGTTGATTGTTTATTTGATTAATCTTTAATTATTATTTTTCTCTAAAATACAGTAACATTAGAATAGTGGCGGTTCGTGAGTCAGACATCTGGATAGGCAATAAAACAAAGTAACACATTTTTCATTTTTTTTTTGCAGATACAAAAACAGTTACAGGCCGCTATGTTTTTACTTATTTTAATAGTTTTAAATTATGTAAATTACGATTTACAATTTATTCAATGTTTTATAACAAAATTGATTATTGTGAATCAATTAAACTACTAACTAAAATATGGCGGCGTACATCACACTGCTTAATTTAATCGCTGTACCTTAAATGTCGGTTTTGTGAAAAAGTAAAAGAAGTATAATTGCATTTCGAGTATTTATCTTTTCCGTTCGTTTTTATGTTCATAGACCTTGTTTAACCGTTTGTAAGATATATTTATGTACTCATATGGTGTTTTTTTTTTAAATAATTTCATTTGTTCTTGAATTTTGATATAGTTAAATTCTCAAAGAAGTTTAAATAAATCCTAATATAGGTATATATATATATATATAAACATTTTCTTTTAATATACCCCCAGTGATTAATTTATAAATTTGTATCGCATTTCATGTTCTCTCATTAACTTAATATAAAATATGAAAAGGATAACTTGCGTTAATTATATTTGCAATATTGTGGAGCGTCCCATTTTACTCGGTAAATTATTTGCCTACAAAGAAATATTTATCTTATATAGGTAAACATATAGGTTATTATTAATTATATACCTATATCTACTCATGTCGGAACTAAATGAATGAAAATTAATTTGTTTACGTTATTTGTTTATTTGTTTTAACTATTGAAACAATTCACACATTGCTGTACTTTTTGTGTTTATTACTAGTTCGCAGACAGTTTAGGCAAGTTACTAGCTGTTATAATTCTTAAGTTGATAATAATAACTGCTTAGATACATGTCTTTAATTGGCGTAAATGTTTTTCTTACACTGTGAGTGCACTGACCTAAGTTTCAAAATATTTTTGTTATTGCATGTCTAAGGACAAATCTGAGACACAAATACTTAATTGATACAATCATCTATTAATGATTTTGATTACATTTTATGTGCTGTATAATTGTACCTCTCCAAAAATAAATTTTGTTTGTTTATGTTATTTGTCATTTATAAATTATTATGCTATAAAATTTGTCGCTTGTGTTAGGTTTTTAGAAAGAAGGTAATTTTAGATTATAAATAAATAAATAAATAAATATATCATCATCATCTCGCCCTTTACCTATTACTGGGTGTGGCACTATGCTGAAGCAAATCTCGGTAAAAGATATATTTCTTCGCGTGAAGTGCGATTACTAGCTTTCAAATCACGGTCCCCGAATATATTAGTGGAGGAGAAGCCACAAGGGTAGATTTAATTTGGTGAAAATTGTTTGTCGGCTGTGGGGATCGAACCAGGGTTTACAAGATCCACAGGCCGACTCGATACCACTGAGTAACCTACACCTTTAAAATAAATAAAAATATTATTATTTCATAATGTACATTTTCAAATAGATTAAACTAAAATAAATAAATTAAATATATATATATATTAATACGCTTTTTATTCATTTTGTGCGTAGTACGCAGTAGTAGCATAACTTGGAAAATTATATATTTTTGCGTGCTTGGTGTGGTTACCAATCTGCAAATCATGGGGGCAACCAGAGGAATAATTTATTTTATTGTGGTGAAAATCACTTGGTGGGGAAGCGAACTAGGGTTCTTAAATCCACAGTTCGATGCGTAAACATAGAAATAATTATATTTATAACTCTTGTTGATCGGTTAGAATTCTTGGAAAACTTCAACTTAATTTCGATACTAAAATATTATTAGCCAAACAATAAAGAACCAGACTCCGAAGGTTACGTTTATAATAAATGTCTTAGGTCTTAGATAACAACATGCAAATGCCATATTATTTTATGAATGATACACACATTTCACTTTATATACAAAGTACGGTGGTGTGGATAGCGATACGGAATTCGAATCCGGAGATTCCCGGTTCCAATCTCACTCAAGTTAAAAATTATATGAACTACTCGGTGAGTGCGGACCCTGTACTTTAATTGGGATTAAGTTCCTGTTGTACAGCGTAACATAAATAAATAAATAATGATCTGAAATTTGCAGAGCAAATTAGTAAAAGGCGCATTATAATATTGGGTAAAGAAGTCCGGCGCGTATATAAAAGGACTGGGAAATATGGGATTCAATTCCTAATATAGTTTTCATCTATAAATAAAGAAAAAAGTAACAGATTTACATTACGTTTAGTTTCGAGTGTACTACTTAATTTGCCGCCATACTTTAATGAGCGAAGTTAGCACAGCACACCTTTGTTAACTTTTTTTATTTGAAGAAATGGAGAGAGTAGCGAGTAAATGGACAAACTAATGCTATTTTATTAAATAAAAATAAAATAAATATATGACGACGTCTTTTACCCATTAGTGGGTGTAGCACTCTGCTGTAGTAGATCTTGGTAAGTGATATATTTCTTCGCGTGCAGTGCGGTTACCATCCATTAAATCACGGCCCTCAAAGATATTTGTGGGGGAGGGGAACCACAGGGGTAGTAATAATATGGTGAATATTGTTTAACGCCTGTGGGAATCGAACCCGAGTTCTCAAATCCACATGGCGACTCGATATCACTGAGCCACTTACACCTATTTTATTCAACAAATTTAATGGTGTAAAATTCAATTGAATATCATTTCATATATATTCATATATTCTCGGCAATACCTGTCATATAATATTAAACACGATATAATTATGTTCATTATTAGAGAAAATATTTTGGTTACTCAAATCTATGTTTGAAGGTGATGATAATATGTTTTACTTATTTTACTACAGATTTGACATTACTTTCCTTTTAATAATAGAATAACAACTTTTTACATAAAATATTTGTAGAAACCAATGTTGCATCAATTTAGAAAAAATAACTCCAACACAACACATATCACGAATTTGTATCATTGAATTAACATGCAGTGTGCTTATCCGATAGCATGACTAAGCATAAAATCATGACAGAGCAAACGACCTTCCAGTCAAACCGAACCCAGATCGAAGTAAATAAAAATGCGCGCTAAACAACAAACTCGTGTAGCGCACACTTCCCTATATCTGTGACATGGAATAATGCTTAGAGCTGCCGAGAATGTTTTCAATATTTTATCTGATGTTTGATATTTATTGGACATTGCAAACGTAATTGTGTTGATGTTCTTGAAGGTTTAAAAACAAATGCATATACTTCCCGGATATTATTATGCACATTTATGTTATATTCCTCCTTGCGAAAGCTTTATGGTCTGTGATGATAATGCATTATTTATTTTATGTATTATTATTTGTATCTCATATTCAGACTTTATATTTAAAACAAAATAAAAGATTTTTATTTTTACTATTCTATACTCTGAAGAGCCGATAGTATCAAGCAGGTTTAAATTTAAATCACGTTCAAAATTTGAACTGCAATAGAATTTTTGTCTGTCTCTGTGTATCAACGATCTCGGAAGCGCCTCTAACGATTTTAATGAAACTTGGAAAACGATCCAATATTCGTTCAGATCTAATTGCCTGATAAAAACGTCAAAATGAAGACATGTTTACAATAGCATAAAAAATTGAAACAGTGGCAACGCTGGACCAATTTTTTATTGTTTCACATTTTTGTAAATATTATTTATTTATTCATTCGAACAGGCAAATCACCCAATAATACAATTTGTATTATTATATTGATAGATAATATATACAAGTTTTATCAAATGAATTCGTATTTGGAGGAGGGTAGGTGGCTCAGTGGTATCGAGTCGGCCTGTGAATATTGAGAACCCTGGTTCGATCCCCACAGCCGATAAACAATTTTCACCAATTTAAAATCTACCCCTGTGGCTCTCCCTTCACTAACATCTTTGGGGGCCGTGATTTGACGGCTGGTAACCGCACTTCACGCGAAAAAATATATCACTTACCGAGATCTGCTTTGGCAGAGTGCCACACCCAGTAATGGGTAAAAGGCTTGATAATATATTTATTTATTTAAATCTACCCCTGTGGCTCCTCCTTCATTAACATCTTTGGAGCGCGTGATTTGACGGCTGGTAACCGTACTTCACGCGAAGAAATACCACCGAGATTTGCTTATAGCAGAGTACCACGCCCAGTAAATGGGTAAAAGGCGTGATGATATATTTATTTATTTATTATGTAAATATATCTTCATTTTGATATATTAGTCAGCTAATGAGAATCAATATAAAATAGGTTCTATACAAACACGCTGTAATCTCTCATCGAACGGTCTTTGTTAGGTCTCATTCTTTGAAAAATGAATTTTAAAAGAGAATTCATCAAAACTTAGTTATTAAAAATATATGCATGTAAATACTTTCGAGCAACTAAAATAACCTCGATATTACCAACTGTTTTCGAGATATGAGCGAAAATTCTAAATACAATTTGTCATTTTCCGATATTTCCCGAGCGAAGCTCGTACTTCTAGATAATTGTATTTATGTTATGGGTATAGGGATACAATATATTGACAACAAACTGTTTGAAATATTGCAGTCAAAATTTAATCTATTCAAATCTGTTTTGATTCTTGCTACAAATAAATTCTACATATACTTATCAGACATTCAATGAAAATATTTACATCTGAATTTCTTGACCTCGCTATATTTTGTAGATTACTTAACCGATGAATGCACACTTTTTCATTTAAATTGACGCACTTTCAGGACTATTAGCAACGTAATTTTTTGCTAGCCAACTCTGACTTGAAGCTTGAAGCGTGAAATAAAATTAAACGAGGAAAACAGCTGGTTCTAAGTCTAGTGCTAGAAGCTCTTAGAATTGAATATCAAGTTTAATTTCATATTATTGCCAACATGAGTATTAAAAACAAATTTATGGAAAGGAATTTCAAGGAAATAATATACAGGTAAGTTATTTATTTTTTGACTACCATTGTGATTTAGAGAACGTAATAGATACAAAGTTTGTTAAATTACCAAAGTACTGCTTAGAGACGATTGTAGTGATGAGTTTGTTTTTCCATAGGTGACAAGATTAAAGTAAAAATGTAAAATTGACAATTTTCTTTCAATAATTTTTATAAAAATGGTACACACCTTTTATGCGTATCCAGTGGCGTATGTAATTATTTTTTGCGGTACTTTTTCGACATATAACACAATAGATAATAGTTATTTGTGTATTAAGAGCGTAAAGTGATTCTTTGTTACTCAAGCACGGTAATAAAGACACTTTACGCTCGTGATACACACATAATTTTTTCTACGATTGCATCTTAAAATTATTTAATCAATAGTATCAAATTAATAATATGGTTGATGGTTTTTCTTCAATTTATTTAAATAAATCAATAATTATTGTATTATTCTTTATTTCCAGTTGTAGATAAAATGTTGTTTGTATTGCGTGGGCAAAATTCTTGTATTTTGACTCGTTCGAATGACTTTTATTGTCTCGACTAAAAGTAACATTTTTACGAGCAACAAAAAAACACTCATTTTGCGCACTTAATACAAATATAACTATTTATTAAAATACATATTTTTTTTCTGATTTCAACGATGCTGAACTTGCTATTATATAATTTAAAATAATAAACAAAAATAGTTAATCAAGTAACCTATACATTCAAACTTTTGGTATTTGGTATAATAATCATTTTTCAATATAATATTAATTTAATCATTGGATACAAATTAAATAAAAACTGTTTTAAGACTCATGAATTACAATGTGTAAAACTGAAGTTTCTAATGAATATTATTAAGTTTGTATATCGTAGTAAACTTAGCATCGATGAAGTGAGAAAAACATATTAATGTTGATTTTTTTTACATCATGAGATTGCTGCATGAAAAAACATTTTTCTTTATTTCCCACTATTTTACGTTTTACTTGTATCTAGTCACTTATGCATTATTAAAAAAATAATACATTTTTTCTACGATTGCTATAAAAAGTTGACAATTACGCTCTCATGTGTTATCGTAAAGTTGACGTCTTCTGTGGAACAATCGAAAGATATCTTTTTTGCGCGTCTCCAATGGCAACGCGCGAAAAAGATATTAAATGCGCGCTTATTTCAATAGTTACCAGAACAAAATAGAAACTTGTCATATTGACTGTTGACAGAATTAATTTATTTTGAGTATGTATACGTTTTTAAATAATTTTAAGATGCAATCGTAGAAAAAATTATGTGTGTATCACGAGCGTAAAGTGTCTTTGTTCCTTTTGCACTATTGCAGCTCTCGTCTTCGGCTTGCGTTGCAATTACCGTGTTCGAGTAACAAAGAATCATTATACGCTCTTAATACACAAACAACTATTTTATTTATTTCCCACTATTTTGAAATTAAATATAAATAATGATTTTACACTTTTACTTTTACGTGTCACTTACGAATTATTTTGAAAAAATAAATACATTATAAAGTCGTCTACTTTGGTGGTAATTTAATCAAGTTTGTATTTCTTACGGTTTTCTAGATCTGAATGCTGACCAAAGAAACTATAAACTCACCTCATATAAGAAGAAGGAGTCTGTACATTCAGGAAGTTAGAAGACTATTGATCTACTAGAATATAATATAAATTTATCTTTATTTGGTAATAGTTTAAACGTTAAAATGATTTAAAGTTAATTGTAAATTATTTCTTTTTTTTTATATATGATGTACTTTTAAGGAATCAAGGTTGATTTTTTGGTATCAAACAATTCAAAACACATTTTGAAAGTGTTAATACTTCAAGCCTCAAGCTACAAAGGTACATATTGATTGCGTATTTATACTTGTTTCTCTTCCTGTTTTCGTAGCAATAAAATTTTATTCATTTGTAAAGTATTAGATAATACACGCTAATTAATCTGACATATATCATAAACGACATAACATATGATAATATGATTCATTGAATATTTCTCACTGGGAAAACAATAGCAGTGTTATTCTTAGCATACAAAGAATTATGCGTATGTGAGATCAAGAAATATCATTCATGTTATCGTTTATATCTTTTTCAAGAATAAATAAGATTTTCTCAGTTCATTGTTATTGTGACTCAATTAATGCTAATTTATTTCAGTGCAGATGCAGATAATAATACCTATATCTTCGTTATTTTTTTTTATTCTGCGTTAGAAATATGTCATCCGCGAACATTATACATTTCACTCTCTTCTTCAATATAAACTCCTGTCTTTCTATTGAAGCATTTCGCGGTTACTTCTTCCATATAAATGTTACATAAGTAAGCATATTTTTTTATGCAAAATCATTTGTAAACTATTGCAGAGAAAAATTAAATTAACAGAGGGCAACTTTAAAATCTTAAATGGAAACCTCTATTTTTTATTGCAGATTCGGATAGAGGGTTCAAAAGTATGTAACTTTTATCCGAAGTATTTTTCAAATTTGTTGATAGATGGCGCTGCAAAAATTAGGTTTTACGTTTGCAGCGCCATCTATCAACAAATTTGAAAAATACTTCGGATAAAAGTTACATACTTTTTAACCCTCTATCCGAATCTGCAATAAAAAATAGGGGTTTCCATTTAAGATTTTAAAGTTGCCCCCTGTTCCTGCCACCACCGGGGTCTGGGGTGGGGAGAAGTCGACGGCATCAGATGTCCCCCTTATAACCATTAACTTTTTATTTGGAACACTTTTTGTTTCAACGCACTGTTTCAGAATTATCGCTACTGGCGGATTAAAATGGGACATTCTGTATATATATATATATATAAAGTCAGGTTGGATCATTATCTCATTGGTATTATTGTTTATAATGAATGTTTATTAAACCTAAATATCGATACTATAATACTGCAAATAGGTAGGTATAGAAAAATAAAAGTAATTAATCGCTTTTTTTACAGTCACAAACTAAATATTTTTGAATATTAATATTAGTGAAAGAATGACAGGAACGTTCTACATCGCGAAAAGTAATAGAAGTATATCTAAAATTAGTTACTAATTGTTTAATATTATTATTTTATTCAATAACATATTTTTCAATATCATTCAAATCTAAAGATATATTTTTTAAGGTAAAAGATAAAATTTCGCTGAAATATGCATACAATTTAAATATGTACAAAATCGTAAATTAAACTATATTTTGTTAGATTCGCGCAGAAATCAAATTGCAATTTGCATAAAAATAACTAAACAGATTTCCCAATAATTATATCATGTCATTTGATTAGCAATATTAGCAATTAATAGCTACGTTGCTCTTCGGAAGTTCATCATTGTCGTCACGAATCACGTAATAAATATTCACAAGAAACTCTTAGAAATCGTATGTATTTTCCAACGTATCGCTAACAGTTACATACGTTAGCAACTGCGCGTAGATGGGACATTCGATATGACATGTGCTCATACACGGAGAGCTAGACCCAGTGTGTAAATTATACCAATGTACAATTATACCTTGTCTGTGTGTGAGATAAGTTTGTCCTACGCAACATATTGGATAGATTGCAGTATCTAATGACTTGTTAGATGATAAACAACTTTATAGAAATGAATGTTGATTTTATTGTTTGCCTGTCAATTTTGACGAATTACCCAAGGCAAATTATGCACATATGTTTTGTTGGTGCCGCTCTGCTCTAATATGCGTTTTTGTTAATTATTTGTTTTTAAATAGTATTTCCAGTAAATTAATCATATGATTATGTTATGACACAACTTACGATTATATTACATAAGAATCATTTACATAAGAACAAAAAAATAGTATAATTATTAACAACCCAATTCTGAATCCTGAATTTTGGAGTAACTATTTTTATTCTAGTCCAATTTTAAAAAGGTAAACAAAACAAGATAATATTAGGGTTTATTTATTTTTTTTGAGAATATCTTTAGCTTAATTTGACTACTCCAAAATTGAAGACTATTTTGAGAATTGGGCTGTTGAAGTTTAACGAATTATTCACGTATTCCGACAGTTTAGTGATATACGCGACGTTATACATTCTCTATGTATGAGTAACTAATAAAGAAATATGTCGCCCTAGTCTGTAAATGGATGGTAATCGCGGTTCTCGATCATAGGACTTTAACATTTAAAATCAATCTTTTGTAATTTCCTATTTCTCTAATTATTTTTGGCAAAGATGCCTCAAATTAAATTGAAATAGCTGCGTCTAATTTAACAAACGAATTTGATTTTGCACGCTTTGTACCAACAGAAATGGAAATGAAAATATCGAAAATTGTCTCTAAAATAACGATTGCTATGAGACTGAAACAAAAAATAAATGTTTAACGTTTTGTCAGAAGAATAATTTTTCGTAATGTTCATTGCCAGTTAAAAAAAGTATTAAAAGAAAAAATGGCCGACGATTAAATAATTTGTAATTCTAATTATTTAAAAAAATTCTGCTAGATAAAACGTCAAATATTTTTGTTTCAGTTCCATGGCAATCGCTATTTTTAATTGTTATATTAATTTTTGACGTTTTCAAACCTCATTTCTGGCGTTATAAGGCATCTAAATTAATGTTGTTTGCTGATTTTATGATCCTTCACCTTTATTTGAAACTTTTTTGTATAAATTACTTAGCACAGCAGAAAATTAAAAAAGTATGATTTTACATGTAAAGTGCTATCACCAAGAGACACGATAATCATCTGTATGGTATCGATCGATATATTAACGACAACTTTTTATTTTTATATTAAATGGTTATTTTATGAAATAGATGGCTCAGTGATATTGCGTCGGATTGTGCATTTGAGGAACCCGAGTTCGATTCGCACAGCCAACATACAATTTTAATCATATTTAAATTATCCCTGTGGCTTCCCCTTCACTAATATCCATGATTTGACAACTGGTAACCGCACTTCACGCACTTAAATATATCACTTACCAAAATCTGCTACAGCAAAGTGCCACAACTAGTAATGGATAAAAGGTATTCTGTGAACATATCATTTACCCTGGCATTTTTGTATTACATGCATTTTGCTTATGTAGCTGTTATAGAACTGAATATGATGACAGCTCATTGCCAAATTTGTAAAAAGTGTGGTTAAAAAGTAATGTTTCCTATACTGACTTTTATACAAAAAATAAATAAATATATCATCACGCCTTTTACTTATTACTGGGTGTGGTACACTGTCGTAGCAGATCCTGGTAAGTGATATATATATATATATATATATATATATATATATATATAATAAAATTAATTCATTTGTTATTCAACATTAGTTACGTGGTTAAAAAATCCATTATTATTTTTATTAAAAATTACGTGTCGACCAGCGGCACTAGAAATATACTCTTCTAGAAGCATGTCCATAAATTTGCGAATTTTGAAAATTCTCTTTGTGAATCAGCACATCGAAATGAATATACTTTGAAAATTTTTTACCCTTTTTTAACACCCTGTCAAGTTTCTTTATTTTTAGATAAAGTGATTAATAACTCATCCATCAGATAACAAATAGTGAATGATAGTTGCTTTAATTTTGAAATTTATGCTTTGATTTCGTTGCGATATTTGATCATTTATGATGCTAAACATGAAATTAATTAAATTTAAATAATGTTCTATAATTTCATAAATATTGTGTACTAGATATTGGGCCGATTTAAAAAGGTAAAATTGCACAAAGCTTCATTGAGTAATTGGATTGATATAAATGAAATTTTTCGAAAGACGAAAAGAAGAAAAGAATACTGCTTTACAGCATTAAATACATTTACAAAATGAATAATTTATTTATTTATTAAAGGAAGAAAAATTATGAAGATATATATTCCTTTCGTTTAGCTTGCTGTCACAGTCAGTCGATGACAGAGCCTTTTTTGGAGTTACTTAGCTTGCCCATCTTCTGGACACTGTTCATATTTTAACAGAAGAATGAAAAAACAAACAATTACAACATTAAATGCTACAATTCAGAATAGGTACAAATATTAAACATGTTAACCGCACTTCACTCGCAAAATATATTACTTTTTTGCTACGGCAGAGTGCCGCGCTCAGTAATGGATAAAATGTATGATGATATATTTATGTATTTTATAATTTACTCTTTGAATATGCCGAATATGAAATCACTTAAACGAGCGTCACAGCTACACATTCTATCAGATATTGTTGTTCATACCAAATTATTTTTTTTCTTTCTAATAATCATAATCATCCCTGCAACACTTTAAAAAATATTTTCAAGAAATTAATCATAAATTCAGGGTGTTTCTATACCTCTGCACGAAACTTTAATGACATATATAATTTGATATACTGATTATAGAACAAAATTATTTTTTTAGAAATTCGCAATAATTAGGGTATTTCATTCCCAATGAATATTTTTAGTGTCAGTGGTTTTATAGTCAATTTAATTATAATTATAATTATGTTACTAATGAAATAAAAGTATAAACACTACCTACAAATAATCATTTATTAATTAGGTTTATGTAGGTACCTGATGTAATGCCTTATTTAAAAAAAAATTAAATGTACTAATAAAGCAGTGACACTAAAAATGTACGTTAGGAATGGAATACGCTAATTTTTGCGAATTTCAAAAAAATTCTTCTTGTTCTATAATCAGTATATCAAATTATAATGTCATTAAAGTTTCGTGCAGAGGTATAGAAACATCCTGTATAGTATGTTACTATGTTGAAGTTTTAATTTTTCTACTTGCTCAATATAAAATACAAAAATTGTATCTGCAACGTATTGCTGCTATTAATTGCAAGCTGCAATTTTATGAAATATTGCAATATTTCAAATTAAATTTTTCATTCTATGAAATACAATGCTTGCCATGCTTTATCTAAATCTGAAAAATAATATTTATTTAAATCTTTTGTATTTATTTACTTTTCATTTTAATTAAATTAAGACCGGACTATTGTATTTTCGTAATTTTGCTGTTGTAATAAAAATCCTTCTTTAATAATAATAATAAAATCGCTGTTTATTTCAGTTTGTTTTGATTAATTTAAAGGTTGTAATATTGAATTCGTATTTAAATAAAATATTATCTGGTACTGGTGAAGTGTACATTATAGGGAAATGCAAAATAGCACATGATGTGTTTTGTGTTTGTACACATTATTAGAGGTAATTTGTTGTGTTGAAGTAGGTAATTATCACGTATACATTTTTAATCTTATCGCTGCGCTACCTGTAACAATAAATTTGATAAGAATTGTGACCTTGCCTGTTTATTAATTGGTACCTTAATTATTTATAGATTGATATCCATATTTAGGTTAATACTATTACTTTTCCATATTTTAAATTATGTTTTTGTTTCAACATCATTCAAAAACAGTAGTTTTTTATTGAATTGTTTTATATAGTACTGAGTCATGTAACTTTTTAATAAATTTACCACCTCCTCTGACGTAACGATACATAAATTTAATTTCAAACAAGGATGTAATATTATGTAAATATGTTCATATTTCGAGACTCACTATTAGGATCTCTAACAACACTATGACGTCAGTTAAATTAAACAATTTACTACTTTAAAAGGCCAATTTATCGATATTTTTCTTAAATGCTTAGTTATGGGTGAAAATAGTATATTATTCAACGAGCGTGGTATGATAGCAATTATGAATAATAATTTCGAACACGCGAATTGAATAATATTCTTATTCAACGACCATTCAACAAACAGGATCTTGCACTTTTAGATCGTAATTAAAGAAAATAATATATTTTAGAAGTTCCATTATAAAAGTCAAATTTTGGCTTAAAATATATTGAATAATGTCATTACTATAGTAACCACAATCTGATTGCTTAAAAAGTGTTGAATAATGGTTCAATATTCAACATTTTTTTCATTATTCTGCACTTTTTATTAATGAACCATCTTATCTATCTTGGCACGTACATGTAATGAACGACTTAATGTTCATGGAAAAATAGTATGTTATGCGTCAAGGGAGGAAAACAAGCGATTATGCCCTCCCGTGAAGCATATCATACAAGTGCAGAAAAATTACCGTCTTATCGGGAAAATGTCAAATATTCTAACTTGGGACAAGTGTCAAATTTCCCATTTGTTAAAAAGGACAAGTGTAAAATTTTCCAACTGTTAAAAAGGAAAAAGGACAATATTCCAATACATTAATAAGTTGCGCATGCACCGAATCATAGCTAGATGGCGCGTTCGACGCCGCAAACAAAGAATAATCGTAGTCTCTAGGGAGAAAAACATTCTCACGAGGGACAGAAACATCCTATCTAGGGAGAGAAACATAATGTTTCTCTCCTTAGGGAGAAAAGCAGTGTTTCTCTATCTAAAATTAAGGAATAAGAACGTGTTTCTTGTGCACGTGTTACGAAAATAATATTTTGTTCGATTGTGTCAACAAGTGAGTTATTTGGTTAAAATATTTGTACGAAAAGTTAATCTTCTCAGTGAAGTATTAATGTTTGTTGAGATACTAGGTGATTTTACCGTCTATAAAATAGTTTTTGGCCACTAAAACTATATTTGAGATAAAAATTTCTTAAAAAGAATTTTTTTATAGTTCAATAAAATATAGTATATGAGATGTGGATGAAAAAGCTCTTTTTATCGTTGTATCCTAAATAACTATATTTGATTGCAAATCATTTCTAAACAATCGTATATATGAAAAATGTTTCATATAAAAAAGCTGATATGTTTACCAGTAGTTAAGAAAAATGTTTGTTCCCGAGAATATACAGGCTATTTTTATACTTTAAAGAAAAAAAATTAAGGATATTTATTGTAAAACACAACTTTTTTTTATTTCATGTGGTGTCCACATCAATTTTTTTTTACAAATATGGCAAATTTTATCTTCTTAGACTCTTGTAACTTTCGAAATCCCAATGGTGAGCTTCTAAATCTACGAATATGAGAATATGTAATGAATAATCCTCTTTCATAATTAAGATTTTTTATGTCTATTCTATTTAATTTATTTCTTACTTTTATATTTCTGTGTTTTTTTTTTAATCCGAGAATCTAATCAATCATAATTTCCTTTTACATTTTACAATATTGAAAAGTTCATGTCGCCGATTATTAATGAATAACAACTTAATATAATATGACATGACAATTTATATTTACAATAAATTAAATTCATTTCACAAAAGTATAAATAGTACTTTGGTACTTTGATAGAACAAAAAGTGGTTTGCTGGTAGCAATCAGCTGATGTGTGATTTTCTAATTAAACGGAATACCGTAGTGAGTGCATGTCACGCTACAGATTGCATCTAGTGTGCGCTGCCACTGTACCGTTTACCTGTTAATTGTAATAACGAGATCGACCTCCGGCTGGACTTTGGAACTGAATATTGATTGCGGACTTTGGATCTGTCGAATGATATTCTTGCATAATTAAATGCAATCGGATAAAGGATATTTTTATCTTTTTTATGTGTGTTGTTTAACATCTGGTTGTTTCTTAGCTCATTTTTCTTAAATTCAACCATTTTTATTTCTGTGTTATTGAAATCAAAACAATCTGGTTTCTAGTTTTCAAGATTATATAAGCAATTATAACTTTGCACACTATTAAGATTTTGACAATCTTCAAAAACGTAAAATCGGATACATTAGCAGAAGGTGAATTTTATACTTTTCGTGTTTCAAAAAATAACAATTATAAAATTTGTTATCTTTAGATATATTTTTGAAATCAAGTATTCTTATTTGTATTAATAGTATGTATTATTATTTTTGAAACATTAAATTTATTTCCAAATTATAATGAAAAATGATTTTAAAATTTTGATTTAACTTCATGTAAATGGTTGGGTAGAAGATAATAAAAAATTCAGTGCAAATTTGAAATCATTTTTTATCTTTATTTACAAATAAATTTAAAATTTTCAAGTTTATTACAATACTTTCAACGTTTAATTAAAAAAAAATGTGCTATACACTGCTCAAAATTGTACAGGGATATTTTAAAAATTGAATGTAAAATTAAAACTTTATATTAAATTAATAAAAGGCTTCTTTTTTTTTAAATTTTTTATATCGGACCAACTACTCAGGTCATATGCCAATATGTCCTTTGTATGGCCGCCACGGGTGGGACCCGAACCCACGACCTGACGGTCGTGAGTCAGGCCCTCAACCCGCGCGGCCATCACGCGGGACTAAAAAAAGGCTTCTTAAATTCATATATATAAAATTAAAACTATAAATTATATTCAAATATTTCTGTGAAAAATAATGCCTTAGGTATTCTTACAAATATTTGAATATAATTTATAGTTTTAATTTTACATTGAATTTTTAAAAGATTCCTATACAATTTTGAGTAGTGTATATACATATGTGCTATACATAATATCACGCTATATCCCTTCAAATGGGGTAGCACGAACCCCTCAAACAATCACAGAACATCAATTCATTAAATTTATCAATTTATATTCGTCGAAAATTCTCATCTTGACACACTATCCTCGCTTCAACCACATTCACGCTCATTTGTTCTTTCCACTCGGCATTGTTCGTCACACATTAATCTTTAATTCGACATATATCCACATGCTCAACATTCTCACTCACATTCTTCTAATATCGAATCTAAAACTCTAAAAAGAGAATTTTACACATTTGTAGCTGGGACACTCTAATGTAAGAACAAAAATAAATCAAAAGTTAAGAAAGAAATGGAATGTCGTCGTACATAATACGTTCCATTTATAATAAACAATAATATCTTGATTAAAAAAAATCAGTGTTCAAACACAATTAGGAGCGTATAATTTCACCAACAACGTATATATTTTAATCTTTACCTAAATAAATAGATGTAAAGCAGATCGGTAAAATTAAATATTATATTTATATATGAAAGTATATATCTAGAATAATTTATATTGTTTCCAAATATATAATTTGATATTGTCTTTTAAGGTGAAATCACTCGGGTTGAAGTTTACATAACAATGATTTGATCTGTTTGAAACAGGATATTATTGTTATTATGAATTTAACTTACTGTTCTGTATATAATTTTAAAATATAATAATAAAGTAGATACCATGAAGTTCAAGTACAAAATTTTTCAAAAATGTTAAGCACGATTTTAATAAAAAAAATTTGTATATTTAAGAATATTGTTTTATATAACATAGTAAATTTTTATCCAATTTAAATTTTTATCGATTAATTTTTTTTAAAAGGCTGAGTTATAGAAGAGCATATTCTTAAATATACAGAATTATTAAATTAAAATCGTACCAAACTTTTTTGAGTATTTAATCTCAATTTTTAAACGTTTGTTCTTCAATAATTTGTACATAAATTTAATGGTATATATTTATTGCCATACTTTAAAGTTTTTATTTGAAAATTATAAACATAGTAAGTTTCATTCCTAATAACAATAATATTTTGTTTCAAAGATATGAAATTAGAGCCTGCGTGAATCACTTAAATTTATGTTTATGGTGCTATTTGTTAGATATACATAAATAAAGTATTCGTTTTCGCCAGACATTACCAGCCGAATTCTTAAAAGAATTTTTCTCATCCTGAATTCTTGATTACTCAAGTTAAGCTTTAAAAAAACAGTTCAATCAAACTATAATATAAACTTGTTACCATTTGATTTTTAGAAAAGCAATTTGCATTAACTTTTATAAATTAACCTACAATAAAATTACCTAATACAAAAATCAGGATTAGCCAATTTATGTAATCTGGTTGTGAGGGCATATTAGAAACAAAAATGTATGTTGATTTTTTTGGACTTTCTATATATCTAGAGATTCCAGATTCCCGATCGACTTCAACATTTAAATTAATTTAAGCGCTAAAATCATCTCGTTAAAATGTTGAAAACATGTTTGTAAAAATTCATAATTTATAATTCTAATTTTTTAACTTGAATGTTAACCAATAATAATGAAAGATAAAACAATAATTAGTTTTTAAATAATACTAAAATACAATTATGGTAATGATTTCCATTAACTAAAAAAAATATTCTACGATTGGTATGAAAAGTTTACAATTACGCTCTCATTTGTCATCGTAAACTTGACGTTTTCTGTGGAACAATCGAAAAATATCTTTGTCGCGCGTTGCAATTGGAGTTAAATGCGTGCGTTTCCAATGGTAATGCGCGAAAAAGATATGCGCGCTTATTTCAGTAGTTACCAGCAGGGTTCGAAGATATATATCGATCGATATATATCATGATATTTATTTTGATATATATCGTCATATTTTTGCAATGATATATATCCATTATATAAAAATATCAAATAGTTTTTGAGATATAGCCTGCGGAGAAGTGAAATTTGTCGAATTTTTCAGTTTTTCTACTTTTCCGAGGCTATATCTCAAAAACTAAATGTGATATGAAAACGCGCTCAGCGGCATTAATTTTCTCGTGCTTCAGTTAACTAATAAACATAGTTTCAGCGATTTTTATTTTTTTCAATTTTCCGCCAAAAAATCGCAAAAAGCGGTTTTTTAACATTTTCTCGAAAACCAGAAGTCATATGCATTTGAAGATTGCACCACTGGATTCAGTGGGTCAAAATACATATGTATGTAAATTTTCGTTTTAATAATCCTACGATTAAGGATTTTTGGGAAAATTGAATTAAAATCTGAAAAAACCAAAGGGGTACCCCTTAGGAAATTATTAAAAATATTAAATTGCATAAAATTGTATGAAAATTTGCTTATAAGTCAATTCTGTCACGGGGAATTCAACGCCGTTGAGCGCATTTCCATATCTTGTTTAGTTTTTGAGATATAGCCTCCGGAGAAGTGAAATTTTTCGAATTTTTCAGTTTTTCTAAATGTGTACAAAAACTAAAATTAAAAAATAAATATCCAAAAAGTGATATTTATTATAAATATCATGATATTTACGAACCCTGGTTACCAGGGATACAAACAAAACAAAAACTTACATATTTACAGTTGACAGAACGAATTAATTTTCAGTACGCCTTTGGTTCGCGCTGCAATTAGCGTGCTCGAGTTACAAAGACACTTTACGCTCGTGATACACACATAATTTTTTCTACGATTGCATCTTAAAATTATTAAAAAACGTATACGTACTGAAAATAAATTCGTTCTGTCAACTGAGTTTATGACAAATTTTTGTTTTGTTGGTATCCTTGGTAACTATTGAAATAAGCGCGCATTTAATATCTTTTTCGCACGTTGCCGGTGGAAACGTGCACATATAACCTCTTTTTCACGCGTTGCCATTGGAGACGCGCGACAAAGATATTTTTCGATTGTTCCACAGAAAACGTCAACTTTACGATGATAAATGAGAGCGTAATTGTCAACCTTTCATAGCAATCGTAGAAAAATAACTATTTAATTATCAATATTATTTACTAATACTATTCGCAAAAATTTGCTAAACATTTTGAATTTAAATATATTATAATTTCCGTGAAATTATAATTATTAATTACTTTAAAATATTCTTATCATGCTTGATTTATTTGTTATCAAAAAACGTTTAATCAAGTCGAATAAATTTACATAATGTACACGTGATCGCGCTTGCAGTCTGATATTTTTAACTCGATAAAATAATAACCAATTTAAATTGAACTTCAGAAAATAAACTTTGGAACCTACAGAGAACTGTTTTGCATAAATAGAACACTGCAATGCTACCGTTATGTAAATGTGTATATACAAACTATGCACTTTTTTATTTATTCATTAATTTTTTGCATCTACTCACATATTGATTTTTATTCTTTCAAATCATTTCTTCATAAATTAGAATAAAAAAAACAAATACTTAAATTTCCGTATACCATGATCTCTCTCACCGCAACTTCATAGCGTTTCGCCATAGCATCTATTTTGCAGTCAACACATATTTTTTTCGGTTTTACTCAATTTTGTGATTGTGGTGATATTTCGAAGATTAAAAAAATATTTATAATAATTTTTCGCTGCGAAAATCGGTTTACTATGAAGTTACGGTGAGACATACTATAGTCAGTATCTACGTATTACTCATGTATGATACCTGCAATGTACAAAATTACAAAATATAAATATACTATTTACAAGTATTTTTAAACAAGCGCAGACGATGATGCCTTCATTTCTTTATAGATTCGTTGTTAGAGAAGTGGGCGTAAGTGAAGATTTACGAAACAGGTGTACAGGAGTGAATGGATGGATGTGAATGAAGGTTTGTTGCTTGATGATGGCTGTGAGGAAGTCAGGGAGAAAAGAGTTCGTGTGGAGGAAGTATTAATATGGTCGATACGAGTATCGTGTTTCAGGATGAGAATGTTGACGTAAACTGATTTTTTTTTATGAATCTTTTAGTGGATGATCTATGAATGTTTTAGGAGTTCGTGCAACCCCATCTAATGGGAATAGCGTGATGTTATGTATGTACAAGTATTATTTTGTTATTAAAACATATACTTGGCGAAGTTTGTTTTGCTTACACATTTTAATAAATGTATTGTAGTTCCGTAAGAAAATATGCCACATACACAAAACCTTATATTCGTTATTAGCGCAAATTAATCTTATTTCGTACATTTATATAAGTATTGATCATATTCTTAGCAAAGTTCGGTTCTCTCGCATTTTAAACAAGCACATTCTAACTCATAGCTCTATAGACAAAACGCAAGAGTTGCCGTATTTAATTCTAACTGATTTTCTATATAAAAATAGAACTGTGTCAAGTGATTCTGATTACCACTATGCATAATTTGTGGGCTGCAATGCTACTCGTATATGTGATTATGTTCAAGTTGTGCAGAGTAGCAGATAAATCTGTTTATGATTTCTGGTCGTAAATATGTAACTTTTCTTATTCTTTCTGTTATTCTGGTGTCTTTTTGATTAGTATTCAAATATAAAGATAAACAGGACATATAACATCTTATTCCATTGAAGTTTGCTTTTGTGTGCAAAATAAATAATTATGAGAAACCATTTAAAATACATCTATCTAATATTAAGAAATAGTAGGTATAGCATATAATTTAATATCTATAATTGGGCTGAAAAATCAAATGATGCATGTTATTAGTGACGTTTTCATAGATACCAAAATATATAAAATAGCTCATTTAAATGATGCATTTTACTTTAGTTTAAAGATAAAAAAATTTAATTGAAAAATGCTTCTAGTAAAAATAGTAGAAAACTAAATACAATAGAACTTTTATTTGAAGCATTTTTCAACAAAATTATTTAGAAATATTTATCAGCAGAAAATATATGCTGTCTAATATTCAAGATAATTTAAAATATTGTACATTTGCTCTTTGTATGTCCTAATTATTTTTATTATATATAGCTTTGTAGATCTGTAAATTAAATATTAATATGTCATCGGTACATAAACAATTTCCATTTTTCCTTTATTCATTTTTGTTCTTAATATGACTAATTTATTTTTATTTTATGTAAAACCATTCAGTCATTTCTACCAAAATATAAGACGTTAGTTTAGTTCGTAAAAGCTAAAACACGTTACACTAAACACTAAATGTACGGTTATATTTAAAAGTTGGCAAGTGGCCCGATACGATACAATTTACGAATTGACGTACGTTTTAGATAAACATTTCAGCTACCATATGGTTTAATTTCGTACTATCGTTTTTATTTGTGTATGTAGAATGTTGGTACAACTGAAAGTTTAATATTTTTGCTGGTATTTTAGTAATATTAATATTTTCCTTTTTATTTAGGTGTATTTTGTTTTTCGCAACATGCTAGACTTATAAAAAAATGTTTTTCTGTATTTTACATGAAATTAACTTATGTACTGATAATTACCTAGGTAACATTAGAAAGTTGTTCCATTTTATTGATCATCTTTATGACTTTACGGTTTATAAAGCGTCGCATAACTAAGAAATTACAGAATATGCGGTACATATTTAATAACAAGGACTTTGCATACAATATGCATTGACATTAAAACTTAGTTGTCAGAATCAGAGAACATTGAAATATTTTTACCTCACATATGTAACATACAACTAACGATACGTTTCTAAAATTATTGTCATATTGCCAGGAACGGATGTAGGAAAATGTTTTTTCAAAAAAAATAATAATTTTATATGTATTATAGGTATACATTTTTTTTATATCAAAGTTGGTAAGTTGATTTATATAAAATTCAAAATGATAAACAAATATAAATGAAAAAATATATATAATCACGCCTTTTACCCATTACTGGGTGTGGTACTCTGCTGTAGCAGATTTTGGTAAGTGATATATTTCTTCGCGTGAAGTGCGGTTACCAGTCGTCAAATCACGGCTTCCAAAGATGTTAGTGGTGGAGGAGCCACAGGGGTAGATTTTAAATTGGTGAAAATTGTTTGTCGGCTGTGGGGATCGAACCAGGGTTCTCAAGATCCACAGGCCGACTCGATACCACTGAGCCACCTACTCCATTAAAATGATAAACAAAATGTAGATATCAATATGGCAGCTAGCAGTGTTCTATATTTAGAAACGGAATTTTTGAATATACTAATCTAATTTCTAACTGATTCTTTAAAGTAATATTTCTTTTATTATCAAGGATTCTAACTGTACCGGAAAATAAACTAAAACCTCATATATATATAACGAAATATTGCATGAAACGCAATAGTTCTTTGTGCATTTGATACACATCATATTTGTTTTAAGTGAAAAATTGTTAATAAAAAATATTTTATAAACGAAATAAATAAATACAGGAATCGAAATGTGAGTATAAATTCGTGAACTGTTTCTTTTGAACTGCTAAACGAAAAAAAATTCAAACTAGAGCGAAAACCTAACCACTGTTATATAGTAAGTATCGAATATAATGTTTATTTGATATAAGAATCAGTTGCGTAAAATTACTACGTTTACATCTTATTTGAATGGCTTACGTACACATGAGGAATTTACTAAAGCTAGTTTAACAAACCCAAAGTTTAAGTGTATTTTATTTATTTATTTATGCTACTCTGCGCAACAGGATCTTAATCCCAATTACAGTACAGACTCCGAGCTCACCGAGTCGCAGTGTGATATGTCATATATTTTTAGCGTGAGTGAGATTCAAACTCGGGATCTCCGGATTCGAATGACGTAACCGCTACGCACACTTCCGTGCTGCTGGACTAATAATAAATTGACCATCGAATCAAATATTTGACGGCAATGTAATTGGTTCGATTTGGCGTATATCGATGTTTTTTTTTAAACTAGGCTAAAAATTTCAGATTTGTTGTTGCAACTGGTCATAAAGAATCTTTGTAAGCAACAAATTTAAAACATCTGCAAAGCAATAAACTGAATCCGGTATATTATTTTTAGCTTGTAGATAAGCTTTCAAAGAAACGAAACATAAGTGATCGGTGCAGTGTCTGTATCATCGTACTAATTACAAAAATGTATGTAGAAATTCTGGATAAGTCCCTAGATAATGAATCCTACTTTGGTTGAGGTGGATATACGTATGTATAATTATGTTTATCTACTCTTATTAAATAATGTATTCATTATTTATGAAATTTATGATAAGTAATACTAATCATTACTGACAGTGTTAAGTAATAATTCATTACTCGACACTTCACGACCAATTACACGTCTGAATTTTCATTATTTGACACTTTAGTAGCCAATCAAAAAATAACGATAATTGCCGCGCGTTAAGTATGCTATGAAACAGTGAAGCGCGCTATTGTTAATTATCTGTCAAAATTATTTTAAAACGTTTTTGTTTACAATAATACTGTAATTTGTGTGATTATACATGTGAGTTATGGATTCTGAAAGCGAACAAAGTGAAATTTGTACTCCACCAGATATTGTAGAAGCCGCACACGTACGTTTCTTAAATTTACTGCCCGAAAAATCAAAAAAAAAGTATGAACAAGTTTATAAAGCTTTTATGGATTGGCGAATACGCAAAAATGTAAATTCCTTTTCGGAAAATGTTCTTATAGTATATTTTGGCGAACTTTCTGATAAATATAAATCATCGTCATTATGGGCTACTTATTCCATGTTAAGTAGTGTTAATATTTATTAAATAAAAATAAAAACAAAAAATTTAAGCAATCTGACTTATTCATAATGTAACATAAAAAATAATAGTAAAATCTTATTACATAATAACATATAGTCGTAGATAAAGTATAGTATTCTATTCGCAAGTAATAGCTATTACTCACTCGAATGATTTACAACACTCACCTTCGGCTCGTGTTGCAAACTTCATTCTCTTGAATAATAGCTTATATTACTTACTCATTGAATAATATACTATTGTCGTTCACTCAGTCGCTCGCTTCTTTTTCGTCTTCAAACTCTTACTGCAGTTTTGAACTGATTTGAAATATATTAAATACAGGTCAAGTTTGACTTTTGATGATCGAGATATTTAAGTTTTTTTTAAATGTAACCAACTTTTCGCAACAATAAATATCATGTACTCCTTTGCTAATTGACGAGCTTGAGATATGGTTACTTCCATCAGTATGGTTTAATAAACATTTATTTTTTTCTAATTGGGTAGGTGGCTCAGTGGTATCGAGTCGGCCTGTGGATCTTGAGAACCCTGGTTCGATCTCCGCAGCCGACAAACAATTTTCATCAATTTAAAAATTTACCCCTGTGGCTTCCCCTCCATTAACATCTTTGGGGGACGTGATTTGACGGCTGGTAACCGTACTTTACGCGAACAAATATATCACTTACCAAGATCTGCTTCGGCAGAGTGCCACACCCAGTAATGTGTAAAAGGCGTGATGATATATTTATTTTATTTTATTTTTTCTAATTATATAAATAAATATATCATCACGCCTTTTACCCATTACTGAGTGTGGCCGTAAGCAGATCAAATATATTAGTGGTGGGGGAGCCACAGGGGTAGATTTAAATTGGTGAAAATTGTTTGTCGGCTGTGGGAATCGAACCAGGGTTCTTAAGATCCACAGGCCGACTCGATACCATTGTGTGATCTACCCCATAATTATATACTATTGATATTTCTTAAACAAACTAATTTGAGTAATAAAAATATAGAAATAAGAAAGTTTAAATTCCTAGAACTCGTCCATCAAAAAACCAGTCCCAATACAAGATAAATTTACAAAATTATTAAATCGTGTCTTTCCCAAATCCTCCAAAACAATATAAAAACAGGTCTTCTTTCGTTGTTGCTTGGTTTTAATATCTAAAAAGAACCGAAAAGTCAACAAACATTCCAGTCAGCCAAGATGTTCGTTGTCGTTGGAGAAAAAGAGATGGCATCACCTTGTTATTGTATTGGTCGCAGGTGAGACAGAGACCAACGACCTCAAGTACATGCACGGAAACAAATTCACCATAATACAGATCACAGAGTTATAAATAATGGACATGCGAAGACAGAAGCGAGTGATGTGTGGTAGAAATTGTGTACAAAGCAAGGGTTATATTTAGTGTAGAGTAACTACGTTGTAGTATTTATGTGGTTTATCTTATGAGATCATTGTTTTAGAAAGTATCAACTATATCGTGGTGTTTACCGATCTGAAATTCCTGGAAATCCTCGAAAAAGATTGAAATCGAGAAATCAGACTTGATATTCTTTAAAATCCTTGACTTATACAATATCTGAAAAAAAATGTAAATAAATTTTTGCACAACAATGGGGTCCTATATCTATTTTTAAATTATTTTGTTTCTACATGATAAACTGTAACTATCAGTGAAAACGTGAGTTTAAAATTTCTTATATTACCGGAGATATGATGTTTTTGTGGTATTTAACTTTTTTCACTCGTGCACAGTGCAAATAATATACGATATAATACTTGAAACATTATTTGAGTATGTTTCATATCATATTTTATAGTAACTGAAAATCCAGAAAAAGAAAATGAAGTTATTTTAATAAATACTTTGAGATAATAATAAAGTTTAAAAAAAATGTGAAAATAAACTGTCACACATTTACAGCATTTTTCATATTTGGCTTCTCTTTTCTTAAAATATAAATAAATATATCATCGCGCCTTTTACCTAACACTGGGTGTGGCACTTTGCCGTAAGCAGATCTCGGTAAGTCATATATTTCTTCGCGTGAAGTGCGGCTATCAGTCGTCAAATCACGGCCCCCAGAGATGTTAGTGGCGGGAGAGCCCCAAGGGTAGATTTAAATAAGTGAAAATTGTTTGTCGGCTGTGGGGATCGAACCAGAGTTCTCCAGATCCACAGGTCGACTCGATACCACTGAGCCACCTACCCCATTTTGTAAACTAAGCAAATGCAGGAAATATTCTAATCTAATGGCGGACTGGCTAAATTCTATAATGATCGGCCAAGTTAAGCTCAAAGTGAAGTAAAAATAATACTAATTTTAATTCATGTGTTGAATATACACACACCTGCAGAAACAATAATATAAACAGTATTTTTCTACTTCCGTTAGGAAATAGAGGTTTTATTTCACTTATTTGAGTAGACGAATTCTGATGTGTTATTCTTTTATTTTTTGAATTTATAACTGTCATTAATATGTCAAAATTTCATAGTTTCAGAATCGCTCTTTCGTATTTATTAGAACGGAAGTAGTAAAAATATTGTACTTATGCAACACGTAAGAAAACTCGGATATTACCTTACTTATGTGTTTAACATACATAACTCGGCTACGCCTCGTTCTGAAAATTTCACATGCGTAAGGTAATAACCTTCATTTCCTTACTAGTTTCATAAATAGCTATTAAATGAATACTGTTTAAAATAGACTACATTGATTCAATTTTTATTCATTCAAAAACATGATAACTATCTCGTATTTAAACAGCGTATAAAATAAACAGGGTTTAAAAAAGGAAGCTAAAAATACGTATTAGTTAGCCAGAAAAACTGATTGGTTGCTTTAAAAAACTCACCCTGTATAATATAGTTACTTTTTATTACTTATGTTTTTGGAGCATTTTAATATTAAATAAAAAAGTAGCTTGAAAATTTAATAGCTACTTTAACATTATTTTTTTTACAAAATATTGCTAGTAGATGTAGCTTCCCTACATTTTTAAAGAGTAGCAATATCTGTAGCTTTGCTACTTTTTTAAGTAGTTTGCCCCTGCTCTGATTAATAGTACAAACCTCGTTGGGGCCCGGTCGGCGATTGCCCATCCGCCGACCTAGTCAGCCCGCCACTGTCGTAATCAATGTACTTACAGAACAGTAGAAGGTTTATAGACTTTGTTTAAAAAAAACTGTCATTCAAGTCTTGTAAAAACATCATTTTAATGGAAAATCATTCATTTATAAAGATACGTATTTAAATTGTAAAATAAATAAATAAATATATCATTACGCCTTTTACCCATTACTGGGTGTGGCACTCTGCCTAAGCAGATCTCGGTAAGTGATATATTTTTGTCGCGTGAAGTGCGGTTACCAGCCGTCAAATCACGGCCCTCAAAGATATTAGTGGAGAGGGAGCCACAGGGATAGATTTTTAAATTGGTGAAAATTGTTTGTCGGCTGTGGGGATCGAACCAGGGTTCTCAAGATCCACAGGCCGACTCGATACCACTGAGCCATCTACCCCATTGTAAAATATGCAATATAATTTTCTAAGTTTCTCTTAAGTATTACATATTTTGGATTAAATGTACAAACAACACGAAGATATTTCTATCGTTTAACAGGAAATTTTTGCTAACACCTACACAATATTTGGTGTTCGTAAAATTATTCATACGATATATATTCATAGTGGAAGTAATTACAAAAAACGCATAAATGACATAAAAAGAAAGAGCCGATAATTAGAGTGAGATATAAATCCCACAGGAAAAATAACGTTTGACGATGTATTTTTATAGGAACACATAGCCAGTCCAGGGTATATATTATTCTAACTCACTGATCATAACTTTGTAAAAACCATGGGAATGAAACTGGTATAATGTATTTAGCTGCATGGTTTAGTTTGCTAGGGTGGAAATAGATTGTGCTGTATTTCAAATTTAACGTTGTATAAAAAGTGTTTTGTATCAAATGTCAGTTTGACATCCAACTAGAAAATAAATACTCAACACTGACATATAAGAAGACTGTATATAATTACAAATAGAGATTACTTTGATTGAAATAAATTAAAATTATTATCCTGTAAGTGTAGGTTATTTACATTGATGTTTCAATGCAGTAATGCAACCCACAAACAATTTTCACCACATGTGGTTCTTTGGAGGTTGTAATTTGACAGCTGGTAACCGCACTACACGCGAATAAATATATCACTACCGAGGAAATATGCCACATACAGTAATGGATAAAAGACGTGATGACACGTTTATTTTTTATTTATTTATATTTATAGGGTAGATGGCTCAGTGGTATCGAGTCCTGGTTCGATCCCCACAGCCAACAAATAATTTTCACCAATTTAAATCTACCCCTGTGGCTCCTCCTCCACTAATATCTTTGGGGATCGCGATTTGACGGCTGGTAACCGAACTTCACACGAAAAAATATATCACTTACCAAAATCTGCTTAGACAGAGTAATGGGTCAAAGGCGTGATGATATATTTATTTAATTATTATTTATATATTATTTATATTTCAAACAAAAATATTCAAAATTTGTAATTTTGTTTAAGGTTTCTTTGGTATGTTTATGGTATGACATCGGCGACTTAATCCTATAAATTTAATCCACATGTATTATCTACTATTATGTTTCAAAGATACAATAAACTTGTTTGATTAATTAGCGGTTTATTCCTTGATTTTCAGTATATAAAATGATTTGAATATCACAATAATCCATGCAAAAGTTGTGAAATTAATGTACTAGGAGAACACCAGAGGCAGCACTGGGTTGTGCCAGTTTCGTTGCGCTTCTTTCTGTTATTATTTTATGATAACAATACGTAGTGCATTTTTAATAATAAGTGTTGTACACTTTTCCAAAATTTCTGTCTTGTCTTCTCCACTATTATTTAATTGTTTAAATCTGGACCGTAAACCGACTTAAATTACGAAAAATACTTTATTTAATTTTTATTAAAATATATGAGTCTCTATTTTTCTTTATCAACAATGAACAGCATGAAAGAAAGCACTACTTACAGAAATAGGAATTTCATTAATTGCATAATTATGAATTAAATTAGAATACGTAATTAAATACTTTCGCTTAAAGTACTGAAATATTTGTAATTTAAATTTCCGTGAGAAATTTAACAATCAGGAATTTATACCAGGATCCAGTTACACCGAACAGTAGCATGAAAAACTATTTTATGTGAACATGAAATTTTCAATTATTCAAGTATTTAAAAAAATGAATGAAATGAGAACATCGTCAGAATTTGTATACATCACGATCACGAAGCACCTGTCCTATATTGACATACGGCTAAGGCAGGTGCGTCTTGAAATAGACCGGTATATCTCATTTAACATGTTTTTATTCAGGGCCGGATTTAGTTTTTTTTTTGTTCAGTCTGTTGTCCAATAAAATTTATTGAGCCGGATTAACTAGATTTATTTTGAATCTAAATCAGGATTCTAGGACTTAAATTACATAAATTACATATTTGTACTTTTAACATAATATTTATATTATTAGTATTATTATTAATATATATATATATATATATATATATATATATATATATATATATATATATATATCTTCAAAAAATATATTAATAATAATAATAATACAAATGGGATAGGTAGATCAGTAGTATTGAGTCGGCCTGTGGATCTTGAGAACCCTGGTTCGATCCCTACAGCCGACAAACAATTTTCACCAAATTAAATCTACCCATTAACATCTTTGGGAGCCGTGATTTGACGGCTGGTAACCGCACTTGACGCAAATAAATATATCGCTTACCGAGATCTGCTACGGCAGAGTGCTACACTCATTAATGGGTAAAAGGCATGATGATATATGTATTTATATAAAAATCATAAAATAATTATTTAATTTAGTTTTCTTTCTAGCTACTGGAATAGTAATTGTTTCTGGCAATTTTTAATCCAGTTTTTACAATAATTAATGAAATAAAGTTAGAAACTTTTATTTGATACATTTTGCACTAAAATATCTTGGCGAATTTTGGAGTGCAAATATCGATTTTGATAAATGTCGGGACAACTTACGTACATTTTTGTTAGTTATGCTACGAGATTACCTGATTTTTTTATATTATGTACACTGAAATATTTATATTTTCTAGAATATTATATTTTGAAAATGATAGACACCATAACAAAAAAAATTATTATCGAGTATCGAAAATAATAAAAGGATAATACAGATTTTAAAAATATTTCTCACATTAATATATTTCTGAAACATCAAAAATTCTATTATCAAATTTTCTTAGAAATGTGAAAGTGCGAGGTCTCGGCCTGGGATCGAAAAACCTAAATCTAAGCCGGCCCTGAGCTGCAATACATTAAAAAAGTAACATATAGGGTAGGTTGTACTTGTATAATTATAATAATGCGTGCATTCCCTTTTTGCTATAAACTCTGGTGAGCTCATATTTATTAGGTTGATCTAAAAATATAAAACAAACAATAAATTCGCTCTAGTAATCGTAAAAGAGTAACAGAGTTCAGCATTAAATCAATTATCTATCCAACCCATGCAAAAAACAATCCATGATCACATAACCCTATCTGTCTATGCGGTCAGTTAACAAGCCACGGCATTGGAAGAGCATTTGGCTCGCTAAACCGGAAACAGATCCTCTCCCGCCACGATGCGTCAACACACGGCACTTTCGGCAACGTTCGCATCCACAGCACGCCGCGATGTATCGAGGTTCATGCAGCAAGGTTTTTTCGCGCGTCAATTCAACACAACCCAATGCGCTTTGTGTGTGTGTTTGTAATTCTGAAATTAAAATGAGCGTAATGCGTATGGAACGGAAGGCTGGGAAGGTCGTGCACGAATGATTTATGAACCACGGCTAACAGATTGAAGATGTTATTGGGATAGTTACTACTATGAGGTGTTTCAATGTTGTTTGAAAATAAAAGTTAGTTTCGAGGTTATGGTGGCTTTCTAAATGCAGTGTCAGATATTGAATAAACTATTTTATCTACTCTTATTAAATAATGTATTCATTACTTATGAAATTTATGATACGTAATACTAATCATTATTGACAGTGTTAAGTAATAATTCATTACTCAACACTTCACGACCAATCACACGTCTGAATTTTCATTACTAACACTTTAATAGCCAATAAAAAAATAACGATATTTGCCGCGCGTTAAGTATGCTATGAAACAGTGAAGCGCGCTATTGTTAATTATCTGTCAAAATTAGTTTAAAACGTTTTTGTTTACAATAATACTGTAATTTGTGTGATTATACATGTGAGTTATGGATTCTGAAAGCGAACAAAGTGAAATTTGTACTCCACCAGATATTGTAGACGCCGCACACGTACGTTTCTTAAATTTACTGCCCGAAAAATCAAAAAAAAAGTATGAACAAGTTTATAAAGCCTTTATGGATTGGCGAATACGCAAAATTGATAAGTAGTGTTAATATTTATTAAATAAAAATAAAAACAAAAAATTTAAGCAATCTGACTTATTCATAATGTAACATAAAAAATAATTGTAAAATCATATTACATAATAACATATAGTCGTAGATAAAGTATAGTATTCTACTCGCAAGTAATAGCTATTACTTACTCATTGAATAATATACTATTATCCACGATCATTAAGTAATACATTCATTATAAGTGCACTTCTAGATACATAAAAGAACTATTTAATAATAAGCTAATTATTCAATTGCTAATCAAATTACAATTCCTATAAAAACGCAACGCTAATAGTTGAATAATGAAACATTATAGATTGCCATCTAGCGAGATTAAAACAACTACTGGATGACGTTTGATACAATACATTATATTATTTATAATTTATATATCTGTACAATCTAAGAAAAACTCGTGAACTTATCAATTTTCATACATATATAATATAGAATTATAAAAACAGAATTGTTGACAAAAATCTTGGTCAAGTGACTCTCACTTCATGCCTTCGATAAAAGAGACAACTTCATGCTTGTTGCCATTTCAACTTGTCAAACGTTTTGTAAGTAGTGGAACAGTTTCCAATCGTTTTTGTGTCAAATATGAGTACTAGTGATGAAAATGATGAAGTTTGTACACCAGCAGACGTTTTAGAAGCTGCCAAAATAAATTCTTTGGCGTTATTACCAGAAAATTCTTAACCCAATACCCGCCGCAATTCAATGATCAATAAAAGAATACCATTTCAGTAGAAATATCTTTATTTGAGTTCTAGAAAACAAGTTTTTGATAATAAAAGTTATACATACTAAGTGTTAAAATATATCTGACCTTGAAATATAATTGTTAAAAACACCGAAATTAAGTAACTTTGAATATTTTTAAAATTATTGGTTTTGCAAATATTTGAAAATTGGCTGTGAATGGCTGTCATAACATAACTAATTAATATATTCATTAAAAAAAATATACATTTTAAATGTAAAAAAATGATTATAGTCAAATATTTAAGCGTCCCAAAAATGGGACGTTGGCGGTTAATGGGTTAATAATAACTATCATAATACGCTCGTAGAATAATATACTATTATGATATTATGAAAGGACGTTAATAGAGATGCATACATACATAACATGGCGCTATATCCTATCATACGATTCATCTTACACCTAACACATCACCCTCGCTTCAACTACTTTCATACTTCCCATACAACCTCATTTATTTCTCACACTCGGAATCATTCATCACGCAACAAACCTTCAATCACATCCATCCATTATTTATATCTTTTTCATTCATCTTTTATTCGATGTAAGTTTTATATGTTTAAAACATTTTAAATAACTCACGCGTTCATTCTTCTAACAACGAATCTAAAAAGAGTCGAGAGGAAATGAACGACAGCCTGCACTTTTATTGAAAGAAAATTTCACATAATTGTATTTAGACATAAGAACTGAAATCGAATCAAAAAGATGAAAGAAAGGACGAAAATTTAGAGATAAGTGTTTTATTTATATTGTCTTAAACTATACTCAAAACTAGGGACTGACTGGCACCATCGCTGTGACTATCATTTCGTTCTAAATATTTAATTAATTTGTCTAATTAGGACATTAAAGGAAGAAAACCTGTAGTAAATAAAGTCTGTGGATAGGGATCTATTATTGTCATATGTTATTTTGTACAATACTTGTTTAGCAGCCACTTATAATTTGTAAAAAAAAAACTCATTTCCCGCATGTGTAACGCTCATGTCTCTATTTATTTGGGACATAGTTAATTGTACCGAATTTTAAAAATGTATCTATATTATTTAGAGAAAAATTAATCAAACTTTAGTTTTCTCTAGGTATCTTATTATTATGTAAAAAATTTATTATTATGTATAGATTTTGAAATATCTTATTATTTTATAATTTAAATATATATAACGTAAATATTTATGAACTGTCGAATGTCGAATGCCTTTCTTTCTGCACTAGTAAAAGTGAAAGAAAAAATTTCACTTTTACTGTTCATAATTAATTATGTCCTTAAAGACTAAAACATTGAATATACCATACTTCTACAGTATGATTGATTTAAGTGGAAGCATATGGCAAACATTTTTATTATTCTTCTAATGAAAAATTTTAGTTTATAAAAGTTGTTGGTTGTCTTACCAACAATGCAAAAATATGATATTATATCCAGGCTGGCCCTGAAGATCAGATTTCTGTTTGAAGTAAAGTATCTTTAATTGACAAGATAACAGTCATTTATTTGAAAATGATGTTGAAAATTGAAGTATAATTTTTTAACTAATTACTGTGCTCTTTTATCAAATAAGGGTACTTGAAACTGAAAACTATAATCTGATCTACAGAGCCATCTATATATAATAAATGTATTTTTTTTAAGTTTCAAGACAAGTTAAAACTTTTGTTAGTTTAATATTAAAATAGTTTTCCTTCTGCTTCCTCTAAAAACAATCATATTATATTGTCTTATAGTCTTATCTCCTATATATAACGATATAAGTAATAAAATGTGGTTATTAGATTTAAATATTCCACAAATTAGAAAAGAAATCGGTTTTAGTTTCAGCGTTTCAAGAACTATTTGCTAGTTTGGTGTCAGTTTCTAATTTTACTTCTATATGCTAAATACAAATGACATTTGGTTGAAGTATTCGAGGTTCCGAGGACAGCCACTAAATAGAAGCATCTTATGTAATCACGTGAAAAAATACATTTCTTCATAACTGTAACAAATTTTATTTGAAAATATTGAAATATAGAGACATTGACTTTTACTTTTTCGTTAAAATTGCTTAATTTAAAAAATTATGATAATCGTTTTGTTCGTCAATAAGTCTTTAAGAAATACTGCTTTATGCCGTTGCTAATGTCATTAATTTATAATTGTTTTGATCTTTAAATAATAATAATTGCAAGATTATGCAGATGGAAGTTTTTCATTATCTTGAGTTATAAATAATCTTATAGTTATAATAAATAGTAGTATTTAAATACAAGGAAAATTCCAAATTATCATTTCACAAATGATAATTTTAATAATTATTCTCATTCATTATCATTTAGATGTTTTGTCATTGTTTACACAAGTATTTATAAAGCAAAACTAATTTTTTATTCATGATAAAATCCTTAAAATTATTTCAATGTAAAATAACAAGCTGTATTTACATTTCCTTTGCCCATATTAGTTTTTAATTGAAATATTTATTTTTTATTTACATAAACAATACCATTTATCACTCAAAACTTGTAAATCACTTTAACCTGTTTAGTTTTCCATTCTCAAATTTGAATATCATAAGCATGTTGCTATAGAAAAAATATACTCATTAGCGTGTCGTGAAAAGGTGTACTTTTAAATGGTATTAAAAATATTTATTATATTGAAATACAATATTTTGCTGCCATAGATCAATGAAAAAAATTTATAATAAAAAGTATGTTAAATTAATAAAAAATGTAAATGTTTGTTTAGAATTATCCATCAGTTTCTAATTAATTTTGATATCAATAATAAAATAATATTGCAATTTTTACGTAACCACATATTACGTTTGTTTACTTTCTACTTCCTCTCTCTCAAAACCGAAAAAAGAAATTCCACGGCACCTATGTTAGTACCGAGCTAGTTATCTGACATCGTGAGACATAAAACAAATACATGCCGGACAAACCTTGGCAGAGAGATATTAATAATAATATTGTTCGCTCGATTTGTACCGCACAGCGCACAGTATACCTTAGTTTTGTTGTTCATGTTGTGTGTGTGTACGTTTGTGTCTACCGATGTTTCCGTGAAGGTCATTGGTGTAATTGTACGCGAAGATTGCCAAAGTTGAAGGTTTCCCTCCCACGGAGTTGTATCTAAAAGTGTCGAAATATTCAGATGTGAATAGTTGCACAATTTCAACTGCATTTGTGTAGTCAACGTGTAATTTTTGTTTTTGTCACTAGTCTAGCAAGCATTATAGAGCATTATTTCCTAATCGCCCTTCAAGAATTTAGGTTATAATTTTAATTATATGCATTTAGATATTTTAGCGTGAAAATATCATTACGGTAAGGTCGTTTTATTTGAATATATCTTTACGAATTAATTTAGTGAAGCTGTAGTTATAATGCCCATAAATCAAAACAAAATTGTTGGGTTTGAATTTTTGACGTTTACAAGCAGGAAAAGTTTTAATATATATATATATATATATATATATATATATATTTTACATTTAGAGTTCAAATTATTCATCATTTATTTAGTTAATTATCGTGAATGTCTGTAAATAAAATATAAACAATTTGTTTTGTCTAAATTATCATGGATATATTTAGCATATTCATCATTTATTTCTCTTTTTAAATAATATTTTAATTGTTACTAAAATCATGTTACTGGGTACCCTGGCAAAACAATTTATTTTTATCTCTATTATTTTGAAAATTATGTCGAATTTGTTTATAAATATTGTTGATCAATGACTAAACATGTAATTTTATTTTCGGGTGTAATATTTTAATTAACAGCTTTCAGTGCCACTTTCTGCTATAGCTATATGCTATTACTGAGAGTATTATTATGATAAAAATTATTTTATTTGAAACAATTTAGACATTTTCCATTGAAGAATTGTATTGTTTTTATTAGATTTTGTTTTTTTACCATTTACTGATCCATTATAACAAATTTTAAAAACTCCAATCTCAATCTGTAAACATAAAAGAGTTCAACGTATTTTGAAGTTGGTATTATTTTTTGTTTATTTACTGCTATAATGCCATGTGAACAGCTAATTTTGAAGTGTATTGTTTTATACCTGTCATTTATACAATGTCACTTTTACTTATTTATCTGGGTTCTTGTGTTTCTAGATTTACTTGCACGGGAACAAAGGCAAAGACGAGGTAACGATGCTAGTGACGGCGAAGACCGGAGGCGCCACTCCACTAGTGATTGCGTGCCGCAATGGACACTACGACGTCGCCGAGTACCTCATTGAAAGGTGCCATGCAGACATTGAGCAGCCTGGTTCAGGTAATGTACCGAGAAAAGATGAACAAGAATAAATATAATTTACTCGTCACATTGTTTACATACATTTTTACCAGGCTTCATTCTTTACTAGAATATATTCTACAAAGAATTTAACAGAAAATTAATTTTAATATCGATTTAGGTAAAATTTAGTAAAACCAAAATTCAAGATTAAATTTCTTTTTTTAACTTGGATGCTTTTAATGCAATTAAATAATTGAAATACTTTTTTCACAATTATTTTGCAGGCAACCAACATCATATTTATAGTATATTTAATTTGCAGTGATATTCGACGGTGAAACTATAGAAGGTGCCCCACCCCTATGGTGTGCCGCAGCGGCCGGGCACATGGATGTGGTGCAGCTACTGGTACAGCACGGCGCATGTGTCAACAGCACCACAAGAACCAACTCGACACCGTTACGCGCTGCCTGCTTTGACGGTCACTATGAGATTGTTAAGTACCTGGTGCAGCACGGCGCAGACATCGAGGTGGCTAATCGCCACGGCCACACCTGCCTCATGATCGCGTGCTACAAGGGCCACTACAAGATCGCCAAATACTTGCTGTGCCTCAAAGCCTCCGTTAACAGGAAGAGTGTCAAGGGAAATACAGCTCTGCACGATTGTGCTGAATCTGGTAGCTTGGATATTTTAAAATTGCTCATAGAACACGGTGCAACTATGGACGTGGATTCCTATGGAATGACCCCACTGTTAGCTGCTAGTGTCACCGGCCATAATCACATAGTCGAATACCTTATCAGGCTTCCTAGACTCGTATCACGAAAAGAAAGAATAGATGCTTTAGAACTGTTAGGTGCCACTTATGTTGACAAAAAACGCGATATGATTGGAGCGTTAGCTTTATGGAAGCGAGCCATGGAGGAACGTTTCAGACCAGACTTGCCGCCACTTCCTAAACCAGTAATCCTACCCACTGTAGCTGCGTATGATCATGCAAAGGAAATCTGCACTGCTGAGGGCCTGGACGACTTAATGGCAGACCCGGATGAAATGAGAATGCAAGCTCTTGTCATTCGAGAGAGAATTCTCGGCCCTGCACATCCCGACACAAGTTATTACATCCGGTACAGAGGTGCAGTGTATGCAGACGCTGGCAAGTTCAACAGATGCATCGAGCTATGGAATTACGCTTTAGACATGCAACAGTCGATGCTAGAAAGGCTGAATCCTATGACACAGAGTTCCCTGTTTTCATTTACGGAACTATTTTCGTTTATGATTGGCGAAGAAGGTAGACCAGCCACCAGAGGACGTGTAGTGCCCCCTGTAGAATTCGTTGAGTTATTGCGGGTGTTTAGTAAAGCTGTGCGAGAGGTTGAGTTGGGTAGTCAAATGTTAGACAAATTGTCGAATGTGGAGAGAGATGTGACTTATTTAACTCGCGTATTAGTTATCACCCTGCATCTTGCTTGCTTATTAACTAGGTTGTTAGATCATCCCACTTGTGATGAAGCCACATCCACCAAAATCCACCGCGCCATTTACGAATTAGTTCGGTTGAGGGTTCGGGGTCGACTAGGTCGCACAGCTTTACATCTTGCCTGCTGCAGAGATGCTGCTCTAGTGGGCAGATATCCTGCTTGTCAGTTTCCTTCTCCGCACTTGGCCAAGGTGCTTTTGAAGGTAGGTGCGGAGCCCAATGCTCGCGACGAGGAAGGCAACACACCTCTGCACCTAGCCGCCATGGCGCGACCGTGCCCTGCCAGCTTGGCCAAGACACTGCTGGACAATGGTGCGCACATCGATTTGGTCAACAATAACGGCGACACGTTCCAGAGTCTGCTGCGCGGCCAGGCAGTGCACGAGCTCGTCAACACCGCCAAGTACACGAGACTTAGTTGCGCAGCTGCCCGCACCATCAGACAGTTCCGTATCCCGTACAAGGGTGTAGTTCCCGCGGCCCTCGAATCGTTTATTTTAAATCATTGATGCACTGAACTCACAATTGTTTGACTGACTGACTATAATAAGCGACAGAGCCGCTCTCATTGCTGTACGTTTCTTTTTTGAACGTGGTCGCCTAGCTTTTTCGATTGTGATCATTTTCCAACTTTCCCACCTTCCCCTATCATTTTCCTCCAAACACCTTGATATCTCGTTTTAGTGTAATTGTGTAAAGTATATTATAATAATGATTAGTCGTGTTTGTTAACAAGTGATGTGTTTTTACAGATTATAGTGCTGTTTATTAGGTCAATTTTTAAACTTATGTTTAGAAGCTTTCGTAGAAGAAACAATTCTTATTTTTTATATTAGATTATATTTTTAAATGAAAATAATGATAGCAAATCGATTATTGTTGTCTGTTTCTTCTGGAAGCTTCAAACATAAATTATTATTATTATTAAAAAGCATTGTAAGTTTACTAACATCATCCGTGCATATTTAGGTGAACTACCTACTGTTACTGAAAATATAAATTCATAAATATATCAGTTTACGCTTGTAATTATATTATTGTGTTATACCTACATATACCTTGTTTTATTTTATTTTCTTTGAAAACTGCATATTTATATCCATACCTTTTTAAAATATTTAAATTAACCGCTACATTTTAAATCCAACTTCACCTGAGTTACAATTAGAAATATTATATTTACTGATATTGGTAGTACTGTTTTACAGACGCCATTGTGGTTTTCTTTTGTCAAACATTTGTGTTCACAGTTTGCAGAATATTTTGAATTTTGTATTAAATTTGGTAAGAAACATGATCTATAATAATTCGAATTTTATAACATTTTATAGGATATATACTATTATGAATATTTGGCCGTTTAGGGTACTTGCAGTATAATTTTTATTTGTTGATCGTTGATGTATCTCTTTCCGGAAAACTGGCGTACATTTTGTTTGCCTGTATGACATTGTATGTTTTAAATAATGTTAGCCAAGCTCCGTGTTTCATACTGTTGTTATCAAGAAACGAAACTTTGCAGATTTTGTCATATACATTTTTGATAGTTTGAAAGTTGATTATGCGTAAAGAATGTTTATCATATTAGATTCTATTAAAGTGATACACAAGCATTTACTTTTGTTGTTGGATCAAGTGACAACTTGTTTCAAGTATGATTGAGAAAGTGTATGATTTTCAATTTGAATCCTATTTAATACTTGTGCGTGTACATGTATAGATTGCAAGAAGTTGATGACTGATATGGACGATAAGGATCGTTCTCGTGACTCTGGCAGAGATCGTGATAGATCTCGGCGCGGGGACAGGCCCAGTCGGTTCTCCGAAGGTAGTGTTCGAGACCGAAGCCACGATCGTGGCGGAAGAAAGTCTTCAAATTGCCGGGTCTATGTTAGTAACATTAGTTACGAATATCGTTGGCAAGATTTGAAAGATCTTTTTCGCGATAATGTTGGTGATGTCTCATTCGTTGAATTGTTTGTTGATGAGAATGATAAACCAAAAGGTTGTGGAATTGTAGAATTTTCTGATCCGTCTTTAGTTAAAAAATGCATGGAAGTTATGCATCGATTTGACTTGAAAGGTCGTAAACTTGTTATCAAAGAAGATTTCGGAAACGAAAGAGACAAATATGGCAACATCATCAATGGCAGGAAAAATCGAGACAGAGATCGACATATGGATAAGGGTGATTGGGATGATATGAGAGATAATCGTAGAGGCAACTGGGATAACAATCCGCCTTCCCTGCTCAGCAACATGATGAGTCGTAACGCTGTTCCTTCTGAACCTGTCGAATTCAAGTGGGGGAATACGTATGGACTCAGCCCTCAGTTCCTCGAGTCTCTTAACATTCACAAACCTTTGGTTAACAGAGTTTTTGTCGCCAATGTAAGTACAATCTTGAGGTATTTTCTTTGACTTTCTTAAGTTCTAAGATTGAATCTGACAACAGAATTCATGATGAGGTATAGCTGGTTATAAGTATGTCATTACTCCTTCTTAATTTATATCTGCGTTTTATCTGTTCATTGTTACTGCACCAAATAGGAAGGACAAGTGTTGTTTTATATGTTGATTTACTCCTAGGATACATAAGTTTTCTGTAATATTATGTAAACTTGGGTTGTTTGTTGTTTTGAAGGAGAATGCGATTTTGGTCGCACTTTTAAAAATTCAGTCTTGGAACTTGTGACTTTAGGAACTGAAGATTATATTTGTAATTTTCAACGCACATCGAATTTACATTGGTTTATCCATAAACTTGGTTTTGAATGCAGCAAAGGAATTTTAAATACAGTTTACCTTTGTTAATAAACTGTTCATATGTAGATATATTTATCATAGAATTCGTATGAGAAGGTCATTCAGTTGATTCATATTCATATTCTTATTTGCTTTTCAAGGAGGGTGTTTGTGCGTACTTTTTAATTTACACTTTCAAATGATATCACAGGTCTTAATTTTAATTATTAGTATATAATTCGTTATATAATAATTACGCATTCTCAATAACTTGATGGAATCGAAATTTCTTATTTTCCGATTTAAAAATTTCACCTCTGAATACTTTTACTTCTTGAATTTTCACACCTTTAGTTTGTCTTACAGTCGTTATTTGCGAATGCGTTTGTGTAATCTAGCATCGAGGTATGTTTACAGTTGGACTACAAAGTTGATGGAAAGAAATTGCGGGAGGTTTTCAAGTTGTGTGGTAAAGTAATAGATGTGGAACTATATCACGACAAAGAAGGTAACAGCAGGGGATTCGCGGTGGTTGAGTTCGATCATCCGGTCGAATCGGTTCAGGCGATCTCCATGTTGCACAATCAGCTGCTATACGATAGGCCAATGACGGTTCGCATGGACCGCATCGACCATGACTCTCCCCTTAAGTTACCAGAAGGCTTGAAGGGTGTCGGTATGGGTCTGGGCTTAAACGGCGAACCTTTGAGGGATGTAAGTCGCAATTTGCCATCATCCAACAGTGGGAATGGGTGTAACACGGGTGGCGCGGGTGGTTCTAACACGAACAGCGGGCCAGGCATCCTGGGTGCCGTCCCCAATCCAGCAAGTTTACAGGCATTGACCGGTAACTTGGGCAACACAGCGGCGGCATTATCAAACGTTGTGAACAACTCCACACTCGCTGGTCTGAGTGGCACGTCGGCGGCAGCACTACAGGCTTCGCTTGCAGGCGTTCAGGCACCATTCCTCAACAGCAGTCTTGCCAATTCTCTTGGGGGTGGTTTAGGAAATACACTAGGCAATAATTTGGGCGAAGGGTTGAATCTCGCCGGATTAACTAACTCTAATTTGAGTACATCACTCAGTAGTCTCAACAGTTCGTTGGCACAGAATCACGCATTGGTTGCGCTCGGTAACGCTGGGGGTGGAAACAACATGGGCGGAAACAACATGGGTGGGAACAACATGGGTGGAAATATGGGAGGCAATTCGGGTGGAAATCTCAACAACAGCTTAATGGCGGCGAACAGGATGGTGTCAGGGGGCGAGAGGGATTTTAGAAATAATGACAATTCTGGCAATAGCAACTTTATGATGAGCTCAGTCGGCGGCGGGGATAATCAGGGCCGCAGTAGTCAAGGTGTGGGCAGTGGCAACCGCGAGTACACATCTTCCGGCAGAAATTATGAGTCCAGCTCGTCCATGCGTAACACTTACGACATTAAAACTGAGGTAGAAGACTACAATCGACATAATCAAAACAGTGTCTATAGCACTGTAAATAATGGCTCACAAAATCGATCTTCAAATAGTAATTTAAACAGCTCAAGAGGGAACAGTTTCTCTGACACAATTATTATCAGTAATGTAAGTCACTCATTTATAATTTTTAATTTCATTTTTCATAAATTATTTTTCTTCTGTAGCTGCCTATTTCGGCGACTTGGAAAATGCTGAAAGAAAAATTTAGTAACGCAGGTGAAGTGCAGTATGTCGAGATGAAAACAAAAGACACAGCAATAATTCGATTTGCATCAGAATGGCAAGCAGAACGTGCTATCAGTATCCTTTGAACAAAAGATTTAAATTGTGATGAATGTAAAATGTATAAAATAATATTTGTGTTGTAGTGATTGAGAGTAAGTTGAAGAATGATTGAAATGAGAGATATATATATTTAAGCAATATATTCCTTAACATTATTTTCAGAACTAATGGACAGAACACGGATTGACGGTCGAACATTGGATGTTCGTTTCTTTTATTAAATCTTATTCATTTCATTCATATCATTACTGACTGTATCACATATATATATATATATATATATATATATATATATATATATATATATATATATATATATATATATATAAAAAAAAATTGTATAATTCAATGATACTTTTCATGACTGTAAAGATATTGATTATAAGTTCGTGTGCCATGAGCTTATCTGTTTATAATACTTTTAAGTGTATTTCGATTTGAGTTTTATTAATAAATATTAACTATAATGGTGAACCAGAGTTTTTTTTTATCAAATCTTGTATATTATGTTTGAATTTATTATTGAGAAAATTGTGCTAAAGTGTAGTCACGGCTAATTGCAGTCATTATTTTTTCCTGATTTGAAGTTACACAGCGATGTAAAAGTTAGGTTAGTTTTCTGTCAGTGAAGCATGCAGAGAATATTTTGATGTCTGTAATGAATTTATCACGAAATATTATTCGATCTTATGCAAGAAAAGTGCCTTTAAAAAACAAAAATGCAAATCCTGGTATTCAAAAACGTCTTAACATTTTAGAAGAAAACGAAAAAACCAGTTTGGATAACTTGGATGTGGAAGAATTTGAGAGCGATTTTATGAATGTGGGAGAAGTGCATCGTCAACATGAAAGAGAACTAAAGTATTATCGTGAAAAAGAAATATATTGGATTGTTAAACAAAAGTATTTTAAAGAAAATAAAATCAATTTCCTGACATGGAACGACAAAGAACAAATTCGCTATTTACATCAATCTAACCCTAGTGAATGGCCAATAGAAAAATTAGTAGAAGGATTTCCTGCTTTGGCAGAAACTATTACGGTAATTTTATTTTATTCATATCAATACAACATATATTTTTTCTTTTATTTTCAGAAAATAGTGAAAGGAAAATGGCAAATTAAAAATGATTCGAAGAAACAACATCATGATGAGGTAGTAGAAAAAAATTGGAAGCTTTTAAAAGAGGGAAAATTGTCAGACATTTTACCACCAAATCTTCTTTCTCATTTAATAAAATTCACTTGCAGAAAACAAAAAAATAATTCAGAAGATAGTATGTTAGCATATGATCATACAACAGTAGTTAATAATTCAAAATTACAGAATAATAATAATGAATTTTCATCAATTATAAATAGCTACAAGAAAATTAAATTGCAAAATGAAGTAAAATCAGAAACACGCAATGTGACTGAATATTATAAAGCAACAAGTGCAATAGAAAATAAATTAAAATCATATGGTAATAAAGATGTTACATTAAATATGGTAAAAGAAAATCATATACAAACAAATAAATCCGATAATATTCAGAATGGAAATATGAATTTATTAGAAAATATATTTCAGAAAAATAAAAATAATGATAATAGCAAATTTCTACAAAAATTTAAGAATACCGATAATAATATTGTAGAATCTAATTTTGAAAGAAATTTAAATGTATCATACCCAGAAAAAATTAAAATTCCAAAAGATAAATATAAGAAAGGCTTGACATATAAAGTTAATGACTGCTATTACGATGATGACGGTGAATTTTTGTATCGGGTTCCTGGTATGTATTAAATATAATGTATACAATAATATATTTATTTTGCAAAAAAAATTACAAAAGTGACTAGTTGTAGCTCATGTATTACATTTAGCAAAAATAAATAAGCTTAATAAAATTTTATCTAATCCAAATACTCTCATAATTTAAATCCTTTCGTCGCAAATAATATTAAACAAGAAATGATTAATTAGTACAATAAAAAATCGATGTTTTCTTTCCTAAAAATATTTAAAAGCTGCGTACTGGTTTTGAAAAACTATTAAAATGGCACTAGTATAAAAACTGTACAGATAATGCCTTCAATCGTAATATGAAATCTTAATTCTGCAAATACAAATATACAAACATTAAAAAATAACAAAACAATTATCTACATAACAATCAACTATTCGTTATTAAGCGGATTTTATAATCAAATCAATAAACAATATTTTAGACTTATTACTGCCTACGTATTCTGTTCGATAACCACTTTCCCACTTTATTTTTATATAAATATTGAAAAATACGAACTTATTAATTGATCGTTACATTTACATAGAGTAATTTCGTAAAAAATAATTTTCTACTTAAAATTAGAAAATGTTGTGTTCTTATTCGTTATAATGCGTGATTTGTAGGCTATATAATAGTAAATCAAATGAAATATCGAATCACAAACAAATAAAATAAATACGAAATTTGAAATAAAGCAATAAATAACAATAATAGTTTCATTAAATAATAAAAAAATCTTTGGAATATGTCGATACGTTATTAAAATTTTAAGGTACGTAAGTTTATAGAATGTTCTAAGAACATGCATACAATACTTAAAATCATCTCACTGATTGCTACTTAAGGTAGGTTGAGTTGGGTAATTTTTATTCGAGAGATATACCCTGAATCCACGAACTTAAATCACTTGTATCTGTACACTCCATGACGATTTCTTTCGGTGTGTCTGGTACCAAGAGCATTTGTGCTGTCGATCGCCCGGTCAGGTACGCCCCGTGCACCGTGGAGTAGAAGTTGCTGTGCGTATGTTCGCCAGCGAACAGCAACACAGGCTACAAACACATTGTTGTTTAGGTTGTTGTTATTTATAGTTACCAGCTGTGAATTCATAGCCCCCAAAGATGATAGGGATAATTGCATGACAAAAATATGTACTATTCAAACTGAGGTTTTCATTTGCACTGTATGTTACGTTACCACTGAGCTATTTACTTAATTTAGATTTAGTAATTATTTTAATTTAATAATTATAATTTGTAATAAAAATGCGTAAAGTTACTAAAGATAATTTAGTATAATAATCGTTTATTGAAATAGCTGCTAGTTTTTGAAAGTAAATTGATCTAAAATAACATATTATCGCGTTAATTTACCAATTTTTGGGAGTGGAAACTCTATTGTAATATATCTGTTTAATCTTTAAATTAAACATAAAATTGTGTAATAAAACTATATCGGGAGACATAACTCAAATCAAGATAAAATATAAAATGTGTTAAATTTCGATAAATTTAATTAAATATATAAATGATTGGATAATATAGATTATATAATCCGAAAGAAGCTTTGTAAAACATAAAATTTTAGAAATAATGACAGACCAAAATAAATGTAAAATAGTAAAATTAATTCAAATAAAATTTTTCACAAAACGATCAAAATTCATTTCAAATAAATTTATACAAATACAAAAATCATAATAAAATGTTCAAAAATGAAGAAAAATATAATTATAGTTGAATACGACTTTAATTTAGAATTAAAATATTGAGAAAGTAGGTAAATAAACGTATGAGACAAATAAAAAGCTTACTTTTTGTTGATGCATGTTTGAAAATAAAGGTGTACCTATATTTTCAATATCAAATTGAGATGCTCCAACTGCAATAGCCGTGTAAGATCCCCTCGTATAAGGCTGAGTGGACCAACTTGTGCTGTAAATATATTTTGAGTAAAATGATTTAAAACACTTTTAATCATTACTGAATATTCTTACCAGATGCACTTCTTTGGCTTAGGAATAAATGGATCATTTAAAAATTTTCGTAAAAGTTCTGTACATTTATCTGCTATTTCATCGGAAGCCAAACTTTCCATGTATTCTGCTTCTTTCCCAGAAATCCATCCTAATAATAATGTGTCAGAAACTTTTGAAAATGAGTATATTTTCTTATACCAGTTTTTACTTATATCACAACTTTCAGTCGATGGTAATTCAGACTCCCACAGTAACATTACTTCCGATATATTTGGATTTAAGAAGGGTCTGTCATAATCTAAATATATCTTATCCACTGTTCCAAACAATAACCTTTCAACTGCTTCTACTTTTTCTTCTGGTAAGGGAGGTGAAAATAAAGTGTGAACCTTTTCTTTTAATACTCCCAAAGGAATCGTGCAAATCACGTGATCTGCATAAAATCTCTCTCCATTTTCACAAATGACTTCAACGTTGCTATTGACTTTTGATTTTCTTGGGGCACCTAGGTTAGTTTGAAGGTCGCTTTCACAACTGGATTCTCTGCTAGCTCGATCATCCATCTGAGGTACTTCATCTGTTACTGTTCGATCGGAATCATCAGATTCGTTATCGACTTCGCTACTACCAGAGTCATTGTTACACCACCGTATTACTGATACGGGATGGTTTTTAAGAATGCAGTCTGGTGGAATATGTTTCGAAACAGGCGCTAATATTGCACTATAACCAGCAGGTAATACAATGTTACCTCCTTGTAATTCTGTATAACTTCCCAATTCTAACAAGTCAATTTCAGACATATTATCACAACCGGTAATACAAGTTTCTCGTTTTAACAAACAGTCAAAAATAAGTTGTCGTAAATGTCTATCACTAATGTCTGCTATTCTATCTAAATACAAACTTACTTCTAGCTTAATATGATCTCCAACACTGTGGATGCCACTCGGAGGTAAATATTGACATAAGAAGTACTCTTCGCATCTTTTCAAGAAACATACATAAGCTTCATATATTTCTTGTAACACTGGAAATGGTACTTGCTTACCATCTTCAGTTGCCGCAACAACTTTGTGAGGTTTAGGCGTATACACAATGTCAATAAGACTATTTGCCATCGCCAGTTCATAAATAGGGTTACCTAACACGCCATGAATCCAGTTTGCACCTAATTCCACATTTATATTTGCAATATCAATATTAACTATTCGTCCTCCGATGCGATTTCTGGCTTCAAGTATTTTAAAATCTTTAAAACCATTTTTTACAAATTGATTTGCAGCTGATAATCCAGCCATACCAGCACCAATAATCAACACTTTGCAGTAATTATTTGTATTTTTATCAACATTTTTTTCCATATTTTCATCAGGTTTCTCACAGAGAAAAATAAACAGCTGACTTATGTCAGTTTTTAGATATTTTAAAATGTTGGTGAACCTACCGCAAAGGACATCGACAAGAAGCGCATTTCTTATGTGACAATTGGTAATTCTGAAATGTAGCTGTCAGTTTCTTTAGGGAAATTTCATTGTTTTGACTTGAAGTTTTTAAGGTTAATTGACTGTCATTCGGAATGAAAGAAAATAAAATAAAAATTTGAACATGTCATCAGTTGAAAATAATTTTGAACCGCCTTTAGAAAGAAAAATTAGATTTCGAACGGATGCTAAAATTTTATATAACAATGAAAACAAGGTCGAGGATTTATTTAGAAATGCAAATACCAACGAACAAGAACCAAAGAAAGAAGGTATTTTCAAGAAAAATGTTATCTATCCAAATAAATATTTATTTTGATTTATTACAGAAAAAGTACCCTCTTTGTTTTCATTTCTGCAAGTGGAAATGACAAGAGGATATTTGCTCGAACATGATGAAGAACGTTTTTCGGCTCGTCGGGAAAAAATATATTCATTTATGAAAATTCCAAGAGAAGTCGAAAAGTTTATGACATATGGATTCTTCCAATGTGCTGATTCCTTTTTATTTGTTTATACATTTTTGCCTGTTCGTTTTGCATTAGCATTATGGGGTTTGCTTACTCGGCCTATATTAGAATGTTTTGGGTACACATAACATTACTTCTGTTATTACATAACATATGACTCATCCATATTTACCATTTGTAGGATGTGGAAACGTAAATCTAAAACAATCTTGGCACCTGCTGAAATCTGTGATTTGCTGAAGTCTAGTATTATTATTGCCTGTAGTGCAATGATGTTTTATATTGACACAAATATGATGTATCATCTTATAAAAAGCCAGTCCGTAATTAAACTGTACATATTTTACAACATGCTGGAAGTCGGTGATCGATTATTTTCCGCATTTGGCCAAGATACAATCGATGCTTTATTTTGGACAGCTACTGAGCCACGAGACAGAAGAAGAGAGCATCTTGGTTTAATTCCTCACATTATTTTTGCTGTTACATATGTATGTATCCTTTTATAAGTCTGAACTTTGTATTTATTTTCACATTTTTCGTATTTTTCCTTAATGTAATTTAATAGTTTTACATAGTTTATTGGTGCTATTTCAAGCAACAACTTTAAATGTTGCTATTAATTCAAATAACAAAGCATTGTTAACCATTATGATGTCAAACAATGTGAGTTATGATTTTTAAAATTTCTAATTAGACCATATAACAATCTCTATTTTACAGTTCGTTGAATTAAAAGGCAGCGTTTTTAAGAAGTTTGACAAAAATAATTTATTCCAAGTATCTTGCAGTGATGTTCGAGAAAGATTTCATTTATTCATCTTATTGTTTATTGTTGTGCTTCAAACAATGAAAGAATATTCGTGGAAGGAAGAGCGATTCTGGGTTCTTGTGCCTGATTGTTTCATGGTTCTTTTCGCTGAGGTGTTAGTCGATTGGATCAAACATGCATTTATTACACGTTTCAACGAATTACAAGTTGATGTTTATAAAGATTACACAATTAGTTTGGCATATGACATGGCACAAACAAGACAAAAACATGCATTTTCGGATCATTCTGATTTAGTTGCTAGGAGAATGGGATTCATACCACTCCCATTAGGTGTGGTAATGATAAGAGTACTTGTTAGTGCAATTCATTTAGAAGGAATGCCATCGTATATGATTTTTATTCTTGCTTATCTATGTTTATATACATTTAGAATACTTAACGGTTTAATTATTTTGGGCAAGGCTTGCGATTTTATTTCGCAACACAAGCAAGAGAAGGCATCAGTACAGTCACCATCATCGACAACCAAATCAACAACTCCGATCCAATCTACTGTGAACGGAAAAGTAAACAATTTTTCTAGAGATTTATTTAAAGATACTGCTACAAGTCCGTTAAAACCAACCGTACAAATCACATTGTCTCAGAGATCTCAAACAGTTGAAGTACTTACAGGATCCGTAGCATCAGGACTAGCCATGAATATCGAAAACAATTTAGGGTCGGCTGCAATTTTTTCCAATAGTTCTGTTGATTTAAAAAATGCTTGTTTAAATGAAGAATTATTGCGAGTAGAAGAGAATGAAATACATTTGCAAGACCTTCAAGAATCGGAGGATGTTAGTAGAAGTGTTCCGAACATAAAAAGTGAATTGGCGGAAGAAGATATTGAAACCATTACGGCGGAACCAAATTCAAATGATGTTCTCTTAAAAAGAGCTGAATCAGAGCCATCTCTTGTACTCTCTAACGAAGCTGATAGCAACACATGTAACTGAGGCTATATCAACTATTTCCATGAATTTTAACTAGCAAGAATTGTATATAATTTATTTATGTGTACATATTATGATTGTTGTTTTGCTGAATGTTATTATGGTGTTAAGGGTGACTTAAAAGTGGTTTTTATTGATATGTAGTACTGACATGAACTATGTTGTGATATGCATTATATTGTAATAAATCTGCTAACAAATTTCATTTTATTATTTACAAAATATCACCATTTTTGTTTTTCATGTATGTCTGTTATTGTACTTTATTCACATTTTTTTTGAATAAAGAAGAACATAAACTGAAACCAATGATTTATTTTCTATTGTTCACATTGCCATGACAACGTGTTTTGCACCCTAGTGTACAAAATATTCATTTTTGCATTATATTGTAATAAATCCATTAGCAATAGTATGTTATGCATCAAGGGAGGGACACAAGGGATAATCGCGCCCTCCCGTGAAGCATATTATACTTTTCGTAACAAATGCACAAAAATTACTGTCTTATCGGGACAAATGTCAAATATGGCTTGCGTAACTAGTTACCTAGGAAACATGTGTTACGAAAATTTTATTATTTACAAAATATCACCATTTTTGTTTTTCATGTATGTCTGTTATTGTACTTTATCACGTTTTTTGAATAAAGAAGAATGTAAACTGAAACCAATTATTTATTTTCTATTGCTTACATTTTTATGACAACGCGCGCAAAATGAGGATTTCGAACACATTCCCAAATTATTATTTTTCCACGTTCCATTGCTCATTAGGTTACAGCACATCAATACTAGCCAATTCATGTAATTTTGATTGTTTTCCTTCAATTTACTTGAATAAATTCAAATAAAATTATAAAGATAAAAATTGGGTTACTCTCAGAATTTAAACCTGGGACCTATGAACGCCAGTCATATATGCTTTAAGCCAACTAAACAACAGTCGCCTGTGATCCAAACCTGGTTTTATTGAAATAATAATTTGCTTTGATTTAGATTATTAACTATTTACTTAAAAAATACTAATTAAATATTTCAATTGGTAATATTTTCTTTAAATGAAGTAATGTAGTGTTTATAATTATAATTCTCAAATCAGTGGCACTAAAAATGTTTTTTCATGTAAAATGCAATTTTGTGAATTTAAACAAAATCTTTCTGTTTCAGAATCAGTATGTTGAGTACATGGGGTTAAAATAAGTGAACTAAGTTGCGGAACAGTCTTAATTTAACTCACTGGTACATACAGACTCAGATATTTTCATGGTTTTCGTGATTAAGATGCATATTTATTAAATATTGTCAGTAGTTTTGTAATATATTTTGTTATCATTTTATATTCAGAATAGTTTTGTTTACATATATTTATAATATTTCTCGATTAGATTTCAATAAATTGTTTTTACTACCATTAAATTTTGAATTATAATTATTTGAAATATTTTTTTTTCTGACGAAGGTACACGTTTCGTGGATTAAAAGATCGAATTTTTAATAAATTCTACAGAACTTAAACTAAAAATTGTCTTATTTATTTAATAACATTATAAGAAAATATATTATTTGTTAATAATACGTATGTATTTCAAATAAGTAGAAAATGGATTTCCAATATTATTTAAAATATAAAATACTCTTGAAAAGTATTTGAAATAATGAAAATATTTTTTGTTTGAGAGTAACTATTTCATATAATTATTTAACCCTTTCATTCCTAGTGGTTTCACTATGAAACTACATTCAAAAAAATTATTTTATGCATTTTACTGGTTACATTCTCAAACCATCTACGTACGTCTTAGCTATAATGCTATTTGTTGGCGCATAGCATTAGATGTATTGGCAGAGATAAGAGAGTGTATTGGTCAGCTAGAATTTCATGTTATAATTCTGTGCTACGCATGTTGACAGGCCTAACTGGTGTTATTTGCAATATATTGTTAACATTTGAACAATTAGTAGAAAACAACAGCTGGTTAGTAAATTTATTATTAATTTATTACCAGATAACCATGAGTACAATTTCGAAATGTTATGAAGTAAAAGAATTCTTGGTCGGGCCGCAGGGTGGTCCCTCTAATGACCTGGTTCTCTGCAACAACTCGGTATCTTCACTGTGCGGCGTTGCGGATGCGATCCGTGAGGGAGTTGTGCTGCAATTGGTATGCATGAGAGTACCTCATACAGTGATTTAGCACATACTGGAGCGTCTCAAGCTGGTGTGCGCATCGCCTGCATCTGGTGTCGCGGGGCGCGTCTGATCTTGGGTGCACGATGGCGTTCAGCGGAACTAGATTAAAGCGGGCTCGATGCACGAATCGCCAGTCAGCAAATCGAGTGTATGCTCCTTCAGTAACGAAATGGCTGTTGGTAGCCGACATCGCGACATTCTCGATCGTCTTACCCTGCGACTCGAGGGTGTAGAGTATCTGGAGATGTTGTTGCCTGTGCTCGCGTAATGTTGCGAGCAAATCTAGGCCGATGTCCCTGCCCTCTGAGGTGGTGACCGTCAGGGTGCGTTCAGAAAAGGACCACGAGCACCTGCTCCGCGTAGAAGCCTTCCTCGTCTGCGTCCAGACGCTGGACAGTCCACTAGAACGCTGATGGAATGGGGCGGCCATGTCGCCCGAGAGGTAGCGTCTTCGGAGGTCGTCATTGACATTCCGTCGGGTGCGGGCGGCGGTGATGGCATCCAGGTCGTCCTGTGCCATCTCAGCGATGATGTGGTCGCGAGACGTCGATCACAGCAAAATCAGCGATGACAGCCGTGACTGGCATACCAGCAGTTGGTTCTGTCTGAGTCGTGCTTCGTGCAGACGCAGGTGGTGTCGAGCTGTTTGAGATGTGGCGGTCTCACGTTCCCGAGCTACGCAGGAGGAGGGGCACTTGGGGAGGGGACGCGCTCTATGCGGACCCGACCCGGGGAGAACTCTGGGTACGGCAACCCCACGTCTCCAGCTACGTAGGGAGCAGTGAGACATCACTGTCAGGCGCTGTGTGCGACTGCTGGTGGTGTCGAGCTGTTTGAGATGTGGCGGTCTCACGTTCCCGAGCTACGCAGGAGGAGGGACACTTGGGGAGGGGACGCGCTCTATGCGGACCCGACCCGGGGAGAACTCTGGGTATGGCAACCCCACGTCTCCAGCTACGTAGGGAGCAGTGAGACATCACTGTCAGGCGCTGTGTGCGACTGCTGGTGGTGTCGAGCTGTTTGAGATGTGGCGGTCTCACGTTCCCGAGCTACGCAGGAGGAGGGGCACTTGGGGAGGGGACGCGCTCTATGCGGACCCGACCCGGGGAGAACTCTGGGTACGGCAACCCCACGTCTCCAGCTACGTAGGGAGCAGTGAGACATCACTGTCAGGCGCTGTGTGCGACTGCTGGTGGTGTCGAGCTGTTTGGGATGTGGCGGTCTCACGTTCCCGAGCTACGCAGGAGGAGGGGCACTTGGGGAGGGGACGCGCTCTATGCGGACCCGACCCGGGGAGAACTCTGGGTACGGCAACCCCACGTCTCCAGCTACGTAGGGAGCAGTGAGACATCACTGTCAGGCGCTGTGTGCGACTGCTGGTGGTGTCGAGCTGTTTGAGATGTGGCGGTCTCACGTTCCCGAGCCAACGTAAGGGGCAGTCGGGTGTCGTTCCGTCCCCGCGGACGGCAACAGGCTGTTACGGTATGGTGGCCGTACGTCCCCTTGCCACGCAGGGGATGAGGAACTCCTATCGCTTGCGGTAGGGAGGGATCTCATCGGGTGTAGCGAACCCGCGTCCTCAAGCTATTAGGCCGGAGAGGAGGAGGTGCAAGACCTGCCGGCACCCGACCAGAGGTTATCTGGTAGCACGGGGATTGATTACAGCCCCGGGGGTGAGTTATTGCCCACGGATCAATCATGGGTTTGGAAACAAAGGTGCGGGTATGTGGTTGAAAGCCTATGCAGGCTAGATGTCGGTAACGGCATCGACGGGTGAGCAGCGTACTGCTCGGGTACTGGCCCGCATAGTCAGTAGGGATTTAGATAGGTCCCCTCTCACCAGAGAGGCCGAGGGGCTTGCCCCCCAAAGCATTCTGGTAGACATCGGTCGTATACTTGGTGTACGCTCAGATGTCGCGCTGATTGGGCGTATCCCAATCCCGAGCCCATGGGGGCCGTGGCGGATAGAGCCGCAAGGCAGGTGCCGCCACGTTAAACTATAAGACACACTCACTCCTTGAGGGTGGGGTGCTTCTTATGTGACTGGCATACCGATCAAACCGGCAGGACGGGGGTCATACTGGTAGTCGTTTGCAGCCTCTGTGGGGACGTACAGCGTCTTCTTCAATTCTGCCCTGAAAATCCAGTCTAACTCCTCCCAGTTTTGCTTGTCATACGTAAGACAAACGTCTTGAAGGCGTCAATACTCTCGCAACCGATGTGGATAGTTCGAGATTTTCGGGTGTTGAACCGAATACACAGCTGTTCAATCAGCTCGTTCGCGGCGTGCAGCTTGTTCTGCAGCTGCTGTTGACGACTGCAAAGCAGGGACAAGTCGTCAGCGTAGGCGAGCACTTGACAGTGATTGCATGCTGCGTCGGTGTTTTGGAACTGGTGGAGGGCGGGATCGATGGTGAAGTTAAATAGCAACCCGCTGTGGGGTTCGCCCTGTTTAACCCCGGCGCCAACAGCTGTCTTCGGTCAAGCCGACGGAGATCAAAATACGGGTGGTGGAATCCTGGAGGATGTCGCCGATGATGTTGCGGCAGACGTCGCCCACCTCGGCGGCATCGATGGCCTCGCTGACGGCAGAATGCGGTACGGACCCAAAAGCGTTGCTTAGGTCGAACCACGTAACGCACAGCTCATGTACTCCACGTCTGGCCTCGGCGACGGTCTTCTTAATTGCAAAGTTGTGTTCCATGACCCCATCATTAGCCATGATTGTCATTGATCCACCGAGACAATCTACCTGCCTAGCACCCGGCATACAGCTTGTACACCGTACAGGGCAGTGTGATAGAGCGCGAGTTGCCGATGTTTTCTTCGGCGCTCTTCTTATGGAGAAGAATGTTGATCGTCTTTTTCCACGTCTCGGGAATCCTCCGGTTCAATTTGAACGGGTTATTTTATTGAGCCGATTTAATTGGATCAGGCAGCTGTTTCCTATCACTAGGAAGAAATAAAAGCTGATACTACAATTTATTATTAATTTAATTTTGTAAAACTAAAATGAGAAATTACTATGTCTCTTATTTATTAAAAAGTGGGCCGATCCTGGTGGTAGAGCCCAACCTGTGACAGATGTGGAGCAAGCCCCTAACTCTGTCATTTTCCAAAAATCAGTTTAATATACTGGTCCTGCTGTGCAGGACAATAAGATAATAAGCTGATAAGAACATAATTTTTATTGAATATTAAGATTACATACATTGATATAACAAATGCTATAGACTAATTTGTATTATGTTAACAATGAGATCTTAGTTAATTACAGTCCGTATTAATTAGAGAATAAATTAAAAAATAACACTAGATAAATAAGTATTACCTTATGAATTAATTTAACCGATTTCAATTGTCTTGTACTTGTATCACGACACTTGAGGGGAGGAGGCGAACGTGGGCTGTGATGGCATGCAAACAGTACAGGAACGTGGCGAATAAATTAAGATCATGAGGGGGTTGCATGTCACATTCACTATCACTGAGCTGATCTGTAGCAAGGGGACGGAGCTGGACTGAACATCGGTGCGGCGACCTGGGCTCCTGTTGCGTTGGCCGCCAGCGTTATTTCTGCGATGTTCGGGTTGTTGAATTGCCTCGTTGCTGTGATGTGCTTGACGTATATGTCGCACGACCAGCAGATTGTGTCGCTGGTGACGAGTTTGCGCATCAGGCGGGCGTACCGGCGGGAACAGATGCGGCTGATGAATCTATCGTTCTCCCGGTGCCAAGAGCCCAGGGAACCGACGACGATGGGTTCGACGGTGACGTATTTGCTGTGGAGGGTTTCAGCAAGCTTATTATACGTATCTATTGTAGATGAGCGAGCTGTGTCCAGGGTCTCGAGCATGTTTTAGAAGGCTACTGTGACATTATTAACGATGAAGGCCACGGTGCCACGGGACAGCACCAGGTCGGGGCGTAAGTTGGTGTTTTCGATGCGTTGATTTTCAGAGACTATAGTGTATCCTTTATACTGGGCCGCATTCTTCACTCTGTCCTCGATCGCGTTGTGACGCAGCTGGTAGGCGTGGGCGTATCGCAGACAGTGGTTAAGAACGTGGGCCAGCACCTCAATTTGGTAGCCGCAGCGTCGGCAGCTGGGATCGTGCTCGCCGTTCTTCTTATACGCGTTCAGCGGGACCAAGCTGAGCCGAGCCCGGTGGATAAATCGCCAGTCCGCAAATCGAGTGAATGCTCCATCTGACATGAAATGTGAGTTTGTATCAGGCGTCGCGACGCACTCGATCGCTTTCTCTTGGTTTCGTAATCCCAGGAGCAGCTGTTGAAGTTTTTTTTGTTGGGCTCGGCGTAGCGTTGCTATCACGGAATGGCGGCCTGCCTCTGTGACGGTCGTATCAGGGATGTGGAGGCTGGGTACGCGGTTTTCGAATGACCAGCTGACGTTGTTGTGTGAGGTGGCGTTTCTTGCGCGCGTCCAGACGCTGGCCGCGTCATTCGCTCGCCGAAAGAACGTGTCTGTCTCACCGTTGAGATAGCGGCCGCGCAGGTCATCCCTGATGTGTTCATTTGTGCGGCATGTCAATAGTTTGAAGGCTGTGTCTATTAGGGCGTTGTCGGACATATCTGCCATGACAGGGTCGCCACACAATCCAGCGTCGCGTGGTCCATATATGTATTCGTTGGCTGCTTCTAGCGGGATGTTTAGTGTCTTTTTTAATTCTGCCCTGAAAATGCGGTCTAGCTGCAGCCATTCCTTCTGCGGCGGCTGGGATCACGAAGGTCTTCAAGGCATCGATGCGCTGCCACGGTGCCAACTTCGAGGATAGCAGCTTCAGTCCAGTGTTGGACAGTTTGACGATGCCAGCGTTACCTACTATAGGTGAAAAGCCGACAGGATTGCCGAGGAACGTCTCTGTATCGTGTCTGTCTGTAATCACGTCTTGTTGATCCCAATTTGTCTTTCATTCCGCGCGATGTGTAGTGTGCGCGATTTGTCTGCGTTGAATTTCATTCCGAGTCTAGTTACTAGTGTGTGTGCGGTCGTCAGGCTGGTGTCGAGGTCGTATGAGTTTTCCGTGAGTAAGGCAATGTTGTCCGCGTCCTGTAGTTCGTGTAGGATCGGGTCGACGGCCACGTTGAACAGTAGCCCGCTGAGCGGGCATCCTTGCTTGACGTTAATTTGTTCTGTCTATCCGTCATTAGTAATTACCTGCGTTGTGTTTTTGTGGAGTAAGTTGCTGATAATGTCGTGGAAATGGGGCGGCGGCGACCGTCTCGGTAATTGCGTCCTGTAGAACAGAGCCGAATGAGTTGCTGAGGTGAAGCCACGCGATGCAGAACTCACGCCCTCCGCGCCGTGTTTCAACTATCGCGAAGTTGTGTTCCGTAACACCGTCGTGCGGCATAAAGCATTTTTGTGCAGGGTGGAGTATGTTATTAGTCATTAGTCATCAGTCAGTCGTGTTGCCCAACATCCCGCGTATAGTTTGTATATTGTCGATGAGAACGCGATCGGTCGCCAATTACTAATTACTTCTTAGTCACCTTTTTTATGTATCAGTTTCAATTTTAGGATCTATGTGTCGCCAGTTGCTGTAACTTATTCTGTCTGGTCCAGAGGATGTTTTCTCGCATTTACGCAATTTGTTGCGGACTTCCTCGGGTGTAAAATCGTTGAGTTTTATTGTTGGCCGATTGGTTTCGGCTCGGTATACACCTTACGTATGGTTGTGGCGCCCAGGTATTTTTAAACTGTGTGGTGACGATACGTTTGTCAATATTGCAATTAAGTCGCTGCTCGCCAAGTATGGCGCGAATTGCGTCGATTGTTTCGGTAGAGTTTTTGTATTGTTTTAGCGTCGTCTGAGTTAATGTTGCTTCGACGTGCTTTATCTGTAATAATGTCGGGTCGTGGTCGGATTTTGAGTGTGTCATGTATTGAATCAATCATCGTATTTAAAAGGTCATTGTGCCTGAGATTTGTCGGGCTGCTAGAATTTTGAATGTGTCAGTGAATTTTTCAAGTGGTTTGTCAAGTAATTGGGAAACTTTTGGGTGATTTGTGCTGTTAGGCATCTGGCTAGGGTCATTTTTGTTTGAGAAGGCTGAGTCTTGGGTTGGTGTCGCATGCAGGTCAGTTTGGGTTGTCGCAGTGTTGGGTTCCTCGGCTATTGAATTAAGGGTGCATTCTCTCGACAGACTCCTGGCTGCTGATGTTTCTCTTGATGCTACAGAACCGGTGTCAGTCAGGGTCCGCTGTGTCTTCCGATGACAGTCTGCAGGTAGGTGAAAGCCGTAGTGGCTGAGGTGGAGTCCACGGCGACTCAGGTGTTGGTTCTTGCGATATATCAGTTAGCTGGCTGCACTGAGGATGCAGACTGCTGGCTGTGGAGTTGGTGTCGGATTCTCCGCCAGAGTTAAAGGTTTGAGCAGCTGATGCATGATGTGGGGGTGACGTGCGGACTTGTCGTACGTTAGCGCGTGTCCGTGGCTTTGGCAGAGGTGTGTTGAGCACTCGTGTGCGATCGCTTCTCAGGTGCTCTCTCTCGTGGTTCATAACACCCTGGACGGAGGGAAACCGCATCGTGTAGAAGTTGCACTGATGTGTTTCTAACCCATTTATAACAGGAGTCGGGATGCGGGGTACACTACATCTGTGGAACGTTGGCCTGCTGTTGAGTGGTGGACTTCCTCAAGGTGCCGCTGGATGGACTGTTTAGTGCTCGTTCATGTCTTGCTGCTGTAGTACTGTGTGCAGTCTATTTCTGTGCATTTTATAGTAGCTGCTGCGGGATGCCATATGGTTAACATTGTGCTGTATCCCTTCATGGTAAGAGTATACAATGTGATGAAAAAACGAAGCAGGAATCACAAAACCAAAAATACGCTTTCGGTTTCTAGAAAAAGAAAACAGTTAGTATCGCATTCAATTTGCATGGCTGTTATTTTGCAGCAAAGTTTTGTTTTGTAAAAATAAACAAAGCTGATAAATGTTCATGAGAACAGAAAAACAGATTTTATTTGTAACACATCGCCTCCAAGGCAGTCGAACATAAAGCTTAGTAATTCGTATACACTGGAACTTTATAGGATTCGCTCTATTTTTTATCAAATTACGGCTCGTCAAATAGTCTTATATTATGTACTTGTTATATAAATATCTATTATACCTATTACAAAACATTGCTTAATTATTTATTTTTATATAATGAACATGTGCATTTTTTCATGTTCAAAGAAATTACATTTATTCATTTTTTTTTTCTATAAAATTGAACATTCGTTGATTTTAATATCCGTGCTCTTTTTTATGTCTAGTCACATAATGCTTATATCACACCGATATGGCGTACTACAGTGTGTGCGATGGAAAAGAAGAAGTATAATTTTGTCATACAAAAATAGTTGCGCCGCTATTCTATCGAGTATTTTGTCATATGAAAATCTGTTTCTTATTTTACAATAAAACTTAATAGTTTTATTTCAATTCTGCTTTTGAATTTCGTATGACAAAACGTTACTTCTTCTTTTACATCGCACAACGTGCTGTACGGTGTGACATGAGTCGCATTCTTTTTATTATCCATCGCACGTCACTTCAGCTCAAAATGAGCTGAGCTGAGACTTTAGAGAAGCAAAAGAACGATAAATTTTGTACAAGAGTCGGTATCATCGGCAGCGGACTATATGTTTAAACATCTGTACTATTTTCTGAACTTATAAATTAATTTTAAATATTATCATGAATTAAAAGAATTAAATTTTAGTTCCAACATTATTTTAAATAATTATAAAGCAGATTTTATTAGAATTCAGTCATATTTTTAATTACGCCAACGTTTCGGAAGACATTTCAGCCTTATATATATGTACTTACAAATAAATTATATAACATTCTTTTTTAAATTATTTGAAAATGATTAATAATGATTGTCTTGATAAAATATAGTAGCTACGACGGACTGAGATGTCATGTAAAAAGAACGCGACGATAGGCATTCTAGCAGTAAACTACATTTTCATTTATTTTTGTTATGTTTCATATTTTCTATGCAGCCTAATAATAACTTGAACTGGTTTAATTGTACCAATTCTTTTAATTAAATGAAGCTTTTGGCAAGTTATTAATCAGAAGATCAATGAAAATCTTCTCATTGTAAATGTCAGTTTTACCCTTCTCCCAACTTTAAATTACATAAGCCCAATAATTTAATCTTAGTACCTATATAATTTAAAAGTTTTACTTTAGTATCTTCAATTACAACACTTACATATTTAAAGTAGATATAGGAATTGTATTTGCTTGTGTACCTGTGTCTAATTTAAAGTTTATACATATTCTGTGATTTTCTTCCTCCAGAATTTCCAAAGTCTGTCCAATCAAGACTCTTTCTACAGCACCCACAAAAAAGATTCTTCTTCATCTTCTGATGGGCATACTTCTTTGCTTCTGCATAATTTTCTGTAGTGATTCTTCTTTTTACACTTGAAACATTCCACACCATATGCAGAACATTCGTTAGTTTTGTGTGATTTACCACACCTGCTACAATTATTTATCATTTTCATACTCTTCTCGTTGTTTTCTTTCTTCTTATGTTTGTGATTATTTGTCTTTTTATTTACGTTACTTATTTCTTGTTCGAGATTTGACGTGATGTTTTTGATTTGCTTTTTAGTGTTTTCCACAGACCGACATATTTCGAGGCACTTAGTTAAATCTAGCTTCGCTTCTGTTAATAATTTTTCTCTAACCACATTATTTTCTATTCCACATACGATACGATCCTTGATTAAAGAGTCTTTTAATTTGCCAAATTGGCATGTACTAGCTAAAGATTTTAGCACTGTTGCATATGAATCTATATTTTCACCTGTTTTTTGATTTCTAGTAAAAAACATATGTCTTTCATATGTTATATTCACTTTGAGTAGAAAGTAAGTATCAAACTTTGAAACTAGGTTTTCAAACTTATTGATTTCTGCAGCTTTTAAATCGAAGGCGTTATATATTTCTAATGCTTCTGGGCCCATACAATGTAACAAAAGATTGCATTTTCTTTTTTCATTTTCTTCAGAAATCCCCATGGCACCTATATAGACCTCAAACCTTTGTTTGAACTTAGTCCATGTGTTTGCACCTTCAGTAATATTAAATACCGGTGGTTTAAAATCCATATTCGACTGCGCTCTCTTGCTTGTTTCTCTGTATTTCATTTATTTAAATAATACACCATAGTTAATAGCCTTTCTTTATTTTTCATATGAACAATTATAAAATTTGTGTAACTTTTGTGTCTAACCATATTATTTTTGTCAGACTTTATGCTTTTAACATATTCGTGAAAAAAAATCAATATTAGCTTTGTCAATTGTAAGAAATTTTTCTATCACACCAATGTTGTTTTCTTTCTCATATAATGAATGTATTTTTGTTCATATTCAACACACTATGTTTCATTAACAGAAATATGATGTATCTGTATGGATAAAAGACAACGAGAGTGAACTGGCAGCGGTAGCTGGCACCGAAAACAGAAATACAATCAATTGTGAACAAACTGTATACATCGCAAGACCAAGATCAAGTGGATAACTGTAAACTATTTTTAATTAAAAAAACATAACTATTAATGTATGGAAAGCTGAAATGTATATACAGGGTAAGTCTGGGAAGACGCCCCCCCCCCCTTTAACTTTTTTATTATGAGTAATAGAAAAAAATGGTTCATATGAAAGTTTTATTATTTTAAATATACTATTTGATGGCAGATGTAGATATTTTTTATAAAGTCAGGTTTACAAGATACGACTATCAACTTTTATTTTTTAAATAGCAACCTATAATTATTTTACTAAAATAAAAACCGCCATTTTTTTCTCTTTTCAACAGTGTATTAGTTTTTATTAATGTATCTGAAAAAATTCGAGAAAAATAAGAAAATTGAGAAATACTAGAAATAATTTTTATACAAATATTATAGGTGGCTATGTGAAAATAAACAAAATGTAACAGTGTTATACAACTTAACAAACTAAAGCAACAAATTCAGTAACAAAAACAACTTAAAACAAATGTTAAGTTGTATAACACTGTTACATTTTGTTTATTTTCACATAGCCACCTATAATATTTGTATAAAAATTATTTCTAGTATTTCTCAATTTTCTTATTTTTCTCGAATTTTTTCAGATACATTAATAAAAACTAATACACCGTTGAAAAGAGAAAAAAATGGCGGTTTTTATTTTAGTAAAATAATTATAGGTTGCTATTTAAAAAATAAAAGTTGATAGTCGTATCTTGTAAACCTGACTTTATAAAAAATATCTACATCTGCCATCAAATAGTATATTTAAAATAATAAAACTTTTATATGAACCATTTTTTTCTATTACTCATAATAAAAAAGTTAAAGGGGGGGGCGTCTTCCCAGACTCACCCTGTATTACCTTATAATAAATAATAAACTATTTTATTATAAAGATAATTATGTAAAATAACAAACAAAAACATTCTCCCGCGAATATATGACTATTAATATTCTAACCTTTAACCAACGCAAAAGCAAATTATTCAATGTTTATAAACCTAAATATTCGTGTGCCGTCAATGATTTTTTTACACAAATGCCCCATATATCTACGAACATCCCCATATAGTAGCAGTTGTTCGTACTGCCGTCGGGAAGGGTGAAAAATTCTAACAATGACACATACCTTACATTTTGTAATTAAAGTTCAATAACTACCCTTAGATGCTCGTGTACATCAACAATTTTTAGAGTGTCCAAATACAATTGTGTGGAATTCACTTTCAAACACAAGCGCAGGACGACACTCTCTTCGTTTCGGTTTTGTAGGTTCGTGTTTAGCTCTTTTTAGTGTCAAAATGCAACTGTGTAGAATTCACTTAAAAAAAAAATGCCTATGGCACACTGGTCGAAGAGCATCGAAGAGCTCTTCGATGAAACAACAGAACGCACCCGTAACTGACGAAAAATAACAGCTGAAGTCACAGATAATAGAAATGCTAGTGCTTAAGGTGAAGCATACGGCCTGAAGTTCGTTAACCAACAATTTGTTATCGTGTAAGTAGGGTTTCTTATGATTTTTACAAATATGTTGATCTGACCAATCATAAAAAACCAAATATGAGTCTATGCTAAATAGTGGTAGGGGTATTGGCACGTAGTTTAAAATTATACAAACGTGATGATTGTCAAAAAAATTATTTCAAATAACAGATAATAATTCTAAATGATATGTTAACACAATAAACACTAAAATGTAATAACATATAGTATTTTATTTGATATTATGACATAAAAACGACATTACAGCAACTTGAATATTCTGACTTTAGAATCGCAGTTCTCATTTCTCATGTATTTTCGTACTGTAATCCTAAAATGTATTGAAAACATGTAAACGCTTCAATTAAACAAAATACATGCACTATCAGAGTTGTAGATGCTTTTTTATATATCCAAATATGAAAATAATTGTTTCCACAAGCATTTGTTTATAAATTTATATACGTATTTTTAATTTTGCATCGACGAGACATATTTGTTCTGTTTTATGTTATCATTCATCTTATAATCTGTAAGAAATATAAATAAATTCCTACTTCCTTTTGTGAAATATTTAAGGTTAGAATAAGAATTGTTGTCTATAAACGTTAAATTAAAAACTTTGATAAAAACATCGGTTTTTAACACAAATAATCCATTTCAATATTACTAACCATACTGTTCAACTAATCTGCTCTGCTAAAATTGATCAAATGTTTGCAGTAAAACCTGATGTATCGTACTAATAACTTCGAATATTAGTGTAATATAATACGAAAAATAAAATAGATATATATCAAACCACAAATTCTGAAATACTCATTCATAACATGTATATATCTACATCGTGAAATATATCATTATGAATGACAGCTGTCAATCTAGATGTTCATTTTTGCGCTGAGTGTACGACAAAGCACACATCAAGTGTGTAAAATGAGTATTTCGCAAAGTTGCTGCAACAACTTCAAATTTCAAAAAAATATTTTATATACTTATTGTCATCTAAATGAAGGAACAAGTAGTGCAGAATAATCTCACAACATTCTACTATTTGATATGTACAATATGAAGAATGTGAAATATTTACAAAACAAACAAATTTTAATTGAAATGCAGCAGGTCAAGATATCAAAATTTCGAGTCTGAATTTCTCAAAAATGCCGAGTACGATTTTGTTTAAAAAATTCTGTATATTTAAGAATATGGTCCTCTATAACATATACAATTTTTATCCAATTTGAATTAGTAACTTTTGAGAAAAAAATAAACATGCGAAAAACCGCTCAAAAGCAGGCTTTTTCGGATATTTTTGTTTTTTTTTTTCAAAAGTTACAAATTCAAATTGGGTAAAAAAATTATGTGTTATAGAAAACTATGTTCTTAAATATACAGATTTTTTTTAACAAAATCGTACTCGGCATTTTTGAGAAATTCAGACTCGAAATTTTGATATCTTGACCTGTTGCATATCAATTCAAATTTGTTTGTTTTATAGAAATTTTACATTCTTTATATTGTACATATCAAAAAGTAGAATGTTGTGAGATTATTCTGCACTACTTGTTCCTTTATTTAGATGAGAATAAGTATATAAAATATTTTTTTGAAATTTGAATTTGTTGCAGCAACTTTACGAAATACTCATTTTACACACTTGATGTGTGCTTTGTCGTACACTCAGCGCAAAAATGAACATCTAGATTGACAGCTGTCATTCATAATGATATATTTCACGATGTAGATATATACATGTTATGAATGAGTATTTCAGAATTTGTGGTTTGACATATATCTATATTATTTTTCGTATTATATTACACTAATATTCGAAGTTATTAGTACGATACATCAGGTTTTACTGCAAACATTTGATCAATTTTAGCAGAGCAGATTAGTAGAACAGTATGGTTAGCGAGGATTATGATATTTATAGGATTTCAATAATAAATTTGAATATATCGGTTAAACACACATTTATTTAATTTATAACAGTAAACCCTTATTTGGGTAATATTACATATTCATGTTACAAAATTATAATAGGCATAATTATAAATTGCTTATTTCTATTATACAGATTTTATGTTTGGTGGCAAGTTGATGTAGGATGATGCGCTGAGCGGGGTGTATTTGTTTATATTAACTTCTAAATGCCGAACAGTCTTTAAGCTCCAACCAGAATCCTTTTCCTAGAAAAATATATATTTTAGTAATTATTATATTAATATTAGAAACATAAAAATACCTCAAATTCGTGACTCTTCGTTTCAATTGTTGCTGCCAGCTCATCGTAGAGAGAAGGTGCATCCATTGTAGGAGTTAACACTTGAAATTTAGTGTTAAATGACTTCATTTCTTCTAAAGTGTCCTTGCCGGGCTTCGTAAATAGTCCAAATAATTCGAAATTAATCTTTATGGAGTGATGAATATTTAATTTCGTATCGATTAATTTCATAATTTTATTCTTAATATTTAAAAAAAAATTCATTATGTCCAACGAATTTGTATTCTCAATTTTATACGATGTAATTAGATTTTTAAATGCACTATCACTAATATAAACTCCAGGTTCACATTAATTGCATGCTTTACTTTTATGAGCATTGGTTTTTAGGTGCAAATTATACAGCGATTTTTTCAGATAAATATTACAAACGTTACAGTACACATTTGTGGGTTCCACATTTTCACTTCTAGGACGCTTTTTTTTCGGTTCGCCACTACTTGAAGCACCCTCTTCTGCTTTCTTCATGTTGTTGCTGCTACATTTATGTGCGCGAGTTAAATGAGTATTTATTGATCGCGCATTGTATTTTTTACCGCAATATTGACATAAAACAAAACTATTTTTATCACAACTGTATTTTACATGACGAGATAAACTCGATTTTAAGTTGTAAACATTATCGCATTTAGTACAGGAAAACATTTTAAAAAGAATAGATTAAAATTAATAGGTTTATAACTTAGTTTACTTTTTATTAATATATGTATTTTTAATTAATTTTGTGGTGAGCTGTGAAAATATAAAAAAAGTTATTAGCAATATCAAATATTATATAAATAATTGTTTCTTACCTAGTAAATTCTATTTTCGTGAATGTGTCTGTCTCCTTGGTACGGTTAATAATACCACAATTTTTTAAGCTGTCAATTTCATTTTCTGTCAGTCCATGATATCGCGCTGGTAGAAATACCTCAAAATCCTCACAGTTGATAATAAGAATATGTAGACACTATTTTAAGTTATTCTTTCACGTACCTGTAGTTGGTTAGAATATTAGTTTTATCTTCTTTGATTTGATATATCTTAATATTATAGATTAATTTGTATTTAAAATATCATACATTAAGTTCCTAGATCAATCCAAAAGTATTTAACCTGGAAAAAAAGATCAGAATAATTAGTATTTGTATTTAAAACATGTAATTCGTGTCAGCTGTCAAACAACTGTCAGAATTACCCAGAGTTCTGTGCGATGAATTCATTTTCAAGAACCAATCAGATGTACAGTTGACTGCCACGTTGGCACGATTCAACCAATGGAGAGCCTTGTTTAAATCAATTGTCACAGTATTAACCAATTACGATATACACAATTGAAAACATGTTTTTTGTCATTTGTCTGCATCTGTCGGATATAAAAGCCGGGTTCAGAGCTCCGGAACTCACTCTTTTACGAGTCTCTGATGTGTGCGGATCACTATGAGAATCTCCTGCTAGCTATCAGAATTTCTTTTTCACTGTAGTGGATTTTTTTTGCTACGATTAACATAATAAACGGTGAGTGTGTTTCCTTTAGAAAATTTCCTTGTACACAAAACTAAATAGTTCATTCTTAAATCTTTGATATGTGCTGGTCCACTTTGGATTTCATGCTGGCTATCAAAGTTATTCAGAATGGACAGTAGTGTGTGCCTTCTTTAAGAAGTTTTGCTTGCTACTATTGACATTTACACAACTAAATAGTTCATTCTTAAATCTTTGATATGTGCTGATCCACTTTGGATTTCATGCTGGCTATCAAAGTTATTCAGAATGAACAGTAGTGTGTTGCTTGTTTTGCTTGCTACTACTGACATTTACACAAAACTATAAAGCTCATTTCTTTGATTTCATGCTAGCTGTCAGAGAATTTGTTTTAAAATGGAACCGTTTTGTGGTGCCTTCTTTAAGAAGTTTTGCTTGCTGCTACGGCCCTCTTCGACATGACAAACCTAATCCTTATTTTCGTGAAGAAAACACACCAGTGTAGTAATTTAAATAAATCGTTTCCTTTTGTTTCTAACCTAAAAATAACATTGAAGTAAAGAACAATCCTAGCAACAAATTCGTACCTACCTTGTCGCAAATGTTGTCCTGTATACTGATACGTCCTGTCTGATTATTTATGAATGACAAGAATATTGTTGGTTGTATAAAATATCAATTGTTTAATAGCTATTTATGTAATAAGTTGCGAAAGAAATGTGTTTTAAGCACGCGACGTGAAAAATATCCTACGAGGCGTAGCCGAGTTGGATAACACGTCTAGTGCTTAAAACACGATTATTTATATTTATTCTCAAATGTCAACATTTTGAATTTTTCAATATTTAAAAGTAGGCAGGCATCAGTTTCATCTTTTTGTTGCTATGGGATTCAATATGTTGTTTAATAAACATTGATGTCAACGTGCTCGGTGTATACTTAAAATGAGTGACTAAGAGATTGATTCTGTTATTGAAAATGGTGCAGAGGCTGCTTTGGCTACACTGGTTCCAGGAAATTCAAAAAAAATTGTATGAAGAAACTTACAAAAAAATTGACAGTTGGTGTGCAGAGAAAAATTCAAAATGTTGATATTTGAGGATAAATATAAATAATCTGTTTTAAAACGCTAGTATAAAAAGTCTTGTATTGAATACGTTGCTAAATCGTGTTTTAAGCGCATAAATAAACAGTTATAATAGGTACCTATTTAGTACTTTTACTTTTACGCATTACATTGTCATTAGTGCTTAAAAGTACTTCATTTAACAACGAAAATGACAATCGAAAAGTTGTTGTTATAATACGCTAGTATAAAAAATAAATTTAAGTGTTCAGTCATCGACATTTCGTTGATTATTTCCCAAATATTATTTTTCAGAACCGGACCAAATCCGTGACAGCGATTCACTAAACTCAGTTGCTAATTAATATTCTATTTGTAAATTTTTCTTAAAAGTTTACTGGCGCCAGAAACTACCATCTTTCTGTCATCTCTGATTAAAGGTTATCTTGTAGCTGTCATGCGTAAAAGCTTCCAGTAATCTCAACCTTCTGAGAATTCTATTTCGTCACCTAATTTCCCAAGTCAAATTGTGGCGAGAGATTCAAAAATTTATTACATTAATTAATTACATAATCGTAATACTTAAAAAAAAGTTAGTAAAATATTACTGTTACAGGAGAGAAAATAAAATAGTGAAGGAAACCGATGAAACTATAACGCTGGCTTACTTTTTTGAAAAGGTAAATTATAAAAACTAAAAAAAAAACTGTTTTCTTTATTGCAAATTCTTTACTACAGGCTAATAATTTAAAAGCATCCAGTTTATGGTCTATGTACCTACTTCATGATTAAAAGTACGTTACAGGTCAACGAAAATGTCGATATTTCCAAATATAAGAAGTTAGTTGCTTTTCTGAAGCACCAAAATGATAAGTATAAATACAAAAAGTCAAAAATTCTGACAATGGAAAATGTTATGTAAAAAAAAACACTAGTGAACAGTAACTGAAGCTGATGACTGCGTCAGGAAATAAAAATGAGTTCTGCTGAGCTTTACATGCAAAATTCGTTGTTATGCAGTATTGGTTGCGATGTGGAAAAGTAGTACTTTACTAAATGATTTTGAATATAGAAATATAGTACATTATTATATGAAATGCGAAGAAATATATTGTGTGCACCTCGAGCAGAAAGTGTTCATGTCGCTCTTGCATGATTGTTGCTGTCTATGCATGAGCAACAGTATTGTAGCGAGTACGGCCCTGTTCCGTCTGGAACAGTCGACATGTCTGCTGCACGATTCACCGCTGTCTCAGACGCAATAGACAAGTCCGTACCTGTTCGTTCTGCGTCATGCTTCTACCTTGTGCCAGAAGCTCTCGAATATTCTCGAATACATTGTTGCAGTATATAAAGGAGAGTTTCGGCCGGGAAGAGGCATTCTGTATTCGAAGTGTGAACAGTGCAAGTCGTTGCTAAATACTTTGTTGTGAATATAAATACGTGTTGAATATAAATATATGTCTTAGTAGTTGTACTACATTAGTTTCGTTTTAAATAAATATTTTGTTAGTGTTTTCATTACTCGTGTTTTATTTAATAATAAACTTCACCGAACCCGAAATTGTAATAAACGTTACAATTGGTGTCAGGTGTTTGGGTTGTCTTTTGTGAATTGAAAGTGAAGTTTAAGTGCAAATAAATAAAAATGGGTTCGAAAATGGTGAATCTCAGTGATTTAAAAGTGACTGATCTCAAAAGAGAATTAGAAGAACGTGATCTAGACACTACAGGCAAGAAAAGTATACTGCAAGAGCGTCTTCGTCAATTTTTGATTGAAGCTGGTGAAATAGCGGATACTTACGAATTTAAAATTTCGGGCAACATGGACTCCATGTACAGAAGCATGGAAGAAAATTCCAGAAGTTTGGAAGCCAAATTAGAAGAAAATTCTAGAAGCTTGGATACAAGCTTGAAAAATAAATTTGAAGAAAATTCTAGAAGCTTGGAAGCCAAATTAGAAGAAAATTCCAGAAGCTTGGAAACAAGCTTGGAAGCTAAATTAGAAGAAAATTCTAGAAGCTTGGATACAAGCTTGGAAAATAATTTTGAGCAAAAATTTGAAAAGTTTGAGGAACATTCAAGAAATTTTGAAGAAAAATTTTGAAAATTTGAAGAACATTCTAAAAATGTTGAAGAAAAATTTAAGGAAAAAATTGAAGAAATCGAAGCAAGATTGGCAACATTGAATCACGAACAGCCAAATGTCCAACAAATTCACGACTTGATTCAGAAAACTCCATCTAGTGACCAGGCATTAAGTAACAAGAAAGTTGAAGATTTAGTAACAGAGGGGAAAGAATCACTGCGTAGATTCCACATGAAACCACCACAGTTTGATGGCAAGGTATCTTGGTCTAATTATTACGCCCAATTCGAAGCTGCGGCAGTATCCAATGGGTGGTCACCATCTGAGAAGGCAACGGCCTTGATCATTGCGCTGCGTGGTGATGCAGTAGATATTTTGCAAACAATTCCTCTAGAAGAGCGTCAGAACTATCAGCAACTAGTTAAACGCTTGGAAATGCGTTATGGACACGCACATCTGCAGCAAGTGTATCACTTGCAGCTGAGAAATAGATGTCAGAAATCAAACGAAAGTCTACAAGAATTTGAATCTGATATCGCTCGTCTAGTTCGCCTAGCATATCCTGACACCCCAGATAGTGTGTTGGAACGACTGGCTGTGCAAGGATTCATTGATGGTCTCCGAGATAAAGAAACCAAGCGGGCCCTGATTCTGGCTCGTTCGAGTAACCTGTCTGTTGCCTTGGCCAGCGCATTGGAATTCGAGGCGGCAGAACACGCTTCAAGACGACAAGGAAATATTCGCACAATAGAGGGCGTGGAGGAGAATCATAATGAGACTATGGAGGAAACAGCACGGCGTGTCATGACTGAGATGTTGCCAAAGAAGAGACAACTTCGATGCTGGAACTGCGGTGAGCTAGGGCATGTGCGAAGCCGCTGCGGGGAACAAATAAAGAACAAGGCAGCGGAAAAACTAAAGCGGGTCGACGCAAGGGGGCGAACGCCGATCCATCATAAAGATGCCCTGAAGCTAACTGGACATGTCGCATCCCTACAACCTAGACTAAATAGCATCTTTGTGGATGGGTTGATCGACGGGAAACCACATACCTTGCTGATTGATACAGGTGCGACAAAAACCATCATTAGACCCGATACTATCAAGAAACCGATGACGATTGAATCAACAAAATGGCGACTGCGCACAGCAACAGGAGCCGCGGCTACCATCCATGGCGAAGCAGACATTACCATTACCATCGGAAATACACGAATTAAACACCGTACCCTGGTAGCTGACATTGAAGACGAATGTATTCTCGGGATGGACATCATGAACGCAAATGGCGTCGAACTAAATTTAAAACGCGGAATACTAAAGATCAATAATGAAGAGATCGTTTTACATCCCCGAGGAGAAGACACAGTACGTCTGACATTAGCTGAAGATACGGTCGTGTTAAATCGAAGTGAAATGATTGTGGATGCCCACCTGGAACATGAACTTCCAACCGGATGTACCATGATGTTAGCAGCTGGAAATCATAATGAAACGACTACTCGAGGAATACTGGTTGGAAAATCTCTCATACATACTGGAAAGGTAGTACCAGTTCGAGTAATGAATGTGAATTATTATCCAGTTACACTAAAGAAGGGTACTATCTTAGGACATTGTTCATCGGTAACTTCGATTAGCAGACGAACATCCGTTACACAAAATCCACCAAAGAAGCTTCCTGCAGAACTGACAAATCTACTGTCAACATCTTGCAAAGAATTAAACCAGGACCAGAATATCAGAATGAGAAATTTAATAACAGAATATCAAGACGTTTTCGACACCAGCTGTGGGATCAAGGGTAGAACCAACATAGTCCAGCATCAAATAAACACCGGCGATGCACGCCCCATTCGCCAAGTACCAAGACGATTACCACTGGCCAAGAGAGAGGAAACCGAGAAAATTATTCAAGACATGAATAAAGAAGGTGTCATCGAATACTCAAGCAGTCCGTGGGCTTCACCAGTGGTGTTGGTAAAGAAGAAAGATGGGTCAACACGATTCTGCGTGGACTATCTTCAACTCAACAACGTGACGAAGAAGGATAGCTACCCGTTGCCCCGAATAGATGACACATTGGATACGCTGGCTGGGTCGAAAATATTCTCAACATTAGACTTGAAAAGTGGGTACTGGCAGGTTGGCATGGCACCAAAGGATAAAGAGAAAACTGCGTTTTCTGTCGGTGCCGGACTGTGGCAATTTACAGTAATGCCGTTCGGGCTCTGCAATGCCCCCGCCACGTTTGAAAGACTCATGGAAACGGTACTGCAAGGACTATCTTGGAAAACCTGTTTGGTGTACCTTGACGATATTATTGTGGTCGGAAGAACATTCGATGATCACATGAGGAATTTGGAGGAGGTATTCCTGAGACTACGAAGTTCTGGTTTGAAGCTTAGTCCAAAGAAATGTCATCTCTTCCGCAAAAAAGTGCAGTACCTGGGACATATTGTGTCCGGAAACGGAATAGCCGTTGACAATCAGAAGATCCGATCAGTAAAAGAATGGCCAGTACCAACTGACAAACATCAATTGCGAAGCTTTCTTGGTCTTTGCACGTACTACCGGCGATACGTCTCTGGATTCGCCAACATTGCCAAGCCACTGATACGACTCACGGAGGAAGGACGGAAATTTGTGTGGGAAGAAGACTGCCAAGACGCTTTCGACAACCTCAAGCGAGCCCTAACAACAGCACCAGTCCTGAGTTATCCTCTACCCAACGGAGACTTCATATTGGATACAGATGCCAGCAATGTCGGAATCGGCGCCGTCCTATTGCAAATTCAAGATGGACAAGAGAAGGTCATTGGCTACTTCAGCAAAACTCTGTCGAAGCCGGAGTGTAACTACTGCGTCACCAGGCGAGAATTATTGGCAGTAGTTAAAGCCGTTGAACACTTCTACAAATACCTGTATGGAAGGAAATTCCTGGTGAGGACTGATCATGCTGCGTTGAAGTGGCTGTTACAATTCAAGAATCCGGAAGGGCAGGTAGCAAGGTGGATCGAACGGCTACAGGAATATGAGCATAGGGCCGGAATTAGTCATTGTAACGCCGACGCATTATCAAGAAGACCATGCTCAGAAGACTGCAAACACTGTACCCGTGTGGAAGAGAAGTCCGCTCCAATCTTACGGACCACAGTGATAGACGACCATTGGCTGACTGAAGAAGTTGTGAAAGACCAAGAAGGCGATCTAGAATTAAAATACCTACTGGAATGGTAGAAAGAAGGCCGCAAACCAACTTGGCAAGAAGTTGCACGACGCTCGAAAACCGTAAAATCGTACTGGGCGCAGTGGGACTCCATTGTTATAGAGCAGTGGTTCCCAACCTTTTTTTAATCGTGACCCTTTTTAGTTTTTTAAAAATGTTCGCGACCCCTCTTTCGCATATTTGATCAATAAAACAAAAAATAAAAGGTTTGACAAAATATATTTTAGGACTTAGTGATTATATTTTTTCCCCTCAAAAAAGCCAAGGCGACCCCCCAAAAAAGCTAAGGCGACCCCCTTGTGGGTCGCGACCCACCGGTTGGGAACCGCTGTTATAGAGAATGAACTACTGAAACGTATCCTGGAAAATCCTGAGGCTACAGAGCAAACGATGCAGATCATAATCCCTAGGAAAAGAGTACCGGAGGTACTGAAGGAGATTCATGATGAAACTGCTGGAGGACACTTAGGAGTAACGAGGACAGTTCAGAAGCTGCGTGAGCGATTTTACTGGGTTAATTGTCGAGAGGACGTAAAGGAGTATTGCAAGAAGTGCGTAGTTTGCGCCGCAAGCAACGGACCGCAGAGACGTCGGAGAGCTTCAATGCGTCAATACAATGTTGGGAGCCCGTTTGAAAGAATCGCAATTGACGTTGCCGGTCCATTTCCAGAATCCGACAAGGGAAATAAATACATCATAATGGTCATGGACTACTTCAGCAAGTGGGTTGAAGCTTATGCCTTGCCAAATCAAGAAGCCGCTACGGTAGCAGAAGAACTTGTCAACCAGTGGATCTGCCGATTCGGGGTACCGTTGGAACTACACTCCGACCAAGGTAGAAATTTCGAGTCGTCTCTGTTCCAAGCAATCTGCGAGCTATTGAACATTCGCAAAACAAGAACAACTGCTCTACACCCACAGTCAGATGGCATGGTCGAACGCATGAACAGAACCATCAATAGACACCTCTCCAAGGTTGTCTCCGGCCACCAAAGAGACTGGGATTGTCATCTACCAATGTTCCTGTTTGCTTATCGATCATCCGTCCATGAAACAACAGGACAGACTCCGGCTAGCATCGTCTTTGGTCATGAACTGCGATTGCCCTGCGACTTGAAGTTCGGCAGCAAGCCAGGTGAAAATTTGGCTGGCGAAGATTTCGTCACCGAACTTCGGAAGAAGATTAACGACATCCATGAGCAAGTACGCTCCAACATCCAGAGCGCTAGTGACAGGATGAAAGACCAATATGATGTCAAGGCTGAGAATGGTGGATATCAAGCTGGGGATCTGGTTTGGCTATACAACAGCGTCGCCGTGGAATGTCCCCAAAGCTACAAAACTCCTGGGAAGGTCCCTACGAGGTACTGAAGCGAATAAATGACGTCATCTATCGAATCCGGAAAAGGACTGGAGGAAAACCAAGAGTGATTCATTTCAATCGGTTGGCTCCTTTCGCCGGTGACAACAACGATGGCAACGCCAATGAATCTCGAGCTCGACGAATTAATGTACAAGATCCGGAAACCACCTTTGACGAGTTCATGGCTTCCTATTCTACGGGCCATAAAGTACGAAATGGTGTGACCAAAGAACATCAGGGTGACCTATTCAAAATGCCTACAGAATTCTCATTAGCGCATTGTGTGGCCCAAGATCTACAGATGTCTCGAGGAATCGCCGTGGTTTTTAAGAAAAAGTTCGGCCAACTTGAAAAATTACGGCAACAACACCCATGTGTCGGCACAGTGCTACATATAGCCGACAAACAGTCGAGTCGAAACAGAAGCATTTTTTTACATGGTGACCAAATATCTGTCCCACGAGAAACCAACTTATCGCGCCGTCTGGGTCGCCCTATGTGATCTACGAGGTGTGCTGCTCGGTCAGAATATTCTAAAACTAGCTGTACCAAAGCTAGGCTGTGGCCTTGATGAATTAAGCTGGAGAATTATAAGAAACATGCTGAAAACTGTTTTCCAATATACCGGAATTGAGATCCTGGTGTGGTTCAACAGTAGTGAAAAGAACTGTGGACTGTTATTTCCACCAAACGTCACAGTGCTCACGGGGATCAACGTGCAGATATCGGCATGACGCAGAAAAGTTTCGGGACGAAACATCCTTAAGGAGGGGGCAGTGTAGCGAGTACGGCTCTGTTCCGTCTGGAACAGTCGACGCGTCATAGTGTGTAGCACGTTCACTGCTGTCTCATACGCAATAGACAAGTCCTAACCGGTTCGCTCTGCGTCATGTGTTCCAGACGCTCTCGTATATTCTAGAAAATCTTGTTCCAGTATATAAGGAAGAGTTTCGGCCGGCAACAGGCATTCAGTATTTGAAGTGTGAACAGTGCAAGTCGTTGCTAAATACTTTGTTGTGAATATAAATACGTGTTGTATATAAATATATTTCTTAGTAGTTGTACTACATTAGTTTCGTTTAAAATAAATATTTTGTTAGTGTTTTCATTACTCGTGTTTTATTTAATAATAAACTTCACCGAACCCGAAATTGTAATAAACGTTACAATATAAACTACTACTCTGCAACTCGATGAGTGCGGACCCTGTACTCTAATTGGGATTAAGTTCCTGTTGTACAGCGTAACATAAATAAATAATAATAACACCTTGATTGCGGTACTCGAGCCTTGACAGGATATTTTAAAGTGCATTTATTAATGATTTGCTAAAAAAAAAACGACGTGTTTCATTTATTTTTTAGACTGGATATAAGAAATATATTAATCGAAAGTCGAAAAAATGAAAATATACTCTAGGCCCACAAAATCTTATTGAATATTTAGCAAAGAATAGGAGACAATCATTTACGTGGAAAACATGGAAAAATATAGAATTGTAAGTTGTTATAAAGACAATGATTAAGTCTGATTAAAGATATTGTTTATATTGTTATTTATTATTATTGGATGATATAAATATAATTTATAAATTAAGTACTGTGTTTATCTTTTCTGTAGTGCTTTTAACTTTTTGCATCTTTTATAGCGTTTTATAGATTTTTGCGTTTTTTCGTGCCTTTTTCTTCGTTTTAGGTGCTTTTTGTCCGATTTTTTTATAGACGCTTATATTTTAAAAATAAATTATTATAATTCCGCGCTCTAGCTCTCACATATACGTGATGAATTCTCTAATGAATATGTTCACTCGTGCAATAATTAATTCACTTTGTGATCTATATGTGAATAATAATAGTTTATATATAAAAATAGTAGAATTCATCGTTATTTGTCGAGAGTCAAGATTTAATCCTGAGGGCGTAGCCCGAATGATGCAAATAATGACTCTTTACTCCGATATTTTTTTTACAAACTGAACATTATTTAACCATTTAACAAAAGAGACTCGTCAGTCCCAAAGGTCTTGGATCACTTGTTTTCCTTAGGGAGTATTTGTCATTTTTATTTCCCTCGTTCTAATGGAATCTTATCACTTTATTTCCCTTGGGAATACTTACCATTTTTATTTCCCTCGGTATATAATGAAGTACATTAAGTAATGATTTTAAAAGAATAAAATTAACATTATTTACCGGTTATATATAATAGTATATTATAAGCCAAGGTTGAGAAGATGATCATTATTGACCTAACGCCAAGATTGTACAAGGCGCATGGTCAATAATGATCTTCTCAACCGTGGTTTATATACTATTTTTTCACTACTAGCTCTTAAATCCTATATATCGAATTTCTTAATAATCATAACATAAGCAATTTGATATAAATACTTGTTCATATCTACAAACACCAAGAAGGCAGAAATGAAATTCTTTTGTTTTTAGCTTTGTTTTTTTAATATTTGGATCCTCGAGAAAATTTGTCCAGGTAGAATCTTTTTGGGTTGAAATAGTTAAAAAATATCAAAATAAGAGGCCCTCTTCTGACATGGCAAAAGTATTCATTAGTTTCTGACATGGCAAATCTACAAGACAAAATATACGACATAATACAATAAGCTAGATGTCCAAATATAGTTCCAACATTTTTAAATTTAGATAACTCAGAAATTTACATTGGGTATTCATTGCGAAGTACTTTCGCTACCATTTTGGCAGAAAATGTGGGCGACATTATCTCCAAAACGTCATAACCTCAACCAATGATGCCAGAAATTCTAAATGCAACTTAATATCTTGGCTAACCTTACTGCAACTTCATGAAATATACGTAATACTCAAATTTCATTAAACACGGGTTCTGCAGCAATAATACTAGTCATGTTTTCCATTTCTTATATAAAAATGCAATTATAACCCTAAAATAAACAAAACTGTACAATGTAAGATTATTCAATAATATTATAATAAACCTTTTCGAAAATTTAACAACAAATAAATACATAAATACATATTTCACAATGGAACAGTAAAGCACACTCATGTAAAATATTTACTATTCAAACTGAAATTTGACTGGAATTGCCAACTTGAAATTATTCGCCAATTTTAAATTCAGAATTAATATTGTCCTTGCATTTTACGAGTTAAATAATTTCAGAAGCTTGAATTTCTCTGAAAAGTGACAGTTTTTATTATTTACCTAGGTCAATAATAATCCATTATTGACCATTGTTAAGGACGCGGTAGAGAAAAACAATTTCACGACACAAAACGAAGTCAATAATGGCACGTTGCTAGGCTAGTAGTGAAAAAAAATATTTATTTTGTTATCAAATGTACCTAAATTTAGTGTATAATTTTTACAATAATTACATTATTGTATACTGCTTATTAATAATAATAGTGTAAAAATAAATCAAAATCCAGCTCCAAGGATGCAATCGATTGATGCAAATAATGACACTTTACTCCGATATTTTTTTTACAAGCGGAACATTATTTAACAAAAGAGACTCGTCAGTCCCAAAGGTCTTGGATCACAGGGAGTATTTCCCTAGGGAATAAAATTAACATTATTTACCGGTTGTATATAAAAATATTTATTTTGTTATCAGATGTACCTAAATTTAGTGTATAATTACTACAATAATTACATTATTGTATACTGCTCATAATAGTGATAAAAATAAATCAAAATCTATATAAAAAATTTAACCTACCGAAATTAACTAAAATCTATCGAAATATTTAAAAAAATTTACTTAAAGAACGAATCATTTAAAACTACTGAAATCCACCGAAATTTGCCTATGATAATAGAGCAAAACGAGATGGCAACACTGAGTGTTAGTGCAAATTGACAGCTTAGGAACAGACGTCCTAGTTTATTAGGATATGCCTTCTTTTTGGAAACGTCTTCACGGGTTTTTACAATTTGTCCTAGATCACGTGATTGATTTTTCAAAATTTGTTTTACAGATTTTTGTTAAATTTCAAAGCATTTAAATTTTAAGTAATTATAGTAATAATCTAACTAATAATAAAGTTATTTGATGTAAGACTTTGCGCTATTGTTCCGGATTCAACATTCAACGTGCGCGAAACCCGATACACTTTTGCTGCAGTCTTTAAATATTAAATTTTAGGTTTGTTAATTGCAGTGTCGAGACAAACGGCAGTCCTGTGATCTTACCTTTTTGTCCGAAATACAAATTTAGGAAGATATACAAAAAACTACTAGAATATCTTTTCTTTAAAAGCGCATCAATCGACTATTCAAAATTATTTTTTATACTAGCGTATTATAACAACAACTTTTCGATTATCATTTCCGTTGTTAAATGAAGTACTTTTAAGCACTAGTGCTTAAAAGTGACAGTTTAATGCGTAAAAGTAAAAGTACACCAACTGTCAATTTTTTTGTAAGTTTTTCATACAATTTTTTTGATTTTCCTGGAACCAGTGTAGCCAATGCAGCCTCTGCACCATTTTCAATATCAGAATCAATCTCTGAGTCACTAATTTTAAATAAATTCTCAAGTAAAATTATACACCGAGCATGTTAACATCAATGTTTATTAAACAACATATTAAATCGCGTAGCAACAAAAAGATGAAACTGATGCCTGCCTACTTTTAAATTTTGAAAAATTCAAAATGTTGACATTTGAGTATAAATATAAATAATCTGTTTTAAATCGCTAGTATAAAAAATCTTGTATGGAATACGTCGCGTGCTTAAAACACATTTCTTTCGCAACTTATTACATAAATAGCTATATTGCGATAAGAATGGAATTCAATAAGTAATATATTTTGTAGTAGAAGTGTGTTGTCTTTGTACTTCGTATTTAAGAGGACTATGTTTTTATTTATTTAAAGTGGGCCGATCCTGGTGGTACTGCAATACCAGGCCAACCCGTGACAGAGGTGGAGCAAGCCCCTAACTCTCCGTCATTTTCCAAAAATCAGTTTAATATACTGGTCCTGCTGTGCAGGACATATCAGATATTAAGCTGATAAGAACAGATACTACACTTTGATCTTAGCCATAGGCCGAGAAGCGATACATAAACAACAATTTTCTTTATCTATAAACAAAAGGAAAATGTATCAGATACGTAGAATCATCTTGGCAGTAGAGTTTATAAACTCAATTTAATGAAAATTCAAATATTCGTAAAGAAAAACGCAATTTTAGATCATAAAACTAATAATAAACAACGTACTATACATAGTACTAAATAAACTGTAGTACTACTATACCTAAAATTATTTACAATAACATTTAAAAACAGATTATGTATTAGATGAGTCAAAATGGCAGTACAATACGATGTACCTGCCATCTATAATATGATTTTTATGATATTTTATTTATAACCAATATAAAATTATACCCAGGTAAATGTAATAAATATAAACTAATAATTATTTAGTATTTATATTTTAAAACTACAAAATAATCTTATAATTAAAATAAATCAATAAACCAAGTTGGCAGAAAGAAATATGTATATGTTGGTACTAGCGAACCAATTGGAGGTTAAGCACTACAGCTGTTGATGTTAATAGTATTGTATTATTTTGTTCGATTTTCGATAGAAATTTAAAAAAAATAGTGTTATAATAGCGTTTCAAAGTGAAACAAATAAACATTTTCATATACATATTATTATAAAAATAGCGCAACGGTATCGAACAAATAATATAAGTATGATTCCAGGTTTAGCGCAACGACGAAAACGAATAATTATAATTCTACATTTTTTATATATTTACTTATTTGATTGATCGTAACAGAAAAGAAATGTAAATCTATGGTATATGCTCTCAATACAACCACTTGATCATGTTATACTTTAACAAAAAGAGAAATTGAAGTTCGGTTTCAGTATATATTATAAAGTTGTTTAATTATATATCATATCTCTATTAATTCTAGTTACTCATACTCTGCAATTAATTCATTCTAAAATATTAGTTTACATTAAAATTCAAAATGCAATTTATAAGAAAATCTCACACCCCTATATTTTAACTATTTGATGTTTACTTGTCATAATGATCGTTCCTATATGCTTATCCATTAATTGTTTATTTACATACTTTTCATTATATTACTTTATAAATATAATTACGCTGTAGCTACGCCGCTTCTGCACAACACATCAATTGGTAATTGGCCTGTCTTCTTTGATATTCTATTTGCCTGGTAAAATAGATTTGCCACTGATGGTATTTTCCGTAAAATATTATTTCCGCTGGACTTGTTTTTATCTTACTGGCTGCGTTTCTGTTGTGCAATAAAGCAAACCAAAAATCTTCTCAACTTTCTTTACAATTCTTCATTATCTTACAAATTTTAACTGTTGCTTCCGCTTTGCTGTTGGGTTGTTGTATGGCGACGAAGTAACCTGTTGAAAATTGTATTTCTATTTACAAAACGAAATTTGTCTTCATCGCTAAAATAGCAGAATTCACTATTAAATCTTTTTAAATTTCTGTTTTGAAAAAATCTGATTAATAATCATAATCAACATTTTTTATGTTTGGCCTTTGGATTTCGCAAATATATACACATACATATAATAATAACCAATGTAATATTGTACTCAGAAATGTGTAATGAATATAAACTAACAATTTTCAATATTTATATTTAAAATTTTTGGTTAAGGGGAAAATGAAGCAATAAATTATGCTGGCAGAACATATCCTTGAATGGAAATCAAATATTCGGACTAAAGAACGCAACTGTTGCATAAAACTTATAAGTCGAGTACTATACATATATAGTACTACATACAATACAATAGTACTATATACATATATTTAAAATAATTTATACTTAATATAAATAAAATATTCCATATAATAATTCAATTTTATTTATATACTATTTTAATATTAATACAAAAGTTGGATTTGTATAATAAATATTATTTGGAAATAACTATTACAATTTTTAAATAGTCAGTCGACAATAATTGAATATTGGTAGTGCTACCGATGAAAAAATTCAACTTGCCCATTAACCAAGAAATGAAACTTATTTTTTCAGTTCATATTTATTATTAATCATTAATTATAATCTAAATACACATACAGATTATAGTGAACAGAAAACATATTAGAAGAGATATTTATAAACGTTTTCAAAAGTTTATAACTTCAAATTACCTTAATTATATTTATAAAGTAATATAATGAAAAGTATGTAAATAAACAATTAATGGATAAGCATACAAGAACGATCATTATGACAAAGTATACATCAAGTAGTTACAATATAGGGGTGTGAGATTTTCTTATAAATTGAATTTTGAATTTTAATGTAAACTAATATTTTAGAATGAATTAATTTAAGAGAATGAATAACTTGAATTAATTGAGATATGATATATAATTAAACAACTTAATACTATATACTGAAACCGAACTTTAATCTCTCATTTTGTTAAAGTATAACATGACTAAGTGGTTGCATTGCGAGCATACCGTAGATTAATTTTTTTTTCGTTACAATCAAATAAGTAAATATATATAAAAATGTAGAATTATAATTATTCGTTTTCATCGTTGCGCTAAACCTGGAGTCATACTTATATTATTTGTTCGATACCGTTACGCTATTTTGACGATTTCATGGCCTCCTATTCTACTGGCCATACAGTACGAAATGGTGTGACCAAGGAACATCATGGATACTTATTCAAAGTGCCTACAGAATACTCATTAGCGCATTGTGTGGCCCAAGATCTACAGATGTCTCGAGGAATTGCCGTGGTTTTTAAGAAAAAGTTCGGCCAACTTGATAAATTACGGCAACAACATCCATGTGTCGGCACAGTGCTACACATAGCCGACAAACAGTCGAGTCGAAACAGAAGCATTTTTTTACATGGTGACCAAATATCTGTCCCACGAGAAACCAACTTATCGCGCCGTCTGGGTCGCCCTATGTGATCTACGAGGTGTGCTGCTCGGTCAGAATATTCTAAAACTAGCTGTACCAAAGCTAGGCTGTGGCCTTGATGAATTAAGCTGGAGAATTATAAGAAACATGCTGAAAACTGTTTTCCAATATACCGGAATTGAGATCCTGGTGTGCAGCTATAATCCCTGTGGTTCAACAGTAGTGAAAAGAACTGTGGACTGTTATTTCCACCAAACGTCACAGTGCTCACGGGGATCAACGTGCAGATATCGGCATGACGCAGAAAAGTTTCGGGACGAAACATCCTTAAGGAGAGGGCAGTGTAGCGAGTACGGCTCTGTTCCGTCTGGAACAGTCGACGCGTCATAGTGTGTAGCACGTTCACTGCTGTCTCATACGCAATAGACAAGTCCTAACCGGTTCGCTCTGCGTCATGTGTTCCAGACGCTCTCGTATATTCTAGAAAATCTTGTTCCAGTATATAAGGAAGAGTTTCGGCCGGCAACAGGCATTCAGTATTTGAAGTGTGAACAGTGCAAGTCGTTGCTAAATACTTTGTTGTGAATATAAATACGTGTTGTATATAAATATATTTCTTAGTAGTTGTACTACATTAGTTTCGTTTAAAATAAATATTTTGTTAGTGTTTTCATTACTCGTGTTTTATTTAATAATAAACTTCACCGAACCCGAAATTGTAATAAACGTTACAATATAAACTACTACTCTGCAACTCGATGAGTGCGGACCCTGTACTATAATTGGGATTAAGTTCCTGTTGTACAGCGTAACATAAATAAATAATAATAACACCTTGATTGCGGTACTCGAGCCTTGACAGGATATTTTAAAGTGCATTTATTAATGATTCTTATTGAATATTTAGCAAAGAATAGGAGACAATCATTTACGTGGAAAACATGGAAAAATATAGAATTGTAAGTTGTTATAAAGACAATGATTAAGTCTGATTAAAGATATTGTTTATATTGTTATTTATTATTATTGGATGATATAAATATAATTTATAAATTAAGTACTGTGTTTGTCTTTTCTGTAGTGCTTTTAACTTTTTGCATCTTTTATAGCGTTTTATAGATTTTTGCGTTTTTTCGTGCCTTTTTCTTCGTTTTAGGTGCTTTTTGTCCGATTTTTTTATAGACGCTTATATTTTAAAAATAAATTATTATAATTCCGCGCTCTAGCTCTCACATATACGTGATGAATTCTCTAATGAATATGTTCACTCGTGCAATAATTAATTCACTTTGTGATCTATATGTGAATAATAATAGTTTATATATAAAAAGAGTAGAATTCATCGTTATTTGTCGAGAGTCAAGATTGAATCCTGAGGGCGTAGCCCGAATGATGCAAATAATGACTCTTTACTCCGATATTTTTTTTACAAACTGAACATTATTTAACCATTTAACAAAAGAGACTCGTCAGTCCCAAAGGTCTTGGATCACTTGTTTTCCTTAGGGAGTATTTGTCATTTTTATTTCCCTCGTTCTAATGGAATCTTATCACTTTATTTCCCTTGGGAATACTTACCATTTTTATTTCCCTCGGTATATAATGAAGTACATTAAGTAATGATTTTAAAAGAATAAAATTAACATTATTTACCGGTTATATATAATAGTATATTATAAGCCAAGGTTGAGAAAATGATCATTATTGACCTAACGCCAAGATTGTACAAGGCGCATGGTCAATAATGATCTTCTCAACCGTGGTTTATATACTATTTTTTCACTACTAGCTCTTAAATCCTATATATCGAATTTCTTAATAATCATAACATAAGCAATTTGATATAAATACTTGTTCATATCTACAAACACCAAGAAGGCAGAAATGAAATTCTTTTGTTTTTAGCTTTGTTTTTTTAATATTTGGATCCTCGAGAAAATTTGTCCAGGTAGAATCTTTTTGGGTTGAAATAGTTAAAAAATATCAAAATAAGAGGCCCTCTTCTGACATGGCAAAAGTATTCATTAGTTTCTGACATGGCAAATCTACAAGACAAAATATACGACATAATACAATAAGCTAGATGTCCAAATATAGTTCCAACATTTTTAAATTTAGATAACTCAGAAATTTACATTGGGTATTCATTGCGAAGTACTTTCGCTACCATTTTGGCAGAAAATGTGGGCGACATTATCTCCAAAACGTCATAACCTCAACCAATGATGCCAGAAATTCTAAATGCAACTTAATATCTTGGCTAACCTTACTGCAACTTCATGAAATATACGTAATACTCAAATTTCATTAAACACGGGTTCTGCAGCAATAATACTAGTCATGTTTTCCATTTCTTATATAAAAATGCAATTATAACCCTAAAATAAACAAAACTGTACAATGTAAGATTATTCAATAATATTATAATAAACCTTTTCGAAAATTTAACAACAAATAAATACATAAATACATATTTCACAATGGAACAGTAAAGCACACTCATGTAAAATATTTACTATTCAAACTGAAATTTGACTGGAATTGCCAACTTGAAATTATTCGCCAATTTTAAATTCAGAATTAATATTGTCCTTGCATTTTACGAGTTAAATAATTTCAGAAGCTTGAATTTCTCTGAAAAGTGACAGTTTTTATTATTTACCTAGGTCAATAATAATCCATTATTGACCATTGTTAAGGACGCGGTAGAGAAAAACAATTTCACGACACAAAACGAAGTCAATAATGGCACGTTGCTAGGCTAGTAGTGAAAAAAAATATTTATTTTGTTATCAAATGTACCTAAATTTAGTGTATAATTTTTACAATAATTACATTATTGTATACTGCTTATTAATAATAATAGTGTAAAAATAAATCAAAATCCAGCTCCAAGGATGCAATCGATTGATGCAAATAATGACACTTTACTCCGATATTTTTTTTACAAGCGGAACATTATTTAACAAAAGAGACTCGTCAGTCCCAAAGGTCTTGGATCACAGGGAGTATTTCCCTAGGGAATAAAATTAACATTATTTACCGGTTGTATATAAAAATATTTATTTTGTTATCAGATGTACCTAAATTTAGTGTATAATTACTACAATAATTACATTATTGTATACTGCTCATAATAGTGATAAAAATAAATCAAAATCTATATAAAAAATTTAACCTACCGAAATTAACTAAAATCTATCGAAATATTTAAAAAAATTTACTTAAAGAACGAATCATTTAAAACTACTGAAATCCACCGAAATTTGCCTATGATAATAGAGCAAAACGAGATGGCAACACTGAGTGTTAGTGCAAATTGACAGCTTAGGAACAGACGTCCTAGTTTATTAGGATATGCCTTCTTTTTGGAAACGTCTTCACGGGTTTTTACAATTTGTCCTAGATCACGTGATTGATTTTTCAAAATTTGTTTTACAGATTTTTGTTAAATTTCAAAGCATTTAAATTTTAAGTAATTATAGTAATAATCTAACTAATAATAAAGTTATTTGATGTAAGACTTTGCGCTATTGTTCCGGATTCAACATTCAACGTGCGCGAAACCCGATACACTTTTGCTGCAGTCTTTAAATATTAAATTTTAGGTTTGTTAATTGCAGTGTCGAGACAAACGGCAGTCCTGTGATCTTACCTTTTTGTCCGAAATACAAATTTAGGAAGATATACAAAAAACTACTAGAATATCTTTTCTTTAAAAGCGCATCAATCGACGATTCAAAATTATTTTTTATACTAGCGTATTATAACAACAACTTTTCGATTATCATTTCCGTTGTTAAATGAAGTACTTTTAAGCACTAGTGCTTAAAAGTGACAGTTTAATGCGTAAAAGTAAAAGTATACCAACTGTCAATTTTTTTGTAAGTTTTTCATACAATTTTTTTGATTTTCCTGGAACCAGTGTAGCCAATGCAGCCTCTGCACCATTTTCAATATCAGAATCAATCTCTGAGTCACTAATTTTAAATAAATTTATTACCAAAAATTCTCAAGTAAAATTATACACCGAGCATGTTAACATCAATGTTTATTAAACAACATATTAAATCGCGTAGCAACAAAAAGATGAAACTGATGCCTGCCTACTTTTAAATTTTGAAAAATTCAAAATGTTGACATTTGAGTATAAATATAAATAATCTGTTTTAAATCGCTAGTATAAAAAATCTTGTATGGAATACGTCGCGTGCTTAAAACACATTTCTTTCGCAACTTATTACATAAATAGCTATATTGCGATAAGAATGGAATTCAATAAGTAATATATTTTGTAGTAGAAGTGTGTTGTCTTTGTACTTCGTATTTAAGAGGACTATGTTTTTATTTATTTAAAGTGGGCCGATCCTGGTGGTACTGCAATACCAGGCCAACCCGTGACAGAGGTGGAGCAAGCCCCTAACTCTCCGTCATTTTCCAAAAATCAGTTTAATATACTGGTCCTGCTGTGCAGGACATATCAGATATTAAGCTGATAAGAACAGATACTACACTTTGATCTTAGCCATAGGCCGAGAAGCGATACATAAACAACAATTTTCTTTATCTATAAACAAAAGGAAAATGTATCAGATACGTAGAATCATCTTGGCAGTAGAGTTTATAAACTCAATTTAATGAAAATTCAAATATTCGTAAAGAAAAACGCAATTTTAGATCATAAAACTAATAATAAACAACGTACTATACATAGTACTAAATAAACTGTAGTACTACTATACCTAAAATTATTTACAATAACATTTAAAAACAGATTATGTATTAGATGAGTCAAAATGGCAGTACAATACGATGTACCTGCCATCTATAATATGATTTTTATGATATTTTATTTATAACCAATATAAAATTATACCCAGGTAAATGTAATAAATATAAACTAATAATTATTTAGTATTTATATTTTAAAACTACAAAATAATCTTATAATTAAAATAAATCAATAAACCAAGTTGGCAGAAAGAAATATGTATATGTTGGTACTAGCGAACCAATTGGAGGTTAAGCACTACAGCTGTTGATGTTAATAGTATTGTATTATTTTGTTCGATTTTCGATAGAAATTTAAAAAAAATAGTGTTATAATAGCGTTTCAAAGTGAAACAAATAAACATTTTCATATACATATTATTATAAAAATAGCGCAACGGTATCGAACAAATAATATAAGTATGATTCCAGGTTTAGCGCAACGACGAAAACGAATAATTATAATTCTACATTTTTTATATATTTACTTATTTGATTGATCGTAACAGAAAAGAAATGTAAATCTATGGTATATGATCTCAATACAACCACTTGATCATGTTATACTTTAACAAAAAGAGAAATTGAAGTTCGGTTTCAGTATATATTATAAAGTTGTTTAATTATATATCATATCTCTATTAATTCTAGTTACTCATACTCTGCAATTAATTCATTCTAAAATATTAGTTTACATTAAAATTCAAAATGCAATTTATAAGAAAATCTCACACCCCTATATTTTAACTATTTGATGTTTACTTGTCATAATGATCGTTCCTATATGCTTATCCATTAATTGTTTATTTACATACTTTTCATTATATTACTTTATAAATATAATTACGCTGTAGCTACGCCGCTTCTGCACAACACATCAATTGGTAATTGGCCTGTCTTCTTTGATATTCTATTTGCCTGGTAAAATAGATTTGCCACTGATGGTATTTTCCGTAAAATATTATTTCCGCTGGACTTGTTTTTATCTTACTGGCTGCGTTTCTGTTGTGCAATAAAGCAAACCAAAAATCTTCTCAACTTTCTTTACAATTCTTCATTATCTTACAAATTTTAACTGTTGCTTCCGCTTTGCTGTTGGGTTGTTGTATGGCGACGAAGTAACCTGTTGAAAATTGTATTTCTATTTACAAAACGAAATTTGTCTTCATCGCTAAAATAGCAGAATTCACTATTAAATCTTTTTAAATTTCTGTTTTGAAAAAATCTGATTAATAATCATAATCAACATTTTTTATGTTTGGCCTTTGGATTTCGCAAATATATACACATACATATAATAATAACCAATGTAATATTGTACTCAGAAATGTGTAATGAATATAAACTAACAATTTTCAATATTTATATTTAAAATTTTTGGTTAAGGGGAAAATGAAGCAATAAATTATGCTGGCAGAACATATCCTTGAATGGAAATCAAATATTCGGACTAAAGAACGCAACTGTTGCATAAAACTTATAAGTCGAGTACTATACATATATAGTACTACATACAATACAATAGTACTATATACATATATTTAAAATAATTTATACTTAATATAAATAAAATATTCCATATAATAATTCAATTTTATTTATATACTATTTTAATATTAATACAAAAGTTGGATTTGTATAATAAATATTATTTGGAAATAACTATTACAATTTTTAAATAGTCAGTCGACAATAATTGAATATTGGTAGTGCTACCGATGAAAAAATTCAACTTGCCCATTAACCAAGAAATGAAACTTATTTTTTCAGTTCATATTTATTATTAATCATTAATTATAATCTAAATACACATACAGATTATAGTGAACAGAAAACATATTAGAAGAGATATTTATAAACGTTTTCAAAAGTTTATAACTTCAAATTACCTTAATTATATTTATAAAGTAATATAATGAAAAGTATGTAAATAAACAATTAATGGATAAGCATACAAGAACGATCATTATGACAAAGTAAACATCAAGTAGTTACAATATAGGGGTGTGAGATTTTCTTATAAATTGAATTTTGAATTTTAATGTAAACTAATATTTTAGAATGAATTAATTTAAGAGAATGAATAACTTGAATTAATTGAGATATGATATATAATTAAACAACTTAATACTATATACTGAAACCGAACTTTAATCTCTCATTTTGTTAAAGTATAACATGACTAAGTGGTTGCATTGCGAGCATACCGTAGATTAATTTTTTTTTCGTTACAATCAAATAAGTAAATATATATAAAAATGTAGAATTATAATTATTCGTTTTCATCGTTGCGCTAAACCTGGAGTCATACTTATATTATTTGTTCGATACCGTTACGCTATTTTGACGATTTCATGGCCTCCTATTCTACTGGCCATACAGTACGAAATGGTGTGACCAAGGAACATCATGGATACTTATTCAAAGTGCCTACAGAATACTCATTAGCGCATTGTGTGGCCCAAGATCTACAGATGTCTCGAGGAATTGCCGTGGTTTTTAAGAAAAAGTTCGGCCAACTTGATAAATTACGGCAACAACATCCATGTGTCGGCACAGTGCTACACATAGCCGACAAACAGTCGAGTCGAAACAGAAGCATTTTTTTACATGGTGACCAAATATCTGTCCCACGAGAAACCAACTTATCGTGCCGTCTGGGTCGCCCTATGTGATCTACGAGGTGTGCTGCTCGGTCAGAATATTCTAAAACTAGCTGTACCAAAGCTAGGCTGTGGCCTTGATGAATTAAGCTGGAGAATTATAAGAAACATGCTGAAAACTGTTTTCCAATATACCGGAATTGAGATCCTGGTGTGCAGCTATAATCCCTGTGGTTCAACAGTAGTGAAAAGAACTGTGGACTGTTATTTCCACCAAACGTCACAGTGCTCACGGGGATCAACGTGCAGATATCGGCATGACGCAGAAAAGTTTCGGGACGAAACATCCTTAAGGAGAGGGCAGTGTAGCGAGTACGGCTCTGTTCCGTCTGGAACAGTCGACGCGTCATAGTGTGTAGCCAGGCCCGACGAGACGGGGGGGTAGGGGGGGTAAAATACCCAGGGCCCGTGGAATTCAAAGGGCCCGGATGTGATGCTATTTTATAAATTGCTTTTAATTTTCTACTATTTCACCAATTTTTTATATTCTTTACTAAAACATGTATAACGAAATGTCTGATACACGTTTTCAACAATTTATTACATTGTATAAAGTACTAAATGACGAAATGCTTGATCAAAGGCCCCAGTTGCAAATTTTAAATAAATTTATACACTATTCAAAAGTACATTATTACATTGTTGCATTTTAGTTTCTTATATTACTACATTGTATACAACACACATAGGCTAAGGCTCTATACATTTGTGCGTAGTGCTGTTTTGGTATCCCCTGCATTTATCGAATATGCAACTAGATACAGTGAGTATACAATACACATCGCTGCACCAATTAACTCAGAATTTTGTATTTAATTTTATTTATATTGTTATAACTTTATTTAGATATTAATAATTCTTATTGTTGTCATACATATATTTATAAATAATTATAAAGGGGCCCCAATTTTTTTTTTCCCGGGGCCCGCTTTTGCTCTCGGCGCCCCTGTGTGTAGCACGTTCACTGCTGTCTCATACGCAATAGACAAGTCCTAACCGGTTCGCTCTGCGTCATGTGTTCCAGACGCTCTCGTATATTCTAGAAAATCTTGTTCCAGTATATAAGGAAGAGTTTCGGCCGGCAACAGGCATTCAGTATTTGAAGTGTGAACAGTGCAAGTCGTTGCTAAATACTTTGTTGTGAATATAAATACGTGTTGTATATAAATATATTTCTTAGTAGTTGTACTACATTAGTTTCGTTTAAAATAAATATTTTGTTAGTGTTTTCATTACTCGTGTTTTATTTAATAATAAACTTCACCGAACCCGAAATTGTAATAAACGTTACAATATAAACTACTACTCTGCAACTCGATGAGTGCGGACCCTGTACTATAATTGGGATTAAGTTCCTGTTGTACAGCGTAACATAAATAAATAATAATAACACCTTGATTGCGGTACTCGAGCCTTGACAGGATATTTTAAAGTGCATTTATTAATGATTCTTATTGAATATTTAGCAAAGAATAGGAGACAATCATTTACGTGGAAAACATGGAAAAATATAGAATTGTAAGTTGTTATAAAGACAATGATTAAGTCTGATTAAAGATATTGTTTATATTGTTATTTATTATTATTGGATGATATAAATATAATTTATAAATTAAGTACTGTGTTTATCTTTTCTGTAGTGCTTTTAACTTTTTGCATCTTTTATAGCGTTTTATAGATTTTTGCGTTTTTTCGTGCCTTTTTCTTCGTTTTAGGTGCTTTTTGTCCGATTTTTTTATAGACGCTTATATTTTAAAAATAAATTATTATAATTCCGCGCTCTAGCTCTCACATATACGTGATGAATTCTCTAATGAATATGTTCACTCGTGCAATAATTAATTCACTTTGTGATCTATATGTGAATAATAATAGTTTATATATAAAAATAGTAGAATTCATCGTTATTTGTCGAGAGTCAAGATTTAATCCTGAGGGCGTAGCCCGAATGATGCAAATAATGACTCTTTACTCCGATATTTTTTTTACAAACTGAACATTATTTAACCATTTAACAAAAGAGACTCGTCAGTCCCAAAGGTCTTGGATCACTTGTTTTCCTTAGGGAGTATTTGTCATTTTTATTTCCCTCGTTCTAATGGAATCTTATCACTTTATTTCCCTTGGGAATACTTACCATTTTTATTTCCCTCGGTATATAATGAAGTACATTAAGTAATGATTTTAAAAGAATAAAATTAACATTATTTACCGGTTATATATAATAGTATATTATAAGCCAAGGTTGAGAAGATGATCATTATTGACCTAACGCCAAGATTGTACAAGGCGCATGGTCAATAATGATCTTCTCAACCGTGGTTTATATACTATTTTTTCACTACTAGCTCTTAAATCCTATATATCGAATTTCTTAATAATCATAACATAAGCAATTTGATATAAATACTTGTTCATATCTACAAACACCAAGAAGGCAGAAATGAAATTCTTTTGTTTTTAGCTTTGTTTTTTTAATATTTGGATCCTCGAGAAAATTTGTCCAGGTAGAATCTTTTTGGGTTGAAATAGTTAAAAAATATCAAAATAAGAGGCCCTCTTCTGACATGGCAAAAGTATTCATTAGTTTCTGACATGGCAAATCTACAAGACAAAATATACGACATAATACAATAAGCTAGATGTCCAAATATAGTTCCAACATTTTTAAATTTAGATAACTCAGAAATTTACATTGGGTATTCATTGCGAAGTACTTTCGCTACCATTTTGGCAGAAAATGTGGGCGACATTATCTCCAAAACGTCATAACCTCAACCAATGATGCCAGAAATTCTAAATGCAACTTAATATCTTGGCTAACCTTACTGCAACTTCATGAAATATACGTAATACTCAAATTTCATTAAACACGGGTTCTGCAGCAATAATACTAGTCATGTTTTCCATTTCTTATATAAAAATGCAATTATAACCCTAAAATAAACAAAACTGTACAATGTAAGATTATTCAATAATATTATAATAAACCTTTTCGAAAATTTAACAACAAATAAATACATAAATACATATTTCACAATGGAACAGTAAAGCACACTCATGTAAAATATTTACTATTCAAACTGAAATTTGACTGGAATTGCCAACTTGAAATTATTCGCCAATTTTAAATTCAGAATTAATATTGTCCTTGCATTTTACGAGTTAAATAATTTCAGAAGCTTGAATTTCTCTGAAAAGTGACAGTTTTTATTATTTACCTAGGTCAATAATAATCCATTATTGACCATTGTTAAGGACGCGGTAGAGAAAAACAATTTCACGACACAAAACGAAGTCAATAATGGCACGTTGCTAGGCTAGTAGTGAAAAAAAATATTTATTTTGTTATCAAATGTACCTAAATTTAGTGTATAATTTTTACAATAATTACATTATTGTATACTGCTTATTAATAATAATAGTGTAAAAATAAATCAAAATCCAGCTCCAAGGATGCAATCGATTGATGCAAATAATGACACTTTACTCCGATATTTTTTTTACAAGCGGAACATTATTTAACAAAAGAGACTCGTCAGTCCCAAAGGTCTTGGATCACAGGGAGTATTTCCCTAGGGAATAAAATTAACATTATTTACCGGTTGTATATAAAAATATTTATTTTGTTATCAGATGTACCTAAATTTAGTGTATAATTACTACAATAATTACATTATTGTATACTGCTCATAATAGTGATAAAAATAAATCAAAATCTATATAAAAAATTTAACCTACCGAAATTAACTAAAATCTATCGAAATATTTAAAAAATTTTACTTAAAGAACGAATCATTTAAAACTACTGAAATCCACCGAAATTTGCCTATGATAATAGAGCAAAACGAGATGGCAACACTGAGTGTTAGTGCAAATTGACAGCTTAGGAACAGACGTCCTAGTTTATTAGGATATGCCTTCTTTTTGGAAACGTCTTCACGGGTTTTTACAATTTGTCCTAGATCACGTGATTGATTTTTCAAAATTTGTTTTACAGATTTTTGTTAAATTTCAAAGCATTTAAATTTTAAGTAATTATAGTAATAATCTAACTAATAATAAAGTTATTTGATGTAAGACTTTGCGCTATTGTTCCGGATTCAACATTCAACGTGCGCGAAACCCGATACACTTTTGCTGCAGTCTTTAAATATTAAATTTTAGGTTTGTTAATTGCAGTGTCGAGACAAACGGCAGTCCTGTGATCTTACCTTTTTGTCCGAAATACAAATTTAGGAAGATATACAAAAAACTACTAGAATATCTTTTCTTTAAAAGCGCATCAATCGACTATTCAAAATTATTTTTTATACTAGCGTATTATAACAACAACTTTTCGATTATCATTTCCGTTGTTAAATGAAGTACTTTTAAGCACTAGTGCTTAAAAGTGACAGTTTAATGCGTAAAAGTAAAAAACTTACAAAAAACTGTCAATTTTTTTGTAAGTTTTTCATACAATTTTTTTGATTTTCCTGGAACCAGTGTAGCCAATGCAGCCTCTGCACCATTTTCAATATCAGAATCAATCTCTGAGTCACTAATTTTAAATAAATTTATTACCAAAAATTCTCAAGTAAAATTATACACCGAGCATGTTAACATCAATGTTTATTAAACAACATATTAAATCGCGTAGCAACAAAAAGATGAAACTGATGCCTGCCTACTTTTAAATTTTGAAAAATTCAAAATGTTGACATTTGAGTATAAATATAAATAATCTGTTTTAAATCGCTAGTATAAAAAATCTTGTATGGAATACGTCGCGTGCTTAAAACACATTTCTTTCGCAACTTATTACATAAATAGCTATATTGCGATAAGAATGGAATTCAATAAGTAATATATTTTGTAGTAGAAGTGTGTTGTCTTTGTACTTCGTATTTAAGAGGACTATGTTTTTATTTATTTAAAGTGGGCCGATCCTGGTGGTACTGCAATACCAGGCCAACCCGTGACAGAGGTGGAGCAAGCCCCTAACTCTCCGTCATTTTCCAAAAATCAGTTTAATATACTGGGTCCTGCTGTGCAGGACATATCAGATATTAAGCTGATAAGAACAGATACTACACTTTGATCTTAGCCATAGGCCGAGAAGCGATACATAAACAACAATTTTCTTTATCTATAAACAAAAGGAAAATGTATCAGATACGTAGAATCATCTTGGCAGTAGAGTTTATAAACTCAATTTAATGAAAATTCAAATATTCGTAAAGAAAAACGCAATTTTAGATCATAAAACTAATAATAAACAACGTACTATACATAGTACTAAATAAACTGTAGTACTACTATACCTAAAATTATTTACAATAACATTTAAAAACAGATTATGTATTAGATGAGTCAAAATGGCAGTACAATACGATGTACCTGCCATCTATAATATGATTTTTATGATATTTTATTTATAACCAATATAAAATTATACCCAGGTAAATGTAATAAATATAAACTAATAATTATTTAGTATTTATATTTTAAAACTACAAAATAATCTTATAATTAAAATAAATCAATAAACCAAGTTGGCAGAAAGAAATATGTATATGTTGGTACTAGCGAACCAATTGGAGGTTAAGCACTACAGCTGTTGATGTTAATAGTATTGTATTATTTTGTTCGATTTTCGATAGAAATTTAAAAAAAATAGTGTTATAATAGCGTTTCAAAGTGAAACAAATAAACATTTTCATATACATATTATTATAAAAATAGCGCAACGGTATCGAACAAATAATATAAGTATGATTCCAGGTTTAGCGCAACGACGAAAACGAATAATTATAATTCTACATTTTTTATATATTTACTTATTTGATTGATCGTAACAGAAAAGAAATGTAAATCTATGGTATATGATCTCAATACAACCACTTGATCATGTTATACTTTAACAAAAAGAGAAATTGAAGTTCGGTTTCAGTATATATTATAAAGTTGTTTAATTATATATCATATCTCTATTAATTCTAGTTACTCATACTCTGCAATTAATTCATTCTAAAATATTAGTTTACATTAAAATTCAAAATGCAATTTATAAGAAAATCTCACACCCCTATATTTTAACTATTTGATGTTTACTTGTCATAATGATCGTTCCTATATGCTTATCCATTAATTGTTTATTTACATACTTTTCATTATATTACTTTATAAATATAATTACGCTGTAGCTACGCCGCTTCTGCACAACACATCAATTGGTAATTGGCCTGTCTTCTTTGATATTCTATTTGCCTGGTAAAATAGATTTGCCACTGATGGTATTTTCCGTAAAATATTATTTCCGCTGGACTTGTTTTTATCTTACTGGCTGCGTTTCTGTTGTGCAATAAAGCAAACCAAAAATCTTCTCAACTTTCTTTACAATTCTTCATTATCTTACAAATTTTAACTGTTGCTTCCGCTTTGCTGTTGGGTTGTTGTATGGCGACGAAGTAACCTGTTGAAAATTGTATTTCTATTTACAAAACGAAATTTGTCTTCATCGCTAAAATAGCAGAATTCACTATTAAATCTTTTTAAATTTCTGTTTTGAAAAAATCTGATTAATAATCATAATCAACATTTTTTATGTTTGGCCTTTGGATTTCGCAAATATATACACATACATATAATAATAACCAATGTAATATTGTACTCAGAAATGTGTAATGAATATAAACTAACAATTTTCAATATTTATATTTAAAATTTTTGGTTAAGGGGAAAATGAAGCAATAAATTATGCTGGCAGAACATATCCTTGAATGGAAATCAAATATTCGGACTAAAGAACGCAACTGTTGCATAAAACTTATAAGTCGAGTACTATACATATATAGTACTACATACAATACAATAGTACTATATACATATATTTAAAATAATTTATACTTAATATAAATAAAATATTCCATATAATAATTCAATTTTATTTATATACTATTTTAATATTAATACAAAAGTTGGATTTGTATAATAAATATTATTTGGAAATAACTATTACAATTTTTAAATAGTCAGTCGACAATAATTGAATATTGGTAGTGCTACCGATGAAAAAAATTCAACTTGCCCATTAACCAAGAAATGAAACTTATTTTTTCAGTTCATATTTATTATTAATCATTAATTATAATCTAAATACACATACAGATTATAGTGAACAGAAAACATATTAGAAGAGATATTTATAAACGTTTTCAAAAGTTTATAACTTCAAATTACCTTAATTATATTTATAAAGTAATATAATGAAAAGTATGTAAATAAACAATTAATGGATAAGCATACAAGAACGATCATTATGACAAAGTAAACATCAAGTAGTTACAATATAGGGGTGTGAGATTTTCTTATAAATTGAATTTTGAATTTTAATGTAAACTAATATTTTAGAATGAATTAATTTAAGAGAATGAATAACTTGAATTAATTGAGATATGATATATAATTAAACAACTTAATACTATATACTGAAACCGAACTTTAATCTCTCATTTTGTTAAAGTATAACATGACTAAGTGGTTGCATTGCGAGCATACCGTAGATTAATTTTTTTTTCGTTACAATCAAATAAGTAAATATATATAAAAATGTAGAATTATAATTATTCGTTTTCATCGTTGCGCTAAACCTGGAGTCATACTTATATTATTTGTTCGATACCGTTACGCTATTTTGACGATTTCATGGCCTCCTATTCTACTGGCCATACAGTACGAAATGGTGTGACCAAGGAACATCATGGATACTTATTCAAAGTGCCTACAGAATACTCATTAGCGCATTGTGTGGCCCAAGATCTACAGATGTCTCGAGGAATTGCCGTGGTTTTTAAGAAAAAGTTCGGCCAACTTGATAAATTACGGCAACAACATCCATGTGTCGGCACAGTGCTACACATAGCCGACAAACAGTCGAGTCGAAACAGAAGCATTTTTTTACATGGTGACCAAATATCTGTCCCACGAGAAACCAACTTATCGCGCCGTCTGGGTCGCCCTATGTGATCTACGAGGTGTGCTGCTCGGTCAGAATATTCTAAAACTAGCTGTACCAAAGCTAGGCTGTGGCCTTGATGAATTAAGCTGGAGAATTATAAGAAACATGCTGAAAACTGTTTTCCAATATACCGGAATTGAGATCCTGGTGTGCAGCTATAATCCCTGTGGTTCAACAGTAGTGAAAAGAACTGTGGACTGTTATTTCCACCAAACGTCACAGTGCTCACGGGGATCAACGTGCAGATATCGGCATGACGCAGAAAAGTTTCGGGACGAAACATCCTTAAGGAGAGGGCAGTGTAGCGAGTACGGCTCTGTTCCATCTGGAACAGTCGACGCGTCATAGTGTGTAGCACGTTCACTGCTGTCTCATACGCAATAGACAAGTCCTAACCGGTTCGCTCTGCGTCATGTGTTCCAGACGCTCTCGTATATTCTAGAAAATCTTGTTCCAGTATATAAGGAAGAGTTTCGGCCGGCAACAGGCATTCAGTATTTGAAGTGTGAACAGTGCAAGTCGTTGCTAAATACTTTGTTGTGAATATAAATACGTGTTGTATATAAATATATTTCTTAGTAGTTGTACTACATTAGTTTCGTTTAAAATAAATATTTTGTTAGTGTTTTCATTACTCGTGTTTTATTTAATAATAAACTTCACCGAACCCGAAATTGTAATAAACGTTACAATATAAACTACTACTCTGCAACTCGATGAGTGCGGACCCTGTACTATAATTGGGATTAAGTTCCTGTTGTACAGCGTAACATAAATAAATAATAATAACACCTTGATTGCGGTACTCGAGCCTTGACAGGATATTTTAAAGTGCATTTATTAATGATTCTTATTGAATATTTAGCAAAGAATAGGAGACAATCATTTACGTGGAAAACATGGAAAAATATAGAATTGTAAGTTGTTATAAAGACAATGATTAAGTCTGATTAAAGATATTGTTTATATTGTTATTTATTATTATTGGATGATATAAATATAATTTATAAATTAAGTACTGTGTTTGTCTTTTCTGTAGTGCTTTTAACTTTTTGCATCTTTTATAGCGTTTTATAGATTTTTGCGTTTTTTCGTGCCTTTTTCTTCGTTTTAGGTGCTTTTTGTCCGATTTTTTTATAGACGCTTATATTTTAAAAATAAATTATTATAATTCCGCGCTCTAGCTCTCACATATACGTGATGAATTCTCTAATGAATATGTTCACTCGTGCAATAATTAATTCACTTTGTGATCTATATGTGAATAATAATAGTTTATATATAAAAAGAGTAGAATTCATCGTTATTTGTCGAGAGTCAAGATTGAATCCTGAGGGCGTAGCCCGAATGATGCAAATAATGACTCTTTACTCCGATATTTTTTTTACAAACTGAACATTATTTAACCATTTAACAAAAGAGACTCGTCAGTCCCAAAGGTCTTGGATCACTTGTTTTCCTTAGGGAGTATTTGTCATTTTTATTTCCCTCGTTCTAATGGAATCTTATCACTTTATTTCCCTTGGGAATACTTACCATTTTTATTTCCCTCGGTATATAATGAAGTACATTAAGTAATGATTTTAAAAGAATAAAATTAACATTATTTACCGGTTATATATAATAGTATATTATAAGCCAAGGTTGAGAAAATGATCATTATTGACCTAACGCCAAGATTGTACAAGGCGCATGGTCAATAATGATCTTCTCAACCGTGGTTTATATACTATTTTTTCACTACTAGCTCTTAAATCCTATATATCGAATTTCTTAATAATCATAACATAAGCAATTTGATATAAATACTTGTTCATATCTACAAACACCAAGAAGGCAGAAATGAAATTCTTTTGTTTTTAGCTTTGTTTTTTTAATATTTGGATCCTCGAGAAAATTTGTCCAGGTAGAATCTTTTTGGGTTGAAATAGTTAAAAAATATCAAAATAAGAGGCCCTCTTCTGACATGGCAAAAGTATTCATTAGTTTCTGACATGGCAAATCTACAAGACAAAATATACGACATAATACAATAAGCTAGATGTCCAAATATAGTTCCAACATTTTTAAATTTAGATAACTCAGAAATTTACATTGGGTATTCATTGCGAAGTACTTTCGCTACCATTTTGGCAGAAAATGTGGGCGACATTATCTCCAAAACGTCATAACCTCAACCAATGATGCCAGAAATTCTAAATGCAACTTAATATCTTGGCTAACCTTACTGCAACTTCATGAAATATACGTAATACTCAAATTTCATTAAACACGGGTTCTGCAGCAATAATACTAGTCATGTTTTCCATTTCTTATATAAAAATGCAATTATAACCCTAAAATAAACAAAACTGTACAATGTAAGATTATTCAATAATATTATAATAAACCTTTTCGAAAATTTAACAACAAATAAATACATAAATACATATTTCACAATGGAACAGTAAAGCACACTCATGTAAAATATTTACTATTCAAACTGAAATTTGACTGGAATTGCCAACTTGAAATTATTCGCCAATTTTAAATTCAGAATTAATATTGTCCTTGCATTTTACGAGTTAAATAATTTCAGAAGCTTGAATTTCTCTGAAAAGTGACAGTTTTTATTATTTACCTAGGTCAATAATAATCCATTATTGACCATTGTTAAGGACGCGGTAGAGAAAAACAATTTCACGACACAAAACGAAGTCAATAATGGCACGTTGCTAGGCTAGTAGTGAAAAAAAATATTTATTTTGTTATCAAATGTACCTAAATTTAGTGTATAATTTTTACAATAATTACATTATTGTATACTGCTTATTAATAATAATAGTGTAAAAATAAATCAAAATCCAGCTCCAAGGATGCAATCGATTGATGCAAATAATGACACTTTACTCCGATATTTTTTTTACAAGCGGAACATTATTTAACAAAAGAGACTCGTCAGTCCCAAAGGTCTTGGATCACAGGGAGTATTTCCCTAGGGAATAAAATTAACATTATTTACCGGTTGTATATAAAAATATTTATTTTGTTATCAGATGTACCTAAATTTAGTGTATAATTACTACAATAATTACATTATTGTATACTGCTCATAATAGTGATAAAAATAAATCAAAATCTATATAAAAAATTTAACCTACCGAAATTAACTAAAATCTATCGAAATATTTAAAAAAATTTACTTAAAGAACGAATCATTTAAAACTACTGAAATCCACCGAAATTTGCCTATGATAATAGAGCAAAACGAGATGGCAACACTGAGTGTTAGTGCAAATTGACAGCTTAGGAACAGACGTCCTAGTTTATTAGGATATGCCTTCTTTTTGGAAACGTCTTCACGGGTTTTTACAATTTGTCCTAGATCACGTGATTGATTTTTCAAAATTTGTTTTACAGATTTTTGTTAAATTTCAAAGCATTTAAATTTTAAGTAATTATAGTAATAATCTAACTAATAATAAAGTTATTTGATGTAAGACTTTGCGCTATTGTTCCGGATTCAACATTCAACGTGCGCGAAACCCGATACACTTTTGCTGCAGTCTTTAAATATTAAATTTTAGGTTTGTTAATTGCAGTGTCGAGACAAACGGCAGTCCTGTGATCTTACCTTTTTGTCCGAAATACAAATTTAGGAAGATATACAAAAAACTACTAGAATATCTTTTCTTTAAAAGCGCATCAATCGACGATTCAAAATTATTTTTTATACTAGCGTATTATAACAACAACTTTTCGATTATCATTTCCGTTGTTAAATGAAGTACTTTTAAGCACTAGTGCTTAAAAGTGACAGTTTAATGCGTAAAAGTAAAAGTACACCAACTGTCAATTTTTTTGTAAGTTTTTCATACAATTTTTTTGATTTTCCTGGAACCAGTGTAGCCAATGCAGCCTCTGCACCATTTTCAATATCAGAATCAATCTCTGAGTCACTAATTTTAAATAAATTTATTACCAAAAATTCTCAAGTAAAATTATACACCGAGCATGTTAACATCAATGTTTATTAAACAACATATTAAATCGCGTAGCAACAAAAAGATGAAACTGATGCCTGCCTACTTTTAAATTTTGAAAAATTCAAAATGTTGACATTTGAGTATAAATATAAATAATCTGTTTTAAATCGCTAGTATAAAAAATCTTGTATGGAATACGTCGCGTGCTTAAAACACATTTCTTTCGCAACTTATTACATAAATAGCTATATTGCGATAAGAATGGAATTCAATAAGTAATATATTTTGTAGTAGAAGTGTGTTGTCTTTGTACTTCGTATTTAAGAGGACTATGTTTTTATTTATTTAAAGTGGGCCGATCCTGGTGGTACTGCAATACCAGGCCAACCCGTGACAGAGGTGGAGCAAGCCCCTAACTCTCCGTCATTTTCCAAAAATCAGTTTAATATACTGGTCCTGCTGTGCAGGACATATCAGATATTAAGCTGATAAGAACAGATACTACACTTTGATCTTAGCCATAGGCCGAGAAGCGATACATAAACAACAATTTTCTTTATCTATAAACAAAAGGAAAATGTATCAGATACGTAGAATCATCTTGGCAGTAGAGTTTATAAACTCAATTTAATGAAAATTCAAATATTCGTAAAGAAAAACGCAATTTTAGATCATAAAACTAATAATAAACAACGTACTATACATAGTACTAAATAAACTGTAGTACTACTATACCTAAAATTATTTACAATAACATTTAAAAACAGATTATGTATTAGATGAGTCAAAATGGCAGTACAATACGATGTACCTGCCATCTATAATATGATTTTTATGATATTTTATTTATAACCAATATAAAATTATACCCAGGTAAATGTAATAAATATAAACTAATAATTATTTAGTATTTATATTTTAAAACTACAAAATAATCTTATAATTAAAATAAATCAATAAACCAAGTTGGCAGAAAGAAATATGTATATGTTGGTACTAGCGAACCAATTGGAGGTTAAGCACTACAGCTGTTGATGTTAATAGTATTGTATTATTTTGTTCGATTTTCGATAGAAATTTAAAAAAAATAGTGTTATAATAGCGTTTCAAAGTGAAACAAATAAACATTTTCATATACATATTATTATAAAAATAGCGCAACGGTATCGAACAAATAATATAAGTATGATTCCAGGTTTAGCGCAACGACGAAAACGAATAATTATAATTCTACATTTTTTATATATTTACTTATTTGATTGATCGTAACAGAAAAGAAATGTAAATCTATGGTATATGATCTCAATACAACCACTTGATCATGTTATACTTTAACAAAAAGAGAAATTGAAGTTCGGTTTCAGTATATATTATAAAGTTGTTTAATTATATATCATATCTCTATTAATTCTAGTTACTCATACTCTGCAATTAATTCATTCTAAAATATTAGTTTACATTAAAATTCAAAATGCAATTTATAAGAAAATCTCACACCCCTATATTTTAACTATTTGATGTTTACTTGTCATAATGATCGTTCCTATATGCTTATCCATTAATTGTTTATTTACATACTTTTCATTATATTACTTTATAAATATAATTACGCTGTAGCTACGCCGCTTCTGCACAACACATCAATTGGTAATTGGCCTGTCTTCTTTGATATTCTATTTGCCTGGTAAAATAGATTTGCCACTGATGGTATTTTCCGTAAAATATTATTTCCGCTGGACTTGTTTTTATCTTACTGGCTGCGTTTCTGTTGTGCAATAAAGCAAACCAAAAATCTTCTCAACTTTCTTTACAATTCTTCATTATCTTACAAATTTTAACTGTTGCTTCCGCTTTGCTGTTGGGTTGTTGTATGGCGACGAAGTAACCTGTTGAAAATTGTATTTCTATTTACAAAACGAAATTTGTCTTCATCGCTAAAATAGCAGAATTCACTATTAAATCTTTTTAAATTTCTGTTTTGAAAAAATCTGATTAATAATCATAATCAACATTTTTTATGTTTGGCCTTTGGATTTCGCAAATATATACACATACATATAATAATAACCAATGTAATATTGTACTCAGAAATGTGTAATGAATATAAACTAACAATTTTCAATATTTATATTTAAAATTTTTGGTTAAGGGGAAAATGAAGCAATAAATTATGCTGGCAGAACATATCCTTGAATGGAAATCAAATATTCGGACTAAAGAACGCAACTGTTGCATAAAACTTATAAGTCGAGTACTATACATATATAGTACTACATACAATACAATAGTACTATATACATATATTTAAAATAATTTATACTTAATATAAATAAAATATTCCATATAATAATTCAATTTTATTTATATACTATTTTAATATTAATACAAAAGTTGGATTTGTATAATAAATATTATTTGGAAATAACTATTACAATTTTTAAATAGTCAGTCGACAATAATTGAATATTGGTAGTGCTACCGATGAAAAAATTCAACTTGCCCATTAACCAAGAAATGAAACTTATTTTTTCAGTTCATATTTATTATTAATCATTAATTATAATCTAAATACACATACAGATTATAGTGAACAGAAAACATATTAGAAGAGATATTTATAAACGTTTTCAAAAGTTTATAACTTCAAATTACCTTAATTATATTTATAAAGTAATATAATGAAAAGTATGTAAATAAACAATTAATGGATAAGCATACAAGAACGATCATTATGACAAAGTAAACATCAAGTAGTTACAATATAGGGGTGTGAGATTTTCTTATAAATTGAATTTTGAATTTTAATGTAAACTAATATTTTAGAATGAATTAATTTAAGAGAATGAATAACTTGAATTAATTGAGATATGATATATAATTAAACAACTTAATACTATATACTGAAACCGAACTTTAATCTCTCATTTTGTTAAAGTATAACATGACTAAGTGGTTGCATTGCGAGCATACCGTAGATTAATTTTTTTTTCGTTACAATCAAATAAGTAAATATATATAAAAATGTAGAATTATAATTATTCGTTTTCATCGTTGCGCTAAACCTGGAGTCATACTTATATTATTTGTTCGATACCGTTACGCTATTTTGACGATTTCATGGCTTCCTATTCTACTGGCCATACAGTACGAAATGGTGTGACCAAGGAACATCATGGATACTTATTCAAAGTGCCTACAGAATACTCATTAGCGCATTGTGTGGCCCAAGATCTACAGATGTCTCGAGGAATTGCCGTGGTTTTTAAGAAAAAGTTCGGCCAACTTGATAAATTACGGCAACAACATCCATGTGTCGGCACAGTGCTACACATAGCCGACAAACAGTCGAGTCGAAACAGAAGCATTTTTTTACATGGTGACCAAATATCTGTCCCACGAGAAACCAACTTATCGCGCCGTCTGGGTCGCCCTATGTGATCTACGAGGTGTGCTGCTCGGTCAGAATATTCTAAAACTAGCTGTACCAAAGCTAGGCTGTGGCCTTGATGAATTAAGCTGGAGAATTATAAGAAACATGCTGAAAACTGTTTTCCAATATACCGGAATTGAGATCCTGGTGTGCAGCTATAATCCCTGTGGTTCAACAGTAGTGAAAAGAACTGTGGACTGTTATTTCCACCAAACGTCACAGTGCTCACGGGGATCAACGTGCAGATATCGGCATGACGCAGAAAAGTTTCGGGACGAAACATCCTTAAGGAGAGGGCAGTGTAGCGAGTACGGCTCTGTTCCGTCTGGAACAGTCGACGCGTCATAGTGTGTAGCACGTTCACTGCTGTCTCATACGCAATAGACAAGTCCTAACCGGTTCGCTCTGCGTCATGTGTTCCAGACGCTCTCGTATATTCTAGAAAATCTTGTTCCAGTATATAAGGAAGAGTTTCGGCCGGCAACAGGCATTCAGTATTTGAAGTGTGAACAGTGCAAGTCGTTGCTAAATACTTTGTTGTGAATATAAATACGTGTTGTATATAAATATATTTCTTAGTAGTTGTACTACATTAGTTTCGTTTAAAATAAATATTTTGTTAGTGTTTTCATTACTCGTGTTTTATTTAATAATAAACTTCACCGAACCCGAAATTGTAATAAACGTTACAATATAAACTACTACTCTGCAACTCGATGAGTGCGGACCCTGTACTATAATTGGGATTAAGTTCCTGTTGTACAGCGTAACATAAATAAATAATAATAACACCTTGATTGCGGTACTCGAGCCTTGACAGGATATTTTAAAGTGCATTTATTAATGATTCTTATTGAATATTTAGCAAAGAATAGGAGACAATCATTTACGTGGAAAACATGGAAAAATATAGAATTGTAAGTTGTTATAAAGACAATGATTAAGTCTGATTAAAGATATTGTTTATATTGTTATTTATTATTATTGGATGATATAAATATAATTTATAAATTAAGTACTGTGTTTATCTTTTCTGTAGTGCTTTTAACTTTTTGCATCTTTTATAGCGTTTTATAGATTTTTGCGTTTTTTCGTGCCTTTTTCTTCGTTTTAGGTGCTTTTTGTCCGATTTTTTTATAGACGCTTATATTTTAAAAATAAATTATTATAATTCCGCGCTCTAGCTCTCACATATACGTGATGAATTCTCTAATGAATATGTTCACTCGTGCAATAATTAATTCACTTTGTGATCTATATGTGAATAATAATAGTTTATATATAAAAATAGTAGAATTCATCGTTATTTGTCGAGAGTCAAGATTGAATCCTGAGGGCGTAGCCCGAATGATGCAAATAATGACTCTTTACTCCGATATTTTTTTTACAAACTGAACATTATTTAACCATTTAACAAAAGAGACTCGTCAGTCCCAAAGGTCTTGGATCACTTGTTTTCCTTAGGGAGTATTTGTCATTTTTATTTCCCTCGTTCTAATGGAATCTTATCACTTTATTTCCCTTGGGAATACTTACCATTTTTATTTCCCTCGGTATATAATGAAGTACATTAAGTAATGATTTTAAAAGAATAAAATTAACATTATTTACCGGTTATATATAATAGTATATTATAAGCCAAGGTTGAGAAGATGATCATTATTGACCTAACGCCAAGATTGTACAAGGCGCATGGTCAATAATGATCTTCTCAACCGTGGTTTATATACTATTTTTTCACTACTAGCTCTTAAATCCTATATATCGAATTTCTTAATAATCATAACATAAGCAATTTGATATAAATACTTGTTCATATCTACAAACACCAAGAAGGCAGAAATGAAATTCTTTTGTTTTTAGCTTTGTTTTTTTAATATTTGGATCCTCGAGAAAATTTGTCCAGGTAGAATCTTTTTGGGTTGAAATAGTTAAAAAATATCAAAATAAGAGGCCCTCTTCTGACATGGCAAAAGTATTCATTAGTTTCTGACATGGCAAATCTACAAGACAAAATATACGACATAATACAATAAGCTAGATGTCCAAATATAGTTCCAACATTTTTAAATTTAGATAACTCAGAAATTTACATTGGGTATTCATTGCGAAGTACTTTCGCTACCATTTTGGCAGAAAATGTGGGCGACATTATCTCCAAAACGTCATAACCTCAACCAATGATGCCAGAAATTCTAAATGCAACTTAATATCTTGGCTAACCTTACTGCAACTTCATGAAATATACGTAATACTCAAATTTCATTAAACACGGGTTCTGCAGCAATAATACTAGTCATGTTTTCCATTTCTTATATAAAAATGCAATTATAACCCTAAAATAAACAAAACTGTACAATGTAAGATTATTCAATAATATTATAATAAACCTTTTCGAAAATTTAACAACAAATAAATACATAAATACATATTTCACAATGGAACAGTAAAGCACACTCATGTAAAATATTTACTATTCAAACTGAAATTTGACTGGAATTGCCAACTTGAAATTATTCGCCAATTTTAAATTCAGAATTAATATTGTCCTTGCATTTTACGAGTTAAATAATTTCAGAAGCTTGAATTTCTCTGAAAAGTGACAGTTTTTATTATTTACCTAGGTCAATAATAATCCATTATTGACCATTGTTAAGGACGCGGTAGAGAAAAACAATTTCACGACACAAAACGAAGTCAATAATGGCACGTTGCTAGGCTAGTAGTGAAAAAAAATATTTATTTTGTTATCAAATGTACCTAAATTTAGTGTATAATTTTTACAATAATTACATTATTGTATACTGCTTATTAATAATAATAGTGTAAAAATAAATCAAAATCCAGCTCCAAGGATGCAATCGATTGATGCAAATAATGACACTTTACTCCGATATTTTTTTTACAAGCGGAACATTATTTAACAAAAGAGACTCGTCAGTCCCAAAGGTCTTGGATCACAGGGAGTATTTCCCTAGGGAATAAAATTAACATTATTTACCGGTTGTATATAAAAATATTTATTTTGTTATCAGATGTACCTAAATTTAGTGTATAATTACTACAATAATTACATTATTGTATACTGCTCATAATAGTGATAAAAATAAATCAAAATCTATATAAAAAATTTAACCTACCGAAATTAACTAAAATCTATCGAAATATTTAAAAAAATTTACTTAAAGAACGAATCATTTAAAACTACTGAAATCCACCGAAATTTGCCTATGATAATAGAGCAAAACGAGATGGCAACACTGAGTGTTAGTGCAAATTGACAGCTTAGGAACAGACGTCCTAGTTTATTAGGATATGCCTTCTTTTTGGAAACGTCTTCACGGGTTTTTACAATTTGTCCTAGATCACGTGATTGATTTTTCAAAATTTGTTTTACAGATTTTTGTTAAATTTCAAAGCATTTAAATTTTAAGTAATTATAGTAATAATCTAACTAATAATAAAGTTATTTGATGTAAGACTTTGCGCTATTGTTCCGGATTCAACATTCAACGTGCGCGAAACCCGATACACTTTTGCTGCAGTCTTTAAATATTAAATTTTAGGTTTGTTAATTGCAGTGTCGAGACAAACGGCAGTCCTGTGATCTTACCTTTTTGTCCGAAATACAAATTTAGGAAGATATACAAAAAACTACTAGAATATCTTTTCTTTAAAAGCGCATCAATCGACGATTCAAAATTATTTTTTATACTAGCGTATTATAACAACAACTTTTCGATTATCATTTCCGTTGTTAAATGAAGTACTTTTAAGCACTAGTGCTTAAAAGTGACAGTTTAATGCGTAAAAGTAAAAGTACACCAACTGTCAATTTTTTTGTAAGTTTTTCATACAATTTTTTTGATTTTCCTGGAACCAGTGTAGCCAATGCAGCCTCTGCACCATTTTCAATATCAGAATCAATCTCTGAGTCACTAATTTTAAATAAATTCTCAAGTAAAATTATACACCGAGCATGTTAACATCAATGTTTATTAAACAACATATTAAATCGCGTAGCAACAAAAAGATGAAACTGATGCCTGCCTACTTTTAAATTTTGAAAAATTCAAAATGTTGACATTTGAGTATAAATATAAATAATCTGTTTTAAATCGCTAGTATAAAAAATCTTGTATGGAATACGTCGCGTGCTTAAAACACATTTCTTTCGCAACTTATTACATAAATAGCTATATTGCGATAAGAATGGAATTCAATAAGTAATATATTTTGTAGTAGAAGTGTGTTGTCTTTGTACTTCGTATTTAAGAGGACTATGTTTTTATTTATTTAAAGTGGGCCGATCCTGGTGGTACTGCAATACCAGGCCAACCCGTGACAGAGGTGGAGCAAGCCCCTAACTCTCCGTCATTTTCCAAAAATCAGTTTAATATACTGGTCCTGCTGTGCAGGACATATCAGATATTAAGCTGATAAGAACAGATACTACACTTTGATCTTAGCCATAGGCCGAGAAGCGATACATAAACAACAATTTTCTTTATCTATAAACAAAAGGAAAATGTATCAGATACGTAGAATCATCTTGGCAGTAGAGTTTATAAACTCAATTTAATGAAAATTCAAATATTCGTAAAGAAAAACGCAATTTTAGATCATAAAACTAATAATAAACAACGTACTATACATAGTACTAAATAAACTGTAGTACTACTATACCTAAAATTATTTACAATAACATTTAAAAACAGATTATGTATTAGATGAGTCAAAATGGCAGTACAATACGATGTACCTGCCATCTATAATATGATTTTTATGATATTTTATTTATAACCAATATAAAATTATACCCAGGTAAATGTAATAAATATAAACTAATAATTATTTAGTATTTATATTTTAAAACTACAAAATAATCTTATAATTAAAATAAATCAATAAACCAAGTTGGCAGAAAGAAATATGTATATGTTGGTACTAGCGAACCAATTGGAGGTTAAGCACTACAGCTGTTGATGTTAATAGTATTGTATTATTTTGTTCGATTTTCGATAGAAATTTAAAAAAAATAGTGTTATAATAGCGTTTCAAAGTGAAACAAATAAACATTTTCATATACATATTATTATAAAAATAGCGCAACGGTATCGAACAAATAATATAAGTATGATTCCAGGTTTAGCGCAACGACGAAAACGAATAATTATAATTCTACATTTTTTATATATTTACTTATTTGATTGATCGTAACAGAAAAGAAATGTAAATCTATGGTATATGATCTCAATACAACCACTTGATCATGTTATACTTTAACAAAAAGAGAAATTGAAGTTCGGTTTCAGTATATATTATAAAGTTGTTTAATTATATATCATATCTCTATTAATTCTAGTTACTCATACTCTGCAATTAATTCATTCTAAAATATTAGTTTACATTAAAATTCAAAATGCAATTTATAAGAAAATCTCACACCCCTATATTTTAACTATTTGATGTTTACTTGTCATAATGATCGTTCCTATATGCTTATCCATTAATTGTTTATTTACATACTTTTCATTATATTACTTTATAAATATAATTACGCTGTAGCTACGCCGCTTCTGCACAACACATCAATTGGTAATTGGCCTGTCTTCTTTGATATTCTATTTGCCTGGTAAAATAGATTTGCCACTGATGGTATTTTCCGTAAAATATTATTTCCGCTGGACTTGTTTTTATCTTACTGGCTGCGTTTCTGTTGTGCAATAAAGCAAACCAAAAATCTTCTCAACTTTCTTTACAATTCTTCATTATCTTACAAATTTTAACTGTTGCTTCCGCTTTGCTGTTGGGTTGTTGTATGGCGACGAAGTAACCTGTTGAAAATTGTATTTCTATTTACAAAACGAAATTTGTCTTCATCGCTAAAATAGCAGAATTCACTATTAAATCTTTTTAAATTTCTGTTTTGAAAAAATCTGATTAATAATCATAATCAACATTTTTTATGTTTGGCCTTTGGATTTCGCAAATATATACACATACATATAATAATAACCAATGTAATATTGTACTCAGAAATGTGTAATGAATATAAACTAACAATTTTCAATATTTATATTTAAAATTTTTGGTTAAGGGGAAAATGAAGCAATAAATTATGCTGGCAGAACATATCCTTGAATGGAAATCAAATATTCGGACTAAAGAACGCAACTGTTGCATAAAACTTATAAGTCGAGTACTATACATATATAGTACTACATACAATACAATAGTACTATATACATATATTTAAAATAATTTATACTTAATATAAATAAAATATTCCATATAATAATTCAATTTTATTTATATACTATTTTAATATTAATACAAAAGTTGGATTTGTATAATAAATATTATTTGGAAATAACTATTACAATTTTTAAATAGTCAGTCGACAATAATTGAATATTGGTAGTGCTACCGATGAAAAAATTCAACTTGCCCATTAACCAAGAAATGAAACTTATTTTTTCAGTTCATATTTATTATTAATCATTAATTATAATCTAAATACACATACAGATTATAGTGAACAGAAAACATATTAGAAGAGATATTTATAAACGTTTTCAAAAGTTTATAACTTCAAATTACCTTAATTATATTTATAAAGTAATATAATGAAAAGTATGTAAATAAACAATTAATGGATAAGCATACAAGAACGATCATTATGACAAAGTAAACATCAAGTAGTTACAATATAGGGGTGTGAGATTTTCTTATAAATTGAATTTTGAATTTTAATGTAAACTAATATTTTAGAATGAATTAATTTAAGAGAATGAATAACTTGAATTAATTGAGATATGATATATAATTAAACAACTTAATACTATATACTGAAACCGAACTTTAATCTCTCATTTTGTTAAAGTATAACATGACTAAGTGGTTGCATTGCGAGCATACCGTAGATTAATTTTTTTTTCGTTACAATCAAATAAGTAAATATATATAAAAATGTAGAATTATAATTATTCGTTTTCATCGTTGCGCTAAACCTGGAGTCATACTTATATTATTTGTTCGATACCGTTACGCTATTTTGACGATTTCATGGCCTCCTATTCTACTGGCCATACAGTACGAAATGGTGTGACCAAGGAACATCATGGATACTTATTCAAAGTGCCTACAGAATACTCATTAGCGCATTGTGTGGCCCAAGATCTACAGATGTCTCGAGGAATTGCCGTGGTTTTTAAGAAAAAGTTCGGCCAACTTGATAAATTACGGCAACAACATCCATGTGTCGGCACAGTGCTACACATAGCCGACAAACAGTCGAGTCGAAACAGAAGCATTTTTTTACATGGTGACCAAATATCTGTCCCACGAGAAACCAACTTATCGCGCCGTCTGGGTCGCCCTATGTGATCTACGAGGTGTGCTGCTCGGTCAGAATATTCTAAAACTAGCTGTACCAAAGCTAGGCTGTGGCCTTGATGAATTAAGCTGGAGAATTATAAGAAACATGCTGAAAACTGTTTTCCAATATACCGGAATTGAGATCCTGGTGTGCAGCTATAATCCCTGTGGTTCAACAGTAGTGAAAAGAACTGTGGACTGTTATTTCCACCAAACGTCACAGTGCTCACGGGGATCAACGTGCAGATATCGGCATGACGCAGAAAAGTTTCGGGACGAAACATCCTTAAGGAGAGGGCAGTGTAGCGAGTACGGCTCTGTTCCGTCTGGAACAGTCGACGCGTCATAGTGTGTAGCACGTTCACTGCTGTCTCATACGCAATAGACAAGTCCTAACCGGTTCGCTCTGCGTCATGTGTTCCAGACGCTCTCGTATATTCTAGAAAATCTTGTTCCAGTATATAAGGAAGAGTTTCGGCCGGCAACAGGCATTCAGTATTTGAAGTGTGAACAGTGCAAGTCGTTGCTAAATACTTTGTTGTGAATATAAATACGTGTTGTATATAAATATATTTCTTAGTAGTTGTACTACATTAGTTTCGTTTAAAATAAATATTTTGTTAGTGTTTTCATTACTCGTGTTTTATTTAATAATAAACTTCACCGAACCCGAAATTGTAATAAACGTTACAATATAAACTACTACTCTGCAACTCGATGAGTGCGGACCCTGTACTATAATTGGGATTAAGTTCCTGTTGTACAGCGTAACATAAATAAATAATAATAACACCTTGATTGCGGTACTCGAGCCTTGACAGGATATTTTAAAGTGCATTTATTAATGATTCTTATTGAATATTTAGCAAAGAATAGGAGACAATCATTTACGTGGAAAACATGGAAAAATATAGAATTGTAAGTTGTTATAAAGACAATGATTAAGTCTGATTAAAGATATTGTTTATATTGTTATTTATTATTATTGGATGATATAAATATAATTTATAAATTAAGTACTGTGTTTATCTTTTCTGTAGTGCTTTTAACTTTTTGCATCTTTTATAGCGTTTTATAGATTTTTGCGTTTTTTCGTGCCTTTTTCTTCGTTTTAGGTGCTTTTTGTCCGATTTTTTTATAGACGCTTATATTTTAAAAATAAATTATTATAATTCCGCGCTCTAGCTCTCACATATACGTGATGAATTCTCTAATGAATATGTTCACTCGTGCAATAATTAATTCACTTTGTGATCTATATGTGAATAATAATAGTTTATATATAAAAATAGTAGAATTCATCGTTATTTGTCGAGAGTCAAGATTGAATCCTGAGGGCGTAGCCCGAATGATGCAAATAATGACTCTTTACTCCGATATTTTTTTTACAAACTGAACATTATTTAACCATTTAACAAAAGAGACTCGTCAGTCCCAAAGGTCTTGGATCACTTGTTTTCCTTAGGGAGTATTTGTCATTTTTATTTCCCTCGTTCTAATGGAATCTTATCACTTTATTTCCCTTGGGAATACTTACCATTTTTATTTCCCTCGGTATATAATGAAGTACATTAAGTAATGATTTTAAAAGAATAAAATTAACATTATTTACCGGTTATATATAATAGTATATTATAAGCCAAGGTTGAGAAGATGATCATTATTGACCTAACGCCAAGATTGTACAAGGCGCATGGTCAATAATGATCTTCTCAACCGTGGTTTATATACTATTTTTTCACTACTAGCTCTTAAATCCTATATATCGAATTTCTTAATAATCATAACATAAGCAATTTGATATAAATACTTGTTCATATCTACAAACACCAAGAAGGCAGAAATGAAATTCTTTTGTTTTCAGCTTTGTTTTTTTAATATTTGGATCCTCGAGAAAATTTGTCCAGGTAGAATCTTTTTGGGTTGAAATAGTTAAAAAATATCAAAATAAGAGGCCCTCTTCTGACATGGCAAAAGTATTCATTAGTTTCTGACATGGCAAATCTACAAGACAAAATATACGACATAATACAATAAGCTAGATGTCCAAATATAGTTCCAACATTTTTAAATTTAGATAACTCAGAAATTTACATTGGGTATTCATTGCGAAGTACTTTCGCTACCATTTTGGCAGAAAATGTGGGCGACATTATCTCCAAAACGTCATAACCTCAACCAATGATGCCAGAAATTCTAAATGCAACTTAATATCTTGGCTAACCTTACTGCAACTTCATGAAATATACGTAATACTCAAATTTCATTAAACACGGGTTCTGCAGCAATAATACTAGTCATGTTTTCCATTTCTTATATAAAAATGCAATTATAACCCTAAAATAAACAAAACTGTACAATGTAAGATTATTCAATAATATTATAATAAACCTTTTCGAAAATTTAACAACAAATAAATACATAAATACATATTTCACAATGGAACAGTAAAGCACACTCATGTAAAATATTTACTATTCAAACTGAAATTTGACTGGAATTGCCAACTTGAAATTATTCGCCAATTTTAAATTCAGAATTAATATTGTCCTTGCATTTTACGAGTTAAATAATTTCAGAAGCTTGAATTTCTCTGAAAAGTGACAGTTTTTATTATTTACCTAGGTCAATAATAATCCATTATTGACCATTGTTAAGGACGCGGTAGAGAAAAACAATTTCACGACACAAAACGAAGTCAATAATGGCACGTTGCTAGGCTAGTAGTGAAAAAAAATATTTATTTTGTTATCAAATGTACCTAAATTTAGTGTATAATTTTTACAATAATTACATTATTGTATACTGCTTATTAATAATAATAGTGTAAAAATAAATCAAAATCCAGCTCCAAGGATGCAATCGATTGATGCAAATAATGACACTTTACTCCGATATTTTTTTTACAAGCGGAACATTATTTAACAAAAGAGACTCGTCAGTCCCAAAGGTCTTGGATCACAGGGAGTATTTCCCTAGGGAATAAAATTAACATTATTTACCGGTTGTATATAAAAATATTTATTTTGTTATCAGATGTACCTAAATTTAGTGTATAATTACTACAATAATTACATTATTGTATACTGCTCATAATAGTGATAAAAATAAATCAAAATCTATATAAAAAATTTAACCTACCGAAATTAACTAAAATCTATCGAAATATTTAAAAAATTTTACTTAAAGAACGAATCATTTAAAACTACTGAAATCCACCGAAATTTGCCTATGATAATAGAGCAAAACGAGATGGCAACACTGAGTGTTAGTGCAAATTGACAGCTTAGGAACAGACGTCCTAGTTTATTAGGATATGCCTTCTTTTTGGAAACGTCTTCACGGGTTTTTACAATTTGTCCTAGATCACGTGATTGATTTTTCAAAATTTGTTTTACAGATTTTTGTTAAATTTCAAAGCATTTAAATTTTAAGTAATTATAGTAATAATCTAACTAATAATAAAGTTATTTGATGTAAGACTTTGCGCTATTGTTCCGGATTCAACATTCAACGTGCGCGAAACCCGATACACTTTTGCTGCAGTCTTTAAATATTAAATTTTAGGTTTGTTAATTGCAGTGTCGAGACAAACGGCAGTCCTGTGATCTTACCTTTTTGTCCGAAATACAAATTTAGGAAGATATACAAAAAACTACTAGAATATCTTTTCTTTAAAAGCGCATCAATCGACGATTCAAAATTATTTTTTATACTAGCGTATTATAACAACAACTTTTCGATTATCATTTCCGTTGTTAAATGAAGTACTTTTAAGCACTAGTGCTTAAAAGTGACAGTTTAATGCGTAAAAGTAAAAGTACACCAACTGTCAATTTTTTTGTAAGTTTTTCATACAATTTTTTTGATTTTCCTGGAACCAGTGTAGCCAATGCAGCCTCTGCACCATTTTCAATATCAGAATCAATCTCTGAGTCACTAATTTTAAATAAATTTATTACCAAAAATTCTCAAGTAAAATTATACACCGAGCATGTTAACATCAATGTTTATTAAACAACATATTAAATCGCGTAGCAACAAAAAGATGAAACTGATGCCTGCCTACTTTTAAATTTTGAAAAATTCAAAATGTTGACATTTGAGTATAAATATAAATAATCTGTTTTAAATCGCTAGTATAAAAAATCTTGTATGGAATACGTCGCGTGCTTAAAACACATTTCTTTCGCAACTTATTACATAAATAGCTATATTGCGATAAGAATGGAATTCAATAAGTAATATATTTTGTAGTAGAAGTGTGTTGTCTTTGTACTTCGTATTTAAGAGGACTATGTTTTTATTTATTTAAAGTGGGCCGGATCCTGGTGGTACTGCAATACCAGGCCAACCCGTGACAGAGGTGGAGCAAGCCCCTAACTCTCCGTCATTTTCCAAAAATCAGTTTAATATACTGGTCCTGCTGTGCAGGACATATCAGATATTAAGCTGATAAGAACAGATACTACACTTTGATCTTAGCCATAGGCCGAGAAGCGATACATAAACAACAATTTTCTTTATCTATAAACAAAAGGAAAATGTATCAGATACGTAGAATCATCTTGGCAGTAGAGTTTATAAACTCAATTTAATGAAAATTCAAATATTCGTAAAGAAAAACGCAATTTTAGATCATAAAACTAATAATAAACAACGTACTATACATAGTACTAAATAAACTGTAGTACTACTATACCTAAAATTATTTACAATAACATTTAAAAACAGATTATGTATTAGATGAGTCAAAATGGCAGTACAATACGATGTACCTGCCATCTATAATATGATTTTTATGATATTTTATTTATAACCAATATAAAATTATACCCAGGTAAATGTAATAAATATAAACTAATAATTATTTAGTATTTATATTTTAAAACTACAAAATAATCTTATAATTAAAATAAATCAATAAACCAAGTTGGCAGAAAGAAATATGTATATGTTGGTACTAGCGAACCAATTGGAGGTTAAGCACTACAGCTGTTGATGTTGATAGTATTGTATTATTTTGTTCGATTTTCGATAGAAATTAAAAAAAAATAGTGTTATAATAGCGTTTCAAAGTGAAACAAATAAACATTTTCATATACATATTATTATAAAAATAGCGCAACGGTATCGAACAAATAATATAAGTATGATTCCAGGTTTAGCGCAACGACGAAAACGAATAATTATAATTCTACATTTTTTATATATTTACTTATTTGATTGATCGTAACAGAAAAGAAATGTAAATCTATGGTATATGCTCTCAATACAACCACTTGATCATGTTATACTTTAACAAAAAGAGAAATTGAAGTTCGGTTTCAGTATATATTATAAAGTTGTTTAATTATATATCATATCTCTATTAATTCTAGTTACTCATACTCTGCAATTAATTCATTCTAAAATATTAGTTTACATTAAAATTCAAAATGCAATTTATAAGAAAATCTCACACCCCTATATTTTAACTATTTGATGTTTACTTGTCATAATGATCGTTCCTATATGCTTATCCATTAATTGTTTATTTACATACTTTTCATTATATTACTTTATAAATATAATTACGCTGTAGCTACGCCGCTTCTGCACAACACATCAATTGGTAATTGGCCTGTCTTCTTTGATATTCTATTTGCCTGGTAAAATAGATTTGCCACTGATGGTATTTTCCGTAAAATATTATTTCCGCTGGACTTGTTTTTATCTTACTGGCTGCGTTTCTGTTGTGCAATAAAGCAAACCAAAAATCTTCTCAACTTTCTTTACAATTCTTCATTATCTTACAAATTTTAACTGTTGCTTCCGCTTTGCTGTTGGGTTGTTGTATGGCGAAGAAGTAACCTGTTGAAAATTGTATTTCTATTTACAAAACGAAATTTGTCTTCATCGCTAAAATAGCAGAATTCACTATTAAATCTTTTTAAATTTCTGTTTTGAAAAAATCTGATTAATAATCATAATCAACATTTTTTATGTTTGGCCTTTGGATTTCGCAAATATATACACATACATATAATAATAACCAATGTAATATTGTACTCAGAAATGTGTAATGAATATAAACTAACAATTTTCAATATTTATATTTAAAATTTTTGGTTAAGGGGAAAATGAAGCAATAAATTATGCTGGCAGAACATATCCTTGAATGGAAATCAAATATTCGGACTAAAGAACGCAACTGTTGCATAAAACTTATAAGTCGAGTACTATACATATATAGTACTACATACAATACAATAGTACTATATACATATATTTAAAATAATTTATACTTAATATAAATAAAATATTCCATATAATAATTCAATTTTATTTATATACTATTTTAATATTAATACAAAAGTTGGATTTGTATCGCTTCTCGGCCTATGGCTAAGATCAAAGTGTAGTATCTGTTCTTATCAGCTTAATATGTTTTTGTTAACACATACGCGCGCGTGCGCGTTATTAAATCACTTTGATTTATAAAGATTAATCGGTTCAATTAAATACCTGAATTTTACTTACGTCAATCTCTTACTTACCATTTCACGGAATAGTTTCGCGCATTTGTTTGTTTATTGGAGTGTATACATATCAAATCAATTTAATTTAATTTAATTTTGCAATTTCATTTAAGTACCACGAATCTCATTTAAAAATTAATTAACCACTTGTTCGTTTTACTGTTTCGTGGGTTTTATTGTGCACCTCTCGTGTTATTTGAAGTTACTGTGACAACACATCGCGATGGCAAGTGCACATGAAACTGACGCCGAAGAATCCATGATCATGAAGAGATACGGCACAACGTTAACTATGTGGCATCCTGCAGCAGCCACTATAAAATGCACAGAAGCAGACTGCACACACTTCTACAGCACCAAGTCATGGACAAGCACTAAACAGTCCATCCAGCGACACCTTGAGGAAGTTCACCGCATCAAGATAGAAGATTGCGTCCATATATGTAGAAACTGCGACGACATTCTCAATAGCAGGCCAACGTCCCACAGGTGTAGTGCACCCCGCATACCGACTCCTGTTACAAATGGGTTAGAAACACATCAGTGCAACTTCTGCACGATGCGGTTTCCCTCCGTCCAGGGTGCCATGAACCACGAGAGAGAGCACCTGAGAGGCGATCGCACACGAGAGCTCAACACACCTCTGCCAAAGCCACGGACACGCGCTGACGCACGACACGTCCGCACATCACCCCCACATAATGCACCAGCTGCTCAAACTTTTAACTCTGGCGAAGAATCCGACACCAACTCCACAGCCAGCAGTCTGCATCCTCAGTGCAGTCAACTAACGGATACATCGCGGGAACCAACACCTGAGCCGCCGCGGATGCCACCGATCTCACTACGGCTTCCATCTACCTGCAGACTGTCATCGGAAGATACATCGGACTCTGACTCTGATACCGGCTCGGTAGCATTAAGAACAAGAGCAAGATCAGCAGCCAGGAGGCTGTCGAGAGAAACACCAGAACGCGGCCCGCGGAGAAATTTGCGCGCGAAAGCGTCGCCCGTCCCTGCACCCCGCCCCGCCACTAGGGTAAGAAGTACACCAGACCAACTTTCCCAAAGGAACCTCTCACAAGTCCCCCGCTCTACCCCGCAACCCTGCACCCTTAGTTCAATAGCCGAGGAACCCAACACTGCGACAACCCACACTGACCTACATGCGACTCCAACCCAAGACTCAGCCCTCTCAAACGTAAATGACGCTAGCCAGATGCCTAACAACACAAATCTCCCAAAAGTTTCCCAATTACTTGACGAACCACTTAAAAAATTCACTGACACATTCAAAATTCTAGCAGCCCGACAAATCTCAGACACAAATTGGCACGAGTTTAATGACCTTTTAAAGACAATGTTGGATACAATACATGACACACTCAAAATTCGACCGCGACCCGACACTACTACAGATAAAACACGCCGAAGCAACATTAACCCAGACGACGCTAAAACAATTCAAAAACTCTACCGAAACAATCGACGTCGCGCAATTCGCGCCATTCTTGGTGAACAGCGACTTAATTGCAACATTGACAAACGTACCGTCACCACACATTTTAAAAATACCTGGGCGCCGCAACAATATGTAACAACAGTATACCGACAAGACAACAATCGGCCAACAATCAAACTCGACGACTTTACACCCGAGGAAGTCCGCAATAAATTACGTAAATGTGAGAACACATCCCCTGGGCCGGACAGAATTACTTATAACAACTGGCGACGCATAGACCCTAACACGGAAACCCTTACAACCATATTTAACATCTGCAAAAAATACAGACAAATACCAACAACTTGGAAACAGACAATAACAATATTGATATACAAAAAAGGTGATGAGGGTGTAATTAGTAATTGGCGACCGATCGCGCTTCTCTTCGACAATTTACAAACTATACGCGGGATGTTGGGCAACACGACTGACTGACTGGCTAATGACCAATAGCATACTCCACCCTGCACAAAAAGGCTTTATGCCGCACGACGGTGTCACGGAACACAACTTCGCGATCAGGCACGCGATAGCTGAAGCACGACGCGGAGGGCGTGAGCTCTGTATCGCGTGGCTCGACCTCAGCAACGCATTCGGCTCTGTGCCACACAACGCAATTACCGAGGCGGTCGCTGCCGCCGGCGTCGGTGACCACTTCCACGACATTATCAGCGACTTACTACACAACAACACAACGCAGATAATCACTAATGACGGACAGACAGAACCAATCAGCGTCGGCGCGGGCGTCAAGCAAGGATGCCCGCTCAGCGGGCTACTGTTCAACATAGCCGTTGATCCGATCCTACACGAACTGCAGGGCGCGGACAAGCTCAATCTACGCGTCCTCGCATACGCAGACGACATCGCCTTACTCACGGAAAACTCATACGACCTCGACACCAGCCTGACGACCGCACACACACTTGTAACTAGACTCGGTATGAAATTCAACGCAGATAAATCGCGCACACTACACATCGCGCGGAATGGAAGGAAAATTGGGATCAGCAGGACGCGATTTCTACTAGACGACAATCTAATACCGGCGATTACAGACAAACACGACACAGAGACGTTCCTTGGCATTCCTGTCGGCTTTTCACCTATAGCAGGTAACGCTGACATCGTCAAACTGTCCAACACTGGACTGAAGCTGCTATCCTCAAAGTTGGCACCGTGGCAGCGCATCGACGCCTTGAAAACCTTCGTGATCCCAGCCGCCTTGCACTCCATGCGGTTTGGCACACATCAAAAGAAGGAATGGCAGCAGCTAGACCGCATCTTCAGGGCAGAATTAAAGAAGACACTAAACATCCCGCAAGAAGCAGCCAACGAATATATATATGGACCGCGCGATGCTGGATTGTGTGGCGTCCCCGTCATGGCAGACATGTCCGACAACGCCCTAATAGACACAGCATTCAAGCTACTGACATCGAGAGACGTGCCAATATCAACGCTTGCCCGTGACGACCTCGACAAAGTCGTGCAACGCCGCACAAATGAACACATTACGGACGACCTGCGCGGCCGCTACCTCAACGGTGAGACAGGCGCGTCCTTCCGGCGAGCGAATGACGCGGCCAGCGTCTGGACGCGCGCAAGAAACGCCACCTCACGTAACGACGTCAGCTGGTCATTCGAGAACCGGGTACCCAGCCTCCACATTCCTGATGATACGACCGTCACAGAGGCAGGCCGCCGTTCCGTGATGGCAACGCTACGCCGAGCCCAACAAAGAAAATCTCAACAGCGGCTCCTGGGATTGCGAAGCCAAGGAAAAGCGATCGAGTGCGTCGCGACATCTGACACAAACACACATTTCATGTCAGATGGAGCATTCACTCGATTTGCGGACTGGCGATTTTTCCACCGGGCTCGGCTCAGCTTGGTCCCACTGAACGCGTATAAGAAGAACGGCGAGCACGATCCCAGCTGCCGACGCTGCGGCTACCAAAATGAGACGCTGGCCCACGTTCTTAACCACTGTCTGCGGTACGCCCACGCCTACCAGCTGCGTCACAACGCGATCGTGGACAGAGTGAAGAATGCGGCCCAGTATAAAGGATACACTATAGTCTCTGAAAATCAACGCATCGGAAATACCAACTTACGCCCCGACCTGGTGCTGTCCCGTGGCACCGTGGCTTTCATCGTCGACGTCACAGTAGCCTTCGAAAACAGGCTCGAGGCCCTGGACGCAGCTCGCTCTTCTAAAATAGATAAGTACAACAACCTTGCTCAAACCCTCCGCAGCCAATACGACACCGTCACCGTCGAACCCATCGTCGTCGGTTCCCTGGGCTCTTGGCACCGGGAGAACGATAGATTCATCAGCCGCATCTGTTCCCGCCGGTACGCCCGTCTGATGCGCAAACTCGTCACCAGCGACACAATCCGCTGGTCGCGCGACATATATGTCGAGCACATCACAGGGACGAGGCAATTCAACAACCCAAACATCGCAGAAATAACGCTGGCGGTCAACGCAACAGGAGCCCAGGTCGCCGCACCGATGTTCAGTCCAGCTCAGTCTCCTGAAATCGCAACTTCACCCCCCGCCTCTAGACCCCTTGCCCAAGAACAGCTCAGTGACAGTGACAGTGATAGTGAATGTGACATGCAACCCCCCGTGACCTTAATTTATTCGCCACGCTCCCGTACTGTTTGCATGCCATCACAGCCCACGATCGCCCCTCCCCGCACTCTTCAAGTGCCACTCGATACAAGGACACACAGACAATTGAAATAGGTTTAATTAATTCTTAAGATAACACTTATCTATCTAGTATTATTGTTTTTATTTATTCATTAATTAATACAGACTGTAAATCTTATTGTTAACTCATGTGACGAAATGTTTTTTCGCCACTCGCAGTTTAGGCTCACCGATGTCCGGAGACGTCCGAAACATCAGTGATTCCTAAACTGCTCTCATTTCTCCGGAAATAAGAGCAACCCCGGGTTTTTGTGAATAACTCCGGCTGTAAACACCCGATCCGAATAAAATTATACTTTCCTGGCAGCATAATTCCAGGGCTAGCGATTGGCGCTAGTATGAACGTCTTAAGGGCACGAAAAGCCCTTCAACCACAACATGTAAGTCACCCCTATGTAAATACATTGTAGCGACCACTGACAACCCGTCCGAACCCGATTTATTAACGTTTTAGTATATAAGCCGGGATCCGCGAAGCAAAAGACACAGTCATATCCTCATACGAATGAGAGAAGTGCCACCGCAACAAATCCGAGAAGAAGCCGTCCAGAGATATTCACCAGGGTAAGAGATACATTCTAGTTTACCGTTGTTACCATTCCCCGTCCGTCCCGAGCCCCTCAGGCTACCTAGTTCAAACCAACATTGCGACTTGGAGTCCCTGACTGAGAACGCCGTCATCCTCGAGCCCACGGGCTGGAGAGCATCCTCGACTCGCAAGAGTGGAGAGTCACCCTGTTCAGGGGGTCCCAAGTCACAACGTCGGCTATTTCACTGTACGCCTTCAGCACCCGCGGCTCCACAGTTGGGAGCACGATACCGTCTGCTTTGAGACCTAGAGGTACCCTCCGAGAGCGCCGACATCCTCGAGCCCCCGGGCTGGAGAGAATCCTCGACTCGCAAGAGTGGAGAGCATCCTCGACTCGCAAGAGTGGAGAGTATCCTCGGTAGGGTTAATCCAGGTCACAACGCGGGTCCGCCGTAGAACACCAGCACCAGGTCCCAAACCTCCCCGCACCCCGCACCCTTCCTCCACGAGTCTGACGACTGGAGAGAGCAACCCGTCTTCATCCTCTCCGTATCTCTGCCACCATCCTCGAGGTAGTGAACTCGAGAGCACCAGGTCGTACAACACCGCACCGCCCACCGTGACGTCACCCGTTGTGACGTCAGTTTCGCGTTTTACGCCGTTCCGTCCGAACGACGCGCCGCACACCGAAACCGCGACCGCCACCGACATCGGGACACTCCCCCGACGAACATACTCGAAGTCAGTCGTCGCGACGCCAGGCGTCGATTTTGAGTTTGCACCGGGAACCCATCCTAACCACTGTCAGCAGTGGATAGAGACCGACGCCGCCGCGACGCCGGGCGTCGTTTCCGAGTTACGGCCGTTTTTAATTTCCACTACGTGGAAATCAGCTCCGCCATCCTCGGGAGGACCGAGAGACCCCGTAACATCCGACGCACCGCCGCCCAACCGACGCCCGGGCGTCGGTTTTCCGAAAACCACCGTTTTACGTCAGGACGCCCGCAAGGGGTGTTCTGGAGACCAAGTCAGTGGCCGCTACCGCGACCAGCCCGAGAAAATCAGTGTACACCAAGATCCGCAAAATAAAGCTGAAATCTGAAGCCATCCGCTGTTTTATTTCTATATCCTGGACACAACCCCGACACCGCTATCCACTACCGTTTGGCGCCCGAGCAATCCACGCCAAACTCCTTGTGCTCGACCAAACATCGTCACACTCAATACAAATTAGTTTATAGCATTTATTATATCAATGTATGTACTCTTAATATTCAATAAAAAATCTGTTCTTATCAGCTTAATATGTTTATGGTAACACATACGCGCGCGCGCGCGTTATTAAATCACTTTGACTATAAAGATTAATCGGTTCAATTAAATACAGAATTTTAATTACGTCAATCTCTTACTTACCATTTCACGGAGTAGTTTCGCGCATTTGTTTGCTTATTGGAGTGTCTACATATCAAATCAATTTAATTCAATTTTGCAATTTCATTTAATATCACAAATTCTCATTTAAAAATTAATTAACCACTTGTTCGTTTTACTGTTTCGTGGGTTTTATTGTGCACCTCTCGTGTTAATTGAAGTGACTGTGACAACACATCGCGATGGCAAGTGCACATGAAACTGACGCCGAAGAATCCATGATCATGAAGAGATACGGCACAACGTTAACTATGTGGCATCCTGCAGAAGCATGCACAGAAGCAGACTGCACACACTTCTACAGCACCAAGTCATGGACAAGCACTAAACAGTCCATCCAGCGACACCTTGAGGAAGTTCACCGCATCAAGATAGAAGATTGCGTCCATATATGTAGAAACTGCGACGACATTCTCAATAGCAGGCCAACGTCCCACAGGTGTAGTGCACCCCGCATACCGACTCCTGTTACAAATGGGTTAGAAACACATCAGTGCAACTTCTGCACGATGCGGTTTCCCTCTGTCCAGGGTGTCATGAACCACGAGAGAGAGCACCTGAGAAGCGATCGCACACGAGAGCTGAACACACCTCTGCCAAAGCCACGGACACGCGCTAACGCACGACACGTCCGCACATCACCCCCACATAATGCACCAGCTGCTCAAACTTTTAACTCTGGCGAAGAATCCGACACCAACTCCACAGCCAGCAGTCTGCATCCTCAGTGCAGTCAACTAACGGATACATCGCGGGAACCAACACCTGAGCCGCCGCGGATGCCACCGATCTCACTACGGCTTCCAACTACCTGCAGACTGTCATCGGAAGATACATCGGACTCTGACTCTGATACCGGCTCGGTAGCATTAAGAACAAGAGCAAGATCAGCAGCCAGGAGACTGTCGAGAGAAACACCAGAACGCGGCCCGCGGAGAAATTTGCGCGCGAAAGCGTCGCCCGTCCCTGCACCCCGCCCCACCACTAGGGTAAGAAGTACGCCAGACCAACTTTCCCAAAGGAACCTCTCACAAGTCCCCCGCTCTACCCCGCAACCCTGCACCCTTAGTTCAATAGCCGAGGAACCCAACACTGCGACAACCCACACTGACCTACATGCGACTCCAACCCAAGACTCAGCCCTCTCAAACGTAAATGACGCTAGCCAGATGCCTAACAACACAAATCTCCCAAAAGTTTCCCAATTACTTGACGAACCACTTAAAAAATTCACTGACACATTCAAAATTGTAGCAGCCCGACAAATTTCAGACACAAATTGGCACGAGTTTAATGACCTTTTAAAGACAATGATGGATACAATACATGACACACTCAAAATTCGACCGCGACCCGACACTACTACAGATAAAACACGCCGAAGCAACATTAACCCAGACGACGCCAAAACAATTCAAAAACTCTACCGAAACAATCGACGTCGCGCAATTCGCGCCATTCTTGGTGAACAGCGACTTAATTGCAACATTGACAAACGTACCGTCACCACACATTTTAAAAATACCTGGGCGCCGCAACAATATGTAACAACAGTATACCGACAAGACAACAATCGGCCAACAATCAAACTCGACGACTTTACACCCGAAGAAGTCCGCAATAAATTACGTAAATGTGAGAACACATCCCCTGGGCCGGACAGAATTACTTATAACAACTGGCGACGCATAGACCCTAAAACGGAAACCCTTACAACCATATTTAACATCTGCAAAAAATACAGACAAATACCAACGACTTGGAAACAGACAATAACAATATTGATACACAAAAAAGGTGATGAGGGTGTAATTAGTAATTGGCGACCGATCGCGCTCTCTTCGACAATTTACAAACTATACGCGGGATGTTGGGCAACACGACTGACTGACTGGCTAATGACCAATAGCATACTCCACCCTGCACAAAAAGGCTTTATGCCGCACGACGGTGTCACGGAACACAACTTCGCGATCAGGCACGCGATAGCTGAAGCACGACGCGAAGGGCGTGAGCTCTGTATCGCGTGGCTCGACCTCAGCAACGCATTCGGCTCTGTGCCACACAACGCAATTACCGAGGCGGTCGCTGCCGCCGGCGTCGGTGACCATTTCCATGACATTATCAGCGACTTACTACACAACAACACAACGCAGGTAATCACTAATGACGGACAGACAGAACCAATCAGCGTCGGCGCGGGCGTCAAGCAAGGATGCCCGCTCAGCGGGCTACTGTTCAACATAGCCGTTGATCCGATCCTACACGAACTGCAGGGCGCGGACAAGCTCAATCTACGCGTCCTCGCATACGCAGACGACATCGCCTTACTCACGGAAAATTCATACGACCTCGACACCAGCCTGACGACCGCACACACACTTGTAACTAGACTCGGTATGAAATTCAACGCAGACAAATCGCGCACACTACACATCGCGCGGAATGGAAGGAAAATTGGGATCAGCAGGACGCGATTTCTACTAGACGACAATCTAATACCGGCGATTACAGACAGACACGACACAGAGACGTTCCTTGGTATTCCTGTCGGCTTTTCACCTATAGCAGGTAACGCTGACATCGTCAAACTGTCCAACATTGGACTGAAGCTGCTATCCTCAAAGTTGGCACCGTGGCAGCGCATCGACGCCTTGAAAACCTTCGTGATCCCAGCCGCCTTGCACTCCATGCGGTTTGGCACACATCAAAAGAAGGAATGGCAGCAGCTAGACCGCATCTTCAGGGCAGAATTAAAGAAGACACTAAACATCCCGCAAGAAGCAGCCAACGAATATATATATGGACCACGAGATGCTGGATTGTGTGGCGTCCCCGTCATGGCAGACATGTCCGACAACGCCCTAATAGACACAGCATTCAAGCTACTGACATCGCGAGACGTGCCAATATCAACGCTTGCCCGTGACGACCTCGACAAAGTCGTGCAACGCCGCACAAATGAACACATCACGGACGACCTGCGCGACCGCTACCTCAACGGTGAGACAGGCGCGTCCTTCCGGCGAGCGAATGACGCGGCCAGCGTCTGGACGCGCGCAAGAAACGCCACCTCACGTAACGACGTCAGCTGGTCATTCGAGAACCGTGTACCCAGCCTCCACATTCCTGATGATACGACCGTCACAGAGGCAGGCCGCCGTTCCGTGATGGCAACGCTACGCCGAGCCCAACAAAGAAAATCTCAACAGCGGCTCCTGGGATTGCGAAGCCAAGGAAAAGCGATCGAGTGCGTCGCGACATCTGACACAAACACACATTTCATGTCAGATGGAGCATTCACTCGATTTGCGGACTGGCGATTTATCCACCGGGCTCGGCTCAGCTTGGTCCCACTGAACGCGTATAAGAAGAACGGCGAGCACGATCCCAGCTGCCGACGCTGCGGCTACCAAAATGAGACGCTGGCCCACGTTCTTAACCACTGTCTGCGGTACGCCCACGCCTACCAGCTGCGTCACAACGCGATCGTGGACAGAGTGAAGAATGCGGCCCAGTATAAAGGATACACTATAGTCTCTGAAAATCAACGCATCGGAAATACCAACTTACGCCCCGACCTGGTGCTGTCCCGTGGCACCGTGGCTTTCATCGTCGACGTCACAGTAGCCTTCGAAAACAGGCTCGAGGCCCTGGACGCAGCTCGCTCTTCTAAAATAGATAAGTACAACAACCTTGTTCAAACCCTCCGCAGCCAATACGACACCGTCACCGTCGAACCCATCGTCGTCGGTTCCCTGGGCTCTTGGCACCGGGTGAACGATAGATTCATCAGCCGCATCTGTTCCCGCCGGTACGCCCGTCTGATGCGCAAACTCGTCACCAGCGACACAATCCGCTGGTCGCGCGACATATATCTCGAGCACATCACAGGGACGAGGCAATTCAACAACCCAAACATCGCAGAAATAACGCTGGCGGTCAACGCAACAGGAGCCCAGGTCGCCGCACCGATGTTCAGTCCAGCTCCGTCTCCTGAAATCGCAACTTCACCCCCCGCCTCTAGACCCCTTGCCCAAGAACAGCTCAGTGACAGTGATAGTGAATGTGACATGCAACCCCCCGTGACCTTAATTTATTCGCCACGCTCCCGTACTGTTTGCATGCCATCACAGCCCACGATCGCCCCACCCCGCACTCATCAAGTGCCACTCGATACAAGGACACACAGACAATTGAAATAGGTTTAATTAATTCATAAGATAACACTTAACTATCTAGTATTATTGTTTTTATTTATTAATTAATTAATACAGACTGTAAATCTTATTGTTAACACAATACAAATTAGTTTATAGCATTTGTTATATCAATGTATGTACTCTTAATATTCAATAAAAAATCTGTTCTTATCAGCTTAATATCTGATATGTCCTGCACAGCAGGACCAGTATATTAAACTGATTTTTTGAAAATGACGGAGAGTTAGGGGCTTGCTCCACCTCTGTCACGGGTTGGCCTGGTATTGCAGTACCACCAGGATCGGCCCACTTTAAATAAATAAAAACATAGTCCTCTTAAATACGAAGTACAAAGACAACACACTTCTACTACAAAATATATTACTTATTGAATTCCATTCTTATCGCAATATAGCTATTTATGTAATAAGTTGCGAAAGAAATGTGTTTTAAGCACGCGACGTATTCCATACAAGATTTTTTATACTAGCGATTTAAAACAGATTATTTATATTTATACTCAAATGTCAACATTTTGAATTTTTCAAAATTTAAAAGTAGGCAGGCATCAGTTTCATCTTTTTGTTGCTACGCGATTTAATATGTTGTTTAATAAACATTGATGTTAACGTGCTCGGTGTATAATTTTACTTGAGAATTTTTGGTAATAAATTTATTTAAAATTAGTGACTCAGAGATTGATTCTGATATTGAAAATGGTGCAGAGGCTGCATTGGCTACACTGGTTCCAGGAAAATCAAAAAAATTGTATGAAAAACTTACAAAAAAATTGACAGTTGGTGTACTTTTACTTTTACGCATTAAACTGTCACTTTTAAGCACTAGTGCTTAAAAGTACTTCATTTAACAACGGAAATGATAATCGAAAAGTTGTTGTTATAATACGCTAGTATAAAAAATAATTTTGAATCGTTTTGTATATCTTCCTAAATTTGTATTTCGGACAAAAAGGTAAGATCACAGGACTGCCGTTTGTCTCGACACTGCAATTAACAAACCTAAAATTTAATATTTAAAGACTGCAGCAAAAGTGTATCGGGTTTCGCGCACGTTGAATGTTGAATCCGGAACAATAGCGCAAAGTCTTACATCAAATAACTTTATTATTAGTTAGATTATTACTATAATTACTTAAAATTTAAATGCTTTGAAATTTAACAAAAATCTGTAAAACAAATTTTGAAAAATCAATCACGTGATCTAGGACAAATTGTAAAAACCCGTGAAGACGTTTCCAAAAAGAAGGCATATCCTAATAAACTAGGACGTCTGTTCCTAAGCTGTCAATTTGCACTAACACTCAGTGTTGCCATCTCGTTTTGCTCTATTATCATAGGCAAATTTCGGTGGATTTCAGTAGTTTTAAATGATTCGTTCTTTAAATAATTTTTTTTAAATATTTCGATAGATTTTAGTTAATTTCGGTAGGTTAAATTTTTTATATAGATTTTGATTTATTTTTATCACTATTATGAGCAGTATACAATAATGTAATTATTGTAGTAATTATACACTAAATTTAGGTACATCTGATAACAAAATAAATATTTTTATATACAACCGGTAAATAATGTTAATTTTATTCCCTAAGGAAATACTCCCTGTGATCCAAGACCTTTGGGACTGACGAGTCTCTTTTGTTAAATAATGTTCCGCTTGTAAAAAAAATATCGGAGTAAAATGTCATTATTTGCATCAATCGATTGCATCCTTGGAGCTGTAGCTACGCCCTCATGATTCAATTTTGACTCTCGACAAATAACGATGAATTTTACATTTATATATATATATATATATATACAAGGTGGTGACCGCAACCCCGGAACATGTAAAATCATACTTTCTTAATTTCCTGCTTCCCTAATTATTTAAGGTAAAAAAGCTTCAAATAAGAGTTTTAGAGCATAAAATTCGACATCAGAATAAATAAACAAAATTAATTTTATATTCCCTATAACTGCAGAAATTAATATGAAATTATTAAAAATTAGCTCAAAAATTAGGTTAGCCTTGGAAATGAAACAAAATTGTAAACATGAAGAAATATATCACTTACCGAGATCTGCTACGGCAAAGTGCTACACTCAGAAATGGGTAAATGGAATGACAATAAATATATTTATAATCATTACATCTCTAATTCAGTAAACTCGAACATTGTTATTTTCGGCTACACGGAAAATTTAGATCGCATTTGTAGATCAATCTTTGATATTTTTAAAATTTTCCCTAAAAGTCCGGGAATCGAACAGGAACCGTTACAGGTTTGAAACGTAATATTTTTTTAACCAAAATTGTATCTCAACTGATATTAAGTATTAACCGGAACTGAACGCGAATTGAAAAACAAATTATTGATTACCGGTTCAAAATATCGCTACATTTTGTTTTCATAAAGGTGATAAAGTTGCCAAATTAGAAAAAAAATTGATACAAAATAAATCTTGTAGGACATAAAACTGAATAAATCAAGTTTTATAAGTACTGCTCATTATCCAGAGATAAAAAATAGTATATTATAAGCCAAGGTTGAGAAGATGATCATTATTGACCTAGCGCCAAGATTGTACCCCGAGGTGCAACCGATGGGTACAAGGCGCATGGTCAATAATGATCTTATCAACCGTGGTTTATATACTATTTTTTTCACTACTAGCTCTTAAATTCTATGTAACGAATTTTTTAATAATCATAACATAAACAATTTGATATAAATACTTGTTAATATCTACAAAAACCAAGAAGGCAGAAATGAAATTCTATTGTATTTAGCATTGTTTTTTAAAATATTTGGATCCTCAAGAAAATTTGTCCTGGTAGATTCTTTTTGGGTTGAAATAGTTAAAAAATATCTAAATAAGAGGCCCACTCCTGACATGGAAAAAGTATTCATTAGTTTCTGACATGGAAAACATACAAGACAAAATATACGACATAATACAATAAGCAAGATGTCCAAATATAGTTCCAACATTTTTAAATTTAGATAACTCAGAAACTTACATTGTGTATTCATTGCAAAGTACTTTCGCTATCATTTTGGCAGTAAATGTCCAATGATGCCAGAAATTCTAAATGCAACTTAATATGCCCGTGGGTAACCTTACTGCAACTTCATGAAATATACGAAATACTCAAATTTCATTAAACACGTGTTCTGTAGCAATGGGTTGCGAGCACTCCCGTGACAAAATGACGTAAAAACAGCTGTTTGGGTCTAAACGTCAAAAAATCAGCCAGCGATCACTGCACCACCTATATAATTAACTATTTTTTGGGACGAGATTTTAAAAGAGATTCTTTCGTAGTTCACCACTTTGGCTGTAAACAATTGTTTAAAGTTTTCTGTGTTGTCTTTATCGTTTGTGTGTAATAATAAACGTGTCTGATACTTTGAATACTAGTCATGTTTTCCATTTCTTATATAAAAATGCAATTATAACCCTAAAAGGAACAAAACTATACAATGTAAGATTATTCAATAATATTACAATAAACATTTACCTTTTCGAGAATTTAACAATAAATAAATACATAAATAAATATTTCACAATGTAACAGCAAAGTACACTCACATGTAAAATGTGACAGGTTGAAAGATACATTCTGAAATTTGCCTGGGATTGCAAACTTGAAATTAGGCGCCAATTTTACATTCAGAATTAATATTTTCCTTCCATTTAACGAGTTAAATAAGTTCAGAAGCTTGAATTTGTTTGAAAAGTGACATTTCTCATTATTTACCTAGGTTAATAATAATCCATTATTGACCGTTGTGAAGGACGCAGTAGAGAAAAACAATTTCACGACTCAAACCGAAGTCAATAATGGCATGTTGCTAGGCTAGTAGTGAAAAAAAAATAATTTCTGTACCAAGAGGTAACTGATGAAAGAATTCACATGATAAACGCTGCCACTACGGAATATTTAACTCAATTCCGAAGATGAAATAAAATGAGACCACTAAGCAAACCGACATGAATATGTGTACACGTATTTAAATTTAACAATACAAATATATAATATTTACTTAAAATAAATTATCAAAACTAAGGATATCAACGAGATATATACTTATTTGACGCGTAATAAATCAATTTATCACTTATTTACTAAATTCACAATCTATTCAATATCATTCATCAGAGATGATAACCGATACCGCTAACCGAAAACAATCAGAACCGACATCGAAATCTGTACTGAAATTTGAAACATACAAAACCGGAACTGAAAGGAAACTGTTTATTTATCAGTTACCGGTTAATCGCATAATTAAATGTAATGGCGGAATTTTGTGATATATCAATAAGTTTTATAAGTAAATCTATAAATAATGAATAAAATCACATCAATATTTATTGACAAGTAGAAAATATTTCATAAATTTATAAATTTCGTTACGATTTGGTTAATAATTTTTAGATTTGCGGCTCTACAAAACTTATGGATTTAAATAGAATGCCACCATTAATCTTCAATTTATATTTTTCAAATAATTTCGAAATATCAACTCTAAATTTATACTTTTACCGCTACAAAGGACAAGGCGAAAAGACACTGGAAGCTATTTTATTAGTTAGGGCAAATATTAATTATTTAATTAAGTCGCTGTAAACTTGTACGTTTATCGTATAATTGAAATATGTATACAGAGATGATGAAATATTAACTGAGGGTGAACAATTCTACAAACTGTATATATAGTCAGGGCATGTGATGATGTGGTGTGAGCAAGATGAAGGCGTTCACGCAGCGTCAGGTGACTCAGGTAAATTAATCAGCCGTCTCCTGTAAATAAAGGTGATTTTGAGACATAAAGCTCAGTGAGAGTGCCATCGTTGAGTCACGCACATCAATCCCCATCACCGGGGCGCTGCAGGTTAATTAGACTGGATTATCAATGATATACCTCCTCCGGAGGCAGGATAGGAATTCAGGCTAAAAAATAGGCCGTTGGGTTCACCGACACAGCTAACTACCAACTGTAGTGAACACCGATGCATTTCCCGTCAAAGGGTTACGGCATACACATACCCGACAGGGTAATGTAGCACCGTTGTTACTGGCCTTCCCCACGTATAGGAAGCTAGTAGAGTTATTCTCGTAGGGCGTCACCTATGATAGTGCCAGGCACCGCTGCTCTCGTAAGAGTTGGTTCCGCGTTGCCCGCGTGATCACCGTTACCCACAGACGCAAGATAGCGAATTGAGTCGGGACAAGTCCCTCCAAGGCTCTGTGCACCGGTGGCACTGAATTTTCTAGGTAGTGTTTTAAATAGAAAACCAGTACATACACATATCACGTACACTCAGCGTGATGCATGATACTCATTGATTGACAAACTCACCGATGGATAGAAGCTCTCAGGTAATCCAAAATACACTAGTTAATTAACCAGACATGTAATCACAAGTTTACATCAACAATGACACTGCACTGCACAAACAAACTGTACAAGACAAAGCCAAGCCTTCGAATGACCCAAGGGTACGTTGGCGTGGCTTTGCAGTCCTCAGGAAAGTTTACGTAAACACATGTGTGCAGCTATCGTTTAAATGTATTTGTATGTCACTAAGTCAAGTGGTTTTATGGCTAGGGTCAGATTTAAGACGCCTCGGCCCACAGAACTTCGTGGAAAAGTTTTATATTTGAAACGAAGTTAAATGACAAAAAAATCCAAAACTAGAAGCTAATAATAAAATAAAATAATGTATATATATATATATATATATATAAAAATTATGTAATGGCTATATTCCTATTCTACAATAATTATGCGATGTCAGCATATTCTTCCAGTATATTTCCATTATGATAAGCTAGGTAATAAAAACCCTTGTAACTAAGATAAGGTGTTCATTGTTCCTGTATTCTTCTATCTCAACACATGTAACCAAGTTGATAATAAAAACATTTTTTTTAAATATATATATATATATATATATATATATATATATAAATTATGTAATGGCTGTATTCCTATTCTACAATAATTATGCGATGTCAGCATATTCTTCCAGTATATTTCCATTATGATAAGCTAGGTAATAAAAACCCTTGTAACTAAGATAAGGTGTTCATTGTTCCTGTATTCTTCTATCTCAACACATGTAACCAAGTTGATAATAAAAACATTTTTTTTCAAATATATTAAATCAAATTATTTAATTGGCGCAGCATCGGTAGTATCAGAGAAACACATAACTGTGTGGTGAATATTGATTCTTTGCTCTGATAAATCAATCAATAATAAACCAAAACAAAATACATTTCAACAAAACCGTCTACAACGACCTGTGGAAACAATCGAAACGCAGATCCCACGGAGAAATCTATTTTCCTTTGGCAACTCAACAACTGAAGAATCGAGTTAAACGAATATAATTTCGATATAGAATTCCTTCAAGGTAAAATGAATGTAATAGCGGACAATCTCTCTCGACAACGCGAGAAAACACAAATTCACAATAAAATCGGCGACGTAACAGAAACAAAAATATTTGCCCACTGTATTTCCGAAGACCTAGAAATGAGCCAAGGGTTAGCAGACCAAGTTAATAAAAAATTCGATAGTAGAAATTTTTGCAAAAATAAAAATGTTACAGATAAATGTATTATTATTCAAAATTCTAATAATCAAACAATTATTCATTTGATTACAAAAAAAAGATATAACGATAAACCATCAATTAAAAACCTAGACAAACCACTAAAAGAACTTAGGGATTATCTTATACTTAACGAGATCTTTCAAATAAATCTACCCCTGCTAGGATGCGGTTTAGATCACTTAGAATGGACTCAGGTGTCAGCAAAAATATTAAAAATATTTGAAGATACAAATATACAAATATACGTTTATTCTTTACCCATAGTAAATTTACATAGCAACGATAATGAATCAATTTCGTCAAATCAAAACACAATTCATTCAGATCCCGAAAATTTTGTAAATGGAATTAAATATATAGAAGACAGAATAAATATAGCTGATAATCAATTAACATTCGAAACATTCTGAAACTGAAATCAAAATAATAAAATTATTTGAAAATAAGAAACAACGAATTCAGTGTAAATTTAATCAACAAACTCTCGAAGATGATATCTTAAACTTCCTTAAAGAATATATAATTCCAAAAGTAAAATATTTAGCTATATTTTATGAAAAAGATTTAGACCTTAAATTCTCAAAAATAATAAAAGCAAATTTCGAATTCAACACAATTAATATAATTGCTTGTAATAAAATAGTTCAAGACGTAGAAAACGAAGAAGAACAGACAGAAATTATTCATGACTTTCATACGGGCTTAACAAATCATAGAGGCATAATCGTCACTTTAAATTCATTAAAAGACAAATATTTTTGGCCAAAAATGGTCAATTCAATTACTGAATACATCAACAGATGTGAACTTTGTAAATTAAATAAATATAATCGAAAACCAATTCCAGCTATAGATAACCTAACACCAACACCTCAAAAACCATTTGACATAATAAATGTCGACGTACTATGTTTAAATAAAAATAATTTTTTAACAATTTTCGATTCTCTAAACATGGTCAAATCTGTCCATTAGAATATAAAAGCTCAAATAATATATCACAGAAATTAATTCAATACTTCCAAATTTACACAATACCAAATAAAATAATTATGGACGCAGGTCCAGAATTTAAAGGTAACATCGAACAAGAATTACTCAAAATTAAAAATATAGAAAGTCATATAATCTGTGTAAGCAATCCTAAAAGCAACGCCGTTGAAAGGTTCCATTCAACACTCATAGAACATCTTAGACTCCTTGAAAATAACAATCATTTTAAGAATAAAACATTCTTGGAAAAACTCGATTTAGCCATCCTGGCCTATAACAATACCAAACACACCGTTACGAAATTAACCCCGAACGAAACACTAATCGGTAAAAATAATCAAATCCTTCTTATACCAATCACAGTCATTAACGAAAAAACAATACAAAAATATCAAACAGAACAAGAGGAATTATTTAAAATCATTAATAATAAAATTAAACTTGAAAAGCAAAAGCGGTACAAAGAAAATGACAACCCCCTACAAATAAAAAATACTATTTATGTGAAAGAAAACCCAAGATTAATTAAGAAATTTAAAAAGCCTTTATTTAGAAAATATAGAGTTCAACATTATGACCCGATACTCGGAAAGGTAAAAATCAGTAGCAGTTGGCCTCGTTAGAATATCGTCATGGATATTATTACAATTGTTATCGTTGTTATTTACACAGTTCTGACATATTTTTCTCAATAAAACCATATTTTCATGTGACAAAGCTATTTTTACTTTCTTAAATAAAAGCATTCTCGACCTACTCCGACAAGTCTCGTAATAATTGGCGCCCAAACGTGTAGGGCCAGAGAACGCTAAATTCCTGGAAGTAAAATTGTATTTTCGTTATCCTACTCTTTACGTGTTTCACACAACTCGCTGCGTCTTCTGATAATCAGCATTCACTACAAATTTAGTGCAAGTGTTAAACATGCCTCCAAAGGTAGTTAAATCGGAACCGGTAGCTTCAGTGCAAGCTCCAGCTTCAGTCACATTGACGAACGAACAATTTCAGGAACTGATGAAACAAATTAAATTAAATACTGATCAATTGAGCAGTGCTACTCCAAGTTCAGTAAGTATGTGTAACACAGGAAGTTTTGCCAAATGTTCAGCTCGATATGACGGTAGTCAAACTGCTGATGTTGACGCCTTCTTAGACGCCATCCTCACATACAAAGACTGTATGCAAGTGAATGATGTCAACGCACTTAAAGGATTGTCGATGTTATTGGAAGGTTTTGCTGCCACTTGGTGGAAAGGTGTTAAAGATAGCGTACAAAATTGGGACAGTGCTGTCAAAATTTTACGTGATACGTATTCCCGTAAGTTGCCGCCGTATTTATTGTTTCGTGAACTTTTTCGACGTGAACAGCGCGATAGTGAATCGACAGACATTTTCGTGTGTCATATTCGCGAACTAATTTCTCAGCTACCATATTCTGTACCGGAGAGAATGCAGTTAGACATGATTTACGGACTATTGCGGTACACTATTCGTAAAAGACTTAATCGCAGTGATTTTAACACGTTTGATAAATTACTTGCGCGCACTCGTGAAATCGAACTGTCACAACGTGATCTTGTTAGAAAAGTGCATACTGACTTTACAAACACGACAAAAGATGTTCATAAGAAACAACGACCCAAATGTTCATTCTGCAAGAACTTTGGCCATACTGACACCGATTGTAGGAAGTTGCAAAGAAAGAAGCAGGAAGACGTGTCATCCTCGAAGCCGTCAAATAATGAATTTTCTGCAGGAGGGATAAAATCTAAAACATTGTTAACATGCTTTGGCTGTGGTACCCCAGGATATATTCGGAGCAATTGTCCAAATTGTTCACGTCATAAAGAATCCGTTGATCCCTTTATTGCAGATTCATTTAGTTTCAGTTCACTAACAACTCCAAATTTATATGAGAAATTGAGTCGTCCAATGATTTCCGTCCAGGTGGAAGGATTTAAAGGAGTCGGTTGTTTAGACACTGGTTCAAAAGGAAGCATTGCTGGTGCGCACCTCTACAAAATATTAACAAATCTAAATTGTTCATTTATTGAGAAGACAATGGAAATTCGATTAGCAGATGGAAAGCTCAGGCAAGTCCTTGCAAAAATCTTCACCATTGACATTATTGTGTGTAAACGTGCAGTAAAAACTAATTTAGTGGCAATACCTGAGTTCACTGAATGTCATACGTTACTTGGCATTGATTTTATTCAGAAAGCGCGCATGGTTTTAAACTTTCCGAATAACGAGTGGTACTTTTCTGATAATGACAAACAGCGTTACAAATTTTTGACAGAAGATGTTACAATTGCTATTCCAGTCCACTGCGTGCAGCCTACCGAGTTATTGCTGAAGGAAACGGAAGGGAGACATTTAACTGATTCTCAACGACAACAGGTGAATTCTCTATTGAACGAAAATGCTGATTTATTTTCTGAAAGTGTAGAACCGACACCATTCGCCGAACATGTCATTAAACTCACTGATGACATGCCAATTGCTTCACCGGCCTACCGAATGACATCTGAGAAAAGGAAAATTTTAGAAGCTGAGATTGAAAAAATGCTTTCAAGTGATACGATAGAGGAATGTGAATCTGCATACGCATCTCCTGTAGTTATGGTTCCGAAGAAAGACGGAAACCTCCGCGTATGTATAGATTACAGGAAACTTAATGCAATCACAGTCCCAGATCGCTACCCTTTGCCCCGTGTGGATGACTTGCTCCATGCAACCAAGAAGAGTACATTTATGTCAACGTTGGATCTTCGTGCTGGTTACTGGCAGGTGGCTGTCAGACCAGAAGACAGAGACAAAACTGCTTTCATCACTCCTTTCGGGTGCTACAGATTTAAACGCATGCCATTTGGTCTACGTAACGCTCCGTCTACATTTCAACGATTGATTGATCGTCTTCGCACTGGTTTGCGTGATGTCACAGTCTTGGCATACCTCGACGACTTGATTGTCATATCTTCGTCGTTTGAAGAGCACATCGCTGACTTAAGGCAAGTATTTAAACGCCTTAGTCTATTTAAATTACATGCCAATCGTTCTAAATGCGTATTTGTTTGCTCCGAGGTAAAGTACTTAGGCCATGTCATAACGCCTAATGGTATATTACCTGACCCGAATAAAGTTATTGCGGTTACCGAGATGTCAAAACCGAAGAATGTCAAACAGCTCCTGACGTTCATCCAGACTGCATCATGGTTCAGGAAATTTATTCCTGGATACGCTGCTGTCGCTAAACCACTCACAAATCTAACAAGAAAGACATCTGTGTGGTCATGGGGACCCGAACAAACAGAAGCTTTTGAAAAAATTAAAACTCTTCTGACGACAGCGCCCGTATTGCGCCAAGCGGATCCTTCACAAATATTCATTCTTCGTACTGACGCTAGTTCCTACGCCATCGGCGCAGCTTTACTCCAGGGGGAGCCAAATGATGAACGCCCCGTAGAATATGCCAGTCGACTATTAACCTCAGCTGAGCGTAATTACAGCACCACTGAGCGTGAGGCCTTGGCAGTAGTGTGGGCTACTGTAAAGTTCCGTGGATACATAGAAACGTCACAGATTCGCGTCGTGAGTGATCATCAGCCTCTTAGATGGCTGATGTCTCTAAAATCACCGAATGGTAGACTTGCCAGGTGGGCCCTTTCATTACAATCTTATAATTAAAATATTGAATACACTCCGGGGAAAAGTAACGTACTCGCAGATACCTTGTCTCGCCCCCCAGTGTCGGATGAAATAATGAATGTCTGTACAGTGAGTGCTGACTTACCCGTTGCCCAAGCTGAAGATACCCGAGCTCAACAATTGTCTGACATGGAATTGGATAAAATTATCAAATCCTTAGAATCTTCAAATGAAATTCAAGATGCAACAAGATGGTCTGAACGTGGTTATTTTATGTTAAATGGAATCCTGTTTCGTTACCCTTGCGACGGCGATGAAGATGAAGCTCAAGAAGTCGTACCGAAGACTAAAATTTCAAAAATTTTATACGAATACCACGATTCTCCTTTGGCAGGACATTACGGCATAGAGAAAACCTTGAAGAAAATTCGACAAAGATATTATTGGACTGGAATGAGGCGCACAGTTACCGAACACATCAAAGGATGCACCGAATGTCAACGTTTCAAACCAACAAATCTCAAACCTGCCGGATTACTTCAAACTCCGGTGCAAAATCGAAGATTCGAGGTATTAGCTATTGATCTTTTTGGTCCACTACCTGAAACAGAATGTGGACACCGTTGGATATTTGTTATTGAAGATACATCTACGCGATGGATCGAACTGCTTCCATTGAAGACTGCTACTGCAGAAGCATGTGCACGAAGCTTAATTGATGAAGTAATTTTGCGATATGGAACTCCGAGACGAATAATAAGCGATAATGGGACCCAATTCGTAAGCGAAGTTATGCAGTTGGTTGCATATTGTCTTGGTTTTCGACAGAATCTTATCCCATCTTATCACCCGGAAGCAAATCCTGTAGAACGCAGGAATCGTGATCTGAAAACGCAACTGGCAATTTTGACAAGTAATTGTCACAAACAATGGATAAATTATCTGCCAAGCATAAGATTTGCAATGAATACTACGGAAAATGTTAGCACAGGTCATACCCCCGCCTATCTTTGTTTTGGAAAAGAAATGCGTACCCCCGATGACGTTCAAAGAGATTTAAGAGGAATTGTTGAAAATTCTCCATTTGTCCCGCAAATCACGCCGTATCTTCGCATATTTACACGTAAATTGACTGAAACGAGAGAGTTGTCAGAGAAGCAACAGGACCGTAAAAAAGAATACACTGATGCCAAGCGACGACAAGGACCGACGTACAAGGTTGGCGATAAAGTCCTAGTTGAAATTCATGCGCTGAGTAACGCTCAACAAGCGTATACGTCAAAATTTGCACCACGACGTGATGGCCCATACATAATTTATAAACAAGTGTCATCTACTTCGTATCAAATAGTTGCTCCTAACAATCCTAAGACTGTTTTAGGTGTATATCATGTATCCTCCTTAACTCCATTTGTTAAATGTTCCTGGGCATCAGATCCAGAACCTATTCGCCCTCTTCGACGAAGAGGACGCCCCAAGAAGAAGCCCTAAACCCGAGTATCTTCTTGTCTGGCACACGAGGTCGTATGTGCCATCCAAAGGGGGAGGATGTAGCAGTTGGCCTCGTTAGAATATCGTCATGGATATTATTACAATTGTTATCGTTGTTATTTACACAGTTCTGACATATTTTTCTCAATAAAACCATATTTTCATGTGACAAAGCTATTTTTACTTTCTTAAATAAAAGCATTCTCGACCTACTCCGACAAGTCTCGTAATAAGATCAAATAGCAGAAAAGCACGTAAGAATAGACAAAATTAAACAATAAATTGTTGTTCCAGATGTACGGCCCAACTTACGGATATTTCAAACGATAATGGATTTCACCTAGCTAAATTAGGGAAAACACAAATAAAAACATCAGAACAAATAATCTATTTTAATTACAATATTACCCCGATTCACGATGAATTTATTAAAATCGCAAAATTAAAAGAAACTCTTCTCTTTCAAATTAAAGACGCTCAGGATGTGTTTCAAAACTATATTAACACGTTGACTGCCAACTACGAGATAACTCGTAGATTGCGTTCTTTGCTAGGACGCCGACTACGAGTTATCTCGTACTGTGTTTACTTACCATTTTCGCGATTAAACTCGTAACATATCAGTGCTAATATGGATAGATGGCTTCTGGGAAGAGAACAAAAAATCAATGAACAGAAATTTTAATAATAAATAAACAGAAAATATAATTATAAAAAAATTATTCAAAATCAAGAAGTAAAAGAATATGCATTTTCTATGCTTTTTGATGATTACTATGTAATATAATTAGAGTTTTTAATAATATAAAATGATTAAATGAAATTGGCTTTTTAGACCGGAATTCTGAAAATTGCCGTGGCAGTCAACGTGTTAATATCCTAACATATAATTTTAACGACTTGGAAAATCAAATCAGTAAATTATTTCACAAAATCTCAAAACGCGGTTTAATTAATGGATTAGGAGGTATTATTAAAGCAATATCAGGTAACTTAGATACTTCAGACGGAGAGCGATACGATAAAATTCTTGAACAAATTAAAAATAATGAAAAATTATTACAAGACCAAACTAATCAAAATTTAAAAATCAGTAAGGAAATGATAAATAAATTTAATGATCAAATTGAAAATATTAAAAGTAATGAGAATACGTTGAAAATACAAATAGAAAATATTAAAGAGATCTTAAAGAATAACTTCAATTGGCAAGGAAGAATTGACGTAGAAAGCAAATTTCAAGAATTAATATTTATAATTCAAAACTTAAATGACCTCACCAAACAGATTGAAATCAGTTTAACCTTCTGTACTTTAAGAAAACTGCACACAAGCATCATTGACCCGACTAACATTAGAAAAATTACACAAAATAAAGACATTTGGCAATTAAACGAAATCATAGAAACTTACTGCCAACACGATAACGAACAGATACACTTCCTTATCAACATCCCACTCTTTTCTTCTCACACGTACGACTTGTATCAATTTACTCCTTTACCGTTTATCAAAGATAATCAAGTCTTACAATTAAATGAGAAACAAACTATGTATTTTATAAACAATAACGATAATTTTAAGATAAATAATTGTATTTTTATTAATAATATGTATTACTGTAAAACAGAATATATAATTTTAAATAAATGTATAGTAAATATGTTAAAGGCTCAAACAAATGATGATTGTAAATATCATACTCTTAAATTGAAAAATACTTGGGAGAAAATACAAAACACAAATGAATTAATTATAATCAGCCCTAAAGAGCAACAAATTCAAATTAATTGTGAAAGTACTACATTAAATAAAAAAATCAAGGGTATATTTAAATTAAAACTTATTAATAAATGTGAAATAAACAATTTCAAATTTGATATAATCCAAGAAAGTTATAAAGAAATAATATTTGAACCTTTTAACATTACAACAATTGACAACAATACATTTAGAGATAGTAAAAAAGGTAGATGTAACAATTAAAGAATTACCAAAAATAAACGAGCCAAAACTGGAAGATCATCATTATTATTACACTATTTATATTATAATGATTTTAATTTTAATAATATGTTCTGCTTTAGTTTATAAGCTTAGAAATAAGTTATTAATAATGTGTAAAAGAAATAAAAGACCTGGTTGTAATAAAGAACAAATAGAATTAAGTCCTATTATTTAATAATTATTGTATAATCTTAGAAGGGAGGAATTATGTAATGGCTGTATTCCTATTCTACAATAATTATGCGATGTCAGCATATTCTTCCAGTATATTTCCATTATGATAAGCTAGGTAATAAAAACCCTTGTAACTAAGATAAGGTGTTCATTGTTCCTGTATTCTTCTATCTCAACACATGTAACCAAGTTGATAATAAAAACATTTTTTTTCAAATATATTAAATCAAATTATTTAATTTATATATATATATATATATATATATATATATATATATATATATTAGCTTATGTCGTATTTTAAAAATGGATAATACAAAAATATATTAATTCGGTACTATCTATAAAATCTGCAATTTCATTTTAAACTTTTTTCTTAGTCGACCGTAGTGTAAGAATTAAAATTATTTGACAAAAAACTCGTTTTATATTTTAACTCGTATTTAATAATCTTTTTAAAAAACAAAAATATTAAATTATGCTAGTAGAGTCGGTATTTAAATTTCTTAATACAGTTCAGAATTAATTTATCCATCTAACAAACAAGAAAACATAAAGATGGCAGTTAATATAATTTTTATAATTTGAATTATGAATTCGATGCGATATTTTTTATTTGTTTGACAGCTAAATTTATTAGAAACTTTGTTGGAAGATTGACAACCTTAATATCCATAACCGTCAGTACGGTGGTGTGGATAGCGATACGGAATTCGAATCCGGAGATCCCAAGTTCGAATCTCACTCAAGCTAAAAATTATATAAAATGGCAACCTAATGGGCAAAATCGTTCGCATTCTTTTGAATAGTTAGTACTCGTTTAGTGCTGCCTCTAGCGAGCAAGTAAAAAATATATAGAGATTTGAGAGCCCAAAGTGGTCAGAAAAAAGTTTTGATAATTTTTAGCTACTTGCCGCTACTTGTGTAGTGAATTGCAGGTAGCATTTGCCTGTTTTATCTTCAAAGGAATTAAGGGATGTGGAAATATGGATATTGAAATACTTTCTTCATTACTTTCAAATTTTTAAAAATATTATTAAAATATTTACAGATTTTGAATTATTTTTATCTTTTTATCATAGCTGTTATAATTCTTTTTAGCAAATTTAAAAGATTTTGACATAGTTGCTAACATTTTATACAGTTTTCTATTTAGAGTATTTTATAAAATAGTTTTTATGTTCATTACATTCCCCATCGAAATAGTTAATATACTTTGCTTAATATTTTCTTCTATTTTATTTAAAAGTGTTTTCTTAAAAAACGAAATATATTTTGTAAAACGAGCAGAGCTGGGTGAATAAGTTAATTTTTCTGGATAGCGTCAATTGTAACACGAAGGAAATGGATGCAGTCTTGAAATTTTATTAACACATTGCTATCAAATATTTTTACACTTATTATAACACGAAACGTTATAATTGAATATGAGGATGGAAACAGAATGATTATTTAAATTAAATTTTTATTAATTATAATACTGAATTCACTAATCTAGTTTAAAATTAAATAAAACGCGAACACGCGTGATGTGAAGATCTACATCTTCACGCGTTGAGTCAATGGAAGAGACTGATGGTTTCCACCAAAACACTTGCTGTCCTGGGTACGATACCCACATATGGAATCCATCCCCCACATATCGGGGTGGACACAGATGTGTCAAGTGTTTTGGTTATGTAGTCTGACACTCTGGCACTGCAGATAACGCGAACATGAAATCTTGTTGGAATTCTAAGAATATTAACTATAACTGTCTCTTTTTATAATTTAATGCCCTATATTCGAAAACCAAAAGATCTCACACTCAGCATTAATGGCACATATGGTCACGAGTGTCAAATTACATAAAACCAATCTTACCTAAATGCAACGTAATAAAAATGAGATTTGCTCATATTGTTACAATTTATTATTTTGGAAAAATATCTCCATTGTATTTAAAATAAAATATCAACTGCTAATTCGGTCGGTCTATATATGTTATCATTTTTCCCGTAGTCTCTTTAATATTGTAATTTGATCCATGAAATCGAAAGTGAATTGGGTAAAAAGATATTTCTTTTGTCTATTTATTTCATTTTAAACTTGTAAAATGTAACATAAATAAATAAATAATACTTTATAATAAAGTATAATAGGTGACTCGTTTTAGATTCTCGTTCTTTATACACTCATAACTAAAGAGATGTTTATAAATTTTGTTACTATTAGTTAGTTTATGTACATAAATTTGATGCAATAATCCGCATTCAAATATCTGTAAATATCCATGACAGGTATAAACCCTTGCGATATTTATGACAGTGCGTCACCAACAACCAACAATTGTAGTAAGTAGTGGGGGGCAACGTACATCTAACACCACGCATTCTAACTTATCAGTTTGAACTGTCCGTTGATTCGGTTGTGTGGTCTTATGGCGTGTTGAGATTATTAAATGTGTATTTCACATATAGGAATATTTACATATTTGATTTGATGGTAAGTACTTACTTTTTTTATTTAGAATTAACAGGTTAGGTTAGGTTCCCCCCCCGAGTGGTGCTACCTTGATGTGGTGGGGGGGCTTAGTACGGCAGGCCAGAGGTCACTGGTAGCCGGAAGACTGAATGCACCTTCAACGGCTGCCGGGCGTGGGAACCCCTAGGCTGGAATCCACCAGAAAGGGGCGAACACGGCTGAGGCAGCATAGCAGGCACGGCGTCTGACCCAGAGTGGGCGGCTTGTGCCTAGGAGAGGGTCACTCTGATTTCAAACCCGGGGAGGCAGGCCTCGTTAGCCGTGGTGAAGGCAACCGGCCTAGAAGAAGGTCACTCCGAAACCAAACCACGACGACGACCTCTGCAATGGAACGGACTATGAAGCCGGCTGACATGTCTTTCTGCGGGGGAATGCCCGGACTCAGACTCGTGTTTACCCGTGCGAGCGCTGGGAAAGGGCAGATGTGTGCCTAGCACTGCCGAACGTGGGGGGCATGTCTTGCCAGGAGCCAGCCCCCTCGGGACCGTGGCAGGAAGTGTGGCGTGGGTAGGGGTGTCGGAGCCCCTACTGCTCCGGACGAGTACAATCCGTCCGTGTCCGGGATTGTTTAAATGGCGCAACTCGGGCCCTGGGGAACTGGGGTAGGGCAGATGCCCGAGGGTTTACCCGTTCCTGAGCTAGCCAGCCTGCCCCTTGCCACACGATGCGCTGGTAAACCTACCATGGACTCTCCAGTAAGAGTGCTAACGGGTCTTGTGAGTGGAGACACTATAAATCGAGGTTTGGTGGGAAGGACGGACGATACGGCGACGAACGATGGCAATGGACACGGACGCGAGCGGCAGAACAGGACAGATACAGCGACGACGGACACGGCAATGGAAAAAGGAAATGAGTATAAGAACAGAGAACATAATGTAGGAGAAATCGAGGGGTACATCCCGAGAGGTAGACAGCTTCTGCGCACCCCACTGAGGCAGAGAGCGAAGTCGACATCAGGAATTGTGGAAACAACGGATTCTGACGAACTATTAGAGACAAAAACATACCTAAATCCCTCAAGCACCACGGCGAGGAAGGAGGGAGGAGATGAGATTGAGGCGTTAGACGGCGAGAAGAAGAAGAGGGCTGAAGAAGTAGGTAAAGAAAGGACTAGAACCCCGGAAGAGGAACCAGGTATATTAGAGCAGTTCTTTGCCGACCTGGAGAAAAGGAAGAGTTAAGTGAGCAACCAGGACCCTCAATCACGCAGGGGCCTAATGGAATGGGAGATTGACAGTGAGTCGAATGCCATACTGGATGAGCTTTTGGAGAAAACCTCAACCTCGAAAAGAGCGCTCTTCCGGTCTCCAGTAGCGGATAGGTCGAAGTCGGAGAGTGGAATAGACTTTATAGACAAACAAGTAAGATATAGCGAAGAGGCAAGCAGTAGCGCGGAGTCTGTGATAATAGTGGAACCCAATACAACCGAGGTTCCACCACACCAACCCAATAAGAGGGACAGGGACACTCTTATGATCAAGAGACGAAAAGATCTAAAGGAGAAACCACATACAGCGAGCTGGAAAAACTTATAGCAAAACTAGATAAACTAGCTATAGAAGAGTATAAGAATACAGCGAAACCAATAAAGAAGACGGTAATAAAAGGAGAGCCAGTAAAGAGTTCACGCGGCTGACGCGTGAAAAGAAGAAAAAAAGTAAGGCCACGACCAACACAACAGAAGAACATGAACGAGCGGTAACACAAGCCAACAATGCCAAAACTTTCCTAGAAAGCAAACTACAGAAGGAGATAGAGAAATAGATGCAAGCTAGAAAAGAAAGATGAAGAGATAGCCCATAGCAAAAAAAGGCTAGAAGAAGTAACAACCGAAAATAAGGCATTGAAAGCTGAACTAGAAAATCTAAAGGCAGCACAACAGCTAACATACGCTCGAGTCGTCGAAGCGACACCTCGCGAAGAAGCCCGTCTCGCTGAGCTCACCAAGAAAATTGAAGAGGCAACTACCTTTGAGCTTACTTGGAAGCTCGTAAAAGAGGAATGGCCGAGTAAAGCGTATAGGCCCATGAAAACAGAGCATATAGATAAAATCCACCAACAAGAAGGAGGTAGTCTAACGGTCCTACAATGGGAGGACGATAAGTTGAATGTAGGCTCTCTAAAGTACATTAGGGAAAATATATGCGGACGAAGGAAATTAACAGAAAGAGTAGTAAAAGAGACAAGCACAGCTAGCCTACAGGCCGTCACAGACCTGAGCATAGACGGGCAAGAAACTAGAATTGAGAAGAAAGTTATAAGTATCAAAAACCAGGCAACACTATGACGGAAGATAATTGGCGGAAGGTGTACGAAATGTTACAAAGAAACATGGAACAAGATGACGCCGCAAACACCCTCGCGTACACAGTTTGTAAGCTAGAGTATGAAGAGATAGCCCAAAAAATGATTAGGTGCATAACCGGGAATAGCAGTAGAGAGGTGAAATTCCTCACGGGATCACGGAAGAACCCGAGGAAAGAAAGCAAGGAGGAGGCAACGAGACGAGATGTGGGCCGAAACACAAAGCCCCCAGAACCTAATAGAGAGGAATACAAGACGCAAGCAAGAAGAGTGCGAAACAGAAAACTACCGGAGACGGACGCACTAATCATACCGGCACAAGAAGGGAAGACATACGCGGACACGCTGCAAGCTATCAGGGGGATAGCAGACCAAATTAAATGTAAGCAAATAGAAATAGAAAGAATAAGACCGTCGAAGCAAGGGGATGCGGTAATTATCATGAAGAAAGGTAACAACAAGTTAGAAGAACTGAAGACGATGGTAAATGATGCCAAAATAGCCCAAACCGCAAAAACACGTCCGGCAGGGGAAGCACGCACCAATTCCATTCTATTCATATCCGGAATGGACTCTTTAGCAACCAAGGAAGAGATAAAGGAAGCTATCCGTGAAGTTATACCGAACGAAAGCATAACGGATATAACAATAGAAGATATAAGAGAGACCTTTAGGGGTGGCAGGAGCACAACTATAAAGCTACCAAAGGAGAAGGCAGCACAGCTGATAAATCTTGGAACGATAAAAGTGGCTCTAAACGACTGCTATATCAGAGAAAGAATCCAGGTCATCCGGTGCCATAAATGTCTGGACGTGGGACACAAAGAACGAAGGTGTACAGGCCCAGACAGGAGGGAGAAATGTGGCAGGTGTGGGGAACACAAACACGAGGGAGAGTGCGGCAGGGAGCCAATATGCTTCTCCTGCACAGAAGACAATAATCATAAAACCGGTACGATGGCATGTCCTAAATTTAGAAAAAAGTAAGGGATAGGAGAAGATCTTCACAGAACATACTGGGACGGAGGACATCAATAACACAGCTAGAAAATGTTACTGAAAATCCTACAAGCGAATTTAAATAGAAGTAGAGATGCCCACAATGCAACGGAGTGGAACATAGGAGAAAAAGCAATAGACCTAATACTAGCTTCCGAACCCAATGTAAATGTTGTATTTAACCAGAAGGGCTGGATATACAATCCCGACAAGAACAGATGCAATACAGCCATCAGAGTCACAGGAAAAACCAGGACCCCAGTCTACGACCACCACGCAACAGAATCCATAACATGGATAGAGACCGAAAACATAAGGGCTATCTCATGCTACAGCAGCCCCAACTGCTCTATAGAAGATTACGAGGCATTCTTAAATGACTTGGAGGCCGTAATAGGATCCAGTAAATAACCAGTATTACTTTCCGGAGACTTTAACGCTAAACACAGCGACTGGGGGTCGCCAGTTACAGACAGGAGAGGCAGGATGCTGGCAGAAGTCCTCTTCAAATAGAGGACAAACACCCACCTTTGAGAACAAAAACGGTTCATCGTACATAGACGTAACGGCTACCTCAGAAGGAATAACGGACAAGGTAGCAGAATGGAGAATGGATGATACCGATGTCCACTTTAGCCCGCATAAATTCATTTTCTATAATATCAAGCACGAATCCATAGAACAAGGGAGACATAGAAACTACAAAAAATGGAACCTTAAATCCTTCAACCCGGAAAAGGGTAGGGAGGCCATTAAGGAAATAAACCCCGTAGGAAACGTACAAGAGCTCGATAACCAGCTACAGACGATATGTGAACGGACGATGAAGAGATCAAAACAGTCCAATAAGTATAGGCAAGTCTACTGGTGGACAAAGGAGAGCCTGTCAAAACGCGAGGAGAAAATACCTGAGACTCAAAAATAGAGCTGGGGACCTCCAACCGGTAGAGGAGGCTAGAAAAGACTATAAAGAAGGAAAAAAGAAGTTAAGTCTCACTATAAAAAAAGAGAAGGTAAACCAATGGAAAGAACTCATCGAGACGGTCGAAAACGACGTATGGGGAAAGCCATACGAAATAGTCATCAAAAGAACCGGGTAGGCGATCCCCAGTAAACCTAAGGCGGAAGTCGAAGAGGAGGTAATGGGCACCCTGTTTCCACAAGGGAAACAGTCAACACCTTGGGTGCACATGCCTCATGGTAACACGCCACCACTCACAGATGAGGAAATAATTAATGCAGCTAGGAGAATGAAGAATAATAAAGCGGCAGGACCAGACGGGGTACCGGCGGAAGTCGTTAAACTGATAGCCGCAGTAAAGCCAGAACTATTAACCAACCCGCTGGAAGACGTCGTAAAATCGGGCTGCTTTCCGAAGCACTGGAAGAAAGTGGAGGTATTGTTGTTACCTAAAGCCGGCAAAAAAGACATGAGCAATCCAACATCGTATAGGCCGATTTGTTTGCTGAACACCGTAAGCAAGATGCTAGAGCAGATAATTGCCGCTAGACTAAATAGCTATTTGAAAGAAGCAAGCCCGCTCTCCGACCAACAATACGGCTTCCGTAAGGGCAGAAGTACCGTGGACGCTATGGAAATCAGCCGGAAAACTGCAGATGTGGAGGCAGCAAAAAAAGGAAGATCGAGAGGACTTTGCGCCCTGATTACGATCGACGTCCGTAACGCATTCAATACTGTCCCATGGGACCGTATCAAGGAAGAACTACATAACAGAAGAGTGCCGACCTACTTGCAAAACCTGATAGGTACATACTTGGAAGGAAGAATGCTGTCTCACGAAGGTAAGACTTACCTAACAACATGCGGAGTTCCACAAGGCTCGGTGCTGGTTCCTCTGCTGTGGAACATATTTTACGACGGGATATTGAGGCTACCAACTCCTAGCAAAACCACATTGATCGCATTTGCGGACGATCTCGCAATCCTGGCAACGGCGGAATCAGCGGAGACCCTGATGGTCCACGTCGATCGGACAACGGTGGACATCGAAGAATGGATGACGAGGAACGGTATGAGCATAGCTTCCGAGAAAACGGAAGCCATTCTACTAACGGGTAGGAAAAGAGTGGGTACAGTGTCCTTCCTAATGGGACAGATGGAAGTGAAACCAAAGCCCACTATCAAATATCTAGGGCCGTACGTTTCTTCCACACGTAAAGCAAGTCACGGTAAAGGCCACGAACACGGCAATGGCACTGAGGAGATTGTTTCCGAAGATAAGCGGGCCAACGGAATATAAAAGAAAGCTACTGGCATCAGTAGCCCAGTCCATTGTGCTATACGCTGCCCCTGTGTGGGCCACGGCGCTTAAGTATAAGCAATGTAAAAATATGCTGGACAGTATAAATAGAAAACTGGCGCTGGGGATCTGCAGGGCGTATAGGACAGTTTCTACAGAAGTAGCACAAGTTCTAGCCAGACTGACCCCAATGAATATTATTGTAGAAGAAAGGACACAGTGGGCAGGGGAAAGTCAGACAAAGACAAACAAGCTATAAAACTGCAGAGAACGGCGAAATGGCAACAGGTATGGGCAGAGGACACATAAGTTGATGCCTAATCTCGAAGGCTGGATCGAACGCAAACATGGGGAGGCGGGCTACTATCTCTCGCAATTTGTAAGTGCACATGGATGCTTCCAAGCATACCTAAACAGAATAGGGAAAGCACAAACTAAGGAATGCCTGTACTGCGGTGACCTGAAGATACAGCAGAACACACAATAATTGCGTGTACACATTGGGACCCGGTCAGAGATCTAAAGGGGATGAACATGACAACAAGTAACGTGTTGGACCAGATGTTGGAGAGTAACGACAACTGGGAGATGGCAGAAGAAGTAATTAGTACCATAATAAGAAGAAAATAAGAAGAAGAAAGATGCCGACAAAAGAGCGGTCAAAACTAAAAGGTAATAGAAGAAATTAAGCGAAGATAGGCAACGACTATGGCGGCGAAGAAATGCGAAAGCGGTACCACGCCATTTTCGGGATAGGGGACGGGAGAGTTTAGTGGGTAGGCTAGGCAAATGAAGCGAAAGCGGATGCCTAGAGTCCCACACTACCTTTACCCTTCGGGGGTATGCGCTGCTTTGGCATCATACTAGGTGTGCATGAGCATTCTCTCCAACCCACCAAAAAAAAAAAAGGTTAGGTTAGGTTAGGTTGCTTCCCTACGATCTGGAAGAGGGCGAACCTGGTCCTAATCCCTAAGCCCAACAAGACAGACATGACGGTCCCATCCTCTTACAGGCCGTTGTGCCTACTGAACACCACTGGAAAGCTCTTTGAACAGATTTTGAAATGCAGGATTACATTACACCTGGAACAGGGTAGGTACCTCTCGGATAGCCAATACGGCTTCCGGGAAGGTAGGTCAGCGCTCCAAGCGATGAAGCTCATCCACGAGACGGCGTGCAAGGAGAAGGAAAAGAAAGGTAGTAGTAGAGGCCTTTGCGCTTTCCTTACGATAGACATTAAGAACGCCTTTAATTCCGCGCCGTGGCACCAGATAATGAGGGCACTGCAGAACATGAACCTACCGCCCTATCTGCGGAACATTATTTATTTATTTATTATTTATTATTCTACAGGATAAATCCCAATTACAGAATAATATTACGAGTACAGAGTGTACAGAGAAATACATATAATATAAATTTAATAACATAAAAAAAAAATAATACGCAAATAGAAAAAACAAAAAATGTGAAAAATACAATACAAAATTTAATTGACACAAGCATTGAGTTTGCGTTTGAAAACAGTGAAACTATCGGATAAATCAAGCTCAACACAAAATGAGTTAAATACTCTACACATGGAATTTAGAGCTGAATGGAAATGTGAGCTTGTACGAGAATTTTCACAGCGAAAAGTAACCGAACTACGGACATTGCATGGTCGAACATAAAAGTTAAGATACGTAAGTAATTCGTTATTATCTATTATATTATTTACCATTTTGTAAATGAATATAATTTGATGTTTAATCCGCCGCGTTTGTAAGGATTCAATTCCAAATTCCATCAGTAGATCATTGTAAGACAAATTAGGCCATTTATGATTAATTCTAAAAAAACAAATGTTATAAAATTTTTTTTGGACATTTTCAAGAGCCGTAATTTGATACAAGTGATATGGATTCCAAATTACACAACCATATTCAAGCTTACTACGAACTAGAGATGCAAACGTCAGGAAAGAAATTATTCCACTACCGAGAAGGAATGTTTGGCAGTTTTATTCGCGATAGAGAAATTAAGACCGTATATCGAAGGTTCACATTTCACAGTAATTACGGATCACCACTCATTGTTGTGGTTAAATAATATGCAAAGTCCAACTGGACGTTTAGCAAGATGGTCGGTCCGACTACAGCCTTATAACTTCACTATTGTTCATCGTAGAGGGAAGGATCATGTTGTTCCCGATTCACTGTCGCGTTCTGTACCCCTTGTTGATGTTGTTGAGTCTAAATTTGTAGAAGTAAAAGATAAATGGTATAATAATTTAGTACGTTCAGTTATCGAAGAGCCGTCATCTTTCCCAGAGTTTAGGTATAATGATTCGGTGTTATATAAATTTGTAAAAAGTCCGTATACGGAATTAGCTGGCGAAGAGAGTAGTTGGAAACGAGTTGTACCAAAGGAGGAGCGTAAAGCACTGCTGAAACAATGTCATGATGATCCGACTAGTGGACACTTGGGTTTGTACAAAACACATAGACGCTTATCCAATCTACATTATTGGCCAAAGATGAGAACCGACGTTAGTAGACATGTTCGACACTGTACGGTGTGTATATAAGCTAAGCCAGTTCAAAAAGCTATTACAGGTTGCATGGGTGGTCATTCACTAATAGACAAACCTTGGGACGTCTACTGGTGGGTTTAATTACATTTTAGTTGTGTCGGATTGTTTCAGTAAATTCTCTTTGTTCTATCCGCTCAGAACAGCCAAAGCTGCCTCTATCGCAAATTTTTTAGAAACTAATGTATTTTTGACGTTTGGTGTCCCAAGAACCATTATCTCGGATAACGGGGTTCAATTTAGAGCGAAAGAATATCTCAACCTCCTTAATACCTATAAAGTTAGAGCAGCGTACACGTCTTATTACCATCCGCAGGCTAACCCGGCCGAACGTGTTAATAGAGTTTTAAAAACTATGTTAATCTCATACGTATCAGAAAATCATCGGGAATGGGATAAATTTTTACCAAAAGTTGCGTGTGCTATACGCACAGCGGCGCACGAAGTGACAGGACTAAGTCCGTATTTCATCAATTTTGGGCGTGAGATGAGATTGGTCGGTGACCATAATTTTGTAAACAAGTCGGTAGATGTGAGTGGGGAGGAAGTTGTTGCGTTACCGGATAAAGAAAAATACGTCGAACGTTCATGCCATTTCGTCAATTTATATAAAGATATCCAGTCACGTTTCCAGAAGTCATATCTAAAATCCAAGAGTCGTTATGTTCTTAGGCATCGTGCCATTTCGTTCTACCCAAAGCAAGTAGTTTGGCGAAAAAATTTTGTCTTATCCGACGCGTCAAAGTACTATACGGCAAAACTCGCAAATAAATATATTGGTCCCTTCTTAATTCACAAAAAGGTTTCTTGCGATACTTACCAATAAGAAGATCTAAAGGGAAATATACTTCGGGGAAACTGGCCCAGTGCACACGTAAAAGCTCATCCTGATGACGATATTACTTCAGATAGTTAGCTTGGTACAAGTTAGTCTTCTTTTATCATTTCTGTATTTTTTTTTCTTTCGAGGTAACGGGGGGAATTTGTTACGATTTAACTATTTATTACGCCTACATTAAGCAACCCTTCTAACCCGGGCGATATTCATAGTGGTAGGCTCTAAAGATGTATCTCACACGAAATTCTACTGGTCATTGACAAATTTGCAAGAGATTTCTTGAAAACTGAAAATATGCGAAGGACAGTAGAATCGAATTTCTAGGCGAGTCTGATCATAAATTCTGTTGGATAAAGTTGTGCTATTTTTGCTGATTTAGTTTTAGGAAGATTTGGTTTATTTGTAACGAATTTTATATTCGGATTTGTGATAGCACCACTAGAGATTGTCTAATCAACGGTATAACCGGATATGTTGATTCCACAACAATTTATTACAACTATTTAGCCGCATTCCATCTCAGGTAAAAGAATTTATTCTTTACTATCTCGCTTCCAGTCAATTTGAAAATTCATATTAATATTAAATAGTGTATTTCGTTTGCATATTTTCCACGTGCAACGTTTAAAAGTTAATGTAGGTTTTGCATGTCAAAATAAATTCTTAAGTCATTGGCAAGCAGTGGCGTGCAACTGCACATAAGGGCGAGGTTAATTGGCTTTCTACTTTTAGGCTTTTCGTCTTCGATCTTAGTTTTAGTATTGTCATTATCTTCCCGAGTTCTTATTTATTGGATAACAATACTACTATCACTGGATTTTATCCTCACGCGTGACGTGACGGTTTGGATGCTGTGGATACCCCGTGACGCCGCCACTGGCCGTGCGGCCAAGATTTGTTTCCGGCAAACACCGCACAAGAGTTCAACGATCATCTCAACACGTCGCAGATACAAGAACGAAGGAACGTAATTATTGTTTTGTTAAATCTGATCAAGTTTTGTTGTTTTGTTTTATGCACATTGTTGGTGTAAACTGAATCTCGTAGCCCGTATGCAACGTGTTTAGTAGGTAGGGAATTCGTACTTCATTTTGGTTTAGGCGCGACGCGAACTCGAAACAGTACTGCTTCAGCCCATTCGTGTTTTGTGCGCTCTTTTCACTATTTTAACCTACGTGTATCGAACTCCTGCGTGCTACACTGCTCGCTCGTTACCTGAGCTAGTTCAAATAGACCGTCATATTCTTGCAACGTTTGATCTGATTATTTGAGGTTCATTACGATCATATGTTTTTTTTATTGTTGATGACTAGTATGTAGATGTATATTTTTCCCTACATAAGTATGATTTTTTTTTGTATTTAACACCTGCGCTTCGATTAATGTAAATTGCGAGTAACATAAGTACTCAGTCATTCTACATTCATTTACTGGGATTTAGAGGATACACCATAACTGTAATATTCGCTTATACCTATATTCATATTTCTTTTTAATGTTAAATTCGACATTAAAGTACTTTGATATTCAATATTGTTATTTTTCTGTCAACGTGCTAGCATTGATTTTAGGGTCGTGTAATTATTTGTCCGGTGCCCCAACGAGGTTACAATCGTGAGGCAAGTATTCTTTCCTATTAATTTTTTTATTTTCTCTGTCGCGACGGACTTTCCCGCATCGGTTTGTCGGTCAACCGTTAGAGTTGGACCAAATTCGGCATTGGCTGGCTGGCGCCCTTCCCAAACATCCTTTCGAGTTTATATGACCCACCCCGTCTTCACTGAGTATTTAGCCGAGGTCCAACGGTCTCTGCCCGGGATCTTCTAAAAGGATCGTAGCAGTGCTATTAGCACTAAATTTAAATCACATGAAGTAAAATTAAATTTAAATATAAATTGTGTTGCTGATATTATATGTGTTCGCATTTGTTTGGGATCGGGCAGAAGTTTGATTGTTGCTGTTATTTATTCTCCACCCCCTATTTCCATAGAACAGCATGATATGATTTATGAATGTCTGGAGACTTGTCCGTCTATAATGCAGTCAGATTTCATTTTGCTTGGTGATTTAAATATCAGTAAACTAGCTCACCATTATTCACATGGATTCAATAATCAAATTATCTCTAGATTTGAAAATTTTTGCAGTTTTCTTAATGCTGTACAATGTAACAGAGTATACAATAATGATTTATGCTTGCTTGATGTAGTATTGTCGAACAGAGACTGCAATGTTTCCGGAAGTAACTTTCCATTAATTCATGAAGATTTATATCGTCCTTCTCTCATAATCTCACTAAATGTTTATCCGTCTGTTTCACCTAACTCAACATATAATACCGACTTATCTTACAATTTTTGCTTTTACAATTTTCCTCTTATGTATAATCTACTTCAAAATGTTGACTGGAATATTTTACTGGATTATCCCAATGTTGATGATGCATTTAGCCAATTTTACACCACTCTAGATTCTATTTTTAAACAATGTGTTCCATTCACGCGTAGAAAGAAATCTTGTTACCCACCTTGGTTTACCAAACAAATAACTCCGATATTAAATTAAAAGACAGAAATCATAGGCTTTATAAAGTAAATAATAATGAACTTTATTACTCAAAATGTAAGATTCTGCGAAAAAACATCAAAACCAACATAAAAATAGCTTATAAAAATTATGTACGTCAGTCTGAAAATGTAATTACTAGTGCGCCACGGAGATTTTGGACTTATATAAATAATAAAAAGAACTCTACGTGTATTCCTGGGAACATGCACTGGAATGATATTAACTATACTAACACCTCTTCCATTGTACAAGGATTTGCTGATTATTTTTCCAGTGTTTATTTGAACGAGAGTGTCACTGACTTCTCTGACATTTATTTACCAACATATTTTAATGAATCTGTATCTATATCTCAAATTTCAGAGCAAGATATCGTTCTTGCAATTAAGTCCCTAAAAGTCTCATGTTCACCTGGCCCTGATAATCTTCCAGCCTATATTTTGAAGGGGTGTTGCGATCTGTTTGTGAAACCGTTGTATATTCTGTTTAATTTGAGCATTGAGAATAAAACTTTTCCTAAATGTCTTAAAGAGTCCATAGTTTGTCCAATATTCAAATCAGGTGACTCAACTAATATTTCCAATTACAGACCAATTTCTATTCTCTCAAATATTTCTAAATGTTTCGAAAAAATATTATATAAGTATATTTACCATGCTGTTGTCAATAAAATTACGCCTATGCAACATGGCTTCATAAAGGGTAGATCGACAACAACCAACTTAACTAACTTCACTGAATTTACAATTAATGCCCTCAGTGCTAACTCACAAGTAGATGTTGTTTATACTGACTTCGCCAAGGCTTTTGATTCCGTAAATCATGATGTTTTGATGTATAAGTTGCAGCATCAGTTTGGCTTTTCCTCAGATCTACTACAGCTTGTGCGTTCATATATCTCAGATCGCAGACAATGTGTTCAATATAATAACTTTAAATCTAGGAATTTTAATACCTACTCTGGTGTTCCTCAAGGTTCCAATCTGGGCCCTCTGCTCTTTATATTATTCATTAATGATATAACTAAGTGCCTTAAATACTCATTCTCATTGCTATATGCTGATGACCTTAAGTTGTTTAAAGTTATTAATTCAAACTCTGACTATATTGAGCTTCAAAGTGACATAGATAATCTACTAGATTGGTCGTCCTCTTCACGTTTATATTTTAATATCTCGAAATGTAAGGCCATGTCGTTCTCGATGAAACATAGTTTGTTTTCTTTTTCATACTTGATGGGAGATAAGAGTCTTGTCCGGGTTGAGTTATATAAGGATTTGGGGGTGGTATTTGATCCCTGTTTGCATTTTAGTTCTCACTGTGAGTATGTTGTAAATAGTTCTTATAAAACATTAGGCTTCATTATCAGAAATACACAGCATTTTACTAACCCTGCAACTCTAAAATCCTTATATTACTGCTTAATCAGAACTAAACTTGAGTACTGTCTTATTGTGTGGAATCCAATTTATGATACATATAGCATTCAACTAGAATGGGTACAAAGAAAATTTGTTAGATTCTGTATGCGTAAAACATCTGGCTCTTTCAATTTAATAACCTATAGCTATACTGTATCTTTATCTTATTTCAATATGCATAGATTGGATTCCAGGCGCAAATTATGCTCTCTAATATATCTTTATAAACTACTACAAAATAGCATTGATGATGTCTCAGGTTTAGGTAATATTTATTTTAAAATTCCACGTCTCTCATCAAGATCCCTTAAAACATTTCATCTTCCTCGTTTAAGAAGAAATTATGAACTTAAGGATCCATTTAAAAGGCTATGTCTCATCTTTAATGATTTTGAAAGTTCAACTGATGATGTAGTAGATATATTTTACTTTAGTCTTCAACAATTTAAAAATTACTTATATAAGAATGTACATTTACTGTAGTCTATAATTTTATAATTCTGTATTGATTTTTTGTGATCATGTGTTTATTTATTGTAAGCACGCTGTGCTATTTTTTTTTTGTATTTGCTTTTTTTTAACCTTCCTGTTATTCGGATACTTGTTATCCTGATGGAAGGTTGTAAATAAATAAATAAATAAATAACGCGATCGTTGATCGCATTCGCAACGCCACTCATGTGAAGTATCGTGTAATTTCGGAGGGCCAGAACTTCGGAGGTACTTCGCTTCGACCTGATCTGGTTATGGTTCGTGGCAGATCTGCTATCATCGTGGATGTGGCCGTAGTTGCTGAAAATCGGGTAGCTGCATTTCAGGCCGCCCATGATGAGAAGATTGCGAAGTACGCTGTTCTGGTTGATACTCTTAACCAGCGCTATGACAGCGTTACGATTGAGCCCATTGTCGTAGGGTTTCTGGGGTCTTGGTTTCGTAATAATAATAGATTTTTAAGAAAGTTGTGTAAGAGAAGATATGGTCACCTAATGCACAGATTAATCACCAGCGATACTATCAGATGGTCACGTGACATTTACGTGGAGCATCTGACTGGACATCAGCAATGGACACCACGAGATGTTGCCGCCTCTACCGTTTCTGCCACTGTTGCTGCCGCTATCCTAGGAGCTGGAACCGCGTCCCATACGCCTCCTACACCCCCCAGTATGTAGACCCCTCCCCATTATGGATTAACATTTTTAATACGTGGTTTTTATTTATTTATTATATATAATAATTTATGTTTTTATTCACTGTCTATATATTTAGTTTGTTTGTACCTATATCTTTGTAATTTTTTTTTCTTTTTATTATTTATATGTATTTGTTTTGTTTAGCATTCTTCAATAAATAAAATTCTGTTCTTATCAGCTTAATATGTTTGTGTTAACACATACGCGCGCGCGCGCGTTATTAAATCACTTTGATTATAAAGATTAATCGGTTCAATTAAATACTGAATTTTACTTACGTCAATCTCTTACTTACCATTTCACGGAGTAGTTTGCTTATCGGAGTGTCTACATATCAAATCAATTTAATTTTGAAATTTCATTTAATTAACACAAATCTCATTTAAAAATTACTTAACCACTTGTTCGTATTACTGTTTCGTGGGTATTATTGTGCATCTCTCGTGTTAATTGAAGTGACTGTGTCAACACATCGCGATGGCAAGTGCACATGAAACTGACGCCGAAGAATCCAAGACCATGAAGAGATACGGCACAACGTTAACTATGTGGCATCCTGCAGCAGTCACTATAAAATGCACAGAAGCAGACTGCACACACTTCTACAGCACCAAGTCATGGACGAGCACTAAACAGTCCATCCAGCGGCACCTTGAGGAAGTCCACCGCATCACGATAGAAGATTGCGTCCACATATGTAGAAACTGCGACGACATTCTCAATAGCAGGCCAACGTCACACAGGTGTAGTGCACCCCGCATACCGACTCCTGTTACAAATGGGTTAGAAACATATCAGTACAACTTCTGCACGATGCGGTTTCCCCCCGTCCAGGGTGTTATGAACCACGAGAGAGAGCACCTGAGAAGCGATCACACACGAGAGCTCAACATACCTCTGCCAAAGCCACATAATGCACCAGCTGCTCAAACTTTTAACTCTGGCGAAGAATCCGACACCAACTCCACAGCCAGCAGTCTGCATCCTCAGTGCAGCCAGCTAACTGATACATCGCAAGAACCAACACCTGAGCCGCCGTGAACTCCACCTCAGCCACTACGGCTCCCACCTACCTGCAGACTGTCATCGGAAGACACATCGGACCCTGACTCTGACACCGGCTGTGTAGCATTAAGAGCAACATCAGCAGCCAGGAGGCTATCGAGAGAAACACCAGAACGCGGCCCGCGGAGAAATTTGCGCGAGAAAGCGTTGCCCGTCTCTGCACCCCGCCCCACCACAAGGGTAAGAAGTACGCTAGACCAACTTTCCCGAAGGAACCTCTCACAAGTCCCCCGCTCTACCCCGCAACCCAGCACCCTTAGTTCAATAGCCGAGGAACCTAACACTGCGACAACCCACACTGACCTACATGCGACACCAACCCAAGAATCAGCCTTCTCAAACGTAAATGACGCTAGCCAGATGCCTAACAGCACAAATCACCCAAAAGTTTCCCAATTACTTGACGAACCACTTAAAAAATTCACTGACACATTCAAAATTCTAGCAGCCCGACAAATCTCAGACACAAATTGGCACGAGTTTAATGACCTTTTAAAGACGATGATTGACACAATACATGACACACTCAAAATTCGACCGCGACCCGACACTACTACAGATAAAGCACGTCGATGCAACATTAACCCAGACGACGCCAAAACAATTCAAAAACTCTACCGAAACAATCGACGTAGCGCAATTCGCGCTATACTTGGCGAACAGCGACTTAATTGCAACATTGCCAAACGTACCGTCACCACACATTTTAAAAATACCTGGGCGCCGCAACAATATGTAACAGTTGTATACCGACAAGACAACAATCGGCAACAATCAAACTCGACGACTTTACACCCGAGGAAATCCGCAATAAATTACGTAAATGCGAGAACACATCCCCTGGACCGGACAGAATTACTTATAACAACTGGCGACGCATAGCCCCTTAAACGGAAACCCTTACAACCATATTTAACATCTGCAAAAAATACAGACAAATACCAACAACTTGGAAACAGACAATAACAATATTGATACACAAAAAAGGTGATGAGGGTGTAATTAGTAATTGGCGACCGATCGTGTTCTCATCGGCAATTTACAAACTATACGCGGGATGTTGGGCAACATGACTGACCAACTGGCTAATGACTAATAACATACTCCACCCTGCACAAAAAGGCTTTATGTCGCACGACGGTGTTACGGAACACAACTTCGCGATCAGGTACGTGATAGCTCTGTATCGCGTGGCTCGACCTCAGCAACGCATTCGGCTCTGTGCCACACATTATCAGCGACTTACTACACGACAACACAACGCAGGTAATTACTAATGACGGACAAACAGAACCAATCAGTGTCGGCGCGGGCGTCAAGCAAGGATGCCCGCTCAGTGGGCTACTGTTCAACATGGCCGTTGACCCGATCCTACACGAACTGCAGGGCGCGGACAAGCTCAATCTACGCGTCCTCACATACGCAGACGACATCGCCTTACTCACGGAAAACTCATACGACCTCGACACCAGCCTGACGACCGCACACACACTAGTAACTAGACTCGGAATGAAATTCAACGCAGACAAATCGCGCACATTACACATCGCGCAGAATGGAAGAAAAATTGGGATCATCAAGACGCGATTTCTACTAGACGACAAACTAATACCGGCGATTACAGACAGACACCACACAGAGACGTTCCTTGGCAATCCTGTCGGCTTTTCACCTATAGCAGGTAACGCTGAAATCGTCAAACTGTCCAACACTGGACTGAAGTTGCTATCCTCGAAGTTGGCACCGTGGCAGCGCATCGACGCCTTGAAGACCTTCGTGATCCCAGCCGCCTTGCACTCCATGCGGTTTGGCATACATCAAAAGAAGGAATGGCTGCAGCTAGACCGCATCTTCAGGGCAGAATTAAAGAAGACACTAAACATCTCGCAAGAAGCAGCCAACGAATACATATATGGACCACGCGACGCTGGATTATGTGGCGTCCCCGTCGTGGCAGATATGTCCGACAACGCCCTAATAGACACAGCATTCAAGCTACTGACATCGAGAGACGTGCCGATATCAACGCTTGCCCGTGACGACCTCGACAAAGTCGTGCAACGCCGCACAAATGAACACATTACGGACGACCTGCGCGGCCGCTACCTCAACGGTGAGACAGGCGCGTCCTTTCGGCGAGTGAATGACGTGGTCAGCGTCTGGACGCGCGCAAGAAACGCCACCTCACGAAACGATGTCAGCTGGTCATTCGAAAACCGTGTACCCAGCCTCCACATTCCTGATATGACCGTCACAGAGGCAGGCCGCCGTTCCGTGATGGCAACGCTACGCCGAGCCCAACAAAGAAAATTTCAACAGCGGCTTCTGGGATTTACGAAGCCAAGGAAAAGCGATCGAGTGCGTCGCGACATCTGACACAAACTCACATTTCATGTCAGATGGAGCATTCACTCGATTTGCGGACTGGCGATTTATCCACCGGGCTCGGCTCAGCTTGGTCCCGCTGAACGCGTATAAGAAGAACGGCGAGCACGATCCCAGCTGCCGACGCTGCGGCTACCAAAATGAGACGCTGGCCCATGTTCTTAACCACTGTCTGCGATACGCCCACGCCTACCAGCTGCGTCACAACGCGATCGTGGACAGAGTGAAGAATGCGACCACATATAAAGGATACACTAGTCTCTGAAAATCAACGCATCGGAAATATCAACTTACCCGTGGCACCATGGCTTTCATCGTCGACGTCACAGTAGCCTTCGAAAACAGGCTCGAGGCCCTGGACGCAGCTCGCTCTTCTAAAATAGATAAGTACAATAACCTTGCTCAAACCCTCTGCAGCCAATGCGACACCGTCACCGTCGAACCCATCGTCATCGGTTCCCTGGGCTCTTGGCACCGGGAGAACAATAGATTTATCAGCCGCATCTGTTCCCGCCGGTACGCCCGCCTGATGCGCAAACTCGTCACCAGCGACACAATACGCTGGTCGCGCGACATATATATTGAGCACATCACAGGGACGAGGCAATTCAACAACCCAAACAACGCAGAAATAACGCTGGCGGCCAACGCAACAGGAGCCCAGGTCGCCGCACCGATGTTCAGTCCAGCTCCGTCTCCTGAAATCGCAACTACACCCCCCGCCTCTAGACCCCTTGCCCAAGAACAGCTCAGTGACAGTGACAGTGATAGTGATAGTGAATGTGACATGCAACCCCCCGTGACCTTAATTTATTCGCCACGCTCCCGTACTGTTTGCATGCCATCACATCCCATGTTCGCCCCTCCCCGCACTCTTCAAGTGCCACTCGATACAAGGACACACAGATAATTGAAATAGGTTTAATTAATTCATAAGATAACACTTATCTATCTAATGTTATTGTATAAAGAAAATGAGAGCATGAAGCAACAATACATCGATTTTATGGAAGAATATCGAGAACTTAAGCATATGGTTCAAGTAAATAATCCAGAAACAATAAATAAAATCTATATTATGCAGTAATAACAATTGACAGCGTAACAACGAAATTGAGTCTATTTTTATGGTTCGGCGAAGACATCAACCGGAGTTGCATTAAATAAAGCTTTAATGAAAGGACCAAGATACAAGGATACAAGATGAGTTGTTTGCAATAATTCTCAGATTTCGAACTCATGCTCTAGTTATCACAGCAGATCTGACAAAGATGTACCGTCAAGTGAGAGTAGATGATGAAGTTGCGAATTATTCACTTATTGTATGAAGAAATAAGACTGATGAACAACTAAAAACATACAAATTGGTTACTGTTACATATGGTACATCAGCTCCATATTTGGCTACAAGATGTTTAAATCAGCTGGCTGAAGAAGCACAGAAGACTTATCCATTAACAGTAATTCAAAGGGATTTTTACGTAGATGATCTGTTAACTGGAACACAAACTTTAGAAGAAGCTTATTTACTCAGAGATCAACTTACAAACTTATTACGAACAGGAGGTTTTGAAATAAGGAAGTGGAGATCCAATGTAGAAGCATACATTGAAAATACACAATTATCAAATCCTCAAGATCCAGTCCTAACTCTTGACAAGGACAAGAATTTCAAGACACTCGGTTTGCTTTGGAATTCGGAGAAAGATACATTATTATTTTGTATTAATATAACACATGATTTAATTACAGATAAACTATTACCAAAAGAAAGATACTATCTACGATAGCACAAATATTTGACCCATTAAACCTTCTAGGACCAGTGATCACTATTGTTAAACTCATTAAGCAGCAGCTTTGGTAACAACAAATCAATTGGGATGATCCAGTACCGTGACATATAAATACTTGATGGTCACAATTCTACAGCCAATTAAAATCGTTAAATGAATTGAACATTGATAGAACATTGTGACTCGTCACAGACTGCAAATGGCGTATGCATTTACACACGAAGCATAGATCAAGAACATAAGATAACATCAAGACTTGTTTGCACTAAATCAAGAGTTTCACCACTCAAAACCATCACATTATCACGTCTAGAACTTTGCGATGCTTTATTGGCTGCTAAACTAGTCAAAAGAGTAAAATCATCAATGTTAATTAATTTTGATAATATTTACTTTTGGACAGATTCTACTGTTGTCTTGTCATGGCTTCAGGCACTAGCAAATACCTAGAATACAATCGTGTCTAATAGAGTATCATAAATTCAAAATTAACAAATATATCAGAATAGCATCATGTTTCAGGAAAAATTAATCCAGCAGACGGCTTTTTACAAGGAAAATTACCTTCTGACTTGGTGGAAGTTTGAGTCTGGTAGGAAGGACCATCATGGTTGCTAGAACACAAAACATTTTGGTCAACGAAGTGGCAACCAATAAGAACCGACTTTAATTTGGAAAAAAGGAAAACAGTTCTAGTGCGCGCGTCAGTCGCCCAAGAAAATAAAATCATAACAAATTATTCAACTTTGCTAAGGTTACGAGTCATAGAATATGTTTTGCGATTCAAGAAAAATACATTAAATAAAAACCAACGAGTTGGAAGTCCGTTGGAAGTCCATTGATAGTTCCAGAACTTGAAACATCATTATGGGTACTAGTCAAGGTTGTACAGCAAGAAATGTTCCCTGATGCAATAAATGAATTATTAAAGGGTCGTGCAATTAATTCAAAAAGTAATTTATTGACGCTCAATCCATTCTTAGACAACAATAACATTTTCAGAGTTGGAGGAAGGCTACAAAATTCAGATCTAAGTTTTGAAGAAAAAATCCTTCTATTTTAATTAAAAATCACAATTTCACAACTATATTAGTTAGACATCATATAAAACTTCTTAAGCATGCTGGCGCACAATCAGTTGGCATCGATTCGCAACAGATTCTGAATCATATCAGGAAAAAATTCTTTAAAAAAATTATAAAACAATGCATAACGTGTTTCAAGGCAAATCCTAACTGACGCATATTATGGGAAATTTGCCCAAGGAAAGAACTCAAATGACACGTCCATTTCATCACTCCGGAATTGATTATGGTGGACCAATGTTCATCAAAGGACACCATGGAAGAGGAAGAATATAGACAAGAAAATGTTACATAGCAGTTTTCGTATGCTTTGCGACAAAAGCTATTCACATAGAACTAGTAACAAACTTAACAGAAGCTTTTATAAATGCATTGAAAAGATTTATTGCACGTCGAGGAGGATGCTCTAATCTATATAGCGATAATGCCAAAAATTTTGTTGGCGCAAACCGAGAATTACGCGAGTTATATGAAATGTTAGAAATGGATGAAGTGAAGAATGAGATCTCAAATACAACAAGTTTTTTAAACATTATCTGGAAGTTAATTCTACCCAGATCACCACACATGGGAGATCAAATCAGTTAAGTACCATATTAAACGAGTAATAGGTAACAATGTACTAACATTTGAAGAATATTACACCATATTAACTCGAATTGAATCATGCCTACACTTGTTCCCGTAACATCGAATCCTGATGTTATCACTGCCTTAACTTCATTTCTGTTGTGTATTTATATAAATTTATCATTCGTGAGTATAGTATGACACTTTATTTTCGTAAACTGTTTTTGTTATTATATTTATATACAACCAATCGTTGCTAGCGTAAGTCGCACCATAATGCCTAGCTACATTTTCTAATTATATAACATTTATCCCTTTTAATATAACTAAGGAACAGAATTAAAATGTTGAATAATTTAATCAATCAGGCATTTTATGGATACGACTACTACGCCTTACAGAGAACTCTTTATTCGTATAACCTGTTACATAAATTATCTGTCTTATTATTACAATCTGATGGTATTATAATTTCATTATTTCAACACTTTCTTTCTCATTTAACTTATCTAATATAGGGAGAGTATAAATTTTACTATTGAATGGAGTAACATTAGCACTGTCTATTAAAGCTTTCCTTATACTGTTTACATGTTTATACATAATTTTATCATTAACTTCAACTAAATATGTGACAGCACTTATTCTTTTTACAATTACACCTTCCTTCCATTTTAAATCAGTATAAGGTCCTAAATTTCCCACAAATACTTTGTCCCCTACCGAAAACATTTTAACAGGTATCGAATCAATTTTTTTTAAAAATATGATACCAGTACCTTTGTTTGGCTTTAACAAATCAATATGAGTTCTAGGCTTAATTTTAAAAATATAATCATTAGGACTGAGTCCTGTACTAGCACAAGGAGTATTTATACATGAAAATAAGAAATTAATCAATTGTTGTTCAATAGACAAAGTGGATTTTTGTGCTAGATACTTTCCTAAAGCAACTTTGATAGTTTGTACGTGCCGTTGTTCTGCTACTCCATTAGATTGTGGGTGATAAGGACATAAGAACATCAATATCATTTACATGGCAAAATTTATAGAAATCGTTTGAATTAAATGGTGGACCATTATCACTCACAATAATTTGTGGTAAAACCTATAATACCAAATGTAATTTTCATTTTCTCAATAGTTTGAGTAACATTTAATCCTTTTGAAATGCAATGTATATCCATCCATTTGGATTTACTATCAACTAACAATAAATAAGCTACATGGTTCTTATAAAAGAAATCTACGTGTATCCTTTGAAAACAATTTTCAAAAACAGAAAACCGTTGAGATAGTGTCTGACAGTTGAACAAAATTTATTTTTGTATAACAAATGTTTTCAAGTAAATAATAACTAATACAGTCAACTGCATAAACAACAGTGTTCAATTAATAAACCCTAAACAGAGTTAAAACCAAATTGCTTCCGGAATAATATTGTAAAATGCCGTAATTCCATCAAGAAAATCGCCTCCAAGTTTTTAATTCGCATAAAAGGTCATACCCGCGATGACAGATGCACACCTTCCCGACGTATTGCGCGAGGGCTCACGACTTATGGTTTACGACCCTTGCCCAACTACTTTCCACTGCACTGAGGTGGGCTGCAGTGCCGTATATCGCAGCGCAAAGTGGAATTCCATCAGAGTGTCCCACGAGCATCCCCTGACTGAGACCCATGGTAAAGTCTTGGAGGTTTTGGTGAACAAGTGCTGATATTGTAACGTCATCCTCGGCATTCGACCTACCGTCGATGCCATTCCCATCGTGTGCTGGATTGCGTAATCACGCGCGTCAGCACGACACCGCTGAGAGGAAGGCCGCAATCAACGTTGCTCTGCCGTGGTCTCACACAGGCCGTGGTCGCAACAACCGTGGGATCATTAATAACCCCGCGTAGCAGCGCAGACGTTACGCCTGTGGAGGTTTGGGCACGACTGAGTAGTTGTGAAAATACCGCGCGTGGACCCGATCTCAATTTCTATAACAACTGGAGAAAGGTCGACCCCGTGGCCCAGGCACTGGCGGCGGTGTTTAACATCTGCAAACACTACCAGAGGATCCTCGAGACGTATAAAAAGACGATCATCATTCTTCTCCATAAGAACGGCAACTGGCGCCCTATCGCTGTCCTGCACGGTGTACAAGTTGTATGCCGGGTGCTGGGCAGGTCGATTGTATCGGTGGAACAATGACAACGCCATTCACCCCTCCTAAAAAAGGTTCACGAAAACCGTCGCCGAGGCCAGATGTGGGGGACGTGAGTTGTGCGTTGCGTGGCTCGACCTAAGCAATGCCTTTGGGTCCGTACCGTATGCTGCCGTCAGCGAGGCCATCGATGCTGCCGGGGGCAGCGACGTCTTCCGGAACATCATCATCGACATTCTCCAGGATTCCACTACCCGAATTTTGACCTCCCTCGGCTTGACTGAAGACATAGCTGTCGGCGCCGGGGTTAAATAGGACTGCCCACGCAGCGGGTTGCTATTTAACCTCACCAACGATCCTGCTCTCCACCAGCTCCAAAACACCGACGCAGTAGGCAATCACTTTCAAGTGCTCGTCTACGCTGACAACCTGTCCCTGTTCTGCAGTCGTCAACAGCAACTGCAGAACATGCTACACGCCGCGAACGAGCTGATGAAACAGCTGTATATGAGGTTCAACGTTCGCAAATTTAGAACTATCCACATCGGTCGCAAGGATTACAGGACACGAGTTCTGTCCACGCGTTTCATCATCGCCGGAACCACCGTCCCCAACATCATGAACGAGTTGGACAGCGAGAAATTCTTCGACGCCTCCGTCGGTTTCTCGCCCGTTCCCAGTAGAGCCTCCCTTAATCACCAGCATTTTAGTGGACTCTGGGCACTCACAAAGAAGGCTTCTACGCGGAGCAGGTGCACGTGGTTCTTCTCTGAACGCATCCCGATCATCACCACCTCAGAAGGCAGGGACATCGACCCAGCAAACCGGCAGAAGATCCTTGCAACGTTACGCGAGCACAAGCAGCAACAATTTCTACAAAGGCTCATCACCCTCGAGTCGCAAGATAAGGAGATCGAGTGTGTCGCGGCGTCGGCTACCAATATTTCTCCACAAGTTCGTAAGTGTTTCTGTTAGGTTAAGTTTTTTTGTTAAGTTAGTCGGGTTAAGTTACTTAAGTTGTGTTCAAGTTTCGGGTAGTCGTAAGTTGTATTTAAGAGTAGTTTAAGAAGTTAGTAAGTAGTATGAAGTTGTTTAATAAACATTCCCTTTTCCTTTTCATTTCGAAGTATCCCGGGGATGTGACGAAGTGTGCTCGTCACAAGACTATGTAGTTCAAATGTAGTTAAAACATCTTTATCTCGAGAACACTATTTTCTAGAAACGCGAAACTTCGGAATCTCAAACACGAAAAGCAAATATAGCTGAAAACCGTGAAATAAACCAGATCGCGGACCGGGTACTCTAGTTTCCATTTTTAACGAAACCGCCCCAAATGCTATTATGGGACGAACGTACTACGACACCTCGGGACCTGTTTCATTAACAAACTAGTATATAAACAGAGTTGACAGACAGTCACCGATCATTCGATCAGCGATCATCCAACTTCAGTCACTAGTCAACCGTCACCAGTCGATATCGATCTCCAGGGGTGCGCTACTTTGACGTAGTGGGGGGGCTTGAGCGGTTCTCGTCCTAGACGAGAACCTGACTAAAAGCGCACCAAGGAAGGCGCCATGCGACTGTCACCAGTGGTGCGGCATGGCAACAGCGTCTGTTTCCCTAGTTGGGACGGCTGTAGGAGGAAACCTGGCAGAAGGTATAAAATGCAAAACGTCAGAAAAGACGAAAAAATCGTAATGGAAGGTTTGAAAAACAAACATTCCCACGCGGGTACCAATCCCGCCGTTGGTTCCGATCGGGTGGAAGCCCCGGTGACCGACGCCGACCCCATGGGATGTGGGAGGGGTCAACAAACCTCTGGAGGCGGTAGTTCCCAGGCCGCGATTGAACAAACTGGACCATTCAGGAGGAGTTCTGTGATGAGCAGGACACCTCCCGAGATTAAAAGGGCTGTCATCCCCTTAGAAAAGCTACCGACACTTAGAGATAGGTCAGGATCGGTAGGTAGTCTATCGACGGGTCGCGAGAGACCCGCCAGAGACTACAAACGGAAAAGAAAGGAGACGGGAGCCTCTAACGAAGAGGCTTCCTTAGATAAAATGGTCGGCTGCGTGCAGAACCTGCTGCAAGAGATCAGCGACCTGACGCTAACACTGGGTTCCGCGACTAACATCAGAAATGATGTTAAAAACGGAATCCACAAGGTAGCCATCGTGGCCACGAAACTCCAAAACGGAGGCTTCGAGGCCATGTTAGAAGAGCTACTGGAGGAAAGGGCGGCCAAAAACTTCAAAAGGTCGCCCCAAAAAACAGCAGGTAAACCGGCCACATGCGAGGCAAGCACGCAGTGGCCGGAGCCAGGCATGGTGTGGGGAAAACCGGTTAAACCTGTGAAACCGAAGTTTACCCACACAAAAATCGTCGAAGGGAGTCCCCTCGTCCTAAGTTCGGACTGGGACCTTGCGGTCATTAGATCAAAGGCCGACCCCAAAATGGAGAGAGGGATCCAGCATCTCTTCAAGAACAGGTTTGAAGGGATTGCCGACCCCGAAGGAGACGTGGCCAACGTGCAGACGGCCACATGGGTCTCTGGGAAAGAGCCGATCAAGAGATCCATCTACCGGATCGACGACGGTGATGCAAAAGAGCTCCGCAAAAGAGCGGAAGAGGTTCTCAGCAATGTAGCTGAGAACAACAGAAAGAAGCTAGCCCTACCCTGGGACGAACAACTGTCCGGGAAGCTAGCGGACCTTCGGGTAATACTGGAGGAGACAGCGGCCAAACACATGGTCGAGGTATCCATCCATGTAAAGCCCGGAGGCAAAGAAAAGAGGAAGGTGGAGACGAAGAAGGCGGGCACGGACGCCATCGTCGTCAGAAAGGCCGAGGGTGCTACGTACGCTAGCACCCTCAAGGCAGTGAAGGAGGAATTGGCAACAAAGGGCCTCGGAAGCACGATTCGCGGTGTACGCGAATCCAAATCCGGAGACCTAGTCCTTACCATGACCAAAGGAAACGGAGGGGAGGCGGACCCTATCCATAAAGCCTTGCAGCACAAGCTAGGCAAGGATAAGGTTAAGGCCCCCAGACAAAAGCCGGAGGCAACCGTGCATATTAAGGACATGGAGGTCTTGACCTCCATGGAGGACGTAAGAAAGGCGGTTGAGGGAGTGCTGGGTCAGGAGGGGACCGGCAGGATCCACGTTGCCTCTCTGCGTAAAGGGTTTGCAGGAACCCAAAACGCAACTGTCCACTTACCTAAAGAGGACATGGAGAGGCTGGTCAAACTTAAGACCATAAGAATTGGCTTGCCTGCATGTAGGGTCATTCCTGACAAGAAGCTAACAACATGCTTCAGGTGCTGGAATGTGGGGCACACAGCTTCTAAATGCACGGGACCAGACAGGTCGAAGTGCTGTAGAAACTGCGGCCAGGAAGGGCACATCCGCAAGGATTGTAAGATGGAAAGCGCTTGTGCCATCTGTAACACCAAGGGGCACCCGGCCAACACCACCAGATGCCCGGCGTTCAGGAAAGCCCTGGCACTCCCGGCCAAAAAGGCTAAAACCCCTGAGGCTACGGGGAAAGGGGAAGAACCCAAAACCAGCAATGTCAAGACGACCTAAGACGTCCGGTATGCAGGTGCTAGATAGAGCACTGGCAAAGGCCGAAGCAAAAGAACGTAACAACAGCAAAGCCTCTCAAGAACCGTTGAGGCAAATCAGGTTCGTGCACGGCGGAACCCTGCACGGAGAACCAGGGACCCTGGGCCTCCGGGCTTCCGCCGGTACAAACATAACAGGGAGCGACAACAACGGCTCAGTTATAGCACAAGCACCTAAGGCGAGGGGATGCGAGATCCCTTGGGATTATACTCGCATCAACCAGATGCAACTAGAAGGACATCTGGCGAATGCTTCGGTCTTCGATATGACCAGGCTCTATCTGGCATACCTGTGCAAGAACAGAAGCGGCCACTATCAAGGACAGACATTCGTGTCAGTCAAGGTAAAGCTGAGAGCAATGGGCTTCCCTGAGGATGTGGAGAAGGTCAGGGAAGTGTACCTGAGGTACTGCTGCTCACAAGGAGTAACCGGAGAGGAGGCGGAGGAAGACCTCCAAGTCCTCGAAGGTTACATCAAAGAAAAGAGACTGACGTATATCCAGACGACGGAAAAGCAGCGAAAGGAAGCAGCCGAGCGAAGCTACCTTGGTAGCCCAGCAAGCTGCGACCCGGAGTGTGTCATACTCTGATGACCAGTAACACCACGAGGTCAAATCCCGCAATCAAATGCCTGCAAATAAACACGGGCAGGATGCGGGATTCACAGGATATCGTCATGTCATCTGCGATGGAAAGGGGAGTTGACGTATTAATTATAAGCGAACCAAATAAGTCCCTAGCCAAACAACACCTCTGGCTCACAGACAAGGACATGGACACCGCTGTAATTATGCTCAACAAAGGCATCCCCATTAAAGATCAAGGAAGTGGGAAGGGCTTCACATGGGTTGAGGTAGATGTATACAGGATATACAGTTGCTACATCTCACCTAATGTGGACGTTAACACCTTCGAATCCTTCCTAGAAGAGCTGGGCAGTAGTATCAGACAGGTACGAAGAAAAGTCATACTCGGAGGGGATTTCAACGCGAAATCCTACATCTGGGGTGATAAACAAGATGGAAGAGGAGAAACCTTGGCTGACTGGATGTCACAACACCAGTTGGTAGTGGTCAACATAGGTACAACACCTACCTTTGTTAGAAGGACCCAGGAGTCAGTACTGGACCTTACTATGACCAAGGACATAAATGTGATACAGCGATGGGAAACCCTGGAAGAGGAGACCCTGAGCTTTCACAAGATGATCAAGTTTGACTTGCAAGTAGCGATAAACCCCAACCAGGGATCAAACTTTAAGCCTACCGGTTGGAAAGTCTCCGAAGATCTTATGCCAAGCTTCAAACACGAACTGGCAGAAATCCAGGAGACTGACCAAAGAACACCAAGTGCAGCCGCCTTTACGAACAACGTAGTAAAGGCGTGCGAAAGAAGCTTCCCACGGAGGAGAGCTCCAAAAGGCAATAGAACTCAGGCCTACTGGTGGACTACGGAAGTTGGCAACCTCCGCAAGGAATGCCTCAAGGCCCGTAGGAGTTCCACAAATACCAACAAGAGAGCCTCCTCCACAGACGAGGAAAAGCAGAGAAAGTGGGAAGAGTATAAGACAACAAGAAGAACTTTAAGAAAGGCTATCCTAGACGCAAAACGAAACTCCTGGAATAAGGTCCTACAGGACCTTGACCAGGATGTCTTCGGTCTAGGATATAGGATCGTGGTTGGGAAAATCAAAACACAAGGCAAACTTGATGTTGACCAACAACTAGAGATAGCAAGGGGACTGTTTCCTCAAGTAGCGCCGGTGGACTGGGGACCAATGGTAGAACACCTTCCATCCCCCCCACCCCCATTTGAGGAGGCAGAACTCTTGCATGCAGTCTCTAGGCTCAAGAACGGGAAAGCGGCTGGCCCTGATCAAATTCCACCTGAGATCGCTAAAGTTGCCGTATCAGAACACAAGGAGACCTTCCTGGAGATTATGGACAACATAATCTCGACAGGAGAGTTTCCGTCTGACTGGAAACAGACCAGACTAGTTCTGATAGAAAAGCCAAAAAAGGATACGACAGCCCTGCCCTCATACCGGCCCATTTGCCTACTTAACACGCTAGGCAAAATTGGTGAGCAGTTGATTTGTGACAGAATCAACCAAGAGCTCGAAGCCAAGGGGGGTCTGTCAAAGCAGCAGTTCGGCTTTAGAAAAGGACTGTGCACCACGGATGCAATGAAAGAGGTGATAACCTGCCTCCAAAAGGGAACTAGATCTCGAAACACAAGAGGCTTCTGTGTTCTCGTGACACTCGACATTAGAAATGCCTTCAACAGCGCAAGCTGGATATACATTATAGAGGCAATGATAGGCAAAAACATCAGCCCCTATCTAGTCAAGGTCACGAGAAGTTACCTTGAGAACAGAAAGATCTCGATCGGGGATAAAACCCTACCGATGAAGTGCGGCGTACCACAAGGCTCCAAGCTCGGGCCTCTCTTATGGAACATCATGTATGATGGGATATTCGAGATAGAACTGCCCGACGGAGCAACCGCAATAGGTTTCGCGGACGACATCGGCATCGTGGTCACAGCATGGACCGAAGCCGAACTGGAACTAAAGATCAGAGTAGCGGTAGAGACCATCATTACATGGCTCGAAAATAAGGGTTTGCAAGTGGCACCAGAGAAGACGGAGGCAGTAATACTGGCTGGCAGAAGGACACTTCTGGAAATGGACATCACAGTCCAGGACCAAGTGATCCAGACGTCATCCAGTGTTAAATATCTCGGTGTTCATTGGGATAAAGACCAAAAAATGCGGGAACACGTAATCCGCACTGCCAAAAAAGCAGGAGAAGCGGTACGAAACCTCTCTCGGCTCATGCCGAATATAGGAGGACCAGCCGCAACAAAGAGACGGATACTGGGTGCAGTAGTTAACTCCATACTACTGTACGCAGCCCCGATGTGGAGTAAGACCATGGTACTCGCGAAATATAGAACCATATACGAGCGAGTACAGCGGCAAATGGCATTAAGGATTTGCAGTGCATATAGGACTGTATCGACAGCGGCAGCTCAAGTCCTGTCGGGACAGATCCCTATAGACCTGTTGGTCCAAGAGAGAGAGGCAACGTACCGCAAGACAAAAGAAGAGACTAAAACCATCAAGGAAGCCACGATGAGTGCCTGGCAAACCAGGTGGAATTCAGGAGCCACGGGAGAGTGGACGAGGAGACTCATCCCGGAAATAAAAGGGTGGAAGGATAGGAAGCATGGTGAGCTAGACTTCCACCTCACACAGCTACTTAGTGGTCACGGTTCCTTTGAAGCCTATCTCAAAAAGATAGGAAGAAGGGACTCGGCAACCTGCCCCTACTGCCATCTAGGGGAGGATTCTGCCGAGCACACCTTCTTCTACTGCCCTGAATGGACAACTGAAAGGACAGTAGCGGAGGAGGAACTCAATACTAGCATAAACCCTGACAACATAGTACATCTGATGTTGCAGGGGGAGGAAAACTGGTCCGCCATAAAACGGCTTGCTAACGCAGTAATGCGGAAGAAAGAGCAAGCCGAAAAGGACCGAGAACAAGAACAGCGACATAACCGGATTTGACGACGACCTCAGCGGAACACCCAAGCTGAGTAGAAGAGGGGGCAGCCTGGAAAGTAATGCCGAGAGGTAGTTCTACGGGCTGCATACACCCCATGTATATTGGTGGTTAGGTTTTAGTGGGTATGGTCAAACGACAGGCGAGTCCCACACAAACGTGCGTAACAGCATTTCCCCCACCAAGAAAAAAAAAAAAAAAAAAAAAAAAAAAAAAAAAAAAGGTAAGCAAAACACTCCAATAAATTACCGTACCGTACCGTGCTTCCTTGAGGTCTCGTGTCACCGTCTTTTTCTCTCTTGTGCGATTATTGAACAAATCACTTCGACGTCTGACGCGAGTAGTTCGAGACGTTCCCAGTGAGGCGTCTGCGTTACAAGCCAGAGTTTCCACCGTAAATCCGCGTTCCGTCTCGTGTCACCTGCATTATCTGGGAACTGAGAGCAATCAAAAAAGCCCAGCGCCGTGGAATTGTTTTCGCCGTACCAGCCGTCATTCCGGAGGCCCTACCGTCGCGACGCCCGGCGTCGGTTTTCGATAAAAGCGAAAAACCACACCTAGCGATCATTATCAGCTCATCAGCCGCTATTACGGGGACCACACCGTTGCGACGCTCGGCTTCGTTTTTTCGCAAAGGCGCGATTTTGTTCTTTCACACCCGTGGACCTACACCGTGGGTCCTGACCGTCACTCCGGACACATCGGCGTCCCGACGCTGTGCGTCGTTTTCTTAGAAAACCCCTGACTCGCTTCACACGTTCCCCACAACCTTCTCCGTACACCTGATCGTCGTTTTCGACATTTAGGCGTCTCGATACCTGTGTCGTTTTTCTAAAAACTCCGTCACCGTACTTCCCGACCCTCCTCCGTTTATCACACACCTGTTTACGATCAACAACCTCTTTGTAGTGTCGTTCTCACTGAATAAATACTTTACTCATAATTTTACCACTAATTTTGTATTTTATTCTAACAACCCTCCGACACCGCTATCCGACCGTTGGCGCCCGAGCAACATAACGCCAACCTTTTGCAACGAGTCCACCATAACTCGTCTCAGTACCCTCCAAAGATCATGCCGAAGAGTCCAAAATTATAAAGAGATATAACACAATGGTAACCATGTCGCATCCCGCAGTGGCCAATATAAAGTGCAAAGAGGTAGACCGTGTACATTTCCACAGCACCAAGACTTTGACGAGCACTAAACAGTCCATCCAGCGGCACCTCAAGGAAGTCTACCACATCAAGATCGAAGAATGCGTCTACTCAACAGCAGACCAAAGTCCCACAGGTGTATTGCACCCTGCATCCCGACTCCTGTTACAGATGTCATAGAAATTCATCAGTGCACCTTCTGAACGATGTGATTTGCCTCCGGCCAGGGCATTATGAACCACGAGAGGGAGCACTTGAGAAGCGAGCGCACCCCAAAGCTCAAAATACCGCTGCCAAAGCCACAAATACGCGCATACGCACGGCACATAATCCTCACATCAAGCATCAGTTGCCCAAATCATCAACTCAGGAGGAGTATCCGACACCAATTCCACGGCCAGCGGTCTGCATGTTCAGTACAGCTAGCTGACTGATTCATCGTGAGAACCAATACCCGATCCGCTGCGCACGCCACCGTACCCACTACGGCATTCTCCTTTTTGCAGACTGTGATCGGAAGACACATCAATTCATTAGCCGAGGAATACGGCACTGCGACAACTCACACTAACCTGCATACGACACCGACTCAAGGCTCAGTTTTCTCAACAGTAATTGACGTAAGCCAGATGCCAAAAAGACGTAAATCACCCGAAAATAATCCAAGTACTTGAACCAGTAAACAAATCTCACTATCGCACTTAAAAATCTAGCAACCTTAGACTTAATTTTAATATTGACAACCGTACCATCACAACACACTTTAAAAATACCCGGGGGTCACAACCATAGGTAACAGGGCGATTTTACAGCCTAGAATGTCCGAAACAAATTGCATAAATGCGAGAACACATCTCCTGAATCAGACAGAATAACTTACAACACCTGGCGACGCATAGGTCCTAAAACTGAAACCCTTAAAACCATATTTAAAATTGCAAAAAATACCGACAACATGGAAACACAGAACAACCATACTGAAAAAAGTGACGAGGTAGTAATTAGAAATTGGCGACTAATCGCTCTTTCGTCGACAATCTACAAATTATACGCGGGTTGTTGGGCCACACAATTTAATCATAACGCGGAGGGCTCTATGTCATATGAGGCAGTTACTGATGTGGTCGCCACCGCCATTGTCGGCGATCATTTTCACAACATTATCAGTGACTCCACAACAACACAACAATAACAAATGACGGACCGACAGAACAAATCAAGAAAGGTTGGGATTAACAAGACGCTTTCGTGATACCAGTCGCCTTGCACTCATGTGGTTTGGCAACATCAGAAAAAGAAATGACTGCATCTAGACCGCATATTCAGGACAGAAATAAAGAAAACTTTAAATGTCCCGTAGGAAGCAGTCAACGAGTACATCTATGGACAACGCGACTCTGGACTAAGCGGTATCCCCGTCATAGAGGACACAACGACGTCAGCTGGATATTCAAAGACCGGGAACTATGAAGCTAAGGAAAAATGATTGAGTGCGTCGCGACGTGTAACACAAATTCATATTTCATGTCAAATGGAACATTCACTTAAATTGCGGTCTGACGATTCATCCACCGGGCGCGGTTCCAACTAGCCCTGCTGAACGCATACAATAAGAACAGCGAGCACTAATTCAGCTGCCGATGCTGCGGCTTCCAAAACGAAAAGCAGGTACACATTCTGAACCACTGTCCGCAATAGGACCACGTCTACCAGCTGCGTTTCAACGCGATCGTGGTCAGAGTAAAGAACACGGCCCAATATAAAGGAATCAGAATCGTCTCCGAAACTCAGCGCATAAGAAACACCAATCAATGCCCTAACCTAGTGCTGTCTCTTTGCGTCGTGGCCTTTGTCGTCGACGTCACAGTAACCTTCGAAAACAGGATCGACGTCCTGGACATACCTCGTGCAACTAAAATAGCAAAGTATACTAACCTTGCTGAAAGTCTCCGCAGCCCATACGATACTGTTACCGTAGAATTATGGGCTCATGTCGAGATCAATTATTATATAATTGTGAACGAAATTAAGCAGAAACTAAATTACGGACAGTTTCCTAACTTTTTAAAAATGTTTATAAATCAATTTGACTACTATAATAAAAAAAACTATAAAACGTTGATTCTACTGTTTAAAACACAAGGAATATTTTAATGTTGTGCACATATAAAATTAATTCTGAATTGCTGTGATTTATAACATAAAGACTCATTTTACCAGTAAATCCTAGGGCGCCCTATGGGTAGTTCTTTAAGGCTTATAATTGGTTATGTATTATGTGGAATCCTCTATACTTATGAACCAAGTGGACCTTCAGGTTTTTAATTATGTAGATGATATTTTTGTGTGTTTAAGTAAAAAGAACATTAATAAGATTGTTACGTTTTTTTCTTTCGTTATTCTTTTTCGTCCCTTATTTCGAGCAACCCATTCTTCACGAACGAATTTCTTCAGAATATCACAGTTAAGATGGTTTTGAGGGTCAAGGTAAAGTCACTGCAGTTAAGTAAATTTATGCAGGTTTTAATTAGCGAAAACGCGATTTTTAAGGTGGTAACTGGGGACAAATAATTTTTTAAAGGAGAAAAAAATAGGCAGTCGTTTATAAGATTTATGCGTGGGCAGCTGTATTTTTTTATTGTGAGAATTTGCGATTTGGGAAAAATATCAAACGAAGTTTCGATCGAAAGGACAATTATATTTTTTATTATAATTATCGGCATTGGCCGGATTTGCGAAACCACCGAAAATCAAGTGACTTCAAGCCGCACAACACCGAAGGTAAATCACTTCAGTACTGAATTATTAGATACCCATTTATACTACGGAAAGCATTTAGTTCTCGCTCATTTTGAAACTCTGCCGCATCTGTAAATTAATTTTCCGTTGTTTACTTCCTTAACGCAGTGGCGTATCTGACCCTCGGCTGAATCTGACTGTGACTTTTCTTTTAGGCTTGTATTCGTTATCGAGACATTTTTATTTGTCTGTCTCCTTGGAACGGGTTAAGAGGGTGAGGAAACCTCTTAGGAGCCTGATCCGTACGTTAAAAGTACTCTGGCGCCATTTTGGCCCGTCGTTGAGTTGGGCTGGGAAGTGTCGCCCTCTTGCGCTACCTATACCGCTGGAAGTTGCTGAAGGCTAAACCGCCACAAGCATTCGAGTCGCTCCGATCGACATCGAGGACGACCGATCGACTGCCGAACCGAGAGTGGTGGGGACGCAGCCGTCTCTCACCGGGAACAGTCACAGCTAAGCCAACTCCCTCATTTTTGTTTGTTCTGTTGTTGTCTATGTAAAATCTGATCGGTACGGTTTGTTTATTTGAATTTTCATTATTGTGCAGTTTGGCACGTGATTCCGTAGCTCGCCGTACGTCGTAAAAGCAGTTAGGGTTATCGCCAGTTTTGCGATCTACTTTTTATGCGCGTCACGAATCAACGTTGGTCGACCATCGGTGCCTCTCGTGAAACTGTTGCGCGCTGCTCATATTTTCATCGCCTCGTAGCTCTGATTGCGCCGTCGCGGACGCTCGCTACGCGATTTTGTTTTAGTTCTTGTTTTTCCTTATCTCTTCCGATCTATCCGATTGACTGCCTCTGTAGCATCATATTTTAGCTTCTTTTGTCTGTGAACTGTAATACGTGTCCGTTAAAATATACGTTTTTCGTTTATAAGTGGTTCACGTTTGCTCTAAAACGCCCGTCACCCTAATTTTTCCTCTATCTAGGTTTGTTGATCAACCTTTCAGGTTGAACTCTACGGTGGCTATCAACTGGCGCCTTTAATATAAATTCAGAGCTGTACCATACACGAACCACCCCCCCCCCCCCCGCCCACCTATCACCACTGAAGTTCGCCGTGGTTCAACCGGCCTTGCACGAGATTGTCCTTCGAGGGCGTAGCAAGTAAATTGGCGCCCAGCGTGGGGCCCTGAGTGAACTTGACCTTTTTTGTCTAGTTGTAAATTGTATCGTTCTTATTCTAATTTCGATAGTTAGTATTTAGTTATTTAGATAGTGATTTAGTTAGTTTCTTTTGTTACGACAGTACAAAAATTATTGTTAAAACTTGTATGGTCGTACTTTAGATTATTGGTTTTATACATGAAATTAATTATCTTATTTGGGGATTTAATTATAGTGTCATATTAAGATTTTTTTGTGTAACTTATTAATCGTGATGGACACGGAGATAGATATTAATCGTCTATCCAGGGATGAGCTTATTTACGAGTTAAAAGTTCGCGGTGTTGAAGATTTTGATGTAGTGGACTCTATGAGACGAACTCTTCGAACCTTATTGCGCTTTGAAAAAAATTCTTCCTTTGTGCTAGCAAGGTACCCTTTTACCTATGAGCAGGATCATGGCGCACTTCAAAATCAAATTAAAGAAATTACGGAGTTAGTAACTGTCTTTTCAGATACAAAATCGTCTACGGCGTATAAAAAAAAACCAAGATTTCTCACTCACTAGGTCGGGTAAATCGTTCTGAGACGACAACTGAGACGCAAATGAAACAACGTTCACAAACCTTGTTAAAAATAGTGACTCTAGAATCTGATTTGAAGACCAAAGCTAAGGGAGCCAAACATTCTTCCACGATAGTTAGCGAGCTTCTAAATCATACCGTCGCGGATTAAAAATTGTCGGATCTGGATTCTGCTTCCTCGGATTCGGAAATAGAAGCAGAAATTTTACGTTCGGCAGCAGCAAACAAATTGTTCCCAGTTTCGAAATGGGGGTTGAAATTTGCAGGTGACTTAAAAATAATGTCGGTAAATTCATTTTTAGATAGAGTCGAGGAATTACGTAGCGCTCGCCACGTGAGCAAAATGGAACTTCTCGCTTCGCAATTGATCTTTTTGAAGGGAATGCACGCATTTGGTATCGGGCAAATAAGCAACTATTTAGAAGGTGGGATGAATTAGTTTCGGGTTTAAAGTTAGAGTTTCTACCGGTTAATTACGAGGAAAAGTTATTGGATGAAATAAAGCGTCGGACCCAAAAGCCGAATGAATCAATCGGGATTTACATTGCAGTGTGGTCTACGATGTTTTCGGACTAGACCCAGTTAGCGTTAATTGATGTCCGATTCGTGGCAGAGTTACTTAAGTTGTGTCGTCGCATGGATGAGCGTAGAGAATCGGTCGAGCACTTCGTTCCCCCGCCGCGCCAAAATCAAACGATAGAGCCGGATTTGGCATACGTTCAGTAAGAACAACCTTTAACTTCGTCTCGCAGTAGAAACTTTCCGCGTGAGGCTTCCGGATGGAGGATTGTTGATATGGTTCAGCATGATAGCCGGCCATGTTGGAATTGCGGCCAAACTGGCCATCTTGCTGCTAATTGTCGTGCACCTCACAAGCGGCATTGTTATAAATGCGGGAAGCCGGATGTGACAGTGAAGACTTGCGCGACTTGCAATTCGAGAAACGGGCGTCGGATGCCGTAGGAGACCGCCTACGTCATCATGAGGATTCTTTATCGGTCACCATTAATAATGCTCGATTGGATTTTATCTTGGCACACGCAGAAGGCGATGAACGACGTTATTTGGAGGTTTTTATATTTTAAAATTCGTTTCTCGGTTTGTTAGATTCCGGTGCGTCGTGTACCATTGTGGGGAAACCGGGTTGGGAATTGTTAAACCATTTAAACTTGCGCTTAACTAAATCTATATCGCATTGTACGGTCGCGAATGGACAACGATGTGAAAGTATCGGTACTATTTCGGTTCCAGTTAGATTACGCGATCAAGTTAAAGTTGTAGACATTTTAGTAGTCCCTGAACTGCCGCACTTACTGATACTCGGAGCTAATTTTTGGCGAGTGATGAGAGTTGTTCCGGATTTACGTCGCGAGGAATGGACGTTTTTTAGTTTACCATCGATTGCAGTCACGTCGGTTGACGCAATTAACTCTCGCAACAGTTTAAATGTCGAGCAACTAGCCCAGTTGACGGAATTAATAGACAAAATCTTCGCGGATATGGGTACGGGTAAAATAGGATGTACGGACAAGGTAGAACTTAAAATTCACACTGATAGTGAACCTATTAAACAACGCTACTATCCCATTTCACCTGCTGTCCAGAAACACGTAGATAAGGAACTCGATTTTATGCTCACGAACGGTATTGTTGAGAAATCGGACAGTCCTTGGTCCTCCCCCATACTACTTGTACCGAAGAAAGACGGAACGTTCCGATTTTGTGTAGATTTTCGGAAAGTAAATAAAGTTACACGACGAGATGCTTATCCAATCCCGTACGTCACAGATACCCTTGACAGACTACGTGGCGCAAAGTTTTTGACATCGCTAGATATCAAATCAGCGTAGTGGCAGATACCCGTTGCTGCTGACTCGAAACAATATACTGCGTTTACGGTTCCGAACCGCGGGCTCTTCCAATTTCGCCGCATGCCGTTTGGACTCCATAACGCTTCAGCAACATGGCAGCGATTTATAAACCAAGTAATTGGGTCGGATTTAGAGCCACATGTGTTTGTGTATCCCGACGATATTATTATCGTGACGCAAACATTCGAGAAACACGTGCAAATTTTGGGAGAGGTTTCTTCGCGTCTCAATAATGCAGGGTTGACCTTAGGTAGAGAGAAATGTCAGTTTTGTCGGGACGAGTTACGCTATCTAGGATACGTCGTAAATAAACGTGGCCTTCATGTGGATCCGGAAAAAGTACGCGCTATTTTGGATATCCCTGTTCCCAAATCGGTCTCGGAAGTACGTCGACTAGTCGGTATGGCGTCGTGGTATCGTCGGTTTGTGCCACACTTTTCCACTGTTCTCGCGCCACTCACTAAATTATTGCGGAAAAGCTGTCCTTTTAAGTGGGATTCGGATTGTGATAGCTCCTGGGCTAAGATAAAAAATTATTTAGTTTCTGCACCGATCTTAACATGCCCAGATTATAGTCGAGAATTTATTCTCCAAATTGACGCGTTTAATTTTGGACTGGGTGCTGTATTAAGTCAGCAATACGACGATGGTGAAAAAGTGGTGTGCTATTTGTCTCGCTCGTTAACGCGTCAGGAGAGAAATTTCTCCACTACTGAGAAAGATTTGTTAGCTTTATTGTGGGCGGTGGAAAAGCTTCGTCCGTACTTGGAAGGTACACAATTTACCGCCGTCACGGATCATTACTCTCTATTGTGGCTGCACAAACTTGAAAATCCGTCGGGTAGGCTTGCACGCTGGGCCGTTCGCCTTCAGCAATATGATTTTAAGGTAGTGCACCGTAAAGGCAAAGATCATGTTGTACCGGACGCGTTATCGAGATCAGTACCCATTGTAAATTCAATTGAGTTTTCGGATTATAAAGATAAGTGGTTTGGTAAATTACTTAGTTCGGTATCTGATAATCCCGGAAAATATCCTGACTTTCGCATTACTGACGGCAAATTATATAAATTCGTAAAATCGGACTATTCGAATCTTGCGGGCGATGATTTTCAATGGAAGCTGGTGATTCCTAAAGACCAGAGAAGAGATTTAATTTCAAAATGTCACGACCTTCCAGTTAGCGGTCACTTAGGGATGTATAAAACATTTCATCGGTTAGCGCACAGTTATTATTGGCCGAAAATGCGGGCGGATGTTGCGGAGTATGTCCGAAAATGTGTGCTGTGCATTAAATCTAAACCAGAACAAAAGGCTCCTGCGGGTAGGATGGGCGGCCATTCTCAAATTTCTAGACCTTGGGAAGTAATTTGCACAGACATTGTTGGTCCTTTGCCTCGGTCGTCTAAAGGGTTTTCCTATATTTTAGTTATCTCGGATTGCTTTAGTAAATTTTCTCTCTGTTTTCCACTTCGCAAAGCGTCGGCGACAAATATTGTACGTCATTTAGAAAATGATGTTTTCCTTGTGTTTGGCGTACCGCGAAAGATTATCTCCGATAACGGGAAACAATTCAAATCAAGGGAATACATCAAAGTACTATCCTCATACGGTATTAAACCCGCGTACACGTCATTATATCATCCTCAAGCAAATCCGACTGAACGAGTTAATCGCGTCATTAAAACTATGCTAATTTCCTTCGTTTCTGAAAATCAACGACTATGGGACGAATACTTACCAAAAGTAGCTTGTGCCCTTCGGACTGCTAAACATGAAGTGACGGGGCTGACACCCTATTTTATAAACTTTGGACGGGAGGCTAGGTTGTTAGGGAATGACTTAAGGGAGGATACTTCAGATTCCGAAGAAATACAATGTGCTAGGGACAAAAACAAAATAGTTGAGAGAGCTTGTAACTTTAAGGTGGCGTTTCGATAGTCTAGGAAAGAGCTTTTGAAGAACTTCACAGTTTAAAAAGAAACTATATACTTCATATTATTAAGTAATATACCAAAAGATAGCTAAAAATTTGCTGATTGTTTTCATATAATTGAATTCACTCTAACTTTGTTGGGAAAAAAATATGTGAGCCAAAACATAAAATGATGCAAAAATTTGTTATTTAAAATGCTAATATTTTAAATTTGAAGCCCTTATTTACTCCAAACTTTTCATGAAAACCTAGCGAATTGCTTATAGTTTGATTATATGCAAGTGTGAACTAAATCCTTTGTTTATATTTTCTTAAATGTGAAGTTTTGAAGAATTCAGACGATTTGTTTTGATTTATCACACGAAATAGTTCAACGTTTTTGTAACAGATGGCGCTGATATTAATCTAAAATAAACAAAGAAGGCTTTATACGTCGTTACATTAGTTAGAACGATATAGTGTGAATCTTATTCCATCTCATTTGTACTAAGCATCAGTGTTGCCAGACTTAGGGAAAATGGTCTAGATCTAGGGATATTAAGGTTCATCTAGGGAGAAAGGGAATTTAATAAAACATTATATTTATCTTGGGCGTTTTCAAAAATTATTTACAATAAATATAAAAGTAAAAAATACATTTCAAAAATTGTTTACAATAAAGATAAAAGTAAAAAGTTTGTAAGTTTGTATTGTTACTACAATAATGCTCCCTAATTTAACCGAATTTAATAATTTAGATGTTCAGGAATTTTGGACAAAAATTTTATAATTAAAATTGGGGGACAATTATTTTACATGTCCTCTTTTGTCTGATTTAATGTTATGTACTTTACCACACTCTTGTGCAACTGTTGAACAAATTAATTTAAATATAACAAAAATTATTGTTGTTTCGTATGTTTTGTTATGGTATTAGTCCATAGAAGAGAGTGTAGTTTTGCTGTAGCTATTCGTCCTTTATTTATTTTATTTCTGATGTCTGTGTCGTCTCTTCCATCCGAAGTAAGTTTTATTCCTAGGTACCTATATCTATCTGTTTCTTTTATCCATCCATTTTCTATGGGTAAATCGCGTATTTCGAAAAAGGTGTATTTTCATATTTTACATTGAATTATATAATACAAGAAAATTGCTTATCTTGTGAAAATAATCTCTCTAAAATTTTAAACATTATAATTTCAACAACCTCAAATATATTGCTTAATAATTATACTACAGCTAGAGATTATAAAATGTCAAATTCTAAATATATTAAAAAACGGAAATTAAAAATATTATTGTAAAAAGTTTAAATGATTATAAACACGGCTAAAAAATGTTATTATTCGTAAATATGTAAGTAAGGTAATAGTTATTTACGATATAAGTATCGTAATATTATATTACAAAACGGGATGGGAAAACCCATTAAGTTTCGTATTAATACATTACGATACGAATGCATACATTTATTAAAGAAGCAAATAATGATCAATTTATAATGATGAAGGTAAACACAGCACTAAATTCATAAAATTCATTTAAAAATAATTATTCATTCTGTAGGTATCTCTAATTGTTGGTGTTTTCGGTGCTTGTTGGAGAGAAGAATTAATGAAATTAAGATTGTGTGACATTTAAGATAAACAATTTATATTTCAACGATATTTAAGTAAATTTTGTGATTTTATACCTACTTATGTTTATAATAATGTGTTTGTAACAGTTGTGTAACAATAAATATAATATAAACTGTACTACGCTCAATATTCATTCATTCGAAACCTAGGCATTATTAGAAATGATACCTAACATATATCGCTTCATAACTGCACGCAACTTGATAGTTGATAGTTTACGTAGACCGTGTGACGTCATTACAAGCGTTAATGCCAAATATTGGTAAGGAGGCTATGGCTCTATTTATTTGACTCACAGTACACATGTACGCGATGCCGCGCTTTGCAAAAGTACGGGTGGCGCCGACAGAGAGCATACAGCGGATGTAATCATAAGCTTCGTTTCGAAACCCCACCATAAAGATTTATATAAGGACGTGACAAAACGGCTGCAAAAGCATACGTTAAATCTAAAGTTAGGTATGATCTACGACACCGTGAAGTAACTTTTTATCCCGATCAGATGGTGTGGCGGAAAAATTTTGTGCTGTCGGATGCTGCGAAATATTACTCGGCTAAACTGGCAGGGAAATATGTCGGGCCTTTCCTTATTCACAAAAAGCTTTCCACTGACACGTAAGGAATTTAGATGGGAGTACCCTTCAAGAAACTTGGAGTAGTCAACATTTAAAAGCTCACCCGGATAATGACTCGGATTGACGATTTTGGTTAAACTAGTTTTTTTATGTTTTTTCTCTCTTTTTATTTGCTGCTACTAGCAAGTTTTTGGGTAGCAATCTTAGTTTATTTCTTATGTTCTTCTTTCGAATTGTAAATTTTCAAGAAAATTTCCTCAAGTGGTGAGGGGAGAGTTGTTAAGTTTTTTTCTTTCGTTATTCTTTTTCGCCCCTTATTTCGAGCAACCCATTCTTCACGAACGAATTTCTTCAGAATATCACAGTTAAGATGGTTTTGAGGGTCAAGGTAAAGTCACTGCAGTTAAGTAAATTTATGCAGGTTTTAATTAGCGAAAACGCGATTTTTAAGGTGGTAACTGGGGACAAATATTTTTTTAAAGGAGAAAAAAATAGGCAGTCGTTTATAAGATTTATGCGTGGGCAGCTGTACTTCTTTATTGTGAGAATTTGCGATTTGGGAAAAATATCAAACGAAGTTTGGATCGAAAGGACAATTATATTTTTTATTATAATTATCGGCATTGGCCGGATTTGCGAAACCACCGAAAATCAAGTGACTTCAAGCCGCACAACACCGAAGGTAAACCACTTCAGTACTGAATTATTTGATACCCATTTATACGAAAAGCATTTAGTTCTCGCTCATTTTGAAACTCTGCCGCATCTGTAAATTTAATTTTCCGTTGTTTACTTCCTTAACGCAGTGGCGTATCTGACCCTCGGCTGAATCTGACTGTGACTATTCTTTTAGGCTTGTATTCGTTATCGAGACATTTTTATTTTTCTGTCTCCTTGGAACGGGTTAAGAGGGTGAGGAAACCTCTTAGGAGCCTGATCCGTACGTTAAAAGTACTCTGGCGCCATTTTGGCCCGTCGTTGAGTTGGGCTGGGAAGTGTCGCCCTCTTGCGCTACCTACACCGCTGGAAGTTGCTGAAGGCTAAGCTAAGCCAACTCCCTCATTTTTGTTTGTTCTGTTGTCTATGTAAAATCTGATCGGTACGGTTTGTTTATTTGAATTTTCATTATTGTGCAGTTTGCCACGTGATTCCGTAGCTCGCCGTACGTCGTGAAAGCAGTTAGGGTTATCGCCAGTTTTGCGATCTACTTTTTATGCGTGTCACGAATCAACGTTGGTCGACCATCGGTGCCTCTCGTGAAACTGTTGCGCGCTGCTCATATTTTCATCGCCTCGTGGCCCTGATTGCGCCGCCGCGGACGCTCGCTACGCGATTTTATTTTAGTTCTTGTTTTTCCTTATCTCTTCCGATCTATCAGATTGACTGCCTCTGTAGCATCATATTTTAGCTTCTTTTGTCTGTGAACTGTAATACGTGTCCTTTAAAATATACGTTTTTCGTTTATAAGTGGTTCACGTTTGCTCTAAAACGCCCGTCACCCTAATTTTTCCTCTATCTAGGTTTGTTGATCAACATTTTAGGTTGAACTCTACGATATCGATCAACTGGCGCCTTTAATATAAATTCAGAGCTGTACCATTTACGAACCCCCCCTATCTCCACTGAAGCTCGCCGTGGTTCAACCGGCCTTGCACGGGATTGCCCTTCGAGGGCGTAGCAAGATTTAAAATTCGCTCAACACTTTAATCCAGTTTTCGTTGGAAGTCGCGGTGGACAAGATCTATTAATTTTTTGGATGTTACAGTCATCAAGGTCAACCAGAAGTTCATTACCTGTAGGTATCACAAATCCACTTTGTCTGGTAGATATCTAAATTTTAGATCTTAGTCAATTAATATAAACGTACAGTAGTCAATAATCTGGTTGACAAAGCCATTTACTTGTCTGATAAACGGTTCCAACGTAGACAATCTATCTTTGATTTATAACACCTTTATTGAAAACAACTATTCTATTCGTTTCATCGATATCTACATCCAAAACAGATTGAAACACATCCGGAATCTTAATACCTCTGCCCCCCTACCTAATGAACCGAAGAAAATATATATCAGCATACCTATTTTAAACATCTACATAAAAGCTTCACATTGTTATTTACGAATTGAATCTTAGTATTGCATATTGTTTTTTCTCTAATACTAGTAATTTGTTAAGCTGACTGAAACCTAGAGCAGATAGGAAGCTTTTAAGTATCGTTGTTTGCCAACTGCAGCAACATAAAAATTACATAAAAAATTCGAGCAATTACCACAATGCTATTGTCGACCATCTATTGTCAAAAACCACCACCTAGATTTTGAGAAATACAAAATTTTACATTTTGAATCACAAAGATATAAACTGAAAGGGTTTGCATAGTCGGCACTCGATGGAACATTTTAATAAATTTAATAAAAAATAAAAACTTGATTATTCCACAAATATTGATTTATTAACTTGTTTCGTCCTTTCGGAAGCAAAATCTTAAAAATGCATTAAATTTTCAACAAACTTATAGTATTACAAATACAATAGATTTTGATAACCGTTCAAAAATGTTAATGTGAAAAACAGAAGATCTGAGATCTATTTTATATAACTTTCTTGAAGGAAACAAAAACCTGAGTGAAGTTGAAAAAATGAAATAATTGACAGTCATCGAGGTGTGCCTAAATCAAAATTACTTTCAATACCAAAATATTTTATAAATTAGACTCAGGACTTCCCATGGGTTCACCCCTTTCACCACTATTTGCTGAAATTTAGTAATTTAATAAGTTTCTGCTGTCGATACGTTGACGATGTCTTTTATATCTGGAAAGGAACAGGAAGACAGCTTAGTTTATAAATAGTATAAATTATAACATCAAATTTACCACAGAAAAATAAGTAAATAATTCAATCAAGATCTTAGATTTAACTGTAAGTAAAAATAAAAACAGCCTAAAATTCAAAATCTACAGAAAAGCTATATTCACTGATACCATTATTCCTTACGAATCAAAACAAACTAATACAATTAAAATGTTTGCCTTTCACAGTGTAGTTCACAGATTACTGTCAATTCCTTTGAGCTCTTTCGATTAAAACACAATCAAAAATATTGCAGCAAATAATGGTTATAATCCAAGAATTATAGATAATGTGATTAAAAAGAAAAATAGGAATTTTATGTGTGCTAAAATTTATTGTAAATCCAAATCAGGTATTCTTAATCACAAAGAACATTTAAAAAATTATATTCCAGGAATAACAGGCAAATCCTCTCAACAGTTAACTAGACGCGATATTAAAACTATTTTACTTAATAAAAACAACTTCAGAAAAATAGTAGCAAATAACATATAGATATTTTCAAAGACCGAATTAAGTGGAATTTATGAAATTAAATGTTAGGACTGTGATGCTCTATACATCGGTCAAAGTGGTAGAAGTTTAAATACAGAATCAAAGAACATGTGAATTCAATATACAAACCAAATTGTACAACAGGTATTTTTCGAACATTGCATTAAAAACACAGTTACAACGGTACTTTTCCAAATCTAACAAAGAATCATTCTCTGTCAAAACTCATGTTTGAGATATGTTTTTGGAATAAGGAAGTAAGAACACATTTCTAGGTTCCGTATTTTGGGTAATATGATTGCAGTGGATGATCGAGTGACAAAAATATTGAATTGCTTGACAGCTTACCTGTATGATAAACTTATCTCTAAAAATTATAATTACGAACTATGTGAACAGGATCTGTTTTTTGTACCAAATTTAAAAAAAGCTAAATTTAAGGGTTGCTTTTCATATCTTGCCCCTGCGTTATACAACAATATTCCCAATGAATTGAAATCTCTATCAATGAACTCATTTAAAAAGCAAGTGTAATGATTTATTTAACCTATATTTTGAATAATATTCTATGTATCCATACTTACATTTCAGTTCTCATTAAATATTAGATTCAATAAATTTTTGTTTTCTATATATTCAATTTGCTATTTGTAAGTTTGTAAATGACAAATTGTCGACTGTCATATCTTTAATTATTGTATTATGTTTATTCTCCTGCTTTCAAGAAATTATTAATTTGATTATAATTAAAATTATTTTTTGGTTTTTGTTATTTCAAAGTCTTGCTTATTACATGTAATTTAAAAAGTATGTAAATTTCATATAGTATTGGTTAGGTGAAAGAGCAGCCTTTGGCTGAACCTCGCCATTTACTTTTGGTCAATAAAGTTTATATTTATTTATTATCTTAGTCCCATTTTGGCATAATTGGTTCTATTTCACTTAGAATGTCAGTGATTAATAGTAATCCTGATTTCAAATTACTTTTCTACTTCAGATATGTAGATGATATTGTTTGTTGTCTCCCTACAGATCAAATTTAAAACATTATACATAAATTTTACGAGTTCAACATGTCACTTCAATTTACTTTAGAAACAGAAAACCATAATAGTATAATTTTTGTAGATATCACTCTGAGATTCGACTGTATACTGGTGACGTGAAGGTGACTCAGCGTCAGCTGTCAAGTTAAGAAGTAGCATTCAATCGAGTATTTCGATAACAAAACATAATACTACACCTTAATAAACAAACCACATCAGTTATTAACTATAACCAGAATACTAGAGACATCTGTGGTGCCGTAGCGCCAACTTAATCTAATCAGTGGTACCGATAATATTTGAAACCTGCACATCAACACATTATTGTATTACTGGTTAACGCCTTAAAGGCAAACTAATTTTGACAAAAAATATAAATCTGACTAAAAATGAACGCAGAACAACAAACATACGCTGATAAAACAAATAATACTAAACAAAAAATATAAAAAATATCGAATAACCGCATATGTATCTATTTAGCAACTAAAGAAATAGCAAATATACTTACAGAAAACCATAAACACATTGAAATTAATTCCTACAAAATACAAGTAAGACGCCTCATAACACCGTCCATCAGATTAGTACTATCAAACGTATGTCCTTCAATTACACACCATAAATAAATAAATATATCATCACGCCTTTTACCCATTACTGGGTGTGGCACTCTGCCCAAGCAGATCTCGGAAAGTGATTTTTTTTTCGCGTTTACCAGCCGTCAAATCACGGCCCGCAAAGGTGTTAGTAGAGGGAGAGCCACAGGAGTAGATTTAAGGGGAGGTTACCGTTCATGACGTTCAAAAAATCAATTTTTTTAACATAATTTGAATCCTTATATTGCCTAGTATATGTGGTTAAAACGATTTTGTAAAATCTCAAGTAGTTTAGACGTTACAGCGCATTGTGCGGAACCGAGCGCCGGCTGGAAAACAGGTCGCCGAGGCGCTCGGGGAGCGCCTTGCGGGACGACCTTTTTCCGCTACCTGAAATGCCGGCATACATTCCAATAAACCTTATCGCATATTTGACCTTTTCTTGCCTATAGATGGCGTTGATCAGTTTATCTGCAGAAGGTAACAATACAATTACACACAAATTTAAACCCAACGTAGTGACAGTTGTGCGACGATCGCGTAGACGTTAACGTGTTTTAAAAATGCCGAATACGCGTAAATCAAGTCGAAGTGCCTTCCCAAGTCGTCCACGGAAGAAGCGTTTCAAATACGATGCTGAGAAATTAAGAGGCTGAGAACGTATTTGCCAGCACTTCAGCCGCAAAACTGAGGGATGCCGATTACGACAAAATCGAAGTTGACGTTGCACACAACAACGTTATTCTCGATTTTTTAACGGTTTTCAACTTCTTGTCTTCGTGTCTCAAGTGCAAAGAATGTGACGGGGATGTAAAATTCAGCCGCATGTGTCTACGTGGACTGGGTTTCTATTTGCTTGTTACGTGCAAATGCAAACAGCAACTCTCTCGAGCCCGCTTGTAAATACTGCCTACGAAATAAATCGTCGCATAATGTTTGTGATGCGCATATTGGGACTTGGGTTGCAGTCGGTAAACACTTTCTGCGCGTTTATGGATTTATCTGCTGGCTTTGGACATAGCACGTACTACACCTTTCTCCATAATCTACATGAGGCAGCAAAAGGCACATTCGAAATTGCTCGACGAAAAGCGGTTTCCGAAGAGAAGAAGAAAAACGTGGAGGCAGGAAATGAAGAGACGCATTTAAGTGTATCTGGTGACGGATCTTGGAAAAAACGAGGTAACTATAGACTATTTATCAGATATATAGACTTATATAAAATAAATTTGTACAGAATAACAATAGTTTCGATATTTACAGGTTTTTCTTCCTTATTCGGCACCGCCACTTTGATAGGAAAATACACCCACAAAGTCTTAGATTTGCTGGTAAAATCTTCATTTTGCCAAGGCTGCAGAAACTGGTACACTAGACAAGGAACCCCGGAATTTGAGAACTGGTACGAGAGTCACGAAAACGTTTGCAGCATAAATCATTCAGTGCTGGAAAGATGGAAGTTGATGGAATGATAGAAATGTTTTCGCGGTCCGAAGAGTTGCTCGGCGTAAAATATGCAACGTACATCGGCGATGGGGACACCAAAACTTTCCGTGCTCTGCTTGATTGCGACCCATATAGTGACCTCACTGTGCAGAAGAAGGAATGCATAGGTCATGTACAGAAACGGATGGGCACTCGACTGCGCGATGCCAAGAAAACGAATAAAGGTATCGGAGGTAACGGCAAGGGGAAGTTAACGGACAAAGTGATAAAAGATCTCACTTTATATTATGGACTAGCTATCAGGAGGCACCCTGATTCGGCAGACGAAATGAAGAAGGCAGCGTGGGCAACATTTCACCATAAATGTTCCACAGATCACAAACCGCAACATGACAACTGACCGGCAGGAGAATATAGTTGGTGTCAGTGGCGCGTCGCAGAAGCTACGTGTGAACTCGCAGATTTCCGCCATAAGCCTGCTCTACTGAGTTCAGTGCAGCAAGCGATTCGACCAGTATACGAGGCCCTCTCCAGTGACGATTTGCTACAACGATGCACCGGTGGAAACGCCCAGAATGACAACGAGTCCTTCAACGCGAGCGTCTGGAAGCTGGTTCCGAAGCATCTACATTGCGGCGCTAAGACGGTTGAGATATGTGCTTTTATAGCAACTGGATTGTTCAATGAAGGGTATTCATCGATCCTGAAGACGATGAATACGCTGGGCATCGTCGTCGGATGCAACAGTCACACCTTCGCGGTACAGTCAGACAGGAAGCGCGTGGCGGCGGCGGAAGGCAACCTGTCAGAGTACGCGAAAAAGTCCCGGATGGAGAAAATCAACCTGCAGATCCAGCAAAACGAATTTTACGAGGAAGGGGAAGGCTGCCTCTATGGTGCTGGAATAGCTGACTAGATGTAAGTTGTCAAAAACAAACATTAAAAACCATTTTTTATAACTTAAAACTTTAAACGCGTTTTTTTCGTAACATCATTTTTAAGCGCGCGCAACGCGGTACATCTTCAACGGATGAACCGATTTACTTGAAATTTGTTCTACCGTATAGGAAATTTAATTTGGGGGGCCTTATCGCGGTAATATTTTTTGTTTTCGACTTAAACTTTTTTTGCGTGCGTTGATACTAAAAAATCACGGTGGAAAATGACGATTTTTTTTAAACGGCCGCCATTTTGATATCCGGGGTTTTTTTGAAAATCTAAAAACGATAAGGCCCCCCAAATTTTATGTAGATTAATAATTTTTTACCCGTTTTTGTTTCAGATCAATTGACAAGGGGGTGGAACGCTGCGCGCAGACCAATGCACGCGGTGCATGGCTTCAGTCTACAAAACCTACAGCCGCCATTTTGGATTTTTTTTTAATGAAAAAAATTTACATTGTTCTTCATTTATGGGGCAATAAAGTACATTAACTGCCGTTTTAATAATTATTTATTATATATCCGAAAAAAAAATCCCGAAGTTGACGCATTTTTCATGCCTATGAACGGTAACCTCCCCTTAAATTGGTGAAAATTGTTTGTCGCCTGTGGGGATCGAACCAGGGTTCTCAATATACTTCCAAAGAGCCGGACAACCAGAAGGGCTGTCACACATCTGCAGTTTCAGAAGACAACTATACATCTCCGAGGAAAGTAAACATATAGCTGATAGCGTAATCTTTAAACATGAGGAAACATAATACAGAATATATCTGAGTCGATAAGACGTTATCTGCCAAATCTGCAATAAAATAAATCAGCCTTATTCTAAATGTAACAATCAAACCATGATCCAAAATAAAGAACAATACCCAAAAATCAACGAAAAAACAAATAAAAGACCCACCCAACCGATTCAGAACAAGAAGTAACAGACTACACTGAAAACCAATATAAGGAGATAAATACATTGACAGAAAATGAAAACATAACAACACATAATACAAAACCAACAATCAAGAGTTAAAACGCCACCACAACCCAAACTTATGACAATACCCAATTTAAACAACCCGAAAAAAGATCTAAGAAATCAACTGGAACCAGATCAAGATCACAAAGCCCAGCCAGCCAGCAAACATTAGAAGAATAGCTCTTGCCAATGGATGAGGATATCACAGACAACCCAAATAAATATATACTAACATTTGACGAATTAAAAGACCTTATTCAAAATATGCAGACAACAAACGAACAGCCCAGCCATTGCCAGTGAAGACACGACCGAAATAAATAAACTACTAGAAATGCTTGAAACTACAAGATCATTGACTAATAATAAAAACTTGAAAACTAGAATATCACGTCTGATAACAAAAACTACATGATAAAAACAAACCATCCTTGACACCAGCAACAAGTAAGCAACAATGAGCATAATTCAGTGGAACAACAACGGCGTCCAAACTCATCTAGCACAATTTCAATTATTAATACAACAACATCAGCTTACAATTATATGTATCCAAGAAACCAGGCTTAACGAATACCATAATACATAATACCACATCAAATCTGTTTTAAATTATAATGCATGTAGACAGTGTTGTAATATTTAATAATATACCACATGAAGATAAAGATAATTATTCGATTTTTAATCTACATAAGATAATAGATAAATATCGAAATTTTTTAAATATATTTTAGTTCTTTGTTCTTTAATGCTTTGGACAGTAAAGACATTTTTGAGTAAAAAGTAATTGCTGCAGTTCAAAGAGTAGCCAGCAATGAAGAAAGTTTAATTAAAGGTCGAAATAACAACTCCGCAGAATCAATTAATAGTTTTGTCGCTAAATTTGTTGCAGGCAAAAGAGTTAATTTCTCACTGAGAAATGGATATAACATGCGATGTGACAAAGCTATACTTTTTCAAAATTCATAAAATTTTCATGAAAGTCTACAGACATATTTGAGCAGCAGAAACACGGGCGTATACACAAGAAAATATGCAAGTAAAATTCAAAAAAATAAATTAAATAGGACATCAAAAACCGCCAATAAGAAAAGAAAAACTAATAACGGTGCAGATGCTGACTCGGAATATGGACCAAATGCAGCAAATACAATTGAAGACATGCCAACTGAAAAATTTGAAGAAGAAAAAAGTATTTCTGCAATCAATAATGGAAGCCAATAAAATTGAAATATTTGAAGTATTTGTAAAACAAAAGATTCAACACCCATGGGAAAGAAGGTATTTAATTTACTGTATAGCAATTTTAGAGGACATTTGAAGAGAAGTTTCATGTGAAAGTTCAACCAAGTGGATTATCATGGATGAAATATTGCCATTCTTGATCTGATTCTCCAGATGGGATTATAAGCAATGACAAAATTATTAAAATCAAATCCAATCGAAGACATGTACGTGGAACTCCTACTATTGTCAAAAATTCGGAAACTAACTCCACCCAACAGTCGTCCTATTACTTAAAGCTTGTACTATCAGAATACTAGAGGTTTAAACTCTAAGGGGCATATATTTTATACTAATTGTTGTAGTTTTTCTTTTGGGATGAATCGGAATGTCAAATTAAGTGATAATAAAATTATTTTAAACCCCAAAGGTTAAATATACGGCATTTCGGAAAAAGGCAACGTGTAAATTAACAGAAGTGATAACAAACGCAGAAAAGTGAGTGAGTGGCAGTGTTCGGAAATTTGGGAAAGTTAAGCGAAAGGAAGAACAGTGAAACAGTGTACGATTCAACTTGGACGGTCTGATAGCATCATAAAGACTTCAAGATATGAAACTGCGGCTTACTCTACATTTGGTAAATAACCCATATTTCTATGGTAATTTCTTTAAAGTAAATCCACAACTGTAAGTAATTAACGTATAGTTAATTAATTTATAAAGAATGCGAATAGAAGAACATTGTGTTATATAATCAAGGTCAACTAAATCTCAAATCTGTATCAGTAGTAGTAACAATAAATTCTACATTTGGTAAATAACCCATATTTCTATGGTAATTTCTTTAAAGTAAATCCACAACTGTAAGTAATTAACGTATAGTTAATTAATTTATAAAGAATGCGAATAGAAGAACATTGTGTTATATAATCAAGGTCAACTAAATCTCAAATCTGTATCAGTAGTAGTAACAATAAATTAACAGCATGAATGTCCATAAGTAGTAACTTAATCTTAATCTTAGCAATCCAGTTCCGGTATAAAACACAATAAACATCGAATGTAAATTTAGCATTAGATTAGGTATATAAATAATATTTTATTTCAGGAAATGTAAATTCAAGAAATGGCCACAGTTTTGGTTCTACCTCCGGTTCAGGTTAACATAAGTGATTTATACAGATATTATGGAAAACGACGCTCGAAATTACTACTGGCACATGATCTTTAACTCGCATATTCTGGCAACGATCTGACATAAGAACATACAAAGAACACTGACTAGGCCTGAACATTGGAAAACGATTTCGATTACCTTGACCATTTTATGTGTCTTTATCTGGCAGATATTGAATAATTACACCAAGGAGTGATTGGAAATATCCTTTGGAACAACAAACTGGTGTCAGTGGTGAATATTCCAGGGGATGGTAACTGTCTTTTCTCAGCAATCGCACATCAGTTGTTCGACAAAACTATGCAATCAAGCCATCGTTTATTGGCTACCAATGCAGTGAGACAAATAGCAGCACAACACATTCGTCAAAATCCAAAAAGTTGGAGTATTAAATACAGAATACGATAAATGAAATTAACGCTTCAAACCCGCAAAACGCGATGGGCATGGAAGAATTCTTACAAAATCTGATCATACCTGAATTTTGGGGAGGAGTTGAGTTAATCTCAGCAATCTGCAATGAAATATGGGTAACAATAGAAGTTTATCAGAAAGGAGGATCAGTTATTACTTTCCAAGCAGACACATGAGCAAGCACAAGAACGTTGCGAATAATGTACAGGAACATGACAAAAATCAGCTCGACCAGAAATCACTACGATAGTGTAAATAAAGTAACAGACACATCTGTAAACCAATATCAGTCACAACAGCAATGAACGCAACCATTAACACAAGCAGGAAAGAATAAAACCTACATCCTTGGTAACATCTGCACTTGGAATGTAAGAGGATGCACAAGAATGGAAAAGAGAAAAGCAATAGACCAAACACTAAGAAAATACAACATGTCTACAAGAAACTCGACTACATACAGGAAATACATCCACTCTCAATTATCACTGGTATTTAAGCGGAAATAAAAATCAGAAAATAACCAGAGAAATTACTATATTAACACCAATGACCAACTATAAGGTTACCGCTGTCTCAGAAAACATTTGTTTCATAAAAATAAGGTTACAGAACACACCAGTAAAAATAATTACCACGCATATATCCACAAAGAACAAAGAAAAACAAGAGGCTATTCAAAAACTGATACACGAAGTAATGAAATATCCAAGAAACAATACATTAATCTTAGGAGACTTCAATGCACATATAGGAAGACCTGACACCAGAAGATGCCACATGTCGGAAAACAATTGTACCACCACGTCACAAATGAAAATGGACAAGAACAGAAGAACTTAGCTCTACTCTCGAATTCTAGATTAGTCACCACGTGGAGCAATTCCGTTACTGTAAAAGTCACCTGGAAGAACAAAACGACAGCATCACAACTAGATCATATGTTAGTCGCCAAGGATGCAGCCACTCTTCAGCGCAGAACGAAGATTTCTCCGGTGCATGTGCAGGTTAAAGATGGCCCACCCGTCCGCAGAAGTCCATGAGATAGCCCGTATGCAGCCGCTAAGTCACAGACTACAAAATCTACAAAAACGCTACGTGGAGAAGACTGTCGCCGGTAGCAGAGTCGGACTCACTACACTCCAGCAACCAGCCCCAGCAGCAACCAGGAAGCCGAGATACAAGTATCTGCACCCTCCATCAGTGCTTCTACAGCGAGCCGAAATTCTTCCAGACCAACTCCAGGAGCAGCTGGAAGCATGTCCCCTGGCTTTCCGAACATGATCCAACACCCTTAATCCAGCATCATCTCATTTAGTTATCAGTGTCCCTCTAATAATGTTGACTATTAAGATCCATATGTTCGTGTGTGTATGTGTATGTACATAATTATACATTTAATCAGCGTATGTAATACTGTACTATATTTTAATTGATATTTTTTCTGCTATTTTTTATGATTTTTTTTATTATGTTTTTTTTTATCAATGTTATTATGTTTTTTTTTGTACAAAAATCCATTCACTTGTGCATAAGAGGGCAAGAGCCCTATAATTGCATCAAATTTATGCTATTGTATCGCTATGTTTACCTCTGTATAAAAAAAATAATAATAAACATATCTAAGTCTAAGTCTAAGGACATAGAAATCAATATAGTTAAAACAAGAGCGAAGTGGGTACTAGAAAAACAAACGACCATAAAATCCTGATAGGAACTATAGTAACAAAGCTACAAAGTGGACAAACACACCAAAGCAGCCATTAACAACAACAAAACTCTCTTGGCATGTCAGTGCACTTCGGGACGAAACAATCAGGGGAAAATACCAAGAGACTATCGGCAGTAACCTACAGAATATATCGAAGGAAAACTTGTATGTGGCACAATATTTCTGAAATAATAAAAAATACGGCAGAAACGACGTTGAAACGAGTCACATCACCAATGACTCCGAATCGCAGAAAAGCCATGGCAAAATACCAACAAGTACCACCAAATTCGTCAACTACAGCAAGAAACTTAGCTGAAACGAGAAAAATACACAAAACGAAGCTTACGAAAAACACGAAAATCTAAATGTGAAAAATTCTTTCAGAACCTGGAATTAGTACATCCACTAAAAAGACTAAGGAAAATATATAAATACATAAAAAGAAAAGAAACAAAGCAGCAGTAGACCAACATACATTCCAATAAGAGGATGGGAACAGTATCAACAAAAAGAATCCGGCAAAGCAATCAACTTAATTGATCATTGAGCTATAAGTAAACCTCCTGACTATAATTTCATAATAACTACGCAGAACTCAGAGCAACAAAGCACCAGGGCCAGATAACATAAACTTAGAACTAATAAAATACGCATCGGAAAGCTTAATTGAACAAATCAAGGAAATATTGAAAAAGGCCTGGATGAAGAACGAAAGTCCTAAAATTTTCACGCATACAATACAAGTACCCATACCTAAGAAATCAAGGCCATAATCCACAGATCACTACTGACGGTTTTCATTAAGCTGCAGCATTTATAAAATATACACCAAATTTTACTCCAGAAAATAGATGAGATAATAAAGATCCAAGATTACCAAACAGCATTTACAACAGATAGATTTACAGACGACCATATATTTACTATTAACCGATTAACCGACGAACGCTGGAGAGAAGGAAAGAGGACAATCATAACATCCTTAGATCTGAGCAAAGCTTTTAACAATGTCTCTCATGATACCCTAGTAGCAATCCTGAAACACCGAAAGACACCACACCAGTTAATAAATAGAATCATAAAAGCAACAATACATGAAAAAACAGCCACTCAATTGTACAAACAAAAAAAAACAGAATTCCTAGATTAAAAAAAAGGAGTGAAACTAGGATGTCCATTATCACCACGACTGTTTAATATTGTCCTAGACGAAATAATCACGACCACAATAGAAGTCTTACAACAGATGAAGATAAATGAAGTTACACAAGAAATCCATGTACCGCTAGTACTGGCATACACAGACGACCTCACCATGATAACCGAAATGGAAAGGAACTGGAAAAATTTTAGATGAAATAAAATCGAATATAGAATTAACGGGATTGGAAATAAATGAAAAGAAAGTACAATACTAATAAAAGACCCACTACAGATGAAAGTATCAGGATTATAGACGACCACAAACTAATTTCAGTTAGTAACGCGATATACTTGGGGTCAAACATAAATAATCATCTTTGTAGACCGATATAGTAAAGGAAAGAATCAAACCGGCTAACAGGGTAACAAGGACAATATTAAAGTTTGCGGAAACACATAATCTACTCTGGAAAATAACAAAACATCTATAAAAAACAATAATCGCACCAATAATAATTTACGGAAGGAAAGGACGAGCAATGACAAAAAGAAACAGGAAGTCAATCAGAAGAACAGAGCGAAGTATCATAAAACACTTATACAGAATAAGTAATAAATAAACAATAACAGCAAATTCAATAATACCAACAGCAAGGAAGTTGCTCGACAAAAAATCTATATACAAGAGAATACGAATTGCAAGAATTAGATGGTGGGCACACATACACAGAAGACCACAGGGAAGCATGCTACAAAATGCATTGAATTGAGAGCAGCCAGAATGAAAGTGGGAAACCCGTATAATAAATGGACCACAACATTGGAAGAAGATATAAGAGAATAATAAAAGAAGACTGGAAAGAAATGACAGAAAACAAGATATTGATTAAATAAACCACCAATAAAAGCTAGGAAACAATGAAATCCTCAGACAGTAAATATAGTGAATAAGAAAATTGAAAAAGCAACAGCAATTGGGAAAGCAATTCAACTACTTGTAAATTGAACTGCATTTTGGAAAGAAGCAACAAAGTGTGGTAGAATCCCACGTTAAAAAAGTCACCCAACACTGATTTAACATTTAAATTGGGGAGTCCGCTGGACGTTAAACTTTTTTGTGTATCGTGTCGTCGGCTGATTTGCATTGCACTATGTCTTTCATTTAAGGTATAAGCAGATCAGTCCAGCTCTTGCCAGAAACTGGGCGGAGTGTAGTGTATTGTCTTTATGTCCAGGGTGCATGGTCCGGCCTGACGATTCTGTTCGGATATTGAATAATTATTATTCAATACTTAGCAGAATGTAAATAAACCAGGATTGGCTCTAGGGCCCGCCATGAATCTCTAACAGAGCAGAACAGAACAGAACTAATTGTTGTAGTTTTTCTTTTGCTGTCATAGTTATATCAGAAACTTGGTTATCTGAATCTTTTAATAACGGAGAATTATTTTCTCCTGCTTATAATATTTTGATATGTGATCGTAATTTTTATATTTCAGGTAGTTCTAAAGTTGACGGAGTTTAAATTGCTCTTAAGAGCCATTTTATTTACGACGTGTTAAATACTTCTCATATGAAGTCTATAGTTCCATTAATTGATCTTATTGCTTGTAAATGTTACTTAGATACCCAAAAAGTTGTCATTTGTGCTATTTAAATTCCTCCTGATATTACCGTAAATGATTTAAAAAAAATTATGGATGCAATCCAGATGCTACTGATAAATGAACATGTAATATTTTTAAGGGTTTTCAGTGTACCGTTTTTAATAACAAGTCAATAAATTGTACCAAATCTTCTTCTCTTCACAGCTTATGTGAATTACCGAATCTCGCCCAGCATAATAACGTACGTAACATGGAACTAAATACTCTAGATCATGTATTTTCGAATTTGACTGACAATATTTTGGTTGAAATTACCTTACCATTTGTCCGTGAAGATTGTTATCACCCGGCACTTGAAATTGATTTTAATTTTGTATTCTCTAAAAATTTACCTAAATTTACACTTTCTAATAACGCACGTTATGATTTCCGTATAACTAACTTTGTACAACTTTTGCATAATCTCAGCGACATAGATTGGTCTAATTTATATAATTTTGATAATGTTTATGATACACATAATTTATTTTATGTAATGCTCTACGAAACGTTAGACAAGTCCGCTCTGAAGTTTTTTAATGTGGAATCCAATTTTCCTACTTGGTTTAGTTCTCGCATAAAATCATATATAAAGACTAAAAATTATTACAGGAAAAAGTGGAAATGAATCAAGAATCCCTGTTATTTTATTGAATTTAACAGATTACGGGCCCTGGTCAAACTTGAAGTTAAGGAAGCTTATAATTCTTACCTTCGGTCTGTCGAATGTAATATTAAAAGTAACCCTGCTGAATTATGGTTTGTTTGTAGATATGAAAAAAGGTGCCACACGTATTCCTGGCAAACTACACGATGACAAAGCAGAATATACAACACCTAGTGAAATTTTTGATGCTGTTGCTAAACATTTCTCTAACCTATTTTCTATTAGTTCCGATTCTGACGCTACAGATGTTCTTGGTAATAATTCCTCTTTCATTCTTAGTCCGGTAACAAAATGACCTCTATTGGGGATGAATTACCTAGCTTTCTCCTAAAAGATTGTCATTTTGTTTGCAATATGTTGATCCTGTGTTTCAATTTTGGAAAAGAATTTCCAAAACAAAAGATTGTAAATTAATTTATGCTAGACCTCTGTCTTTTATAATCAATTTGGCTATTACAAATTCCACCTTCCCTGATCGTTGGAAAAGAACTCTTATAACTCCGGTTTTATAGAAAGTTGGTAAAACCTGCATAAATAATTATCGTCCTATCTCTATTTTAAATAATTTCAGTAAGGTCATTGAAATGTAAATTTACAATTGTAATTATATTACAGTAAGTCATTTATCTTAATAATTCTGTAATACACAAAGAGGTAGATCTAGCAATAGATTAATAATAAATCTACCGAGAGACCGGCACAGTCTAACACACATAAACAATCCATGACCTTTAGTTAACAATCAAGTGATTCTGATAACGATTCAGATATCGAACTAATCACTGCAAATATTATTAACTTTTCCCTTACATCTAGTACACTAAACATTATGACCACTACAACTTTATCAGAGATTAAAAATCTCTGCGATATTATTCCACAACATGAAATACTAAAATTGTAAATAATTTACTCTCATCAGTTGATGAAGTTTATTTAACGCTTGTCACTATTACGCTAAGTCCAATTCAAAGAACTTATATATTTGGTTTAGTTAAAAGTAAACTCATACAAAAAGCTGCAGCAGTTCCAGTTTGACTTTTATAGTGGCAATTACGTGCAATTAGTGCTAAGCAAAAGGAATAGTTTTCTCAACCATAACAATAGGAAGAAAAAAACAGATTCATCAGAACATAGGTAGAGCTCTCCATTGAGGCACATGCCTCCTCCAATAACAAACCCTCATCCTTAAAATATCATAACCTGATTAAAATATAAACAAAACAATCAACACTTATACAGCCATCTATAAACAAATAGTATAAACACTACAACTCCAATCACCTCCTAAGTACAGGGGCGCACAAGACAAACCAAATTAAACATGCTCTCGACATCTATCAACAACAAACCAAACGAACAAACAACTTCTGCAAAGTCAAACTAGCAGCAATCTGTAATAAATAGGCAAAATAAAACTTACTTGGAAGCAACAAAGAAATCTACTACACCAATAACTACATTTCCCAAAAAACAACAAGCTATTATCATGAATGCAGTAGACAGCCTGAAAATAAAGATTACATCTTCTGTATAGGCAACATTATAGGACCAAAAAATATTCTGTTTTCATCAAAAATCTCAAAGAACAGAATATGCATCTACAGGCAAACAGTTATAATGGTAGACGAAATAGTAACGAACCATAACGTAGTAGACATAAATGGACACTCTATCAATATTCGCCGAATGATAACACCCGCAAAAAGAATAATATTGTTCAATGTCTGCCCTTCTATCCCACACTCAATAATTGAAGAATCTCTGAAAAACACAGAACTAAACTTAGCTTCACCAATATAATTTCTAAGAGTTGGAATGCAAGAGACTGAGTACTAAGTTTCAGACGCCGAGTATATATAACCACAAATGACATCACACAAATTCCACCATCCATAACACTCAATTACGAATACAGAATCTTCTTAAGCGAAGAAATGCTTCGTTTGCAAAAAAAACAAGACACACAAGCAACCACTGCCAAGAAGCTAACCATGATGTAAATATAAACAGCAACCAACAAACAGCAACAACACACTAAACACCAATAAACACGAAACAATAAATAGATCAAGAAGAAACTTAGATAATTGGAATATCAGTCTAAATTATTTTTAAAATGTTACAATTCCGACGTTTCGGCGATAACCATCGTTATCTTCAGGGATCCACAAAATAAATAACAATAAGACTTATTAAAAGAAAACCTCAGAAACAAAAAAACTTACATGTAACGTCTAATAATTGACATAAACAAATTGTTTAAAAAAACTTAACATAATTAGTCACAAATTAAAAGAATAAATAGTCAAAAATGTTTAAAAATTACAACTCTTAAGAATTAACTATAAAACACATTAAAAAGAATATTACAAAAATAATTATCAGTTTTAAATCTAGTACAAGAATGAGAACAAAAAAATGAAATAAATTTTTACAAACAAATTAAACCAACGAATCAAGCATGAAATGGAAAAATAACAAAATAAAAGAGAATGATAAAATGTAGTTGGGCAAAATAAAATACAATAGTGTATTGTATTACACACACTGATTTTTTATTAAATTGCAATAAATATTGCTTAAGTTTTCTATGTCCGTCTGTGGATTAATGTTGTCCTATAGTGTCAGGTATAAATTCCCCAACTTACAATTCAGAAAAATATTTAAGCCAAGTTCTTAGTAATATGGAAAATGAAGATTATTATGTGAAAAATTCAATCGACCTTATTAACACCATTTCGTGTATAAAAATTCCGGATAATTATATATTAATATCATTAGATGTAGTATCCCTATTCACTAATATTCCATTAGAATTAATAGTAGAAGTTATAAAATTAAAGTGGAACATCATTAGTTTAAAAACCAATATACCTCAGAAAGAGTTTTTAGAATTTATAGAATTTTGGTACAATAATAGCTATTTTGTATATGACGACAAAATATACAAACAACAATTCGGTACAACAATGGGGTCTCCACTTTCACCTGTACTAGCAAATCTTGTTATGGATCATGCGGTTTCTTCCATACTGCAAAAGCTACCATTTGAAATTACATTTAAAAAAAAATATTTAGACGACATATTAACAATTGTACCTGCTAAGAATATTAAATTAGTAGAAGATGTTTTCAATAGTTTTCATAAAAATATACAATTTACGTTAGAATTAGAAACCAACAATCAAATTCCGTTCCTAGACATCTTAATAATACACAACAAGGATAACACTATATCCACAAAATGGTACAAAAAACCCACATCATCAACAAGATATTTAAATTACATCAAAAACTTAATATTGCCACTAGCTTAAAAAACGAGCGCTTCAACTCACATCCAGTATTTATCACTCATAAATAAATAACACAGTTAAAAATTTATTAAAAGCTAATAACTTTCCCAATAAAACAATAAATAAAATTTTAAATAATACAAAAGGAGAGTCCATTGACATAAGAAATAATAAAATTGAAATAAAATACATATCTATGCCTTATATTCAACGCTTAACTCCTAATATTAAAAAACTACTTAAAGAAAAATGTGAATTAACCATAGCTTACAAACTATATAAAACAATTAATGATTTATATAGTAAAATCAAAGATAAAACTAACTTAATTTATAAAATACCGTGTTCACAATGCAACAAACAATATACAGGCCAAATAAAAAGATATTTAAAAACTAGATTAACAGAACATAAATGAAATTGTGAAAACAAAAATAAAACTATAAAATGTGCCTTAGTGGAACACTCAAAAAGTAACAACCATCAGTTTGAGTTCGACAACACAAAAATATTAAAAAATGAAAAAAATTTAAATAAAAGATTAACATTAGAGATGCTATATATATAGTCGAACAAAAACAACATTAATGCACAGACGGACATAGAAAACTTAAGCAATATTTATTGCAATTTAATAAAAAAATCAGTTTGTAATTAAGGTTCCCACAATACACTATTGTATTTTATTTTGCCTAACTACATTTTATCATTCTCTTTTATTTCGTTATTTTTCCATTTCATGCTTGATTCGTTGGTTTAATTTGTTTATAAAAATTAATTTCATTTTTTTGTTCTCATTCTTGTACTAGATTAAAAACTGTAATAATTATTTTTGTAATATTCTTTTTAATGTGTTTTATAGTTAATTCTTAAGAGTTGTTGTAATTTTTAAACATTTTTGACAATTTATTCTTTTAATTTGTGACTAATTATGTTAAGTTTTTTTAAAAAATTTGTTTATGTCAATTATTAGACGTTACATGTAAGTTTTTATGAGGTAGGTGGCGCAGTGGGCCCGGGGTTTGGACAAACTACCGGGCGCGTCCCCAGGTGGCGGCCATCTTCGTAAGGAGGTGGCTAGTGGCGGCTATACGTGGGCTCTCTGGATTTAAAACCCCGGTACGAGTTCTGCTAAAGCTGTCACCGCGGACCAGTCTTCCTGACCCAAGCTGTCGTATCGTGGCTAAGGGTTTACACCAGGGAGACGGCGCCAAGAGACCGACGCGTTGGCTGACAGTCTCCTGTTAAACCGCACACCTCTCTGCTGACTGTGGGTCATTCTACGGGGCAGAACAGGTGGGGGGGGGGGGCATGGTTTCGACACTGTGCCCAAGAGAAGCAAATCTCAATAAAAACCCTAAATCTCAAGGTGGGGTGACCCGGCCGAAGTGATGCGTGACTGGATAGAGGACCAGCCAAAGCGAGGTTACCCTCCGGATTTGACAAATCCAGGTTGTATTAGGCCCGGGTAGACAAGGACTCGTTAGTCGTGGCAGACTACCTGTCTAGGAGAAGGACACTCCGAAATCAAACCGCGGGTAGACAGGGCTCGTTAGCCTTGGGTGGCAGCCTGTCTATCCGAAATTAAACCGGGTGTGAATGGTGTGGATGGTGCGTGCAGGAGAGAATGGAGTGGTGGCTGAGCTGTTATGTTTTGTTAGTTTGTTTGTTTTGTTTTAGGCAGCAGCACCGGAGGGCTGTCAGTGAAATCCCCATGTATCCTAGCGACCCTCTACGAGCAGCATATGATGCAGACTACCCAGCTAGGCGAAAGCCTGGGCTACGTTGCAACCTTCCGTCCTCGGGCGGTAGGACCTCGTAGCCTTACCGGAGATAAGGAAGAGTCTCCTGGGGAGCTGGAGCTGCAAATGATTATGCTGTGGTTATGGTAACATCCTATGCGAAGCAGTGGGGCAGAGTAGCTGGCAGTCTGAGTCCTGACTTCAGGCTTCAAGAAGAAGCTACCATGGACGACAAAGCCATGGCGACACCCGGTGAGCTCGAACGGGGACTCTACTGAGATGGCACCGCCAAGGAGCACGGCAGCCTCCCACATCCTGTCCAAAGGCATGTATTTTGCAGCAACGTGGGAGGGCTGCAACTACGCGCGGCCATGGGTGGAGTCTGCCAAGAGCACGCATCGGAGCGTTCCGGGGTAAGTGGTCTTTGTCATTCTAAAATGGCCTCTTCCTTTATTAATAAGATAGGGCAGCTGGAGAGCAACACAACAAGAAATAACAAGGGCAAAGAGGAGAGTAATTCCGACAGGAAAGCGAAAATATTACAGGAAAAAATCGCAGAGGAAGGAGAGGGGCGAGACGAGAACGGTAGTGGGAGATTTACAGAGCAGGAAATCATCGATATCTCAGACGTATCGGCAGTAGGTGAAGATACGAATAATATAAAAAATAAAGGGAAACCAAAACTTAAGAAAGATGTAGAGGAAGAAACCGAAATAGAAGCAACCAAGAGTGTTGACCTAGTAGATTTAGGCGTCTTTTGCGGAAGAGGCCTGCCTAGAACTCCGCCATTAGGGGTGGATAATCTTAATCAGTCTCTACACGAGATCAGTAAGATTATAGCAGACTTTGAGGAGCAGGAGGTAACTAAGGAAAACACTATCATAGACCGCATTCTAAGAACACAGTCTGAAGACTCCAACTCTGCCATGGAATTGGAGAGTCAGGAAGAAGCAGGTATGGCCGAGAAACCCCCTAAGGGGAGGCTCCCGTATCGTACGCCTAAGAAGCACAAGGATTATACGCAGGAGATGGCGGACCTGCTACTTGAACTCGACCAGTGGGTCTACGAGAAAGTACCGTCAACAGCAAATATGATCAAGCAGATTACCACCAAGCTGCATGCTGCTTTCTTCAACATGAAAAGGAATAAGGGGACCACTATCAAATCCTTGAGAAGAAGTGTAGAGAAAGTGGAAATCTTTGCTAAGGGCTTAAATAATAGCCGGCAGGAGGCAGAGCTGAAACTTGAAGGTCGATAACAAGCGGCGCTGGAGAAAAATCGGCTAGAGATGGAATCGAAGCATTATAAAGAGATCCAAGAGATTAAGGAAAATACCAGCACGGCATAAGAAGCTATGCAGGGGTGACAGGACTGAACGAGGAGGAGAAAACGGCGAGGATAGAGGAGCAGCTTAATAACCCGAATTGGAGTTTTCAGGAAAGATGGGCACTTCTCCTGGAAAAATGGCCACTTAAAGCAATCGAGACGGTTAAAATTAATAGGGGCAACCCCCTGGAACAGGGGATTGATAGCGTCGTTCTGGTGCACTGGGAAGGCATAAATAATAAAAGCACAAACCCGATCATTAGAGATATAAGGGAGAACTATTCGGGAGGGAAGGACCTTATAGATAGGAAAATAATGAACATAAATATGACCTCTTTACAGTGCACCAGTGAACTAGATGTGGAAGGAGAGGAAGAGAAAGCAGTCAGGAAATCTACCTGGCTGACAAGTATTAAGGTACCAGCAGGGGAGAAGACTGTAGACAAATGGGAAGGGGTGTATAACTGCCTACAGAAAGCAATTAAGAAAAGGTTGGACGGAGGGGGTGGAGAATTCAGCCTAGTAGCAGGGAATCTGGAACATGACATGGCAATCGCGAAAATGGCAGATGCAATTACATGGTAAGGAGGTTCTGGGGTGCTATGTTCATAGGCCACAGCAAAAAGCCCGGAGAAAGAGCAGTGCACTCACAGAAGTAGCAGGGTTGCAGGTAGAAGCCCCCCGTTTACTACAAACAGAGAACGAATAAAAGAAGAAGAGGCTCTACTGCCCCTAGGTACAGCAAAATAAGCGACACAGACGCTATAATTATCAGCAGCACGACAACGAGAACTTACTCTAACATGCTGCAGAGCCTGAGGAGCCTCAAGCCGGAGTTGGAGAAACATGGTATAGAAATTAAGGATCAACATAGATCGGCTCGAGGAGACTTGGTGGTGGTCATAAAAAAAGATGGAAACCAGTTAGCCCAGGCGAAGCAAGTTATCAGTAAAATGGGAGGCGATATTAAACTGAGACCAGCAGGGGGTGGAAAGAGAATTTTATTCCTGTCAGGTCTAGACCAATACGCCACGAAGGAGGAAGTAAGGAAGGCGCTGGATAAAGTCCTGGATACGGACACTAAGGATGCCATTGTCATCGAGGGGCTGGGGAGCACCTACCGAGATAGAAAGAGTGCTACCCTCAGGACAACAGAGGCATTTGCAAATAAGTTGTTGGACATACGGAAAATGCGCGTCGTGTACAACGAATGCATCATTAGGGCACGTGTTAGCATCCCGCGGTGCACAAGATGCAAGGATATCGGACATATGGCATTTAAATGTGAAGGGTGCTGAGGAGGGCCACGATCAGGGCAGTTGTGACAAGACGCCACTATGCTTTTCGTGTCCCACAGGGAAGGGGGCGCATAGGACGGCGACAATGGCATGCCCGGCGTTTAGGGATCTAGTTAGGCAAAAGACAGAGCTAGAGAGGGGTGGTCGGAGACCCACAGACATAAAGACATCGGACACAGAAAATGGGGAACAAAGTAACCAACAAATATAGGAGTAGGGACCAGGGTGACCCTGGGAGTAGGGAGCAGGCCACGAGGCTTAGGGTACTACAGGCAAATTTAAACAGAAGCAAAGACGCCCACGACGCAATGGCCTGGACGGTTGCAGAACAGTACGTGGACCTGGTGGTGGCAGCAGAGCCGAACGCCAATATTGCGGTGATTAATTCGGGATAGGTATGCCGCAAGCTTAAAGGTGAGTGTGACACTGGAAGAGGGATTTTTAAAATCACGCAGTACCATGCCTCGAAGAGTATTACGTGGGTGGAATTTGGAGGCATAAGATTCCTGTTACATGAGCCCAAACATCAGTCTACAGTGAAGTAATTAACAAAGACTTAGATACATTTAAAGCATGGTGCGATAAAAATTACTTATTTATTAACTGTGATAAAACTGTATACATGACATTTACATTTAAGGGTGAACAGAAACTGTTAAACATATACTTAGAAAAGACTCAACTAAAGATTGTTAAGAAATATAAATATCTAGGCTTGTGGATAGACTTTCAATTCCAGTGGGAGGACATGATTCAAAACATCTGTAATAAAATAATACCTGTAACAGGAGCACTATATCGTTGTAACAAACTGTTAACGAATAGGGCAAAGAATCATATTTATTATTCATTTGTATATTGTCACCTAAGTTATTTAATTGCAACATGGGGTTCTTGTAGTACTTCCATGTTTAACAAGGTACAACGACTACAAAACAAGGCTGTCAAATCAATTTACAACCTGCCTAGACTTACTCCCACTGAACAAGTATATGCTCAAACCAATTTAAGTAATATTAAACAAATAAAAATAATTCAGCAATGCACGTACATTAATAAAATAAACAATTTCAGATATAAATGTAATATAAATTATGTAGCTGGCAATGACATTTTTGATATAACCACTAGGCATTCAAATAATTTAAGATTATTCAAATGTAATACCTTTAAAGCATACCAGTCAACATACAACAACTGTATTTTAGAATACAACAGATTAAATGATGTTCTAAGGGGTATAATTCCGGTAAAAAGCTTAAAAAAAGCATTTATAAAGTATATAAAACGAGCTGACTACTTGTGATAGTATTAGTCTATTACTATTAGAAGCTTTGTTCATTTGTTTGTAAATTTTTTATTTTCTTCTTTTAATTTCCTGAATTATGTTATTATGATTATGTTACTTAATTTTATATTCTCTTGTGATATACTAAATAAGCAATAGTTACTGCAATAATTTATTATTTAACAAAAATTAAACTGTTATTTTTTGTAATGTAATTATTAAGGACCTGGGTACCTGTGCTTGCACTGTTTACAGGATCCCAAAATGAGTGAATAAATAAATAAATAAATAATAGTTCGTCTGCAATCTGAAATAAATACGGGTAGGAGCACAATCCTTAGTGGAGACTTCAACGCGAAGCACGCTGTCTGGGGCTCTAGGACAAATGACGCCAGGGGAGAAAAGCTCCTGGACCTCATATACCGTGCCGATATGTGGGTCCATAATAAGATGCGAAACGGAGGTCTGTGGAACACGAAGACTCTGAACCCTGTTAAGGGGGAGGAGGCAATCAGGGGAACAGTGGTGCCAGAAGATGTAGTAGCGATGGAAGGAGCGCTTGCAAGCATATGTGATGCTGCAATGGTAAAGTGCACTCAGAGAAATCCGCGAAGGTACATTGGTGGACAGAGGACATAGCCATGCTACGTAGGAGCTGCCTGGGCAAGCGCAGAATGTATCAGAGAGTTTGTGCTAGAGGGGAGGGGGACCGGAGAAAAGGCAAGCTCGAGCTATCTACAAGGCAGAGAAAAAGGCCCTTAGCTTAGAGATCAAGAGCAGCAAGAAGCAGAAGTGGTAAAATTTGATTGACTCTGCCGAGGATGATATATGGGGTAAACCCTATCAACTTATAGTTAAGAGGACGGGAATAGGGACATCAGTATCACCCTCGGAAGAGGTTGTAGGAAAGGCGATAGGCAAACTCTTTCCGACTCACCCTCTTGTAAGATGGAAAGGTATAATAGCGACGGGGGAATTCCCTGAGATTACAAAGGATGAAGTGAGTGAGGCGGCGGCGAGGATGAAATCCAAGAGGGCCCCAGGCCCAGATGGTATACCGCCCGAGATCGTCAAAATGGTGGCTGGAGTGAGGCCAGAGTGGTTCTTGCCAACCCTCAATAAAGCCCTCAAAGAAGGTAATTTCCCTGCACCATGGAAAAGAGCAAACCTAGTTCTGATTCCGAAGCCCAATAAAGCAGACATGACGGTCCCATCTGCGTATCGTCCACTGTGCTTACTTAGCACAGTGGGAAAACTCTTCGAACAAATATTGAAGCGCAGGATCACAGCGCACCTCGAGCAAGGCAGGTACCTAACGGACAGCCAGTACGGGATCCGTGAAGGTAGGTCAGCGCTCCAAGCGATGAAGCTTGTATTTGAGACGGCATGCAAGGAAAAAGAGAAGAAGAGTACCAGAGGATTATGCGCTTTTCTTACTTTAGATATTAAAAACGCCTTCAATTCTGCGCCGTGGCATAAGATTATGAAGGCTCTAGAAAACATTAATCTACCGGCCTACCTGAGGAATATAGTAGGATCCTATCTGGACAATAGATGGCTCGAAGCTGCTAGGTTGCAGCACCAGATCAGCTGTGGAGTACCCCAAGGATCTATTCTTGGCCCCACGCTGTGGAATATATTCTATGATGAGGTGCTGCGGCTAAGGACTACTGTAGGGGTAAAGCTGGTAGGGTATGCAGACGATCTAGGCATCATCGCCACGTCCAGGACAGAGGAAGACCTAGCAGCTAGGGTGAACACTGCAGCCTTGGCTGTAGTAGAATGGATCGAGGAGCAGCGCATGGAGATTGCCCCGGACAAAACGGAGGCAATACTACTTATCGGTAGGAAAAAGTGTGGCAAATTGACCTTCCAGATAGGACAACAAGAGATTACTCCCCAGCCTACGCTGAAATATCTAGGAGTTCTCTTCGACAAAAATATGACCTTTCTGCCACATGTGCAGTACACGACCCAGAAAGCCGATAGCACAGTTATGGCGTTAAAAAGGCTATTTCCTAGGACATCAGGCCCGTCGGAAGGCAAAAGGAGATTACTAGCGGCGACGGCCCAAAGTATAATCCTGTATGCGGCGCCGGTGTGGGGGGCTGCCCTACGATATAGGAAATGCACCAAGCTCTTACAAAAACTAATAGAAGACTAGCTCTTGGCATTTGTAGAGGATATTGCACCGTGTCAGTTGAGGTAGCGGAAGTGCTGGCACGGTTGACGCCACTAGAAATAATGCTGAGAAGAGAGTGTTTAGCTATGGGAAGCTAAAGGTGGAAAAGAACATAGCCCGTAGAAATAGATACTGTAAGTGGCAGGAGAGATGGGCACAGGACGGTGGAAATGTATGGGCACATAAACTTCTGCCAAACGCAGTTGGTAAGCGGCCATGGATGCTTCCAGAGCTATCTCGCACGCATTAGGAAAGCGGAGACGGACAAATGCCTATAATGCGAACAATGCGATACTCCGGAGCATACCTTTTTCCGGTGTACAAAATGGGCTGAGATAAGTGATACTGCCGAGAGGGCCATGGGTACTGCCCTGGGGCCAGGTAACATCATGCGGCTAATGATTGAGAGCGTAGAAGGATAGAGAGTCGTAGGCGGCATGATTACGGCCATCCTTATGGCAAAGGACGAGGACGAACGCAGATGGGAGAAGGAAAGAGATAACCACATCACTTAGGCAACACAGGCTATGGGAAGTAATGCGCGAGCGGTTCCTCATACCTCGTGGGTGGTAAGGGAGGGGGTTTTTAGCTGGACTCCATGGCGACCAGTTAGACTAGAAACCCAGCACAAACCTGTGCTCCGGAAGGCACAGGGTGTCTGTATGCAGATTTTCCCCCTACCCTCTTAAAAAAAAGGTGGCTCAGTGGTATCGAGTCGGCCTGTGGATCTTGAGAACTTTGGTTCGATCCACACAGCCGACAAACAATTTTCACCAATTAAAAAAATCTACCCCTGTGGCTCCTCCTCCACTAATATCTTTGGAGGCCGTGATTTGACGGCTGGTAACCGCACATCACGCGAAAAAATATATCACTTACCGACATCTGCTTAGGCAGAGTGCCACACCCAGTGATGGATAAAAGGCGTGATGATATTTATACATGTAAGTTTTTGTTTCTGTGTTATTTTTTAAAAAATAAGTCTTATTGTTATTTACTTTGTAGATCCCTGAAGATGGTTATCGCTGAAACGTCGGAATTTTAACATTTTAAAAATAAATTAGACTGATATTCCAATTATCTAAGTTTCTTCATTATTTAAACAGTCGATCATCGTATTTACTCTCAATAAATAGATTATCTGACACTAGTCCTGAGATACTTGCAGACACAATCATAGCAGCGCTCAAACGCCCAACTCCTGAATCCGATACATCCTCTATATCAACAAATTCTAACAACACACAACTAAACACACCTGTCCCGCAAAACCTTGCAAGCAAACACATCAATGAACAAGTAAAACAAATATTCAAGAAACCTAGATCTCAAAGCCCAGTAAAACCACTACAGAACCCATAGAAAAAGAAATGAAGACAAATCCATCCAAATATACAATAACATTTGAAAAACTAACAAAATTCTTAGAAGACGGATTTGGAAAAACAGATCAGCTACACGTCGCAAGAGATTTCACTTAAGATATTGTTTGCTTAATCTATACACTGAAATCCTTGTATCCGCTGTTGACAAAACAACTCAAAAAAGAACTTAACTACGAAAGATACTCAAGTCATGATTTCTTCCCTAGAACCGGAAGTAGAATCAGGAGACGATCAATCACAATGCTAATACAATGGAATAGTAACGGACTCCTCGTTCATAAGGGCGAACTCCAAAAATTAACAGTGGGCTACTCCCCAGAATACATTACTATCCAAGAAAGCAGACTCAAAGAAACGCAATCAATAAGCATTAAAAACTATACCACATACAGGAAAGATCGCACCACACATCTCAATGCCAGTGGGGGAGTAGCCATTCTTATAAACTCCGCAAACCCTTCATGCGAAGTACCACTGACCACTAATCTGGCAGCTGTAGCTGCAAAAACAACAACATTACATAACATTACGATATGCAACATATACATCCCACCGAACCAAACTATACAAGAAAACGAAATACAAGAAATCAGTTGCCAACTCCATTCTTAATCACAGGAAACCTCAATTCTCACAATGTAATATGGGGATAAAAAAAACACTGATAACAAGGGGAAAATAGTGGAAAAGTTAATAAATAACAACAATCTTATAATACTCAATGACGGTTCACCCACACATTTCTGCCAAAGGACAGGCACCTTCTCTGCCATAGATATAACACTACGCACTCCCGACATTGCAGCAAACTTCACATGGAATACAGTTCCCTGTCTCTTCAACTCCGACCACTACCCAATTCTAATGAAATCAACTACACATCAAGAAGATCTAGAAGTTCATCCAGTCTACGCCAAATGGAAAATAGATCACCACAATTTACAAAAAATTTTACTTACCAAGATCTAAAGATCAAAATTAATATCAATGAAACAGTAGAAAATTTTAGAAACAACATTACAAAGGCCGCAGATAACACATTCGGAGAAAGAAGAATACAAAAAATAAGGAAAGCAGTACCATGGTGGTATGCAGAGTGCAAAAGTGCAATAAAAAGCAACCAACAGGCACTGTACCAATACAGGAAAAATAACTCCACAGAAAATCTAATCAACTTAAAAAGAACACAAGCAATATTACGCAGAACAATAGGAAATAGCAGAAAAGAATCCTGGAAAAAAATATGTTACAACCCTTACTACTCAAACACAGCCGCAAGAGGTCTGGTCTAAAATAAGGAAAATAAAAAATAGAAAGTCTATCCAACAAACAAACGCCTTAGTAAGCAATAATGAAACAATCACCGATCAGCAAGAAATAGCAAACACCATAGCAGAACACTTCGAAAAAACTCATCAGACCAATATTATACTCCAAACTTCGCACAATACAAACAGTTATTAGAAGCCGTACCAAACAGCATAGAACATAGATAAAACGACCCACTAAATACACCATTTAATCTACATTAACTGACCACGACGATAAATGAAATTCAAGGAAGAAGCAGTCCTGGCCCAGATGGAATCCCTTCGAATTCATAAAACATCTTCCTGACATAGCACTACAACATTTGCTAAAACAATATACTGCAACAAGGAAACTACCCGGACTCATGGAAAAATGTAATAGTTGTACTGATACTATGTAAAACCAAACAAAGCAAAAACGAACCCATCAAGCTACCGACCCATAGCATTATCTAACACACTTGGAAAAATAATCCAGAAAATTATAAGTAAAAGAATCACATGGCATCTAGAAAGAAATCAACTACTTACAAACTCACAAAACGGATTTAGAAACGGACATCTGATATCAAAGAATCATTCAAACGAAAACAACATTTAATATCAGTATTTCTGGACATTGAAAAAGCATATGATATGACTTGGAGACACATCTAAAAAAGAACTAAATACGAACGAAAACATTCTACTACTTATAATAAGCTTTCTAGAAAATAGAACCTTTCAAGTTAAAAACAACGGAAAACTATCAAACAAAAAAATACAGTACAACGGAGTACCCCAGGGCGAAATTTTAAGCGTAACGCTATTCTTAATAGCGATAAACAAAATAGTGGAAAACATCCCTCAAAATGTCAATACTTCACTATATGCAGATGATATTGCCATGGAAAAAACATAAAAAGCATCAGAAAACAATTACAACTAGCATTAACAAACCATGAAATATTTAATTTCTCCAGCCAAAAAACCACAGCAGTACATTTTTGCTGCCTCCGACACCTCCACATGCAACCACAGCTAAATTTAAAAAACTCAAACATTACTTACGATAACACAAAAAACTTCCTGGGAATGATACTAGACCATAAACTAACATGGACTCCACATTTAATAAATTTAAAAAAAGAGTGTTACCAGAGACTAAATAGCTTAAAAACATTGGGAAACACTAATTGGGGAGCACAAAAAGAAGAACTCCTCATAATCTACAAAACACTAATAAGATCTAAAATCGATTATGGTAGAATAGCGTACCAAACAGAAAATCCAAGTAAATTAAGAATTCTCGACCTCGTTCACAACACAGCTATCCGTATAGCCATCGGAGCATTTAGAACGAGCCCAGTAACAAACATCATATATGAAGCAGGGGAAACCACAGTCTACACACGACGAAAACAACTCATGACATCCTTTCTCACTAAAACTATAAATCAGCCTTCGAAACCAATATTCAAACACTTCACTAAAACAAATAACAATGCAACTGAAATTCTAAATTCCACACCACTACAAAAAATAGCTCACTTATTTCCATATGATCAACATAACCCAGTACAAAATTGCACAAAGAAAGATCCACAGAACTGCACCTTGGCTAAATAAAAATCCCAACATAATCCTTTCCATGACCTTATATCCAAAAAACAGTACACCCAAAGAGCTATACCACTAAAGATTCCTCGAAATTATAAATAAACATATACACGGATGGTTCACAACAGGAACAAAAGACGGGAGCTAGCGTAGTTACTCCAGAAATAACGTTAAAATTCAGATTACCAGACTATACGACCAACTACACAGCAGAAGCATTTGCTTTACAAAAAGCTACAGAATACATAACGGAAAATGTACACAACAAATACATAAATGTACAGACTCGTCAAGTGTACTACAAACCATACAAAATCCTTATTACAACAACAACCAAATCCAACACATACAAGAAAACATAAATGCAGCAATTCAACAAGGAAATGAAAAAGCAGACATAGCGGTAAAAGAGGCATGTTCAATACAAAACAAAACAATTATAGAAGTTCTCACAGACGACATAAAATGCAAAATCCTATCCAGTACAAAGAAGAATGGAAATCTCAGTGGGACAGAACAACAAATAACAAACTCAGAGAAGTAAAAGATGATCCATCCAATTGGCCATCATCCGACACACGAAAACATCAGGTCATCATAACAAGATTGCGAATAGGACACTCCCACTACACCCACGAACATCTCATACAGCGCTTAGAACCTTAACAGTGCGACACTTGTAATGTACTAATAACAGTCGTTCATATTCTTACTCAATGTACAAAATACACTACACAAAGACTCAACCACAATATACCAGCCACACTACCACAAGCATTAGCCAACAACCACACTGCCACACAAAACACAATAGAATATCTAAAAGAGATAAACTTAATTAATAAAATATAATACGTTGCAACATATACTAAGAAAACCGCAAATATGTAATTAATTATACCGGGATGTTAGTGACCATAGCTGTCGAAACACCCGTAATAAATTAAATAAAAAATAAAAAAAGCTGCAAAATTATTAGCAGAAAATAAATTCGATCATTGGGAAGATTTTAAACTATATTTAACAACAAATTTTGCAGACAAAAGTACGGCAAAAACTATACTCCTACAATTAGACATACTATATTGTAAATATAAAGTGAACTCTGAGACTATTCTTAAATATTTTCTTGAAAAATTCGCACATTATAAGTCCAAAATTTTGCTTACAAATTATGTTCAAGCTCAAAATAATGCCATCTTTACGGATATTAAAAAAAACAGTCGTAGCTCACTTTATATTCTTGACGCATATAACAATACGAGGATCTTTTGTTGTCAAAAATCTAAAAACGCTAGAACAATGCGAGATATTGTTAAAAAAAAATTATTTAATTTTAGTGACAGACATTAGTCACCAATGACGGGTGAACATAATTTCGCTTTAACCCTCCACCTAAGAAATTTCCTGCACAACAATTTACTACAAAATCCATACAATTTCAATCACGTCAAGAACAATCGAGACCATTCGAACCCAGACAAAATATTAAAAAAAATATCAAGAAACAAAAAGGTCATTTACACCTACGCCCATGGCTCAACAAACCCGAGTAACCACACCAATGTCCACACAAACTATTAAACAGAATTATAACATAGAATCTCACGAACAATTTAACGAAAAAAAAGAGAATGACGATTATGAAATTGACCAGAATACTGACTCTTTTTTAGATAGAGACTTTGACTCTGCAGAACATTACATAATGTCCTCAATAACTACTAACCTACCCTCTTTACAACAAAATCAATTCAAAATACTTTTTGACACTGGTTCTTCTGTAAATCTAATACACCCAACTTAAGTAGAACAACCGCCACTAAATTAACGTTTAAAACTTTTGCTTGTATTTTATTTTATTTTTAATAAAACATTTTGCATGGAAAAGTATTCACTATTTTAAACAGAATCTTCCTAAGCATTGGAATTCATTCGTATATTTGTTTAGTTATCTGCATCAACAAGACAAAAACGATTCTATAATTCGGTTCATTCAATTGAACGGATCATTTTTGTCATATCTGCTGATTTAAATACGAACCGAACGAAACGTCTAATAGATACTCAAACCCGAGTGACCCATTCGAGAGTAAGATAGTGATCCAACTTACATCGTTCACTGAAGTGACCCATTCAAACTGAACGGGTCGTTCACGGACGACATATCTCTACTACATGGTGCACTTTGCTCTAGACGGAGCAAAGGAAAGATGACGCTCTCGTGTTCTAGTTTTGAAAGGTTCAGTTTATATTTTAAAATTCTACTTCCATCAAAAAACGTAATAAATATATACTCAATCATAGATGAATTATATAAATATCCGTTCGGTGTCTCATGCTTTAAATTTTAATAACAGTAATAAAAAATTTAAAGAAATTTCTACATTATAAATCTAGAGAAATAACGACAAACAGAATTACACCATATAATCCTCAAAGAAACGGACAAATAGAACGCATAAATGGAACTCTGTGGATAATTGTTCAATTGGAATTGAAATCAAGAGATCTTGAGACTTGTTAGTGGTAGCTAATCTGTGACATCTCTACATGTCGTATTATCACTTCTTTGCATACCAACAAATGTCACTCCCGTCATGAGATATTTTTCCATCATCCGAACTAACACCAGCTGTCAAGCAAATGGAGCTTGTAAAGGCAAATCTGAATTAATAAACATTATTAACGAAATCGAAGCAACCTTTGCATTTTGTGAAACCAATACTTTATATTTCGAAATCTTATCTAAATAAGATAATAATTTAGAAATAATTAAATTACTGTCCAATGATCATAAAAACGTTATTATTAAAAACTGCCAAATCAACAATTAATTAAAGTATATTGCAAGTATGAAATATTTACTTTAGACATAATAATTAACATTTCCATACCACTATACAAACCCACCATACACAATAACAAGTTTGTAACTTAATACTACCATTAGTCCTACTCGAAACAGCACAACGAACAGACGTGTTGATAAGAGGTACAGTTATATGACAATAGTGTAATTAATTGCACCATCACAGTTAAAAACAGGTATAACCAAAATAATTATCTTAATTAATTAAAACATAATACAATAACAAACCGAAATGCAAGAATTTAGCGGAGGCTCAGGCCCACCCATCGTGACATCTGCATACACAAATGCAATTATAACAACTACAACGCCACTAACAAGTGTAACGAAATTAACTCCGTACTATAGTACACCTCTATTTAGTACAACCTCTATCGAAGAACCACCGAATACAAACACAAAAGTAACAACGGTATCACAGACCTTAAGCGGTCAAAATACACCTGAAACCAACAACTCATGAGAAAATAATTCCAATCATAACAATCAATGACAAGTAATTAAAATCAGAAAAGTGTCAAAAAGACACAGCAACGAAGAAAATGAAAACTCTTCTCAGAACGAACATATATTCTGTCATACAAGATGAATCTGAAATAACGCAAAATCCCAAATCCCAACACACAAACACAGAAGAGCAGGATAAACCCAAAGAGCGTAAGACTCTTCCAATGTATATTCAGGATGTCACTAATTAATGAGCCATGTATAACAGTATACAAACAGCATTAAAAACAGATGAATTTACTTGTAAAACATTAACAAACAATGTAGTTAAATTAGATACTAAATCTACAGAAGCGTACAGAAATCTTGTGCGATACCTGAAACAGAAAGAAATTGCGTATCATACTTACCAACTGAGAAAAGAACGACCTTATAGAGTAGTAATCAAAAATAATTACCCAACGGCACTCAATGATGAAATTTAAAAAGCCCTAGAGGAGAAAGAACTCAATATTCGAAACGTGTCCAATATTCGTAGATGGAAAACAAAAGAACCACTACCATTCTTTTTTATAGATCAAGAACCTAATAAGAGAAATAAAGATATCTACAATATAACAAATATCCTTGGAGCAAAAATAACCATAGAACCACCAAAAAAGACAGAAAGACAACCCACAATGCACAAGGTGTCAAGAATACGGACACATTAAAACGTATTGCAGCAATCCGTTTTATTGTGCCAAATGCGCAATAAATCACCCAACGGCAAAATGCAGTAAACCAAATAACACACTTGCAAAATGCGTTATATGTACTGGCGACCATCCAGCCAATTATAAAGGATGTGTAACATACAGAGAACTCGAAAAGTCAAGAGATAAATCAATAGTAAATAAGCAGAAGTACCACACAACAAACACCTCACAGTATGTACCGCAAGAAGTTAACCCTAACATAACCTATGCAAAACAACGAGGAATGAAGCCGAAGAAAACCCACAAAACAGTCCTATGATAACTCGTATTCTTAAATAAATTCGAGAACATATTTACTCATTTAATCAACCAAAATAATATGATAATCAACATGCTCTCAACGGTAATTAGTAATCTAAGCAAAAATGAATAACACAATCAGAATAGCTTTATGGAACTCCAACGGCCTGGCACAACATAGTGAAACCCATTTCAGAAACTATTTTAAAATTCAGTAATATAACACATACTTTACAAACCATCCAGATGGAACGGCCCACGATGGTACAACCATCCTAATTAAAGAAAATATAAAACATTACGAAACAGGAAAGTATGAAAAAGATTTTCTTCAAGCTACCAACATCACAATTAAACACTCAAATGGGGCATTCACACTGACCACAGTGTATTGTCCTCCGAGACATGCTGTAAAAGATGACCAATTCAAAGACTTCTTTAAAACATTAGGACATAGATTCATTGCTGGCGGTGATTACAACTCTAAGCATCCACAGTGGGGCTTAAGAGTAACAAACCCCAAAAGAAACGAATTAAGAAAAACTCCAAACAAAAATGGCAATTAACAGTCAGTACCGGAAGAGCAACATACTGGCCCACCGACGTAAATAAAATTCCCAATCTACTAGACATATTTATTATAAAAGGAATTTCAATCAATTATATAAAAGTAGAAGAAAACTTCGATCTATCATCGGACCACTCACCACTTCTACTGACAATAAGCACAAGTTTAATCGAAAAAGAACCTAGGCCTCATTTGCACAACTCTAAAACTTATTGGGAGATACTCAGACAACACCTTAATCCAAATATAAACTTAAGTATTCCACTAAAAACTGAAGAAGGTGTCGAAGATGCAACCGAAAAATTAACAAAACAAATACAAGACGCGTGTTGGAAATCAACTCGGGCCCCGAAACAAAACCACGACGGTGTTAACAATTATCCAGAATTACTAAGAGACAAAATAGCCGAGATAAGGAAAACCAGAAAACGATGGCAAATCTATAGACATCCACAAGACAAATCTCTCCTAAACAAACAAGACAAAGAAATAAAAAAGCTCATTTGTCAAATTAAGGAATTAAACATTCCAAGATTATGTCTTGAATCTTTCTCCATACACAACAGACGAATACACACTTGGAAAGCTACTAAAAAGATGAAAAGACAAAAACAACCAGTACCTACAGTCAGAAAACCGGACGGAAAATGGGCAAGGTCAGATGAAGAAAAGGCAAAATTGTTCGCAGAACACCCATCACACATATTCAAGCCACATACAAGCCAAATACCACTCGAAGAAGATGAACAAATCAACGAATATCCAGACATACCTCTACAACTTTCTCTACCAGTGAAACACATTACACCAACAGAAGTAGGAAACGAAATACGACTACTAAACAACAAAAAGACCCCTGGTTACGATCTAATTACACCTACGGTCCTTAAACAACTAACAAGGAAAGCAGTGGTTGCCATCACTCAAATTTTTAACTCAGTAATTAGGCTAAAATATTTTCCCATTCAATGGAAATTTTCACAAATTAGTTTACTACTACAACTCGGAAAACCACCACATGAACTGACCTCGTATCGACCCATATCCTTTCTACCTATTATGTCCAAACTATTAGAAAAACTACTACTGAAACGATTAAAACCAGAAATAGAAAATAAAAATATTACTCCAGAACATCAGTTTGGATTTCGGAACCATCATTCAACAATAGAACAAGTGCATAGAATAGTAAATGTAATAGAAAACAATCTTGAAACAAAAAAAGTCACATCTGCCGCATTTCTAGATTTTAGTCAAACATTTGACCGTGTATGGCACACCGGGCTATTATACAAAATTAAAAAGTATATACCTCAGTATTATGAGTCAATGAGTAGTCAACAGAGTTAGACGTGCTAGTGTGTTCTGGCGACATTTATTATTTTTTAACGTGAAATATATTTATATTTTTCGGCGAAGATGCTTATTCGAGACGACACTGATAACATAAAAATAATGATCACACAATCATTAGCAAGTCTTGGTGACAATAACAGCTTTATAGAGATCATAGTGAAGGAAGTGAGTGGAAAAAGTGTTTTTTGAGAAGATTGATGCATTAGAATCCGAAATTAATAATCTAAAGCAAGAGTACAGTGTTTTAAAAGAAGTTTGTGTGAGTGCTGAGGCCAAAAATGACAACTTAGAACAATATACATGGCGCAACAATCTACGCGTCTTTGGTCTCCTTGAAGTTCGCAATGAAAATACAGACAATTTAATTGTAAACCTATGCCGCGAAAAGTTGAAAGTCGATATTTCGGTGAATGATATCGACCGCAGGGTTGGAAAACCGACATCTAACAACAATCGGACACGCCCTATAATAGTAAAAATTGTCAGTTACCGAACCCGCAGCACAGTATTCACGCAGAAGAAGGAGCTGAAGGGCACCGATGTCACTATTCGAGAAGACCTCACGAATCGCGAATTGTAAAAATGTAAATTTACTTGGCATGTTGAAGAAACCACTTTTTAAAAATTTAATTTTAAACTAAGCCGGAACATGTTTTGCTTAGTCAGTTTGCCCATTCTTGTTGAATTAATTTTGTTTTATTACTTGTATTTCTATGTCAAAAACACCTGATTTTAATTTTGAGGTCAATGAACTCGGAAATAATTTGTTTACATTTGGTCAAATCAATGTCAGATCGCTAAACTCTTGTTTTTTGAACTTTGTAGATTTTCTTTATGAATATAAATTTGATGTTGTTGCCGTCACTGAAACTTGGATTAGTGATAACTGTCCCTCAGAATTATTTTATGTAGATGGATACAAATTAATCAGTTTAGAACGATCGCATAAACGAGGTGGAGGTGTCGCATTTTATATTCGCTAAAATATATCATTTTCTATTTTAAATACAAGTTTTGTGAGCAGCAACAATATTGAACACTTATGGATTCAATGTTCGGTAAACAAACAAAAATTGTGTTTAGGAGTACCTAGTCTATAATCCTCATATGGATTTTTATAAAGATCTTGAACTGCTAGACTCAATATTTGCTGAATTTAACCCTTAATTTGACAGTATACTTTGTGCTGGTGATTTAAACGTTAATATGCTCTCATCCGACTTTCGGTCTAAATTTTTGTCCGACATTATAATTACAAACGGAATGTACCAATTAATAAATGATATTGCCAGACCAAGCTCTAAAACTTTAATCGACGTTATTTTAATATCAGACTGGAATTATATGATTACTCTAAATAACATTGAAGATAAAATCTCTTTTCTTAACTACAATATTACTGCATTATTTGTTAAACATGCCCCATTGAAGAGTATTAAAATTACCAAGAAGTACTGTCCCTGGATTACTCCCGTTATACAAATAATGCAGAGAAAGAGAAATAAAGCTTTATTAGATTACAGAAAACATAAAACTCAAGGAAAATTTGAATTCTATAAGCAGTTACGTAATTTGACAACTGCTGCAATCCGTAGAGAAAAGCAAGCTTTCCTGGAGTATAGTATTAATAATAACATAAATAATTCCAGTCAGTTATGGAAAAACTTAAAGCGTTTAGGTGTTAAAGGGAAAAATGTTTCAAATATTCCAGTATCTCTTCTAAGTCCTGAAAATTATGGGAAATATATTTTAGAGAAAGTTGGTATGACAAATATAAATCAAGATACTGTCAATTATTATTTAAATAACTTTTATTCAAATCAAACACGTGGCCTGTTAGATTTTCATTGTGTAGATAGGGAGAAAATTTAAAAATCTAATGCAGTCGGTGCAGATGGTAACTCCTTAAAAATGATACGCATTATTTTACCAAAAATAATTGATTATGTCACCCACATCATTAATACTAGTTTATTAGAAAGCATTGTACCAAATATATGGAAAGCAGCGGTAGTTAAACCTATACCTAAAGTAAACAATTCAACATCTTTTGATGACTTGCGCCATATAAGCATTCTACCTACCCTGTCAAAAGTCCTTGAAAAAATATGTTATGACCAAATAATGCAGTTTATTTTGAATAAAAACATTCTTCCTGCAACTCAGTCTGGATTTAGATCAGGTTGCAGCACTAATACATGTTTGCTAAACATGATCGACTCTGTTATTAAGGATTATGATAACTCGCAAGCTACAGTTCTGATTCAGATAGACTTCTCCAAGGCCTTTGATATGGTAGATCATAATTTGCTATTAGCAAAATTAAAATATTATGGGTTCTGCGAAACCACTATTCTGTGGTGTCGCAGTTACTTCAGTAACAGAAGCTTTCAAGTTGAAATGTCATCGGATAAACATTGTTCTACTTCAAACAGTTTTACTTTAAAGAGAGGTGTATTCCAAGGAACTATTCTTGGCCACTTATTTTTTCTGCTGTATGTCGCCGACATGCCCTCTACAATGAATTTCTGTTCCGCTCACTCCTATGCTGACGATACGCACTTCCTAGCCACAGTTAACCGTAATAAAATTAATGAAATGAATGAAGCAATTAATGCAGATCTTAACAATGTAGTATCTTGGGTGAAGGATAATTGGCTAAAAATCAATGCAGATAAATCTGCACTTATAATTTTTGGATCTAATGAAATGCCCAATTTGGTTCTTGACGGTGTGATACTTAAGAGAAGTTCTGTCGTAAAAAGTCTTAGCATGTATGTATAGATGAAAACTTAGATTTTCGCGAACATTTAGCGAAAAAATTAGTGTAGGCCAGGCTAAAACTAAAACACTTGTACCAATATCGTAATCTTCTATCTTCTGAAATTAAATTACGACTTATTAATTCCCTGGTACTTCCTATATTAGATTATTGCGCCTGCGTTTATGTACCAAATTTGACGCAAAACAGTAAACAAAAGATTACTCTCTTCCAAAACTGTTGTCTGCGCTTCGTATATGGTATTCGCAAATATGACCATATTTCTAGTTACCGTACTCTTGCAAATTTAAATTATATTGATGATCGCGTAAAGATTTTTTATCTTTCTCTTACGCACAAAATAAAACTAACGGGTTGTCCATCTTATTTACACGATAAATTAATATTTAGGGAACATATTTACCAACTACGTGACAAGGATTTATATTTTGTACCCCCATTTCATAAAAACAAATTCAAAGGCTCATTTTCTTATTTGGCTCCTGCGCTTTACAATAACATACCCAACGATTTAAAATCTCTGTCCATTAAATCTTTTAAATTGATTATAAAGATTTTGTATAAATTAAATTAAGTTTAGGGTGTTTTGCATTACTTTATATTTTTCTTTTATTTGTATTGTAATATAATTAATCTTCATATGTAACTTGGTTAGGTGGAAGATCAGCCTTAGGCTGAACCTCGCCATTGATTTCGAATCAATAAAGTTTATTATTATTATTACCTCTTAATAAAATCATATATTTCAGATAGATATTTTCAAGTAGTTTACGAAGGCTGTCAATCCAAACAACACAATATACAAGCCGGAGTACCAAAGGAAGTGTACTCGGACCGATACTATATCAAATATTTACATCCGTCTTACCAATAGAGGATTATAGCACAACAGGAACATTTGCTGATGACACAGCTAAATTAGCGTCACACGAAAACCCCGAAGAAGCATCACGAATGTTACAAAAATCTCTAGACACAATGGAAACATGGACAAAGAAATGGAGAATAAAAATAAATCAAACAAAATCCAATCACATCACATTCACCAACAAACAAAAAGTTTGTCCACAAGTCACATTCAACAACGAAGCCATCCCGCAAAAAAACAGAAACCAAATATCTAGGAATGCATTTAGTAAAATCACTTACATGGAAACGGCACTTAATAGCTAAAAGAAAACAGCTCGGCACTAAACTGAAAAAAATGTACTGGTTAATGTGACCGAAATCAACTTTATCACTAAACAATAAAATCTTATTATACCAGATAATTCTAGTACCCATATGGCCGTATAGAATTCAGCTATAGAGATGTGCAAAGCCATCCAATATAAATATCATACAAAGATTCCAAAACAAAGCTCTTCGCATGATCACAAATGCACCTTGGTACGTAAGAAAGGACACCTTACACTCAGATCTGAGAATAAAAAACGTAAAACAACAAATAGAAATATATACAAAAAAATATGACAACCGTCTAAACTCTAAACGAACATCCAAACTGTCTAACGATGAACCTACTCGATAACAGCAACGAAATCCGAAGACTAAAAGAACCAAGCCACTTGATCTAATAACTTAATAAAATATCTTAAGCACAATAAATGTAAATAAAGAACTACTGATGAATAATCCCTTTTCATGACTGTAATATATCATATTTGCTGGTTGGCATAAATTTGCCAGTTGTAAATTAATGTAATCAATAAAATTTAAAAAAACTACCACCAGGATTTTACTCCAAATACAATACACAAAATTGATAATTTAAATAAATGTACTCTTGTTATGTTCGGTATGATAAAGTTTTTTTTAAGAATATTTGTTTATTTTGTTAATATAATAATATATATTTATATTTTTATTGTTTTCTATTGGAGATTTAATGTTTTTTTTTTAGGTTTACAATACGAGCATATGTGTATATTGTGAATGTTCACTTTTAACATATATGAAGAAAATTTTATTTCTCTGCGTAACTCCCTCCTCAAGATTGATTCCTAGATACACCACTGAGGGACGCACAGAATTGGTAATGCATCGTGGGAGATCAATGAATGAAAGGTTATATAAACCATGTTATTCGTTTCGCGCCGGTAATTTATGCATGATAATGCCAAATCTGATCGGGCTCGGGACGTAGATTTAAATACAGTAGGACTAAATCGTATGAAATGGTAACCTAGAAGTCCCGGCTTAAAACGAACACGGTTGGGATATGGTGAAAAGAAGCATGAGGTCCCGTTGTACCCGCCCCATGCACTCTAGATGAGCTAGAGAAGTGCAAAAAGAATGGGTAAACATACCTTATCTTGTGATTCGAAATTTAATTCGAAGCATGGGACGAAGGATGCAAGCCGTTACTAATGGAAGAGGTGGTACTACAAAGTATTAAATTATCTTTTCTTGAAATTTTAAACTTTATTTAATGTCAAAAATTTATTTTGTGAAATATTATAGTTTTTTTAGTTAAAATATTGTATGTTGTGTTATTTTCTACATTTTAAAAAATTAATAGACTAATTTAAAATACCATAAAACATGCCAAAAATAAGTTAACTTTGTAAAATAATGGTGCGACAATTTTATCCAACAGTGCATTTCACCAAATCATTATCACAAAATAACAATATAATTTTAATAAGAAAGAAGATGTTATCACTTTGAATAGAATGAAATAAATAAAATAATTCTCAGAAAGAAAACAGAAACAATTTTATAACAATAAGAAGTTCCTTGGAGATAAAATAATGTAACGTCGGCAATCTACTTGATACTGACCCAACAGATCAAACAAATGTTGACTATTTGTCAAGACCGCCATTATTATATATAGATAGACAATCAGATGAAACTTGATATTAGCGTACAATCGATAAACATGATAAATAATGTATTATTATTAATCAAGCCTTACAATAAGATGACAAAACAAGCGACGAGGATAAATATTAATATGAAAATTACAGTAATCTGTCAGTAATTATAAAAATATGGCGAATATATCATTTTATGAATAATTGGACTTGGACTGCGATCAAGTTAAAATTCAAACAGATTTCGAATAAATGGGTGCAAGTATTTTATTTACATGTTATTGCAAATAATATAATTCGAGACAAAAAAAAAAGAAATCCCCTTTTGAAATGCAGCTGGAATTAAGGTTGAGGATAATATGATTCACTAATGATAATATATTGGGAAATTCATCAACAAAATTTGATACTTATTCTTATATCATCGACCAAGTACATATTCCATTAGAACCTCAAAGATTTTATAAAGTGAGTCAAATACATAGCGAAAGAGTAAAATAAAGAACTTATTTTTAAAGAAATGATGATGATATAATTTACACATGTTAAGGTTTCTTTTCAGATTAAAAAATTATTATTCCAGAAACTCTTCAAGATGAAGTTTTATAAGAATTCTTTTAAACGCACTTGAAAATATCAAAATAGTTATTTGTGTATCTAGAGCAGAAAATAGTCTATTGCCGCTTGCGCATGGACATTGATAACCATGCATAAGCGGTAAAGACACTTTCTGCTCGACAAACACACTATTTTTTCTACGACCGATTCAATAATGATAAAAAACTGGATGAAAATATTTAATTTTGCTATTTTCTGTTGAAATTTTATTCCGTTCCATTCTACAGTTAGCCATGTTAAACTGTTTCCAAGGTGATGATACTGTTTTTTCTGTTATTTGTTTGAATCGCATGTCAGATATTAATTTTTCAATTCAATTACGACGTTAAGATTTTGTGAAACAGTATAAAACGATGGATAGTGACGAAAGTGAAATGGAATGTACTCCACCACACATCAAAGAAGTTGCGAAGAATGTAATATTAAATCTATTACCTGAAAAGTCGAAGAATAGGTATGAGAGAGAATATGCCTTGTTCGTAGAATGGTGTAAGATAAATTAAGTTGGATCTTCATATTCAGAGACAATATTGCTTGCGTATTTCGTTGAAATATCAAAAACGAAGAAATCTTCAACAATATGGTCTATATATTCCATGCTCAAAACTACTTTATCAGTAACAAATAATGTGGACATAAGAAAATATAATAAATTGATTGCATTTTTGATGAAACTATCAGTGGGTTATAGAATTTTCCATAAAAATTTTCCATTTTTCTATCCTACTAGAGACATTTATTTTGCCGCTCGCCATGAGGCAAAAATCATATTTCCGCTCAGCAAGCGGCAAACGACAACTTTCTGTTTTCGACTGACAATTGGAAATGTCTATTTTCTGCTCGGTCGTAGAAAAAATTAAATCTTAATCAGACGATTCGTATCAAGGCATCGCAGCGTAATCAAGAGTTGTCAGGCTTACGTACAGACTCAAAAGATCCCTAAGAAGAAACTCATTAGTGGGAAGAATGTAAGGATAATTTCGATCATATACATTTGTAAATTTTGCAAAACTTTGCAAAGATAGGCATTTTCTGATAGTTGTAGCTGCGAAGTCAAAACGACCGAAAGTAAGAATATCAAAAAAAAGATCTCACAACAGAATTGAATTGACACTTGAATTTCTTAAATTAGTATAAAAAAATTCTAATCCCAAACAATTTTGAAGAGTTACGAATTTCGAGAGTATTGCAGACAAAAATTCAGTCCTAAGGAATCCGTTCACAAATGGCCAAGCAGAATGTTATATCCATACAATCAAAAATAAGTTGAAGGATATGGAAAATTAACAAGGCATAGTCTCGGAGAACCTTCGAAACATTCATCAAAAGAATCATGAACACCTGTCAATAATGGAAAAAAGTATATTAGACGCAGAAAATACACATAAGAAGCAAAAATGCTAGTTAAATGTGAGAACAATATTTGTTTCGATGCCATATAAATCAATTGAAATCAACAGACTTATTCTAGAGAATAGTGATAGGAAAACCCGTTCAGCTGACTGATCCGGTTTATTAAAATCGGCTCACTAAAATAACACGTTCAAATTGAACCGTTCTGCTAAAAAAATCTTGTACGTAATATGTAATACAAATTTTCACTTCACCATAGTGGTGTTTGTTCGGTCAGGATTGGTTCTGTTTTGAACCACACAATTATTAATATATAATTATTGTATGTATACTTATAAATTTTGGAATAATAAATTAATATATTTCTAAAAAAATTGAATTATTGGAATAAAACTAAAATATTCTCTTACCCTACACGTCTGTAATTTGCATTTCTAGTAGAAATTTTTTTAAATCATAAATATAAACTAATTATTTTATTTTGTGATTATTATTATGAGTTTATTTTTTTTATAATATTTATAAAAAGGTTATTTATTTTATATTATGAGTTCTGAAACATGTTTTACTAATTTATTTCTTTATTGTTTATATATTATATAGGTATATTTTAGTTAAAAAATATTTCCATATCGTAAATGTTTGTATTTTATTTTCACTTATAATATCATAAAAACGTTAATTCTTTCCGGAAATTTTTAGGAGTGCATTTCAACAACGTATTAATCGGCCCGAGTGGAACACAAGGGCCCGATTACGTTGTTGGAATGCACGACAAAAAAATTTCCCGGGTATGAATTAATGCTCGAATGTAGATTCGGTAAGAAAATCGTAACGACACCGCTACAAAAAGCAAAAATACATAAATTAATATTTAAATTTTATTCGAAATAATCAAGTTGGAAACAAGTATAACCTATAGCAACGTAATAAAATTATTGACAACAAAAAACAATTACTGAAAAATTCGAGCAAAATGTCACGTTTTGGTTCCCAGTCATTACAAAATATTGATAAAGCTGTAAAAGAATCATTACCAAAGAATACTGTAAGAAGTAAATCTTCGGTATGGATCCAATTTTTAACTTTTTGTGAAGAAAAAAAGTACAAGTTGAACAAATCAACATCAAAAGAAAAATTAGCGGATATATTAAAGGACTGGGGTTTTAATATGAAGCGCATAAATGGTGAAGACTATAAGGAAACAGTGGTAAAAGTAATGTGGAATTCAACAGCCAAACAACTGCAAGAGATGTATTTTAAAGATTTTAACATGAAATTCAGTCCTTTTATTGACGTAGAATTTAGCTGTGCTAGAGCTGCTCGAGACGCAAAAAGAAGGAATTTACAAGCCGATCCTGCTAAAAGAAAATTGAGCTCAGCAGCACTAACTAATCAAGAATTATCCAGAATGGTGGAAATTTGGGATGAAAATACTCCTACCGGTTTACAGAGAAAATTTTTTCTTATTGCTGGGTATGAATTGGCATGGCGCGGTGGAGAAGCGAGCACATGCTGTGTTCATCACTTTTTAGAAGAGAAAAATAACGAAGGTGTGAACACTGGACGTGTAGAATACAATCCTATATTTAGTAAAACAACCCAAGGAGGAGCGAAAAAAATAGCTGACAGCAAATGGTTAACTGAAAATACAAATAATGCAGATATTTGCCCAGTACGGTAAGCAAAACTTTGTAGTATAAAGTAGCATGCACATTTTAAAAATTATGTTTTTAGATTATTGAGAAAACTTTTGGAGAAGAGAACTAAATTCATTACAACCGAAAAATTATTTTTGACGCCAAATCCAAATTGGCAAAATAATACTTCGAAAGGATGGTACAAAAATATGACTATAGGACGAAATAAGGTTTCATCCTGGATATCTGAGTCCGCTCAGAAGATTGGAATAGATACAGAAAAAGTTAAAATCACCAATCATTCTGTTAGAGCAAGTGCGGTCTCGAATTTGGCGAAGCAAGGTGTCGGAGAAGAACAGCTCATCAAAGTTACAGGGCCTAGTAATGCGCATTCTATACGGCCTTATTTGCAAATGGATGCAGAACATTATAAAAATATAATAGAAAGCATGAGGAATGAAAAAAAAACCTGAATCTGGTAGTATCATTTGTTCTTCTACTGCTAACACTTTATCAGATTCTTCTTACAAAGGAAGCATTACTTATAACAATTGTGTTTTTAATTTTAATTAATATGCGTTAGTTACTGCTTTCTTGATTATACTGACCGTTAAAATAAAACTATAATTTCTAAATATTCAATATGACGTTTCACTATATTGTCCAACTGTCAAATTTAACATAAAAATTTCCACTTATTAATTTCACTTAGGTTGGTCTAGGAATGAAAAATTTCCAAGAAAATCTTGACGTTGCTAGGTAACCCATGCTCGTATAAGTGTTTCTATTGGTCGTTAATTAGTGTCGTACGATTTTCAATAAAACTTTTTGTTTACGGCATGGAAAACAATAACTGATTTTAAACAGAATCATCAGAATCATTCGAATTAATTTGTATAATATGCGTTTACTTACTTATCAGCACAAGACAAAATAGCACATTAAAGAACAAGTTTTATAAGACATGTTTTTTAAGCGTCGCAGGCGAGTTATTAAAAGGCAAAGTGCAATAAAAGTTTTATAAAATGAGTTCCGAATACTATTTTTTGTTTTGCGATTTTATAAATATAAATTTAAAAAAATCTGAAATATTTTGGGGCAATTTGTATATTAAATTTGTGGTTGGTAATTCTTATTGACAATTATGCAATCGTTCAGATTTTGAGGTTATATCGAAATTTTGATCTCAGCTTGATAAGTTCAGTATGTCATCCGCTACTACCAATCGTCTAAAACAAAATGTTGCGTATTCTAATGAACGCTCTTTCGATACGCAATTGGGTTACATAATGATTTCCTTATGAACGGAAAATACAAAAACGATTTTTATAATTCAGTTTATTCAATTGAACGAATATTAGTTTTCTTATCTGCTGATTTAAATACGAACCGAACGAAACTTCTCAAAGATATTTAAACCCGAGGGACTCGTTCAAGTATAAAATATTGAAATGATTCTCATCGTTCACTGAAGTGATCCGTTCAAAACGAACGACACATCTCTAGTAGAGAAATGTCGACCTGCTTTCAATCTACATAATGTAAAAAAAAAAAATATTAAAAAGATATCCGAAAATCGATTTTTTTTTAATTAGACTCAAATTTTTTATCTCTTGTTCTTTTGCATTTCCATTAAAATTTGTATGTTTTTTAAAGATTTCACATTCGTTTAATCCACATAACAGAAACTAGAACGTTCAACAGAAAAAAATTCTTCATTTAGATGCGAATAAGTAAAAATAATTCACCGAAAAAGTGTAAATAAAGAGAATCTACGAATTAATCAAAACCTAGAAATAACCTTTGAAATGACATCGAAATCGAAACAACCCCACGATGCTGAAGATCATTTTGAATTATTTTCTTCAATGTTGACTTCCTACTTGTTTATTTCTTTCTTGAATGTTGAATTATGCCTTGTTTTTTTTCTTGAATGTTGACTTCTGTCTTGTTATTTTTTTCTTGAATAATTGAGCTGTGTTTTGTTATTTCTTTCTTGAATGTTGACTTCTGCGAAGTATTTCGTTCTTAAATGTTATCTTCCATCTTGTATTTTCTTTCTTGCTTGTTGAAAAATGTTTGAATCGGTCTCATATTTTTGTTCCCACATGTACATACGAAAATAAATATATCATTAAGTCTTTTACTCATTACAGGATGCAGCACTAGGCCGTAGCAGATCTCGGTAAATGATATATTTCAGCGCATGAAGTGCGGCTATCGGCCGTTACATCATGGCCCCCAAAGATGTGTGGATAATGTTGGCCATTGAAGTATTCGAAATTTTAACTTCATTATTCGTTGTATGCTCACACATTTCTCTTTTGATTGGATTTAATTCGATAATTCACTAATAGACACCTTTTTCTCACGGTTAGTATACCCAGCAGATGCATTAGACAACAAAATAATAGAATTCAATAATATCATCTGTAACAAAGAAACAAAACTGTTAAAAATATGAAATACAAAGAATTGATATATTCAAATAATAGAGAGTCGGGATTCTAGGCATATACCTATTTTTTATCAACATAGGCATTTTATAGACAGTCACCGCAAAATTTAAATTGACGGATTTGATTTCATATAAACTAAATTTTAATTTGCCTTTTTACCAAATTTAAGTACCTATCTGTATGCGCAATACAATTTTATCTCTAATAATTCAATCCAAAAGAAAGACAAAGTCGATAAGGTTTTATAACAAAAATTAAAATCTAACAAAATCTACAAAAATCATATTTTCTAAATAATCATTAGGATTTATTTTATCAATTTAAAATAATATCACCTGAGATCGTAGTTTTTAAATTCGGCAATATTTTTACATTTTAGTAGAAGTGGTGTAAGACCTGTCCGTGATGCTTCTCTGACAGACAAGATGGACGATTTCTGGAACAATTTAGGCAAGTTGAGTCGAGATCCTGTAATGAAATTAGGATTAAGCTGCTGTTGTTCAAAATAGAATAAATAAATATAAAGTTATACATAAAAGAGGTAAAAACAGATAGAAATATTTTACCAGAGTAATCCTGGCAGCCAAAACTAACAACCACTTTTGACATATAGTACATTGTGATCAAACTAAAATGAACGTGTAACCATGGTCAACTAGATGTTTTTATTAAAAATCATCTTAAATAAATTGAATAGTCTTAGTAGTTCATTCGGGAACGCACACAACTCTCTAATATTCAAACACTGCTTAAGCGAGTACATAGCTTCATGCTGATGCATAATCATGAAACCCCATAAAATAAAAATACCTATAATGGCGGCTTTAGTAAAGATCCGAACCAAAATATAGTGGTTACATGTTTGAACTATTACCCAATAGATGGCGACTTAGTGTAATATTCAATTTTTTTAAATTATTTAGTAGTAGGAAAATTTATACACCGTATTATTTACAGGACAAGCAGATTCAGACATTGTGTAATTAATTGTAATGTTCCGTAATAACAATGCACTGTATAGGCTTCAAGTTTATGATGAAAAAATTAATGCTTTGAATGCCGAGATATATTTTTAGGGTAATTTTCATGACGATATTTTTTAGAACGATTAATAACTTGTTTAAATTTATTGGTACACATAAACCTGCTAAATACATAAATTAGTGAAATATTGAAGTTGAAGGTGACTTGGATTCATGCAAGTTTATTATTGAATTGTGCTATACTTTAATATTGAATATATGGGGTATAGATATTGTATTTGGCGAAGATGTAAATATTAAAAAAATTATTATATTAATTTTCGGTATAATCCCCTTATTTAAATTAGCATTCTCTGTTATACGAGATAAGAAAATAAATTTAAGGCCGTTTCGGAGTACAAGCGAAAACTTTCAAAAATGCTATCAACTTATTTGTTCGTCTAACAGATTAAATTTATTCAAATTTTATATAAATAATGATGATACAAAAATATTAACATTTTTCAGTTAGATTTTTGATAAAGTTTATAATAAACAAGATACAGTCATTTTTGTGTTTGGACATTATCAAATTTTTCACAGACTACAGAGCATTTCAATATACAATTTGTATATGAAATTAAAGATTATGAAAAAATAAAACTTTTGGTCAAATTAGTTTAAAAATGTCGCGTTCAAGAGAAAATTCTATATTTGTTTTCGATTTTTACATCATATTTTCATGTTTTCAATCCGAAATGTACAAAACTATGCAACCAAACTAACATCTTGTACACTCGCAGCTACAATGGTTTGGAAGCAGGTATATATTTATTGCGGGGTAACAATAAACTTTTACCACTACGGTCACAGAATATTTTTTGGCAAAAATAGTCTGAAGACTGATGATATTCCTAGCAAATGTGATCAGAACAAGAAAAATGAAATCGAGGATCAACTAATTTGTGCAACAAAAATTTTGATAAAAATTTATTAGTTTTGGAACCATTATTTCTTCCCAAAATACAGAATTATGTTATATTTTTTCAATATATGTCAATATAATTGTTAATTACAAACTAACACATACATATATCTATTTGAAATATTTAATTGGCCCTGTATCTGGTACAAAAAAAAATATCGTTTTTCTACGATTGCTATGAAAAGTTGACAATTACGCTCTCATTTGTCATCGTAAAGTAGACGTTTTCTGAGAAACAATCGAAAAATATCTTTGTCGCGCTCGCGCGTCTCCAATGACCAGGCCCGGCAGTTGGTGTTGAATCCGAGTGGGTAGTTGACCTGGGTGGGGGTTCCCTCCATCCTCCCGCCCCACCTCCCACGAAAAAGTATTTAAAGAGAGAAATACGAAACATAATCGATTTAAACATTTTAATTGTTATTTATTTTTGCAAAGTATGAACTATGCGGCGTTCCGCAGTTTCTAAATATACACATTGAACCAAGGACCATAAATACACTAGACAAAACTTCGACCCATTTGTTTTGTTATCGGCAGGTCAGACAGAGACAAGTAGAGATAGAGATATACAAAGGCCACTCCCGTATTTGTCATGAGATGTCAGCACATGTACACAACACAATATTTTCAAAATTTAAAATAAATATTTTGATATATATGACGAAAAGTACTTCGCTAATTTAAAATAATTGATAAATATCAAAGAATATAGTAATTTTCTTATGAATTATTGTTTTCATTAATTATTTAAGACTACATATACCGGGTGGAAGAGCATATCTGTGTACATAAGCGATTAACATGGAAAATCAGTTTTTCCGTACGCATTGCTCCCCAAATTAAGAAAAAAATACTTCTAATAAGTGTTGTAGAGAATTAAATTATTCTGCATCTAAATCACTACTCAGGTTTTATTTTTGACATTTTATAACCTAGAAAATCAATTTTAATATCTATTAAAAATTGTTTATTTATAGCGATATGCGTGGAATTCAATCATATATGTATTAGTTATTACTAATACATATATGAATTTAATTGATATATGAAACAAATCTGTTTCCTAAATACTCAGTTTTAGTTCAAGAATACGTAGTTCTCAACACATACAAAATAAAACAGAATTGAAGATAAGAATAATATAAACGGGAAACTATGATGAATATAATTTTCTATTAAATGTTCGAATAACCCTTTATTTTGCGCTAAACAATATCTAAGTCTATTATAAAAGTCGTCTCTAACATTATGCAGCTGTGTGGCATTTATTTAAATAAATTTAAAAAATAATATGCATTAAAAAAAAAACATAAAATTTGATTTTCTACATAATGAAATGTCAAAAATCAAATCTGATTAGTGATTTAGATGCAAAATTTATTTCTCTGCAACACTTATTTGAAGTAAACACGCCTCAAAATCAAGTAACGAAACTCGAAAACCGAATGTACTGTAGTGACATCTTGTGACAAACGCGGAAGTAGCCTTTGTATAGCTCTATCCTCTGTTGTCTCTTTCTGGCCAGGCGAGAACAAAACATTGTGTAGAGAAATATAGCGCATGTTTTGTCTAGTGTATTTATCGTCCTTGCATTGAACAGTCTTGTTGGTTTATTTTTACAAAGCAAAAACAGCGCTACGCTTCGCATTTGTAGATATAAAAATATTTAAGGGTTGCTGCAGATCCAGTTTACCCGTCAAATCGTGGTACACGTGGAGTATCGCGATGCTATTCAGCCGATCTTGCGACATCGTCGATCGCATGTACGTTTTGAGCTGCCATAGCCGTTGTGCATGGAGGCGCTTAACCTAATGCGCACGCGCAAAGCGCGAACTTTTCCCTCCGTAAAAGTAGAAATTCGATCATATTCATCAATAAGTATGAAAAGTCAACTGAAATAATCTTACACTGATAGAATTGAAACAATGAGCATTTAAATATTGAAATATAACAAACACTTTCTTTCATTTTGTTTAACCAATTAACAACTGTTGTTAAACGATGTACAGTGAATAAAAAGGGATATTGACGGTTAGGAAATGAGGTATTTCTGGAATTCAGCATTTATGAAATATTTTTCTCACCCAAAATCCCGAGTGGCTACTTTCCCCACTCGGAGTGTCGAGTGGGTACTACTACCCACACTATCTGCCGGGCCTGCCAATGACAACGCGCGAAACAGATATTAAATGCGCGCTTATTTCAATAGTTACCAGAATCACTGTAAGCTCTTATTACACAAATAACTATATATTTTTTGAAACTATTCATGTCATTTCTAATTTCTACAAATTTTATAATTTTTTATCTACTGTTTGTGAATTAAGAGCGTAAAGTGATCCTTTGTTACTCGAGCACGGCAATTGGAGCGCGAGTCGAAGGCAATGGTGTGAGAGGAATAAAAACACTACGCTCGTAATACACACATAATTTTTTTTACGATTCCATCTTAAAATGATTAAAAAACGTATACGTACTGAAAATAAATTCGTTTTATCAACTGTCAATATGACAAGTTTCTGTTTTGTTTATATCCCTGTAACTATTAAAATAAGAACGCATTTAATATCTTTGGAAACGCGCGACAAAGACATTTTTCGATTATTTTACAGAAAACGTCAACTTTACGATGACAAATGAGAGCGTAATTGTCAACTTTTCATAGCAATCGTAGAAAAATTATATAAAGTTATCGATTGAGTCTTTAAGAACTGTGGTACAGTGGTGAATCGTACATAAGTAATATTTACATGATGTTATTCTTTATTATTTATTTAAACAAAGCAATTTCTTATTTCTGTACTATAAATACTTAGAAATGATTTGTTATTTGTATTGCGTACAGTTCATTTATTTTAATTGTTGTTGTTTACTTTACGATGACAAATGAGAGCGTAATTGTCAACTTTTCATAGCAATCGTAGAAAAATTATATAAAGTTATCGATTGAGTCTTTAAGAACTGTGGTACAGTGGTGAATCGTACATAAGTAATATTTACATGATGTTATTCTTTATTATTTATTTAAACAAAGCAATTTCTTATTTCTGTACTATAAATACTTAGAAATGATTTGTTATTTGTATTGCGTACAGTTCATTTATTTTAATTGTTGTGTTTCTAATCTAATAAATATTATAAGAAAAGATAATGAATACAAAATAAATGTGTAAATTCATCTCCCGTATCATCTGAGTTAGATATTTATGTGTACCAATAAATTTAAACAAGATATTAATCATTCTAAAAAATATCCTCATGAAAATTACCTTGAGAATATATCTTGGCATACAAAGAATTAATTTTTTCATCATAAACTGGAAGACTATACAGTGCATTGTTATTACGGAACATTACATTATGACACAATGTCTACATCTGCTTGTTGTTCTGGAAATAATGCGGTGTATAAATTTTCCTACTAATAAACAAATTAAAAAAAAATAATATTACACAAAATTGCCATCTATTGTGTAATAGTTTGAATATGTAACCACTATATTTTGGTTCGGATCTTTGCTAAATCCGCCATTTTAGGTATTTTCATTTTATGGTGTTGCATGATTATGCGTCTGCATAAAGCTATGTACTCAGTAATGCCTATGGCACACTGGTCAATGGCGTCGATGAGCATCGATGAGCTCTTCGATGAAACAACAGAACGCACCCGTCATCGACGAAAATTAGAGGCTCCTCTATTTCCATCGAAGAGCTCATTGATGAAACGAACATGTCTCATTTCACTCGTATCTTTTGTGTCTCACTTCACGTTAGCATATTTTTGAAATTTAGTTTTTCTTTCTCAACTTTAGAAGCTTTTATTGTTTGTCAATGAAGAGTGCGTTCTGTTGTTTCATAGAAGAGCTCATCGATGCTCATCGACGCTCATCGACCAGTGTACCATAGGCATAAGCAGTGTTTGAATATAGAGAGTTGAATAGCTACCCTTAAGAAAGGTATGATTTTAATTGCAACAATTATGAATCTGCAAGTAAAATTGGTTGTGTATGTTTCAAATATAAAAATTCGTTTCAACCCCTAATAATTTATGTGACTCAATGTACATAGACAACACCCCTATATATATTTTAAAATAAGTCCGGTGTCAAGCAACCCCCGAGTAAGGTGGTTATTAATTTATTATATATCAATTTTATACATTTTCTGATATAAAAATTCGTATTAACCCTAAATATTTGATCTGCCTAAAATATTTTTATATATTAATATAAACTACATTCCTATGCATATTGTAAAAGTAGTCCGGTGTCAAGCAACCCCAGAATACGATAGGAATTAATTTTTTTAATAATTGTATACCAATCTTATACATTTTCTGAATTATTATACATTTTCTAAATTATTTTTATATTTTTAAATAGACTACATCCCTGTGCATATTGTAAAAGTAGTCCGGTGTCAAGCAACCCCGGAGCAAGATGGTAATTTGATTTTTAAAATGGTAATCTCAACCAATATTTTTAAACTTTCGAAGAATGTGATTTTTTTTGCAATGTTTTTGTAATATAATTTATGTAAAAATGAATTGAAACCGTTCAATTTAAAATTTACTGTAAAGTATTTAGCGGGGAATTCGGTAAACATTGGCGCCACCTTTGCGCATAAATTTTTACAGTTCTTAAATTAATATTTGTTTATTATAGTAATATAAATACACACTATTGCATCCATTTATGATATATTTCTATAAAGAAAGCACATTAAGCTGTATATTATTTGCCAAACAAGTTTTATGTAGGTTATGTTCTGTCATCTCATCATATACCTAACTTTCCGAAAGTTGTCACTACGTAAGGTTTTCGTTTTATTGGCACTATTTTTTAAATTTATTAGTACGAACGAATCGGTACATCATAGTACACACTTTTATATATTTGTTAAACTAATAAAAGAACATAGAGTTGTGGAAAGGTAAGTTGAGTAATATAAAATCCAACACTTTTATACAAGGTTTAATGATAGCTTTTATATGTACAAAACATGAATTTTATACCGGAGGAAAAGAACGAAAAACTTATTCTCTCGGTCGAGCGGGTCTATTTAGTTTTTGCAGATGGCTCTGGCGCAACCTTCTAAAACCTTCGCCATTCAGGTGCACCAGGTCTGGTTTACGTTTATCTTTATAAACCCTGAAAATTTTAAAAAGAATATATATATATATATATATATATATATATATATATATATATATATATATATATATTCGTAGGACATAAGAAAAAAATACTTTTCAAAATAACACTACTTTGGTTGACCGCTCTGTCTACAAAATATCTTTTCTAAATTTAAGACTCGTACATGTCTGAAACGTTTCAAATCTCTTATTTGCCTATTTATCTTCCTCCTCCGGTATTCCTCTAATTGCATAGGCCCGAAACTATATCCCAATTCTGTCAGGTCATACAGTGGAATTGGAGGTATGGTGAGCCACAAAATTTTACGGCCCACCAGTGCCTATCTTGGATCTATCATATTCAATTTTAATCGTGTAAGATGAATGTGCTACAAGTTAAGAAATAAATAGAAAATAGTGTTGATTCAACAGCAGCATTATATTATATTTTACCGTTTTAGGGATGTCATTCATCCCGATCATTATTATAACTTTTCTTCCGATAGCCCCTTTGTGGCTCTTTATTCGCCGCAGTAGACTTCGTATCCCTTGGCCACGCAATTTCAATCCTACTTGGTTACATATTTGGGCAAAAATTTTAAAAATAAATTTAGAAAAATTTTTTAAACGAAACAATTACAGCTTTAAAAATCTGTAAATATGTTAAACAAATATATTACTCACCATTTTTTATAATTCATAAACATCTGTAATATTAAAATGAAAAGTATACCGAATGCATAAACATAATTCTTATACAGCTACGCATATCGATACTTACGTTAGCCATGTTGAAATTCAACCTACCTCTCTTTTCTATGTTTAACAGACTCAAACATATGTTGGATAATTTGGGATACTTTTTATCCAAGCATGCCATTCTTCTAAAACCGCTACGTCGACATCCCACAGTGTCGACAAGTCCATAACATCGACAAACCATATCGTCGACAAGAACTCCAATTAAATTCCGTACATACAAGAACATATAAACAAATTATCATAAAAATTCTATACGACACAAATTAAACACAACCCAGTCACAAGTACAATAACACTAATCAGTGAGTAAAATACTCCTTTCCGTATTAAACATTTGTTACCATTTCAAACACAGCACTGTAAGTTAGTTTATAAGTACATTATTTAAAGTAGGTTTTTCTGGACATTTTCGTACAAAGTCACAACACGATCGTGCATCTTACATGCACACTTCATTACACGCACACGTTCATTTTTGTAAGCGTTAAGCATTATTTTATATTGTTGATAAGGCCACACGGCCAGGAACAATAATTGTATATAAACAAACTTTAAACAATGTCAAGGCCTTGAATGCTCGACGCTAGACGGCACAGCCCAGCGCAGATACGCAAACGAATCCGCAAATCGTTGAAGGATTGTGATTACGTTTGCGTTTTGTGCGATTGGTTGCCGCTTTGGAAACTGCGAGTATGATGACGCCTAAATTTGTAAATATGTATTTAAAAAAATAAATAAAGAGCATTATTAAAAAAAAAAAGATAACACAAGTTAAGTAACGTTGCGTGGTGGGGGGGATATTTGGATGGGTGTTCGTTCAGAGAAATCCGCGTTGCTGTTGACTCTAACATCGAAAACGCAGAATCAGGGCGTAATATGACCTTAGCAGTTGGTCCGCCAGGAAGCCAGAAAAAATTAAATAAAAATGAATGATAATAGAACTAATATTTACAAAAAAACAAGGTAATAAGACTATAAGTAACTAATATTATACTCAAAGAATTAATTTCTACAAAAAAATAAGAAAAAATCCAATACTGTAAAATACTTTGTCAAGTTGACGTTTTGTCTTGAAACTTTTATGTGAATCAATTGTAATAGTTATAAACGTATATTCTCAATCTATAAATATCAAATAGTTATTTGCGTTAGCAGTTATGAAATGGTTGATATTGTTTGACGAACATAATATTTGTCAAAACGAGCGAAGCGAGTTTTGCAAAGTATGTGAGTCAAACAATATTACATTTTCATAACTGCTAACGCAAATAACTATTTGATATTTATAGATTACGATATATTACGTACAAAATTTTAACTAATTCCGTTAAAATAATTTTTAAAATACATAAAATTCAGCTCAGTATATTTCAAAATCAATTTACCAAAGCGTTGCCGTGAAAATAAATGAGTAACATTCTTAAATTTAAAGCTTATCGTCGCTGCTTTGGCAAAACCACGTATGAGAAAAAAAACAAAAAATGGGTTTTTTGTGTATTTATGTAGCGAAATCTCGTATCTACCACTAGGTAAAATCACGTTTCGGGAAATGTAGTACAAAATTAGTTTTTGCCAGTTTGTTAAAACCTCGTATACTAACTGTACTTGTAAAAACACGTATGAGCTTAGTTCAATACGCAGATACTGTGGTGTGTATAGCTGGATGTCCGTTGTCACGTAAGTTCATTTATTTCATTAGTTCTGTTTAAAATTAAGCAAAAATCACATTTAGAGTATATATTACATGGATGAATCTGTACAATTTTATAAATTTATTGGTTTTTTAAACACTGGTAATTCCCCAGAGAGCTTTTCAAATATTCGTCTCTGATACGTGTATTTGATTTTACCTTAAATACTGATACGTGTTTTTACACTTACAGAATATTATTATAACAAACAGTTTTTTTCACTTGCCGTAAAATCAACTTTTTTCTGATACGTGTATTTGCCAAAGCAGCGACGTTATGTCATCATTGATAATGAATTCAGAATCCGAGACAGACCTTCCTTCTGATATCGAAGAATCTGCTAATTTGGCCGTGAACTGTCTAGTACAAGAAAAGTCACGAGCACGGTATGATTAGGCGTACAAAAAATTTTATGAATGGTGTAGCCAGAAACAAATCAAATCTATAAATGAAAAGGTAATGCTGGAATAATTTGAAACATTAAAAACGCTGAAAGCGTCGACTGTTTGGACTATGTATTTCATGTTGAGAACAGAGTTAAATGTAAAGAAAAATATTGACATTAAACAATATCATACCTTGATCATGCTACTAAAAAGAAGGTCAGCAGATTGTCACCCCAAAAAATCAAAGATTTTAACAAAAAAGTTCTTAAAAGATGCAGACAAAAAACAATTTTTATTTTCCAGTAGACATAGTTGTAATAAATTTTATGAAATAAATTTTATTACATAAAATATAATAAATTAGTTTTTTTCGTTACTTGTAAATATTTTTGAGAAACATTTATTACGTAACTAGTTATGTAAATAATTCTTTACATAACTTTTGAATGACAGTTATGAAAAAATTGACATTTCATAACGTCAAAAATTTATGTAAAACAGGACTTTTTATAACGGAATTAGGTAAATCAATTTACAAAATCTCTACTTTGTCCAAAATTTCTTTCGTAACGTCAAACGTGACAGCTTTGAACGATATTCATGCATACATTGATCTTTGAAAATTTGCAAAGTTTTTAATAAATTTCACACTATAACTCTCAATAATATGAAATGCCCAAAATGTACTGGTCCCGAACATTCTTTAAATTTTACAAAAAAAATCACACAAACTATGTAAGCTGTAGATGATTGCAAAATTTGGTTGCCTATGCAATTTAAAAAAATTGAAATTAGGTATCACCAAATATTATAATTATATTTGCCATTTTAAAATTATTTAAAATAATTAGTTGCAATATATTTATTAATTGTGAATAGACACAAAATTCTCGTCACATGCAAAAGAGAAGCAGTGAATATCAGAAAGAGATAATACATTCGCAATCCAAATACTCTCCCACTCTTTAGCCCGCATTTTTTACTACTATTATCAGCTCAACAGTATTAACCTTTAATCTATATTTTTTCGATTTTATAATTACTTATTGTTTATCTTTAGTGGCTGAACAAATCAAAATAAAACCTAATATTTTTTTAGCATTTTTATATTTATACAAAGAATGGTTTGTCCAATTTCTTGTGTTCTGAAAGGTGTCTTTGGAGGTCGATCAAGGATCGTATGTAAAAAAGGCGATTTATATGAATTTGTATTTATAAAAATAGTACTTGGAAAGAATAATAATTATGATGAATTATTAATAAATATATCATTAATAAATTTTATTTTTCAAATTAATAAAAAATTATATAAATAAAATAAATGAATTACATTCAAAGCGTGCAATATAAGTATCATATTAATTAAATTCTTCGACGCCAGAAATATGAGGGCAATAATATCAATATCCAACAAACAGTAATCATAATAGAAAATCAGAATAATTTATAATAATAATCCGAATGGAATCAAATGAAAAGTGATGAAGTAATTGAATTAGGAGAATTATTATTAATAGTTTATGAATATATATATATATATATATATATATATATATATATATATACTTATATATATATTTATATATATATATATATATATATATATATAAATATATATACATATATATATATATATATATATATATATATATATATATATATATATATATATAAGTTATATGCCCAGCTACAACATCAAACGTGACAAATAAGACATTTACGTAGAAGCACGTCTCGCGGACACGTCATGTTTCAAGAACATAAAAACAAATGTATCATGTAGTTTTAGTTAGTCTAGATTCAGATGTAACGCTATTAACAACTTATTGTTGTATTAACCAAATAAATAGTTTTTAAAAAGTTACTTGCGTTGTTTAAACAAATAATTTATAAATATATATATATATATATATATATATATATATATATATATATATATATAAATGATAAACAAGTTTTTTGTTTCTTTCGTATTCAATTCACAATAGTATGAGGGTCGGTGAAATACTGTGTGTTCATGTTAATTTCAGTAATTCGTTTATACTATTATATGTCTCTGCTGTTGCCATTTTCTTCACGATTGTAAATATTTCTGCTTTTCGAATATCATTGTGTTTCTACTCTACGTATTTTCACCATACCATGCTATTATTTTTTCTTACGAATTGTTTAGGTATGAGCTTTGTTCATTCGATTCCCTTCGGATTATTTTTATAAATAAATCTGATTTTCTTGTCTATAGATCTTAGACTTATTTATATCTACAAAAAATGTTTTACAAAAATACAGAAAATATATTTTGTAAGGTTAGTATTTTACATTTCAATATGTAAGCATTAATCACAGAAAAAAATAGTATAGGGTCTGGAATCACCGAGCCACAGTGTGGAAGGTCATATACTAAGTACCACGTAATGATTGTTGGGATATACAACAACTAAGAGATTGAGCTGATTACGATTTGACAAAGGTAGGTAATCGTATACTTTCAGTTGGTGTCCATAAGCTTGCCATTGTTGTCACCTGTATTTTTTTCTTTTAATTTTTTTAATTTTGTGTTTCCTGGTATTTTGTTTTGTTCATTTATATAGAATCTAATTCTGGGATGTCGTTAGTTGTAATTTTAATGTTAGTTTCTTTAACTTTAACAAATTTAATTATACAGGTCATAAGGTCTTTTAATATTGTAAGTTTTTCTTAGTAGAAATTAATTCTTTTAGGGCCGGTTGAACAATCGCAATTTAAATGCAGTTTAAATAATCAACGGTTTACTAACTTTAACCATAGACTTATATATTCAATGTTAAGCATCAATTTTTGTAAACCCCAATTTACAAAATTTGTAATAGTAGCGCAAATATATAAATATACATTTGACATTGACAGATGGTTTCACACTACCAAAAAAGTTCAAATTAATACGAATTCTTTATTATAATTATTTGTTAATATGGAAAAATAATATGGTTTATTTTAATAAATATATCCATATCGAAGTAGATTACCTATGATCATAGTAAGAGTAAAGTTTGCTACAATAATTGAAAAATTTTTGGTCACCTGTCTTCTATTCAGAGATGAAATTTGGAAATATTTGGTCATCTAGGTCTTACGCCATACGCCATAGACAAACAGCAGACTAACAATTTCCTTTATAAGTCAGTTCGTAAGCTTCTCATGGGACGAAGGACAGAGGATAGACTGGCTACCGACAGTAAAATCGTTGTCTCCACAATTCTGAAAGGGGTACTCTTTAGAAAAAAACTGTGTTTATTTATCTGTTCTCTACTCATGAAAGTCACAAAGTATCTAATGTGTATAAAAAACATTAGAAATGTATGAGAAGGTATCGAAAACATTGAATCTTAGAACAAAATGTTTACTTTTAGAATTAATTTATTCGAAACGTTGTTTACAAACAATATCTATTCAGTTAGTTCGTAATTTTCTCATGGGATGGAGGACAGAGGACAGACTGTTTATTTACCGACAGTAAAAACGTTGTCTCCACAATTCCGGAAGGTACATTTTGTTGTGCCTTATATAAATACCACAATGCAATATCATAGCATAATATTTTGTTAAACTGTGTAAATAATTTTATTGTTAGAAATAGCGAATCTATAAGAATTTATATAAATGTGATCCGTAAATAATTTTAGGCTTTCTTTGATTTTTTAACGTCTTATGCTGTAACGAACATTAATTTTATTATATTAAATTTATACATATAAATTATCAAAAGAATCCAGTTTATAATTAAACTCAGTTTATCCGGTCCACACGTGCGTCTAATTAACTACCAATTAAACTTAGTTTAAATGTTAAACCGTTGATTCAATACTTTTGCGCATAACCATAGTTTTGCAGTAAACTTAATTTAAACAGCAATGATACAACCGGCTCTTAGAATAATATTAGTTAATTATAGTATATTACCTTCTGTATTGTAAATATTACTTCCATTCTCATACATTTTTAATATTTTAAAAATATTTAGTTATTATATTAGCAGCAAACTGTACCATTGTCGTAATTACAATTTTCGCTACAATGAGCGCGTACTCATGTTAAAATCCCAGTAGTTAGTAAAATCAATACTAATTTTAGAGATTGCTCAAAATATTGAAGATACAAGTATAGAGAAAAATTTCTGGCATTAATTATTATCGACGAATCTATGAGTGATATTTAGTCAATATTTGGTAAACCTAGACATCGTATATTTTCAGTTATTACACATTATAATTTATTTTAAAGAAAAAAGCTTCAAATAAAAATGGTAGATAATTTAGTTCTCCTTAATTTTATTTGTACCATTTTTCAGCCTGTATAGTAAATTAATAATATGAAAATATTTAATAGAAAAATACTCTTATTAATATTTAATAAGGTGATGTAACTTTTCAGTATTTTTCGGGGCCCAACACTCAATGAGATATGTACGAACTACACTTCGCGATGCGTTATTTGCATACAAAAAATATGAAATTTTTTACAAAACTATTGAAAGTCGCTCGGATATCATTTCTGATAGCTATTATTCTAATTATCTTTTTTATTATTTAAATAATTATAAGTAATTGATTTATAAAAAACTTGAGGAAATATAAATATTTTTTTTTGCAGGTGGAAATTTCATTAAAATAAATCTTGTTAATTAATAGGTATTTTAAAAGAAGAATATTTTAATTATGTTAGGAAAGCAAATTTCAAGCTTTTTTTCTTATTTCGTTAATATCAGATAATATAGACCAACTTTACTACTGCACATTTTTAACAAGCTAACAATATAATTAACATCGCTTTATGCACACTGTTATAGTAACCAGTGGAAATATTTAATTAGTGTTTTTTAACGTTAAATATTTACGACTCTTGTGTCACGTCTTTTTTAGTTTATGAAAGAGTCATAGGATCGGTGCTGTCTATGACACATAACAAATATAGAGGGAAGAATTTTAATAAAATCAGATTTGAATCACAGCATATAAAGCATATGATTTATATTTTTATAATTTAAATTTATTTTCATTAATTTGGTATTTACATCAATTTAATAGTAATTAAGTTTAATTTTATTATATTTTGGAAACATTTTGAGGTTTTTCTTTCCGTGAAAGTAATTTTTGCTTACTGTTTCTGTCTGTATTATATTTAAAAACTTTTTAATAATAAACGTATCTATTTGATGTTCGCATTTTTCGTCTTTTCTGCCTTTATATGTTAATGCTCCTTTTGGCATAATCATGGGCTGTTCTGTAGAAAAACTGTGTTTATTTCTTTGTTCTCTACTCATGACAGTCACAATATATCTAATGCGTATAAAAAACATTACAAATATATGTAAGAATGTAACGAAAACCTTGAATTTTAGAACAAGATGTTTACTTTTAGAATTAATTTATTCGAAACGTTGTTTACAAACAATATCTATTTAAAGAAAAAAGTTCAAGTCACGACTAGATTTGATTCATAGTATTTAACTATGCGTGTTATCAACTAGAATATACAATAAAAAAATATATGTATCTTAATTTTGAAGCAGAGTGAAAACAGAGAAAAAATAATAATAAAAATTATTTGCATAAATATAGTTTAACATTTACTGGCAGAACTGGTTTCCCGATTCAATAAATAAAATAAATAAATAAAAAATATAAAACCTCAAAGTAGTTTGTGATCAACAGCTTGGCAAAGCAGATACAATTACAAAATGATTTTTAAACATATATTTCGAATACTATTAATTATTTCATGTAAGTATTAACTTTCGGATTTTTAAAACAACTTAATACATTTGACATTATAATTTCTACCTATTTATATTTGCAATTTTCTGCAAAATAACTTAGAAATGTTTAACTTCAGATACTATAATACCAATATATAAAAAAGTTTTAAAATATATGAAATTTCTTTATAACTCAAAGCAAAAAAAAACTATATACTACACCGCAAATTACATTTTCATAATGTAATCGTTCAATAGAGTTGGGAATATAGAAGTATAATTATATAATTACCAAGTCTCTAAATAAAGGCGTCGTTAATAATATTGTTGTAACTGATAGTTTTAATGAATTTCAGAGTGATTATTTTAAACTTATAGTTTTGTTGTAATTACTTACTGTAAGTATTCAATTGTAATAATAATGGATTTTAAGATTTATTTAGTTAATAAAAAGATAAATATATCCTTGTGAAGGAAAATTATTTTTAAATAATAAACAATTTATTAAGCATAAAAGCTATATTATAACTAAACAAATTATTAACTAAAAACTACATAAAGCAGAGACAAAGAATCTACAAGCAAAAAAAAAATTGGTTCAGTAGAAATATTAGCAATTAGCTTTTTAATTTTATTTTTAGTGGATCTGTTATTATTATTAATAAGCACAAAAGTTTACTTTAACTCAATGTTAAAATTTTTTCAGTATCCAGCTACTGGTTTGTCAACTTATATTTCAACTATTTTTAGTTATTTATACATATTGTAATTGAGACAAATATTAATTTTGTTCCGAATTTTTACGTTACATGACAAAAAAGGGGCTAATTCAAATCTGACTACATGTGCTCCAAGAATCTCAAGTACAGTGGATGTGACATGTACAGTGGACGGCAAGTCTGTGGATTGCAGTAAACCTCTAGTGGAGGGAACAGTGATCAAAAGTAAGTGTAAGCAATTCTACACACAATCACTCAATGAGATTCCGATCGCTACGTGTTCTGGGGGATCCTGGGACAATCCGCTCATTAAATGTGTACCAGGTTAATATTTTACTTTACTTCAATTAATATTAAAATATAGTATTTTATACAAACATATTTAAATATTTTAGATTGTGGAGTCGTATACCCTGATGAAAGTGGCCAATATCCGAATAATATTGAATTTCCATGGCACGTGGGTCTCTACAAATTAGAAGAAAAGAAATACAATTATCTATGTGGAGGTTCTATTATTACTCCACTTATTATTATCACAGGTACGGCTAATTTGAAGAAAATTCAATTAAGAATATTTCCAATACTACTGCAATCATTATTTTTTTAATTTCATAAATATTATTTGAAAAATTTATATTTTCTTCTACCATTGCTTCTCTGATTACCCATTTTATACTAAAATGATGTATATAATTAATTTTTTATTTATGTCACCGACAAAGTAAGAAATTAAGGCTTCCGTGTGTGGAACATGCATTCTGGAAGTATTTACTAAAAGTGCGACTAAAGTCAAGCAAACCTCGTCAAGAATATAAAAAATAACTTAAAAATAAAAATAAATAATTTCTGTATTTGGAATTTTGTGCACAACCTAGATTTTTAAAAAATTTCTGATAACGAATACAAGTGTTCGAAAAATAGGGGACAATATAAGAAAAAATCCTAATATACTTATGTTCGGAAACGAACCGTTTTGGATTTAAACACTGTTTTGTAATAGTATATTATGCATCAAGGGAGGGAAACAAGCGATTATTCCCGCGTGTGAAGTTGGCAAACCGAGACGTAAGCGAGGGCCGAAGGCTCGAGCTGAAGTCGAGGTTTACCAACTTCACACAAGGGTAATCGCGCCCTCCCTTGAAGCATATTATACTTTTCGTAACAAGTGCACAAAAATTACTGTCTTATCAGGACAAATGTCAAATATGGGATGCGTAACTAGTTACCTAGGAAACGCCGCAAACAGCTAATAATCGTAAGTCTCTAGGGAAAGAAACATCTCTCTAGGGCAGCAGTTCCCAACCGATGGGTCGCGACCCACGAGGGTGTCGCTTTATCTTTTGGGGGGGGGGGGGTCGCCATGGCTTTTTTGAGGGGTAATAAAATGTTAATAATTTATTTACGCTTGGTAAAACGCGAGATATACAACTGTGGCAAACTAGCCGGGGTATAGTCCGAAGCGATCGCTACACTTCGTTGCCTCTCGAGAATAATCGGAAAAGTACTACTAAGCCTAGGGATTTAAAATCCCTATTCATTCTGGGTACCAAGCAACGAACAGAACGTGTACAGATAAATTGTCGCTTTCGGTAAACTTGTTACAGTGTTGTTGCAGTATCCTTTTTGTCTTTTATATAATTGTATATGAATAGTTTGTTGCTAGTTAGTGTCTTGTTTGATCCGTTACAATACTATTGATAGCCCGTCACAATTCGTCTTCGATAGGCACGCCTAGAAACATAGATTCTTCTATTATTTACCGTTTTGGTAAGTAAAAAATATAAAATAATTTAATTCCAATTTTTACAGGTATTGTATTTTCCAGATATCAACGCCATGTCGAAAATAAGAAAATATTCGGAGAACTACTTAAAATTTGGATTTTCGACTGATATTAGTAACGGCATAGAGAAGCCACAGTGTGTTTTATGCAATGCTGTTCTTAGTGCTGAATCTATGAAACCCTCAAAGCTCAAATGTCACTTAGAAACAAAGCATTCTGAACATATTACAAAAGACTTGGACTTTTTTAAACGACATGAGGCTGCCTTGAAAAAACAAAAGTTGGATTTTACTGGGACCTTTCAACAACAAAGCCAAGCTGTAGTTAAGGCATCATATGAAATTGCTCTGGAAGTCGTAAAAAATAAAAATCCCCATACAATTGCAGGAACCCGCATCAAACCATGTTTATCAAAGTCGGTTAAGCTAGTTCTTGGAGAAGCGAGTGAGATTAAAATGCGTAATATGTTCTTGTCCAACAACACAATTCAGAGACGCATTTCAGACATGTCCTTAGATGTGATGGAACAAATTTTATCTGAAATAAAGGCATCACCTGTCTTTTCCTTTCAACTTGACGAATCAATCGATGTTAGTTCATGTTCCCAATTATTCGTTTTCGTGAGATATTTTCACTAGGAAGACATCAAAGAAGAGTTTCTATTTTGTAGAGCACTAAAAACTACTACGAAAGGTGAAGACGTCATGGAGATGATAAGTTCATTCTTTGAAAGTAATGGCTTACAATGGAAAAACTTGTGTGGAGTGTGTACCGATGGAGCACCAGCCATGCTTGGATCGAGATCGGGCTTTCAGTCAAAAGTTAAAGAGCTTGCACCCCAAGCAAAGGGATTACACTGCATGATTCACCGATTTGCCCTTGCTACCAAGACTCTTCCAAAGCCTTTGCAAGAAGTACTCGACTCTTTGGTGACAATTGTCAATTACATAAAATATAGTGCTCTCAATACTCGTCTGTTCAAAGAACTATGCAAAAACATGAACTCTGATCACGAAATTCTTCTTTTCTACACTGCTGTCCGTTGGTTATCAGAGGGATATGTTGTTGACCGCGTTTTTAATTGGAAAACGAAATAAAACAGTTCGTAGAACTAAAAGGAAAACATGACTTTTGGCACACTTTAATGATGAGACCTGGATTCAAAGAGTCGCTTATTTATCTGATCAGCTAAACAAGCTAAATTTGAAACTGCAAGGTAAAGAAACGTACATTATTCAATTTAGAGATAATATCCAGGCGTTCGTATTTAAGCTGCAAAACAGGCGCCGTAAAGTAAATCTTGGAAATTTTGCCATGTTTGAATATCTCTGCACCAAGACTGACGAATCGGAGACGGAAATTGTAGAAAATCTAAGAGAGGAAATTAATAAGCACCTTGAAGCCCTTGAATCTGAAATTCAACGGTATTTCCCGGAGTTCTCTGAACAAGAAGCTACATTAGTTCGAAACCCATTTCGTGTATCTTTGAATGTTACCGACATTCCCGATGAAGTTCAGGATGAATTTTTGGAGCTACGAAATGACTCTTCAGCACGTGACATCTTTGGTGTGCTATGCGTCATTCGTATCATGCTTTCTTTACGAATATTAGTGCCATTTGCTTCTACTTACCTCTGCGAAAGTGGATTTTCAACTCTTCTGCAGATCAAGACAAAAGCCAGGAATAAGCTGGATGTTCAAGATGACATGAGATTGGCCTTGACAAAAACTCAACCAAGAATTATAACGCTTGTTAAGCAGATTCAAGCTCAATCATCACATTAATCATTAATAAATAATACTTAATAAAAAATATAATCACTATTGTTAAGTCCTAAAATATATTTTGTCAAACCTTTTATTTTTTGTTTTATTGATAAAATATGCGAAAGAGGGGTCGCGAACATTGAAAAAAAACAAAAAAGGGTCGCGATTAAAAAAAGGTTGGGAAGCACTGTTCTGTGGAGAGAAGCATGCTACCTAGGGAGATAAACATCCTACCTACCTAGGGAGAGAAACATTGTCATAATGATTCCCTAGGGGAGAAAAGCAGTGTTTCTCTCTCTAATATTAGGGAATAAGAACGTGTTTCTTGAGCATGTGTTACGAAAATTATTTTATCCAACACCCACTACATATAAAGTTATTATTGTTGTCATTTTAGATTAGTAAAGTGGTGTATAAGTCACACGTGAGTTATAAGTCATAAGTCACGCATAAATTATGACTTGTAACTCACTGTTGAGTTTAAATAAAATATACAAATATTTAAACATTTCAAAATGTATGCAAGTTAAATTTTATTCACATTAACATTTACATTATATGAAAAAGAAATACAATTTTATGATATTGATACAGTGCAATTCTCGACTTGGCCTTCTGAAGAAGTCAACTCAACCATTTTAGCAGAATTGGTTTGGTTTGATTTTTCAGTACCTGATACACCATGAATCTTTTCGGCTATGTCTAATTTGTTATTAATCGACTGTTCGGCCACGCTTGCAGATTTCCACCCTCCATGACGTTTCAGGGTGGTCATTCTGGCCCCAGCATCTGCTAGAAGTGTTGCTGAAGACCTTCTTAAGCAATGGCCAGTATACAATTCTGCACTTTTAAGTCCCAAATAGGAAGCAATTTTAAATGGAACCTTAGACAATGTATTGATTCCAACGCATTGTTTAGTGCATTTCCCATTCTTGAAATATACAAAAAATCTTTTGTGTGGTGTGTTTGCTGGCCTCAAAGTCATGTATTTTCTACATAATTCAACCACATTTACCGGAAATCCCTCCTGTATGATGAAGAAAGTGCGGGAAATCTTGGTCTTGGTGTCTGGTATTACCACATAAAGAAGAGAATCTTTGTCTTCAACATTTTCTGTGCTCAACTGTGTCAGTTCGTTACACCTGCAAGCTTCTGAAATACCCATTATCAATGCGATTTTCATCATTAAAAAATCTTGGTCCGGCGCATCTTTCAAAACCTTGTCAATGTCATTTCGGCTAAGCGTTTTAGATTTTTTTAGGCTTATAATCTCTCGATTTACTTTTCAAAAATGCGTTAAGCTTCCCATATTTTGATATGTTTATTTTCTTATAAAGCTGAAGAGTTGTTCTAATCATTGAGTACTTCGTCCATAAGGAAGAAGGAGCCAGTTTCGTTTGTAAGTATGAAAAATAAGCAAGTAAAACACTTTCATTTATACCTTTGACGTTTCTAGTTGTCATCCAGTCTTCAAACATATGAAATTCTTTTTCATATAAACTTCTAGACTTTTTTGGTAAAATATCTACAACAGCGACTTCCGCTTCCTTAATTATTATTTCGATAATAAAATTCGCGTCTTCCATTTCAAATACTACAGCTGCAACCTTTTTTCAACTTTGTTTATTTAAAAAATTTGAGTAACCTAGGCAACAAAACAAGAAAGTATGGCTAACTAGAATATTATTTGAAATGTAGACAATTGTGTCAAAATTTATATTTTAATGTTTTAATTGTAGGTGTTTGGATAAAATTTCGTATGCCACTCGTGTGTTATTATAAATAAGTCACTTCAGAAAATTATTCCCCTCGGCCTGCGGCCTCGTGGACTAATACTTTTCTCGCGTGACTTATTTGTAATATAACACACTTGTACCATAAATAACTAATAGATTCTTGTCTAGTATTCTGATATATTTTATTGTTTGTTTAATCATGTTTCCTTAGAAACTGTCATAATTTATTGTGTCATCATAAATTAAGGTTTATTTTGACTATGTGCAGTAGTTTTTGTTCTAATATGAACTGTTATACAAACTCAGAATTAGCCAATATGCATTTAATGTACGAACGTGCATATGGTAATTCGCAGGCAGTTAAATGTCTCTATGTACAATTATTTCTCAACCGAATGTTGCATACAAGTTCAATGAGAAAACTTTGAACAATTAATGTAACTGCAAGGCTAATATTATAAACAAATATTACTAAAAAATAAAATAAATGAAAGATTCTTTAAATCCGAAACGGTTTGATTCCGGACATGAGTATATTAGAATTTTTTCTTGTCTTGGTATAACTGATTCATTCCTCAAATCTTGTCCCCTATTTTTGAAACATTTTTTTTATACATTTATAAAAAAAAAATATGAAGCGGACTCAACTTCTAAGATCATCACTCATATTTTTATTATATTACCCATGAACAGTAAAAACAAATTTTAAATTATTGTTATAGTAACAATATATTAATCATTGCAAATAATAAACATTTTAAATTATTTGCATGGTAACAATGTATTAATTATCGCATTTGACATATATTTTTTATTTAAGATATTTTGCCTTAGATTTTTTAAGGACCGTAGGACTTTAATAGTAACTTAACAAGTTGAAATCTACAACTTTGTTTTTAAACTTTTCTTTGTAAATTATTAGAGAAGCGACAGTAATGGAGAAACTTTTGCTTTATGTTTATCGCACAGTTTTTATGAGATATCTGTATGCGATTTAATTTCTTCGTAAATGCAATTCAACTGATTGTAATTTTTGGCGACTTTATGTATTAATTAAATCATAATTTATTCCAGCTGCCCATTGCCTCAACAGTGATTTAAGGACAGAAAGTGTTCCAGCCGAAGAGTTTTATGTTGCAGCTGGAAAATATTACAGCGACTACAATGCAGCGGAAGATAAATTCGTTCAAAAAAGACAAGTAAGAATCTATAATATTATAAATATATACGAGAAACAATAGGCTGGCGGACACAACTTTCGTCTAATAAGCAAATTTGCGACTTCAAAACTTGTCGTGTTGTACTTTTGCAGGTAAAAAAATATTACATTCCTCCACAATACAAAGGAAATGAAACGAACTTTGCAGGAGATTTGGCTGTAGTAGTTCTCATGAAAGCATTAGAAATAAATAATATAGTTCGACCAGTTTGCGTTGACTGGGATAATAGAATTGAACCAAATCAACTTAAACACAATAAAATAGGACGTGTAAGCAATTTTTTTACGTATATGCTTTAATTTTGTTTTAATAATGATTTTTTTTTAATTTCACAGGTAGTTGGATGGGGTTACGTAGATCCGAATAAACCAAAGATTAGTGTTGAATTAAATCAATTATACGTTCCTTATATTGATTTTCAACAGTGTTTAGAGGTCGTCCCATACTCCTTTAGAACTTTTGTTACTGCAGACAAATTTTGCGCCGGTTTTACAAACGGTAAAAATTTGGCAATAAATGTCAATAGTTTATCAAAGACATACATTGATGATTTTGTTTCCATAATTTACATTATTAATATTTATCAAGAAAACAAGATTGTATTTCGCTTGTTGTTGTGTTGTCAAGGTTTCAAACATAAGTTTAATAAATATTTCTTAATTGAGTTGTCGGTATAAATCCAACCTAAAATAAAGTAATCTGTATTAAATAAGATGTGTGGAAGTATGGATAACTCATTATTCGTTTTTCATACATAATTTGGTTCTATACGTTTCTTTCAAGCACTTTTGATACACGTTGTAATGTAAAATTTATCTTTTCAGGTTCTGGTGTCTGCAAAGGCGATGATGGAGGAGGATTGGTTTTCGAATGGAACGAAAATAATGAACAGAAATTCTACCTTCGTGGATTGGTTATTGGCGGCCCCGATAAGAAAGGCGTTTGCGATGGATTTCAATATGCAGTGTATACGAAAATTTCCGCTTACAATTTCTTTATTCTTGACATCTTATCCTGGAATCCTGTAAAGTACTGATTAAGAAGAAAAATTTTAACTATTTTGTATAACCGTCCAGAAATTTAAAGTAGTTAATAAAGAAAAAAAAAGATAATAAGAGATTTTAAATATTAACTGACACACCTGTACATATTAGAGCAAAAGTACAAAAATAAAAACTATTTCATATTAAATTTTATTTCTAAAATGTTTTAATTTAACATGATCACATGTCTGTAGCACTAGATACTTGGAAAATAAAATATGGCACTTTCAAACATGACAAACAAAACAATATTTCAATGTGACAGCGATATTGATCTAAAATTTGTAGCCGTTACTTCTACACTACATTGTTAATATTATTGATTATAATTGAGATTCCAATTTTGTTTTATTTATGTTCCCAAGTGCAACAAAATCATAAAAATTGACAGTGTTAATCTTTTTCAGAAAATTATATTTTCTTATAACGCACGTACACTGTTTTTATCAAAAACAATTGCGCAAAATTTATTTTCTATAACTGTTATTAGGAATTTAGTAAAGTTATCGTACTGCCAAACAAACACATCGTTTTAGCAGTCATTGCTCATATAAGTGTCATTAGATTTACTTTTTTATGTGTAAATAAGAACATATAAATCAATGTGTAATAGGAAAGATAGTATGTAAAACACGTATTACAATGCTCAATTGTAATACTAGTTTATCAATATACTATTTCATTTTATTATTTTTGAGCTTTATTACATCACAGCAGTAGAAAAAAATAGTCTGCATAATACATGTCGAATATCCTCATACTTTTAACATTTCTTATTCAAATAACTATATTGTACAATAATAAAATAATGTTCATTTATTATTGTAGGTAATATAATAAATGGTACACAGGACGTCTATTATTTTCTATCATTATAGGATTATTACGATTATAAAGAGTAATCATTAGAGTCCGGATTCTAGGCATATGCCTATTTTTTTTTATCAACATAAGCATTTTATAGACAGTCACCGCAAAATTTAAATTGGAAGATTTAGTTTCATATAAAATAAATTTTATTTATTTAAAATGCCATTTTTAATTTTTTAATGTACAAAAAGAATAATATTGCTTAATAGAAGAATTTCGACACTGTAAGTTGAATTTTATCTTTCATCCTTGTTTAATACATTTGGCTATGGATATACAGAACAAACAATATAGTTTTGGTCTCGATACTTGTCATTCGCTTTTGTGCGTAGTAGTGTTTTGTTGTTGTTTTCTAAAGATTGAAGTTGTGCAAAAATTGAGAGATATTTATATTTCGATGCCGAAAATATTTTAAAAATGGATACAATGTGAAAATATATATATATATATATACATACATATGAATTGACGATTATAAGTTTTTATTGTTAGTGTTATTTCGACCAACTCGATGACAACGATCAATTTGGTTTTTATCAACACGCATATTTAGAGAGCCTTTAAAGATGGCACATACTGTAGCGAGTACGGCTCTGTTCCTTCTGGAACAGTCGACGCATCGTAGTCTGCAGCGCATTTACCACAGTCTCATACACAATACAGAGACAAGTCCGAACCGGTTCGCTCTGTGTCATACTTGTACAGTGTTCCAGAAGCTCTGGAATATTGGTGAATATCTTGTTCCAGTATATAAGGGAGAGTTTCGGCCGGCAACATTCATTCTGTATTCGAAGTGTGAACAGTGCAAGTCGTAGCTAAATACTTTAATGTGACTATAAATACGTGTTACAAATAAATATATGTCTTAGTAGTTGTACTACATTATTTTCGTTTTAAATAAATATTTTGTTAGTGTTTTCATTTTTCGTGTTTTATTTAATAATAAACTTCATCGAACCCGAAATTGTAATAAACGTTACAATACCTTCTCTTCGACTTTTCACCCTTCTCTTCGTTCACACCATAGACACGCACATTATTTCTTCTGGAGTATATTGCTCCAAGTTATCTATTCTTTGCGAAGATTTTTAATTTTCAGTGACAGGTGACCAATGTTTTCTTCATAGTTGAGTTTAATTTCTTAAACTTTTGCATCAAACCGCTCGAACATTTTCTCCACTAATTTATTTATGAAGCTATCATCTTTCAGGAGTGTTGGTATGACTTCACTAACTGCAGTTATGTTGCGTGTACTACCACCCATTTTATTTTATAATATTTATACAGATGAATTTTATACAACAATAAATTATAATTTTATTAAAAGCAGTAAAGTACGAGTACGAGTAGTATATTTATAATTTCAAAGATACCAATAATTACATTTACGTTAATTTTGTGTTTTTGATTTATACTAAACGATAGTTTATAGTTTTTTGAAATTGGTTAGTAAAAAATGTATTAAAAAAAAAATTTATAACTTATTTTTAATTACAAAAAAAGTTGTTATCTTGTAAAACATTTCAAACATTAGACGCGGACACATTAGAGTAAACGAATCATGATAAATATACATAAAAGGAACAAGAAAAGAAAATAATATAAATAAATAAATATATCATCACGCCTTTTACCCATTACTGAGAGTGGCACTCTGCCTAAGCATATCTCGGTAAGTGATATATTTTTTCGCGTGAAGTGCGGTTACCAGCCGTCAAATCAAGGCCCCCAAAGATGTTAGTAGAGGGGGAGCCACAGGGATAGATTTAAATTGGTGAAAATTGTTTGTCGGCTGTGGGGTTCGAACCAGGGTTCTCAAGATCCACAGGCCGACTCGATACCACTGAGCCACCTACCCCGTAATAATAATAATAATAATATAACGAAAATTATTACCACGCAACACCCGTGCATAAAAAAATAATAATTTTTTCAATATACTTCTATACTTTTGCAAAAAGATTCTTATTTCTAATTAAATAGTAAATTAAAAAATGAAATGTTAATTATGAACTGAATTGAATGATATTCATTTAAAGATAATTTAATTTGAAATTATTATTATTATTTTAAAAGAAGCACATTTACTACAATTGAAAGTTTTTAGTCTTAGTTTTATTTTTATTATGATTTTGGTAGGTACCTATTCTATAATGCAAAAATAACTGCAATATTGAAATAAATAAATTTATTTAAGCATTTCAACAACAGAATAACAGTAATAGAAAGAATTATAGTGATCACAAGTAATGTAGATGGATGGAAGAGTGACAGCTCTGTGATCACCAATTATTGGTAAAACTACCAATATTCCATTCAGTGCCAGCTGCTGTGTCCACCGAATCCAGAATCATGGCCACTGAATCCACCATCGTTACCGCCAAATCCAGAATCGTGTCCGCCGAATCCAGAATCGTGTCCTCCGAATCCAGAGTCCTGTCCGCCGAAACCTCCGTTGAATCCACCATGTCCAGCGAGAGACGAGAAGTCCTCGGAGTGGTCGTGACCCTTGATGTACACAGGCACGGGCTTCTTGACGTAGACGGGCTCAGGGATGTGCACGGGCACCTTCTTGATGACGGGCACGGGGTAGGGCTTGGGGACGTGCACGGGCACTTTCACGGTGTAGGGAACCTTCACAGGATACTTCACCGGGTAGGGGACATGCTTCTCAACGGTGTACGGCACATGCTTCTCCACGGGGACGGCGTAGGGCTTGGGCACAGGCACGGGGTACGGCTTGTCGACAGGGACTTTCACTTCCACGGGATACGGCACTGGGACCTTCTTCTCCACATGCACCGGGTAGGGTTTCGGCACTGGCACGCCAACCTTCTTGGTGATGGTGATGTGTTTGTGGTACGAGGAGCCCAAGTCAATGGGTCCGTGATGAGATGAGAAGTCAGCACCAGAAGAGCCGAAGTCAGAGTGTCCTCCTAGGCTTAAGCCGGAGTCATGGCCGCCCAGGCTCAGACCAGAATCGTGACCGAAACCTTCATCGAAGATTCCGCGCTTTTGCCCTTTCTTGGCCTCCTCAGCCGCCAGAGTAGCGGACAGAGCTAGCAGAACGACAAAGAGCTGAAACAATAAAATTATATTCTAGACATACATATTATAAAATGACTTTTCGTCCTTACCGTGGTGTTCTTCATGATGTGAATGGAGCTGGTGATCACTGGAGACTGATAGTTGTAGCTTGCGTTGGCTGGTATTTATACTAGCCACATGTTAGAAACCGAAATTCAACTTCACGCATCGGCTGTAACTGCTCGTTTATGGAATACACTTCCTCGTTTTATGCATAATAGTGTAATTTATTTTCGTACACATAAATAAATATTTACAGTATTTATTTTATTTGTTGCATTAAGAACTAATTTAATTTTGTCTAATATCTTCAATTTGTTATTGATGAGAACATTTATAAAATATAAATATCTAAATATAATTAATGTTACTAAAACCTCACTTCTACATAATGTTTTAGTTCTTAATGCATTATGTTTAGTGCGTAAGACGTAATCCATAACGACAATTAGTTAGTTTATTATTTCCATCTTCGGTGTATTGTGATTAATACACTATTTCATATTTGTCAAAATTTGACGCTATTATTCAAGTTGTTGGAAGAATTATTAATTGCCTTGGTTTCTAATTAAATTAGGAACTTAGGAGAACATTCGTAAAAGCATTGATTCATTGACAGCAAAAATATAAATTGAATTTTAGGCTTGGTTAAAATTCTAAATCTTCTTCCCATTAGTTTATTGATATTTGTTTCATAAATACTATTAATTTAACATCACATGAAATTGTATCAATTGTTCTGTTATAAAATACATACATTCTTAAAATTTGTGTAAATGGTTGAGCGCACAGGAGTTTTGTAAGTAAAAGTACTATAGTGGCTTGTATAAATAGCATGTATTCCATACAGAAATCATCATTCGTTCATCACCGCTTCACTCTGCACAACATGAGGACTTTTGTGGTAATTTGAATGGTTTAATTATTAATGATTACAAATGTTAATTATAACTATTAATTTCCAGATTGCTGCTTTGGTATTCGCTGTAGCGACTCTAGGTCGTTGTGGAGTTATCAGCTCCGGTTCATACGGTGATGATGCCAACTATGGATTAGGCGGTGGATACAGTGGTGGTTACGGAGGCGACTTCGGTGGTCTGGGAGGCGGCTTCGGCGGTGGTTTAGGAGGTGGATTCGGAGGAGGATTAGGCGGTGGTGCAGGAAGTGGCGATGGTGGCAGCACATCTGTGAACACCATCACGCAGACCGTTGCCGTGCCTGTGCCGCGGCCGTACACTGTGACCGTGACTCGCCCAGTGCCTGTCCCCGTGCCGCAGACTGTCCAGGTGCCCGTCCCTCGCGCTGTGCCCGTGCCGGTACCGCAGCCCGTGCCCGTTACCGTCACCCGCCCGTACCCAGTGTACGTGAACCGTCCAGTGCCCGTGCCCGTGCCACAGGCTGTGCCCTACCCAGTGCAACAGGCCGTCCCTGTGTCCGTGCCCCAGCCCTACCCTATCACCATCACTCAAGCCGTCCCTGTTAGAGTGCCACAGACCGTCGTCGTGCCCGTGGCTCAGCCCGTCTTTGTGGGAAGCGGTGGTGCCGGTGCTGAAGCTGGTGCTGGTCTTGGCGGAGGACTTGGAGGTGGATTCGGTGGTGGCTATGGAGGTGGATACGGCGGTGGACACGGATATGGAGATGGTGGATTTGGTGGACATGGAATCTCCTTTGGATCTTATGGTAGCAGCATCAGCAGCTACAAACATTAAGTTCTCATTTTGATCGAATGATGTGTCTTCTAAATCTATTTCTTTTTGTTTCCTAATAAATCTTTAAAATTTTAATAAACAGATGTGTTATTTCCAAACTTATGCCTACAAAATAAAACATACGTCTGCGCTCCATTATGAATAAAATAAATAAATAAATAAACATATAATCACGCCTTTTACCCATTACTGGGTGTGACACTCTGCCTAAGCAGATCTCGGCAAGTGATATATTTTTTCGCGTGAAGTGCGGTTATCAGCCGTCAAATCACGGCCCCCAACGACGTTAGTGGAGGGGGAGCCACAGGGGTAGATTTAAATTGGTGAAAATTGTTTGTCGGCTGTGGGGATCGAACCAGGGTTCTCAAGATCCACAGACCGACTCGATACCACTGAGCCATTATGAATCATGAGTCTAAAGATACAGGCTATGCATGATAATATGCACATGGAAATTTTGAAAACTATTAAAGATAGGACTTATGTTAAATTAAACAAAAATGAAAAAAAAAACTTTCGATTTAAAAAAGAAAATATATTAATTAAATTTAAATTATTTCACAGTAATGGGTGAGGGTGAGCCACAGGGGTAGATTTAATTTAGTGAAAATTGTCGGCTGTGGGGATTGAACCAGAGTTGTCAGGATCTACAGGCCGACTCGATACCACTGATATTAATTATTATTTTATAATGAGCACTAATATACGCAAGATCTGATTCAATAGAAGTTACTTGGATTCAATCTTTTGCCTTTTTTATGGCAGCTCTTTCATTCCAAAACGTCATGATAATCTAGAAATTAAATAAAAAATATTATTATTTCTTTACCAATTATAAAGATTTCAAATACACACTTCTTTAATACTAAAAAAATGTTCTTGGTAATAAACTTGCCAATAAATAAAGCCTAGAAATTTCATCGGATAGTTTACCAACAATTATATTTGCTATCTGTCGATCTAATGTGTCAGTCGTTTCGTCAACACATCCATATATCTTGATTTCCCACTTCTTAGAAACTACCTATAAATTATCGATTATTGCAATGATTCAATGATAATACGGTATGTCAAAAGAGACGTACATTTATATACAAAAACGATAAATAATTTTTCCTTAATGTGGATTCGTTTGGTATATTTTGCGTGGCATATTTTTTTAAGAAGTCTCTAAATTCTTTGCATTCTAGCTTATTCCAAGATATTCCTGCAGCTATAAACGCCATATATTGTTGTTCAGCAGCACACACACACACACACACACACCTACACACACACCTACACACACACACACACACACACACACACACACACACACACCTCTACACACACACACACATACACACACACCTACACACACACCTACACACATACACACACACACACACACACAACACACACACATCTATATATATATATATATATATATATATATATATATATATATATATATATATATATATATATATATATATATATATATATATATAATAGCATTTACGATGCAACCCTGTATAATTAAATAGTTTATGTTCACACATATATACAGGGTGTAACATGAAAACCTGGCCATAGGTGTTTAACATGGGAAATCAGTTTTTCCTTGCGCAAAAGTGGCCAATTGATTTTAGACAAAAATGCTTCAAATAAAAGTTGTACAGCTTTAAATTTTGGATCTAAATCAGTTTTCAGATTTTATTTTGCACGTTTTGTAAGCGAAATAATCGCATTAATATTTTATAAGAATTTCTACTTTATAGTGATATTGAGACAAAATGATAAACAAATGTATGACGTTTTAACTGTCAGAAAAGTTTAATTTGAAATGGATTTGTGATTTATTTAAGTGACAAAGGTGATTGTTGTTATATAATTATTGAAAATTGATAATTTTATTATATAATTTTTTAATATTTATTATAATAAATAGTAGAATTTTTACGCAAATAATTATTTTATTTATTTAGAAATAACATTAAATTACAAAAGATGTTCGAAAAGTCCTCCGTTTTGTGCTAAGCAGTAGTCTAATCTATTGTAGAAACTATTTTTATCATTGCACAACTGTCTAATATTTATTTTGTTGCATTCGCCTAGAACAGCGTTTTTAAGTGCTTGGATGGCATTGTATCTTTTTTTATAAACGCAAGACTTTAAGTGTCCCCATAAAAAAAGTCACAGGGATTTAAATCTGGAGACCGTGCTGGCTAGTTTACTGGCCCTCCACGCCCTATCCAACTTCCTTCCGATAATTTACAACTTCTCTTGTATTATGTGCAGGACAGCCGTCGTGCTGGAACCACGCATACTCATTATTTGCGTGGGCTATTTCCGCTCCCACTATTTCTCGTAACAATTCTAAATAAGTGTTTTCATTTAATCGATTAATAAAAAAAGGACCAATAATTTTGTTGCCTAAAATTGCTAGTACATTTTCTTCGTTATTATTATTTCTATCTCCATGCACACGTCCCTGTTCCCGTTCCGCTTGGTTATTAAATGTACCGGTCTTCTCAAATTTGGTAATAAAGTTCTGAATTGTTGTTTTACTAGGAATGTTATGGAGCGGCCAAACAATACTGATTAAATCACGTATTCTTCAAAAACTTTCACCAGAATAATTCCACTTAATAATTTGTAACTTTTCTTCATGTGAATAGTTATCCATTTTCAATAATCACAACAATCACCTTTGTCACTTAAATAAATCACAAATCCATTTCAAACTAAACTTTTCTGGCAGTTAAAACGTCATACATTTGTTTATCATTTTGTCTCAATTCCATGGCTATCACTATAAAGTAGAAATTCTTATAAAATATTAAAGCAATTAGTTCGCATACAAAACGTGCAACATAAAATCTGAAAACTGATTTAGATTCATAATTTCAAGCTCTACAACTTTTTTTTTTTTTGTTTAAAATCAATTGGCCACTTTTGCGCAAGGAAAAACTGATTTCCCATGTTAAACGCCTATGTCCAGGTTTTCATGTTACACCCGGTATATATATATATATATATATTTGAAAGATCAAAAGTATGTTTTTTTTGTTGATTCTTCTATCATTAATAGTTTTCAAAATTTCCATGTGCATATTATCATGCATAGCCTGTATCTTTCGACTCATGATTCATAATGGCTCAGTGGTATCGAGTCGGTCTGTGGATCTTGAGAACCCTGGTTCGATCCCCACAGCCGACAAACAATTTTCACCAATTTAAATCTACCCCTGTGGCTCCCCCTCCACTAACGTCGTTGGGGGCCGTGATTTGACGGCTGGTAACCGCACTTCACGCGAAAAAATATATCACTTGCCGAGATCTGCTTAGGCAGAGTGTCACACCCAGTAATGGGTAAAAGGCGTGATTATATGTTTATTTATTTATTTATTTTATTCATAATGGAGCGCAGACGTATGTTTTATTTTGTAGGCATAAGTTTGGAAATAACACATCTGTTTATTAAAATTTTAAAGATTTATTAGGAAACAAAAAGAAATAGATTTAGAAGATACATCATTCGATCAAAATGAGAACTTAATGTTTGTAGCTGCTGATGCTGCTACCATAAGATCCAAAGGAGATTCCATGTCCACCAAATCCACCATCTCCATATCCGTGTCCACCGCCGTATCCACCTCCATAGCCACCACCGAATCCACCTCCAAGTCCTCCGCCAAGACCAGCACCAGCTTCAGCACCGGCACCACCGCTTCCCACAAAGACGGGCTGAGCCACGGGCACGACGACGGTCTGTGGCACTCTAACAGGGACGGCTTGAGTGATGGTGATAGGGTAGGGCTGGGGCACGGACACAGGGACGGCCTGTTGCACTGGGTAGGGCACAGCCTGTGGCACGGGCACGGGCACTGGACGGTTCACGTACACTGGGTACGGGCGGGTGACGGTAACGGGCACGGGCTGCGGTACCGGCACGGGCACAGCGCGAGGGACGGGCACCTGGACAGTCTGCGGCACGGGGACAGGCACTGGGCGAGTCACGGTCACAGTGTACGGCCGCGGCACAGGCACGGCAACGGTCTGCGTGATGGTGTTCACAGATGTGCTGCCACCATCGCCACTTCCTGCACCACCGCCTAATCCTCCTCCGAATCCACCTCCTAAACCACCGCCGAAGCCGCCTCCCAGACCACCGAAGTCGCCTCCGTAACCACCACTGTATCCACCGCCTAATCCATGGTTGGCATCATCACCGTATGAACCGGAGCTGATAACTCCACAACGACCTAGAGTCGCTACAGCGAATACCAAAGCAGCAATCTGGAAATTAATAGTTATAATTAACATTTGTAATCATTAATAATTAAACCATTCAAATTACCACAAAAGTCCTCATGTTGTGCAGAGTGAAGCGGTGATGAACGAATGATGATTTCTGTATGGAATACATGCTATTTATACAAGCCACTATAGTACTTTTACTTACAAAACTCCTGTGCGCTCAACCATTTACACAAATTTTAAGAATGTATGTATTTTATAACAGAACAATTGATACAATTTCATGTGATGTTAAATTAATAGTATTTATGAAACAAATAACAATAAACTAATGGGAAGAAGATTTAGAATTTTAACCAAGCCTAAAATTCAATTTATATTTTTGCTGTCAATGAATCAATGCTTTTACGAATGTTCTCCTAAGTTCCTAATTTAATTAGAAACCAAGGCAATTAATAATTCTTCCAACAACTTGAATAATAGCGTCAAATTTTGACAAATATGAAATAGTGTATTAATCACAATACACCGAAGATGGAAATAATAAACTAACTAATTGTCGTTATGGATTACGTCTTACGCACTAAACATAATGCATTAAGAACTAAAACATTATGTAGAAGTGAGGTTTTAGTAACATTAATTATATTTAGATATTTATATTTTATAAATGTTCTCATCAATAACAAATTGAAGATATTAGACAAAATTAAATTAGTTCTTAATGCAACAAATAAAATAAATACTGTAAATATTTATTTATGTGTACGAAAATAAATTACACTATTATGCATAAAACGAGGAAGTGTATTCCATAAACGAGCAGTTACAGCCGATGCGTGAAGTTGAATTTCGGTTTCTAACATGTGGCTAGTATAAATACCAGCCAACGCAAGCTACAACTATCAGTCTCCAGTGATCACCAGCTCCATTCACATCATGAAGAACACCACGGTAAGGACGAAAAGTCATTTTATAATATGTATGTCTAGAATATAATTTTATTGTTTCAGCTCTTTGTCGTTCTGCTAGCTCTGTCCGCTACTCTGGCGGCTGAGGAGGCCAAGAAAGGGCAAAAGCGCGGAATCTTCGATGAAGGTTTCGGTCACGATTCTGGTCTGAGCCTGGGCGGCCATGACTCCGGCTTAAGCCTAGGAGGACACTCTGACTTCGGCTCTTCTGGTGCTGACTTCTCATCTCATCACGGACCCGTTGACTTGGGCTCCTCGTACCACAAACACATCACCATCACCAAGAAGGTTGGCGTGCCAGTGCCGAAACCCTACCCGGTGCATGTGGAGAAGAAGGTCCCAGTGCCGTATCCCGTGGAAGTGAAAGTCCCTGTCGACAAGCCGTACCCCGTGCCTGTGCCCAAGCCCTACGCCGTCCCCGTGGAGAAGCATGTGCCGTACACCGTTGAGAAGCATGTCCCCTACCCGGTGAAGTATCCTGTGAAGGTTCCCTACACCGTGAAAGTGCCCGTGCACGTCCCCAAGCCCTACCCCGTGCCCGTCATCAAGAAGGTGCCCGTGCACATCCCTGAGCCCGTCTACGTCAAGAAGCCCGTGCCTGTGTACATCAAGGGTCACGACCACTCCGAGGACTTCTCGTCTCTCGCTGGACATGGTGGATTCAACGGAGGTTTCTCTGGACACGACTCTGGTTTCGGCGGACAGGACTCTGGATTCGGAGGACACGATTCTGGATTCGGCGGACACGATTCTGGATTTGGCGGTAACGATGGTGGATTCAGTGGCCATGATTCTGGATTCGGTGGACACAGCAGCTGGCACTGAATGGAATATTGGTAGTTTTACCAATAATTGGTGATCACAGAGCTGTCACTCTTCCATCCATCTACATTACTTGTGATCACTATAATTCTTTCTATTACTGTTATTCTGTTGTTGAAATGCTTAAATAAATTTATTTATTTCAATATTGCAGTTTTTTTGCATTATAGAATAGGTACCTACCAAAATCATAATAAAAATAAAACTAAGACTAAAAACTTTCAATTGTAGTAAATGTGCTTCTTTTAAAATAATAATAATAATTTCAAATTAAATTATCTTTAAATGAATATCATTCAATTCAGTTCATAATTAAAATTTCACTTTTTTAATTTACTATTTAATTAGAAATAAGAATCTTTTTGCAAAAGTATAGAAGTATATTGAAAAAATTATTATTTTTTTATGCACGGTTGTCGCGTGGTAATAATTTTTGTTATATTATTATTATTATTACGGGGTAGGTGGCTCAGTGGTATCGAGTCGGACTGTGGATCTTGAGAACCCGGGTTCGATCCCCACAGCCGACAAACAATTTTCACCAATTTAAATCTACCCCTGTGGCTCCCCCTCTACTAACATCTTTGGGGGTCTTGATTTGACGGCTGGTAACCGCACTTCACGCGAAAAAATATATTACTTACCGAGATATGCTTAGGCAGAGTGTAACTCTCAGTAATGGGTAAAAGGCGTGATGATATATTTATTTATTTATATTATTTTCTTTTCTTGTTCCTTTTATGTATATTTATCATGATTCGTTTACTCTAATGTGTCCGCGGCTAATGTTTGAAATGTTTTACAAGATAACAACTTTTTTTGTAATTAAAAATAAGTTATAATTTTTTTTTTAATACAATTTTTTATTAACCAATTTCAAAAAACCATAAACTATCGTTTAGTATAAATCAAAAACACAAAATTAACGTAAATGTAATTATTGGTATCTTTGAAATTATAAATATACTACTCGTACTCGTACTTTACTGCTTTTAATAAAATTATAATTTATTGTTGTATAAAATTCATCTGTATAAATATTATAAAATAAAATGGGTGGTAGTACACGCAACATAACTGCAGTTAGTGAAGTCATACCAACACTCCTGAAAGATGATAGCTTCATAAATAAATTAGTGGAGAAAATGTTCGAGCGGTTTGATGCAAAAGTTTAAGAAATTAAACTCAACTATGAAGAAAACATTGGTCACCTGTCACTGAAAATTAAAAATCTTCGCAAAGAATAGATAACTTGGAGCAATATACTCCAGAAGAAATAATGTGCGTGTCTATGGTGTGAACGAAGAGAAGGGTGAAAAGTCGAAGAGAAGGTATTATAACGTTTATTACAATTTCGGGTTCGATGAAGTTTATTATTAAATAAAACACGAAAAATGAAAACACTAACAAAATATTTATTTAAAACGAAAATAATGTAGTACAACAACTAAGACATATATTTATTTGTAACACGTATTTATAGTCACATTAAAGTATTTAGCTACGACTTGCACTGTTCACACTTCAAATACAGAATGAATGTTGCCGGCCGAAACTCTCCCTTATATACTGGAACAAGATATTCACCAATATTCCAGAGCTTCTGGAACACTGTACAAGTATAACACAGAGCGAACCGGTTCGGACTTGTCTCTGTATTGTGTATGAGACTGCGGTAAATGCGCTGCAGACTACGATGCGTCGACTGTTCCAGAGGGAACAGAGCCGTACTCGCTACAGTATGTGCCATCTTTAAAGGCTCTCTAAATATGCGTGTTGATAAAAACCAAATTGATCGTTGTCATCGAGTTGGTCGAAATAACACTAACAATAAAAACTTATAATCGTCAATTCATATGTATATATATATATATATATATATTTTCACATTGTATCCATTTTTGAAATATTTTCGGCATCGAAATATAAATATCTCTCAATTTTTGCACAACTTCAATCTTTAGAAAACAACAACAAAACACTACTACGCACAAAAGCGAATGACAAGTATCGAGACCAAAACTATATTGTTTGTTCTGTATATCCATAGCCAAATGTATTAAACAAGGATGAAAGATAAAATTCAACTTACAGTGTCGAAATTCTTCTATTAAGCAATATTGTTCTTTTTGTACATTAAAAAATTAAAAATGGCATTTTAAATAAATAAAATTTATTTTATATGAAACTAAATCTTCCAATTTAAATTTTGCGGTGACTGTCTATAAAATGCTTATGTTGATAAAAAGAAATAGGCATATGCCTAGAATCCGGACTCTAATGATTACTCTTTATAATCGTAATAATCCTATAATGATAGAAAATAATAGACGTCCTTTGTACCATTTATTATATTACCTACAATAATAAATGAACATTATTTTATACATACATACATACATAACATCACGCTATATCCCATTAAATGGGGTAGCACGAACCCGTCAACATTCTCATCCTGACACACGATACTCGAATCGACCACATTAACACTTCCTCCATACAAACTCTTTCTTTTCTCACAACCAAAATCCATCAACACACAACAAACATTAATCCATTCGCTAGTGTACACTGCGCTTGTTTCTGAAGATGGTCTTCACGCAATTGCAGGTAAACACTCGAAACATCTAACCAATTAATCTAAAATCAAGAATCATACGCTTGTCTTCATTCATCATATTTATCCCGCAATTAATTTTCTCCAAACATTCCTATCCTGACACACCACTTTTGCTTCAACCACATTCATAATTCTTTTCATACAAGCTCGTTTATTCTTCACGCTCAGAAACTTTCGCTCACGCAACAACCCTTCAATCATATTCATCCACTTGTTCCTAGGCCGTCCACGCAAATTTTCACCCTCAATTTCACCAACATACACCTGTTTTACCAAACTGTCATTCGACATACGTTCTACATGACCAAACCATCTCAACTGACTTATTCCCACTCTTCTTACAACATTCTTCCCAATCTCACATTCATCATACACCAATGTATTCCGGACACGATCTCTTCTAGTATATCCACACACACCCCGCAAATATCTCATTTCCACAGCAGTTATACGCCGTTCATGTTTTTTTCATCCATACCCAACATTCACTACCATACATCAACGTAGGCACTAACACACCATTATAAACACTCAATCGAGCATCTCTGGATACATTCACGTTCCGAGTAAAGGTTCCCAGAGCACCCAATATCTTACATCCAGCAGATACTCTTCTTTCAATCTCTCGATCAATACGTCCATCCCTCGAAAACACAATCCCCAAGTATACAAACTCATTTACTTGACCCAATCTCACACCATTCACCGAAACATTGCAATCAGTCACCAAATCACTCTTCTCAAACACTAACACTTTACATTTATCAACATTCAGTAATAGATTTAAACCTTTTCCTACTTCATTTATACTTAGAATCATTCTTCTCAATTGTTCTTCAGATTCACCCATTACAACTACATCATCCGCATAAGCTAACGCAGGCACTACACTGCCACCAATACGTACACCATCCGCCCCATTCAGCGACTTTCGTAACAACACATCCATATATAAATTAAACAACCACGGGGACATCCCACAACCTTGTTTCACGCCAACATCTATAGAAAACCAATCACTCAATCTACCATCAACTCTCACCGCAGCCTCGCTATCTTCGTATAATGCACGAATCGCTCCCAACAAATTACCATTTATACCGTACTCTAGAAGTACATCCCACAGAATAACGCGATGAACACTATCATATGCTTTTTTAAGATCGAGAAAGCCACAGAACACCTTCTTGTTCTTAGCAAGTGATTTCTCAACAATCATACGAAGAGAAAACAATTGATCTACACACCCTCTCTCAGGCAAAAATCCACCTTGCATATTACTCAACAATATTTTCCAGCTGCAACATAAAACTCTTCGGCTGGAACACTTTCTGTCCTTAAATCACTGTTGAGGCAATGGGCAACTGGAATAAATTATGATTTAATTAATACATAAAGTCGCCAAAAATTACAATCAGTTGAATTGCATTTACGAAGAAATTAAATCGCATACAGATATCTCATAAAAACTGTGCGATAAACATAAAGCAAAAGTTTCTCCATTACTGTCGCTTCTCTAATAATTTACAAAGAAAAGTTTAAAAACAAAGTTGTAGATTTCAACTTGTTAAGTTACTATTAAAGTCCTACGGTCCTTAAAAAATCTAAGGCAAAATATCTTAAATAAAAAATATATGTCAAATGCGATAATTAATACATTGTTACCATGCAAATAATTTAAAATCTTTATTATTTGCAATGATTAATATATTGTTACTATAACAATAATTTAAAATTTGTTTTTACTGTTCATGGGTGGTAAATAATTCATTATATCACTGTTATGAAGGATATAAAAATGTACTTACTCTAATAATGTTGAAAAATAGTTATTAGAATACCATTTCGAGTCTTCAAACCTTTATTACTCAACCCGAAAACTAAAGTGAAACAAATTGACAAAATTATTTTAAGTTACCATGGATACATCATCGTTTATTCCTGATATAGTGTTCTATTACTATTAAAAAAGTTGAAATAATAGTGTCATACTGAAGTGACAAATTACTGTCAGTGTCAATCATTGTCAAACAAATTTAATAATTCTAAAGATAGTAACATTTGAAAACAAATTCCAACACACTTTGGACCATCAATAGAAATTAATCAATGCCATGTCTTTGTTCATTCTGGTACTCTAGTTTCGATTGATTCGGTAACGCAAGTTAAACAAAAGCGCGGCGGGTAAAAAAAATATGAGTGATGATCTTAGAAGTTGAGTCCGCTTCATATTTTTTTTTTATAAATGTATAAAAAAAATGTTTCAAAAATAGGGGACAAGATTTGGGGAATGAATCAGTTATACCAAGACAAGAAAAAATCCTAATATACTCATGTCCGGAATCAAACCGTTTCGGATTTAAACAATCTTTCATTTATTTTATTTTTTAGTAATATTTGTTTATAATATTAGCCTTGCAGTTACATTAATTGTTCAAAGTTTTCTCATTGAACTTGTATGCAACATTCGGTTGAGAAATAATTGTACATAGAGACATTTAACTGCCTGCGAATTACCATATGCACGTTCGTACATTAAATGCATATCGGCTAATTCTGAGTTTGTATAACAGTTCATATTAGAACAAAAACTACTGCACATAGTCAAAATAAACCTTAATTTATTATGACACAATAAATTATGACAGTTTCTAAGGAAACATGATTAAACAAACAATAAAATGTATCAGAATACTAGACAAGAATCTATAATAATTTACAAAACAGAGTGTTTAAATCCAAAACGGTTCGTTTCCGGACATGGGTATATTAGGATTTTTTCTTGTTTTGCATGACCAAAACATTCCTCAAATATTGTTCTGTAGCATCACGCTAACATCGGAACATGCTGTAGATAAATACAAATTTTTAGGGAAATTTTAAATGTTGGATCATGAGTCAATCAATCAGGTGTGCAGTCAGTGCAGTCAGAGAAGTTCAGTTCAGACAAGAAGTTCAGCAAGCAGTTAGTCGTCAGTAGTGTCCACAACAACTATTTGGGGATTTGTCTGTCGTTCGTAGAATCCAACGGTACAATAATATTGTAGAGTAACAATTGAAAGTGAGTTGTTATTGTCATACAGCCAATATTCATGTTAAATAAATATTTTGTTATACTCTGAATAACTCTCTTATTAATTCATCCCTGCTCAGTCACATCTACCATATACCCAAACACCACACACACTATTAATCCCTTAATCCTCTATCTTTCCTTCCTCACTTCCCGTAATTTTGGTAACCAGCCCGTTACAGTTCCTTATTTTGCGAAAACTTGTATACGTTATCAGAAATTTTTAAGAAATCTAGGTTATGCACAAAATTCCAAATATATAAATAAAATAAGTTATGAAAATTTCTTTCAATACATTTTTTATTAACCAATTTCAAAAATCTATAAACTATCTCCTGAAGGATGATAGCCAGAGATGTGCATCTACGTGTAATCTTTAATTGTCTACATCTACACGTAGACAATATGTCGACAATTCTAGCGACGTAGACAATGTAAACAATGTAGATAATGCATCTGACAGTTGTAAAATTCAACATAACCTAAATTTATTCCTTGGTAACTATTAAATGTATTCGTATTCGTGAGCTCGGGTCATTATCGGTCTTTATATAATAAAACTAATAAAGCAAGTGCTCGTACATTACTAGACGAATGTCTGTCTTGGGTCTTGGACGAACTGTCATATTTTTAAAATCGATCAACGCGGCATCTCACTACACGGAGTTTTCTTTGGCGCTATTTTTAAAAGTAACCAGTATACAAATTTTCAACGTTTAGCCCTGCACAACTAATTTTTTTTCATGTAATCCCTAGAATAAAAATAAAAATCTCTACCAACATTTAAAATTCCCTAGTTCTAGGGATAAAATTTCTAATCTGACTTAAGTAAACACAGGTGTTTTCATTGTCTACATAGTCTACATTGTTTACATGAAAAATGAAGACGTAGACTACATGATTGTTTACACGTAGAGAATGGCGTAGATTACTTGCAGTAGACTACACGCACATCCCTGATGATAGCTTCATAAATAAATTAGTGGAGAAAATGTTCGAGCGTTTTGATGCAAAAGTTCAAGAAATTAAACTCAACTATGAAGAAAACATTGCTCACCTGTCACTGAAAATTGAAAATTTTCGCAAAAAAATAGATACCTTGGAGCAATCTCCAGATAAATAATGTGCGTGTCTTTGGTGTGAACGAAGAGAAGGGTGAAAAAGTAAAAAAGAAGGTATGTGCCATCTTTAAAGACTCTCTAAATGTGTGTGATGATAAAACCAAATAGATCGTTGTCATCGAGTAACAATAAAAACCCGCAACCTATTATCGTCAAATTCATGTCATATAAAAGTCGTGAATCAGTGATGAAATATCGAAAGAATTAAAAGGCTCAAAGATCTCAATCAAAGAGGACCTTATTAAGGATTGACTTGAACTATTAACTGCAGCGAAATTTGGAATACATGATTAATTAACGGAAACATTTTTGTGAATATAGATGAAGTGTCGCGTGTAATTGATGTACAAAATATTGATAAATTATCAATTCAGGCAAAGTTTAAATTTGTGATTTAGTTAATCGGGATTGCGTGCAAGACACAAACACTTTTGAGATTCATATTTTGAGTTTGGTTTCAGTACTTAAAGAAACAATTTGTTTTACTTATAGTTTGAATTTATACAAATTTTGAGTTTCTGTTAAAATTTACTTTTAATTGTACTTAACCTGTGGTACTTAGTAGTATAGCATAAGGCGAAAAAAACATGGAAATGTGAAAAATGTTCCAACCTAAAAATAAACAAACAGATAGTAGAGATTAAAAAGGTTACAGGTGACAATGATAGTAAAGCCGTTACGTCAGCTGAGCAAGCAACCAACTCTCTGATGTATCCCTGTCCACAGTAACTTTGGCGCAAGTAATTGCCGAATTAAAAATGATGAGAGAAGAAAAAAAAACGATTTGTGAATCCATGAATTTCTTTAATGAAAAGTATGAAGAAGAAAAAACAATTACTACGGTATTTAAAGACATAATATTGGAAATAAAAAAGGAAAATGAATACTAAAAAAGGAAGTAGAAAAGCCGAAAATACATATCAACGTGCAAGAAAATACGAAAAAGCAAAGAAACTTAGTAATATTTGGCATTAGTTAAGGTCCCGATAAAAAAAAATGAATAACATTTTTCAACATATTAATGCTAGAGTTACTGAGAAGATAAAAATAATCTCGCTAACATAAAAATGAAAAGTGTAGAAAAAAGAAATTAAATTTTAAAAAAGAGAAAGGAAATTAAAAATATAACAACCAACGGATGTGGAATAGATAATAAAAATACCAAAATATTCATTAATGAAGATATGAGCTTTGAATCAAGAAAATTGTTAAAAAAAGCTCTGGAACTTAAAGACACTCAATATAATTACAAATATATTTGGAGCAAAAACGGTATAATTTACGCTAGAAAAGATGATGGAGATCAAACAATAAGAATTTGGAAAGAAGAAGATATTGATTCACTTAAAGATAAAGATTAATTTTACCTTTACATTAAAGAAAAAAAAATGAAATGCTAAATTTTGGAGAAAATAAAATTCAATAAAATTCACACTTTCAGGACTATACCTCAATATTAGAAGCTTAAGAAACAAATGAACTTAACACATTAATAAAATTAACGATTGCTGGATAGACGATGATATACATACTCAAGATGATGAATGAAAGAGATAATATCTACAGACGTATGAAAAAAGAAAATGAACTAAAAATTAACATTAAGCTGGAACAACAATTTAAAAAATAAAAGAACACAATAACCAATTTGATAAAAAACAAAAAGAAAACTTACTTCTCAAACAAATTTAATAATAAGGGAAATAATCCAAGAAAATTTTGGAATGTTATAAACGAGGTTATGAATCATACTAAAAAAGGAAAAAATAATCTGAACTCAAATATATCATACCAGGGAAAAACATGTACTGATGATTTAAGTAAAACTGAAGCTCTAAATAACTTACACAGGTATGGTGCAAGACTTAAAGCAAAACATACAATAATGATACTATTGTAAACTGGAACGGTAAATCTATTTTCATTAAACCTTGCGAGGAGCAGGAAATAGCTAAAGTTATTTTAGAACTAAAAAATAATATAACACCAGGAATAGATGGTATAACGACAAAAGATATAACAAGTGCAGAAGACCTCATCATTCCAATAATATGCAGATTAACAAATTTAATGTTTGAAGATACAATATTTCCTACTGAATTAAAAAAGAGTAAAATAGTTCCTATACATAAAAGTGGAAGCAAAGAAATCCCAAAGAACTATCGATCAATTTCCCTAATTAGTTTTTTTTTTTAATTGTGGAGAAGATAATTAAGAAGAGACTCATACATTTTATAGAAAATACAGTTTCCTTCGATGAATATCAACACGGATCAACAGAAATCTAGTTCACAGGCAGCAGTAGCAGATCTCACGACATATGTGTTAACTGAAATGGATAGTAGAAATAATGTGGTAGCGGTATTTATTAACTTTTCTAAAGCGTTTGACACCGTGGATAAGGACAATATGATAAACAAATTAGAAGCTCTTGGAATCAGAGGCAAACCTCTCTAACTAATTAAAAGTTATATGAGTGACAGAAAGCAGTGTACTAGTGTTAATGGTGTAACCAGTGATTTTAACGATGTGATAGATGGTTTACCCCAAGGATCGGTACTTGGACCTCTGCTACTTTCGCTTTATGTGTGGGACATGCAAAAAATAACTTTGAATGGACGTTATTTTGCGTTTGCAGACGATACAGCTATAGTGTACAGTGTTAAGAGAGATTCAAGTATTAGTGAAGTAATTAACAAAGACTTAGATACATTTAAAGCATGGTGCGATAAAAATTACCTATTTATTAACTGTGATAAAACTGTATACATGCCATTTACATTTAAGGGTGAACAAAAATTGTTAAACATATGCTTAGAAAAGACTCAACTAAAGATTGTTAACAAATATAAATATCTTGGCTTGTGGATAGACTTTAAATTCCAGTGGGAGGACATGATTCAAAATATCTGTAATAAAATAATATTTGTAACAGGAGCACTTTACCGTTGTAACAAATTGTTAAGGAATAGGACAAAGAATCATATTTATTATTCATTTGTATATTGTCACCTAAGTTATTTAATTGCAACATGGGGTTCTTGTAGTACTTCCATGTTTAACAAGGTACAACGCCTACAAAACAAGGCTGTCAAATCAATTTACAACCTGCCTAGACTTACTCCCACTGAACAAGTATATGCTCAAACCAATTTAATTAATGTTAAACAAATAAAAATAATTCAGCAATGCACGTACATTCATAAAATAAGCAATTTAAGATATAAATGTAATATAAATTATGTAGCTGGCAATGACATTTTTGATATAACCACTAGGCAATCAAAGACTTTACGATTGTTCAAATGTAATACCTTTAAAGCATACCAGTCAACATACAACAACTGTATTTTAGAATATAACAGAATAAATGATGTACGTACTAAGGAGTATAATTCCAGTAAAAAGCTTTAAAAAAGCATTAATAAAGGATATAAAACGAGCTAACGACTTGGGATAGTATTAGTCTATTACAACACTATAACAAGTTTTTAATTTTTAATTTTTTCTTCTAATTTTCTGAATTATGTTATTTTGATTATGTTCGTTAATTTAATATTCTCTTGTAATATACTAAATAAGCAATATGTTACTGCAATAATTTAATATTTAATAAAATGAAACTGTTAATTTTTGTAATGTAATTATTAAGGACCTAGGTACCAGTGCTTGCATTGTTTACAGGATCCAAAAATGAGTGAATAAGTAAATATTGAGATAGGTCATGACTTGCGAATTAACCTTGAGAATTATTTTGTAGATTTTGATAATTAAATTTTTCCTGTTAAATCTGAGCTCATTAAACTGTTTGCAATCAACGTACAGCACGTTTACTTTATATATTTTGTTCTTCCTTGTGAATATACCTATAGTTCATTCAATTTCATTTGAGAACAATTTTTTATTTGTGAATTTTCCGAATAATATTATTGTACTAAGTACATAATGAGAAAATATTATCAAAACGTTCGAGGTCACAATTAAAAACTTTTTGAGTTTCACAATAGTCAGGTTTACGTTGCATATTGTGTAGGTGTGAATTTAAGTAGCTGTGAAATCTGCAGTTTTAGTGTGTGTGTAGATACTAATTTATAAATATATAGAGTATCATCAACATAATCCGATATGTGCTACCAATTGTGTCACGGTGTTATAATTTTCATATTGTGCTCCTATTTCACTTTACTTAGTAATCTTACTCATATTCAGAGGCGTTATAGTCGATTTTTGCAAATTTTGACTAATGTACATTCAGCGTGCGCAAATCATCCTTTATCTGGTGTGATAATTAAATTAACCTTGCAATGGTCAATTTGTGCGGTAAATGTAAAACCAATATCAATCCACGAAACAATCCAGGGTTAGCATGTGGGGGTCGCTGTCAACAATATTACCACTTCTCTTGCACTTCTCTTACTACAAATGAAGTAAATGTTCTACCATCATTAACAAACCTTTCTTGGATTTGTGACAGTTGGCAGATTATTAAAAGTAATACCGGACCTAGTGACATCCTTCAACCTACGATATCTGACGTGATGAATTTCTTAACTGAAGTAAAACGATCTGTAGAGTTTTGCTGTAATAAACTGGATGATTTTGAGTCAAAGATGAATTCATTAACAGAAAAAGTAAAGTCAGTGGATAAACTTCAAGTTGAGTGTAATTTGCTAAAGGCCAAAGTAGCTGACTTAGAGCCAGTGGCTGTTCGTGGATGATTTTTGTGGGAGGGCTGAAAAAATTATAATAAAAATCACTGCCAGTTGAAAAATACCGCATTTTTATTGACATATATTTATTTAAACATATTTATCATCATAACATCATAAATATTATACATATACTAATAAAACACAAGCTATCCTGGCTAGCAACATTTGCAGGCCACAATAGACATATTACAAAAACGTATATCACGGGTTATCCCCATCTTATAAATACACTGACTATGCGGTGTGACTCGATCCGCATTGACTGCAGCACTGATGAGTACGCAATCGCACTGGCTATTCAAAAATAAATATACTACGAACGGAAAAAATATATTTTTATAAAATAATTATATAGTAATGTAATAGCTATAATAATTTTTAAATGTTTTCATTTTGGTGAGCGGGTTACAGCCCTGCAGCCCTTATGGGCGAGCCGCCACTGCTTAGAGCAGCGATCTCGTATTAACAACTTAGAGATTGCTGGAGTTTCGGAACCGAAAAATGAAAACTTAATAATTAATGTAATGATGAATATCAGCCCAGTCAATGAAAACGACATCGACGCCATTATGTTATCTGTTTGCTGAACATTTTGAATCTGTTTTTTGAATGTAAACGATTCTCATGAACAATCCAATTGTAGCAGCACTCATAATGACTCAATATTATATCATAGGTTCAGTGTATCTCAGCTTCGATGATATTTTGATTTACTTATCTTCACTTGATATAAGTAAGGGTTGCGGACCCGATCAAATTCCTGCCAAATTTATCCGAACATGTTCTGTTTATCTAACTGAACCTTTATTTTTAATATTCAACCAGTCACTTCAATCCGGTATTTTTCCTGACGCTTGGAAGCTTTCATATATTACTCCAATTTTTCAAATCAGGTGATATAAACGATGCCCAAACTATAGACCAATTTCCATTCTATCCACATTTGGCAAAATATTTGAGGCACTTGTTGTGAAACATTTAAAAAATATTATTGAAAACATCGTACCTGAGCAAAATGGATTCTGTTCAGGAAATTTATAACAACAAATTTAATTCCTTTCACAGAATTCTTGAGTGAAAATATGGACAAGAAAGTACAAGTTGATGTAATATATACTGATTTTAGTAAGGCTTTTGACCGGGTACATCATCCCGCACTTATAAAAAAACTTATAATGTTGGGCATTCATGGTAGTTTATGAAGATGGATAGTCGTACATAACATGCAGATCACAGTTGATTTTCTGTAAAGGTTCTTAGCACCCTTCTGGTTGCTCCGAGCTCAGGCAGTGGTCGCCAGCTCTTCGGATGAGCTGGTGCCTGATTAGTAAGTTTATTGATTAAGTTCTCTCCAGCTCTTCGGATGAGCCGGATCAGTAAATTGTTGTTAATTACTTGTAAAAGCGAGAAATGCTTTAGTGGTTAAAGTTCTCTCCAGCTCTTCGGATGAGCTGGATCAGTAAATTGTTGTTAATCACTTGTAAAAGCTAGAAATGCTTTAGTGGTTAAGTTGTCTCAAGCTCTTCGGATGATGCCGGGTCAGTTGTGACGCCAGCTCTTCGGATGGTGCCGGATCAGCTGTGACGCCAGCTCTTCGGATGGTGCCGGGTCAGTTGTGACGCCAGCTCTTCGGATGGTGCCGGGTCAATTGTGACGCGAGCTTTTCGGATGGTGCCGGGTCAGTTGTGACGCCAGCTCTTCGGATGGTGCCGGGTCAGTTGTGACGCTAGCTCTTCAGATCGTGCCGGGTCAAGTTGACGCCAGCTCTTTGGATGGTAGGGTACCGGGTCAAGTTGTGACGCCAGCTCTTCTGATGGTGCCGGGTCAAGTTGTGACGCCAGCTCTTCGGATGGTGCCGGGTCAAGTTGACGCCAGTTCTTGGATGAGCCGGGACAGTAGTTTGTTAATCACTCGGGAAAGCTAGAAGTGCTTTAGTGATTAAGTTAACTCCAGCTCTTTGGATGAGCCTGGTCAGTAGTTTGGTAATCACTCGTCAACGTTGGAAATGCTTTAGTGATTAAGTTTACTCCAACTCTTTGGATGAGCCTGGTCAGTAGATTGATAATCACTCGGGAAAGCTAGAAATGCTTTAGTGATTAAGTTTAACTCATCGTCTCAAACTATTTTGGTTTATAGTTTGTTTGAACTTCTGTTATAAGTTAAGGAGTAATTAAATTATATTGCTAAAAATTAAATACGAGCAAGTGCTCAAATTCTGTATTTGTTTGTTCTGTGTTGTGTAATCAGTTGTCATATTACTATAATAAATAGTGTTAAACTCAATAGAAGACTGGTTGTGATTCCTGGGGAAAGTGTACCTATCCAAACTACTCTAGTGTTGTGTGTGTGTTTGTCATTCGTTGACACTCAGATGACTTCGAGACCCACCAGCCGCCGATGACTCCTGAGCAGTCTGCCATCATCTAGAGCTGTTAAGGTTGGTTGAAGTTAAAGTACATTTCCCTTGTTATTAATATCCGATATCCCTTCGTCTGTCATTTTCGAGATTGTCCGTTCAAAGCGTTATAATTATTATTGGGAGTGTTCCCTCTAATATTATTTAGGCTCCGCTCGAATTAAGAGTGATTTAAATCAACTGCAAGAATATTGTAAACTTAACTACTTATCGATCAATGTTTCTAAATGTTTTGTTGTAAACTTTACTAGAAATCAAGAATCCATCTTATTTAATTACAACATTGACAACATAGTTATAGAAAATAAAAAGTAGGTAGTTAAAGACTTGGGTGTTACAAAACTAAAGTACGCATCAATAATTTGGAATCCATTTTATAATAAAAATATCAAACTCGTAGAAAATGTCCAAAAGAAATTCTAAAATTTTATATTTATAAATAAATATATCATCACGATTTTTACCCATTACTAGGTGTGGCACTCTGCCGTAGCAGATCTCGGTAAGTGATATATTTGTTCGCGTGAAGTACGGTTACCAGCAGTCAAATCACGGCTCCCAAAGATATTAGTGGAAGGGATACCACAGGGGTAGATTTAATTTGGTGAAAATTATTCGTCGGCTGTGTGGATTGAACCAAGGTTCTCAAGATCCACAGGCCGACTCGAAACCACTAAGCCACCTACCCCATGTGTTTTAAATTTAATATTCAAATTTCAGATTACACAATGAGACTAAAATATTTTAAAATGTCATCTTTGGAAAATAGGAAAATGCTTTCTGACATGGTTTTCCTTAATAAAGCATATAATAATTTGATATACTCGAACAGCATTATTCAGAATTTAACATTTATATTTCCAATAGAAATACGAGGTCAATTAACTTATTTACTTACCACTAAGTAAACCAAATAACAATAAAAAGTCTCTCATGAACTGAATCATGTTCTTATATAACTCCAAATTTGAGCATATAGACTTATTTTATCTCAATTCAAAAAACGCTAGCAATTGATTATGTGTTATACGTATTTACTGAAATTCTAAATTTATTGTTAAGTTTTTTAGGATATATTTTTTATTTGAACACTATTTAAATTCTGTATTTGATTATGTGTTTGTATGTTTGTTTTGGTTAAAATTGATATTTATACACTAACCTCTTTTTACTGCTTCTGTAAAATTATTATTTTTGTTATTAATTCGTGGAAACCTGTAATTGGTCCTTGTTGAATGTTGGTTTTCTTAATAAATAAAAATCTGATGTGGACACCACATGACTTCCTTGTACACATATTAAACTATAGATATTTTTTTAATTGTACATATTTGACATTAAATCTTTTATTTTATTCTTATTTTTTGTTCTAATCCATAGCAAACTTAATTAACATATATATATATATATATATATATATATATATATATATATATATATATATATATATATATATATATATATATAAGTTAGATTTATTGATTTGCAATAAATGTTTAAAAAAAAAATTTATTCTGAGTGTTTTACAACATTAGATATTTTTTTAGCTTCAGAAGTCAAAAGTTAGATACAGATTTGTTACAAGTATGTGTTGATCGTACTGGAGTGAGAATCTGACTGAGTTCAGTCTTACACGATCCTACCCAGGATGTTACATGATTCTAAGATATGATATTACACTATTATGGAATCGTATTGCTGGAGAGGCAGCGGTTTCTGTGGGAACACCGTTTCCTAACTCCTCCTTCGCTAGAATTGGGCTTCATCGGAGAGCTGGTGGACCGTTGTAGGGGCTGAAGTTCTCGGTTGAAGTTCAATGCCTTCTCTGGACTTCGGTCTTGTCAGCGAGCGTCTGTGGAACTTTCTCTTTAAAAAGATTACAAGCAGGATGATAGCACCTGTAATCAAAATTATATAGAGTATTAGGGTAGAATAATTGATGATATTGTTGACATCGTGCTGGTCGAAGAAATAGTCGTCAATGGATTCTTCGAGTTTGTTCATTGGTTTCAGCTCGTTGATGGTATTCAGTTCAATTGACATATTTGGAATTTGTGATTTGTTGAAGTCAAATTTGTAGTTTTCGATTACTACTGGTTTGCCAAAGGTTCCGTGTTTAAATAATAAATTTTGGTTCTTGTATTCCAACAGGCAATCGTCTTCTTTTACCAGGAATATTCCTTGGAGCGTTTTTATAGTGTCGCCTTGTTTACACTTGATTTTAATTTCTTCGTGATCGGGGAATATTATTAAATGTTGATTGATGTCAGTCAAATATTCGATATGATTCTGTCTGATATTTAATTTTAGAAATTGACAATTTTCAATGTTGTTGTGTGAAATGAAGTTCTTCTCGCAGGAGTTTTCGGTCAGTTCACTTATCTTTTTGGGACACTGGTATGTGTTTTCCTTATTGTAGGTACATACGTCATATAGAGATTTAATTTGTCCATCATTTGATCTTAAGAAGTATTCTTGATTAGGGATATCAGTTACATATTCAGTATTGTGTTTAGTAGGAATCGGGATTAGGTGAATTAACTCAAATTGCGTTTCGTAATTTATAGGAATTTCAATAAAATACGTAATTTTGTTAGATGATAATTTGCAATTTACAAAGAGCATTTTTTCTAGTTCTAGAATATTTTCTGAATTTAGATTAATTGGTAACTGATTATTATAAAATTTTGAAATTTTATTTAATTCTGTGAGAAGATCGTGTGACTTTATAATACTTGGATGTATAGTGTGTAATTTACAAAACGTCAAAGAATTTTTGACATCTTGGAGAATATTAAAAGTTAAAGTATATAAAGTGTTTAATTGATGAAAAATATCTTTTATAAAGAGTTTATCTTGATCTCTAGTTCCACCGCCAACAATGTGGAGTAGTTGTTCAATTTTTGATTTTAATAAATTTTCATTTTCTCTGATTGTATCAACAGTCCTATTAAAATAGTCTATTATTTGTTGATTGACGGAATATTGGTATTTAATTTGGTGATTTAAATTATTTTGATTCTCCTTTAAGTGATTCAAAATTTGTGTATAACGTTTATCGTCGTCTGCATCTAAATTTCCTGTTATTGATTTGATAACTGTTCCGAGGCCGTTGATTAAGCCTCTTTTAACTCGTTGATTTTCTGTTTGTTTTGTTAAATGATTAATTTTTTCGTTAATGTTATTACGAATATAATCAATTATGTTATTATTATTGTCAAATTCAGGAGAAATTGTCTTGTCATTATTAAGGACTCGTTTAAGGTTTTCATATTGTTTGTTTAAATTTTCATATTGTGTCCAAAGTGGTTGTAAGTCGTAATAGTGTATGAATGTGTGTGTGGATTTTTAGAGTTTTGCGGTCCCGAGATTTATTGTCAGTAGTCCTGGATTATGTGTTATGTCTTTCATACTTAGTCCGTGGGAGTATGAGAGGTAGAGGGACCTGGAATATCCGAATTTTTGTTAGAAATTTTTCGGGGTCTTCTTATATTGGAAAGGTGCATTTTAGGCTGCTTTTTGTCATTGGGATTGGTTTCTATTTCCGCTGTTTTCAGGGGTTTATTTAATTTTTTTATCTTTTCTTTCTTAAATTTAGGCAATTTTGTTTTATTTACTTTTTGTTTGTTTTGAACATAAACTGTTTCAGGGATGTCTGGGAGTTCTTCTCTTGTTTCATTAATTTTAGTTATTAATTTAGATTTTTCATCTTGCAATTTTTGATTAATATTTCGATACATTAGTTTAGTTCTATCTTTGTGTTTTTGTATATCGTCTTGGGTAACTTGTTTATCAAGTTCGATATCGAGAGGGGAATTTACTTCTAAATGACCGTTAATAATTTCAATCGGTTTTAAATTTGTCGAACTATGATTTGTATTATTATATGCTAAAATTGCATATGATATTTTATCTTTTATCGACTCGTTCTTGAAATTGTCTTGCATATTGAATAAACGAATATGTTCTATTAAAGTTGAGTGAAAACGTTCAACTAAACCATTCGAGTTTGGATTTTGTGAGCAAGTAAAATGAATTTCAATTTTATGCAAGGATAATAATTCTTTAACAACTGTATTTTTAAATACGAGTCCGTTGTCGGATACAATTAATTTTGGTATACCATGATGGGAAAAGAATTTAGTTAATTTATTTGTAATTTCTATAGCGTTGATTGACGTTACTTTATAGGCTTGCGCGTATTTTGAAAATGCGTCAATTATTGTTAGAAGTTTGGAATTTTTGAGACTTAATGTGTCTACGTGTATAATGTCTAATGGTTTGTTGGGGGTCGGAGTTATATTTAATTTAGGTTTTACAGGATTTCTTTCGTATTTGGCTGCTAAACATATCTCGCATTGATTGATATAATCTGTGATGGTTTTATGTTGGTTAGGCCAATAATATATCTTTTTTATTTGATTATACACTTCATTAATGCCGCGGTGATTTGTTTTGCTTTCATGATTATTTTTAATTGTTTGTAAAATTTCATCTGGGTCTTCTACATCTATTAATTTAGTATTACACTTAATAAATTTAATTTCAGAGTTTTTGAAATACTTTTGCAATACGTTGCTAAATTGTTCGTATAAGGGTTGCTCGAAGTATAGGTAATATTTTACTTTAGGCACAACAAATTCTTTGATAAATTTTACCGTGTCTTTTTCAAAATTTGTTTCTGATAATTGCACTAAAATTCTCATTTTGTCAGAATGAAATTTTTGCACTTTTGGTGTACATGGAGAGTGTTTAACTTGAGATATAAATATTTGATTTTTGCCATAGTTTACGGCAGATTCTGTTATCGTAATGCCTATGATAGGATTTTCTGGATTTGAATGTATAGTTTGGTCTGTGTCAGTATCATTTAGGGCATCTTCGTCAGGTTCAACAATCATAGATTGTGTGTCATTGTTGGGATCAAAAGTATCGTTAAATGTTTCTACATATTCAAAAAGATTTTTCATACCGGGGTCTACAGTGTTGACGTTTAATTCTATTCGTGATAGAGCGTCAGCGTTTTTGTTTAAAGTTCCTTTTTTATGAATAACTTCGTAATCGTACTCTTCTAATTTGAGTCTCCAACGTATTAATTTGGAATTTGGTTCTTTTAATGAATGTAAATATTGCAATGGTTTATGATCAGTAATGATTTTAAATTTTCTGCCAAACAAATATGGTCTAAAATATTTCGTAGCCCACATAATAGCGAGTAATTCTTTTTCAATCGTGCTGTAGTTTTGTTCTGAGTCATTTAGAGTTCGACTTGCGTAGGCGATGGGAAGATCGGAACCAATATTACCTTGGGACAGGATAGCGCCTATAGCGTAATTGCTAGCGTCTGTGGTTAAGTTGAAAGGCTTGTTAAAATCTGGATATTGGAGTATGGGATCGTTAATTAGAAGATTTTTGCAAGTATTGAAACAGTTAACATATTCTGAATCGTTATGTTTAATTTCTGCGTCTTTCTTTAAACATTTAGTTAGGGGTTTCGTGAGTTGGGCAAATTTTTTAATGAATTTTCGGTAATAACCTAGTAGGCCTAGAAATGCTTTAATTTGTTTCGGTGTTTTCGGTAGAGGGTAGTTTTTGATCGCGTGAATTTTATCCGGGTTCGGTTTAACTCCGCTAGGGGTCACGACATGTCCGAGATACGCTACCTCTTTACGTAAAAATTCCGATTTGTCGAGCTGTATTTTTAAGTTCGCTTTCTTTAGACGGTCAAAAACTGTTCTTAAATTTTGAATATGCTCTTGGAGGCTTGTGCTGAAAATTATGACGTCATCTAAGTATACTAAGCAAATTTCGTTAACTAAATTTCTAAGTACGTTATCCATGACGCGTTGAAAAGTTGCCGGGGCATTTTTCAAGCCAAATGGCATTCTCATGAATTCGTAATGCCCATTTTCGGTATTGAAAGCAGTTTTTTGAATATCTGCTTTGTTCATCTCAATCTGATGGAATCCGGACGCGAGATCTAAGGTCGAAAAATAATTACATCTACCAAGTTTGTCTAATAAAGTGTTTATATTTGGTATCGGATACTTGTCATCGATCGTTTTCTCATTTAACTTTCTATAATCTATGACTATTCTCCATTTTTTCTTGCCAGATGCGTCAATCTTCTTGGGAACGATCCACACTGGGGATGACCAAGGAGAATGAGAGGGACGGATTATTTTTTGATCAAGCATTTTTGAGATTTGATTTTGCACTTCTTTCCTATGCACTTCAGGATATCTATAGGTTTTTGAATATACGGGGATTTCGTCTTTAGTCCGGATAAAGTGTTTAACTTCATTCGTAAATGTTAGTGATTTATTATCGCCGTGTAAAATAGTAGAGAATTCTTTTAATAATTTCATAATTTCAGATTTTTCTTCTTGATTCATATGATCAATTCTTATTTTATTCATATCTAAATTATTTTCAGTACGGGTTTTGTCAAAGTTTAAATTATTAATTTCAAAATAATTTAGTGTTTCTAGTTTTACACAATTTACAGTGTCTAAAATTTGTTCATTATCCGTTGTGTTAATAGCAGGATAGAATAATTCGTAATTTTCTACTTTAGCTAAACCTTCGGGAATAATTATGTTATTTATTTTAGTTTCTGGTATGAATGCTTCTCCGGTCTCTATGTTGTTAACAAATATTTTAATTATTTTTTCCGAGTTTGGTGAAATTTTGATATAATGAGATTTTGGAAGTATCTTATGATAATGAGTTTTAATTTTATCATTATTTAAATCAATACTTGTTTCTAAAATTTTTAAATTATCTATTCCAAGCAAAACATCAAAGTTATTGTGGAAATCGAATAGATAGTATTTTAATAATTTATCTGGGTTGTTAAACAAGTTTGAAGCAGGTAAAATAATACTAGAATTTTCAGTTGAAGTACCGTGAGCTGTTGTGATTTTAAAAGTGTCATTTTGAATTTTATTTTTATAATATTTCTGTGCAATATTTGGGTTAATAAATGAGCGTGTACTTCCGGTATCTATCAAAACTTTTAAGTTATGTTCGGGATATATTATGAATGGTAGTTCGCTATAATTATGAGTTAAATTCATAATTTAAAATTCGTTTCCGAGGCTTTTTATTGAAAAAAAGCGTATTGATCATGATTTTCATCATTATCGGGATTTGGTTCGGTGACGTAATATTCTGCGTTTTCATCACAGTATTGTTCTTCGATTTCGTTATTTTGTAATTCGTCGACTTCGGTATTAAATAGTTCTTCCGAAATAAAATCAGGTTTTCGTTGGGATTGGAATTGTTGAGGACGGTAATTACTTGTGCCTGGTCTTGGTGTGAATGATTGTCTAGTACTGACACTCATGGGCGTCGGTTTCGCAAATTTTTTGTTTGGATCAGGTTTGAAAACGTTTGGAGTGTTTGGTTTAATTTGTTGATGATTTTGTTGGTATGTGTAGTGTGGTTGAGAGGTGTAGTGTGTTTGATTAGGCTTGTACATTAGTTGAGGGTAACTTCTTTGTTGAAATGGTTTGTTATTTTGTGTGGGAAGATTTTGTTTGGGTTTGAACGTATTTTTGTGTTGTTGTTTATTGACTGAGTCAATTTGGAAGTCGTTTGTCATCATGTTTAGGGCGGTGGTTAGGTCTTTTGGGTCTTTGGTTCTCATTAATTTGCCTAGAGGCTCTCTAAGTCCTCGCAACATGACTCTTAACACAAAATTTCTAAAATAGCCAATTAGAATAGGTTGTTCTTCCGCTTTTATATGTAGAGTTATATAGGAGGTTGATAAATTTAATAAGTGTATAACTCTGTTGTAATAATCAAATGGGGATTCATTTTGATTTTGTTTTAATTCGCATAATTCGAAATTTAACGTGTAAATATTGCGCTTGTCCGCGTACGTATTTAATAGGGCTGTTTTTAAATCTAGCCATTTAGTAATTGTGACACTCGCAATGTTGACGGCGGCTTCTCCTTTTATTTTTGTCAAAATACTGCTCATTAAGTACTCGTTTTGGAAATTATTTGCGTCTGTTGTATCATAAAATGTATTTACGATTTTTTCGCTAATTTCTATAAATCTACTTAATAATTTAGTATCACCTCGAAATTCGGGGATCATGTCTAAATATTCGCGCTTGAGTTCTGGGACAGCCATTTCGTCAAGGTTTAGGTTATTTATTTGATCGATAAGGGATTGATCGATTGGGAGTGTGTTTGGGATGTAAATTAGTGAGTCAGAGGAATTTACTGAATCTGTATCTGAGCTATCGTCTGATTCTAATTCGATATTTGCTCGATTATCTCTAGATGTCATATGTGCACTACTTACAGGAAAATCAGTGTGTTCTTCATTGGCTCTGTACGACTTCTTCCACGATGGAGGAACAGGACAGGATGAATCTTCTACGGCTCGGCTCTGTGTTCAGCAGGGCTTCGTTGTTCTCTTCGTGTGACGCGATGCACTCGTTGAAAACGTGTAGATTTTTTTTCACTGATTTTACGTTGATTCTTCGCAATAAATCGTTGAAACGAACCGAAATTTTTATGTTTCGTTTGCGATGTCCGATGCGACTGCGCCAGTTAGATTTATTGATTTGCAATAAATGTTTAAAAAAAATGTTATTCTGAGTGTTTTACAACATTAGATATTTTTTTAGCTTCGGAAGTCAAAAGTTAGATACAGATTTGTTACAAGTATGTGTTGATCGTACTGGAGTGAGAATCTGACTGAGTTCAGTCTTACACGATCCTACCCAGGATGTTACATGATTCTAAGATATGATATTACACTATTATGGAATCGTATTGCTGGAGAGTCAGCGGTTTATGTGGGAACACCGTTTCCTAACATATATATATATATATATATATATATATGTATACTGGTTTTTTCGGGGTCCTCATCGGGAACCTCACTATAGATCTAAAATGTTGGTCTAATTTTTAAAAAACAAAACGTTTTAAAATGAATTAGAGGCGTCTGAAATTGAATTAAAGACATCTGTAAGCATGTCCCGAATTATTAAATAAATATCAATGTGGCGTTCCATAGATTTATGTATCTCATCAAACAAGTGTGTTAATGCATAGTGTACTAATTGAGAGAGGCACTTCTTTAAAATAATTTGGTAATTAAACTAAAAAGTATTTTTTAAATAAATTCAATTTATTAACTAATTAAGCAATAGACAAATTAGTTTGGAATAAAAGTTTTACTATTTTAAATACATTATTTATTCCTGAATATTTAAAAATAAAACAGCTTCACACAATACGATACATTATGCAACTTATTAATAATGTTTACGTCAGTATATTTCTCAAAAATATTTATAAATAACATAGAGAATAGGTACGTAATTTATAAATGAATTAAAAAAAATGTGCACACCACTTTCAAATTTATTTTCTGACATTACATTCTGTTCCATTTGTGATGTCACAAGTATTGAAGTTGTGGCTGTCAAACTTTTTTGTAATGCAGACAAATATAATGTATATTCTTATTTAAATATATTATTTTGATATTTAATAATCATTCTTAATGATATTGTAAAGTCTTGTTATGACTTGAAATTTGTTATTCTAAAAATGAAATAATATTTATGTATGACAAACTGTTTGACATAATGCTGTCACTGGAATCAAAAGCATGGCAGAATTGTCATAAAATTTAAATTATGTAGCGTGATATTTTGTGTACGGTTTTTGCTTCAGAAAGTGTTATTTAAAATAACTGTGTTGTTTTGTCATTATTTATTTGAAGGCAAGTAACGTAGAATAATTTTGTAAACCAAAATCGTCTACGACAGATAAGATGGCACTTCGTCTTTTGCGGTCTGGGCATCGCGCGAAATATTTTGTGGCCAATAAGAATGCTTCTTTTAAAAAGACATACTTGTGGTGTGTGTGTGTCATTAATATCTTTCGTATGGAATAAGTTAAATTAAAAAATATAAATAAATATATCATCACGTCTTCTATCCATTACTGGGCGAAACTGTGCCCTTACAGATTTTGGTAAGTGATATATTGTATGTGTTAATTGTGGTTACCAGCCGTCAAATCATGGCCCGCAAAGATATTAGAGAAGGAGGAGCCGCAGAGGTCAATTTAAATATAAATATAGTTATTAATACTCATAATTAAATATGTACTTTACGTTTTTATCATAATTTATGTATATTTCAATTATTATTCAGAAGCCCATTGGTACGCCACTGCGAATTCAATTCCATTCTTAGTTTATCGGTTCGGCGCTGGCGCTGGCACGGCCAGCGGCCCATTGCCTAGTTGCCAGACTACAAACGACGTAATAAGTAAATTGTAAAGTGCGTAGTAGGTAAAGTTTGTCCTCGATGTGGTGACCGGTACGTCATCAGTTTCTAAACTAATAATAAACAATCTTAATGTACATCTATAACATGCATGCTTTTCAATCGTTGGTTAATATTACGTCTGTCTTATATGTTTAGCTTTTTTCCACTACCCGAAAAAAAACAAGATAGACCATCACTTCAAGGACGGAAATTTAAAACTTCGATCTGTCATTTCAGAATTAATTTTAGGTTATATTTTGTACGAAACTATGATTTCGTAATAAATTTCAAAATAAAATAAATAATTAATATTATTCCAGGCATTATGCACAACGTGAAACAAGTAATAATAACAAAACGTTAAACAGAGATAATATTATCGAAATATCACAAACCTCAGTCAAAATAAGCGAATCAAATATATCGGTGATTCTAAATAAATGGTCCTCGTTGAAGTAATTTACAATGCTAATATCATGAAATTAGTTGCTATTTAACTTTTTTTCTTTAATAAATAACTCTTAATTTGTAAATACTATTAACTTATAGCTCTTGTTTATCATGACTGGTTGAGAACATGTATGACATCATGAAATTTCTCCCACCTTGTAAGACTCAACCCATACGAATATGTTTAATGACGTACCGGTCTCCACATCGCGGACAAACTTTCCTTATGAACCGTCAAGTGAAACTTAAAAGTTAAACTCTATGTAAAAATAAAAATATTATACGATTATAATGAGGTTCAAAATACTTATTAATATCATTATTTTTTGCATCAACATAAGCGCCATCTCAATAATCATATTCTCCAAATGTTTCATGAAAAGTATCGAAATATAATTTATTTAAATAATTTTAATATGTGTATTTCAATTTATAAGGAAATAAAATCATAGATAAATAAGTTTTTGTGTAAATAAAATCAAATTATATGTGAAATTCATTTTCACAAGAAGTATGGTTGTGTATTGGTGACGATTTTTTCTGCCACAACAACTCTAAGTCAAACTTCCAAAATTTTATATTTTTCGTATTTCAGCTATTTGCATTAATATAAAGAATTGATTAGACTCTGGGTTAAATTGGACAATCGGAGGTGGTACTTTACTTGGAGCCCATAACAAATTTTAATGAAAAACTATTAATATATAATCCAAAACTTTTCAAAACTTTTAAATCAATGGTAACAATATATCAAATTTTGGGTAATGGAAGGGATACTTTACTTGGTACTGTTAAGGCTGCTCCGGAGTGAATACAATATTCGTATTTGCCCCTTAATCTTATGCTCCCGCTAAATCCAGCAACTTGCCGTGTTGCAGTTCTTGGAACCATGGTCTGCTGGCCGAGGGTTTATTTATTATTGGTTGTATTTTTTTACAACGCTGTTATTGTGTATTCAAATATTCGTTATATTATCTTCGACTTCGAAAATATCTAACCCAGATGATACGAGTTTCACAGACATTTCAGTTTTAGACGAATTTGCGCGTAAGTTATTTTGTATTTATAATCTGTTCTTAATATATTTATTAAATTAGAAATAACAAGAATTAAAATAAATGAACTGTTCGCAATATAAATTACTCAAATCATTTTCAAATTATTTATAGTACAGAAATAAGAAATTGCTTTGCTTTAATACATATTAAAGAATACCAGCATGTAGATACTCGTATTATTATGTATGATTCACCACAGTTCTTAAAATCTCAATCGGCAACATTTATAGCAATAACTATATACTTTGTATTAATTTATTTTCCAATTTTCTTGTCGGAGGATTTTGTAAAAATGAATGACGATGAAATTTGCGGTAGAGGAATCGTGGATATACAATACTATTTCAATGATCTAAAATCTATAAAACATCGTGGTTACGAGTGTTCCTTTTTCGACATACAGATTTATTAAAAAGTATTTTTAAATTCAAGTGTAATATTTGTGGCATAGAAAATAAAATTCACACTGAAAATTCAGAAATAATATTGGATGTCAATAAATTAGTTGTTGTGATATGGCAGTTGTTTCCTTGAATTCGAAAGAAGATTTTCATGAAAAAGTTCAATTAGGCATGGGACGTAAAGTTGACAAATATGCACTGAAGTATACAGAAAAAGAGAAATAAATTAAAAGCAAGGCGAAACTGCGGATATCTCAAAAAAAGATTAAGCAACGAAGAATGTGAAGAAGCGGAAAAAATAGTTTTTAATATTATAAAAAATGCTGACCGAAATTATATTTTCCAACACACTATTGGCCAGTTTACTGAACAGCTTTGGAAGGAGGAAAGACGAAAACATGTTACGGCCTCGCACTTCGGACAGATTTGCAATAAGCGGAAAGCAACATTCACAACGAATATAGTTAAAAATAAGTTGTATAATTTGTGTACCGGTTGTAAAGTAACAGAATATGATATTAGTAACGAAAGTAAGGCTATTGAAATCCAAGTTAAAAAAAAAACAAAAGCGGCATGAAACCATATTATTTTTAGGTACGTCGCTGGACGGACGAATCGGCTGTGGTAAATTCTGTAAAATCAATTGTCTCGACAGCGTACGATACATGACAGTGATTGAAGCAGTAGAGAAAAAATTATAAAAGTTTTAGAAATTAGAAATGGTATTATAAGTTTTAAAATATCTGATGTGGACACCACATGACTTCCTTGTACACGTATTAAACTATAGATATTTTTTTAATTGCACATATTTGACATTAAATCTTTTATTTTTTTTCTAATCCATAGCAAACTTAATTTAAAAAAAAATCAAAAAATATATAATATTTAAATTTAGATATCTCGTTTATGCAAAAAGCTAATTTAAAAATTCTTAATGTGCTAGACACAGAATTTAATTCTCTAAAACTTTTATTTGCAGCATTCATTTCTAAAATTAAAATAATACCATTTTTTCAAGGAAAACTGTTAGCAGCTTCATGTAATGTGCCACTTCCGGTTAGTCTATTTTAACCAAAATCTATTATGTTATTTCCATTGATATAGTAGTCTTATATACCAAATTTGGAAAGTTTTAAATTATATTTGAATATAGTTTTTCATGAAAATCTATTATAGGCTTCAAGTAAAGTACCACTTCCGGTAGTTGTATAATGACCAAAAAGGGAGGTGCACAACTAGATGTTATAACAGTCCTAAATATAAAGTTTCAATTTTCTACGGCTTACCGTTTTTGAGTTATGCGAGATACGTACGTACGTACAGACGGCATGACGAAATTAGTCAAAATGGATTCAGGGAGGGCCAAAACACCTATTTCCGTTGAAATCTGAGAACCGAAAATTTTCGCGATTACAATACTTCCTTTACTTCGTACAAGGAAGTACGAAGTAAAGGAAGTATTGTAATCGCGAAAATACGTACAGACGGCATGACGAAATTAGTCAAAATGGATTCAGGGAGGGCCAAAACACCTATTTCCGTTGAAATCTGAGAACCGAAAATTTTCGCGATTACAATACTTCCTTTACTTCGTACAAGGAAGTAAAAAACGATAATTTTTTGAACCACATACAGGGCCAATTAAATATTTTAAATAGAAATATATGTTAGTTTGCAATTTACACTAATATTGACATATATATTGAAAAAATACATAATAATTATGTAGGTATTTTGGGCAGACATAATGGTTCCAAAACTAATATATTTTTATCAAAATTCTTTGTTGTACGAATTAGTTGATCCTCAATATAGTCACGGATTACCTATTAGAGATATTTACTAATTGTATTTTTATTTATCTTGTTCAGATCATAGTTGCTAGGAATATCGTCAGTTTCATACAATTTTTGACAAAAAATATTCATAGTGGTAAAAGTTTATGGTTACCTCGCAATGAATATATACCTGCTTTCAAATCATCGTCGCTGCGAGAGCACAAGATGTTAGTTTGGTTGCATAGTTTTGTACATTTGGGAAAATATGATGTAAAAATAATAATATCTTTGGGGGTCGTGATTTGACGGCTGGTAACCGCACTTCACGCGAAGAAATATATCACTTGCCGAGATCTGCTTACGGCAGAGTTCCAGACCCAGTAATGGGTAAAAGGCGTGATATGTTTATTTAATTTTTATGATGTAAAAATCGAAAACAAATATATAGTTTTTTCTTGAACGGGACAAAAAGTTTGATTGTTTCATAATCTTTCATTTCATATATAAATTGTATTTTGAAATGCTCTGTAATCTGTGAAAAGTTTGATAATGTCCAAACACAAAAATTACTGTATCTTGTTTATTATAAACTGATTATTATTTAAACAAAACTGTTTTTTGAAACTTTTATTTATTTAATAAAATTTGTATGCACTAACTAACGATATTTATTTATATAAATAACCATATTTTATAAATTGTCAAATCAAAATGTCAGAAACGTCAAATAAATCGCTTGCAAGATATCAAAACAAAACAGTCATAGGTAACGATATTTATTTTCGTTAAAAATTGAATAAATCTGTGAATTTACAAAACTTAAAAGTTAATTTACGGGATCAAATTACTAGTGAATGGAATGTATTTTACATCGTTTGATTCAGAAAAATTATAATTTTCGATTAACACTTCAATCTTTGTTGTCCGATAGAACACCGAGCAACAGCATGCAAAAAACTGATTTCCCATGTTAATCAGGGCCGTCTTTACCCGGGGGCTCAAGGGGTGCGGGCGCACCCGGGCGCAGAGTCCTAGGGGCGTACACAAGACGAGCGCTAGAAATTTCGATATTTCATTAATCCCTAAGTCATTCAATAACAACGTCATTGTACCGTTTCGTGCACAAAATAAAAATATAGACACCAATAATAAATTATGTTATTAAACACACCTCATACCGCTTTCGGCATTGGTCATACCGCTCACAATGTACAAGTTAAAATAGCTCTTATTACCACACACATAACAATTACCGAAACTGCTCGTCCACGTGCCCATTTTAGACCCAATGAAAAAATTTAAAATAAAATTTTAATTTTTAATCTTGACACGGCCATCTCGAAAATAAATGAGAGATTCAAGTTGCTAATGGATCAGAATAATAATAATAATCTATTAAATAAAGAAAAGGCTTCAGAATCCAATGTTTTTATAAAATATTTATTTGTGGACGTTTCGAGCAAAAATAGTAGCTCATCATCAGCACCTTAAAATATAAATACAATAATTATAATATAAAACTAGCAAATAAAACAAAATGTCAAACCTTTAAAAAACGTAAAAATATAAAACAATATTTGTAAAATGTCAATAATAACAAAAAAGATATATAATATGAAAAATAAAAATAGAAAAAACGAAAAATAATAAATAATTAAAATAAAATATATAAAAATTAAATAGTTAAATTCCCTAAAAAAATTTGAGCATAATAAATTATGATACGCATTAGTTTGATAATTAATCGAGGTATCATGGTGTAAATTTATATGTAACGTTTCTAAAATAAGTCTATGCTTTTTATTTTCTATAACATCAATAATTTTGGCTTCAGAAAAATTAAAAATATGTCGAATCTCCTGATGATGACGAGTTAAACCACTATGATTTGTATCAAGAAGCTTGTAATAATCATTATGTTGTAGCTTTTGATAACAAATTAATATCTGGAATTAAAAAAACTATTGGTAATTTCGATATTAAAATTATAACTTCTAACTTCACTAATATTAATTCGCTTTATACACAAACTAAGGACAAAATTTAAAAATCTAAATATAAAAATGTTGTATACAAAATTCCATGTGGGTCTTGTGGAAAATGTTACATTGCTTCCGTTAGAAAAAAGAATATATCTACATAATTATTATTGCAAGCTTCTTGATCCAAATTATAGTGCTTAAACTCGTCATCATCAGGAGACTGGACATATTTTTAAATTTTCTGAAGCCAAAATTATTGATGTTATGGAAAATAAAAAGCATAGACTTATTTTAGAAACGTTACATATAAATTTACACCATGATACCTCGATTAATTATCAAACTGATGCGTATCATAATTTATTATGCTCAAATTTTTTTAGGGAATTTAACTATTTAATTTTTATATATTTTATTTTAATTATTTATTATTTTTTGTTTTTTCTATTTTTATTTTTCATATGTATCTTTTTTTATGAGGTAGGTAGCTCAGTGGTAGCGAGTCGGCCTGTGGATCTTGAGAACCCTGGTTCGATCCCCACAGCCGACCAACAATTTTCACCAATTTAAATCTACCCCTGTGGCTTCCTCTCCACTAATATCTTTGAGGGCCGTGATTTGACGGCTGGTAACCGCACTTCACGCGAAAAAATATATCACTTACCGAGATCTGCTTAGGCAGAGTGCCACACCCAGTAATGGGTAAATGGCGTGATGATATATTTATTTATTTATTTTTTTTACAAATATTGTTTTATATTTTTACGTTTTTTAAAGGTTTGACGGTAAAACCGTAATTGACGGACAAACCTGAAGTTGGCTGCGAGTCGCTGTGACTTTTGGTGAAATCGGCACAAGTCGGACATAGAAACACCCGGCAAATTTTAATGTCAAGATAATTTAAAAAACTTTTGTTAGCAAAGTCGAATGTTTTTTTTAAATAATAATTACCACTAACCATGCCTGACCTAGTATAGAACGTATTTTTATGGTAAAAAGTAACAAACCGCTTGCTTCTTATGTCGGAACTTGTACCGTTCGAACTGCCGTTTTCCCCCAGAAGTCCCTAGCGTCCTGCGGCCAACTTCAGGTTTAGCCGGTTTGACATTTTGATTAATTTGCTAGTTTTATATTATAATTATTGTATTTATATTTTAAGGTGCTGATGATGAGCTAATATTTTTGATCGAACCGTCGACAAATAAATATTTTATTAAAACATTGGATTCCGAAGCCTTTTCTTTATTTAATATACAATATAATTGAATCCTTTTAAAAATATATATTATATATAATAATAATCAGAATAAAATGGTACCTATTAAATAATAATATAAAATAAAACATTACTGATGTATTGTTTCCGAAATGTATAATTTATTGTTTTATTTGTATAATTTAAGAGTTTTGAGAAATAAATAAATGAAACATTAAAAATTACATTACGTTTTTTTGGTTGACAAGAGCTGGGGCACAGGCTGACCACCCGGCACCCCGGCGCAGAATATGCTTAAGACGGCCCTGATGTTAATCTCCTATATACACTTTTAAAACAGACACCCGGTATACACATGATGGAAAAAATTAAAAGAGCTGCAAATTTTTCCTCCAATTAAGTTGAATTATTAATAGATTTAGTTAGAGTTAAAAACATATATAGAATGAAAAATACTGATAAAGTTCAAATTTTCAAAGTGATTTACTCTATTTCTAATTATTTTAGGTCTTCTAACACGACCAAGTCGCTTAATAAAATTAATAATATCTTCATCGTCCAATGATTTCATTTTTACAAAATTGTGACAAAACATTTTGACATATAAACATCAAAACGTACTGAAAAAATATACGATTATAATGAGGTTAAAAGTATTTATAAATTTGTCAGCTGTCATGATTTTTCATGAAATGTATTGTAATATAATTTAATTAAATAATTTTAATATGTGTATTTCAATTTATAAGGAAATTATTGTTTAAATAAAATAAAATAATATGTGAAATTCAAGTTCACAAAAAGTATGGTTGTGTATGCGTGACGATTTTTTCTGTCACAACAACTCTTGTGTCAAACTTATAAAAATCTCGTTTTTTCGTATTTCAACTATTTGCATTAATATAAAGAGTTGATTAGACTCTGGGTAAAATTGGACACCTGGAAGTGATACTTTACTTGAAGCCCATAACAATTTTTAATAATAAACTATTAAAATATAATCCAAAACTTTTATATCAATGGGAACAATATATTAGATTTTGGCTAAAATTGGTAAACCGGAAGTGATATTATACTTGATGCTATTAAGGCCGCTCCGGAGTGAATACAATTTTCGTTTTTGCCCCTAAATCTTATGTGATAATTTTATGACAGTATTTGGCGTGTGTAAATTTGAATATTTTAAATCTAACTGAACATTAAGATTTTTGAGAGTATCATAACCAATTAATCCGTCAAAGAAATGGTGAAATTTAATGAGGTAAAATTTAATTTTCTTATCGTCATTGAATTCTGGGAATGCTGGAATTTCTATACAAGAATCTCTTTTAGTTGTTTGAAATATTGAGGAAATAGTAAAATTTTCTTTCTTAATGTGGTTTTTAAAATAATTTTCTGCAATATCTGGGTTTAAAAATGATTTTGTTGCACCTGTGTCAATTAATAATTTTAATGGTGGATTTGAGATTTGAATGTACGGTAAATCTCTTTTATCATATATTGAGTGTAACTCTATGTTGGGTTCGTTGTTGGGCTGGGTTCGTGAAAATTTTGGTCATCTTCGGGTGGTGGTTGTTCATGAATGTTATCTTCAAAATTTTCGGGAGTATAATAGCTCGCGTTTTGAGAATCATAATTTGCATAATCTGTTTCATAGTTTTCGTAATTATATTCGTTTTGATCATAATATTCTGTGGGTTGTTCGACATTATGTAATTCTTCTACAAAGTAATTTTGTGGTCTTTGTTGGTATTGTGGTCTGTTTATTCTAGTCTCAGGTTTTGAAAAGGTTCCATGAGATACTCCACTCATAGGGGTAGGTTTTGGATATGAGACTCGATTTGCAGAGCCTTGGGGTTTCCATACATTGACTGTATTGGATCTTGGTTTATTTCCAAATACTTGTTGGTTAGTAAGGAATCTCTGGGGTGTTTGTGTGAATCGGGGTTGTAAGTTAATGGGGTTACTTGGGAATTGTTGGAAGTTATTATAAAATCGTTGTGGTGGTGGTGAGAAAAATTGGGGTCTTTGAATCGGTCTTTGGTAGTGTTTTGAATTTTGAATTTTATTTTTATCAAAGTTAGATTTATCAAAATGATATCTCTGTAAGTGTCGCATGTTATTCTCAGCTATAATATTGTAACGTTTATTACAATTTCGGGTTCGGTGAAGTTTATTATTAAATAAAACACGAGTAATGAAAACACTAACAAAATATTTATTTAAAACGAAACTAATGTAGTACAACTACTAAGACATATATTTATATTCAACACGTATTTATATTCACAACAAAGTATTTAGCAACGACTTGCACTGTTCACACTTCGAATACGGAATGCCTCTTCCCGGCCGAAACTCTCCTTTATATGCTGCAACAATGTAGTCGAGAATATTCGAGAGTTTCTGGCACACGGTGGAAGCATGACGCAGAGCGAACAGGTACGGACCTGTCTATTGCGTCTGAGACAGCGGTGAATCGTGCAGCAGACGTGTCGACTGTTCCAGACGGAACAGGGCCGTACTCGCTACACTGCCCCCTCCTTAAGGATGTTTCGTCCCGAAACTTTTCTGCGCCATGTCGATATCTGCACGTTGATCCCCGCGAGCACTGTGACGTTTGGTGGAAATAACAGTCCACAGTTCTTTTCACTACTGTTGAACCACAGGGATTATAGCTGCACACCAGGATCTCAATTCCGGTATATTGAAAATAGTTTCCAGCATGTTTCTTATAATTCTCCAGCTCAATTCATCAAGGCCACAGCCTAGCTTTGGTACAGCTAGTTTTAAAATATCCTGATCGAGCAGCACACCACGTAGATCACATAGGGTGTCCCAGACGGTGCGATAAGTTGGTTTCTCGTGGGACAGATGTTTGGTCACCAGGTAAAAAATGCTTCTGTTTCGGCTCGACTGTCTGTCGGCTATCTGTAACACTTTGCCGACACATGGATGTTGTTGCCGTAATTCTTCAAGTTGGCCGAACTTTTTCTTAAAAACCACGGCGATTCCTCGAGACATCTGTAGATCTTGGGCCACACAATGCGCTAATGAGTATTCTGTAGGCACTTTGAATAAGTCTCCCTGATGTTCCTTGGTCACACCATTTCGTACTTTATGGCCCGTAGAATAGGAGGCCATGAACTCATCAAAGGTTATTTCCGGATCTTGTACATTAATTCGTCGAGCTCGAGATTCATTGGCGTTGCCATCGTTGTTGTCACCGGCGAAAGGAGCCAACCGATTGAAATGAATCACTCTTGGTTTTCCTCCAGTCCTTTTCCGGATTCGATAGATGACGTCATTTATTCGCTTCAGTGCCTCGTAGGGACCTTCCCAAGAGTTCTGTAGCTTTGGGGACATACCACGGCGACGCTGTGGGTTGTATAGCCAAACCAGATCCCCGGCTTGATATCCCCCATTCTCAGCCTTGACATCATATTGGTCTTTCATCCTGTCACTAGCGCTCTGGATGTTGGAGCGTACTTGCTCATGGATGTCGTTCATCTTCTTCCGAAGTTCGGTGACGAAATCTTCGCCAGCCAAATTTTCACCTGGCTTGCTGCCGAACTTCAAGTCGCAGGGCAATCGCAGTTCATGACCAAAGACAATGCTAGCCGGAGTCTGTCCTGTTGTTTCATGGACGGATGATCGATAAGCTAACAGGAACATTGGTAGATGACAATCCCAGTCTCTTTGGTGGCCGGAGACAACCTTGGAGAGGTGTCTATTGATGGTTCTGTTCATGCGTTCGACCATGCCATCTGACTGTGGGTGTAGAGCAGTTGTTCTTGTTTTGCGAATGTTCAATAGCTCGCAGATTGCTTGGAACAGAGACGACTCGATATTTCTACCTTGGTCGGAGTGTAATTCCAACGGTACCCCGAATCGGCAGATCCACTGGTTGACAAGTTCTTCTGCTACCGTAGCGGCTTCTTGATTTGGCAAGGCATAAGCTTCAACCCACTTGCTGAAGTAGTCCATGACCACTATGATGTATTTATTTCCCTTGTCGGATTCTGGAAATGGACCGGCCACGTCAATTGCGATTCTTTCAAACGGGCTCCCAACATTGTATTGACGCATTGGGGCTCTCCGACGTCTCTGCGGTCCGTTGCTTGCGGCGCAAACTACGCACTTCTTGCACCACTCCTTTACATCCTCTCGACAATTAACCCAGTAAAATCGCTCACGCAGCTTCTGAACTGTCCTCGTTACTCCTAAGTGTCCTCCAGCAGTTCCATCATGAATCTCCTTCAGTACCTCCGGTACTCTTTTCCTAGGGATTATGATCTGCATCTTTTGCTCTGTAGCCTCAGGACCTTCCAGGATACGTTTCAGTAGTCCATTCTCTATAACAATGGAGTCCCACTGCGCCCAGTACGATTTTACGGTTTTCGAGTGTCGTGCAACTTCTTGCCAAGTTGGTTTGCGGCCTTCTTTCTTCCATTCCAGTAGGTATTTCAATTCTGGATCGCCTTCTTGGTCTTTCACAACTTCTTCAGTCAGCCAATGGTCGTCTATCACTGTGGTCCGTAAGATTGGAGCGGACTTCTCTTCCACACGGGTACAGTGTTTGCAGTCTTCTGAGCATGGTCGTCTTGATAATGCGTCGGCGTTACAATGACTAATTCCGGCCCTATGCTCGATGACGAAGTCATATTCCTGTAGCCGTTCGATCCACCTTGCTACCTGCCCTTCCGGATTCTTGAATTGTAACAGCCACTTCAACGCAGCATGATCAGTCCTCACCAGGAATTTCCTTCCATACAGGTATTTGTAGAAGTGTTCAACGGCTTTAACTACCGCCAATAATTCTCGCCTGGTGACGCAGTAGTTACGCTCCGGCTTCGACAGAGTTTTGCTGAAGTAGCCGATGACCTTCTCTTGTCCATCTTGAATTTGCGATAGGACGGCTCCGATTCCGACATTGCTGGCATCTGTATCCAATATGAAGTTCCCGTTGGGTAGAGGATAACTCAGGACTGGTGCTGTTGTTAGGGCTCGCTTGAGGTTGTCGAAAGCGTCTTGGCAGTCTTCTTCCCACACAAATTTCCGTCCTTCCTCCGTGAGTCGTGTCAGTGGCTTGGCAATGTTGGCGAATCCAGAGACGTATCGTCGGTAGTACGTGCAAAGACCAAGAAAGCTTCGCAATTGATGTTTGTCAGTTGGTACTGGCCATTCTTTTACTGATCGGATCTTCTGATTATCAACGGCTATTCCGTTTCCGGACACAATATGTCCCAGGTACTGCACTTCTTTGCGGAAGAGATGACATTTCTTTGGACTAAGCTTCAAACCAGAATTTCGTAGTCTCAGGAATACCTCCTCCAAATTCCTCATGTGATCGTTGAATGTTCTTCCGACCACAATAATATCGTCAAGGTACACCAAACAGGTTTTCCAAGATAGTCCTTGCAGTACCGTTTCCATGAGTCTTTCAAACGTGGCGGGGGCATTGCAGAGCCCGAACGGCATTACTGTAAATTGCCACAGTCCGGCACCGACAGAAAACGCAGTTTTCTCTTTATCCGTTGGTGCCATGCCAACCTGCCAGTACCCACTTTTCAAGTCTAATGTTGAGAATATTTTCAACCCAGCCAGCGTATCCAATGTGTCATCTATTCGGGGCAACGGGTAGCTATCCTTCTTCGTCACGTTGTTGAGTTGACGATAGTCCACGCAGAATCGTGTTGACCCATCTTTCTTCTTTACCAACACCACTGGTGAGGCCCACGGACTGCTTGAGGATTCGATGACACCTTCTTTTTTCATGTCTTGAATAATTTTCTCGGTTTCCTCTCTCTTGGCCAGTGGCAATCGTCTTGGTACTTGGCGAATGGGGCGTGCATCGCCGGTGTTTATTTGATGCTGGACTATGTTGGTTCTACCCTTGGTCCCACAGCTGGTGTCGAAAACGTCTTGATATTCCGTTATTAAATTTCTCATTCTGATATTCTGGTCCTGGTTTAATTCTTTGCAAGATGTTGACAGTAGATTTGTCAGTTCTGCAGAAAGCTTCTTTGGTGGATTTTGTGTAACGGATGTTCGTCTGATAATCGAAGTTACTGATGAACAATGTCCTAAGATAGTACCCTTCTTTAGTGTAACTGGATAATAATTCACATTCATTACTCGACCTGGTACTACCTTTCCAGTATGTATGAGAGATTTTCCAACCAGTATTCCTCGAGTAGTCGTTTCATTATGATTTCCAGCTTCTAACATCATGGTACATCCGGTTGGAAGTTCATGTTCCAGGTGGGCATCCACAATCATTTCACTTCGATTTAACACGACCGTATCTTCAGCTAAGGTCAGACGTACTGTGTCTTCTCCTCGGGGATGTAAAACGATCTCTTCATCATTGATCTTTAGTATTCCGCGTTTTAAATTTAGTTCGACGCCATTTGCGTTCATGATGTCCATTCCGAGAATACATTCGTCTTCAATGTCAGCTACCAGGGCACGGTGTTTAATTCGTGTATTTCCGATGGTAATGGTAATGTCTGCTTCGCCATGGATGGTAGCCGCGGCTCCTGTTGCTGTGCGCAGTCGCCATTTTGTTGATTCAATCGTCATCGGTTTCTTGAGAGTATCAGGTCTAATGATGGTTTTTGTCGCACCTGTATCAATCAGCAAGGTATATGGTTTCCCGTCGATCAACCCATCCACAAAGATGCTATTTAGTCTAGGTTGTAGGGATGCGACATGTCCAGTTAGCTTCAGGGCATCTTTATGATGGATCGGCGTTCGCCCCCTTGCGTCGACCCGCTTTAGTTTTCCGCTGCCTTGTTCTTTATTTGTTCCCCGCAGCGGCTTCGCACATGCCCTAGCTCACCGCAGTTCCAGCATCGAAGTTGTCTCTTCTTTGGCAACATCTCAGTCATGACACGCCGTGCTGTTTCCTCCATAGACTCGTTATGATTCTCCTCCACGCCCTCTATTGTGCGAATATTTCCTTGTCGTCTTGAAGCGTGTTCTGCCGCCTCGAATTCCAATGCGCTGGCCAAGGCAATGGACAGGTTACTTGAACGAGCCAGAATCAGGGCCCGCTTGGTTTCTTTATCTCGGAGACCATCAATGAAGCCTTGCACAGCCAGTCGTTCCAACACACTATCTGGGGTGTCAGGATATGCCAGGCGAACTAGACGAGCGATATCAGATTCAAATTCTTGTAGAGTCTCGTTTGATTTCTGACATCTATTTCTCAGCTGCAAGTGATACACTTGCTGCATATGTGCGTGTCCATAACGCATTTCCAAGCGCTTAACTAGTTGATGATAGTTCTGCCGTTCTTCTGGAAAGATTGTTTGCAAAATATCCACTGCGTCACCACGCAGCGCAATTATCAAGGCCGTTGCCTTCTCAGATGTTGACCACCCATTAGATACTGCAGCAGCTTCGAATTGGGCGTAATAATTAGGCCAAGATACCTTGCCATCAAATTCTGGTGGTTTCATGTGGAATCTACGCAGTGATTCTTTCCCGTCTGTCACTAAATATTCAACTTTCTCGTTATTTAATGGCTGGTCACTAGATGGAGTTTTCTGAATCAAGTCGTGAATTTGTTGGACATTTGGCTGTTCGTGATTCAATGTTGCCAATCTTGCTTCGATTTCTTCAATTTTTTCTTTAAATTTTTCTTCAAAATTTCTCGAATGTTCTTCAATTTTTTCAAACTTCTGTTCAAATTTAGTTTCTAAATTCGTTTCCAAGCTTCTGGAACTTTCTTCAAATTTAGCTTCCAAGCTTCTGGAATTTTCTTCTAATTTAGTTTCCAAGCTTTTTGAATTTTCTTCTAATTTGGCTTCCAAACTTCTAGAATTTTCCTGCAATTCTTCCTTCAGAGTTTTGGCATTTTCCATAAGTTCCTTCAGATTTTTGGAATTTTCTTCGGTATTTCTGGAACTCACTTCCAATTTAGCTTCCAAACTTCTAGAATTTTCTTCAAATTTATTTTCCAAGCTTGTTTCCAAGCTTCTAGAATTTTCTTCTAATTTTGCTTCCAAACTTTTGGAATTTTCTTCAAATTTATTTTCCAAACTTCTGGAATTTTCCATAAGTTCTTTCAAATTTTTGGAGATGGAGTCCAAATCGCCCGGAATTTCGAATTCATACGTATCCGCTATTTCACCAGCTTCAACCAAAAATTGACGAAGTCGTTCTTGGAGTACACTTTTCTTGCCTGTAGTGTCCAGTTCACGTTCTTCTAATTCTCTCTTGAGATCAGTCACTTTTAAATCACTTAGATTTACCATTTTCGAACCCATTTTTGTTTATTTGCACTTAAACTTCACTTTGAATTCACAAAACACAACCCTAACACCTGACACCAATTGTAACGTTTATTACAATTTCGGGTTCGGTGAAGTTTATTATTAAATAAAACACGAGTAATGAAAACACTAACAAAATATTTATTTAAAACGAAACTAATGTAGTACAACTACTAAGACATATATTTATATTCAACACGTATTTATATTCACAACAAAGTATTTAGCAACGACTTGCACTGTTCACACTTCGAATACGGAATGCCTCTTCCCGGCCGAAACTCTCCTTTATATGCTGCAACAATGTATTCGAGAATATTCGAGAGTTTCTGGCACACGGTGGAAGCATGACGCAGAGCGAACAGGTACGGACCTGTCTATTGCGTCTGAGACAGCGGTGAATCGTGCAGCAGACGTGTCGACTGTTCCAGACGGAACAGGGCCGTACTCGCTACAATATGTTGTCTTGCTTCTGCTAGCGTGTCGGGTTTCATAGCACGGATCGTGGAACCAAGGGATTCTTTTAAACCTGCTAGAAACATTTTTAGAGCATGTGTGTAGAAATTCTTTTTCAGTGTCTTTGTTGCGGGTGTGTTTTCATATACGTCTACATAATTATGTAACGCGCTTAGATTTGACATGATACGAGTGTAAAATTGTAAAGGATTTTCGTTATCTTTTTGTCTCAATTGATCTAGATCGAACAATAATCCGTTTTCATCACCTTGATCGCCAAAGTGTGCGATTAACGCATCTTTAACTGATTTCCAGTCTTTTGCAGTGCACGTAGAGTAAACTTCGCGTGCCGGTCCGATAAGTTTGGCGTAAATGCCGTAAATTACTGTGATATTTTGAACGCAATTAACATTCAATGGGTTTGCATCCCAATAATTGGTTATTAACGTATTAGCAATATCTAAATATGCGGAAAGTTCTAATGGATTTCCGTCGAATTTTGGAACAATGTCTAGTAATTTTGCATCGAATTTTGCGACTGCCATGTTTGAACAATTATTGTTTTCTATGACAACGTCTTCTGTTATATCTAGTGCGGAAAATATTGAACTTAATTCAGTGTCTTCTAGACTGTAACTGTAATCTAATTCTAACTCGTTTTCACTATTTTCCTCTATGGAAATAGATGAGTGCGAGGGGTCTGATATATATTATGGAAATAAAAAGGAAAGCAACTTACAGTATTAGTACAGCGGTCTTCATTCCAAGCGAGTAGTTATCCGTGATGGATGTCTTCTCGAGTGGTTGTCGTGTTGTCGACTTCGATGATGAATTCTCGATGAATTATCTTCTGGTTCGATTTTTCTGATTTAACAGTTGAAACTGACGAATTTTTCACAATGAAACTTCTATCAGAATCCTACCGCACTGCGCCAATTAATTTATTGATCGCTGATATTTACTTTATAAAAATAAGTTTTATTCGCTTTCTAAGACAGTTTACAACTTTACTCTTTGAGCGTCAACTACAGACTGAAGGTTTACATGACATGTTACTACATTCTAGGCTACAATAGATAAGAGCAATCCGATTCCCCTGGGAATGGCTGTTGCTTGGTAATGTGCTGAAGTAGGGGGTTCTGGTCAGGTAACATATATATATATATATATATATATATATATAATATTTAAATTTAGATATCTCGCTTATGCAAAAGGCTAATTTAAAAATTCGTAATGTGCTAAACGCAGAATTTAATTCTCTAAAACTTTTATTTGAAGCATTTATTTCTAAAATTAAAATAATACCATTTTCTTCAAGGAAAACTGTTAGCAGCTTCATGTAATGTGTCACTTCCGGTTAGTCTATTTTAACTAAAATCTATTATGTTATTTCTATTGATATAGTAGTGTTATATACCAAATTTGGAAAGTTTTAAATTATATTTGAATATAGTTTTTCATGAAAATCTATTATAGGCTTCAAGTAAAGTACCACTTCCGGAAATTATATAATGACCAAAAAGGGAGGTGCACAACTAGATAGTATGACAGTCCTAAATATAAAATTTCAATTTTCTACGGCTTATAGTTTTTGAGTTATGCGAGATACATACGTACGTACGTACGTCACGACGAAATTAGTCAAAATGGATTCAGGGATGGCCAAAATGCGTATTTCCACTGAAATCTGGGAACCGAAAATTTTCACGACAATACTTCCTTTACTTCGTACAAGGAAGTAAAAATGAAAAAAAAAATTAAATAGTTCATATTACACTGATTTTGATGTGATTTGCATAACAGAATCTTGGCTTTGCGAATCTGTGTCAAACAATTAATTATTTTATGATACTTTTGTGGTATATCGCTGTGATAGTTATTTTCCGAAAGTTGACAAAACAAAAGGAGGTGGAGTTATTTGTGCAATAAATAATACTTTCAGATCTATAGCTATTAATAGTTCAGTGGGGCTAGATGCTAAATTTGAGTTTTTATGCGTTAAGGTAGAGCTTTCTGTCGGAAGAATAGCTTAATATTTTTTTATAGAACTGTGGAGTCTCTGCCCTTCATCTTGTCTGAAAACTTTATTATTGTGGACGATTTAAATATCTCCCAAGTTAATGAATATTATCTGTATGGTAGTGCAGGCAAAAATTGAGGATTTAAAAAAAGACCGGTCCTAGTAGGAAAGACCGGTCCTAAAAAAGACCGGATAAACCAAATGGTTAAAAGACAGGTAAAAGACCAGTTAAAGACCGGTTAAAGACCGGTTAAAGAACGATTAAAAGACAGGCTAAAAGACCGGTTAAAGGACCCTATTTCAAACTGATATTTTATGTATTTTTATACACTCTCTGTAATTGGGATTACATATCCCGTAGAGTGGTTGATAAACAAATAAATAAAATTTAAAAAAAATTGGTAAAATAAATAGTCTAATAAAAGAATACAACGGTAAACAAATAAGCAGTAATAATAAAAATAAAGTACATGCGGACAATAAAAATATAAACAAAACAAAGGAACAGATAAAAACTAATTTACCGGCATTACATAAATGGCATGACACCAAAATTAAAGAAATTCATATATAAGACGTAAATTTTCACGCCTGCATTTTAGTAAAAAACATAAAACGTTAAATTAAAATAAAATCATGTTAAGAAGCAAGAAACATTAAAATAAATATATCATCAGGCCATTTACCCATTACTGAGTAGTAAATCTCGAGAAGTGAAATATTTATGCGGCTACAAAAAATGTTAGTAGAGGAATGGGTAGTTTTAATGAGGTGAAAATTATTTGCCGGCTGTGTGAATTTGAATGTAAAATTATAGAGGCTGTCTATTTAACACGGGCCACTGCAGGTATTTTCTACTTTGAAATATTTTGTAAAGATTAAGATGAAATTATACTTTTGTTCACATTTTTCTGGGCTTCATTTTCTTTTGGTTGCTCTGTATGAATTATAAAGACCCTACAAAAAGTATAAAATCAATTTATAGCAATATAATTAATAATGCTACATGACTGCTGATTGTCACTCATTCAAAAGAAACTTGTATTTTCGTAAGGCTTTTCAGTATAATTGCACAACCGTATGAAAGTTAAAAAAAATTTTGGTTGCGGCGGCGTAAAAAATATAGCGGCGATGTGTAGGGCCAATAAACAGTAAAAGAAATCCGAAAATTTATATTCTTGTCTCTATTTAGTGATGTATGGATTTTATTAGAACACAAAAACATTTCAATTTTAATAAAAGATTCGTGCAAATATTATTTTATTTTGTTAGATTTAATTTTATCAAAGTTATTTGCTTTAATACAACAACTTTGTTTAATATGCAAGTATAGTTATTACTAAATTGACTACTGGCTTAAAAAAAAATATTATTATTTTTCTTAATTTTTATGCATCATTCCCCACTAAAAATTATCACCGACTGCCACTGATGAGCATAATAATATTGTTATTTAAATTATGTTACTTTTTGTATAAAAATGTAGATACATGTTGCCGTATAAGAAGTACAGGGCCGATAAAAAACTATATAATAATAGTAATATGTTCTGTTATACATATTAACAATATGTAGTTATAGGGTTGGAAATAATACATAACTCATTATTAAAATAGGAAAGATTTATTACAAAAAAAAGATTTGAAAGATACATCATTCAATCAAAATCGGGTGCAATTAAGAAAATGAGAACTTAATGTTTGTAGCTGCTAATGCTGCCACCATAAGATCCAAAGGAGATTCCATGTCCACCGAATCCACCATCTCCATATCTGTGTCCACCTCCATAACCACCACCGAATCCACCTCCAAGTCCTCCGCCAAGACCAGCACCAGCTCCAGCACCGGCACCACCGCCTCCGCCAAAGACGGGTTGAGCCACGGGCACGACAACAGTCTGTGGCACTCTAACAGGGACGGCTTGAGTGATGGTGACAGGGTAGGGCTGCGGCACGGACACAGGGACGGCCTGTTGCACTGGGTAGGGCACGGCCTGTGGCACGGGTACGGGCACTGGACGGTTCACGTACACTGGGTACGGGCGGGTGACGGTAACGGGCACGGGCTGCGGTACCGGCACGGGCACAGCGCGAGGGACGGGCACCTGGACAGTCTGCGGCACGGGGACAGGCACTGGGCGAGTCACGGTCACAGTTTACGGCTGCGGCACAGGGACGGCAACGGTCTGCGTGATAGTGTTCACAGATGTGCTGCCACCATCGCCGCCACCTGCACTACTGCCGAATCCTCCTCCGAAACCACCTCCTAGATCGCCACCAAAGCCGCTTCCGTAGCCGCCACCGTATCCACCGTCATATCCTCCGCCTAAACCATGGTTGGCATCACCACCATATAAACCGGAACTGATAACTCCGCAACGACCTACGACCGCTACAGCGAATACCAAAGCAGCAATCTGGAAATCACTCATTTCAATTATCATTTAAAATTATTAATAAATAACAGGTTTATATTACCACGAAAGTCCTCATATTGTGCAGAGTGAAGCGGTGATGATTGAATGATGGTTTTAGCATCAAAGTCATGCTATTTATACAAACTTTTACTTAAAGAAATCTGCTCGCTCAACCATTAGCACGAATATTAAAAATGTACATATTATGACATAACAATTGGTGCAATTTATGTAAAGATAAAATAATTTAAATATAATTCATATAAATAAATAAATATGTCATCACGACTTTTACCCATTACTGGGTGTGGCCTAAGTAGATCTTGGTAAGTAATATATTTTTTCACGTGAAGTGCGGTTACCAGCCGTCAAATCACCGCCCCCAAAAATATTAGTAGAGGGGATGCCACAGGGGTAGATTTAATTTGGTGAAAATTGTTTGTCGGCTGTGGGGATCGAACCAGGGTTCTCAAGATCCACAGACCGACTCGATACCACTGAGCCACCTATATAATTCAAAATAAGACAAATAAAGATAAACATATGGTAAGAATCTTAAGTTTGTTAAATACATTTTTTAAACATTAGATTATGCCACTGATTGGGAAGTACAAATCTCAATCAATGCTTATTGTAAATTATAGACTTTATGCACCATTTATAATTACATAATAGTTATTTAAATTCAAGTTGCATGGAAAGCTTTATGTTCGACTGCCTTGTAGACGATTTATTTTCTTTAAATATATTAATGTGAAAAACTTTGTTGTATCTTAAAGTGTCTATTACGTGTTAAATGTCAAATATATAATGTCACTGTTTATTCCCGGTCAGTACAATAGCTACTTGATTTATGATACTGTTTATTGTCCGAAAAATAGCACATTTAAATAGCAAAATTGGACTCCTGTTATTTAAAAAAAAATAAGGCAAAGTAAATATTTTACCTATTTACTTAATTAATTCCTTGCACTTTAACCAACTTTTTTGCGGAAAATTTGCCAGTTTGATAATTTTAAATAAAAGAAACAACAAATCACACTTTACGATACAACGTGTTTAATATTAACATATTTTAAGACAACAAATCGCAGTCGAATATAAAGCATTGTATACAACTCGTACATTATCGAACCGGTCTTATTTATCAGTCTTGAACTACAGAATAAAATAAAATAAATATATCATCACGCCTTTTACACCCATTACAGGATGTGGGACTCTGTCGTAGCAGATCTCGGTAAGTGATATATTTCTTTCTGAAGTGCGGTTACCAGCCGTCAAATTACGGCTACCAAAGATGTTAGAGAAGGGGGAGCCAGAGGGGTAGATTTAAATTGGTGAAAATTGTTTGTAGGCTGTGTGGAACGATCCAGGGTTCTACAGCTCATCTAATAAAGTCCTGCATTATGTAGATGTTATATAAATAGCTATTTTAGATGCTTATGTTTTACGACTGTTCTCATACTAATAAAAGAAATTATTTATTCTAATACGACAGATAAATAGTCCCAGTGCCGTATCCCGTGGAAGTGAAAGTCCCTGTCGACAAGCCGTACCCCGTGCCTGTGCCCAAACCCTACGCCGTCCCCGTGGAGAAGCATGTGCCGTACACTGTTGAGAAGCATGTACCCTACCCGGTGAAGTATCCTGTGAAGGTTCCCTACACCGTGAAAGTGCCCGTGCACGTGCCCAAGCCTTACCCCGTACCCATCATCCAGAAGGTGCCCGTGCACATCCCTGAGCCCGTCTTCGTCAAGAAGCCCATGCCTGTATATATCAAGGGTCACGACTACTCTGAGGACTTCTCGTCTCTCGCTGGACACGGTGGATTCAACGGAGGTTTCTCTGGACATTACTCTGGTTTCGGGGGACAGGACTCTGGATTCGGAGGACACGATTCTGGATTCGGCGGACACGATTCTGGATTCGGCGGTCACGATGGTGGATTCAGTGGCCATGATTCTGGATTCGGTGGACACAGCAGCTGGCACTGAATGTAACATTGGTAGTTTTACCAATAATTGGTGATCACAGAGCTGTCACTCTGCCATCCATCTACATAACTTGTGATCACTATAATTCTTTCTAATTACAGTTATTCTGTTGTTGAAATGCATAAATAAATTCATTTATTTAAATATTGCAGTTATTTTTGCATTATAGAATAGGTACATACCAAAATCATGATAAAAAATCTGATGTGGACACCACATGACCTTGTACGCGTATTAAACTATAGATATTTTCTAATTGCACATATCTCGCTTATACAAAAGGGTAATTTAAAAATTCTTAATGTGCTAGACGTAGAATTTAATGCTCTAAAACTTTTATTTGCAGCATTTATTTCTAAAATCAGAATAATTCCATTTTTTTAAGATAAACTGTTAGCAGCTTCATGTAATGTATCCCTTCCGGTTAGTCCATTTTAATCAAAATCTATTATGTTATTTCCAATGATATAGTAGTCTTATGTACCAATTTTGAAAAGTTTTGGATTATATTTTAATATAGTTTTTCAATAAAAACTATTATAGGCTTCAAGTAAAGTACCACTTCCGGAAGTTATATAATGACTAAAAAGAGAGGTACACAACTACATGTTATAACAGCCCTAAATAAAAAATATTAACTTTCTACGGCTTACCGTATTTAAGTTATGCGTAACATACAGACGTCACGACGAAATTAGTCAAAATGGATTCAGGGATGGCCAAAATGCGTATTTCCGCTGAAATCTGAGAACCGAAAATTTTCGCGATTACAATACTTCCTTGTACGAACTAAAACTAAAAACTAATTATAGAAAAAATTCTTGTTTTAAATTAATAATAATAATTTCATACTAAATTAATTTTAAACGAATATCATTCAGTTCAGTTCATAATTAAAATTTCACTTTTTTAATTAACTATTTAATTAATAATAGGAATCTTTTTCCGAAGTATACCAAGTATATTGAAAAAATTATGCACGGGTGTCGTGTGGTAATAATTTTTTAGATTCGTGACATTCTGTGGCTCTTGATAAATTAGTTAGATGTTGTTTCTTTTTGATTCTTTCTGATTTTCGAATGTTTTCCAGATTTCCATTGAAACTTTTAACAGATTTAAAATCGGAATATTTATTGACGCTAGAAGAATAGCACCGGACTGGAAAAAATAGAAAGACTTAATAAGCAATATAGAATAACGACAAGGAATAAACAATCTGAACACCCATAAGGGTACTAAAGAGATTTAAACTGATTGTATATTAATATTAATATATGGTACAGCTAGCTGTTACATAACATTTTTATTTATTTATTTAATGTATTTTATTTGCTTAAAGATATAACTTTTTACAAATAGATTGGTAACAATTTTATGAAAAATAATGTACATAAACGAAAAATATTTTACATTGGAAGAATAAACATTATACATTTAATATAAATGCTCTGATTCTTAGAGAAGTTAGGACATATCTGTAGACATCATAGATCTTCTCCTTGGTAGGATTGCCCAGCAAGACTTTGGCGGCGTCCACGGGGTCGACTTGGTTCACATGCTTCGAGAGGTATACATTTCTAATAGAATTGTAAATAGGACAGCGGAATAGGAAATGAAATATATTATTTTCTTCTAGAAGATTACAGATATCACAAATTTCTTCACTACTGAATTTGTGTAGGAAGCCGTCTTGGTATATGGAACAAAGATTTGGGTTGGATATTCTGAGTAGTCCTGTACGTTTTAGGATATTATGAGGGATAGTTAAAGAAAAATAATTATAACTGGTATTGCAGGATTGAAATATTTTGTTGTATGATGAATCAATGATTCTCTGAGTATCTTCAGTATATAACATTTCTCTGTATGCTATAATTATATTATTCATTTCGGATTTTAATAATAGGCAACTTTGTTTCTCAAATACCCAGTGGAAGTTGGTTTTACTTAAAATAAACTCAAGATGACTTGCCCAGTTGTGTTTTATTTGTTTCTCTTTGGAAATAATTATATTTTCATTATTATTCATCTTTACGAGCTGGTTATAGCATGTTTTTGGGTATCTTTCGTTTGGCATCAATAAAATTTTATACCACCATTTTAACATTCTTGTAACTATTTCAATTGCAATGTTATCTAGTCCTAATTCTCTCCTAATAATGTAATTAGGCGTAGTTTTGGGCCAACATTGTATACTTTTAAAATATTGCATCATACCCTTTTCTATGTTGTTACATTGCAGTTGCCCCCAAACTTCAGCCCCATATAAAAGGGTTGGAACGATTAACGACGTGTATAACTTAATTTTTGTATTCCAACAATTAATGTTTGCTTTTGAAAGCGTACTTTTTGATGCCCCTGTTATTCTGGCCGCTTTACTTAGAAAATCTTTAGTATTTTCATTAAACGAACCCATAGGTGTAAATGTAATTCCTAAATAGGTGTAACTGTTAGTAAATTTTATTTCCTGATTTTGACACATGTGCATAATTCTTCGCCGGGGAGGTCTACCTTTACGGAAGTGAAGTATTTTTGTTTTCTGTGAATTAATTTTTAATTGTAGATTGTTGCAATATGAAGATAATGCATCTAACTTTCGTTGCACATCTGATGTTGAGTTTGCCAATATTAAAATATCATCTGCGTATTGAAGAGATAAAATGTCAGTTGTTGGATTAAGGAAATAGCCTTCAAGTTGTTTTTCTCTGAAGTGATCTTCTAAATCGGATATGTAGAGCGCAAAGAGTAGTGGGCTGGTACATTCCCCTTGGAGAACTCCTTTAGTGATAGGTATTTTTTCTGACATTTCATTATTAGACATAATTTGAACTGCTGCATCTTTATATATATTACTTATAATTCTCGTTATTTTTCCACTTATACCTGAGTAATAGATTTTATTCCAGAGAATGTCATGTGGTACTGTATCGAATGCTTTTCGAAAATCAATGAAAATAGCATACACACCTTTTTTCTTAGGAAGCAATGAAGTTTGCACGATAGTATTTAAAGCAAATAAATTGTCTACACAGGATCTTCTTTTGCGAAAGCCAGATTGTGCCTCGGGTAGTATAGTTGTACTTTCAATCCAGTTTTGCATTCTGTTATTCAAGATATATGTAAATAGTTTCAAGATTGTACTTATTAATGCGATTGCTCTATAGTTGTCCGGGTCCATTTGATCTCCTTTTTTGTGGATTAGAGTTAATTTGATTATTTTTAGCGATGATGGGGGGTCTTCTTGACTAAGAAAGTTGTTAAGTAAGTCTTTAAGGTAATTTTTCCATTCTGGGGGGAGGTTTTTCAGCTGCTCATATACAATTCCATCTAGTCCTGGACTTTTGTTGTTTTTTAAGTTCTTGAGTACATAATTTAGCTCGTATAAAGTAATATCTACGTCTAAATAGGGATGAAACGCATCTAAAAATTGTTGGTTGCAGATAATTTTCGGATTATACCAATTTTGAAAATGATTTTGCCATTCGCTAATTAAAATAGGGTTTGAGTAAGAGCTTGTAGGATTAAATGATTTTATTGCTTTCCAGAATTCTTTTTGATCGGCAATATTTTCCAGTTTTTGCTGAATTGCTTGTTTATTGTTTTTCTTTTGCATATTTATAGTTTGTTTGTATAATGTTTTTGACTGCAAGTAAATATCTAATTCTTCTTTTCTGAATTTATATTTTTTAGCTTCTCTATAACTTTTCCTTACATTTTTTTTTAGGTTTGCACATGTATTATTGTACCATTTTTTCTTATTGCTATTTGAGTTTTCACATATTTTTATAGTTTTTGTGATACCTATTTTCTCGGAAGTTATTTCTATTTGTCTCTTGATAACTTCATATTGTTCATTAGTTGATTGATTGTTACTCATTTCGTTGTAGTTAGACTGAAGTTCTTCTTGAAATTGCTGTAATTTTGATTCATCCCAGTTGGTAATTTTTATTTTTATTGGAAATTTTGCGAAGATTTTATTATGATTTGTTTCTGTTATATTTTTAATTTTTAGTGAGCATATTAAATGGTCAGAAACGAATACATCATCAATGACTGTGAAGTCTTCAATGAGTTGTAGTGCAGTAATATTTGTCCATATTAAGTCAATGGTACTTTTGCCCGCTGATCCTATATAAGTATGTTTGGCTGGAGTATCGCTGAGAGATCTACCGTTCAACACAATCAAATTTTCTTCATCAAAGTATGCAATGAGGTCTTTTCCTTTTTTATTTATAGTACTATCATTTGCTGTTCTTTTGGCACTGAGATTGGTATTATACAAAAGTATATCTTCTAGTTGATTTTTTTCTCCTATTCTAGCGTTAAAATCTCCACACAAAATTAAAGCACAATCTGGATATAGTGTAATTATGTTTTGTAGATTTTCTGAAAAAAGTTCCAGTAGTGTGATATACTCAAAAGAATGAGAGAAGTAAGATACTCCAAGTATTAAGTTCTGCGTTTTGCTTTTTATTTTCAAAAATATCCAGTGAGGTTCCTTATCCACAATTTCTACAATAGATAGAGGTAAACTCGAGAAAATTGTAATGCCCCCAATAGCTCTACCTGTGCTGGCTTGTTTAATAGCTATTTGCTCGTATTTATTATAGTTTCTTAAGAATGAAGGATTTTCATTTAATTCAAAATTAAGCCATGTTTCTACAAGGTATATTAGTTCGTGATTTAGGATGAGCTGTTCTTCTTCTGTATTAAGTCTGTACATATTTTTAAATCCTTGGACATTCCAGAATAAAATATTATTTGTGTTTTTTATTGATTTTTCTCTGATAAGTTTTTTGAAGCTGATTGGGTTCGTTGTCTCGTTTGTATATGTTTATCGAGTGGACCAAATACTTGTGTAGTTTTTGAGGTAGATTTTTTTTCTCGTATTTTTGGCGTATTGTTTTTTTCTACAATCTGTTTTTGTATTTGTTGGGAGCTGCATTGTTGCTGTATATCTAGATTTTGTCCTACATTTTCATCAGTATTTGTTACATCAGGTGTTTGTAAATAATCTAGTGAATTGAGGGATAAAGAGCGTCTCCTCATATTCGCAAGTAGTTCATTTCCGTATTGGTTATTATTTTCAGGAAAATCTTTATTGAAATCTGTTACATTGTTTTTTTCATCATTTATATACAGGATATTTTGTTTTAGAACAGCTTTAAAGCCCTTCTTTCTTGCCTGAATTAAATGTGGTTTTAGTATTTTCCGCTCCTGTAGTACTTTTTGTGTATAATCTTCTTCTATGTATATCCTTAGGTTTTTCAGATTTTTTGCTTCTCGTAAAATTTCGTATTTGTTTCTTTTTGAAATTAGTTCAATAACTATAGGTCTATTTCTGTTTTGAGATTTACCAATTCTTCTTATCTGCTCTATATTATTCAATGTAATGTGGTTTAAGTTTAAATTTTCATTTATCAATTTTAATATTATTAATTCCAAATTTTCTCTCTCATCTTCTTTTACTCCAAAGAATATTAAGTTTTTTTCCTTAATCTTCCTCTCCAGAATGTCAATTTGCTTATCTTGTGTGCTAATTTTCTGTTCTAATTGTTCAAATTTTTTCTTATGATCTTCGGTTAAGTTTAACAAAGTGTTATTTATTTGGTTAAGTGAAATTTGTATATCTCCCATTGTTGTGTTCATTGGTGCTAATATTTTTTTTATATCCTCTAGTGAAACCATTGTATTAATTTTTACTATCGTTGGCAACACTGACTGTATCTAAGCAAGGTCGTGCGCAAAGACAGATGTTTAATTAAACTGCCGGCTTAAGTTAACTATGGTGTTGACCTTCAAACTAACTAATATTTTAAAATGATTCTTAGTTCACTGTAAAAATGTTTATGAGCACAATTATTATTATTATTTTGTAGAGTTTACAAAAATTGTTAACACTATTTAGGTGATTTGAATTTAATGTCGAAGATTATTCAAATGTTCACACAAAATTTAAGCGCTATGTTTCACTGTGACTATCACTGTTAGAAGCAGTGTTACCAATGAAACTGATTGTATATATATATATATATATATATATATATATATATATATATATATATATATATATATATATATATATATATATATATATATATATATATATATATATATATATATATATATATACAGGGTGTTACTTAAAAATCTGGCCATAGGCGTTTAACATGGGAAATCAGTTTTTTCTTGCGCGTTGCTTCCCAATTGATTTTAGACAAAAAAAAAGTATATATATATAAATATATACGAGGGTCGTTCAATAAGTCCTTAGAAAAAAAGTAGAAAAAACACTTTTTTTGGGTAGATTTTTTTTTATTTTTCTACATAATCTCTTTTTAGCTCTATACACTTCTCTAATAGTTTTCCCTAATTTTTTAAGCCGTCCAAAAAGTAGGATTTCGGAAGCTCCTCAAAATAGGCTTCCGTTTGGGCGATGACCTCCTCATTGGACGTAAACCTTCGTCCGCCAAGCCATTTCTTTAAGTTTGGAAATAAGAAAAAGTCACTGGGGGCCAAATCTGGTGAATACGGTGGATGTTGCAATAATTGGAACTTTAATTCCATAATTTTGGCCATCGCAACTGCGCAGGTGTGCACACGTGCATTGTCTTGATGAAAAAGGACCTTTTTGCGTTTCAAATGAGGACGTTTTTCTTTTATTTCTTCGCTCAGCCGGTCCAATAACGACGCATAATACGCTCCTGTTATCGTTTTTCCCTTTTCCAAATAGTCGATGAAGATGATTCCGCGTGCATCCCAAAAGACCGTTGCCATAACCTTGCTAGCCGATTTCTCCGTCTTCGCCTTCTTCGGAGCCCGTTCGCCTTTAAAAATCCACTGTTTTGACTGTTCTTTTGTCTCTGGAGTGTAGTAATGTATCCAAGTCTCATCCACAGTTATGTATCGACGCAGAAAATCTTCAGGATTACGACGGAAAAGCGCCAAAACAGCCTCAGAGTCCACCACACGATTGCGTTTATTCTTCACTGTGAGCAACCGCGACACCCATCTTGCCGAGATTTTTTTCACACCTAATTTTACGTGCAAAATTAAAGCGACTGTGCCTTGTGATATGCCTGTAGCCTCAACTATTTCGCGCACTTTGATTCGTCGGTCACTTAAAACCATATCGTGGATTTGGTCAATCATTACGGGGGTAGACACTTCTACAGGGAGTCCGGAACGATGTTCATCTTTTGTGGATGTACGGCCACGTTTAAACTCATTCACCCAATTGAAAACAGTTGCAAACACAGGAGCAGATGTGCCATGAACTTCATCCAACTCAGCTTTAATTTCTTTCGGCGTTAAGCCTTTTGAATACAGATGTTTAATCACCGCTCGAAACTCACTTTTATCTATTATTATAAACAATCAAAAGTTTTTTACTACAATTGACAACAACAATGAAACTACGTGACGGCTAAAGCTAAAACTCTAACAGTTGACTAGTTAGGAGTGCTGCTTACTGGAAAAAATTCATTTTCGATACTACGAGCACCATCTCTTGGATTTTGTAAGGACTTATTGAACGACCCTCGTATATAGATATCTCTATTGGTAGTGTCTTTCTCCCCATCATCGATAAATGAATCATCTGATTCGTAACTTCCTTCGGATTTATGATTCTCCACTTCATTTTCTTCATTTTCTTATAATTCTATATTGTTCTTATCGTCAATTTCTTCATTGTCTTCTTGATCGATATCTTCAATATTATCTTCAATGTTGTTGTCTTTTAGTGTTTCTATTTTTCTTCAATTTTATTATCTGACTCTTCTGAATCGAGGATATATATTGGAAGTGTATTTTCATTTTCTAAATTTATATCTGCTTGTAATAATTTTACTCCTAGTGCATCTTAAATTATTCTTTGATATTCTTATTATTGAATTCCTTCCCATTGTCACTGTGGTTTCTTTTTATTGATTCACCGGTTTGATTCTCAATCTCATTGGTAAACTTCTGAAAGAAATTTAAGGCTTGATTTTTTATTTTTTTTTAAATATACGTAATATTTTCTCGACTAATCATCTATAATTTAATACATGTATTTTGATCCTCCAAGTGAACATTCTAGTTATGGCCCACATAGATCCATATGTAGTAATTATAATTGTATGTTTGATTTTATTTCATTGTGTTTGCTAAAGGGTTTTCTAACTGTTTTTGCATTATTCATGTTACACAGGTAATTTCTTTATCTTTGCTAGCATGTTCAAACCTTCAACTGTATTTTGATTTTTCATGTTTTTCAAAGTTTGCATACTTTGATGTCCGAATCGTTTATGCCGTTCTTCGATACTCTTAACTATGTAAACAGCTTCATTATTTATCACGTCTTTACCATCCATTTCGTACAATTCGTATTTTCTTGTTCCGGTAAGTAATAACGTATTATCTTTATTACAAAATTTACCTTTTCCATTTTCAAACATTATTATGCAACCTTTAGCTTCTAAATTGCTGATTGATATCAGATTTTCGGTTATATCTGGTACCCATAATACGTTTAATAAATCTATGTTTTTGTATTTGCAGTTTTTATTTTCTAATTTTATACGTACTGTTCCTTTTCGACAAATTTTGCATGTTGTTCCCGTCTAGCATTTTTACATAGTTAAGATTTATTTGTTCTAGATAGCTAAAGTTATTTTAGTCCTAAGTCATGTAACTTGTAGCTTCTGAATCAATGTACCATTTTTTTGGTGAGTTGTTTGATATCCTCTGAGCATTTGTATCCGTAAAGCAATTTGTTCATTTACTTCATTCTCTATTTGTTCTTTCCTTAACAACGGTTATTTTTAAAGCGTTATTTTCTTTTGTATTTCTATTGTTGTTTCACTGATAATTATTTTATTCGAACCTTCATCTGTACTTATTACCATCTTTTTGATTGTTATCTTCTGAACCTCTATTCTGTTGTGTTCTTTTGTTAGGGTTATATTTGTAATAACAATCTCGTACATAGTGGTATGTTCTACCCGTCTACCGCAAACGTAGCATTCTTTAAGATTTGTATGTTCTCTTTTTGGGATATTAGCTTGATTTTTAATCTTGGTTATGCATGCTGCTTCTAAATTAACTTCAATTTCTTCTAAATTAAGTTCATATTTTTGTATTTTGAACCATGAAATAAATTCGTCAAAGATTATTTTATCTAGACCATTTACTTTTATTTGTAGCCTTATCATATTGTAATCTTTCGGTAATCCATTTAAAACTAATCCAAAATATTCTTCATATTCGGCTGTCGCACCACATTGAATTAACTGATCTTTTATGAACTGGCTTCTTGCTAGGTATTTTCCTAATGTTTCGTCCTCCTTTTTCTTTATTGTTTTTAATTCCATTCGTAAATCTGCTCTTCTAGATGATCTTTTTCCTTCATGTGATTGTTTCAGTTTCTTCTATATTTCTTTGGTCTCATCAAAATTTATGAGTGGTTGAGCTTGGTCCGGCTCAATTGTATATAATATTATTGAAGCTGCTAATGCGCTTTTCTTTTTGTATTCTTCAATTTCTTTAGATTTGAGAGCTTTTTCTTCTGCTGTAACATTATTTTCTGCTTTGTTTGCTTTTTCATTTTCTATCGTATTAATTTCATTTGGTGGCTCTATATTTGATAATTGTTATCATTTAGTTTTGTGACATTATTTTCCATATAAGTTATTATAAATAAGCGACTGTGAGCTTGGAATGGAAATACAAATACGTATTTTTATTGACCACATCGAGTTTGAAGTTTTGCATTTTTTACAACTTTTTAATTATTTACACTTGTTTTTGGCTGTAAGTATTATTTAATTAATTGTTTGTATTTTCATTTGCACTTATGTAGTCGTGTTATAACTTCCTGTTTCTTTACAGTTGCCCTGAAGAAGTTACATTTAGCAACGAAACGTCGGCTTAGAAAAATACATTGATAATATTGACTGGATTCCTACGTATTTTTATTTCCATTATTCTTCATATTGTTATTTTTTTTTTACTTTCAGTTTCTTTCACTACTTATTTTTTGCTTATTTTGTAACACGAGCAAGAGCTGGGCGAATAAGTTAATCACTATTCAAAATTTAAGGTTTATTAAGATATATTCACAACATAAAAATAAATAGAAAAATTACTAAATTACAAAAGTGATAGATATTAAACGAAAACATTAAATCTCTATTTAAACAACTTGTATCAAAGATGGCAAACAATAACAGCATATGCACTAATAAATTTGATAACCAAAACTCTGTCAAGTCAACTTTACAAAAAAGATATTTAAGATAATATTTGGTTGTTTAATTTGTATATGGATATGTTGTTACGAAAATCGCTGAATGGGGTGGATGGTGTACGCATTGGTGGCAGTGTAGTGCCTGCGTTAGCTTATGCGGATGATGTAGTTGTAATGGGTGAATCTGAAGAACAATTGAGAAGAATCATTCTAAGTATAAATGAAGTAGGAAAAGGTTTAAATCTATTACTGAATGTTGATAAATGTAAAGTGTGTGTTTGAGAAGTGATTTGGTGACTGATTGCAATGTTTCGGTGAATGGTGTGAGATTGGGTCAAGTAAATGTGTTTGTATACTTGGGGAGTGTGTTTCCGAGGGATGGACGTATTGATCGAGAGATTGAAAGAAGAGTATCTGCTGGATGTAAGATATTGGGTGCTCTGGGAACCTTTACTCGGAACGTGAATGTATCCAGAGATGCTCAATTGAGTGTTTATAATGGTGTGTTAGTGCCTACGTTGATGTATGGTAGTGAATGTTGGGTATGGATGAAGAAACATGAACGGCGTATAACTGCTGTAGAAATGAGGTATTTGCGAGGTGTGTGTGTGGATATACTAGAAGAGATCGTGTCCGGAATACATTGGTGTATGATGAATGTGAGATTGGGAAGAATGTTGTAAGAAGAGTGGGAATAAGTCAGTTGAGATGGTTTGGTCATATAGAAAGTATGTCGAATGACAGATTGGTGAAACAGGTGTATGCTGGTGAAATTGAGGGTGAAAGTTTGCGTGGACGACCTAGAAACAAATGGATAAATATGTTAGAAATAATAATAAACACACACAGCAGACCGATGGAATTGTCTTTATTATATCCCTTACGCTAAAATAATTACAACAAACAAGAATTAAATAGAATATATCGGATGACTCGCCACACAGCCCTTGCTCGCACGCGTTCCTCGACCCAACTCCCTCTCCGCCGGTTTTCCCCCACGCCGTCCAGCCTCCGAAAGTGATCGAGGCTGCCGTTTTACTGCGTTGGGGTGCTGGTCGTCCCTGATCAGCCTGCAAGTTCGCCGCGTAGCGTTGGGGTTGCCGTCGTTGACGCGAAGATCTTCTGAGTGGTGCGGCGTCTTGGATCGGGTCAGCGACATCCAGCCGCTCCTTCACCGGTGGCTTGCGCTGCTGCTGGTAGGGAAGATTAGGAGGAGTAAGAGGGATATTTGGTTGGGGTCCGTCGTTTTCGGAACTGCCATCATCGGAACCGCTTGGACAGCGCCAGGCCTTCAACTGGGATGCATGAGCCGTGGACGCGTAACGGCGGCCTTCCTTCGAATCTAGATCCCCCACCCGGTAAGTGTCACTGGGCAACTTTTCCATCACCACCAGTGGTCCTCGGAATTTCAGCTGCGTTTTGGTGGGCTTGCCAGTGTGTTCGGGTAGGCGACGCAACATAACCAGCTCGCCTGTCTCGTACACCGGTGCTCGATGATGCCTGCGGTCGAAACTCGCCTTCATCTTCTCCTGCTGGTTTCGGATAGTGTCACTAGCCTCCGTCTGTACGATCTGTGGTGATCTCCATTCATTTTTCGACACCGACACCTGTCGTTCTAATCCATCATGGAATCGGAGTTGGTATTCGTGTAAAATCTCGAAGGCTGTTCTGCCTGTGGTCTTGTTCTAGGTACAGTTGATGTCTCTTGCGATTTGATCTAGATGACAATCCCAGTTTCGGTGCCAACGTCCGATTAACCCGCTCTACTTGCCCGTTTGCCCTCGGATGCTGGGATGCGTTCAATGTGTGACGGATTCCTCGAACCTCGCAGAATTGTTCGAATTCTCTCGCGGTAAACCCGGTGCCGCGATCTGTGATCACCCTCTCCGGGAGTCCACGTTTCAAGATCCCATCTTGGAAAGCTTTCAAGATATCCTTGGCGGACGTTGTCGCCATCGGGTAGAGCTGCACGAATTTTGTCAAGTTGTCCACGACTACAAGGAGTTGTGTATTTCGCCGTTTGCTAGGCACGTACGGTCCAACGTGATCCATGTGTACGATCTCGAACGGTCGCGATCCTGGTGGTATTGGATTGAGCTGACCGGGACGCTTGCCTCCGGAGGTCTTGAGTAGCAAACAATCAAAACAGGCTTGGATATGCTGCCGGATGTAGCGTCGCATGCCAGGAAACCAGTAGTGTGTTTGGACTTTTGCTTCAGTCTTGTCAAGTGCGAAATGTTCCATCAGGTCGTGGCATTTCACGACGATGGCCTTTTCACCGATTCGTTTGTACACACGCTGCTGGAGAAGCTCTAGTCCCTGCACGTGGTTCTTCTCTTCAGTGGTGCGGCCATTCTCGGCTTTCTTTAAAATGTTGATCTTCGCCCGCAGCTCCGGATCGCCATGTTGCATCAATAAAATCTGATCACCGACAGAAAGGCTGAGACATACTTCAACCTTTTGCAAAATTTCGCTCAATATGTCGGTGGCATCTTCTGTGCTGGCCCGGCTGAGCGCGTCTACGTGGGCCATGCGTACGCCTGGCCGGTGCCGGACATCGAAGTCGAATTCTTGAATCAGCATCATCCATCGGGCGATTTGTGGATTTGTGGTCTTTTTCTCATTCATAAAAACTAGAGCCTGATAGTCCGTCACCACCGTGAATCGAATGCACAGTAGAAACTGCCTCAAACGTTCCATACACCATACGATATCCATCAGCTCCAGATTGCTACTATGGTACATCTGCTCCGTCTGTGTGAGCTTTTTTGCTGACGCAGTACACCAAGTGCCATCTTTCTTCCGAATCTCGTTGCATCAACATGCCAGCTAACCCTTCTGTGCTCGCATCGGTGTGCAACTCGGTATCCGCCGCTGGATTATACAGACGGAGTACTGGTTCGCTGAGCAACGTCAGTTTCAGATCTTGAAACGCAGTTTTTTGTTCTTCATTCCACGCGAATATCGCGGTCAATTGGCTCAGCGGTTTAGCCATTGCGGCGCAGCGCGGAATGAAGCGACGGAAGAAACCTACCAGACCGAGGAAACGCCGCACGTCGTGTGTATTCTTTGGAGCTGGGAAGTTTTGGATCGCTGTCAGCTTGCGCTCGCCAGGCTTGAGTCCATTCGCCGATACATGGAAGCCAAGAAACTCGACCTCCCGGCGTCCAAACTTGCATTTACTAGGCTTCAAAGTCAGGTCAGCTCTCCGTAGCGCCTCCAGGACTTGCTCTAAGCGCTGCATTATCTCTTTCCAGTCGCTGGCGGGAATGAGCAGATCGTCCATGTAGCACAGGGCGACTCGATTCCGCAGGTTCCCGAGGGCGAGGTGCATCAGCCGCGTGAACTCGAACGGTGCGTTCACTAATCCGAATGTCATGCGCTCGAACTGGCCAAGTTCGGTCATATTCATGGCGAAGCAGTCTCGGAATCTGATCAATAGCTGCTGAAGTTGCTCGCGCTCTTCGGAAGTTACAGCGTCATCAATCTTGATCTCACTCAGTTCTTCTTTCTCGTTGTTCTGGTGCTGTTCCGGAGTCATGCTGAGCATGACCTGTTCAGCTCGTGCTACTACTTGACCCTCTTTGATTATGACGTCGTGATTTGAATAATTGACGATTGGCACTTCGATCTGTTTGCTCTCCGATGTCGGCTGGAATTGGACGTTTCTGCTGGATTCCATGGTTCGGAGTGGTATATTGACTGGTAATCTAACTTGTATTAGATTCACACTGTTGAGTGGCAAGTTTACATCCTCCGCGGCTCGCAGTGTCGCACGAGTAGCGGAATTAGATTCTGTTCGGTGAAATAGGAACTTGGTTGCATCGCTGATCTTCAGCACGTCTCCGATCTTCGTATAGGTTACGTGAGGCAGTTCGGTCCAGGTGCGGCCGATGATGACTTCCACCGGTTGGGCTTGATCCGGCACTACTAGAACTTCAATATCACCAACTACTCCGTCCACGCTGATTTTTGCTCGGGCACTTCCGAGCGTCGTCATTACAGCGGCTGTAGTGTCCACGAATCCGTATATAGGATAGTGGTTCTTAGTCATCCGCAGACCGGCTTGCAGAGCTACGGTGGCTCGCTCCACGCAGCTCGAATTCCGGTGTCGATGAGGCCCTGGAATCTAGGATTATTGATTACTACCTCTTTGACATACTTGCCAGCGTCTGCGTTTGGAGTAGAGACGAGATATGTGCCTGGTGGCTTGCGTTGGGGGCAGTCTCGTTGGAGATGACCTTCCTGTTGGCATGACCTGCAAGTCATCGGTCGCTTCTTCTCCGGGCAGTTCCTTGCCAGGTGAGAGTACTGGTTGCAGTTGTAGCATCGTCTTTCTAAATTTCTCGGGTGACTCGTTGACGATGCTGGCGACGGTGTTCTTCCTTCCTGTTTTGGCTCTTCTTTCTTCGGAGCTTCACGTCTCTGGTTGCGGCTGCTGTTGCCAAAACGTTGCGCCCGACTCTTCTCCACTCGTTCGCACCTTTGGATGGCATCCAACAGCGCATCTTCATCCGTGAACGCTTGACTCACCAGCTCGGTGCAGAGGGTTCTCGAACGTAAACCCGTCAATATCTGCTCTTGAGCTTCGGTGAATGCCAACCCAAGGTCCCTGCACAGACGCATTTTAGAGTAAACATATTCTGAGGTCGACTCACCCTGTTCTTGCACTCTGGATGTCATGCGTTCCCATTTCTCCGGCAACGAGCCTTCCCGAGCGAATGATTCCCTAAATTCAGTCTCAAATTCGCTCCATGAGTTGATTCTATCACACCTTCGTAGATACCATTCCTTGGCACCTTTCGTCAGATGTAGCCTGACCGTCTCTAACTTGAACGCATCCGGCCATCGATGGTTATTAGCAGTGCGAAGCAACGACTCTAACCATGCCTTCGCCCGACCTGCCCCATTCTCGCCATCGAAATCTTTAATCGACGCAGACAAATCGGGCATCACGCAGTAAGTGACGGCTGTTGCCTCTTCGGTACTTGTACTGCTTTGGGGTGATTGGCTGCGGGTGTTCATCGTCTGGTGCATGGCTGTCATATTCAGCATCATTGTTTCCATCATTTTCAACATGGCGCCACTTCCGGTAGCGTCACCCTCCGGCCGTGCCCCGTCATCTTGGTTTCGTTGTCCCGCGCTATCGACGTTATTGTCTTCTGAAACTTCGCTATTTTGTTGATCATCAACCATGTTTATGCAGGCCGAACTTTTACTTCTCGTTATCACCATAAGAATACTTAAGTCAATGTTCGCGCTTTGGTAGCCTTCTTTCACACAGAGTTCTCTACCGCAACACAATTTTGTATCACAATTACTTACGCGTTCACTGAGCACGAATCCCACTTCTGAGTTGTTAGAAATAATAATAAACACACAGCAGACCGATGGAATCGTCTTTATTATATCTCTTACGCTAAAATAATTACAACAAACAAGAATTAAATAGAATATATCGGACTCACCACACAGCCCTTGCTCGCACGCGTTCCTCCACCCAAATCCCTCTCCACCGGTTTTTGGCCCACGCCGTCCAGCCTCCGGGAGTGATCGAGGTTGCCGTTTTACCGCGCTGGGGTCGAGGTTAAGGCGAGGATTTTAACAAATATGATTGAAGAGTTGTTGCGTGATCGAAAGATTCTGAGTGTGAAGAATAAACGAGCTTGTATGAAACGAATTATGAATGTGGTTGAAGCAAAAGTGGTGTGTCAGGATAGAAATGGTTGGAGAAAATTAATTGCGGGATAAATATGATGAATAAGGACAAGCGTATGATTCTTGATTTTAGATTCATTGGTTCGATTTTTCGAGTGTTTACCTGCAATTGTGTGGAGTTCACCTTCAAAAACAAGCGCAGGTTGATGCTCCCTTTCTTTCTTATCTTTTGATCTATTTTCTGTTTTTACTATAGAGTGTCCAACTGCAATTGTGTGGAATTCAGTTTCAAAAACAAGCGCAGGCAGATACTCCCTTCCTTCCTCATCTTTTCTACTTCATTTTCAATTTTTAGTACACAGTGTGTAACTGCAATTGTGTTAAATGTATTTTTTAACAAGCGCAGGAGACGCTGCCTTCATTTCTTATAGATGCGTTGTTAGAAAAGTGAGCGTAAGTGAAGATTTACGAAACAGGTGTTGTAACATTCAATTCTTCTTCGCGCGCATTTTTGTGCAACTTGTGCTGACGGCCGTTCCGCGCTGTGTGGCGTTGCGCAGCGGAAGCGGTGATCGCTCTCTTGCTGGCAGACCGCGAATGAGGCCACACGTGTTTTCTGTTACCGCTGTGGAATTTGCTTTACTTGAACGACATTTAAGTTTTATAATCGTTGATTATGTATTCTGCGTTGAACTAACATCCGAAGTAAGTAGTATTCTAGCTTATTTAATCGTATTACAACGTTTCTGGTTGTTTATGCTAAATGTAATTAGCGTGCCTGTGAAAACAGATGTCCGTTTCCCACGTGGACCAGGTATCGCAGCCTGGGAGCAATAGCATATTTTTTGTTACTGGTAGCGTGAGTTTCGTTTTAGTATTCCGGTTTTTAAATTTATTTCTGTTTGTTTGGATTCTCACCTATCACGGCAAATAATTATTTTTTACGCCGATTAAAATTTTGGGAGGGGTAATTTTTTTATATTAAATCTGTAAATTAGGGTTATAATTCATCTGTGTTGTGAGCACCCTAATCGACAGCGATTTCATTTCTTAACTGCGGCTCTGTTCATCTCAATGTCATCATTCATCGAGTGGATGTGAGTGTGCATGTGACAGACGATTGGACTTAGACGTTTTTGGACGATCCCGGAGTAAGTCTTGTGCCGTAGCACTTTTTGCAGGTTAGTTTACGACCTGGTGAGACGTAGAGTTTCAGTAGCGTTGTAGTTTAAGTGTTTTAGTTATAAGAAAGTTTTGGTTGGCTTGAATATTTAGTTTAGTTAATTAGTTTTGGGATAATTCACAGCCAACACTAGTTACTGAAACTCTGGGGCTCTGATGTTCTTGATGCTCTCGCATCCTTCGTCGCGAAAGTCCGTTTTCTGCAAATCCCCTTCATCTTATCACCCCTTTTGTTCCTTTTCTTCCTCCCTGCTTTGCGTAAAATCAATCAAAGATTTTGTTAGTTTTCAAATTTTGCTTTGTATTCATTGACAGTAGATTTGTAATATATTTGTAACTTTGTTTATAATCATACTTGTATTCTTTGTAAGTAATTTTTTCTTTTGAGAGCTCATAGTTATAAATAGTTTAGCTGTTTAGAAGGATTTGTGCTTCATTTTGGGTTGAGTATTAAAATCATTTATACAATATAGTTTGAACAAGTTACTGGCGCTGTGTTGTACTGTTTTAGCGTTGATACCAGCCAGAAGGGATCATAGGCTGAGACGATAGCTGATTCTGGGTGTGATTCGCGTGCGGCTTGGATCCTGCAATAGCACGGACTACGTTTCCCTCGAATTCACCAAGAAACCTATCCTGTCAACTGCTACTGACTGTCGATCGTACTCAACACCTGCTGAATACTATCTCACTGGCAGAAAATCACGCCTGAATTACTCTGAATCTTACTGACAACTACAACACCGCCTGCCTTCACGAATACGTCTTCTCGAGGACCGTATACCTACGTTAGCCAGGAAGCCCCGCTTACCACCCAGAAGCTCTTGAATCTCCAGTAAGAAGATTATTAGCTAGCTTTAGTTTACACACACAATTTGCTGCACAAACTGTAAGTTCATTTTTTTGTTTGCTCTACTAATTTTTTTTTTGCATCATTCCTAAGATTGAGTTTTGTATTCACCATTCAGCTCTCATTAAATTGTACATTTTTATTTAGTGTGTATTCCTCTTTCTTCCCATCTAGTTCCAAGTCACTAGATTCTTTTTCAGCCATTATTTCAGACTTGGTGGCGCTCTCTTTACCCCGACCCGCTCGTGCAACTAACATCCGTCGGTCACTTTTGTGGGCGTTCTCGAACGGTAAGTTTTTACCCGAAAAGGCGTCAGTGTACAGGACCGAATGGATAAATGTTTGTTGCGTGATGATGGATTTGGTTATGAGAAAAGAAAGAGTTCGTATGGAGGAAGTGTTAATGTGGTCGAAACGAGTCTCGTGAGTCAGGATGAGAATGTTGACGGGTTCGTGCTACCTCATTTAATGGGATATAGCATGATGTTATGTATGTATGTATGTATGTATAAATTTTGAACATCTTAGGCCCGTTTAATTATTTTTCTTCTGTCGTTAACATAATTGCAGGTGTAATTAGTAAACAAGCTCCGGTAATTTTATTTCTCTGTTCCTGAAAATTTTGGTACAGGAAAATTCTATATAAAATAGTGGAAGAGGTATTTGCACGCGTTTTAAAATTATACATACATAAAAAATTTAGAAAAAAAAATTTCAATTTATAGACATCATTTTTATATTATATTTCAAAACAATAAAAATTTCAATTAAATAAGACAATTTTATTTGATATGATTAAAAAATATAAAATTTTACTTACAGTTTTATCTCAGTTATATATACTAAATAAATTTATTCCATTTTGTCAAAAAAGTGAAATTTTAGTTAGGATATGTGTACAAAAAACTAACTTTTTGATATGATTAAATGTAAAATAAAATAATTAATTTATAAACGATGACGTTTCTAGATTAAGAGTTAATCCCATTATCAAATCATAACTGAATATAAAAATTGTTAAAAGAACAATGAAAAACAAATAATGGTAAAATAAAAAAAATCTTGGGTTTTTCAACAGTAAATTAAACATAATCTGGAAAGCAACACATCCGTCATATGATTTGTATCTTTTAGACAGTTAAAAAATACAATGTGAAATCTGGCCCTGGGCGACATTTTAAGATCTTATCTAGGAATATGATACGAGAAATATATGTGTAACTATGACTTTTGAATCGCAGTTCTCATGTATTTTCTAATCATGTTTACGTACTGTAGTCCTAAAATGTATTGAAAACTTGTAAACGCTTCAATTGAACAAAATACATGCACCATCAGAGTTGTAATAGTATATTACATAGCGAGAATTGTAACAAGCACATTACGTGCAAGTGAAAAAGTTGCGCACGAGCCTTGGCGAGGGCAGTAATTTCACGAGCAATGTAATTGCGTTACAATTCGAGTGTATTATACTTTATTTACAACTGTCAAACAGCAGTGTTACCGCCTAACAAATGAAAAATGTCTTCGGAACAGTTACGTAATATTACGTAGTTAGTGCAGTAAACCTTTACCAACCGTAAACAAGCATTTACTGTTCTTGCAAATTGTTTTAAATGCCTGTAGCTTACAACAATTTGTTGGAAACCTGAAATCAAACACCTGTTTGGTGCCATGGTAAGAAGCTAGCTTCTTGTACGAAAGATCCTAAAACCGATTGTCCATTTAATGTTAAATTTTTTTTTAGCTTTTCTATTTCGCAGTATTATTAGATTCTTTATTAAAGCAACAGCATAAGCAAGATATTTGAGCTCACGATTAAGTTCAGTTTAACGTATTTAAAGTTATAATTTCGACGTTTCACGAATTCTTGCTCTATGAAAAACAAGACATGAAATTCTTAAAAATTATTCAATTAATGGCTGGAATTTTGTTTTCAGTTAAAAATAATTACTTAATTTAGTTTCCTATATACTATTTATTGAATCAGTTTTTAAGCAGCAATCGTCTCCCAATTAATTAAAAGAGTAGCAAAAAATTAAATTAATAACTTTTCCACAGAATTTAGAAGTTATTAATTTGATTTTTATGATGGAATTGGTTTCACTATGCAACATGGACAATTTCGTTTTATTGAAAGAATAGTTATTTCTGACAATAATTGTTAATCCAGTTTTTATAGTAATTAACCAAATCAATAAAATAATTATTTATGCAACCAGAGTTGAAAATGATACTTTAATGAGCAAGAATATTCCGACAGGCGACCTTTGGAAGCTTGAAAGCCTTTTAGCCGATGTGGTTTATACGGACTTTTCGCGTGCCTTCGATTCTCTTGATCATGGTATCCCATTCGCTAAAATTAACTCATTTGGTGCTTCTTCCGTTTTATTAAAACTTCTTGGGTCATATTTAAGTGATCGTCATTCTTACGTATTTTATAATGGTTTCACTTCGTTTAAATTTACTGCCACATCTGGAGTGCCGCAGGGTTCTTACTTAGGACCGCTTTTGTTTCTACTTTTTATAAACGAGCTACTGTTATCTTTAAGCTGTCCTGTGCTCGCATATGCTGACGACTTGAAACTTTATTATAAAATTAATTCAATCGATGATACTGTTTTTCTACAAAATAATGTTGAGGGTCTGCTCCAATGGTGTCCTGTCAACAAATTAATTGTTAATGTAGAAAAATGCTGCATAATGTCTTTTACCCGCCGAGCTTCACCTCTTATATATGCTTATCATATGCATGATATTCCTCTTGTTAAAGTCACTTCTGTCAAGGATTTAGGGGTCACATTTGTTCCGAATCTGAGTTCTTCTGAACATATTGAAAACATCTGCGCTGCAGCCAGTAAAACATTAGGATACATAATGAGAATTTCTAAAATGTTTCATGATGTCAGTCTTCTCAAAACGTTATATTTTGCTCTAGTTGTCAGTAAACTAGAATATGCTGTACTTGTTTGGTATCCTCATTATACCTATCAGTGTCTTGCTATTGATCGTATTCATAGAAGATTTCTGAAATTTTTAACTTTCAAATTAGACAATGTCTATCCTGATAGAGGAATTGATCAGAATTCTCTTCTTCTGAGACACGGCCTTCCCTCCTTAAGTCAACGACGAGATTTGTGCACTGCGAAATTTATAATGATGCTATTTCACAATATGGTTGATGCGCCTTTTTTGCTTTCTCGTATACCTATACGAGTCCCGCGATCTGTTTCTAGGATCACCAATACGTTCTATTTACCGACGCCGCATTCTGATCTACTACAGAGGTCCCCCATTTACGTGATGTGCCGGAACGCCGAACTGCAGATTAGCGATATTTTTCTGTAATGTATTTTTACTTTGTTTTTTCTTTGTATGTTTATTGAAAGAATAGCTATTTCTGACAATTGTTGCTCCAGTTTTTATAGTAATTAACCAAATCAATAAAATAATTATTTATGCAACCAGAGTTGAAAATGATACTCTAATGAGCAAGAATATTCCGACAGGCGACCTTTGGAAGCTTGAAAGCTTCTGTGTAAAATATATTCATTTTCTGAACTCTTTTTGCAGTTTAGAGATAGGTAAAGATTTACCGATCCTTCTGATCATATTTTCCGATCTAGATCGGCACAGAAGGATTTTCTAGTCCAAAAAGTGATCAAAACGGACTAACTTTCTTTTCGTATCCATGGATTTATGAATACTCAATATTTTCAAGCGACTTTAAAAACAGAAAAACTGTCCAAAATGATTTTAAATAATCGTAGAAAAAAAATGTGTGTATCACGAACAGAAAATGTCCTTGCATGGTTGTTCTCGACTGCGCCTCGATCAACAATCTTCATACGCGTTTAGCAATAGACTACTTTCTACTACTTTGTTAGTTGAGATTTAGTTTCTATAATTTTAGTTTGAAACATTTCTCGTCGTGTATCACTGTTTGAAATTATTTAACAAAATACATTTTTATACAGCGCATTTTATTTCTTTCAGACGATTTTGTACATGGGGAATCTTGTATACATTTGTACTTCATGCCATACAACACTCCGTTCTTTTTACATGTTTAAGAAAAAGTGTTTGGAGAACTATAATCAGTTGAAGAATTACATAAAACTATTAGAAGGATCGAACGATACCCAGAACCAGAGATTCTGTGAATTACAAATTAGAATAATTAAATGTGAACCAGAACAACTGACAATGCAAAAGAGCGATATTCATTTAAATACTACAGAAGAATTTGAAGATTCATTATTGCCGACCAGCGAAACAGAGAAAGATATATACAATGAATTACAAATGGAAATTAATTTTGATAATCAGCGGGACGCCCGAGAAGAAGAGGTGGAAGAAAATTATCGGGAGATTGATGTAGAAGACAACATTGACATCAAAGAAGAATCGGTTTCCTCTGAATATATCACAGACAGAGAACTTTATCAACAATTTGTTAAGATAGAACCAGTATTGGATTGTGTTCAAGATTTCGGTCCAAGTGCAAGTACTAGTGATAATAACAGTCCATTAAATAAGACAGCAACTACTTTAGACACCGACACAAGCAATAAAGAGTTTCAATGCACAGTTTGTAATAAAAACTTTGCAACAAATAGATCTTTAACCGTCTTAGTGCCATACATTTTTTTGCAATATATGTGAAAAATGCCAAGAATAATTACTCGTCTGACGCACACGACTGCCGCTGGCGGAATTCAAAAACACACTGACGCAGGAGTCGCTACCGCGCATCTGGCACTTTTAGAACAAACAACCAGGCGCGCGATCGCGCGCCGTGGCACTAAAACGGTTAAAAGAACATATTAAATATCACTTACGTATTAAAAATGGTGAGTGTACAGTTTGCAATAAAAAAATTTCAACAAATAAATATTTGAAATTTCATATGAAATATCACTCAGATATTAAAGATTTTCAGTGTACAGTTTGTAATAAAAGATTTTCAACAAATAAATATTTGAAAATACATATGAAATATCACTCAGGCATTAGAGATTTTGAATATACAGTTTGTAATAAAAGGTTTTTTGAAAAGTGTAATTTAATAGCTCATGTCAAAGTTCACTCAGGTAAAAAAGATTTTCGGTGTTTAATTTGTAATAAAAAGTTTGTACGAAACAATAATTTGAAACAACATTTGAAACTTCACTTAGGTATTAAAAATTTTGAATGTACAATTTGTAATAAAAGGTTTATACGTAAAGATAAATTGGTTACGCATATAAAATTACACTCAAATATTAAAGATTTGGAGTGCTCGATTTGTAGTAAAAAATTTGCAGAAAAAAGTAAATTGAAAATACATATGAAATATCATGCAGGTATTAAAGAGTTTGAGTGTACACTTTGTAATAAAACGTTCACAGAAAAGTCTTATTTAAAAATACATATGAAATATCAGTTAGGTATTAAAGAAGAGTGCACAATTTGTAATAAAAAGTTTGTAGAAAACGGTAATTTGGCGAAACATATGAAAATATATCATTGAGGTATTATAATATATTACTTTAAAATACAATATAACTATAGAGAGTATATAATGTAGGTTATATTACCCGAGGATGAAATTTTTTAATTATCAACATTATATTCAAATCAAATACTATCCATAGTAGTAAATAGTAATGTTAGGAATAATAAAATACTTAATTTTATAAATAATAATTTGTATTGTGTAATAAATTACAATTGTTGCAATATAATTTGTTTTCTTCTTGACAATGAGTAATATGTATTGTTGAGTTCTGGAGTGTAATTCGTAGGATAAAGAGTAACCAAATATTCATATTATCGAGTTTCTCAAACTTGATAAAAGAAAAATAAATAATAATAATAAATAAATAAATGTATTGTTTAAAGAAAATTTCTCATTTAATAGAGTTGACAACATTGGTACGTTCGATATAGTTATATACTAGTTGTTTATCAGGGGTTTAGTCTTATGAGTAAATGTGTGTGTGTATTACAAGTTTGTATGTTACATTCTTCGGTTATTTGTATTTGTAAGTTAACGAGTGTCAGTTAGTTGTTTATGCAAAAGCTTCTTATTTTAAATATAGTGATGATAAAGCTACAGAGGTCCTGGTTTTTTTTTTATAGTTTAGACTATTTAGTAGATTAGAGGAAGGGGTACAAGGATTGGTGATTGAGAAGTGTTGTTCAAGAAGTAAGTTCTTATAGAGTTGTAGCATGGACAATGCAGGAATATATGGTCCAGGTTTTCAATTTGGTTTAGATTGCAGATGTAGCATACGTCTGTTGGGAATATTTGGTATTTAATATGTGTGATGATTTGTTTATTTGACATTCGGAATTGGGCCAATTATTTCTGGAAAATTTGCTCTGCAGTACGTATTTTGTTGATTCCCCTACATATCCTTCTGCAACACTTCACGTGAAGTACCCCTTTATCAACGCACCATTCTTTATATCGGTTGTACGCTATTTCTTATTGTTTTCTTGACTGTTCGGGCAACAAACTTAAAGTTACCATATTTGCCATCTACAAAACTTCACTAGGACTACAAAATCTTTATTTTCACATATTTTGAACCAGTGTTCGTATTTGGATCAGAGCTGTGCACAAATACAAAAAAATGTACTTAAGTACAAGTACAAATATTTTACCAAAAAATGTAATTAAATACAAGTACAATTACTTCGATTTCAAAAGTATTTTAATACAATTATTGTACTTGTACTTGAATTTTAACGTAATTTTTCAAGTACAATATTAATATAAAACAAAATTACAATATTTTGCAACAATTTTATTTCATTTTAAATATACATATAGGTACTTAAAAAGTAATTTTATTTGATTTTAATATTTTTCAAAATTTTCTCTGAATGGGCATGCCGTTTGGGTGCATTTATTATACTAGGGTAAGAAAACAATCTTTCCACTGGGGCGGAAGATGGCAATATGGTATTATATTTGAAAAAAACTTGTTTTATTATTGGGTACTTATCAAGCATTGAGACTTGTCTTCTTTGATCGTCGAAGTATTGAAGAACTTCTAATTCTAATTTAGAAGTAGTGGACTGTGATGCGTGACTTTGTTCCAATTGATCTTCATCAAAATCAAAGAAGCTATCATTAGAATTTAATATATCCTCGGGTATATCTAAAATTTCAACGTCAGCATCTATAAATTCATTACAAGCATTTATTAATTTACTTTTTATATCATCCTGTGAAACTGTGGCTATCTTTGCTACTACATTATACCATCTCTTTTTAAATTGTGGACAAGTTATTGCAGCGATTAAACTATCATCATCCAATAGTTTTAATATGAGTGAAAATCTATTATTTATACTTTCAATGCAATCATTCAAGAAAATATTTCCACCGTATTTCAGCGTTTTCGTTTTTAATTTATCTAATTTATTCAGTAGTGATGCAAGGCTAGGAAGTAAACTACCATAGAATAAATTTTCTTCTCCTTGTAGTATGTCCAATGTAGCTGCTATTGATTCCATAATAATACAATATTCCTCAAGATACAGAATTTCTGTGTCAGATAGATAACATATTTGAAGTTCATGAAATAATTGTGTTAGTTTATCCCTTTCAGATATAATTTGTTTTATGCTATTGAAATAAGAATTCCATCTAGTGTCACCAGGAGAAGAAAATGTATGGCCAACAATTTTATTTAATATTTCAGAGGATTTTGGTTGTTTTTCTTTTTTCCATAACTGATTGCATTTATGCAATGCATGTGTGTCTATTATGCAGAGTTGCATTAGACTCTATATAATTTTTTAAATATGTCGTAGCTACTAAATTGAGTGCGTGACTTACACGTCGTTTATGGTTTGGTTAACTAATTTTTAAATCTTCAATAGTTAAATTTTTAAGTTACAAATTAGTATTCTGCACAATTACAAATGAATATTCTTTGAATTCTTTTACGAAATTAGAGCCGTCATCCGTAACAGTAGAATTCTTCTGTAATTATGTGTGCCTGCAAATCTATTGCATGCGAGAGCAAATGATTCGCGAATAAAATTATCATTTATCCAATGGCAAATTATTCCCATAAAACTTCTACGTTTTTAATCGCAGTTTAATGATTTTATATTTTATATTTGATCGGAAATTTTTTGTATTACTGCTCATCTGCTCATAACATTTAAATTAAATCCTCCAAATATATTAATAAAACTTGAGTTTTCTACTATAGAAATAGGACTCATAGTGTTTACCAAAAACCGTGCTACTCGATTATCAAATTATTTTTGAGCATTATTACCAGAAAATTTGTTTATTGATTTTTTCGATTTTATTATATTTGTATTTTCTTGTGATACTTACAGGTTATAACTTGTTGAGTATTTGTACTTGTACTTGTCATTGTACAAGTACTTGTATTTGTATTTAAATACATTTAAATGTATTTAAGTACTTTTATTAGTATTTAAATACCAATGCAAGTACAAAGTACAAATACTTTTACAAAATTGTAATTGAATACAAGTACAAATACTCAATTTTAAATTGTACTTAAGTACAAGTACAAATACCGAAAATTGTATTTAATTACAGTATTTATGTACTTGTACTTAAGTACATGCACAGCTCTGATTTGGATGTTGATACTACTATTAGGTTATCTTTGTAGATTGTACTTATTTCTTTTGTGTCAATGTTTGTGATTTTTGGTTTTGCCCGGATTTGGTTTTTCCCGACAGATATGATATTTTTCGTTTGTGATGCCCAATTATATTCTATTTTGTTATTATCGTTTTTGTCTAACATGATGTCTGTTGAATATGAATTTTGGGTATCGCATGTTATACATACTCTGAAGTTTTTTAAATCAATTAAGTGCATTTTTATTAGAATTAGTTGGATGTAATTTACGCCGGTTTTGCCTCTTATTATCTAGTTCGGTATAGTTTTTTGGCAATAAAAGTATGCTTTTATTAAGTCTTGTTAATGTCGCTTCTAGTGTTTTTAGTTGTATATAAAATATAAATAAATATATCATCACGCCTTTTACCCATTACTGGGTGTGGCACTCGGTCGTAGCAGATCTCAAATGCAATATTTTTATAAATCTTAAAGGTAAACAACTAAAAAAAAATATATAATAATTCACATCCTTAATAATTAAAATTAAATTAAATATCTGTTCTTCGGGCTTTTTATTAGCAAAATCCGTTATAAGAGTTTTTAAATTTAAATTCTCTGCTGCATGATATTCTATTGCCAGCAGAGCGAGATTACTTAATCTATCTTGATTCATGTTGTTTCTAAGATATGATTTAATTATTTTTTATTTGCTGAAGGACCTTTCTGTTGTAGCCACAGTGACAGGAATGCTTAAAAATAGTAATAAGGTAGTGCAAACTTTACATAAATTACTTTCTATAAAGGAATAATATCTGTCATTTCCTGTATAATTTAAAAAGATGGCGGAGACTGACGAAGTACCTTTAGTTTCATCGCTTAAAAACTTATGTAAAATTTGTAAAAGAAACTGCATAAGCAATAAAGTGAAATGTGAAATTTGTGGAGGTGACCTACATAAATACTGCTGTGAAAAGAAAAATAAAAAAATATGTGACAATGCAACAAGATGCTGCGAAGAAGTGTAATAGTGGCCAATCCTAACCGATTGTGCCAATTGTAATAGTGGCCAATGTATGTGGCTGTACAAAAGCCACTTTGGCAGTGACACGCGAAAAACAGGGCACAACGGCCTTAATTCGCGCGGAGCCTAACTAATATTAGAGGGAACACTCCCAATAATAGTTCTAACGTTTTAACGGACAATCTCGGAAATGACAGACGAAGGGATATCGGATATTAACAACAAGGGAAAATGTACTTTAACTTCAACCAACCTTAATAGCTGTAGATGATGGCAGGCTATTCAGGAGTCATCGGCGGCTGGTGGGTCTCGAAGTCATCTGAGTGTCAACGAATGACAAACACACACACCACACTAAGGTAGTTTGGATAGGTACACTTTCCTCAAGAAACACATCCAATCTTCTATTACGTTTAACACTATTTATTATAAATATATGATATATATAGTTTACACAACACAGGACAAACAAATACAGAATTTGAGCACTTGCTCGTAATTAAATTATAGCAATATAATTTAATTACTCTTGAACTAAAAACAGTAGTTCAAACAAACTATAAACCAAAATAGTTTGAGACGATGAGTTGAACTCAATCACTAAATCATTTCTAGCTTTCCCGAGTGATTATCAATCTACTGACCAGGTTCTTCCAAAGAGCTGGAGTCAACTCAATCACTAAAGCATTTCTAGCTTTTCCAAGTGATTATCAAACTACTGTCTCGGCTCACCCAAGGAGCTGGCGTCACAACAGGTGACCCGCATACAAAGAGCTCGAGACACTTGAACTAATAGCAGTAGTTCGAGACAACTTAACCACTAAAGCATTTCTAGCCTTTACAAGTGATTCTCAATAATTTACTGATCAGGCTCTAGCTCATCCAAAGAGCTAGCGAGAACTTTACTAAACAAACACCAGCTCATCCGAAGAGATGGTGAGAACTTTACTAAACAGGCACCAGCTCATCCGAAGAGCTGGTGAGAACTCACTAAGCTTGGAGCAACCAGAAGGGTGCTGAGAACTTACGGGGAGATGTATTAGGTATCTTTATCAAGACTACGTGTCAGTTCCTTCTAGAAGGAATATAATTTGCATCTACTTGTCGGCATATCAAAGATCTACCGCAGACGCTGAATATGCAAAAGTCAATCTATATTGTTTATAGCTGAGGAAATTATCAATTAAAATAACAATTAATTCCAAGTAATTGAAGCTACAAATATGTTCATTCTAAATCAACAATAATAATTTAGTCTACAACTCATCAGCTATCAACAATTATGAATGTGCATGATGAAATGCATCAACCGCGATACCGCATTGTTACAGAAGAATTTGTGGACGCTGACGACCATGTGGCTCAAATCGACCATGAAACCCAAATTAAATATGCTCAGTTGGAACTAGAGATAAAATTTTTAAGAAAGATAATCCAAGAAAAAGAAAACATTATTAAAACATATAATCAATTTACTAACCGCACAATCAAATGATAATTGTAAGGTCAGTGCTGAGACTACAGCTCCATCTATGATCCATAAAATTACCAATAATGACATTGAGTCCATGTCGACCAGCAATGTGGTGTCGTTACAACCAACCATTGCAAATAAATTAATTAATATTAGTAAACAAAAGAGTGAGGTTGTCTTACAAAGTGTGCAAAACAAAACTGATACAACTAAGAACTAATAAATAATACCATTGTGAAAGACAATATAAATAATGCTGAAAGCTGGATTGAAGTTGTGAAGAAAAAATCAAAAAAGCAAATTAATAATACAGCGATAATTGGATGTTCAAAACAACCCTCTATTTTGGAAACTGCTCCAAAGAAGTCATTTGTATATGTGTCCAGACTGAAACCCGGCACTAATTGTGAAATTCTACTCAAATTTCTCCAAAAAGATTTTCCTGAAATAGTATGCGAAGAAATACCATCTAAATTTCCACAGTTTTACACTTCTTTTAAATTAGTAGTGTACAGACATAATTATGAAAAAATAATGGAAGCTGAACACTGGCCACCAGGTACTTATGTGTCCCGGTTTTTTCACAGGAAACAAACAAAGGACCCTGTAATCTAAAATCCACTATAGTGAACACAAGCAACAAAAATGACTTTCTATTACTAAATTGTCAAGCATTGACGCTGGAAAAAGTAAATTTTATATCATCTGATTATATAAGCGGTAATAATGAACTAAAAATATTATGTTTCACAGAGACATGGTGCAATCCATTCTCCTTTAATTCTTTTTATTTGGAAAATTTTAAAAATGTTGTCAATTATTGTCGTTCTGTGCAGAAAGGTGGTGGTGTTGGAATCTGGTGTTGCCAGAATTTAATTATTAAACCTCTTGATCTCAACAATCACTGTATTGAGAAACATTTCGAAATGTGTGGCATTATCTGGGTATCAAATTCTGACACTACCACTATAATTTTAACCTGTTATAGATCACCATGTGGTGACTTCAACATATTCTGTGATAAAATCTCGCTTATTCTTGAACAAATTTTTAAACCTACCATTAATATAATTTTGCTAGGAGACTTTAATATAGATCCTACTAGAGATTCTAGAGAATTCAACAAGTAACTAATATACTTTTAAGTTATAGATTATCAAATATTGTTGAGAATCGTACGAGAGAAAACAGGATTCTGGATCATTTTTATACTAATCTGACCTCAGCTAGTGTATCTGTGCAACCCAACCCTATTTCGGATCATAGAAGCCTTCTCCTTACAAGTAATATTCCGGTAAATAAATCTTTTCGCTGTACTCAGAAAACTGGACGGGCGTTTAATGAAAATAATGTTGGTAAGTTTTATGAAGCCTTATCAAATGAAAACTGGTTATCTATTTATAATGAAAATTGTCTTAATTAGGCGTTTAATGTCTTTTATAATATTTTTCTAATCTATTTTGAATATTTTTTTCCAATACAAAAATTAATTCAATAACCAAATAAAGATTGGGTGAATAAAGAAATTAAAATGTCTAGCGACAAATTAAAATCTTTATATCATCTTAAATTAAAATTCTCTGAACTAGAGCCATTCTATAACAGAATGAAGAAATATCACTCTACTTTAGTTTCAAAAACGAAGAGACTGTTTTACCAAAATAAAATCTGCAACTCTGATAACCCTTCCAAAAGTGCTTGGACAATAATTAATAATAATATCGAAAGTATGAGCCGTTGGCACTTGGTGATACATTATGATTAAGAATAAACTAAGCAATAAAGAAATTGAAAAGAATAATATAAGTATACTGCATAATGACCACAATGTAGACGACCCATATTCAGTGGCTAACAACTAATAATTTTTTCAGGGACGCTCCTTTGGATATCTTAAAGTTATTACCCACAAACAACTCAAACACTCCATCATTTCAACTTCAAAATAATATAAATGTTTGCTTATTACCTTTTTGTGAATTGGAAATTAAGGAAATAATAAAAAATAAAATAAAAAATAAAAGATCATCTGGACATGATTCGATACCAAGTTTCTTTATAAAAATAGTATGTTCCAGTATCAGTAAACCATTAACATATTTAATTAATCTCTCATTCGCTACAGGTGTCTTCCCTGAAAAACTAAAAGTAAACAAAATCATTCCACTTCACAAAAAGGGAAGTAGGAATGTTATGAACAACTACAGACCTGTAACTTTAACATCGGTGTTTTCTAAACTCTTTGAATACTGCTATTTGCAGAGATTAAATGCGTTCATAAACAAAGCGGACATTTTAGATAAAAATCAATTCGGTTTTCGGGCCAACTTGCCCACATTTGATGCGATTCAACATTTTTATGAAAAAGTTGTCCTCGGCTTAGAAAATAATGAATGCCCGGTCGGAATATTTTGTGATTTAAGCAAGGCCTTCGACTGTGTAAACCATGATCGTCTTTTGGATAAACTGGAGTGCATGGGTATCCGTGGAGCGCTTTGGGGTGGTTGCGAAGCTTTTTGCAAGGTAGACAACAATATGTGTCTGTTGAATATAATTGTAGGATTCATAATGAACTGAAATCAGTTTCATCAAAATATCTCACCAACAATTTGGGGGTTCCCCAAGGGACAGTTCTAGCTCCTGTTCTTTTTATGCTTTACACAAATGATATCAATCTTTCACTTAAAGATACTTCTGCATTATCTGTCTATGCCAATGATACGTCGATTGTTGTTTCAGACAAAGATAATGAGAAATTAAATCAAAAATGCAATAATTGTTTACTAAGTATTTTAAATTGGTGCAATGATAACTATCTCTTTCTCAATAAGATTAAAACCACCTTTGTTCAATTTCATAATTATCAAAAGAGAAATGTTCCGGAATTGAATATTTCTGTTTATGATTATAAACTACAAAAATCTCAAAAAACTAAAATTCTGGCCTAACAATGGATGACAATCTTAATTGGAAGTTTCAATGTAAGGAAATCATTGCTTCTCTTTATAGTGCATGTTTTCAAATAAGACATTTAAAATGTTTCTTAACTGTACAACAATTACTGATGTATTATTACTAGAGATGGGCGAATATCAAAGTTCTCGAATTCGAATATCGAATACGAATATTAATCAAATCTCGAATATTCAAGCTACTCGAATATTCGAATACTCCTTAAATTAATTTATTATTAATAATTATTTAATTATGTCCTTTTCTATTTGAATGAAATTGTTAAGATAAAATAAAATTAAAACAAAAAGTACAAACAAAAAAGAAAAAGACGAAAACTTCAAATTTAAGGTGAAACGTACGGGCTGATGTTGGCGAAAAACAAATTTGAAATATGGTACGTCTTCATGGTTTTGAAACAAAATATCTTTGTTATTAATAACTTCAAAATATTGTAATAGTTTTAAGTTTATGTACAAATGATAAAGGAAAACATAGTCAAAAATTGAGGTCAACATATGGCGCGATATTCGAGGTATTCGAATGTTCGCTATACTGATGTTAATATTCGAAAATGTCGAATATCGAATAATGTCAATATTCGCGGCATTCGACTATTCGCGGATGATATTCGCCAATCTCTAATTATTACGCTATAGTTGATTCTAAATTAAGATACGGAGTTGTTTTTTGGGGAGCCTCGTCATATGCTCATGATGTATTTGTAGCCCAAAAAAGGATATTAAGATGTATCGCCGGGTATAGTCGGACACAGAGTTGTAGAGACTCGTTTAAGTACTATGGTATTCTTCCTCTTACCTGCACTTTGATACTAGAGTTATGTTGCTTCATCTATAAAAACAAATTTAAGTTCTTATTAAATAGTGACATTCACCCAATAAATACTAGAAGTAAAGACCACTTTCGAGTACCGTTCGTTAAAACTAAAATTGGGAAAATATCTCCGAATTTTCTTGGGTTGCACATTTACAATCTGCTTCCACAAGAAATAAAATATGTGAAATACTATAAATGTTTTCAAAATTATCTTAAACACTTTCTTGTTTTAAAATGTTTTTATAATTTGAATTTCAATTTGTTTCAATATATTGTATTCGCAATGTCGTATGAAATAAATTTATTATTATTATTATAGTTGTATTGACATTAATGTCATTTTTAAGAAAATGCATAGCATTAATTAATTGCATCGTAAAATTATCCGATAAATCATTGCAATAATGTTTTTGTAATTTTATTGCCGACTAAAATGTAACTTAATTGAGAGACATTCATATCCAAATGGAATAATTTCGTGGCAAATTATGTTGTGCTCCCTTAACTGCACTCCACTCCCCGCATTGCGAGGTTTTGCGGACACTATTTCCGCCACTGGTTTTAAGTTTATGTCCACTGACGAGTTTCCAAGCAGGACTATGTCATTGGCCTCGGCTATCATGATCAAATCAGTACGAGCATTAATACTAATTCCTCGTAAGTTAGAATTGCGTAGATAGTTTTCTAAATCAATTATTATATTTCCGTTAGTACGGCTGTGCTTACTCCGACGTAATATCTTTTTTACTTTTGTTTCGTCGTACTACGGCTGTGCTTGCCCTGATGTAGTATCTATTTTACTTCTGTTGCGTATTGCTGCGGCTGTGCTGTATGAGGCGCCGTTTGAGACAAAATACAATGTTCTGCATGATATATAGAATTGCATTAAATATATAAAGTTGTCTGATATATATACATTTTTACCAAATATATAGAAAATTTTCTATATATAACTGAAAATTTTATATATATTAAGTACAAATCTATATATTACAGAAAATTTTATATATTTCATGCAATTCTATATATCATGCAGAATATTGTATTTTGTCTCATACGGCGCATGTGGCATTGTAAAAATATATAGAATTTTAGTTCTTCGACATGCCGCGTGATAATGAGGGCGATCACATTTACCATTTGTGTGAAAGCAGCAAAACCCTAGCCTGCCTAAACTATAGACCTACCATTCTATGTATTGCTGTCAGTAACAATTCCGTTTAGTGAGCACCGTGGGGAGTACAACCAGGTTGGTAATGCGTCGTGCCTAGTTTACATGTTCGCTTGTTTGTTCTGTATCAAGTGAGAATTAAAGTGTAGGGTTTTAGGAATTATCATGGTTCATAAATGTGTTGTGCCGAAGTGCCATAAGTCTTCGGCTTCAAAGCAAATATATTTAAATATAATTAATTACCACCTTGCTCCGGGGCTGCTTTACACCGGACTAGCTTTGCAATATGTATAGGGATGTAGTCTATTTACATATACAACTATTTGAGACATCAAAATATTTGGAGTAGAAACAAATTTTTATTTGAGAAAATGTATGAAATTAAAATATAATTAATAACAAAAATAATTACCACCTTTTTTCAGTGTTGCTTGATATCGGACTAGTTTTAAAATATATTTAGGGGTGTAGTCTATCTACATGTAAAAATAATGTTAGGGGTTGAAACGAAGTTTTATATCCGACACAACCAATTTTATTTGCAGATTTATAATTATAAATAATCTTTCATAATATCCAATAAATAAATATGCTATTATTTCAAACCAGGTAATATAATGGATTAAATGACCGTAAGACAATATTCAATTTATTTAAGATGATCTTTATAATAAATAATGTAGGAAACATCTAGTATCTAGTTGACCATGGTTACACGTAGTTTGTTCACAATGTACTACATGTCAAAAGTGGTTGCTAGGATCACTCTGGTGATGTGTTTTAATTATGTAAAATATGGATATTACGGAATACTTTGAAGAATTAACTTCCGATTATGTTCAATGCTACCATCGACAATTTAATTCAGATGTAAGATTAGTGGCGGAATGCTTATTAATACTTGAAAACCATTGTTTTGTATTAAATGCATTATCTGCGAATGTTGAAAATGAAACAGAAGATAAACTAAATAACATATTATGAGGCGCCGTTTACGACAAAACGTTATGAATATTTTTATTTTATAACACAGTCAAATAAGTTTTATTTTCTATTTCTTGAATATTCAAGGTGGTATATAGCTCCACCGGCTATAAGTTTGAAAATTAGTTTTTACGCAGCCAATAAAATTTATAGAGAAAATATTCAAATAAAAATTGTAGATATTTAAATATTGCATATGCTCAGTTAACATTTATTGTTTTTCTTGATTAGTTGCTGTAAAAACTAGATTAAAATTGATTAAGTATATGGAAGATGATGAAAATGCGAACAAATAAAATTTATAAAAGTAGGGGATGTCAATGAACAACACCGATTAATAAACCACTTAGCTAGAAAATAGATTTGCATAACTTTGTCAGCTGTTAGTTTATAGTCTGTGTAACAGATTAATTCTTTAAATTCTTTAAATTTCTTCAATTTATCTAACAATCCTAATCATTAAAGCCCGGATTTTTAGGCAATTGCCTAGATTCAAATTTTAATATACTTCAGGCAATTTCGTTTTTCTATACATAGGTAATATGTTTACGGGTAATGGAAGGTTTTTTTTTCGTGCCTTAGAGCCTATTTTTTCTATATTTTGGTTATTGTGCCTATTTTACCTTATACAGCCTATTTTGCTTATTTTTGTTGCCTATTCTTTTATTTCTTTTATTGAGCAGACAAGGTTTATCATCTACTTCGTTGACTAATTCAGCACTCGACAAAGTGTTTCAACCTAACCTATAATATTTAAAGTACTTACTTTAATCAAGTTTTTGTGTGTGAATTTAAAATTCCGAAAGAAAAAACGTTTTTTAGTCAAAATGTTACGTGGCAATTCAATTGTGTCTTTGCCATTAATTAATGGAGCTGAGGTAACTTTAGACGATATGGCTAAATATAAGAACGCTCCTGTCACATTTTGTGATGTCAAACGAAGTTTTCAACTTACAAGCAAAGTTCTGACAGACCGAAGACAGTCCCTTTCCGAAAATTTCATAGAGCAATTGCTCGTAATATTTTGTGAATTAAAGTATACTACATAATTTGAATTTGCATAATAGTTAATAAAATGAGAACCCTATATTATTATTTTTTAGATTGCGTTAATTTTTGTTTAAAATGATTATTTTTTTCTAACGAAGAGTAGATACGAGTACCAATATAATTTTTTTTAAAACAAATTATTTACATTCAGGCTGCCTAAAATCCCGCCTATTTTAGAGTAATTACCGGCCTAAAAGCCTGCTTATTTGGGTGTTTTTAAGAGCCTAAATATCCGGGCTTTACTAATCATTCCGCCACTAATCTTACATCTGAATTAAATTGTCGATGGTAGCATTGATCATAATCGGAAATTAATTCTTCAAAGTATTCCGTAATATCCATATTTTACATAATTAAAACACATCACCAGAGTGATCCTAGCAACCACTTTTGACATGTAGTACATTGTGAACAAACTACGTGTAACCATGGTCAACTAGATACTAGATGTTTCCTACATTATTTATTATAAAGATCATCTTAAATAAATTGAATATTGTCTTACGGTCATTTAATCCATTATATTACCTGGTTTGAAATAATAGCATATTTATTTATTGGATATTATGAAAGATTATTTATAATTATAAATCTGCAAATAAAATTGGTTGTGTCGGATATAAAACTTCGTTTCAACCCCTAACATTATTTTTACATGTAGATAGACTACACCCCTAAATATATTTTAAAACTAGTCCGATATCAAGCAACACTGAAAAAAGGTGGTAATTATTTTTGTTATTAATTATATTTTAATTTCATACATTTTCTCAAATAAAAATTTGTTTCTACTCCAAATATTTTGATGTCTCAAATAGTTGTATATGTAAATAGACTACATCCCTATACATATTGCAAAGCTAGTCCGGTGTAAAGCAGCCCCGGAGCAAGGTGGTAATTAATTATATTTAAATATATTTGCTTTGAAGCCGAAGACTTATGGCACTTCGGCACAACACATTTATGAACCATGATAATTCCTAAAACCCTACACTTTAATTCTCACTTGATACAGAACAAACAAGCGAACATGTAAACAAGGCACGACGCATTACTAACCTGTTTGTACTCCCCACGGTCCTCACTAAACGGAATTGTTACTGACAGCAATACATAGAATGGTAGGTCTATAGTTTAGGCAGGCTAGGGTTTTGCTGCTTTCACACAAATGGTAAATGTGATCGCCCTCATTATCACGCGGCATGTCGAAGAACTAAAATTCTATATATTTTTACAATGCCACATGCGCCGTATGAGACAAAATACAATATTCTGCATGATATATAGAATTGCATGAAATATATAAAATTATCTGTAATATATAGATTTGTACGTATATATATATATAGTGGCTTATAACACCCCCGGGGGGGTAGCGCCGCTTCTCATGAAGCTCTCTAAATCCTATATTTGGGGTGGATTAGTACCCGTTTCTATGTATTATATCTTTTGTATTATTTCCCTCCATATTTTTCTATCCTTTGTTTTTTCTTCCCAATTGCGGATTCCAGCGTTTCTAATGTCTTCTTTTACTTCTTTAAGCCATTTCGATCTTGGCCTCCCTCTTCTTCTTCTTCCGCCAGGCTCCCATTGTAATATTGATTTGATTGTGTCTCTTTCGCCCGCTCTCCATACATGTCCTAACCATCTTACTCGCTGTTGTTTTATTTTTCTTACTATATCTTCCTCCAGTGCTTGTTCTATCTCGTGATTCATTCTTGATCTGTATTCATTTTCTGAGATTTTTATTGGACCCAAAATAGTTCTTATTATCTTTCTTTCCGCTACTCTCAACTCGTCTTCATCTTTCTTTGTCATCGTCATTGTTTCTGCCGCGTACATGAATACTGGTCTTATTATTGTTTTATAAATTTTAATTTTTGTTTTCTTTGTTAGATTATTGTTTGTTAGTAATTTCTTGTTTGCTTGGAACGCTCTGTTTACTGTCATTATTTTTTCTTTAATTTCCGTTTCTCTGTCGCCTTTGTAAGATAACGTTGTGCCAAGGTATTTGAATTTTTCCACTGTTTCAAATGTGTATTCTCCTATGTGTATATTATTGCTTTCCTGGGTGCTTCCAAATCTCATTATCTTTGTTTTGTTCTCATTTATTTTTAGGCCTATTTTATCTCCTTCTGTTATTATTTCCCTTAGCATTTCTAACATAATTCTTCTGGTTTTTGTTGCTATTACTAAGTCGTCGGCGTACGCAATTATTTGTCCTCCGCTTGACCTGAGTGTCTTTTTGCTAATTCTTCTCATTGCGTATTCCAATGCTAAGTTGAATAGCGTTGCCGATAGGGTATCACCTTGTCTTACACCCTTGTTTATTTCAAAGTCGCGTGATTCCCCTTTTTGAGTTTTGACGCTTGTCCTTGTGCTGTTTATTGTCATTATAATTAGTCTGATTAATTTTGCGGTGACTCCAAATTCACTCAGTGCTTCTATTAGTTTATCTCTTTTGATGGAGTCAAATGCTTGTCTGAAGTCAATGAACAGCATTTCTATTTCCAACTTGTGTTCATGTGCTTTCTCCATTATTTGTTTAATTGTGTGTATGGCATCCGTTGTAGACCTGCCTTTAGTGAAGCCGCACTGGTGTTGTCCTATTACCTGTTTTGTTTCTGCTACTAATCTTCTTTGTAAAATTGTTGTCATTATTTTGTACGCAGTGTTAAGTAACGTTATTCCTCTATAGTTTTGGCATTGTTGTTGATCTCCTTTCTTATGTATCGTTACTATTTGTCCGTCTCTCCATTCGACTGGCATTTCTTCTTTCTTCCATATTTCCTTTATTAGTCTATGTATTTGTTCGTGTAGCATTGTTCCTCCATGTTTTATCAGTTCTATGTTTATTCTGTCCTTTCCTGGTGTTTTTCCGTTGCTCATATTATTTATTATTTGTTTTACTTCTTCTTTTGTCGGCTCGTCCAGCGAATCTTCTTCCTTGTCTATGTTTTGTGCGATATATTCTTCATTTTGGTTGGTATCTGTTAATAGTTCTTGGAAGTATTCCATCCAGGCTTGCTTGTATTGTTCATCGTTTTCAGTTTTCTTTCCATTTTTATCTTTTATATTGTGTATTTTTGATTTGTATGTTTTATTTTGAGCATTGATCTTTTGGTAGAATTGTTTGGTGTTGCTGCTTCCACTTTCTTTTTCGATTTCTTTTATCTTATCGTCTAGCCAATCTCTTTTTACCTTCTTTATTGTATTTTTGCATTCTTTTCTAATTTTCTCATATTCCTCTTTGTCCGTTTTTTTTTCCGTTTTTATCCATTTCAGCCTTGAGTTTACTTTCTTCATTACTATCTCCTTGCATTCCTCATTGAACCATTCTTTTGTGCTTCCTTTCTTTTTTTCTCCTACGCACGCTTTGGCTGTGTTGTTTATACAGTATTTTATATTTGTCCACATCTCTTCTATTTCCTCTGTTTTATTGCATATTTCTTCTATTTGCTTCTGTAGCTGCTTTTCGTATTTGATTTTGTTTTTTGTATTGTTAAGTTTTCTTACGTTCCATTTTATTTGTTTGTTTTTGTCTTTTATTGTTCTTCTTATCTTCTGTTTTATTGTCGCCGTTACCATATAGTGGTCTGAGTCTGCGCATGCTCCTCTGTATGACCTCACATCTTTTATTGATGATTGTTTTCTCTTCGATATCAGGATGTGATCTATCTGTGATTGTGTCTCTTGATCTGGTGATATCCATGTGATTTTATGTTTTTTCGAGTGTTGATATTTCGTGCTACTTATGATCATATTGTATTTCGCTGCTGTTCTACACAGCCTCTGACCATTATTATTTGTTTTTTCGTGAATGGTATATTTCCCAGCTACTGTCTGTATGTAATCCTCCTTTCCTATTTGCGCATTTAGATCTCCTAGTATCAGTATAATGTCTTCTTTTGGAATTTTATCCATTTCTGTTTCCAATATCTCGTAGAACTTTTCTTTTTCTTCTGCTTTTGCGCTCTCGGTTGGTGCATATACATTTATTAGTGATATGTTGCTAGGTTTAGCCTCTATTCTGACATAAGCTATTCTCTCATTTATTGGTTCAAAATTCATCACTTTGTCTTTCAGTTTGTCTGTTATTATGAAAGCCACTCCGTACTGTCCTTGTTTTTCGCTGCCTGAGTATAGCACTGTGAATTCTTTTTCATCTATTGTTCCTTTTCCTTCCCATCGTGTTTCTTGTACTGCTGCTATGTTTATTCCGTATCTTATCAGTTCTTTTACTATTTCTTGCATTTTTCCTGTTTGTAGCATTGTACGCACATTCCATGTACTTATTTTCAAATTATTCTTCTTGTTTCTATTCTTTTTTCTTTGTTGTTTCTTTTTGCTTAGGATTTTCCTTTCTTCGCTGTTTTCGTCTTCATATTTTCCGTCCTCCTCTTCTCCTTCTGTGTTTTCTAATCGTTTTTTGGCGGGATGTTTGCTGGTACCCTCTTCACTAGCTCTTTTTTTTCTGCTTTCCAGTCATACCAAATTCCGTTTATTTGCAACTTTTGATGTCCAACTTTGACATCTTTTCCTTTCATTTTTTCTTCTTTTGCCTGGGTTAATATTACCTTCTGTATCTGTTGTTCTTTGAGAGTTAGTTCATTATCAATATACATTCTTGTACCTGTTAGCTTATGTTTATTTTTCATCACTTCCATTTTGTCTTCCCATTTTTCCATTTTTGCGATAACTACCTGTTTATCTTCTTGTTTTCCTTTCTTATAAGATTCTTTCACCTTAACTTGTATCCCTAGCTTTTTATTAAGTAGTTCCTCGACTGCTTCCTTGGAGTTGTTTACCTGAGCTCCTTTGATAACTATGTTATTGCGTTTTTCTTCTTTGACTCGCTTTTCCTCTGTTTGTTCCATTCTTATGACTCTTTGAGTCAGCTCAAGTATTTCTCCTTCCATTTTCTTTTCTTTTATTTTTAGATTGCCTATTTCTTCTTTTAGGATGTTTATTATACCTTCGAAATCTTTGTTTTGTACGTAATATATATAAAATTTTCAATTATATATAGAAAATTTTCTATATATTTGGTAAAAATGTATATATTTCAGAAAACTTTATATATTTAATGCAATTCTATATATCATGCAGAACATTGTATTTTGTCTCAAACGGCGCCTCATAGTGCTGGTTCTGACACAGAAAGTAGTATTCGCTTACCGGTTTATTCTTACCGTATGTTTAGTATTACTTTGTTATTATTCCGGGTCATTACATTTTGTTTAGATTTAATTTACTTAGGACCTGGTGTAGTTGAGTTAAGAAAATAAAAATAAGTAAATTCAGAGCTATTCAGTTTCACCTCCCTAGTTCTAGTTAACGTTTCTGTCCGAGTTACACCACCGGTTCCGACGGCGCCAGGATTTTCTTAAATTGTATCAAGACTTACGCTGCGCTGCCATAGCAATAACAAAAATAGCGAAACTTACTCGTCAAAACTCAGTGTCGGACGAACAGATGTCTTCTCGAATACAATCTCTGTTGTCAAAATCAGCTCTGGCTTTAGATTGCCATTTTGTCTCCAAAATCGGTTTTTTTACTCAATTTTGAGCGACAAAACTCAGCTAATACTCTTAATTTAATTAAAACTTGAACAGTCGTTTTACAATTCAGCAAGTCTACAATTCTACTTAATATAAAATATAAAAATAAATCTGTTAGAATCGAACCGAAAATCTCGCGCCGACTGGCGGCACGCATCGACTGCGCCATGTATGCTTGCAATTGATAAAATGTTGTGCGACGATAGTACGTGCACTTTGTCACAACTTGCACATTAAACAGTATAATCAAGAACAATTATATAAATAGAAACTATCAAACTCCAAGGTAATGTCTAAAAAGTAATTTTCGTAATTTCATTAGTATTTTAAGGTGAAGCATCCGCTTAATTAAATCTTAAGTTAGCTGCAGGACACTTGATCTGACTTGATCTCTTTCAAATAAGATATCTTTGTTTTTATGAATGAAACTTACGATAAATTGTACATAATTTGAAAGCCAATACTTCAAGGTGTAGTAGTAATATACAGATTATTAAATTTATGTACAATTAATTGATAGAAAGCGGTTCAAAAATGGACTTGAATTTCTCAAAAATGCCGAGTACGGTTTTCTTTAAAATTTTTTGTATATTTAAGAATATGGTCCTCTATAACATATACAATTTTTATCCAATTTGAATTTGTAACGTTTGAGAAAAAAAATAAACATGCGAAAAAACGCTCAAAAGCAGGCTTTTTCGGATATTTTGGTTTTTTTTTTCAAAAGTTACAAATTCAAACTGGGTAAAAAATATGTGTTATAGAAAACTATGTTCTTAAATATACAGAATTTTTTTAACAAAATCGTACTCGGCATTTTTGAGAAATTCAGACTCGAAATTTTGATATCTTGACCTGTTGCATATCAATTCAAAATTGTTTGTTTTATAGAAATTTCACATTCTTTTTATTATACATATCAAAAAGTAGAATATTGTAAGATTATTCTGCACTACTTGTTCCTTCATTTAGATGAGAATAAGTATATAAAATAATTTTTTTAAATTTGAATTTGTTGCAGCAACTTTACGAAATACTCATTTTACACACTTGATGTGTGCTTTGTCGTACACTCAGCGCAAAAATGAACATCTAGATTGACAGCTGTCATTCATGATATATTTCACAATGTAGATATATGTATACATGTTATGAATGAGTATTTTAGAATTTGTGGTTTGACATATATCTATTTTATTTTTCGTATTATATTACACTAATATTCGAAGTTATTAGTACGATACAACAGGTTTTACTGCAAACATTTGATCAATTTTAGCAGAGCAGATTAGTAGAATAGTATGGTTAGTAATATTGAAATGGATTATTTGTTTTTAAAACCGATATTTTTATCAAAGTTTTTAATTTAACGTTTATAGACAACAATTCTTATTCTAACCTTAAATATTTCACAAAAGGAAGTAGGAATTTATTTATATTTCTTACAGATTATAAGATGAATGATAACATAAAACAGAACAAATATACCTCGTCGATGCAAAATTAAAAATACGTACATAAAATTATAAACAAGTGCTTGTGGAAAAAATTATTTTCGTATTTGGATATATAAAAAAGCATCTACAACTCTGATAGTGCATGTATTTTGTTTAATTGAAGCGTTTACATGTTTTCAATACATTTTAGGATTACAGTTCGTAAACATGATGAGAAAATACATGAGAAATGAGAACTGCGATTCTAAAGTTAGAATATTCAAGTTACTGTAATGTCGTTTTTATGTCATAATATCAAATAAAACACTATATGTTATTACAGTTTAGTATTTATTGTGTTAACATATCATTTAGAATTATTTTCTGTGATTTGAAATAATTTTCTTGAAAATCTTCACGTTTGTATAATTTTAAACTACGTGCCAATACCCCTACCACTATTTAGGATAAACTCATACTTGGTTTTTTATGATTGGTCAGATCAACATTTTTGTTAAATCACAAGAAACCCTACTTACACGATAACAAATTGTTGGTTAACGAACTTCCGTATGCTTCACATTAAGTAAATAACTTAGTTTATTTAAATAATATGATCTGGTGATAATGATTTGAATTTAGATTCAAACTTGCTAAAATCATCCAACGATTATAAATTATGAAATTTGAGGTTGTGAAATAGTATTTGAAGAAATATAATTTTTTGCATGTTTATAATCCTTCTAATTCTGCAACTGTACTATGGCATTCTTTAACGAGTCGTCTCTGGTTATTGAGAAATTTTAAATTTAGTTCACCATTTCAATCTCTAGTTAGCATTGTACTTTCCGCTTGAGAATATTTGACAAAACGGTACGAATATAATATCGTTTGTGTAGCTTTTTTCAGCCTACTGCTGTCATTCTTGGAGGTTACATAGTGTTTGATAAACTTTAACTACGGTTTGGGAAAATAATACAAGCGTATGTATTTATATAATTTACCAAGTTGAATATCTAATTAATATAATTTTGTGTCAGTGCGTGAATTAAAAAAAATGTATAATTTGATGAATATTTGTTTTGTGTGTTTAAATCATAACAAGTATTTAAAACCAGTCACCAACAAGACACATGAAATAATTACACAAGTTAAATATGCTCTACCAGAACTTGTAAGTTAATAATTATTTTGATATAGATTTAACTATTGTTTTATATAAGTTAGGTTAGGTTAACTTAACTTAGGTAAGTATGTGTTTTCTATGAAACGGAATATTAAACAAACGTTAAAAGTAAATACTAGATACAGTGTTTTATAAGGAGTATTCAAATTGGTTGTGAGAAAAGAAAGAGTTCGTATGGAGGAAGTGTTAATGTGGTCGAAACGAGTATCGTGTGTCAGGATGAGAATGTTGACGGGTTCGTGCTACCCCATTTAATGGGATATAGCATGATGTTATGTATGTATGTATGTATAAATTTTGAACATTTTAGGCCCGTTTAATTATTTTTCTTCTGTCGTTAACATAATTGCAGGTGCAATTATTAAGCAAGCTCCGGTAATTTTATTTTTCTGTTCCTGAAAATTTTGAGAAAAATGCAAAAAAAATTAGATCTAACCAATCACAGGACACCTGGAAAATTCTATATAAAATAGTGGAAGGGGTATATGCGCGCGTTTTAAAATTATACGAACATAAAAAATTTAAAAAAAATATTTGAATTCATAGACAATATTTTTATATTATATTTCAAAACAATAAAAATTAAAATTAAATAAGACAATTTTATTTGATAAGATTAAAAAATATAAAATTTTACTTACAGTTTTATTTCAGTTATATATACTAAATAAATTTATTCCATTTTGTCAAAAAAGTGACGTTTTTTAGTTAGGATATGTGTACAAAAAACTAACTTTTACCTGCCTTATGTAAAATAAAATAATAAATACATAAACGAGGACGTTTCTAGATTAAGAGTTGATCCCATTATCAAATCATAACCGAATAAAAAATTGTTAAAAGAACAATGAAAACAAATATTCGTAAAATTAAAAAAATCATGGGATTTTTCAACAGTAAATTAAACATAATCTGAAAAGCAACACATCCGTCGTAAGATTTGTATCTTTCAGATATTAAAAAATAAAATGTGAAATCTGGTCCTGGGCGGCATTTTAAGATCTTATCTAGGAATATTATACGAGAAATATATGTGTAATTCTGACTTTAGAATCACAGTTTTCATGTATTTTATAATCATGTTTACGTACTGTAGTCCTAAAATGTATTGAAAACTTGTAAACGCCTCAATTGAACAAAATACATGTACCATCAGAGTTGTAATAAGTAATAGTATATTACATAGCGAGAATTGTAACAAGCACATTACGTGCGAGTGAAAAAGTTGCGCACGAGCATCAGCGAGTGCAGTAATTGCGTTACAATTCAAGTTGTGTATTATACTTTATCTACGACCATAAATAATAATAAGAACAATTACAGAATATTTGTTAGATTATATCCGTAACATCAACTGTCAAACAGCAGTGTTACCGCCTAACATATGAAACATTTCTTGAGAACAGTTACGTAATATTACGTAACTAGTGCAGTAAACCCTTAGCAACCGTAAACAAGCATTTACTGTTCTTGCAAATTATTTTTAATGCCTACATATATGGTCGTAGGTAAATACTTTTTTATATATCCTAAAATGATTTCTTTTTACAAGCCTTTGTGATTTTAAATTTATGTTCTGTTTTATTTTATCATTCATCTTATAATCCGTAAGCAATATAACAAAAATATTAATAAATTCCTACTTCCTTTTGTGAAATATTTAATGTTACAATAAGAATTGTTCTCTATAAACGTTAAATTAAAAACCTTGTTAAAAATATTGGCCGGTAGCTAAGAGCACGGTTTTAACATATTAGAGTTAGCTAAAACACCCAAAAACACTGCTCTTAAAATAGGCAAAAACAGAGCTTGTGCTACCAGCCTCTGTTTTTGAAAACAAATAATACATTTCAATATTACTAACCATACTGTTCTACTAGTATGATCTGCTAAAATTGATAAAATGTTTTGCAGTAAAACCTGTTATCGTACTGATAACTCCGAATATTAGTGTAATATAATACGAAAACTAAAATAGATATATCTCAAACCACAAATTCTGAAATACTCATTCATTTCATGTATATATACATCGTGAAATGTCATTATGAATGACAGCTGTCAATCTTGATATTCATTTTTGCGCTGAGTGTACGATAAAGCATACATCAATTGTGTAAAATGAATATTTCGTAAGTTAATGCAACTTCAAATTTCAAAAAAATATTTTATATATTTATCCTCATTTAAATGAAGGAACAAGTAGTGCGTCATAATCTTTGTACATTCAACTTTTTGATATGTAGAATGAAAAGAATGTGAAATATCTATAAAACAAACAAATTTGAATTGAGATGCAGCAGATTAAGATATAAAAATTTCGAGTCTGAATTTCTCAAAAATGCCGGGCACGAGTTTGTTTAAAAAATTCTGTATATTTAAGAATATGGTCTTTTATAACACATAATTTTTTTATCCAATTTGAATTTGTAATTTTTGAAAAAAAAATATATCCGAAAAAGTCTGCTTTTCAGTGTTTTTTCGCACATTTAATTTTTTTTCTCAAAAGATACAAATTCAAATTGGATAAAAATTGTATGTATTATAGAGAACCATATTCTTCAATACATAAAAAATTAATCAAAATCGTGCCCGGCATTTTTGAGAAATTCAAGTCCATTTCCAGCAATTATTTGTACATAAACTTAATAATATGTAGATTATTACTACACCTTGACGTATTGACTTTAAAATTATGTATAATTCAGTATAAGTTTCATTCATAAAAACAAAGATATATTATTTGGAAGAGATCAAGTCAGATCAAGTGTTCTGGAGCTAACTTAAGACTTAATTAAGCGGATGTTTCACCTTAAGTAAATAAATACATAAAAAATTTAAAGTCTTTATACAATAATTTCCTTTAAAACTCTACACGTGGCTAAGAACATTGAACATAAAATTTATTTTTGACAGCGGCATGTAGCTTACAACAATTTGTTGGAAACCTGAAATCAAACACCTGTTTGGCGTCATGGTAAGAAGCTAGCTTCTTGTATGAAGATCCTAAAATCGATTTTCCATTTTATGTAAAATTTTTAGTTTATTTTTTGTAGCTTTTCTATTTCGCAGTATTATTAGATTCTTTATTAAAACACGATTAATTTCAGTTTAACGTATTTTAAGTTATAATTTAGACGTTTCGCGAAATCTTGCTCTATTAATGAAAAACAAGACATGAAATTCTTAAAAATTATTCATTTTATGTCTAGATTTTTTTTTTGAGTTACAAATAATTATTTAATTTAGTTTCCTTTAGACTTTTTATTGAATCAGTTTTTAAACAGGAATCGTCTCCCAATTAATTAAAATAATAGCAACAAATAAAATTAATAACTTTTCTAACAGAATTTAGAAGTTATTAATTTGATTTTGATGATGGAATTGGTTTCACTATGTATTAGCAACATGGACAATTATTTGTCTTTTCGTTTTATTGAAAGAATAGCTATTACTGACAATTGTTAATTAAGTTTTTATAGTAATTAACCAAATCAATAAAATAATTATTTATGCAATCAGAGTTGAAAATGATACTTTAATGAGCAAGAATATTCCGACAGGCGACCTTTGGAAGCTTGAAAGCCCTTTAGAGTGTGTAAAATATATTCATTTTCTGAACTCTTTTTGCAGTTTAGAGATAGGCAAAGATTTACCGATCCTTCTGATCATATTTTCTGATCTAGATCGGCACAGAAGGATTTTCTAGTCCAAAAAGTGATCAAAACGGACTAATTTTCTTTTCGTATGCATGGATATATAAATACTCAATATTTTCAAGCGTGTTTCAAAACCGAAAAACTGTCCAAAATGATTTTAAATAATCGTAGAAAAAAATGTGTGTACCACGAACAGAAAGTGTCCTTTCATGGTTGTTCTCGATCAACAATCTTACGCGTTTGGCAATAGACTACTTTCTACTACATTGTTAGTTGAGATTTAGTTTCTATAATTTTTGTTTGAAACATTTCTCGTCGTGTATCACTGTTTGAAATTATTTAACAAAATACATTTTGATACAGCGTATTTTATTTCTTTCAGACGATTTTCAACATGGGGAATCCTGTATACATTTGTACTTCATGCCACACTACACTCCGTTCTTTTTATATGTTTAAGAAAAAGTGTTTGGAGAACTATAATCATTTTAAGAATTACATAAAACTATTAGAAGGATCGAACGATACCCAGAACCAGAGATTCTGTGAATTAGAAATTAGAATAATTAAATTTGAACCAGAACAAGTGACAAAGCAAAAGAGCGATATTCATTTAAATACTACAGAAGAATTTGAAGATTCATTATTGCCGACCAGCAAAACAGAGGAAGATATATACAATGAATTACAAATGGAAATAAATATTGACAATCAGCGGGAAGCCCGTGAAAAAGAGGTGAAAGAAGTATCAATCTCATCGAATGAACAAAATGATCAGGAGATTGAAGTAGAATACAACATTGACATCAAAGAAGAATTAATTACCTCTGAAGATATGACAGACAGAAAACTTGATCAACAATTTGTTAAGATAGAACCAGTATTGGACTGTGTTCAAGATTTCGGTCCAAGTACAAGTACTAGTGATAATAACAGACCATTAAATAAGACAGCAACTACTTTAGACACCGACACAAGCAATAAAGAGTTTCAATGCACAGTTTGTAATAAAATCTTTGCAACAAATAGATCTTTAAAAGAACATATTAAATATCACTTACGTATTAAAAATGATGAGTGTACAGTTTGTAATAAAAGATTTTCAACAAATAAATATTTGAAAACACATCTGAAATATCACTCAGGTATTAGAGATTTTGAGTGTGCAGTTTGTAATAAAAGGTTTGTTGAAAAGTGTAATTTAATAGCTCATGTCAAAGTTCACTCAGGTAAAAAAGATTTTCAGTGTTTAATTTGTAATAAAAAGTTTGTACGAAACAGTAATTTGAAACGACATTTGAAACTTCACTTAGGTATTAAAAATTTTGAATGTACAATTTGTAATAAAAGGTTTATACGTAAAGATAAATTGGTTATGCATATAAAATGTCACTCAAATATTAAAGATTTTGAGTGCTCCATTTGTGGTAAAAAAATTGCAGAGAAAAGGACATTGAAAAGACATATGAAATCTCATGCTGGTATTAAAGAATTTGAGTGAACACTTTGTAATAAAATGTTTACAGAAACGCATTATTTAAATATACATATGAAATATCACTTAGGTATTAAAAATCATGAGTGCACAATTTGTAATAAAAAACATATTAAAATGCCATTGAGGTATTATAGAATATTGTCGTAAAATACAATGAAACGATAGAGAGTATATTATTTGATGTAGGTTATGTTTCAAGAGGATGAAATATTGTAATCATCTGAGTGTAATATAAACATTATATGTGAGTCAAATCCTATACCACAGTATAAATAGTAAACCAGTAGCGACATTTGCTGTTGTCGGTGCCTTTGAGTTTTATGTCACAAGCGATAAATTTTAATATATGTTAGTTGCAAGTGAAATTAGCTAAGGAGTTTATTGTTATATTAGATGTAAAATAAATATATTTATTAATTTTATAAATAAAAATTTGCATTATTATTATTACAGATAGGCGAACCCAATTGATTGAACAGAAACATAAAAACACAAAAATATAAACACATATACAGCATGAAACAAAAAATAAAGAAAGACTAAATAAAGTTAAGCAAAATATAAAATTCCCTTTTATCAGGACAACGCACCGGCTCACACTTCCGCAATGGAAAAAATTCACGAATTGGACTTCGAATTGGTTCCGCATCCTCCTTACTTACCAAACTCGGCCCCATGCAACTTTTTTTTGTTCCCCAATTGAAAACATGGCTCGGAGAGATTATCATTCAATGATGAGAGCATCGATGCCGTAGATGTATATTTTGCAGACCTCGAGCAATCGTACTTTTATGTCGGGAAGAAAAAACTTGAATCTCGCTGAACCAAATGACCCTTGAAGGAGACTATGTTGAAAAATAAGAATTAATAGCTTTTTTACAAGACTTATCAAACGACCCTCGTATTGCTCAAGTATCAGTTTATAGATTTGTTTTCAAGGTATAATAGTTATTTATTACAAAAGACGATAAAGAGATTTTTTATCGCTCATGAACTATCTTTCACGAGTCGATTAAGACTCTTTATCGTCGTGTATAATATATTATTTTATTTTGTACCAGCTGTTAAATAATAATTAATTTCTATATAAAATGACAAGCTGTACGGATGTTTTAAAATATCATAGTAATTGTGATCGCGTTAGCAATGACCGGTGTTTTGTTATTTTGTTTACTTCTGACAATACTGAAAAATTCTCAAATATAATACCCCGAGAGCTTGAAAATTATCGAGTATGTCCCGATTGTTTCGTTGCGTAGCAACGATTGGGTTAATTTTTGCTTTAAAAAATCCCAATTTCGACCAATAAGAGCGTGGCATTTAACATCACATGGTACAACTAGGTCTAAATGATATCGAAAATTTCCCGGCTAGGTTGCTGGGCGATAAACAATCATTTTTCTGACAGTTGTAACCTATGCGCTATTCAGAATCATCAAAAATAATCAGCCGAATTATATTTGAAAATTTTGCTTCTGGTAAAAATAATAAAATAGTGGGGGTGACCTATTAACTGTGAAGAAAATTGGTGGCTGGAAATCATCATCTGTTGCCGAATCTTATGTCGAACAATCTGAAGCTACAAAAATTACTGTCTCGAAAAAGATCGTGATTGGTGTGCAAGGAAATGATGATAATATAAGAAATGATCAAAATCTATGGCTCTGGGTAGTCTAAATATTAATCACATTGAAAATTGCACTATTAATATGTGTACAGATAAATTACCAACAAGGTAAATAATTGAAAATTTTATGTATTATTATTATTAAAAAGAGTAGATAAAATAGTATTTTATCCACACTCGATGTTAAAGTGTTTCTTTATCTACTGAAAATTAACGCATACAGCCTACTTTTAACATTAGGTACAAAATAAAGTAAATAAACTAGGCTGGTTTTGGTTAAAAATGCAAGTCTCTTCCAGATGCCATGTTTTAACATAGTATATTGTTTTGGTGTCGCTGAGCACCATGGTAAGGTTGATGCAACCCTTGGTTAGCTTCTTGTAGACGTATCTCTAAATTCCCGCTACTCTTACTTCGGAAAAAAAAATATCTATATGGTATCAACAGATATACTGCTCCACCATAATTCGCATCACATTATAATATTTGCTCATTCGGCTCCAGATGTGCAAAGAAAATTAGATGCACTATCGGTATACTGCAACAATCTTCAGTTAAAAATGAACGCAAATAAAATATTTAAACGAATCAAAAGGTCGTGTAGTCATGATTTATAAGGGAAAGAAGGATTTACTACATTTAAATATATTATTATATTAGCTATTATATATTGAATATTATTTAATTGTATTTCAAGTATTTTGAGTTAAAAATGACGCTTTTAAGCTCATTAAAAATCAATTACCAATATTCTTTAAAACCGAGAAATCTTGAACATACATTTAGTTTGGTATCTATATTGTCGTAAATTATATAAATTTATTTTAAATAAATATTTTATAAAATTATTCTGTTTTCACTTTCACAACACACGGGCTTTAGTTTGTCTATCCAACACCGCTATACCGTAGTTTCAATTCTATAGCGAACGCTACATATTTTTGTGTTTGAATAAATTGTTTTTGTAAGTTATTTGTCGTTAGGGCGAGTTTATATTTAAACTGAAAGTTATTTGTTATTACGGTAAACTTTCTATTGAAATGTGATTGGGTTGAAAATAGCGTTTGCATTGTTATGATTGATAGAATTTGTCAAATTGTAAAATATATTTTTGTGAAATATATTTGTATATAATATAGCACGATCTGTATACAAGAAGAAAATAAATTATTTTTCTTTCAATTACTATATAGCATTGATATATGTTATACAGTTGTAGTTTTGTATTTCAAGTATTTTGAGTTGAAAATGTCGACTTACGAAGATATTGTCCGTGAAACTTTAAGTGGAGAAGGGTATGGTATACCTCTACAGCCAGCACCAGGTTTAAAAACTGTGTATGACGGGTCCGCTGTTAAAAAATTCTGTAACAACAGCAGCATACAGATGGATGAGGAGTCCATCGCCAACGAGCTTAGCATCATGAAGAATCTTATAGATTTTTGCGATAATGTGTCAGATATCAACAGTATTAATATTGATAACATGGATACTGCATTATTGACGTCGAACACTGGTATTGATCTTATGAATACGAATGAACGTACAACATCTAATACCAGTGAAATACCGCAGTTAAATAATCAAAAAGCGAAGGAAAACAAGAAACCGTATGCTCAGGTAGATAATTTTGATTGTTTATTTTACTTGGATAATCAGGATTATTCCACGGACGAGAAAATGAAGAGAATGGACCTAGTCAACGGTACAGCGTCAGTAATCGATAAATATGATCTACCTCTTATGTTTGACGCTAGGGATAACCAAGACATTTTATTAAAATAAAGTGATTATAATATAAATGGTACCCAGGACCGTAAATGTGTTAGTGTGGGTATTGATCCCAATTTAAAATATAAGATTAGGATAAGATTAGTTAATAACAAAAGTAGATTTATAGATATAAGTAACATATATAACTTTTGTAAGAAAATAGCATTATTTTTAAAAGAAACTAAAGTAAATAATAAAATTTATAAATTTAATAAAGCTGTAATTGTTAAGGTAGAAAATAGTAGTGAAATGAAAATAAAAACTTGTAAAATTTGTTTAACATTTTCTTCATGTTATAATTGTATAATGTTAAGTAATGAAGATATGCAAAATATTATTAAAGTTAAAGATATAGTTTTAAGAAAAATAGAAGAATTAGAGAAAAAGTTTAATAGTGTAAATATTTTTAATAATTACTTAAATTTAATTAAAAAAGTTGGTGTAGATAGTATTAGATATAATAATAATATAGTTAAAGAGTTCATTTATAATTATTTAATAGAGTACAATGGAGCTGACAATTTCCGACGATCATAATGGCTACTATGCAGCAGAAAGCGTTTTGGTGTGTTTGAGTAAATTGTTAAGTATATATCACAAATCGTACTCAAAATATTAAAATAAGTTTGCTAATTTCATACATGTTATATTCGTATTACAGTTTGAAAGAAAACGATGGTTCACCTAATATATGGTCCATTACTGTCTTACCAATAACTTGTAAAATTTTGGTTATTATAGAATTTGTATAATGTACATTAAATATTATTTTCAAAGTCTTTGAATTACATTTACTTAAAAGATATTAGATTTTATAAGTACCCATTTATATCCGGAAAGAAATTTTTGCTCCTTATGTTTATAGTTTTGAAATTATGTTTAACGTTTGTAAATATAAATAGGAATTTTGAAAATATAATTACTGCGCTAAGCACCCTAAACTTTCTACGGGACAAGATTGAATCAGTTCTTCAAGTCGTTTCACATACAACCATCTATTAAAATTCACGCAAGTATAATAAATATTTTATAAATATATAAATATTATAATAAATATTCAGAAGTAAATAATAGTACTTTTAATATTAAGACAGATGTTGGAATAAAAAATACTAAAACATGGACAGTTAATACTATAGTTTTGACAGATTTCTACTCAACAGTTTGTGGATATTACTGTTTAGTTTATCTTTTGTTTAGAATTATTGGTTACACACATACACATTTTCTGCAATTATTTAATAAGTTTGATAATGATAATTTTGTTGTATACATGTTCCACTATTATTTGAAATAAAAAAAGCATATAGTATTTATATATTGTTTTATTAAATAATATATTTTCCAGTCTTTAACATAAATATTTTTGCATTTTCTATGTCTCCAATTACCTTAAAACTATAATTATTAAATAAATCCCAAAATACTCGACTGTCAGCTCCATTGTACTCTATTAAATAATTATAAATGAACTCATTAACTATATTATTATTATATCTAATACTATCTACACCAACTTTTTTAATTAAATTTAAGTAATTATTAAAAATATTTACACTATTAAACTTTTTCTCTAATTCTTCTATTTTTCTTAAAACTATATCTTTAACTTTAATAATATTTTGCATATCTTCATTACTTAACATTATACAATTATAACATGAAGAAAATGTTAAACAAATTTTACAAGTTTTTATTTTCATTTCACTACTATTTTCTACCTTAACAATTACAGCTTTATTAAATTTATAAATTTTATTATTTACTTTAGTTTCTTTTAAAAATAATGCTATTTTCTTACAAAAGTTATATATGTTACTTATATCTATAAATCTACTTTTGTTATTAACTAATCTTATCCTAATCTTATATTTTAAATTGGGATCAATACCCACACTAACACATTTACGGTCCTGGGTACCATTTATATTATAATCACTTTATTTTAATAAAATGTCTTGGTTATCCCTAGCGTCAAACATAAGAGGTAGATCATATTTATCGATTACTGACGCTGTACCGTTGACTAGGTCCATTCTCTTCATTTTCTCGTCCGTGGAATAATCCTGATTATCCAAGTAAAATAAACAATCAAAATTATCTACCTGAGCATACGGTTTCTTGTTTTCCTTCGCTTTTTGATTATTTAACTGCGGTATTTCACTGGTATTAGATGTTGTACGTTCATTCGTATTCATAAGATCAATACCAGTGTTCGACGTCAATAATGCAGTATCCATGTTATCAATATTAATACTGTTGATATCTGACACATTATCGCAAAAATCTATAAGATTCTTCATGATGCTAAGCTCGTTGGCGATGGACTCCTCATCCATCTGTATGCTGCTGTTGTTACAGAATTTTTTAACAGCGGACCCGTCATACACAGTTTTTAAACCTGGTGCTGGCTGTAGAGATATACCATACCCTTCTCCACTTAAAGTTTCACGGACAATATCTTCGTAAGTCGACATTTTCAACTCAAAATACTTGAAATACAAAACTACAATTTATTTTCTTCTTTTATACAGATCGTGCTATATTATATACAAATATATTTCACAAAAATATATTTTACAATTTGACAAATTCTATTAATCATAACAATGCAAACGCTATTTTCAACCCAATCACATTTCAATACTACATACATTAACTAAATAGAAAGTTTACCGTAATAACAAATAACTTTCAGTTTAAATATAAACTCGCCCTAACGACAAATAACTTACAAAAACAATTTATTCAAACACAAAAATATGTAGCGTTCGCTATAGAATTGAAACTACGGTATAGCGGTGTTGGATAGACAAACTAAAGCCCGTGTGTTGTGAAAGTGAAAACAGAATAATTTTATAAAATATTTATTTAAAATAAATTTATATAATTTACGACAATATAGATACCAAACTAAATGTATGTTCAAGATTTCTCGGTTTTAAAGAATATTGGTAATTGATTTTTAATGAGCTTAAAAGCGTCATTTTTAACTCAAAATACTTGAAATACAATTAAATAATATTCAATATATAATAGCTAATATAATAATATATTTAAATGTAGTAAATCCTTCTTTCCCTTATAAATCATGACTACACGACCTTTTGATTCATTTAAATATTTTATATCATCATCAAAAGCATATAGTATTTTTTTTTAAATTTATATATCGGACCAACTACTTAGGTCATATGCCGATATGTCCTTTGTATGGAAGCCACGGGCGGGACTCGAACCCACGACCTTATGGTCGTCAGTCAGGCCCTCAACCCGCGCGGCCATGAAGCGGGACATATAGTATTAAAATATTGTTTTATTAAATAATATATTTTCCAGTCTTTAACATAAATATTTTTGCATTTTCTATGTCTCTAGTTACCTTAAAATTATAATTATTAAATAAATCCCAAAATACTCGACTGTCAGCTCCATTGTACTCTATTAAATAATTATAAATGAACTCTTTAGCTATATTATTATTATACCGTAATAACAAATAACTTTCAGTTTAAATATAAACTCGCTCTAATGACCACAAACTTACAAAAACAATTTATTCAAACACAAAAATATATACATACATAGGTATTTTATGTTTACAATTAAATAACATTCAATAATAATATATTAAAATGTATAAGCATTTACAATTTTTCAAATACAATATACGTAGCTTCTCTGGCTAGACCACAATCCTTCTTTCCCTTATAAATCATGGCTACACGACCATTTGATTCGTTTAAATATTTTATATCATCATCAGACATGTCGTCAAAGCGTGTTGGTAGAAAAACACCATAGTCTTTGAATTCTACTTTAACTTTTCTTCCAATCTTTGTTTCTACAGCTTTTGCATTCACTACGTTATATTTTTCATCTTGTACGAGGTCCGTAATTGTCTTTGTAAGTTTCAAATCTTTCAATAAACCTAAATTATTTATTTTATCAAAATTCATTGTTCTGTAAATAAAAATAATAAAATTAATATTATGTATAATAATAATAATAATAATAAATAATAATAATATAAACAATAGAAAATACTTGCACTAATGCACTTCGAACTAGCCTACTTGATGTTTGTATAGTAATAGAAAGAAAAATAATTTATTTTCTTCTTTTATACATATCATGCTGTTATATACAATTATATTTCCCAAAAATATATTTTACTTTCAAAATTATTCCTTAATTACGGAAAACGACAATCCAAAATTCACAAATAATCTAAAAATAAAAACCTACATGCATTAACTAAATAGAAAGTTAAATAACTTACAAATACAAATTTTTCCAAATTCTTTCATAATTACAAATCGTCAAAAATCATACGTACCTAAAATTTTCCCAGATAGAAAGTTAATTCTGTTGACAAACAATTCGCAAAAACAAATTTTTGAAAATTCTTTCTTAATTACGGAAAACGACATTCCAAAACTTACAAATAACCTAAAAATAAAAATCTACATACATTAACTAAATATAAAGTTTACCGTAATAACAAATAACTTTCAGTTTAAATATAAACTCGCCCTAATGACGAATTCTTTCTTAATTACGGAAAACGACATTCCAAAACTTACAAATAACCTAAAAATAAAAATCTACATACATTAACTAAATATAAAGTTTACCGTAATAACAAATAACTTTCAGTTTAAATATAAACTCGCCCTAATGACAAATACAATTTTTTCCAAATTCTTTCATAATTACAGATCATCAAAAATCATATGTACATAAAATTTCCCCAGATAGAAAGTCAACTCTTTTCCAAATTCTTCGAAAACGACATTCCAAAAATCACAAATAACATAACCCCACCTCCCCCTCGCAATCAAATTCTTCGAAAACGACATTCCAAATTTCACAAATAACATAACCTCCCCTCACCCACCATTCAAAGGTCAATAACCTAATTAGTACACCTGCACGTCATCTACACGGGAGTGCCACCTATACTACTTGGCTATTACTATTAAATTGATATTACGTGAATTTTCAAATTTAATTTCTGCAGTTATGAAGTAGTCAAAATGAATTTTGTTTATTGATTCGGATGTAGAATTTTATGCTTTACAACATTTATTTGAAACATTTTTTCCCAAAATAATTAGGGATGTAATGCGCACGGAAAAACTGATTTGCCATGTTAAATGCTTATGTTTCACTTTTCGTGTTACACCCGGTATAAACAATTAAAAATAATAATTCAGAGAAAAACTCTTCGTACCTCGAATTGTATTGTAAATTAAAATGTTTGTATCACATTATTATATAAAATTTTCAAATAGTAGACGAGTAATTTGTTAAACAAATTTAAAAATTACATGCGTTGATCTAATGCGCTCCTAGTGGTTACCAGTAAAAGATTTAATGACAGTTATGTACAAATTTAAATTATAAATTTCTGGCGTTAATCTTCAACATTCACTCGATATCGGCCTTAGCCAATAGCATTCAAGTATTAAATATTTTAATTTATTGATCATTTATAAAGATACTTTTAAAGTTACTTGAAAATAAAACTTCATTGAGTAATACACGCTTCACTAAGCGACGTCTCCTCTTATCGGATCTAAATTTTGATCATCTCTTGAGTAATAATATTTCCTATGTAGTCGTATCTAATGAGATATTTACTAATTACTTAAATTAATAAAATGGCTTATACCATGAAATACTGACGAATATAAAAAATGACCGCATGATTTTATTTTTAAAACTATACATCTTTATACACCGTATTTTATTTCTTTCGGACGCTTTTGAACATGGGGAATCTTGTATACATTTGTACTTCATGCCACACAACACTCCGTTCTTTTTACATGTTTAAGAAAAAGTGTTTGGAGAACTAGAAACAGTTGAAGAATTTTATAAAACTATTAGAAGGAACGAACGATACCCAGAACTAGAGATTCTGTGAATTACAAATTAGAATAATTAAATGTGAACAAGAACAACTGATAAAGCAAAATACTACAAAAGAATTTGAAGATTCATTATTGTTAACCAGCGAAACAGAGGAAGATATAAAGAATTACAAATGGAAATAAATATTGATAATCAGCGGGAAGTCCGTGAAGAAGAGGTGGAAGAAACTGATCAGGAGATTGATGTGCAAGACAACATAGACATCAAAGAAGAATCGGTTTTCTCTGAATACATCACAGACAGATAACTATATCAACAATTTGTTAAGAGAGAATCATTATTGGATTGTATTCAAGATTTCGGTCCAAGTACTAGTACTAGTAATAAAAATAGACCATTAAATAAAACAGCAACTACTTTAGACACCGACACAAAAAATAAAGAGTTTTAATGCACAGTTTGTAATAAAAAAACTTTCAACAAATAACTATTTGAAAGTTCATATGAAATATCACGTAGGTAGTAAAGATTTTGAATGTACAATTTGTAATAAAAAGTTTATACGTAAAGATAAATTGACTATATATATATATATATAAAATGTCACACAAATATTAAAGATTTTGAGTGTTCAATTTGTAGTTCAAAATTTGCAGAAAAAAGTACATTGAAAAGACATATGAAATATCATGCAGGTATTAAAGATTTTAAGTGCACAATTTGTAAAAAAAAACGTTTACAGAAAAATCTTATTTAAAAATACATATGAAATATCACTTAGGTATTAAGGATCATGAGTGCACAATTTGTAATAGAAAGTTTGTACAAAAGGGTAATTTGGCGAAACATATGAAAATATGTCATTGAGGTATTATAAAATATTATTGTAAAATACAATATAAATATAGAGAGTATATAATGTAAGTTATGTTACACGAGGATGAAATGTTGTAATCATCTGAATGTAATATAAATATTATATGTGAGTCAAATACTATACCACAGTATAAATAGTAAATCAGTAGCGACACTTGCTGATGTTGACGCATTTGATTTCTATGTCGCATACAACGGTGATCTTCAACCAAGCGACCATATTGACAGTAGCTGTATACAGCGGTAAATTTGAATATTTGTTAGTTGCAAGTGAAATTAGCTGTGTTTAGAATAGAAAGATAGTCAAAACTTCTTTCTGTTTAGCGCGTCCGATTGTTGCCAAAACTTTATTCCGCGATTCCGCGAGCTAACTTGGTTGTACACGCGTTGCTGACGTGTGCGCCGTTCGGCCCGTTACTATGGCAACGCCGACGTCACAGCATTCCAAAATACCCCTTCTCCTGGATACAAGTCGAGTAAGCGCTGAACAGTAGAGAGGGGGCGATATTCTAGTTGCGTTTGCCTGTTAGATAGCATCGTTCGTGTATTGCTCCGTGTTTAAACCAAGTAATATTTGTTGTTTGTTACTTAGGTTTCATATTGTTTATAACATTTGGTTATAGTAATAGTTTGTGAATCAACCTGTATTTTGTTTGCTACTTAAGCGTTAGTTAAATTGGGTTGTTAGTCTATTATTTTATATGTGATTTCTTTCAGATCTACATCGTATTGTTTGTTTGGTTGAGATTTATCGTATTTTGTTGATATTTGGTTGGTCGTGTGTATAATTTATGTTTATTGGCTTATTGTTGACTTTTGGAATTCACTAGCAGTTGTGGTCGTTTTCCATCGTCTTATTTGAATTTATTTTCTTTCTCGTTTTGATTATTATTTAGTTTTGGTTGCTATTAGTTGAATTTTTAGGTTTTAGTTTAAATTACATTTAGAATTTATACAGTCCACTTACTCACTCTCTTGTGTATTTTGTTGTTTTTGGGAATAACCTATTTTCCATTTAATTTTTGGTTTGATTTTTTAAACCTGAGCTATTGAAGTAACAAGCTGACTTTATTGTTATATAGGTGTAAAACAAATACATTTAATAAGTTATGTTATTAATAATAAAATACATAATTTTAATAAATAAGAATTTGTATTGTGTACGGCAATACAGTTTGATGAAATATTTAGACGACAATTCAGCACATGGATATGTGAATTGATGTTTGTTAGTTAGATCGTTATTAAAGTTTTAACACATCAGTTTAAAGTATTTGGAAAACCATTGTTCTAATTTATGAATGTATGTGACAAAATTATCTTCTGGCATAAATAAATTCTCAAAACTATCCCCGCTGGATTTATCATAAGCTTAAAGTGCGAATATAAATGAGCATTTTCTAGATTTCTTTGATTTCTTGCATATCTTTCACATATAGTACAGGAATGAACACTTAAATATTTTAAAATTATAACATATAAACGCACAAAGGTTAAGATGGATCGGTCACGTCACGAGGATGCAAGAAACTGAAGGAACGAAGAGAATACTAGATTGTACCATAGGAAGCGCAAAACGACGAGGAAGGTCAAAGTTAAGGTGGGAAGACGAAATGAAGCAGGATATATGAAAGGTCAAAATCAACAATTGGAAAGAGAAAAGCAAGAATAAATCTGTGTGGAGGATGACAGTTAACCAAGCCATGGACCTGCTAGGCCTGCAGAGCTAAATATATATATATAATGATAAGCAGGAGAAGTAACCTTCGTATTATTGTTGTTTTGAGTTCCGTTTGTATTAATAGTGTTATATTATCATTGTGTTTTATTTTCATTTTCTTGACAAGTAAATATGGTAATATTACCGTACAAAATACAGTTATTACTTACTTACCAGCCTACTTTTGTACATATAAACATTGGTTTAATGTCCTGAAACCGGTAAAAATTCTTTACATTTATGCTAGATGTTTTTCTAACATAACAAATATTGTTTTTAAAAGTACTTGTGAATTAAAAAGTGTATTTACATTCCATTTAAAGGATATTATATTATGAATTTATTTTGACTTTTTTATGTAGGTAGTTTCTTTAAACTTATTTTTGTAATTTAATTAGCATTTTAAGAAATACTTAAACATCTTTAGTTTAAGGAGCATAACCGGACTTTATACGTCCCAGGATCACATATTGGCATTATCCTAATTTTTCTCTTTATATTTAATTCAATTTACTTCTCGTAATATTCATGCTTTGAATTTAGATCCTTTAACTTTCTTGTTTGCGTTCTGCTCTCCACTTGAGAATATTTGACAAAACTGTAGGAATACAATATAATTTGTGTAGCTATTTTCAGTTACCTCGTGTCATTTTTAGAGGTTGGATAGTGTTTGGGAAAATTGTAGAAGCGTGTGTATTTATATAATTTACATTTGCTTAGTTGAATATCTAATTAATATAATTTTGTATCAGTACCCGTATTTTAAAAAATGTATAATTTGAGCAGTATTTGCTTTGTGTTTAAGTCATAACAAGTATTTAATATCAGTGACTAACAAGACACAAGAAATAATTACACAAGTTAAATATGCTCTACCAGCACTTATAAGTTAATAATTATTTTGATATACGTTTAACTATTGATTTATATAAGTTATGAGTATGTTAGGACATCTTAGCTTAGGTAAGCATGTGTTTTCTATGAAGCCGATTATTAAACAAACGTTAATCTATGAATCAGTGTTATTATATGTTAGCAATGGCATGATTGGGAGGGGACAAGGACGGACAGTCTCCCCGCCTAAGTTTTGGACCATCAGGAACAAATACTTGGAAAAGATTATATTATCGGTTAAAAAGTTTAAAAATCTTACCGATGGGGATTTTTTTGCCAAATGTAGATTCGTCAGAAGTTTTGTTTAAACAAAAAAAATATTCATGATATTTCTCTATATCTTTATGAGCATCTTGCAGCATTTTCCAGACTGCGATAATAGATTAGAGTATATTACTTTGTACTATTATCAAAATAATTGTTGAAAATTGTTCAAAATAATTAACTAAGTTTTTAGCTACAAGTTGCTTATCATATTTTTTTTCATTTAATGATAAATATGTCAATATTTTAATTACATCAAAATAACCAGAACGCAGTGCATTAACAACCTGAATACGGAAAGACCATCGTGTTGACAAACTCTTCAATGTTTCAATAGAACTGAAAAATAGTTATTTTTGTATTAAGTGCGCAAAATGAGTGTTTTTTTTGTTGCGCGTGAGAATGTTACTGTTAATCGAGACCGCAGGGGGAGACAATAAAAGTCATTCGAACGCCCCAAAAAACAAGCATTTTGTCCACGAAATACAAACAACATTTTTTCTACAACTGTAAATAAAGAATAATACAATAATTATTGATTTATTTAAGTAAATTGAAGGAAAACAATCAACAATAATATTAACTTGATACCGTTTGATACTATTAATATGTTGTTACCAATGAAACCGAACAACAAATAATTTGGGAGCGTGCGCGAGATACTCATTTTGCGCACTAGAATACGAAACAGTGCGCAAAATGGGTACAAAATAATGCGCAAAATACGCGTTGTCATGATAATGTAAATGATGAAAAAATCACGTACTTCGCGTATTGATATTAGTGAAAAAAATGAACATTTTTTGTCAGTTGTAGAAAAAAGTAATTTGTTTCTAACTGTTCATAAAATTGTCTGTACTTTGGTGACACTGTCGTTGATCACTAAATTAAAATTATGCAAACAGCAGTGCATAAATATGGCAGCGGGGTTTCGTTATCTAATTCTTGCTTGTAACTCTGAGTAGGCACCACTCATATTTGCAGCTGCGTCGTAACCTTGACCACGCAATTTTGATAGATCGATAAAATTTTCAATAAGTTTTAAAACTGTTGTTTCTAATGCTTGTGATGGTTGATCAGTGAATAAACTCACTAAACGGTACCATTATTTGTAGCTCGATTGGTTTCTCATTTTCATCTCTTTTTATGAAAACATAACTGAATACTGTAGCGACTACGGTCCTGTTTCGTCTGGAACAGTCGAAGCGTCAAAGTGTACAGCACGTTCACCGCTGTCTCAGACGTAATAGACAAGTCCGAACCTGTTCGCTCTGCGTCATGCTTCTATCGTGTTCCAGAGGCTCTCGTATATTCTGGAAAATCTTGTCCCAGTATATAAGGGAGAGTTTCTGCCGGGAAGAGTCATTCTGTAGTTGAAGTGTGAACAGTGCAAGTCGTTGCTAAATACTTTGTTGTGAATATAAATACGTGTTTGATATAAATATATGTCTTAGTAGTTGTACTACATTATTTTCGTTTAAATAAATATTTTGTTAGTGTTTTCATTCCTCGTGTTTTATTTAATAATAAACTTCACCGAACTCAAAATTGTAATAAACGTTACAATACGATACTTAGCTGATTGATTTTTGATAGATCTTGCGTTGTGTTTGTTAATATTGATACGAAAGCGGCCTCTTCTATTTCACTTTTAATTTGGACATTAATTTTATGTGCAATTAAATTAATTAATTGATTTTCTATATCCTTCTTTGGGTTTCTTTAATAAATCTGCTAAAACATCATAATAGCGAGAAAGTAAATTAATTATTTCTAGAAAATTTACTTGTGAAGCTTGAAGATTTGTAATCCTATGGGCTTGGAAAAATAAATTATTTATAGTAGTTATGTTATACGTTGCAATACTTTGCGACAATAATTGATCACATTATAAATTTCTTGCTGACTAACAATATCTATAATTGAACCACTTTCCCATCGATAGTAATGTTTTTCAATATTTCTTGTTAAATGCACCCAGTCAGATGTTACTTTAACGAAAGCTAAATCGCAGTTTGACGTATCAAAAAGCCAGCACGGTTGACAGTAATAATTTTTTTATTGAATAACACAACCATTGTCTTTTAATTTTTATATATCCGTTATATTTATAGTAACACTTCTCGTAGAAGCCTCTGTTTTTATTGCGGCCAGTTAAATCTTTAAGGAAAGACCCCGTTGGTTAATAGGGACCAAGTCTAATAATTTTACATTTTTGTTCAGTTGTTAGAGCTTCTGAAAAAAATATTTTACAAAATGAATCTATTTCTACATAAATGCATTGTGGACAGGGCCGGATAAACCATGGAGCCATGGCTGCAGGGCCCCTGACGTTTAGGGGCCCCGTCCAGCGGATATCTATTTATCAAATTTACATCACTATTTTTAAAATTTATTTTACTAATTATATTCATATTATAATTAACAAAATATGTAATTTTGATATCCTACAACTTATAGAAGAGACAAAATTTCGTGCTCTGCTGCCATTTATTTCTCACTGCGTCATACATAGGACGGAGTCGCGAACAATGTGACTGTGGCAACACTGTGTCTAGTTCTGTGGCTCACATCGGCGCACTAAACTTCGCGCAACTCATACGTAAGTCATAAGATATTTTGGTGTCATAGTGTCGCATACATTTTCTGTCACATTTACCTACAACCAACGTACGTACGTTAATACTTATTTAGGAACTAAGTGCGGGAAGTTGATGTTCCCGCATGAGCGCATTTTTGAAGTACGAGCAACTGCAAGGGCCGAGTGTCTAATAGCGCGAATGAGCGGAAGACGTCTTCACGCACGTAGTTTGTATTATATTTTTTGTTCGAGTACTGGTATTTAAAAAAAATACGTCTTTAATTTCAATTTGTGCGAGTACGCCAGAATCTGCAAATTATACACAATCTTTATCAATTGCAAACCAAGCCCGCTCCAGGAACTTCGATTTCAAATTATCAAAATTTTACTATAAATGTTTATAATAACACTTGTAACAATTGTGGCTCTTCCCGATCTAAAAATATTGGTGTTTAGTTCAAATATCAAACCTAACCTAAAATAGATTAATTAATTTAACCATTTTGTGTTGTTATAATCTTACTTTTATATTTAACTAAGCTGTTATATTCCGCAAAAAGTGGACAAAAAAAACAAAGTTCAGTTTAAAAAGTAGGGAGGAGAGGGTCCAATGATTAATTTGGCTCCAGGTTCCCGATTGCCTTAATCCGACCCTGATTGTGAAAGTACTTCAGTTTCTGTTTAAATTGGTTCAGGTGTAGAAATATTCGTAATATCTGCATAAGTTTTATCTTGAGCATTATTGTTTTAATAATAATTTTCACCAATTTAAAATCTACCCCTGTGGTTCCTCCTCCATTAATATCTTTGGGGGCCGTGATGTGACAGCTGCTAACCGCATTTCACGCGAAAAAATATATCACTTACCGAGATCTGCTTAGGCAGAGTGCCACACCTAGTGATGGGTAAAAGGCGGGATGATATATTTATTTATATATTGTCTTAAGCTTGTGATTTGTTTTCATAAGAACTATAACCTGGTAAATTAATTGAATCGACCGTTTTACAAAATGTTGATATTTTAGTAACTTTCCTAAAGACATCCTTTCCTGTTTCTCAGTTTTCTATTCTACTTTTTCTAAACTGAGCACCACTTAGTTTTTTGAAATCTCTAACAACCTACAATAAAAATGTATATTATGTTAATTCTGAATCATTAATTCTTTTTTGTATCACTACATTCTTAAGTTGTCATTATTTGACACTTTTCAGTGTCTAATACGTGTCATTATTGAAAAGTGTGAAATAAAAAAAAACTATGATATAAAAAAATCACCAGAATGAATCAAGTTTTATTAAAATTTAATTACAAACTTAACAAGATTAACTAAAATGTATTTGAATAGAGCTGTTATGAATATTATTAATATTTAATACAGGAACTATACGTTCTTTTGATGTTGATGCTGAGTTTTCTATATAAACTTGTGGTTTTGATGTATTTTTGTATTGAAATGATTTTCACAGTTATGGAAATGCCAATCAAAGGAATTAATCCCCTGGAAATTTATGATAAATATGCTTCTCTTCGTCCTGCTCACACAAGTCATGACATTCAATACCATAAAGAAAAATGCAGTGTACAACGTGTGGGTATCAATCAATTACCTAGTATAATCGCAAAATATCTTCAGCTCCCTACACCTGAATGTTATACAGGCCATGCATTCAGAAGATCTTCTGCTTCCCTTTTAGCTGGTACTGGTGCTGATATTTTAAGTATTATTAGCACTAACGCTAGTTATTTGGTTTTTCTTACACCATGTCATTAAAAGATCATATTCCACTTCATACATTTTTCTAGATTTATCCGGCAATAACTCCAAACTTGCGGCTTTCGCTTTTTCTTTAATTTCCGGCGGAATACCACATATTTTGTAACGTTTTTTTTTGTATTCTTCAGTTTTGTTTTATTTTCATGCTTTCCGTACTTTTTTGTTGTTGTTTATTTTTCCTTCGTCGTCAAATACCTGAAACTTAATTATCGCTCTCTTTTCTTGTCAGAATTTTACAGGTTCGATTTCGAACGAATTCTTTTCTTTTTGTCTTTTCGAACGACGTTTGTTGCGAAAGTGCGAGATTTGGATATTGAAAATTGGGCTATTTCAGTTATATTTCGGCAAACCAGTTTGGTTTGCGAATGCCCTTGTGGGGATTACAGAGATAGTGCCATTTAGTGAATATTGCATTGGTGGATATTGCATTATTCAGCGGAGTTGTTCCGGATTAAGTTTCCAATAGGAAAAGTCACATTCTATATTAAATTGTTAAGAATAATAGTTGAAATTATTAAAATGAATATTTTATTATTTTAAATGTCTGCACAATTTGGGTAAGTATGTACAGTTACTTTATTGTATTGGACATATGACATTTAAAAATTAATTTTATTTACATCTTAAAATATGAGGTATGACATTTTCAGAGTTATTAGAAATTATTAATTTGTATTTGTGAATTTTGGAATTTTTGTACTTTTGTGAAATATATTAGTATATATTGTAATTATAATTTAGAAATATAAATAGAAACTTTTTGGATAATTTAAAAATAATTTTGTAATTCTATTTATTACAATAAATAATGAATAATACGTAATAATATTAGAAACATAATATAGTGTAAAAATCTATAATTTCTGTGTGCCTTTACAATTTCGTTATGATATGTTTTTCTACATAATAATGAAAGTCATTTTTGGCTAAATTTTGTATTTATGTATATCAATACAATTTGGGAGCATTACATAAAATTATAATGAAATTCGATTTACTTATTGCATGTTACATTGAAAAATATAACGTAGTATATTTTTTATTTGAATATATTTTAGACTTATAGTAATTAAATTTTAAAGACCTTGGAACGTTTGGGTTACTTATTTTACGTTATAATTTGTATTTGTGAATTTAGGAATGATTGTAAAATATACTTTTGTGAAATATATTTGGATATAATATTTTTGTTAACAAATAAGTGGTAAATTTATATTAAACAAGCAAAATTAATACAATTTGCTGAATTGTAATATATACTTTTGTGAAATATATTTGTATATATTGTGTTCAGGTATAACAAATTTAATAGGGTTATTTTCGGTAATGGCTTATAAGAATTTATAATTAATCCGCTGGACGTATTCATTACTAGTTAAGAAAGATAATGCAATTCTCATTTCCAAAATGACGACAGAGTCTTACATTGAATTGCATAATTTTTAAATATACAGGGATTAAACATTATGGAAAAATGTTACATGGGGATGAATTAAGGGTACTTAAGGCAGTAATTGTATTATTATAAGTACCCATTTATATCCAGAAAGAGATTTTTAATCATTATGTTTATAGTTTTGAAATTATGTTTTAACGACTGTATTTTGCAAAATATTAAATACCTAATTGAACCATAGTTGTAATTACTGTAAGTTCCATTAAGTGGAATTCAATACACAAACATCGAGTTATGTAAGTACGTCGAACAAAGACTTTCAATATTATTCAGTTTACTTTTCGTGCTCTGTATACTTCTCTACTGTTTTATATAAATTTAATCTTGTTTAAAAGTACGCGTAACATATAATAACGCCAATTTTAAATCATAATACTGCTTTCGTAAACAGCTATAGTATAAACCTGTAATGAAAATGAACCAAGACAATTTGTGAATTATTATCTATGTGTGTATGATGTTTGCGGTGCTATTGATGATGTTCAAAAGTTTTTGTGCCTCAAAATAATAATGATAATGTTAACAATGTTAACGACGTCGGGTTTATTGACCTCTTGTCCATATATGAATTTGAACCTACGCATGAAGCTGAGGGAATTTATACCAACGACATCATTGATATTACCAGTGATAGTGATAATATGAGTGTAAGTGACAATGAAAATAGTAGTGTGGATTATAATAATAATTTGGTAATAGTTGTTGAATATACGCCCATTAGTTATAAAAGCGGCAATACCAATATTATTGTAAATGTATGTGACGAGTGTTTAAATAATATTAAGTTAAGTTATAATACAATTCATTATACGAGTAGTTTTATTAGTTTTATGTTAGAATTTGATAATATAGATAATGGTGCGATGCACATCGCAGATAGTGTTTCAAATTCATATAACTATCGCGATGATATAATAATAATAATAATACTTTATTGATTCAAGATCAAATTAGCGAGGTTCAGCAAACAGCTGATCTTCCACCCAGCTATACAAAATAATACAAAACAATTAAAAATAGTAATTAAAGTAATTAAAAACTGTTGACAGTTATTAGAGTAGAAACAAATATACATGAGAGTAAATATAAGTAGGTTTCATAATACAGAATAATTAAAGATACAACAACAACAAAAAATCTGTTGACAGTTACAATGAACAATAAATACACTTGAAAGTGAGTGATATAGATAGTTTCATTGTACATAATGATTAAATGTAAAAAACAATTAAAATACTAAAAACTAAATTATATAAGTTGACTTCATTATAAATACAGTAAGTATATTTAATGTACAAATATATTTATATAATAATTTTAGATCATTTGAAGTTATTACTAACACAATCATTTAGGAAGTCATCAATACAGTAATACTCTTTCTCAATTAGAATTCTCTTGATTACGGATAGAGCTCTATTTTTTGCCATGTCTTTAATGTATCGGGGAATTGAATTATACAATTTGATTCCCATATAATGCACACTTCTTTCTTGTGCAAAAGTTCTATGTATCGGTATTAGCAAAGTACGATTAGATTGACGAGTACTGTACGTTGAATTTGCTAGTGTGAAATATTGCATATTGTTATAAACATATTTTATTAGTTCATTTATATAAAGACAGTGGAACGTTAACAAATTGAGAGACTTGAATTTACCACGACATGAGCTTCTTGGGTTGAGTTTATGCAATATACGAAGAGCACGTTTCTGAATGAGGAAAACCTCATTTGATCGAGTTGAAGAGCCCCAGATAATTATACCGTAATTCATGACAGAATAGAAATAACCATAATATATTAACAATAAAACATCCAGATTAACCTTCTACGATAGCACTCTAAGGCAATAACAAGCTTTACTTAGTTTAATTATCAAATTATTAACATGACTAACTCCTTTTAAGTCATAATCAAGGTAGAAACCTAAACATTTTATAGAATCACATAGAGCTATTTGATTATTTTGGATATTCATTTCGATTTTACTGCTAGTATTAAAGTAAAATTGGATAACGTTAGTTTTTGAAACATTTAGTATAAGATTATTTTTGTTGCACCATGTTTGAATATCCTCGAGAGTATTATTGACAAGTACATTCATATTACATAAATCAGTTTTAGTGCTGTTGAGTAAAAAATATGCATCATCAGCATAGAGAACAATTTCGGCATAATGAACATAATTTGGCAAATCGTTGATATAGATAAGGAATAGAAGAGGGCCTAGCACAGAACCCTGTGGTACTCCTGATATTATTGGACCCCACTGAGATATGACATCTACGTTCGTGTTGTATTTAATGCACAATACTTTAACTGCTTGGGACCGATCACTTAAATAAGAATGGAACCATTGAAGAGGGATACCGCGTACGCCGTAATGTTCAAGTTTTTGTAACAATATAGAATGGTTTACACTGTCAAAAGCTTTTGATAAGTCACTTGAGATTCCGCACACACATAAATTATTGTCAAGGTCACTTAGAATTTGTTGGACGATAGTGTTTGTAGCAGTTGTTGTCGATTTATTTGTAATAAACCCATGTTGACACTTTGAAATTATATTGTTGTTATTAAGATGTTGAAGTAGTCTAGTATAAATTAATTTTTCAAAAATTTTGGAAAATACTGACAGTAGGGATATCGGCCTATAATTTTCAATGATTTCGTGATCACCTTTTTTGAAAATAGGAATCACAATAGATTTTTTAAACAGTGATGGGAATGTGCCAGTTTCAAGAGACTGATTGAAAATTAAACATAACGGAGAGGAAATCAGTGCTCCACATTTTTTGATCAGTGCGGAGGGAATACAGTCAACACCAGAGGACATACTGTTCTTCAGTGTTCCTATTGTAGTTTCGACTTCAGCCTCAGTTGCTGGATATAAGAAAAATGAGTTGTAACATGCTTGCTCTAGGAATTCATATCGTTCTTTTTGTGAATCATTTCCTATACTAAGGAAGTATTCATTATATTGATTAGCTACATCTAGTGGTTCGCCACTTACTTGAATATTATTTGAAATAGTATTGGTTTCTTGTTTTACTAGCTTCCAGGTAGATTTTATTTTGTTGTTAGAATTTGCGATGGTAGTTGCTATGCTATTTATTTTGGCATGTCGTATGACTTGTTTTAAGATTTTACAATAGGTTTTGTAGTAAATAAGAAGTTCAGGTGAGTATTTTTTATTTAATTTCTGGTGCAATTTACGTTTTCTTTTGCATGATGTGCGTATTCCTGCTGTAATCCAGTTTTTACTTCTGAAATATCTCTGTTTAACTCTTTTTACTGGGAATGCTTCATCAAAGTGCGTGTTAAACTGAGTATAGAATTCTTGAGTAAGTTTTTCAACATTTATATTATTTTTTAAACAGTCCCAAGTCTCCATTGCTAACATACATTTAAAGCGATTGATATTTTCTTCTGAGAATGATCTAGTAATTGTATATTGATCTGAGCTATCAGATCTTACTAGTATATTTAGTAACGAACATGAGATCGCATAGTGGTCAGATAAACCGGAGTTAATAATGATGTTTTCGTTCTTTAAATTATTTGATATTATAATGTTGTCAATACAAGTGGCTGAGGTTGCAGTAGTTCTAGTAGGTTCATTCACTGTTATTCTTAGATTAAACGATTGTATCAATGTAATTAAGCGAGATGTGGTCACGTTTTTATTTAGTATGTTAATGTTGAAATCACCGGTTATAATGACATTATTATTATTATGACATACAGATAGCAGTAGCTGTTCGAAGTTATTAAAAAATATCGACAAGTCAGGGTCTGGTGTTCTGTATAATACAATAATATATATGCAGCTTTGAGAGTAGTTGAAGCGTATTAATGAGAATTCAAAATGTTTCTCTTGTATTAAATAATTAAAATTTGAAACGTTTGTTGCCTCTAGACGTTTTCGTAAAAGAATACAGGTGCCACCTCGGTCGAAATCTTTTCTGCAAAATGATGAGATTGTGCAGTAATTGTCAAGGGTAAATAATGACATTTGAACTTCATTCCACCAGTGTTCGCAGATAGTGATTATGTCGGGCTTGTTCTTTAATTCATTTAAGAGCACTTCAAATTCAGAGCTTTTATTTCCCATACCTTGAATATTTTGAAAATATATAGTGATACTATGATTTTGACTGTTGTGTACTGGCATTCCGAAAATTGTATCGGTTCTTTTTTGTCGACTCCGAATTTATATTCGTTGGTGGAGCAGAAATGTTACATAGTGACTTATGTGTAGTGGGGGTGGAAGGACACATACTTTTTTCTCTGATTTCCTTAATTATGTCAGACTGATGTTCGTTGTCATCACAAATTAAGTTTTCATAGGAAATGAATTTATTATTAATTTTTAATCCATGTTTATACTGAACAACAGAGTGTCCTAGTGATTCTGCGGCTTTTTTAAACTTATGAAGGTCCTTTTTTAATAATAGCTCCTCTTTAGTTAAATCCTCACATATGATAATGTTGGAACCTTTTAACTTATAAACTTTACTCATAATTTCTTGTTTAAATTTATAACTTAAGAGTTTAATTTGGATGGGACGATTTTTGCCAGATTGATATTTACCTAATCTTCTGATAAGATCAAAGTCATACTTGTTTACTTCTACTTGTAACTTAGACTTTAGTAGTTCTCCTATTATCAAATGTAAGTTTTCTTTAGCTTGTTCATTTATACCCATTACAATAATATTGTTAGCTTTTAAATTTTTTTCAAGATTATTAATTTTTTGTTTTAAAAACTCATTCTCTGTTTTCAGATTTAATATTTCGATTTTTGTTTCTTCCATTAGCTTACTAATATTTTCTGAATTGTTCTTAATTTCTTTTTTTAGTTCATCAAACCCTGTACTAATTTTATTATTTAATAATTCAAATAATTCTTTGTTGGTTAAATCAGTCATTTTATCCTAGTAGATATGTAATAAGTACGCAGTGAAGTTAAACTGGTTGCCTCGTAAAAGGCGAAGAAATTGAGAAGCAGTTGATGTGTAAATTGCTAATTAACGGAGTCGCAAATTGCTTGCGTACAAGACTAGACTCATTAGAGTAAAAAAAACACAGTTGACAATTCTAATGTTTTAAAATAAATGATTTAAGGTTTATTATAACCCACAAAAAAAAATTTCACCAATCTGGAACAGATGCACGTACTATTAGCAGCACAATGGTTATAAAATTATTATTAATTATTTAATAAAACACTATGAAAACTAAGCCAGAACAGAGAGCACAGAACTTACAACTTTTACTGTCAACAGTAAGACTGCACCAAATAAGTCAATATATAGATTATAAGTGTTATAGTTGCAGCTAAAGATTATATAATTTTATTTATACGTAAAAAGTCCTTAGAACATAGTTTTAAATTAGATATAAACATCATTATAAAATAAAGAAAAAATAGAAATATTATTGTAAATTATAGAAATTAATTATTTGTACCATATTGTAATTCTACTATTCTTTTTAATATTTATTGTAATAAATTCATTCATTATCCATGTAAAATAAGCCCAGTTTATTTGAAACTTTTATTATGATAAGTTATATAATTGATATTTATGATTTTTTACGAAAATATATTATTATTATTATTATTATTATTTAAAGTATTCATCATTCTGTTAAAATGGATTCGGACAATATATGCAGTAATCAACAAATAATATAACATGTATTTAAAAATACCCAAATAGTTTGCATAAACTGCTGAAATCAGGTAGCTGTAACATTTAAATATTTTATATTTACGTCATCAAAGCGTATTGGTAGTAAAATATCATGTTCTTATTAGTTTTTGTTACATTTATTATGAACAGGAAAGATATACTAGCTTATTTCACAATAAATCAACTCATGTTTATGTCATTTAAAAAATATTTCTTTTAAACAGTAAAGTAAATACATATCTATTCATTTATAGTAATTTGCTAGATTTGTAGAGAGAAATTATGACGGTAATTACACTATGACGCTGATAATCTAACCTTATGCAGCGCTCGCTATATAATTTAAACTATTTTTCAATTCATCAATATATTCATCTGGTAAATCATCGAATCGTCTTGGAAGATATGTAACAAATTCTTAGCATTCGACAATCACTTGTCTCCCAAATTCAGTTGTAATAGCTTTAATATCAAATAATTTATATACTTTATTTATTTCTAACTCAGTTTGAATTCTTCGAGGTTTTATATTGGAGAGCTGGCCTTTCTCATTCAATTTGTTAAAATTCAGTTCTAAACCAAACAATTATTTTAATAACACAGTTTATAATTTATAATCATATTTTTATCTTTACAATGATATGAATACTCTGTATATATATATATATATATATATATATATATATATATATATATATATATATATATATATATATATATATATATATATATATTTGTTTTAAACTACATAAATAATAATAAAAGTCTAACTTCTGCTTTATTTTATATTTGTTTCAAATTTAAATTTTACAAACAATAACATTATTCAAAATAGTATAACCAAATAATTAATTACGTTCAAACGGACTTGGATTCATTGTTTCCCCGTGTAAAGACAATAAATTCTAAACATAGTATTATTAAAGAAAGTCAAACCTCTACTTATATTATTTATTAATAATATAGTTTTACAAATATTGAAAACATGCGGTAGAAAATAACATTTTATTTTACCTAATCTAAATACATTATTAAATTTTTAAATATTAATTGGCGACTTTTTCTTTTATTAAATGAGTCATCTTCTTGCGCTGATGGAGATAGTGGGCTTTTTTCTCTCATAGCGATCGCTATAGAATTTCTGCTGTAATAGCTTTAATATCAAATAATTTATATACTTTATTTATTTCTAACTCAGTTAAAATTCTTCTAGGTTTTATATTGGAGAGCTGGCCTTTCTCATTCAATTTGATAAAATTCATTTCTAAACCAAACAATTGTTTAATAACACAGTTTATGTCCGTCAGTACGGTGGTGTTGATAGCGATACGGAATTCGAATCCGGAGATCCCGAGTTCGAATCTCACTCAAGCTAAAAATTATATAAACTAGTACACTGCGGCTCGGTGAGTGCGGACCCTGTACTGTAATTGGGATTAAGTTCCTGTTGTACAGCGTAACATAAATAAATAAAATAAATAAATAAATAATTTATAATAATATTTTTACCTTTACAATGATATGAATACTCCGTATCAGCAATTTTAAAATAAACTTCCACATTTATATCCGTCGTAATACAAATTTTACTTTTCAGCCTTGAGAACTGTTTACGCACTTTTAATAAAAAATGATAAGTTAAAGTCCATACGTATTCCCATAAAAATATATATTATACAAATATTTGCTTATCACATCATAATTTTAAAATAATTAATATTTCTTAAATATTCACTTATCACAACATCATAATTTAAAACGATTATGATTTCTATCTCATCATTACATCACAAGTACACACATTCCCCAGGGTCATTAAAACTTAATTACCTGGCGCCACCCCAGACGGCACGAAAAGTGGGACTACATACTACTAACCCACAAGCCTCGTACTTCTTGTATATCAGAACCTAGATGGATAAATCTTATTAAAAAATATGTATCTTTAAGACCAGAAGGAGTGGAACTTACACAATTTTTCTTATTTTATTCAGAAAATAAGTGTACACGCCAACTTGTCGGTATTAATTCCTTTGGTAATATGCCGTCTAAAATTGCCAAGTTCCTAAAATTAGAAAATCCTGCAGAATATACAGGACATGGTTTTAGAAGAAGTAGTGCTACTGTACTAGCTGGTCATGGAGCGGATATAACTACCTTGAAACGACACGGCGGTTGGAAAAGTAATACAGTTGCTGAAGGGTACATAGAGGATTCATTAAAAGCTAAAATTGCTATAGCGAATCAATTAGTCGGCCCAAAAAGTTCAATTCCTTCAGCTTCAAGTTTTGATTCCGATGTTCCCTCAACCTCTGCAAATATAGACTTCAATTCTGCAATTAATAATGTACAATTGCCGAACATTCACATTTCTAATTGTCATAACTGTACTTTTAATTTTAATTAATTATTTATTGTTCATCAATTTACATCTTCAATAAGTTTAATTACACTGTACACTTTATTTAATAAACATAAAACATAATTCATTTCTTTGTCTATTTCACGACTTGTCATTCCAGTATTATAACCTAAAAAATCGACATATTTTATTTGGATTTTACATTGCTAATTCAATTATAATTACTTACAATTTTGTTTAAAATATATATAAATATTCTGCTTTTTTGTATTGAAAATATTCAACTATGAATATTGTAACAATGCGGTATCGCGGTTGATGCATTTCATCATGCACGTTCATAATTGTTGATAGCTGATGAGTTGTAGACTAATTATTATTGTTGATTTAGAATGAACATATTTGTAGCTTCAATTACTTGGAATTAATTGTTATTTTAATTGATAATTTCCTCAGCTATAAACAATATAGATTGACTTTTGCTTATTCAGCGTCTGCGGTAGATCTTTGTTCTGCCGACAAGATGATGCAAATTATATTCCTTCTAGAAGGAACTAACGCGTAGTCATTGATAAGGATACCTAATACATCTCCCCGTAAGTTTCTCAGCACCCTTCTGGTTGCTCCGAGCTTTGGCAGTTCTCGCTAGCTCTTCGGATGAGCTGGTGCCTGATTAGTAAGTTTATTGTTAAAGTTCTCTTCAGCTCTTTGGATGGGCTGGAGCCTGATCAGTAAATTGTTGTTAATCACTTGTAAAGGCTAGAAATGCTTTCGTGGTTAAGTTGTCTCGAGCTCTTTGGATGCGGATTACCTGTTGTGACGCCAGCTCTTTGGGTGTGCCGAGACAGTAGTTTGATAATCACTTGGGAAAGCTAGAAAGGTTTTAGTGAACTTCTGTTTTAAGTTCAGTAGTGATTGAGTTGACTCCAGCTCTTTGGAAGAACCTGGTCAGTAGATTGATAATCACTAGGGAAAGCTAGAAATGCTTTAGTGATTAAGTTCAACTCATCGTCTCAAACTATTTTGGTTTATAGTTTGTTTGAACTACTGTTATTAGTTCAAGAGTAATTAAATTATATTGCTATAATTTAATTACGAGCAAGTGCTCAAATTCTGTATTTGTTTGTCCTGTGTTGTGTAAACTATACATCATATATTTATAATAAATAGTGTTAAACTCAATAGAAGACTGGTTGTGATTCTTGAGGAAAGTGTACCTATCCAAACTACCCTAGTGTTGTGTGTGTGTTTGTCATTCGTTGACACTCAGATGACTTCGAGACCCACCAACCGCTGATGACTCCTGAGCAGCCTGCCATCATCTACAGCTGTTAAGGTTGGTTGAAGTTAAAGTACATTTTCCCTTGTTGTTAATATCCGATATGCCAGGGATGTGCGTGTAGTCTACTGCAAGTAAACTACGCCATTCTCTACGTGTAAACAACATGTAGTCTACGTCTTCATTTTTCATGTAAACAATGTAGACTATGTAGACAATGAAAACACCTGTGTTCACTTAAGTCAGATTTTATCCCTAGAACTAGGGAATTTTAAATGTTGTTAGAGATTTTTATTTTTATTCTAGGGATTACATGAAGAAAAATTAGTTGTGCAGGGCAAAATGTTCAAAATTTGTCAACTGGTTACTGTTAAAAATAGCATCAAAGAAAATTCCGTCTGGTGAGATGGCGCGTTGATTGATTTTAAAAATATGACAGTTCGCCCAAGACCCAAGACCCAAGACAGACATTCGTCTAGTAATGTACGAGCACTTGCTTTATTAGTTTTATTATATAAAGACCGATAATGACTCGAGCTCACGAATACGAATACATGTAATAGTTACAAAGGAATAAATTTAGGTTATGTTGAATTTTACAACTGTCAGATGCATTATCTACATTGTCTACGTCACTAGAATTGTCGACGTATTGTCTACGTGTAGATGTAGACAATTAAAGATTACACGTAGATGCACATCTCTGCCGATATCCCTTCGTCTGTCATTTTCGAGATTGTTCGTTGAAACGTTAGAACTATTTTTGGGAGTGTTCCCTCTAATATTAGTTAGGCTCCGCGCGAATTAAGGCAGTTGTGTCCTGTTTTTCGCGTGTTACTGCCCAAGTGGCTTTTGTACAGCCACATACATTGGCCACTGTTACAATTGGCACAGTCGGGTAGGATACGGCCGTTGAACAGAAAATAAATTCTGGTAAATATAATTTATGCCGTATAAAATCAACTTACGTTGTCGCTCGTTTTGTTTTTAGTATTTAGGTGTCGAAAATAACATCTTGGCGCAGTCATATTGGTTTTAATTGCTTTGAGTAGTTAAAAAGTAAAGTTTTTAAAGATTTTAGAAATAACGTTTTAAAATGTCAGACGTTGAAACAGTTACGATCACTTTGCAACTCTTGCAAAACCTTTTACTTTGCTCACCAAGAAAAACTATTGTTTTTCCTGAACAGAGGAAACGCAAACGTCTTTTGAAAAATTACGCGACGCGTTGTGTCAGGACCCTGTCTTAAAGTTCCTTGATTTCGAACGTGAATTTGTACTTAGCACGGATGCATAAAATTTTGCCATAAGTGCTATTTTAAGTAAAAATTATGATGGAAATCGTTACATACTAACTGTACAAGATTCTTTCACTCGTTATGTTGAAGCATTTCCCATGCCAGATCAAACAGCCGCTACAATAGCTAAACATTTCGTTCTCGGTATTGTATTACGTCACGGAGTTCCCCGTCAGTTACTTACTGATTTCCTATGTAAAATCATGCGCGAAGTCTGTTCTACGCTACAGATTAAACATTTAAAAACCACCGCCTATCGTCCTTAGACAAACGGCGCTCTTGAGAGAACACATCGCACGTTGAAAGATATGTTATCGCAATACGTAAATAAACAACATCGAGATTGGGATTCGTGGTTATAATTAATCGACGGAACAGAAGGTTCCGCGACATTTCGGCAATACGGCCGTCGTTAATAGACATTTCAACAACACAGGACTGAACAGTAGCCAAAGCAGTACAACTGCTGCAACGTGGATGCCTTAATAAAAATGCGCATCGGTAGCAGTTACTCGGTTTGCCTCCGAACTCCTGTTACCGGACGAATCCAGTGAAGGTCCTTAGCCGTCGAAGGAGACTTACAGCTCGAGCGGCGGGCTCGCAACACCCGCCTAACCTCCCTTCGTTCGTTTCCGAATTGACCGCGGGGAAGTGGTTCATTCACTGGATTTTTACAACACTTAAAAAAAAGCCAAGTCTTGACTTACACATTAAAACACATGACAAGCATAGCATGTGGTCATGTCACTAAATAACTAAAATGTGTACTTGGCCCTCTGCCAGCATAAATCAATAAAAAGATAAAATGAGAGGACCAACTCCAATATCCTGCCGTTAAAATCCCCATGATAAGGGGGAGGCCACAGACGGTGGTATAAATCATAAGCCAGAGTATGGCTGGACAACGTGAGGGGGGAGGAGAACTATTACGGCACCGACTTGCGCCAGGTTCTTCTATAGAAGCCGGCATGGATTGACCAGCCCCCCTTCAGCGTGTCAGTGATCATGGTGTTGAGATCACCTTGGGGAATACAGAGGAGAGCTTCGAGGGTCCTATTAAGGGTACACCAGGACTCCCGAGCGCCAAGAATGAACGGCGCGACGGTGATTGTTTTGTCAATACCGTATTTCTTACGCAAAGGCGTATTTAACGGGATACCAGAATAATAAGTGACCTTACGGTTATACTCCGACGTAAGAGGCTGCGGACCCTCCCACTTTACGGCCACGTCGGAAACGATGACCAGATCGTCCTTACGTAGGATAAGGTCCGGTTTCTTAAGTGCCCCGTCGGTACATATTATTCGTGGCTCCATCTCTACCTCGTAGCCCTTTTTAACAGCCACTTTAGCGATCGCTTTGACAATACGATTGTGGCGCTCGGTGGGTCACTTTACAGCCCTGGAGGACGTGTGATACAGACTCAACCCGACCACAATTCGAACGGCACTTGCGTAAGTTAGAAGGATTATAGGGAGCCCCGCGCACCGATAACATATTAGCTCGTAGTTGCACCGCCCGCACAAAATCACGCCCGGACCAATACTTCGGGGAATAGCTGATCCACTGGTTGGACTGGGGTGCGGTGCATTGGTGCAACCCGTTGCCAGAGATAGATTTCTCTAGAGCCAACTTATGAACTGAAGTGGCGTGCGCTGGAGTGTTGATACTCCCCATAATCTTACGTAGTCTTGACATGACTACTTTGCCTTGAGTACAGGTGACGGCTGTCGATGCGAAAGCATCCTCTGACAGCCCCAGCTTTTCCAACCTACGCATCAGGATAATGGGTATGCGCTCACGCAGGCATAAGAGGCCTAACCCGCCATCCTTCTTATTTGCATAGAAGAAGGCGTTTGGCGTAGAGCTAGGTAGGTGGAGAGCTGCTTTCACGGCTTTGCGGATCGCCAAGTCACAAGCACTCAAGGTGGCAGATGTTATGCCAGGATATTGCATATCTTGCAAGGCTGTCGGTACTATGTGTGAGCAGATCAGATGAAATTTCTGTTGGGGCTTCAGCGGACAGTTGGCTAGGTTACTCATCGCTGTCTCAACTTTTGATGCAGAAAATTTTTCCACCCCAAGAAGTTCGAAGTTCTTCCCCAGATATTTGAACTGGTTATCTGGGGAAATCTGTCGCAGGTAACACCCATCGATAGACAAAACGGGCTGCGTAACACAGAACAGCTTCTGCTTAGAGGGAACTCTTCTGGTGACAAGGGATGTGCATTTATTGGGGTTCACGGCCAGGCCCCGCCTCGACAGAAAGGCACAAATGTTGTCGAGGGTAATCTGGACGGCCAAAACGTCCGGGCCAACCACCAATAAATCATCAGCATATGCCAGAACAGCGACTTTCACGTCGCCTACTTGAAGCCCCAAATTGTGGTCGATTTGGGCGAGCAGTTCGTCCATAATGATGTTAAACAGAACTGGTGATAGAGGATCATCCTGCTTTACCCCTCTGCGCATCGGTATGTGTCCGGTAGATGATTGAGCACATCTGACATTTGTGCTACAATCCGCATACTGCCCCTCGATCATGCGGATTGTCCGGGCATCTACACCTACACGCCTCAGAGCTCTCGAGATAGAAGAGACTGACACAGAGTCAAAAGCCTTCTTCAAGTCGAGCGTACAGACGGTATAAGGCTTAGCCTTCGCTCGGTGCTCTTTAATGAGGGTGTGGAGTAGCATAGTATTAGCCAAGCATCCGTCAATCTTCCGGATCCCTTTCTGCGCTAGGTTGAGACTTAAAAGGCTAAGGCGACGGGCCATGATCTTGTTAAAAGTGCGAAGGAGGAGAGAGGCAATTGTGATAGGCCGCCAGTTTTTAACCAGAAGGTGGTCGCCTGATTTAGGGATCAGAGTAGTGCGACACTCCTTCAATCGTTTAGGAACGACCCCGGTTAGTAAAATACCGTTAAACAGAACAGAAAGGGCTACCGGATTCATAGCCCTTATCTGTTTAATATTGAGCCCATCTGGGCCGGCTGCACTAGGTCTTAAGCTGGCAATTACCTCTTTTATTTCCTCAATCGACACTGGGGAGTAGGACTTATCCTCCCCATAGTCTACCACAGTGACTGGATGTTCATCAGGTGGTGACTCGGACCCAAAAATGTCGCGATAGGCAGTCTCAACCTCTTCGATCGCGGGGTTAATCGCAGGGGCCTCCAGGGGTGACCCACTGTACAGGGAAGCGACCAGCTTCCTCTTGTCTCTCAAGTACAAATCTTGCGTGAGTTTGTACGCTGCGGCCCGGGTGTTATGGGCCGCAGAACCCTTCTTTGCTTTCCTCCTGGAGTTAGTGGCGGGAGCGACGCTGGCGGTGTTGACATTTCCGCTAGCAGGAGGGCAGGTGGCGCGGTGAGAGGGGCGTGGACCTTTAGATGTTGAAGGACGCAACATATCCAGTAAGGCTAAAAGCGCATCAGGGCAACCCGACAGTAGTTATAAATTTAGTGAGCAAAGATAATCTCTCACGGGATCCTGCTCACTAATGCCCAAAGGGCCTGGAGAAGCTGGGTCAACCGCCAGGGTTGCCGCGGTTTCAGCCACACCTCCGATATGATCGTCGATGCCTGTGTTACCGAACCTTTGGGATAAATTCCCAGGGTGTTCGTCAGGCATCGATGAGCGATCGTCCAAAAACGATAGAGAGTCGTGAAAGACATCTCTACTGTTTGGAGGACTAGAGGGAGGAGTTTTAAACTCATCCTCCTGGTCTTGCTCCGCTTTGATCCTCGCCACAAGATCTTTGTGGGCCACTTGCTTCCTCCTGCTTTTAATGGACTCTAAGGAGCGGCCCATCTTATCAGCCAAGTAGTTGTTAATTTGATGCTTAAGGCCTTTAAAGGCCGCCTCATGCGACGCTAAGAGCTCGGACTCGAGCTGCGTCCATGGCTTTCTGCGTCGTCCCGTATTGGCCTCTAACTCCATGGAGGCATTATAAGCAACGGGGTGTGCCCGTCTACGGTGTTGTTGTAGACCGGCGGCGGTCGGGTATCCCTTTCCGCACTCTGGACAAGTAGGAACATAGTCCGCTCCTCTGCATCTATACTTGAGGTGGTGTTGAATGCGTTTTTCATCCTTCAACACAGAACCGCAAGTGCATCGCACACCAGTCATGTTAGAGTTAACTGGGTGCCCTGCCACGGATATTTAGCAGGGGCGGCCAAGCTACCGCTGTGATATCCTCGAGGAAGAGTAGGTGTGCTGAGGAAGTACACTAGCTCCCAGCACTTTGGAGTGAAAATAATTATACTGCTCCTACTCTTAGGATTGAACCTTGCCGATCAGAGTCCTCTCACACCAACAAAGATGGGTCGGCAATGATCTTAAAAGAAAGCTTGCTGAAAGCTAGCAAAACAAGTGGCGATGGAACGCCTAGAAGAGCTGGTTTGCCTCCAGGTTCTTCTCTTCTATTTATGATAGATAGTGGTCCTTAGCCGACAGGGGAGGCTTATAGCTCGTAACGGGATTCTTGCAAGGGACACCTGGCCTGCCACTGATCGTTGCCCGAGGTCACCGCGGGGAGGTGGTTCGTCTATCTACCTTAAGCAGCGCTAGTTGTGCGCAGGTCCTAACAAGGGCAAGATACGCGTATTCAATAAACTTTAACCAAATAAACTGATACACTGTTAACTCTCTTCAAATGTAAAATAATTCACACAACTATGAAGCCAGCGCTCCGACCCCAGTAGAACTTCATTGGTTACGATATCGCCTGTGCGCATGCCTCTCTCGCAGAAAGCCCATACTTGCTGTATGGGCGAGATATAGAACTACCGTTTGACGAAATATTCAGACCTTTTAAGACTAAATATGATACTGACGAAAATTACATATCCGAGTTTATGCAGAGAATGAAAGTTGCTCATAATAAGGCTTTAGAACATCTTAGTAAAAGTACTGATAGAGTGCATAACGTTTTTAATCAGAAAACTGTTCCACATAATTTTAATGTCTGAGATAAAGTTTTACTTTTCGACCCCGCTACAAAAATTGGTTTACGCGCCAAATTGTCTAAAAAGTGGACAGGACCTTTCCGTATAAAAACGCGATTATTAAAGAAATATTTGGGAGAAAAAAGCAAAAAGTTCATGTTGATAGATTAAAACTTTGTTTGGCGAATGTGGAAAATTTACGTGAACAAATTACTAATGAAAATCCTGTTGAGGATGATAGTTTGAAATTTAATTCGCCAATAATTGTAAATGACGAACTTCCCAATATTCCTGTAATCTTACCATCTGATCCAAACCCTATCCATGATGTACTTTCTACTCAATCAGAAATCAGCGAGAGTGCGAGTCCAGAGACGCACTCATCTGCCTCTCTGTTAAGCTCCAGCTCTAGAACCAGAGGTACCAGCGACGCCACCGCAGGCGTCACCACGTTATCAAACGAGAAGCCACGGTCCAGTGACCAAGTACTCCTGGATTCGTCAAGATCGAGTGTAGCCATCATGTTAGCGCTCTTGTGTTTGTGCGCTTTGATGACGACCGCCAACACCGAAATCATAGGTTATGATTGTCAAGAGTGTCCAGAGTGTCAGAGTGCTCAAATTCTGTATTTGTTTGTCCTGTGTTGTGTAAACTATACATCATATATTTATAATAAATAGTGTTAAACTCAATAGAAGACTGGTTGTGATTCTTGAGGAAAGTGTACCTATCCAAACTACCCTAGTGTTATGTGTGTGTTTGTCATTCGTTGACACTCAGATGACTTCGAGACCCACCAACCGCTGATGACTCCTGAGCAGCCTGCCATCATCTACAGCTGTTAAGGTTGGTTGAAGTTAAAGTACATTTTCCCTTGTTGTTAATATCCGATATCCCTTCGTCTGTCATTTTCGAGATTGTTCGTTAAAACGTTAGAACTATTTTTGGGAGTGTTCTCTCTAATATTAGTTAGGCTCCGCGCGAATTAAGGCAGTTGTGTCCTGTTTTTCGCGTGTTACTGCCAAAGTGGCTTTTGTACAGCCACATACATTGGCCACTATTAAAATATTTTATCATAATATTTTTACGCCAATGCAATATTTTGACATATCGAACATTCAGGAGTTCGCTATACTAGTGATGCCAACATATAACCATAAAAAGTTACTCATTTTTGCCGGCCCCGGCCGGTAAACACATGGTTTCCGGACGATTTTTAGTTATGTAATACTGCTAATGCCGGACGGTGGCGCGAAAATATAAATAAATTCCTACTTCCTATTGTGAAATATTTAAGGTTAGAATAAGAATTGTTTTCTATAAACGTTAAATTAAAAACCTTGTTAAAAATATTGGCTGGTAGCACAAACTCTGTTTTTGGGTGTTCTAAGAGCACGGTTTTAACATGTTAGAGATAGCTAAAACACCCAAAAACACTGCTCTTAAAACAGGCAAAAACAGAGCTTGTGCTACCAGCCTCTGTTTTTTAAAACAAATAATACATTTCAATATTTTTTTTTTTTAATTCTGGCTTCCTGGCGGACCAACTGCTAAGGTCATATGCCGCCATTACGCCCTGATCCTGCGTTTTAGATCTTAGAGTCAACAGCAACGCGGGTTTCTCGGGACGGTCACCCATCCAAATACTCCCCGAGCGCAACGTTGCTTAACTAATAATACATTTCAATATTACTAACCATACTGTTCTACTAGTATGATCTGCTAAAATTGATAAAATGTTTTGCAGTAAAACCTGTTGTATCGTACTGATAACTCCGAATATTTGTGTAATATAATACGAAAACTAAAATAGATATAACTCAAACCACAAATTCTGAAATACTCATTCATTTCATGTATATATACATCGTGAAATGTCATTATGAATGTGAGCTGTCAATCTTGATATTCATTTTTGCGCTGAGTGTACGACAAAGCACAGTGTAAAATGATCATTTCGCAAAGTTGGTGCAACTTCAAATTTAAATTTTTTTATTCATTTAAATGAAGGCACAAGTAGTGCGTCATGCTCTCTGTACATTCATCTTTTTGATATGTAGAATGAAAAGAATGTGAAATCTATAAAACAAACAAATTTGAATTGAAATGCAGCAGATCAAGATATAAAAATTTCGGGTCCGAATTTCTCAAAAATGCCGGGCACGAGTTTTTATAAAAAATTCTGTATATTTAAGAATATGGTCTTCTATAACATATAATTTTTTTATCCAATTTAAATTTTATGTATTATAGAGAACCATATTCTTAAATATGTAAAGCATTTAAATTTAGATGTATATATAAGGCTTTACTTTATTTAAATAAATAACAATAATAATATTGAATGTAGAAATAAAATATAATATAGAATATGGAAGATGTGTACACTTTTAAGTTTGAAAGAAGAATGAAAATAAATTAATAGTTGACAGAAACGTAAACATAAACAATAGAGTAATACTTAGAAGTAACTTGGAGACGAAATAATGTAACGTCGTCAAACTACTTGATAGCGACGCAACATTACTCCCCCCTCAAGAAAAGAAAATAGAGGAAAAAGAAAGGACAATAAAAATGTTGTGCTCAACATCTAAAATGTTAAATTTAATGTGTGAAAGATAAGAATGAAGAGATAGTGAACAATACATTGGATAAATATAATCCAGAAACGAAGAAACTAAAAGAATGATAATTTCAACGGAAAAAGTTAAGTAAAAATTGCTGAAAGGGGTTATTGAGAAGGGATGAAATTATCAAGAATTAATTAAAACATTACTGAAAGAATTTAAGAAATATTAGTAGCACTAGATTGGCTTTAAACTAAATGTCACACAACACAACATTGATATTGATAAAAATGGAAAGGAAATAGCAAGAAAAAGCACGTAACACATGAAGTAATGTAGTGTTTGGTGATGGTCAAAATGTGTAGCAAAAGTAATAATAGTAATAATAGTAATAAAAAAATTGTCTAATCAAGTAAGTCTGATTAGTTGATTGTGTTAGCGTACGTGTAAGTGAATAAATGAATGTGTTACGTGTTGAAAGAAAAGAAATAGAAAAATAGTTATAGTTACATTAGACACTTAACAAAATAATATAAATTAAAATGTTCATATTTCTTGAAAGATGGGTAGACTGGCAGAGTTGGAAAGACTGGTAGAATTGGAGAGACTGGTAGAAGTGAGTAGACTGGTAGAAGCGGGTCGACTGGTAGAAGTGGGAAGACTGGTAGAAGTGGGTAGACTTGAAGAATATCAGGAAACGTTGGGCACTTTGTTAAGCACTGTGACACTGAATTATGATTTTTTTCTTTTTTTCGGGGGTCACCAATGTAAAGCATTTAAATTTAGATGTATATATAAGGCTTTACTTTATTTAAATAAATAACAATAATAATATTGAATGTAGAAATAAAATATAATATAGAATATGGAAGATGTGTACACTTGAAATGAAAATAAATTAATAGTTGACAGAAAAGTAAACATAAACAATAGAGTAATACTTAGAAGTAACTTGGAGACGAAATAATGTAACGTCGTCAAACTACTTGATAGCGACGCTACAAATACATACAAAATTAATCAAAATCATACTCGGCATTTTTGAGAAATTCAAGTCCATTTTTGAGCCGTGTTCCAGCAATTATTTGTACATAATCTGAATAATATTGTAGCGAGTACGGCCCTGTTCCGTTTCCAATATACCGGAATTGAGATTCTGGTGTGCAGCTATAATCCCTGTGGTTCAACAGTAGTGAAAAGAACTGTGGACTGTTATTTCCACCAAACGTCACAGTGCTCGCGGGGATCAACGTGCAGATATCGACATGGCGCAGAAAAGTTTCGGGACGAAACATCCTTAAGGAGGGGGCAAGGTAGCGAGTACGGCCCTGTTCCGTCTGGAACAGTCGACATGTCTGCTGCACGATTCACCGCTGTCTCAGACGCAATAGACAAGTCCGTACCTGTTCGCTCTGCGTCATGCTTCTACCGTGTGCCAGAAGCTCTCGAATATTCTCGAATACATTGTTGCAGTATATAAAGGAGAGTTTCGGCCGGGAAGAGGCATTCTGTATTCGAAGTGTGAACAGTGCAAGTCGTTGCTAAATACTTTGTTGTGAATATAAATACGTGTTGAATATAAATATATGTCTTAGTAGTTGTACTACATTAGTTTCGTTTTAAATAAATATTTTGTTAGTGTTTTCATTACTCGTGTTTTATTTAATAATAAACTTCACCGAACCCGAAATTGTAATAAACGTTACAATTGGTGTCAGGTGTTAGGGTTGTGTTTTGTGAATTAAAAGTGCAATTTAAGTGCAAATAAGTAAAAATGGGTTCGAGAAAAGTAAATCTAAGTGATTTAAAAGTGACTCTCAAGAGAGAATTAGAAGAACGTGATCTGGATACTACAGGCAAGAAAAGTATACTGCAAGAGCGACTTCGTCAATTTTTGGTTGATGCCGGTGAAATAGCGGATACTTACGAATTCGAAATTCCGGGCGATTTGGACTCCATGTACAAAAAAATAGACGCCAAATTTGAAGAAAATTCCAGAAGCTTGGAAGCCAAATTAGAAGAAAATTCTAGAAGCTTGGAAAATAAATTAGAAGAAAATTCCAGAAGCTTGGAAACCAAATTAGAAGAAAATTCTAGAAGCTTGGAAAATAAATTAGAAGAAAATTCCAGAAGCTTGGAAACCAAATTAGAAGAAAATTCTAGATGCTTGGAAACAAGCTTGGAAACTAAATTGGAAGAAAATTCCAGAAGTTTGGAAGCTAAATTTGAAGAAAGTTCCAGAAGCTTGGAAACGAATTTAGAAACTAAATTTGAACAGAAGTTTGAAAAAATTGAAGAACATTCGAGAAATTTTGAAGAAAAATTTAAAGAAAAAATTAAAGAAATCGAAGCAAGATTGGCAACATTGAATCACGAACAGCCAAATGTCCAACAAATTCACGACTTGATTCAGAAAACTCCATCTAGTGACCAGCCATTAAATAACGAGAAAGTTGAATATTTAGTGACAGACGGGAAAGAATCACTGCGTAGATTCCACATGAAACCACCAGAATTTGATGGCAAGGTATCTTGGACTAATTATTACGCCCAATTCGAAGCTGCTGCAGTATCTAATGGGTGGTCATCATCTGAGAAGGCAACGGCCTTGATAATTGCGCTGCGTGGTGACGCAGTGGATATTTTGCAAACAATCCTTCCAGAAGAACGGCAGAACTATCATCAACTAGTTAAGCGCTTGGAAATGCGTTATGGACACGCACATATGCAGCAAGTGTATCACTTGCAGCTGAGAAATAGATGTCAGAAATCAAACGAGACTCTACAAGAATTTGAATCTGATATCGCTCGTCTAGTTCGCCTGGCATATCCTGACACCCCAGATAGTGTGTTGGAACGACTGGCTGTGCAAGGCTTCATTGATGGTCTCCGAGATAAAGAAACCAAGCGGGCCCTGATTCTGGCTAGTTCAAGTAACCTGTCCATTGCCTTGGCCAGCGCATTGGAATTCGAGGCGGCAGAACACGCTTCAAGACGGCAAGGCAATATTCGCACAATAGATGGCGTAGAGGAAAATCATAATGAATCTATGGAGGAAACAGCACGGCGTGTCATGACTGAGATGTTGCCAAAGAAGAGACAACTTCGATGTTGGAACTGCGGTGAGCTAGGGCATATGCGAAGCCGCTGCGGGGAACAAATGAAGAATAAGACAGCGGAAAACTAAAGCGGGTCGACGCAAGGGGGCTAACGTCGATCCATCATAAAGATGCCCTGAAGCTAACTGGACATGTCGCATCCCTACAACCTAGACTAAATAGCATCTTTGTGGATGGGTTGATCGACGGGAAACCACATACCTTGCTGATTGATACAGGTGCGACAAAAACCATCATTAGACCTGATACTCTCAAGAAACCGATGACGATTGAATCAACAAAATGGCGACTGCGCACAGCAACAGGAGCCGCGGCTACCATCCATGGCGAAGCAGACATTACCATTACCATCGGAAATACACGAATTAAACACCGTGCCCTGGTAGCTGACATTGAAGACGAATGTAGTCTCGGGATGGACATCATGAACGCAAATGGCGTCGAACTAAATTTAAAACGCGGAATACTAAAGATCAATGATGTAGAGATCGTTTAAATCCCCGAGGAGAAGACACAGTACGTCTGACCTTAGCTGAAGATACGGTCGTGTTAAATCGAAGTGAAATGATTGTGGATGCCCACCTGGAACATGAACTTCCAACAGGATGTACCATGATGTTAGAAGCTGGAAATCATAATGAAACGACTACTCGAGGAATACTGGTTGGAAAATCTCTCATACATACTGGAAAGGTAGTACCAGTTCGAGTAATGAATGTGAATTATTATCCAGTTACACTAAAGAAGGGTACTATCTTAGGACATTGTTCATCGGTAACTTCGATTAGCAGACGAACATCCGTTACACAAAATCCACCAAAGAAGCTTCCTGCAGAACTGACAAATCTACTGTCAACATCTTGCAAAGAATTAAACCAGGACCAGAATATCAGAATGAGAAATTTAACACCAGCTGTGGGACCAAGGGTAGAACCAACATAGTCCAGCATCAAATAAACACCGGCGATGCACGCCCCATTCGCAAAGTACCAAGACGATTACCACTGGCCAAGAGAGAGGAAACCGAGAAAATTATTCAAGACATGAATAAAGAAGGTGTCATCGAATCCTCAAGCAGTCCGTGGGTTTCACCAGTGGTGTTGGTAAAGAAGAAAGATGGGTCAACACGATTCTGCGTGGACTATCGTCAACTCAACAACGTGACGAAGAAGGATAGCTACCCGTTGCCCCGAATAGATGACACATTGGATACGCTGGCTGGGTCGAAAATATTCTCAACATTAGACTTGAAAAGTGGGTACTGGCAGGTTGGCATGGCACCAACGGATAAAGAGAAAACTGCGTTTTCTGTCGGTGCCGGACTGTGGCAATTTACAGTAATGCCATTCGGGCTCTGCAATGCCCCCGCCACGTTTGAAAGACTCATGGAAACGGTACTGCAAGGACTATCTTGGAAAACCTGTTTGGTGTACCTTGACGATATTATTGTGGTCGGAAGAACATTCGATGATCACATGAGGAATTTGGAGGAGGTATTCCTGAGACTACGAAGTTCTGGTTTGAAGCTTAGTCCAAAGAAATGTCATCTCTTCCGCAAAGAAGTGCAGTACCTGGGACATATTGTGTCCGGAAACGGAATAGCCGTTGACAATCAGAAGATCCGATCAGTAAAAGAATGGCCAGTACCAATTGACAAACATCAATTGCGAAGCTTTCTTGGTCTTTGCACGTACTACCGACGATACGTCTCTGGATTCGCATTGCCAAGCCACTGACACGACTCACGGAGGAAGGACGGAAATTTGTGTGGGAAGAAGACTGCCAAGACGCTTTCAACAACCTCAAGCGAGCCCTAACAACAGCACCAGTCCTGAGTTATCCTCTACCCAACGGGGACTTCATATTGGATACAGATGCCAGCAATGTCGGAATCGGCGCCGTCCTATCGCAAATTCAAGATGGAAAAGAGAAGGTCATTGGCTACTTCAGCAAAACTCTGTCGATGCCGGAGCGTAACTACTGCGTCACCAGGCGAGAATTATTGGCAGTAGTTAAAGCCGTTGAACACTTCTACAAATACCTGTATGGAAGGAAATTCCTGGTGAGGACTGATCATGCTGCGTTGAAGTGGCTGTTACAATTCAAGAATGCGGAAGGGTAGGTAGCAAGGTGGATCGAACGGCTACAGGAATATGACTTCGTCATCGAGCATAGGGCCGGAATTAGTCATTGTAACGCCGACGCATTTTCAAGACGACCATGCTCAGAAGACTGCAAACACTGTACCCGTGTGGAAGAGAAGTCCGCTCCAATCTTACGGACCACAGTGATAGACGACCATTGGCTGACCGAAGAAGTTGTGAAAGACCAAGAAGGCGATCCAGAATTGAAATACCTACTGGAATGGAAGAAAGAAGGCCGCAAACCAACTTGGCAAGAAGTTGCACGACACTCGAAAACCGTAAAATCGTACTGGGCGCAGTGGGACTCCATTGTTATAGAGAATGAACTACTGAAACGTATCCTGGAAAGTCCTGAGGCTACAGAGCAAACGATGCAGATCATAATCCCTAGGAAAAGAGTACCGGAGGTACTGAAGGAGATTCATGATGGAACTGCTGGAGGACACTTAGGAGTAACGAGGACAGTTCAGAAGCTGCGTGAGCGATTTTACTGGGTTAATTGTCGAGAGGACGTAAAGGAGTGGTGCAAGAAGTGCGTATTTTGTGCCGCAAGCAACGGACCGCAGAGACGTCGGAGAGCCCCAATGCGTCAATACAATGTTGGGAGCCCGTTTGAAAGAATCGCAATTGTCGTGGCCGGTCCATTTCCAGAATCCGACAAGGGAAATAAATACATCATAGTGGTCATGGACTACTTCAGCAAGTGGGTTGAAGCTTATGCCTTGCCAAATCAAGAAGCCGCTACGGTAGCAGAAGAACTTGTCAACCAGTGGAACTGCCGATTCGGGGTACCGTTGGAACTACACTCCGACCAAGGTAGAAATTTCGAGTCGTCTCTGTTCCAAGCAATCTGCGAGCTATTGAACATTCGCAAAACAAGAACAACTGCTCTACACCCACAGTCAGTTGGCATGGTCGAACGCATGAACAGAACCATCAATAGACACCTCTCCAAGGTTATCTCCGGCCACCAAAGAGACTGGGATTGTCATCTACCAATGTTCCTGTTAGCTTATCGATCATCCGTCCATGAAACAACAGGACAGACTCCGGCTAGCATTGTCTTTGGTCATGAACTGCGATTGCCCTGCGACTTGAAGTTCGGCAGCAAGCCAGGTGAAAATTTGGCTGGCGAAGATTTCGTCAACGAACTTCGGAAGAAGATGAACGACATCCATGAGCAAGTACGCTCCAACATCCAGAGCGCTAGTGACAGGATGAAAGACCAATATGATGTCAAGGCTGAGAATGGTGGATATCAAGCTGGGGATCTGGTTTGGCTATACAACCCACAGCGTCGCCGTGGAATGTCCCCAAAGCTACAAAACTCCTGGGAAGGTCCCTACGAGGTACTGAAGCGAATAAATGACGTCATCTATCGACTCCGGAAAAGGACTGGAGGAAAACCAAGAGTGATTCATTTCAATCGGTTGGCTCCTTTCGCCGGTGACAACAACGATGGCAACGCCAATGAATCTCAAGCTCGACGAATCAATGTACAAGATCCGGAAACCACCTTTGACGAGTTCATGGCTTCCTATTCTACGGGCCATAAAGTACGAAATGGTGTGACAAAAGAACATCAGGGTGACCTATTCAAAATGCCTACAGAATACTCATTAGCGCATTGTGTGGTCCAAGATCTACAGATGTCTCGAGGAATCGCCGTGGTTTTTAAGAAAAAGTTCGGCCAACTTGAAAAATTACGGCAACAACACCCATGTGTCGGCACAGTGCTACATATAGCCGACAAACAGTCGAGCCGAAACAGAAGCATTATTTACCTGGTGACTAAATATCTGTCCCACGAGAAACCAACTTATCGCGCCGTCTGGGACGCCCTATGTGATCTACGATCTCGATCAGGATATTTTAAAACTAGCTGTACCAAAGCTAGGCTGTGGCCTTGATGAATTGAGCTGGAGAATTATAAGAAACATGCTGGAAACTATTTTCCAATATACCGGAATTGAGATCCTGGTGTGTAGCTATAATCCCTGTGGTTCAACAGTAGTGAAAAGAACTGTGGACTGTTATTTCCACCAAACGTCACAGTGCTCGCGGGGATCAACGTGCAGATATCGACATGGCGCAGAAAAGTTTCGGGACGAAACATCCTTAAGGAGGGGGCAGTGTAGCGAGTACGGCCCTGTTCCGTCTGGAACAGTCGACATGTCTGCTGCACGATTCACTGCTGTCTCAGACGCAATAGACAAGTCCGTACCTGTTCGTTCTGCGTCATGCTTCTACCGTGTGCCAGAAGCTCTCGAATATTCTCGAATACATTGTTGCAGTATATAAAGGAGAGTTTCGGCCGGGAAGAGGCATTCTGTATTCGAAGTGTGAACAGTGCAAGTCGTTGCTAAATACTTTGTTGTGAATATAAATACGTGTTGAATATAAATATATGTCTTAGTAGTTGTACTACATTAGTTTCGTTTTAAATAAATATTTTGTTAGTGTTTTCATTACTCGTGTTTTATTTAATAATAAACTTCACCGAACCCGAAATTGTAATAAACGTTACAATATGTAGATTATTACTACACCTTGAAGTATTGACTTTAAAATTTTGTATAATTCAGTATACGTTTCATTCATAACAACAAAGATGTATTATTTGAAAGAGATCAGGTCAGATCAAGTGTTCTGCAGCTAACATAAGATTTAATTAAGCGGATGTTTCACCATAAGTAAATAAATACTTTAAAAATTTAAAATCTTTATCCAATAAGTTCGTTTAAAAATCTATACGTGGCTTAAGAACATTAAACATAAAATTTAATTTTGACATCGGCAAGTGGCTTACAACTATTTGTTGGAAACCTGAAATCTAACACCTGTTTGGCGTCATGGTAAGAAGCTAGCTTCTTGTACGAAATATCCTAAAATCGATTTTCCATTTAATGTAAAATTTTTAGTTAATTTTTTGTAGCTTTCCTATTTCGCATTATTATTAGATTTTTTATTAAAGCAACAGCATAAGCAAGATATTTGACCTGACGATTAATTTCAGTTTAACGTATTTGAAGTTATAATTTAGACGTTTCGCGAAATCTTGCTCTGTTAATGAAAAACAAAACATGAAATTCTTAAAAATTATTCAATTTATGTATAGAAAAAATTTTTTCATTTAAAAATAATTATTTAATTTAGTTTCCTTTAGACTATTTATTGAATCAGTTTTTAAGCAGCAAACGTCTCCCAATTAATAGAAAGAATAGCAAAAAATAAAATGTATTAGCAACATGGACAATTATTTGTCTTTTCGTTTTATTGAAAGAATAGCAATTTCTGACAATTGTTAGTCCAGTTTTTATAGTAATTAACTAAATCAATAAAATAATTATTTATGCAACCAGAGCTGAAAATGATACTTTAATGAGCAAGAATATTCCGACAGGCGACCTTTGGAAGCTTGAAAGCCCTTTAGAGTGTGTTGTATACACTTGTTTTGTACTATCATCAATGGAAATTATTCATTATTTGCTACATGAACGAAAAATATATTCATTTTCTGAACTCTTTTGCTGTTTGGAGATAGATAAAGATTTACTGATCCTTCTGATCATATTTTCCGATCCTTCTGATCATATTTTCCGATCTAGATCGACACAGAAGGATTTTCTAGTCCAAAAAGTGATCAAAACGGACTAACTTTCTTTTCGTATCTATGGGTATATAAATACTCAATATTTTCAAGCGACTTTTAAAACAGAAAAGCTCTCCAATATGATTTTAAATAATCGTAGAAAAAAAAATGTGTGTACCACGAACAGAAATTGTCCTTGCATGGTTGTTGTTCTCGACTGCGCCTCGATCAACAATCTTCATGCGCGTTTGGCAATAGACTACTTTCTACTACATTGTTAGTTGAAGATTTAGTTTGTACAATTTTTGTTTGAAACATTTCTCGTCGTGTATCGCTGTTTAAAATTATTTAACAAAATACATTTTTATATAGCGCATTTTATTTCTTTCAGACGATTTTGAACATGGGGAATCCTGTATACTTTTGTGCTTCATGCCACACTACACTCCGTTCTTTTTACATGTTTAAGAAAAAGTGTTTGGAGAACTGAATCATTTGAAGAATTACGTAAAACTATTAGAAGGAACGAACGATACCCAGAACCAGAGATTCAGTGAATTACAAATTAGAATAATTAAATGTGAACCAGAACAACTGACAACGCAAAAGAGCGATATACATTTAAATAGTACAGAAGAATTTGAAGATTCATTATTGCCGAACAGCGAAATAGAGGAAGATATGTACAATGAATTACAAATGGAAATAAATATTTGTAATCAGCTGGAAGCCCGTGCAAAAGAGGTGAAAGAAGTATCAATCTTATCGAATGAACAAAATGATCAGGAGATTGACAACATTGACATCAAAGAAGAATCGGTTTCCTCTGAATATATCACAGACAGAGAACTTTATCAACAATTTCTTAAGATAGAACCAGTATTGGATTGTATTCAAGATTTCGGTTCAAGTACAAGTACTAGTGATAATAACAGACCATTAAATAAGACAGCAACTACTTTAGACACCGACACAAGCAATAAAGGGTTTCAATGCACAGTTTGTAATACAATTTTTTCAACAAATAGATCTTTAAAAGAACATATTACATGTCACTCAGGTATTAAAGAATTTCAGTGTACAGTTTGTAATAAAAGATTTTCAACAAATAAATATTTGAAAGTACATATGAAATATCACTCAGGTAGTAGAGATTTTGAGTGTGCAGTTAGTAATAAAAGGTTTATTGGAAAGTGTCATTTGAGAGATCATATCAAAGTTCACTCAGGTAAAAAAGATTTTCAGTGTTTAATTTGTGATAAAAAGTTTGTACAAAATAATAATTTGAAACAACATTTGAAACATCACTTAAATATGAAAGATTTTGAATGTACAATCTGTAAGAAAAGGTTTATACGTAAAGATAAATTGGTTACGCATATAAAATGTCACTCAAATATTAAAGATTTTGAGTGCTCGATTAGTAGTAAAAAATTTGCAGAAAAAGGTACATTGAAAAGACATATTATGAAATGTCATTCAGTTATTAAAGAGTTTGAATGTACACTTTGTAATAAAACGTTTATAGAAAAATTTATTTAAAAATACATATGAAATGTCACTTAGGTATTAAAGATCATGAGTGCGCAATTTGTAATAAAAAGTTTGTAGAAAAGAGTCGTTTCACACAACATATGAGATGCCATTGAGGTATTATAGAATATCGTCATAAGTATACCGACAGGTAATACTATATTATTTAATGATTATATAATGCAGGCTACATTACACGAGGATGAAATTATATTCAAATCAAATACTATTCATAGTAGTAAATAGTAATGTTAGGAATAATAAAATATAAAATACAATATAACCATAGAGAGTATATAATGTAGGTTATATTATACGAGGATGAAATTGTTTAATCATCAACATTATATTCAAATCAAATACTATCCACAGTAGTAAATAGTAATGTTAGGAATAATAAAACACTTATTTTTATAAATAATAATTTGTATTGTGTAATAAATTACAATTGTTGCAATATAATTTTTAGTTTTCTTCTTGACAATGAGTAATATGTATTGTTGAGTTCTGGAGTGTAATTCGTAGGCTAAAGAGAAACCAAAAAATCGTATTAGCGAGTCTCTCAAACTTGATAAAAGAAAAATAAATAATAATAATAAATAATGAAATTTATTGTTAAAAAAAATTCTCATATAATACGGTTTACAACATTGGTACGTTCGATATAGTTATATACTAGTTGTTTATCAGGGGTATATCTTATGGGTAAATGTGTGTGTGTATTACAAGTTTGTATGTTACATTCTTCGGTTATTTGTATTTGTAAGTTAACGAGTGTCAGTTAGTTGTTTCTGCAAAAGCTACTTATTTTAAATATAGTGGCGATAAAGCTACAGAGGTCCTGGTTTTTTTTTATACTTTAGACTATTTAGTAGATTAGAGGAAGGGGTTCAAGGATTGGTGATTGAGAAGTGTTGTTCAAGAAGTAAGTTCTTATAGAGATGTAGCATGGACAATGCAGGTTTTCAATTTGGTTTAGATTGCAAATGTAGCATACGTCTGTTGGGAATATTTGGTATTTAATATGTTTGATGATTTGTTTATTTGAAATTCGTAATTGGGCCAATTATTTTTGGAAAATTTGCTCTGCAGTACTTATTTTGTTTTCAACTGATTCCCTTACATATCCTTCTGCAACACTTGACGTGCACTACCCCTTTATCAACTCACCATTCTGTATATCGGTTGTACACCATTTCATATTGTTGTCTTGACTGTTCGGGCAACAAACTTAAAGTTACCGTATTTGCCATCTCCAAAACTTCACTATGACTACAAAAATCTTAAAATATTTTCACATATTTTGAACCAGTGTTCGTATTTGGATGTTGATACTATTAGGTTATCTTTGTAGATTGCACTTATCTCTTCTGTGTCAATGTTTGTGATTTTTTATTTTGCCCGGATTTAGTTTTTCCCGACAGATATGATATTTTTCGTTTGTGTTGCCCAATTATATTCTATTTCGTTATTATCGTTTTTGTCTAACATGATGTCTGTTGAATATGAATTTTGGGTATCGCATGTCATACATAACATACTCTGAAGTTTTTTAAATCAATTAAGTGCATTATATTAGAATTAGTTGGATGTATTTTACGCCGGTTTTGCCTCTTTTTTCATCTAGTTCGGTATAGTTTTTTGGCAGTAAAGTATGCTTTTATTAAGTTTTGTTACTGTCGCTTTCTAGTGTGTCTAGTTGTTTATAAAATATAAATAAATATATCATCACGCCTTTTACCCATTACTGGGTGTAGTGTAAAGTGCGGTTACCGGCCGTCAAATCACGCCCCCAAAGCTGTTAGTGGAGGGGGAGCCATACGGGTAGATTTAATTTGGTGACAATTGTTTGTCGCCTGTGTGGATCGAACCAGGGTTCTCAAGATCCACAAGCCGACTCGATATCATTGAGCCACCTACCCCATATTTAGTTTAGTTATTTGAGGCCCTAAAATTTCAGCAGCGTATTAGGTAACAGAGTTTAGTACTGTTTTTTTAAAGTTTTTGTTTTTCGTGCCAAGAATTAAATTTCGCATTTTCAGAGGTTGACAGCATTCCAAGGTAACACAATTTTCTGACTAGTTCTATATCATTGTTTTTATATTTAAAGTTAGGTACTTTTGATTCGAGTCTCCCCAATGGAATATTAATTTGGTTTTTTATGTGTTTACCTGTAATACATTTTTGTCATTAGATTTTTCAGTGATATGTCAGTGAGGGAATAATCCTTCACTCAATAATTTCTGTGCTCAAAGAGCTAATATTATTTCATATCTGGGTAAATAGTCCCCCAAAATATATCTATCACAAATTAGAAGGTCGTGATTCATATTATGTGCTCAAAGAGCTGTTGTCTCAATCAAATCTGAGTAAATAGTCCCCAAGTATATCCATCGCAAGTTAGAATGTCGTGAATCTTCGCCCTTGTCATTATTGTTTTGCATTACTGCAGTAGAACTTGCGACGGCCAATTCTGACAGAATCGCAACTGAACAATAGCTGATCTTGGCCGGAACCAAGATGCTGTTCCTGGATAAAACGTCGTGTTTTATACAGGTAAGCGCCACCCTCGATCCTTGATTGAACTGCGATCAAAGATGCCATTTCCCTAAGCTAAACAGAAATCACAAAATATTTCGGGGAAAACAGTTGTTTATGTTACTCTTACTTGTTAGCATCGTCTTGGCGTGATCGAGGACAAAAGATCAGGTTTTGTATGTTTCAGAGTGAACTAACAATCTTTTCAGTCTCTCTTATTTGTCGTGAGCAATTCCCAAATACTCAAAGTGACTTGGCGTGGTGAAAGTCCTGTATGTTTATTCGTTCGTTGGATTCTTGTAGGAATTCTCACACATGGTGGTGATACGTCGGGTGCTCTGGTTCGTTTTCAATGCGATAGAAACAACTATAGTCTACATCGAGTGGAGGAGAAAGAAACGGAACAACAAACGTCTTAAATTTTGCCCCCTCTTATTTCTAAACCCTTTTGTATTTTTATCAAAAGTTTCCTCGCGCATGTAATTTATTCAAACTGCACTTATTACAATAATATGAATTAAATCAACGCGAGATCTACTTTTACAAAAATGTGATAGAACTTTACATATTGTCATGTATCGTCTTTGCAACCTAACTCCGAACAGGGTTGGTTTCCCTTTATTTTTAATGGGCAGTCGATGTATTGTGCATCTAGATGTTACTGAGGACATACGATGCTTTAACTGAATTGATTCTTCTAGTTCATCGCGTTCTACTTGATATGGTAAGAGTATTAATCTAGTTTCAACATTGTATGATAATTTTAGTTTGAGAAACACAAATTAATCGGCACGGCCCTGTTAACTACCCTCGGCTAGACACTTGACACTTGGCCTGCGACATTCCCGGGTGTTGGTTAACGTCTTTCAAATCTTGGTCGTTTGTATTAATTTATGATACTGCAGCTTTGTGTTTTGTTTACATTTGAAACCACTCGATTAATTTCGGCGTTCTAATAATTGTTTAAAAAAAAATTTGTCACTACACGCTTTTACTTTGTTATTCCAAAAAATTTAAATATACTTGAATCATTGTTAAACATGGAAAATTATAATCCAGTATAATTGGTGTACCGTCTCACATTAGTATTTTAAGTAAATAATTAACTTAGTTTGTAGATTCAAACTTGCTAAAATCTTCCAACGATTATAAATTATGAAATTTGAGGTTGTGAAATTGTATTTGAAGAAATATAGTTTTATGCATGTTTATAATCCTTCTAATTCTGCAACCGTACTATGGCATTCATTAACGAGTCGTCACTGGTTATTGAGAAATTTTAAATTTAGTTCACCATTTCAATCTAGTGGGAACGCACGCATCTCTCTAATATTCAAACACTGCTAAGCGAGCATATAGCTTTATGCAGACGCATAATCATGAAACACCATAAAATTAAAATACCTAAAATGGCGGATTTAGCAAAGATCCGAACCAAAATATAGTGGTTACAAATTCAATCTATTACTCAATAGATGGCGATTTAGTGGAATATTCATATTTTTTAAATTGTTTATTAGTAGGGAAATTTATATACCGCATTATTCAACACTCTAAAGCGCAACTGCTGCCTTTTTAAAACATTGCTTTAAGATTACCCTGTTTTATTAAATATCCTAAAATGACGAAATCATGTCAAGTGATGTCATTGACAAATTTTGTATCTCACACAAATGCAAATCAATTGTTGAGCTCTTACATTGACATTTAATAATGTTTTTGTTTACAGAACAACAAACAGATTCAGACATGTGTAATTAATGTAATGTTCCGTAATAACAATTCAGGTTTATGATGAAAAAAATCATGTTTCTAGTTTCAAAATATATTATCAGGTTAATTTTCATAACAATATTTGTTTAGAATGTTTAATATTATATTTGAATTAATTAACAGACATAAACCTGCTAAATTAATAAATTTTATTCTAATTTAATTTGATTTTCACAATAGTGTTAGTACGAATTATATCAGCAATACGAACCCAGGCTCATATAGTTAATTTATACAAAAAAATAGGTTGACTCGACCAAAGAAACAAAAGCAGCCGATCATCTATAATTACAGAAGTAAATAAGCGAGTTTTACGTAATACTGTAAAAACAAACCGGCGATCGAATACTAAATAAGTAACTACTTTGAGGAGAAGTTACATAGATATTTACAACAAAGAGAACTATTCGAAAAATAGGATAAAAGATCTATAAAGTAATATTTGATTCTATTCGCGGGACTCCATAATTCTCGTGCTGACTCACAAATGGTTCGTAGATCGCTAGTTGGACAGCTATGGTATAGAAGGTATTTTCTTCCGTGGAAACAAATATTGAAGTTGAAGCTAAGTGAATTCATGCAACTTTATTACTGAATTGTGCTATACTTTAATATGGAATATATGGGGCATACATATCATATTTGGTGAAGAACGTAAATATAAAAAAAATATTTTATTACTTTTCGGAATAACCCATTTATTTAAATTAACATTGGCTATTATAATTATTTAGCTCTAATTTTACGCATATATTTATTGGATTCATTATTCTTCTTGGCCACGTCTTGTCAAGATAATTAATAAAAAACAAAGTACAGATAATATGTACATCAGTTTTATTTAAATATATATTTACAATTAATTACTCTTCAATCTTCCACGTTTATCACCGAATATACATGACTTTCATAACTATCTACAAAGAACAAAGTCACATACCCCCTTAACCATTGACTTATTCCAACATGATCTCATATCCTATCGCTATTATGCACATATGCATCTTAGTCTAAACATTGTCGTATTATACTATGCCACATAACTTATAGTCTAAGGATGTTTACAAAATAGTTATACCCTTCAACAATTCTTAAACCTAGTAATTAATGACAACACCTCTTAATTCAAACCCTATACCGTTAATAGTCACACATTTTGGTTGTCAATATATTTTCATGCGACAATCTGAAATATTACTACAATGTCAGAGACAATAATTTTCTATTAAATAATCTGCATAAATGAAGTTAATTTCATAAAAATTTAAATTAGTTCACTATAGGTGGGTATATAATTAGAAATATAATTACTAAAATCTTTATTTTTAGTTTCTATAACTGCGCTGAAAAGGCACGTTTTAATTGCCTAAACTATATTTTCTTACATTGAAAAATAATTGTAAATAATTTTTTCTACGATTGCTATGAAAAGTTGACAACTACGCTCTCATTTGTCATCGTAAAGTTGTCGTTTTCTGTGGAGCATTCGAAAAATATCTTTTTTGCGCCTCTCCAATTGCAACGCGCGAAAAAGACGTTAAATGCGCGCATTTCCAATGACAACGTGTGAAAAAGATATTAAATGTGCGCTTATTTCAATAGTTACTAGGGATACAAACAAAATAGAAACTTGTCATATTGCCAGTTGACAGAACGAATTTATGTGTCTTTGTCTTACACTATTGCAGCTCTCGCCTTCGGCTCGCGCTGCAAATACCGTGTTCGAGTAACAAAGAATCACTTTACGCTCTTAATACACAAATAACTATATGTGAATCGTAAAATAATAGTTAACGAAATATTATGTAAATTAAATTTTGAGTATTCGATTTTATGTTTTTAAAAAGAATACTAAAATCTTTATTAATATTATAACTTTATTATAATTTGTATATGGTTACATATGAGTCACAGTACTTGACCGTGCAGAGTCTACGATACAAAGAGCGTGCTTATTCACTAAACTAGCCTATTTATACATTTCTCTTATCTTCTAAATATGCAACCTATGCTAGATGATATTATGACTAATGTAATGAAACAACAGGTTCAAGATACATAATTTACATTTATCTTATCTTCTAAATGTGCAACCTATGCTAGATGATGTTATGACTAATGTAATGAAACAACAGGTTCAAGATACATAATTCCTCCCCTTTTAGTTTTTTCATTATATTTGTTCTTGCATAGCTAGTTCACTTAGCTTTTTTCTTACTGTTTTTACCTTTCTTAATTTTCTTTCATTTCTATATAATTTTATTTTAGGTAATACATATTTTCTTAAAATATAACAACTTATTAATATAAATATTATAACATATATTATATAAGAGTGATGACTGCTATTTTCAATTTTGATTTCTTTTATTTTTATAATTTTCGGTTCATTTAATATAATATCGGAGATATTCTGTAATTTAGTATCATTAAATTTTGAACTTATTAATTCCTTCTCAAATGTTTTAAATTCAATTTCTTTATATTTTTGTAGAATTCTTTTAAATGTGAAATTATTTATTTGACATTCTTGGTTAATTTTTATCTTATAGATTTCTTGAATATTTCTTTTTATTTTTATTTCGTTACAGTTCATTTGAATTTCTTGCTTATTTGGACTAATCATAATTAGTTCATTTGTATTTTGAATTAATTCAAAAGTATTCTTTTTCTCAATATTATGGTATTTGCAATCATCATCCTTCTGCTTATCTAGTATATTTCCCATACATTTACTTATTTCTATAAATTGTGTAATACACCAGTATTTATTCTTAATATAACTACATTCGCTTATTTTATAAGTCTTATCTTGTGTGAAATATAATTGTTGAGGTTCACTCATTATTATGAATCTATCATTCTGAATCATTGGTAATGGGGTAAACTGGTTTAATTTGAAGGATTCTTGGGAGAAGGTTGGTATTGATATTATAAAGTATATTTCTCCGTTATAGTATTTACAATGGGTTTCTATTAGTTCGTTTAAATTCCAAATGTCGTTATTTTGAGTAGTTTGTTTTAAATTTTCATAAGATATTATACTAACGTCTAGTTTGTGTAATGAGCAAAAGGTTAAACTTGTTTCTATTTGTTTTGTTAATTCATTTAAATTCATTATTATTAATATTAATTTCTGAAATTTACTTTCCATATCTATTTGTAATTTCCAATCTAAATTTCCTTTTAAAGCCTGAATTATGTTCTCAATTTGATGTGTTAATTCTTTTTCATTGTGTCTAACATTTTCTAGTTGTGTACTAAATTTATTTGTCATATCTTTATTATGTTTAATGACTTCATCATTCTGTCCTTGTAGTATTTCCTGATTTGTTTTTAATTTATTAAACATTTCTTCATATCTTTGACTATCCGTAGAATCTAAATTTCCTGTTATTGATTTAACAATGGAGCCTAATCCGTTTATAAGTCCGCGTTTTTGTCTTTTATTAAATAGTTTTTGAATTTGATTATTTAAGTCTAAATAATTATAATTTAAAATATTAATGTATGTTTGGAATGTTTCATTATAGGGTTTTATATTCTTTAATAAATTATCTCTATTTGTTCTTAATTTTAGGAATTCTTCATAGATGGGATTTATGTTGTAGTTATAGTATATTAGTTGTTCACCAGTCTTGATTTTGCATTCACCTAATTCGGCAAGGTGGAATCCATTATTGTTCGAGATATCTTGAATTTGTCCTTGACATCTGAAATTTTTATTTAATTTTTAGTTGATTTATTTTTATATTTTTACTTCTGTTCTTTTTATCTAATATTTTAATTTTTCCTAATAGAGGGTTATAATTTTTAACTGAATATTTTCTGTATATTGGTTTCTTTATTTTATGAATAATTCTAGGATTCTGTTTAACATATACTTTATCTGTTAATTCTAAAGGATTGTCATTTTCTGTATTTCGTTTTAATTTTTCTCTTTCTATTCTATCTTTAATAATATGCTTAATTTTCCTTTGTTGTTCTTCATAATTTTCTCTTAATTTGGATTGGTCTGTTTTTATAAAAATGTTTTCATTTGATATTCCGTAAAGTATTTCAACTGGACTGAGTTGTGTTGTACTATGTTTTGTATTATTATACGCTAATGTAGCCATTCGTATTTTTTCTGACATTGCTATGTTTTTAGTGTCTGGTCTTAAGTGTAATATTCTCAATTGTTCTATTAATGTTGAGTGAAGTCTTTCCACTGCATTACTTTTAGGGTTATTAACACAAGTTATATGTAATTTAATTTTCTTTTTACTTAAGAGATCTTTCATTAATGTGTTATTAAATTCTGTACCATTGTCCATTATTATTTCCTTAGGTATTTTGTATGTTTCAAAGTATATTCTTAATTTATCTGTTATTTGTTTTGCGCTCTTATTTTCGACCTTGATAATCTGTGCGTGCTTGGAGAACTGATCTAATATCGTCAAGTAAGGTTCTTTATTTAGTGATAACAAGTCTATGTTTATCATTTCAAATGGTGTGCTTGGTGTTATTGTAAGATTGTCGGTTATTTTTATAGGTTTTCTTTCATATTTATTACATCGGCACGTTTCACAGTTGTTTATATATTCTTGAATGTCTTTATTCATGTTTGGCCAATAATATTTTTCTTTTAATTCTCTTATGGTGGCTAAAATTCCTCTATGATTTGTAAGGCCTGTGTGAAAGTCATGTATAATTTCTAATTGTTCCTCGTTATTTTCTACGTTGTTTACTAATTTTGTACACGCTATGATATTTATAGAATTTGGTTGGAAATTTTCTTGTAATATTTTTGAAACTTCTTTATCTAAATCTTTTTGAAATAAGGCTAAATATCTAATTTTTGGGGTTAGATAAGTTTTTATAAAATCTATAACATCTTGTTTAAAAGTTACTTTATTAAATTTACAAATAAGTCTTTGTTTTTTATTGTCAAAATATTTTTCTATTTTTATTTCAGTATCCCTGTCTACTTTATAAATTATTATTTGATTATCCGCTATATTAATTCTCTCATCTAAATATTTTATTCCTGCTATGGGATTCTCATTTGCGCTGTGTACCGTTTGGTTATCTTCTTCTTGATCTATATTATTTTGTTCGCTACTGTTTTCTGTTTCGTTATGGTTAACGTCGGGTAATGTGAAAACGTTTATTTCTATATTAGTATCTTCAAATATTTTATTTATCTTTTCTCTTACTTTTTCCCATTCTAATTTGTCTAAACCGCATCCTAATTTTGGGATGTTTATTATAGGTAGTTCATTTATAATCATGTAATCTCTTAATTCTTTTAAAGGTTTGTCCAAATTTTTTAATAATGGTTTATCAAAATGATTTATTTTTGTAATTAGGTGAAATATTATTTTATTATTTATTTTTTGAATAATGATATTTTTATTATTTCGTTCTTTGCAAAAGTCTTTGCACTCATATTTTAAATTTATTTGTTCCGCCAGACCTCGTGACATTTCGCAGTTTTTTGATATACAGTGTGCGATGGGATTTTGTTCTAATACGTCTCCTATTAAATTATTTAATTTAAATTTGGGTTTCTGTCTGGATAGTAGGTCTGCAACAACATTCTCTTTACCTTGTAAATAATTTATCTCAAAGTTATATTCACTCAATTCTATTTTCCATCTAATTAGTTTTTGATTCGGGTTTTTCATGTTGAATAACCAGATTAAAGGTTTATGATCTGTTTTTATGGTGAACTTCCGTCCTTAAATATATGGTCTAAAATTTCTAACTGCCCATACTATTGCTTTTAGTTCTTTTTCTATTGTACTGTAATTCTGTTCCGCTTTATTTAAAGTTTTAGAGGCATAACATATAGGTAATTCTTTATCGTCTGTTTTTTGTGCTAATATAGCGCCTATTGCAAAGTCGCTTGCGTCTGTAGTTAATATAAATTCTTTGTTAAAGTCTGGGTTTTGTAATATTGGGGATTTTATTAATGTGTTTTTACATTGTTCAAATGCGTTCTTATAATTTTCATCATCTTTATCTATTTTAACATTTTTTCTTAGACATTGTGTAAAAGGTTTTGTCAAGTTTGCGTAATTAGGTATGAATCGTCTATACCATCCTAAAGTTCCTAAGAATTGTTTTATTTCTTTTTGTGTTTTTGGTAAATTTAAATTTTTTATTGTCTCTATTTTCTTTTCATCTGTTGTTAGTCCGGTTTGATTAATTTTATATCCTAAAAATTTAACTTCTTGTTGTAAAAATTCTGACTTGTCTATTTGTATTTTTAAATTTGCTTGACGTAGTTTTTCGAATACTAGTCTTATATTTTTTAAATGTTCTTCTAAGTTTTTGCCAAATATTATAATGTCGTCCATATATACTAAACAGATTTTATTAATTAATTCGCCTAATGCTTCATTAATCATTCGTTGAAATGTGGCAGGTGCGTTTTTAAGTCCAAAAGGCATTCTAATGTATTCGTAGTGTCCAGAACTTGTGGAAAAAGCTGTTTTTTCTCTATCATTTTTATTCATTTTTATCTGGTGGAATCCTGAATGTAGGTCTAGGGTTGTAAAGTATTCGGAGGGTCCGATGTGATCGAATATCGTGTCAATGTTAGGTATTGGGTATTTATCATCTTTCGTTACTGAATTTAGTTTTCTGAAATCTATTACCATTCTAGTTTTTTGTTTTCCTGAAGCGTCTAATTTTTTTGGTACGATCCAAATAGGGGATGACCAGGGTGAAAATGATTTTTGTATTATTTTATTATCTAATAATTTTTTTACATGTTCTTCGATGTCTTTTTCGTAAATTTGTGGAAGTCGGTAATTTTTTGTGTATACCGGCGTTTCATTTGTTACGTGAATTTTGTGTTCTATGGTGGTAGTGCAGGTTAGATTTTCGTTTTCGTTTGGAAACAGATCTGTGTATGTGTTTATTAGTTTATCTAACTCTCTTTTTTCTATATTATCTAAGTGACTATTTCTAATTTGTATATTATTTGTTTCTGCTTTTAAATTTGTTAATTCTTCTAATTTATATATTTTATCGTCTAATTTTACTTTATTGTCTTTAAAGTTTGGTTGTATATTTAATATTTTAAATGCTTCTATTCCGAGTAATATATTATATGTTTTATGAAATTTATAAACATAACATTTTAAAGGTTTTTTATGAATTTTTATTATTGTATATTTATCGCAATTAGATTTTCCGTTTACTGTTTTAAAAGTTAATTTTTCGTTATATGTTTTTACTTTAAATTGTTTTACTAAATCCGGGTGTATAAAGTTTATTGAAGAGCCTGTATCGAACAGTATGACATATGGATTAATTTTTAATGCTGGTAAGTTCGTTGTTATAGAAGACATTACTACTGTATCGCTTCTATCTGTGTCTCTAAATCTAAAAAAGAATCTTCATAGATTTTCTTTTGTTTTTCTTTCTCTAATCTTTCGTTGTTTAACTCTTCGTCTATTTGTTTATGAAATTCTTGGTCCATATCGAAATCTATTTCGTCTAAGTCTACTTCTTCTATGTTATTATTTTGTCTGAGTGTTTGTGTAGACATTGGTTGTGTGATTCGTGTTTGTTGTGTCATAGGTTTTGGGTTAAATCGTTTTGTCTCATAATAATTTTTTATATTTTGTCTAGGTGCAAAATTTGGGTTAGTTCTCTGGTATTGAGGTGGTTGTTTGGGATTAAATGATGTTGATGGGAATGTTTGTGATGGGAACTTTTGTGGAGGTTGCCCATTGCCAAATTTTGGTCTTTCTACATTGTTTCTCAACATAGGTGATTGATTATACGTATTAATAAAGTTAAATTCATTTTTAATCATTAATTCTATTTGTTCCAAAGTTGTAGGGTTTTTAATAAGGAATGATCCTCTAACATGATTTGGTAGTAAAGATATAAATCTTTTTACTATAAATTTTTGGTTTTCATGAATTATTGCGTTCTTCTGATCTTGTGAATAATTAGTTAAGTGTATTTTTGATTTGTAAAGTGAAAATTTTTCAAGCATTATTTTCAAAGTTTGTTCTATTGATTTTGAAAATTTCGTATCCATGAGTTCTATCATCGTGTTTCTGATGTACTCTTGTCTACAAAGTTTGTGGTCAGATATAGTTTTAAATCTTCCCATTCTGCAAATTCGTTATTACTTGTAATTTCTATTGCTTGTTCAGTGAGTTTTAATTTTATCATGCTGAATGCAAACATTCGCTGATTTGCAGTGAGTTCTAGTGTATTAAAAATGTCCATAATCTTTGTGGCTTGTTTTATAAAATTATTTAATGTTTTAATATTTCCATTATAACATGGGATTGTTTTGAGATACATTTCTATTTCTTGTACAGTTGTGGTAGCCATTGTTATGCGATTTAATCTACTAGGTTTTAATTTAATTTTGATATATTTAGTTGTTGGTAACGGTGTTAAGGAATCGTCTGATTCTATTGATTCAGAGCTATCGCTTTCTGACATAAGTTGTATTATGTGTGTGATTGACCTGTGCCGGGTCTCGGTATTTTTGTTACTAGTCGTAGCTAGAAATACCCCTGTGTATTATAATATAAATGTTTTACAAACTTATAAAGAAATTCTTACATTTGTATCGTGATTGTGATTATGATGATTCTTGTGAACATCATCTTCTGTTGCGGCTTCTTTTTCGTAGTTTTCGTGTTGTCTAGTAGAGACAGCAAGTGCTTCTGATGAGTGACGTGTTTCGGAACAGCAAGTCTTCCTAGTGGATTGGTCGACGTGATCTCGGAACAGCACTCTGGAGTACGTGAATCTTGTAGACGAACGTTGTGCCTTTGCGGCCTGATGGGTCCTGTTCGACCGGTTTTCGTAGATTTTTGTAGGTTTTTGCTTGGTAAAGGATAAAAATCCACCACACAATTTTTTTTTTATTGTGTTTCGAAGCTATTAATCCTACCGACTGCGCCAATTAAATTTTGAGTATTCGATTTTATGTTTTTAAAAAGAATACTAAAATCTTTATTAATATTATAACTTTATTATAATTTGTATATGGTTACATATGAGTCACAGTACTTGACTGTGCAGAGTCTACGATACAAAGAGCGTGCTTATTCACTAAACTAGCCTATTTATACATTTCTCTTATCTTCTAAATATGCAACCTATGCTAGATGATATTATGACTAATGTAATGAAACAACAGGTTCAAGATACATAATTTACATTTATCTTATCTTCTAAATGTGCAACCTATGCTAGATGATGTTATGACTAATGTAATGAAACAACAGGTTCAAGATACATAATTTGTACATTAAATCATATTATTTCACTTTATAACAAATAGGTATTTAATGAAAAAATAAGTACCTTTAACTTATTTCAAAAGTTCGTAGCTCTTTTTAAAAGTAATATTCTATTATTTAAATTAATTTATATATATATATATATATATATATATATATATATATATATATATATATATATATATATACAGGGTGTTATATTTTAATAGACCCAGCAAATATCTCGCTTATTTATCAACTTAGCAATTTCTTTCATATAACATGATTTATACAGCAACATGTAAGCTAGTTGATGACGTATGTACATTCATGATATCATTTCCGGTTTATTAGTAATTATTATCAATTTTGAAATTTCAAATGGAACATTCTATATTTTTTTAAATGAAATGAAAAGTGCATCAAATTTGCTTTACAATCATGTAAAATAATCTTATATTACATTATTAAAAAGTAAAATGGCGGGCACTTTATTATACACCAAATCGTAAAGAGAGCCATGACTGTGGCTTGAAATAAAACAATTAACTAAAACAATTGTAATTATTATTATTAAACGAAATAATATTTTTTTGTCATAATAATAACGAAAATAAGAATAAAGAACACTTAATAACAACAAAATGATTTTATAACAAATATTCAAAATGACTCCCAGCCTCTTCAATACATTTTGCACAACGTTTTGAAACAGAATAAGTAGTCTTTTCTCTTTGGTCAGCAGATAAAGATTCAATTGCTGCTTCAATTTTATTATTCAGTCCGTTTAATGTGTTTACTGGTTCATTACAAACAAAATCTTTCACGTAGCTCCATACAAAAATCAAGTGGTCATATCGGAAGAAAATTTATTAATTTAGCAGGTTTATGTCTGTTGATTAATTTAAATATAATATTAAACATTCTAAAAAAATATTGTTATGAAAATTAACCTGATAATATATTTTGACACTCGAAACATTATTTTTTTCATCATATACTTAAATTGTTATTACGGAACATTACATTAATTACACATGTCTGAATCTGTTTGTTGTTCTGTAAAAAAAAAAACATTTTTAAATAGCAATGTGACAGCTCAACAGTTGATTTGCATTTGTGTGAGATAAAAAAATATGTCAATGACGTCACTTGACGTGAATATCGCCATTTTAGGATATTTAATAAAACAGGGTAATCATAAAGCAATGTTTTTGAAAGGCAGCAGTTGCGCTTTAGAGTGTTGAATAATGCGGTATATAAATTTTCCTACTAATAAACAATTTAAAAAATATGAATATTCCACTAAATCGCCATCTATTGGGTAATAGTTTGAATATGTAACCACTATATTTTGGTTCGGATCTTTGCTAAATCCGCCATTTTAGGCATTTTAATTTTATGGTGTTTCATGATTATGCATCTGCATAAAGCTATGTGCTCGCTAAGCAGTGTTTGAATATTACAGAGATGAATACCTACCCAATCTAGTTAGCATTGTACTTTCCGCTTGGGAATATTTGATAAAACGGTAGGAATATAATATCTTTTGTGTAGCTGTTTTCAGCCAACTCCTGTCATTCTTGGAGGTTACATAGTGTTTGATTAACTTTAACTACGGTTTGGGGAAATAATACAAGCGTGTGTATTTCGATAATTTACATTTGCCTAGTTGAATATCTAATTAATATAATTTTGTGTCAGTGCGTGAATTAAAAAAAATGTATAATTTGATTAATATTTGTTTTGCGTGTTTGAATCATAACAAGTATTTAAAACCAGTCACCAACAAGACACATGAAATAAATACACAAGTTAAATATGCTCTACCAGAACTTGTAAGTTAATAATTATTTTGATATAGATTTAACTATTGTTTTATATAAGTTAGGTTAGGTTAACTTAACTTAGGTAAGCATGTGTTTTCTATGAAACGGATTATTAAACAAACGTTAAAAGTAAATACTAGATACAGTATTTTATAAGGAGTATTCAAATTGTTCAGCAATAAATTTTGAACATTTTAGGCCCGTTTAATTATTTTTCTTCTGTCGTTAACATAATTGCAGGTATAATTAGTAAGCAAGCTCCGGTAATTTTATTTCTCTGTTTCTGAAAATGTTGAAAAAAAGTAAATGTAGATCTGACCAATCACAGGAGAGCTGGAAAATTCTATATAAAATAGTGGAAGGGGTATTTGCACGCGTTTTAAAATTATACATACATAAAAAATTAAAAAAAAATTCAATTCATAGACAATATTTTTATATTATATTTCAAAACAATGTATATATATATATATATATATATATAATATATTGATTGATTGATTCAATATAATAAAAAAAAATATTTATTATTTCAACACAAACAGTACAGCGTGTTTACAGTACAAGCTACTGACAGAATCTAACTTCTAACTACACATGTTCTTGATAATATGCAGAAATTACCTTACTCAGCAATGTCTCTCAAGTTTCACCGTGAGAGACAAGTCTGATGCAATGAACTTGAAAGATTGTGAAATACAGGGCTGGACTCCTATATTACTCCTCCACCCTTAAGAAGAAAAGCTAACTCTGAGGGAGTGTTGCTTTTATGTAATTTGGTTTAATTCTATATCATTATGATTATTTGTGTTTTTGGAGAGATAAGTTCTGCATTTACAAAAGTTTCTTAAACTACAACATATAATAACAATAATAATAATTATTATAAAAGTGTACAATATTATATAATGAGTTTGATTATTAATATTATAAATTGAATCCAAACGAATTTCCTTTTGTTTTTCTATATTAAAATTTGAAATATTCTGAATTTTATTCTCTAAATGTTTTATTTGTAAGTTTGTTACATTTTGATTTAAATCAATTAAATTGCCAAAGTTATTGGATACTTCTATTTGATTATTTATTTCACACATTTCGGTGACATAAATTCCTTTAAGAGTTTTTATTTAAAAATTTTTATTACAAGTAAATTTAACCTGTTGTTCGTTTGGAAAGTATAAGTATTTAATTTTTGAGTTTTTTATATTTATTATTGAGTTTATTTGTGATAATTTTGAATATTGGCAGTGTTCGAATTCTTTATAACAGACAATATTTTCTAGACATTTACTATACTCATTATTTTCAACTATACAGTAATATTCCTTATCATCTAGTTTCGTACATTTATTAATGGATCTAACTCTACAATTATTTCTTGAATACAATCCATTTACAATATTTATAGTCTCATATGTGTTATGTAATTTTGTCGGGATAGGTGTGACTTGTATTAGGTTCTCTACTCTTGTGTTTGCAGGTATTTCAATAAGGATTGTTAGTTTTAAGTTATTATAAGTGCAATAGGTCTTTAGTATGTCGTTGTTCTGAATGTTGTTTAGTACAAGTGAAAGTAGTTGTTTATTTTCGATTTTGTTTATTTCTCTGAGGAACAGTTCGTGGTTAATTACGCCAAAGTATAGAACGTTTAATTTACAGAATGTGAATGTCTCTTCAAGTTGGACTAAAGTAAAATAAATATCTTGTGCTACTTGTATAAATTCGTTAATAATATTCTGAAATTTTATTGTTGTTAGTTCGTCCCACATTACTATAACGTGTTCGTTTATTATTTGAATTTTTTTCATTTAAAGCATTATTATTTTCATTAATCAATTTTATTTTGTCATTGAATTAGGCTGTGATATTATTATTTATTTGGATAAGTGTGTTAATTTTAACGGATGTGATTTTCTGATTATTCTCAACATTAGTAAGTATTTGATCGTAACGTTCCTTATCTGAATCGTCGAGATTGCCGGTTATACTTTTAATTATTGAGCCAAGACCGTTGATCAATCCACGTTTTTTGCGATGTAGGTTAAGTAGTTGAATTTTTTCATGAATGTGATTTAATAAGGAATTTAATATGTTACGGTTATTAATTACACTATTATCAATCTTATAGAGATCTAGTTTTGAATAAAATGCGTTGATGTTTCCTTCAAGTATTTCGGATTGTTTGAATAGTTCTTCTAGGGGAATTTTGACAATTATGGTTTGAGTGTTTACCTGTATGTGTGCAAGGCCGAGTTCGAGAATATTGATGCCAGGGTTTTGGTCATCTTTTGTTATTAATGTAATTCCGAAGGGAATTAATCTGAAACAGTAACACGGGGTTTCTTTAGTTGTGTTAACTTTTTTTATTTTTATCATCGATTATTTGTCCGCGTTCATGTACAACTGCTTTTACGTTAATTTTCTTAAATTTAGGTTTCTCAATCTTGCCTGTGTTTCGTTTGTGGATTTTTACGTGTACTTGTTCCGGGATATTAATTTGTTTATTTAGAGGTTGAGCGTATTTTAATTTAGCCTTATTAATATTTTGCTTAACTTGTTGATTTATTTCTTTTAGTATTTCGGTATGTTTAAGCACATAATCTTCAACAACAATTTTTTCGGGTTTTACGTTTAAATTTATTTCTATGCCGTATATAATTTCGATTGGGGTTCGTTTTGTAGTAGCATGAATACTGTTGTTGTACGCAATTAATGCGTAGTTTAAGCGTTCTTTAAGTTTGAGGGATTTTATTATCGGATTTTGATTTATAATACGCATATGTTCAATTAGAGACGAGTGGAATCGCTCTACTATTCCATTGCTTTTCGGGTTGTCTACTGAAGTGTAATGAATTTTTATATTTCGTAATTCTAGGTAATTTTGGATCACTTTGTTAATGAACTCTAAACCGTTATCAGATATAATTTTTATTGGAATAGTGAAATGTGTAAAGTATTTTATTAATTTTCCTAAAATAGTGATCGCGTTTTTATCTTTTACAACGTAGGCCATGGCGAATTTTGAAAATGCGTCAACAATAGTAAGGATTTTGGTTTGTTCTAGAGAAAGCAAGTCTATGTGTAATATTTCGAAAGGCTTCTCCGCTGTTGGGGTTAGGATATTAGGGATCTGGATGGGATTCCGTTCATATTTATTCGCGAGACATATATCACATTTATTAATAAAATTTTGTACGTCTTTCGACATGTTCGGCCAGTAATATTGTAGTTTTAGTTTGTTGTAGGTTTCAGTGATACCACGGTGGTTAGTTTTACCCTCATGGTAATTTCGTATGATAAGTTGTTGTTCTTCTACGTTTTCTATATCTTTAACCATGTTTTTACAGCATATTAGTCTATAACTTCCTTTTTGAAAGTATACTTGTAATACGGAATTGAAATATTTTTTGAAATTTTCGGGTATCAGACAGTAGTACGTTATTCCGGGTTGAAGATAATTTTTTATGAATTGTGTGATATTTGGGTTTGAGTTTTGTTTATTTAAATAAAAATAAATGCGTTGGATTTTATTTTCGAAAATTTTTTCTGTTTTAACATTATTTTTGCCATTGGTTTCTTTTACGACTACTTGGTTGCGACAAGTGTTAATACTTGAGTCTAAATAGGTTAGTCCGTTTACGGGGCTTTCTTCGTCTGAATGTATCGTTTCGTTTTCGGATTCCGATCCTACTTCGGCTATTTCGGATTCATTATCAGTATTCAAATTTAATTCTAAATTTTCGGGCTTATCGTACACGTTAAAAATAATTGAGGTGTTAGCGAATAATTCTTGGATTAGATTTTCGATTTTTATCCAAGGTATTTTGTCATGTCCTGTACAAATACGTGGTAAGTCGAGTTGGTTGATGTCATTTTGGATACAATATTCTAGTAATTTATTCAGGCATTTCTTAACATATAGCAGGGTTGGTTTCCTTTGATTATAAATTTCCTTCGTTATTAAATGTAAAATTGTTCGGGGTGCTTTTTGAATATAAATTTTGTTATCTACGTTAAATAATTTTGATACAGGGTAATTTTGTTTTACTTGCTTGGCGAATCCTTGTGACATATGTAGATCTTTTGAAACACAGTGTACTAATGGGTTGTCTGATTTAAAGATGTCTGCGTTATTATATCGAATTTCGAATTTTGGTTTTATTCGCGAGAGGGCGTCGGCGACGTAATTTTGGCAACCTTTTTTATATTCGATTACATAATTGAATTCTTCTAATTTGAGGCGCCTTTTAATAAGTTTTTGATTTGGTTCCTTTAGTGAATTTAGCCAAACGAGAGGGCGGTGATCGGTGATAATTTTGAATTTTCGACCTAAAAGGTATGGGCGGAATTGTTTGGTTGCCCAGACAATTGCTAGCAGTTCTTTTTCGATAACAGAATAGTTGATTTCGTGAGAATTAACTGTCCGTGAGATGTAAGAGATGGGGAGATCTTTGTTGTTTCCGTCGCGTTGAGAAAGTACAGCGCCGATTGCGTAATTACTAGCGTCGGTCGTTAATATGAAATCTTTGTTGAAGTCAGGATATTGGAGGATGGGGTTGTTTGATAAAAGGGTTTTGCATTTCTCGAAACATTCCGTATAATTTTTATTAGTTATGTCTATTTTATTTCCTTTTTTCAAGCAATTTGTAAGCGGTTTTGTTATTTTAGAAAAGTTATCTATAAAACGACGGTAATAACCGAGTAGCCCAAGAAAGGATTTTATTTCTTTAGGTGATTTTGGTATCGAAAATTTTTTTATCGCTTGTATTTTCGCGGGATTTGGTTTAATCTCTTCAGTAGTGATGATGTGGCCTAAATATGCTACTTCCTTACGTAGGAATTCGCATTTATCCAATTGAATTTTGAGATTTGCTTCGCGCAATTTTTTGAAAACTTTTTCAATATTTATTAAATGTTCTTCGAAAGATGTACCAAGAATAATAATATCGTCGAGATATACGAAGCATATCTTATTTATCAGATCTTTTAAAACAAAATTCATCAAGCGCTGAAAAGTAGCGGGGGCGTTCTTTAGCCCAAACGGCATGCGCTTAAATTCGTAGTGTCCGCTGTTGGTTGAGAAGGCGGTTTTAGGAATGTCTTCGGGATTGACTTCTATTTGGTGGAAGCCGGAAGTTAAGTCAATGGTTGTAAAATAATTAGATTTTCCGAGTTTGTCGAGGATGTCAGTTACGTCTGGGATAGGGAATTTGTCGTCAATTGTTTTGTCGTTGAGTTTACGGTAGTCTATCACAACGCGAAATTTCTGTTTACCCGATGCGTCAAGTTTTTTGGGGACTACCCAGATGGGGGACGACCAGGGGGAGTAAGAATGTTGAATTATGTCGTCGTTCAACATTTTTTCAATTTGTGTGTGTACCTCTTGTTTGTAGATTTCTGGGTACTTGTATTGTTTTGCGTGTATGGGAATGTTGTCGGTTGTTTTTATGTCATGTTTTATTTTATTTGTGAACGAAAGTTTTTGATTATCATCTAAAATGAGATCTCTGTATTTATTTAATGTTACGAACAGTCCTTTTTGTTCCGACTCGTTTAAATGATCGGTTCTGATGGCTTGCTTATTTATTTCTATATTAAATGTTTTATTTTGTTTTTGGTTTAAATATTGAAATTGATATTTATATTTATTTAGAAACGTTACATCACCTTTTTCAAAATTAAATTTAGTTTTAAGTAATTCGATGCCGGGTATGCCCAATAAAATATCAAAATCTTTATGAAAATTGAAAATGTAGCTTTTAATGTTTAATTTCTTAAATTGGAAATAGGTAAATTCAGTTCCGGACGATTTACCGTTACAAGTATAAATTGTAAAATATTCACGAAATTTTGTTGTGTCGGATTTAATTAATTTTGGATGTATGTAATTTTGAGTTGAGCCTGTATCTAAAAGTATTTTAAAATTATTAATTTGAATAAATGGAAGTTTACTAAAATTATTCGTTAAAGATTCGATTCTTGTGAATCGAGTTGGGGAAAATTTTGAGTGTCGATTTGTTCGATGTATTCATTTTCGTTTTCTGTATTATCATCAATTTGTTGTTTATCAGGGTATTCTTCAATTTCGGGATTTTCGAATTCATTATTTTCGAGATTTTGATTAAATAGTTCCTCGAATACGAAGTTTTGTTGTGGCTGATTTTGTTGGAAATAATTTTGTGGACGGACTGGTCGAGTTTGTGTACTCATGGGGGTTGGATTCATGAATTGTGTGTTTCGGATATTTGCTCGTGGGGCGAATGGTTCAGGTTGGTACACTTGTTGTGTTCTTTGAGGTGTTGGAAATTTTTGCATCGGAGATTGATATTTTTGATATGTGGGTTGTGATTTTTGTTGAGCAGGAAGGTTAAAGTTATATGATGTGGGTTTATAAATTGGTTTAGATTTATTTAAATTTAAATTTTGGTGTTGGGTTTCTTGTAAATATTGGAAGTCATTTGTAAGGAGGTTTTCAATTTCTTCTAGAGAAGAAGGATTGCGAGTAGCGAGGTTGTTTCTGTAAGGATCTTTACAATTTGAAATGAACGAGTGTACGGCTATGGATTGAATAAAAGCAATTATGCCTTCTTTTGCGTCAGGCACAAGATTGCACAAGTTAATTTTTGCTACTGCACGATCGTAATGTTTTTGAATTTCTTTCAAATATTCGAATGTTGTAAGTTTTCCTTGTTGGAGTTTAACCATGTTACATGCGATAGTTGGAGCCTGCTGTTTATCATCGTATTTTGCAATAAGAAATTCGCGGAGCTCTTTTCATGTATCGAATTTATGATCGTTTATTAATTCTTCTGCGCGATCTGTTAGTTTCGTTTTAATTTGGAATAATATTAATTTTACTTGGATTGCGTTAGGATGCAAGCTATTAATTAGTTCAATTATTTCATCTGTTTGAGTTATGAAACGCGTAAGTGATTTAGGATTACCGTTATATTTAGGTATAGCGCTAACTAAATCGTTAATTGTTTGTTGGTTTTTTAGGGGTTCTACGGCGATTTGTGCCGTGCGCTGACCCGGAAGTCCTGTTTCAGGCATTGTATCAATGTTAATATTTAAATTATTTAATACTTCGAGTAAAGAATCCAGGTTTGGATTGGAATTGTGTCAGTGAATTTGTGTGTACAGTGATTATGACAATTATATAAATAAACTTACAATAATAGTATTACTTCTTTAATCATTGAGGTTGTTGTCTTCTTTCCGATGTTCGCTCGGCAGATTGGAAGACAGGGACGGATCCGCTCTACTGGGGAAGTTGATGCCGGTTCCTTCGTTGTTGAGAATTCTGGTTCACGCTGGAGAGTGGGATGATGCTCTGACTATGACGACGGCTTCAGGCCTCTCGGACTGCTTGTGTGATGAGATTTTTGATGTTGGAAATAATGTCTTTCGTAATAACTTATGGCACTAGCTTTGCTGGCTTTTATAAAGTTAGTTTCTTCGGGAGGCGATTATTTGATTATGTTTGGATCGCGAATTAACAGTAGAAACTTACTATCGATATTGTTTAACGAATTGAATTCTTGCAGAATTTTCGATATATTGATATTTCACGATCATACCGACTGCGCCAAATATATTGATTGATTGATTCAATATAATAAAAAAAATTATTTATTATTTCAACACAAACAGTACAGCGTGTTTACAGTACAAGCTACTGACAGAATCTAACTTCTAACTACACATGTTCTTGATAATATGCTGAAATTACCTTACTCAGCAATGTCTCTCATGTTTCACCGTGAGAGACAAGTCTGATGCAATGAACTTGAAAGATTGTGAAATACAGGGCTGGACTCCTATATTACTTATATATATATATATATATATATACCCGGTGTAACACGAAAAGTGAAACATAGGCGTTTAACATGGCAAATCAGTTTTTCCGTGCGCATTGCTTCCCTAATTATTTTAGGAAAAAATGTTTCAAATAAATGTTGTAAAGCATAAAATTCTTCCGAATCAATAAACAATATTCATTTTGACTACTTCGTAACTGCAGAAATTAAATTTAAAAATTCACGTAATTTCAATTTAATAGTATTAGCCATGGAATTAAAAACAAGAGATGAACAAATGCGTAACGTTTTATACGTCAAATTATTAGTATTTATTTTGACAAACTGTGATATATCAATATTAGAGTTTATTATTATCAAAAGTGAATAATTATTCAGATGAAAAAAAGTTGCAAATAATTAAATGGCATTATTCTGGCCATAGTTGACGACTAATTCGTGACTATATTAGCGCTATTTGGCAGCATCATGATATTCCTAGTACGGCAACTATTCAAAGGTTTATAATGTTTGAAAAGACAGGAACACTAAATTTCAAGAAAGAAATAAATGAAAGAACTTATAACAATGAAGAAAATATTCTTGCTTTAATAGAACTGGAGCCAACAATGAGTGTGCGGGAAATTTCCAGAGAACTAAATATAAATTTTATGACAGTGCATAGAATTCTCAAAAAACATAAATACATTCCTTTTAAATTTCAAAACCACCAAAATATTTTGGAACGAGATTTTGAACTGCGTGCCTCATTCTGTGAAATAATGATAGAGAAAACAAATTTTGGTAATAGATAATTTTTAAGTAGTATTTTATTCACAGATGAATGCACATTTCCCATGAATGGCGAGCCAAAATCGAGGACACAATATCGTCATTCTGTCAATGTGTGGGCAGGACTTTTTGGTGATAAAATCATTGGCCCATTCTTCATCCAAGGAATAAATTCAACATCATATTTGAATTTATTAATTAATGCTGTTGGACCACAAATTGTTAAAACAAACAAAGAAAATGTGTGGTTCCAGCATGATGGCTGCCCTGCACATAGCACTAGAGAAGTTGTGGAATATCTAAACCATGTATTTCCTGAAAGCTGGATAGGACGAAATGGACCAGTTAACTGGCCAGCACGGTCGCCAGATTTAAATCCGTGCGATTTTTTTATGGGGTCATTTAAAATCTTATGTTTATAAAAAAATATACCAGAATTTAGAAGAACTTAAAAATGCTATATTACAAGAATGCCAGAAAATAAATAAACGACAATTAAGGAATGCTCGAGAAAGCTTCTACAACAGATTAGGTTATTATTTAGTTCAAAACGGTGGACTATTTGAACATCTAATTTAACAATTTAAGAATATTTAGTTTGTTGATGTTTTTATTGAATTTAATTTATGTTACATTAATTAATTTGTTAAATATTTATAACAACCTACCTTAAATATTTTGTCGAGTTTATTATTTTATTATTCTTAAATAATAAATCTAAAAAATATTTTGCCTTATTATTATTAAATTTTTGGCTAAACTTGACTTGGGGGCCAAACCTGAAGTTGGCTGCAGAACAAGCTGCTTCTGGCTTGAATTCAGGAGTACCAACTTAACGTCAAACGCCGGGCAATTTGAAATGCGAAGTATATTTATCATAAAAATGCGTTCTGTACTAGGTTTGGCATGGTTAGGGGTGTTTTTTTTTACTAACGAAACGAAATTTTGTTTGTAATAAAATTCGAGTACATCTGTTTAAAAATATATTTATCATAAAAATGTGTTCTGTACTAGGTTTGGCATGGTTAGGGGTGTTTTTTTAACTAACGAAACGAAATTTTGTTTGTAATAAAATTCGGGTACATCTGTTTAAAAATATATATCATAAAAATGCGTTCTGTACTAGGTTTGGCATGGTTAGGGGTGTTTTTTTACTAACGAAACGAAATTTTGTTTGTAATAAAATTCGAGTACATCTGTTTAAAAATATATATCATAAAAATGCGTTCTGTACTAGGTTTGGCATGGTTAGGGGTGTTTTTTTTTACTAACGAAACAAAATTTTTTGTCATATGACTTGACTGAACGTACAGGAATGATAATTTTTCTGTCATAAAATTTAACTTTAAAACAAAATTTTGTTTGTAATAAAATTCGAGTACATGGTTTAAGAAACTAACCAAACCAACGAAACGTACTTGTTTTGTCATAAAATTCGAGTATATTTAAAAAAAAACTAACCTAACTAACGAAATATACTTCGCATTTCAAATTGCCCGGCTTTTGACGTTAAGTTGGTACTCCTGAATTCAAGCCAGAAGCAGCTTGTTCTGCAGCCAACTTCAGGTTTGGCCCACAAGTCAAGTTTTACCAAATTTTTATTTAGAAAATAAATATTTAGTACGTAAAAATGATTTTGACAATTTATTCTGACATTGACGTATAAAACGTTACGCATTTGTTCATCTCTTATTTTTAATTCCATGGCTATTACTATTAAATTGAAATTACGTGAATTTTCAAACTTAATTACTGCAGTTATGATGTAGTCAAAATGAATTTTGTTTATTGATCCGGATGTAGAATTTTATGCTTTATAACATTTATTTGAAACATTTTATCCTAAAATAATTAGGAAAGCAATGCGCACGGAAAAACTGATTTACCATGTTAAACGCCTATGTTTCACTTTTCGTGTTACACCCGGTATATATGCGGTGGCAGAACGCTCCTTATGGGGCAACGCTGCTTCATTCGAAGCTCTCTAGATTCTTTTTAACTGGGGGATCATCCCTTTTTCTTCTTTTATTTTATCTTCTCACTTATGCTCCTCCATAATTCTCTATTTCCTGCCTTTTCTTTCCAATTTTGGACTCTTGCAATTTTCAAGTCTTCTGTCACTTCCTTCATCCACGTAGATCTTGGTCTTCCTCTCCTTCTTCTTCCAGGACCCCATTCTAATATACTATGGATCATATTGTCTTCATCAGCCCTCCATGTATGTGCTAGCCATTTTACTCTCTGCTGTTTGATCTTGCTTACTATGTCCTCTCCATCCATTTCTTTTAGTATTTCGCTGTTCATTTTTCGTCTGTATTCATTTTCATTGATTTTGACTGGTCCCAATATAGTTCTCAATATTTTTCTGTCTATTATTCTCATTTCAAAACAATAAAAATTTAAATTAAATAAGACAATTTTATTTGATATAATTAAAAAATTTAAAATTTTACTTACAGTTTTATTTCAGTTATATATACTAAATTAATTTATTCTATTTTATCAAAAAAGTGGCGTTTTGTAGTTAGGATATGTGTACAAAAAAACTATCTTTTACCTGCCTTATGTAAAATAAAATAATTAATACATAAATGAGGACGTTTCTACATTAAGAGTTGACCCCATTATCAAATCATAACTGAATATAAAAATTGTTAAATGAACAATGAAAAACAAATAATCGTAAAATAAAAAAAATCATCGGATTTTTCAACAGTAAATTAAACATAATCTGGAAAGCAACACATCCGTTGTAAGATTTGTATCTTTCAGATATTAAAAAATACAATGAGAGATCAGTTTCTAGGCGACATTTTAAGATCTTATCTAGGAATATCATACAAGAAATATATGTGTAATTCTGACTTTAGAATCACAGTTTTCATGTATTTTCTAATCATCTTTACGTACTGTAGTCCTAAAATGTATTGAAAACTTGTAAACGCTTCAATTGAACAAAATACATGCACCATCAGAGTTGTAATAGTATATTACATAACGAGAATTGTAACAAGCCCATTACGTGCGAGTGAAAAAGTTGCGCACGAGCCTTGAAAAACAAGACATGAAATTCTTAAAAATTATTAAATTTTTTTTCATTTAAAAATAATTATTTAATTTAGTTTCCTTTAGACTATTTATTGAATCAGTTTTTAAGCAGCAATCGTCTCCCAATTAATGAAAAGAATAGCAAAAAATAAAATTAATAACTTTTACACAGAATTTAGAAGATATTAATTAGATTTTTATGATGGAATTGGTTTCACTACGTATTAGCAACATGGACAATTATTTGTCTTTTCGTTTTATTGAAAGAATAGCTATTTCTGACAATTGTTAATCCAATTTTTATAGTAATTAATCAAATCAATAAAATAATTATTTATGGAACCAGAGTTGAAAATAATACTTTAATGAGTAAGAATATTCCGGCAGGCGACCTTTGGAAGCTTGAAAGCCCTTTAGAGTGTGTTGTTTACACTTGTTTTGTACTATCATCAATGGCAAATTATTCATTATTTTCTACATGAACGAAAAATACATTCATTTTCTGAACTCTTTTTGCACTTCAGAGATAGGTAAAGATTTACCGATCCTTCTGATCATATTTTCCGATCTAGATCGGCACAGAAGGATTTTCTAGTCCAAAAAGTGATCAAAACGTACTAACTTTCTTTTCGTATCCATGGATATATAAATACTCAATATTTTCAAGCGACTTTCAAAACAGAAAAACTGTCCTAAATGATTTTAAATAATCGTAGAAAAAAATGTGTGTACCACGAACAGAAAGTGTCCTTGCATGGTTGTTGTTCTCGACTGCGCCTCGATCAACAATCTTCATGCGCGTTTGGCAATAGACTACTTTCTACTTCATTGTTAGTTGAGATTTAGTTTCTATAATTTTTGTTTGAAACATTTCTCGTCGTGTATCATTGTTTGAAATTATTTAACAAAATACATTTTTATACAGCGCATTTTATTTCTTTCAGACGATTTTGAACATGGGGAATCCTGTATACATTTGTACTTCATGCCACACTACACTTCGTTCTTTTTACATGTTTAAGAAAAAGTGTTTGGAGAACTATAACCAGTTGAAGAATTATATAAAACTATTAGAAGGATCGAACGATACCCGGAACCAGAGATTCTGTGAATTACAAATTAGAATAATTAAATGTGAACCAGAACAACTGACAAAGCAAAAGAGCGATATTCATTTAAATACTACAGAAGAATTTGAAGATTCATTATTGCCGACCAGCGAAACAGAGGAAGATATATACAATGAATTACAAATGGAAATAAATATTGATAATCACCGAGAAATCCGTGAAAAAGAGGTGAAAGAAGTATCAACCTCATCGAATGTACAAAATGATCAGGAGATTGATGTAGAAGCCAACATTGACATCAAAGAAGAATCGGTTTCCTCTGAATATATCACAGACAGAGAACTTTATCAACAATTTGTTAAGATAGAACCAGTATTGGATTGTATTCAAGATTTCGGTCCAAGTACAAGTACTAGTGATAAAAATAGATCATTAAATAAGACAGCAACTACTTTAGACACCGACACAAGCAATAAAGAGTCTCAATGCACAGTTTGTAATAAAAGATTTTCAACAAATAAATATTTGAAAGTACATATGAAATATCACACAGATATTAGAAATTTTGAGTGTACAGTTTGTAAGAAAAAGTTTATTGAAAGGTGGCATTTGAAAGTTCATCTCAAACTTCACTTAGGTAAAAAAGATTTTCAATGTTTAATTTGTGGTAAAAAGTTTGCACAAAATAGTGATTTGAAACGACATTTGAAACATCACTTAGATATTAAAGATTTTGAATGTACAATTTGTAATAAAAGGTTTATACGTAAAGATAAATTGGTTACGCATATAAAATGTCACTCAAATATTAAAGATTTGGAGTGCTCGATTTGTGGTAAAAAATTTGCTGAAAAAAGTACATTGAAAATACATATGAAATATCATGCAGGTATTAAAGAGTTTAAGTGCACAATTTGTAATAAAACGTTTATAGAAAAGTCTAATTTAAAAATACATATGAAATCTCACTTAGGTATTAAAGATCATGAGTGCGCAATTTGTAATAAAAAGTTTGTTCAAAAGGGTAATTTAGCGAAACATATGAAAATATGTTATTGAGTTTTGTAAAATATTATTTTAAAATACAATATAACTATAGAGAGTATATAATGTAGGTTATATTATACGAGGATGAAATTGTTTAATCATCAACATTATATTCAAATCAAATACTATCCACAGTAGTAAATAGTAATGTTAGGAATAATAAAACACTTATTTTTATAAATAATAATTTGTATTGTGTAATAAATTACAATTGTAGCAATATAATTTTTAGTTTTCTTCTTGACAATGAGTAATATGTATTGTTGAGTTCTGGAGTGTAATTCGTAGGCTAAAGAGAAACCAAAAATTCGTATTAGCGAGTCTCTCAAACTTGATAGAAGAAAAATAAATAATAATAATAAATAAATAAATTTATTGTTTAAGAAAATTTCTCATATAATAGAGTTTACAACATTGGTACGTTCGATATAGTTATATACTAGTTGTTTATCAGGGGTATAATCTTATGGGTAAATGTGTGTGTGTATTACAAATTTGTATGTTACATTCTTCGGTTATTTGTATTTGTAAGTTAACGAGTGTCAGTTAGTTGTTTAATGGGGTAGGTGGCTCAGTGGTATCGAGTCGGCCTGTGGATCTTGAGAACCCTGGTTCGATCCCCATAGGCGACAAACAATTTTCACCAAATTAAAAATCTACCCCTGTGGCTTCCGCTCCACTAACAGTTTTGGGGGGCGTGATTTGACGGCTGGTAACCGCACTTCACGCGAAGAAATATATCACATACCGAGATCTGCTTAGGCAGAGTGCCACACCCAGTAATGGGTAAAAGGCGTGATGATATATTATTATTAGTTAGTTGTTTCTGCAAAAGCTTCTTATTTTAAATATAGTGGTGATAAAGCTACAAAGGTCCTGGTTTTTAAATAGTTTAAACAGTTGATTAGAGGAAGGGGTTCAAGGATTGGTGATTGAGAAGTGTTGTTCAAGAAGTCAGTTCTGCATGGACAATGCAGGAATATATGGTCCAGGTTATCAATTTGGTTTAGATTGTAGATGTAGCATACGCCTGTTGGGGATATTTGGTATTTAATATGTTTGATGATTTGTTTATTTGACATTCGGAATTTGGCCAATTATTTTTGGAAAATTTGCTCTGCAGTACTTATTTTGTTTCCAACACTTCACGTGAACTACCTCTTTATTAACGCACCATTCTTTATATTGGTTGTACGCTATTTCATATTGTTTCCTTGACTGTTCGGGCAACAAATTTAAAGTTACCGTATTTGCCATCTACAAAACTTCAGTAGGACTACAAAAATCTTTAAATATTTTCACATATTTTGAACCAGTGTTCGTATTTGGATGTTGATACTATTAGGTTATCTTTGTAGATTGCACTTATTTCTTCTGTGTCAATGTTTGTGATTTTTTGTTTTGACCGAATTTAGTTTTTCCCGACAGATTATGATATTTTTCGTTTGTGATGTCCAATTATATTCTATTTCGTTATTATCGTTTTTGTCTAATATGATGTTGAATATGATTTTTGGGTTACGCATATCATACATACTCTGAAAATTAGTTGAATGTGTTTTACGCCGGTTTTGCCTCTTATTATCTAGTTCGATATAGTTTTTTGGCAGTAAAGTATGCTTTTATTAAGTCTTGTTACTGTCGCTTCTAGTATTTTTAGTTGTTTATAAAATATAAATAAATATATCATCACGCCTTTTACCCATTACTGGGTGTAGCGTATAGTGCGGTTACCAGCTGTAAAATCACGGCCCCCAAAGCTATTAGTTGGGGGGGAGCCATACGGGTAGATTTAATTTGGTGAAAATTGTTTGTCGCCTGTGTGGATCGAACCAGGGTTCTCAAGATCCACAAGCCGACTCGATATCACTGAGCCACCTACCCCATATTTAGTTTAGTTATTTGCGGCCCTATAATTTCAGCAGCATATTAGGTAGCAGAGTTTAGTACTGTTTTTTTCAGTTTTTGTATTTCGTGCCAAGAATTAAATTTCGTATTTCCAGAGGATGACATCATTATTCCAAAGTAACACAATTAGTTCTATATCATTGTTTTTATATTCAAAGTTAGGTACTTTTGATTTGAGTTTTCCCCAATAGAATATTAATTTGGTTTTTATGTGTTTACCTGTAATACATTTTTGTCACGATATTTTTCTAAAGTTGTGAGTTTTAAGTTTATGTCCACTGACGAGTTTCCAAGCAGAACTATGTCATTGGTATCGGCTATCATGATCAAATCAGTACGATCATTTATACTAATTCCTCGTAAGTTAGAATTGCGCAGATAGTTTTCTAAATCATTTATCATATTTCCGTTTCGTCTTAGTACGGCTGTGCTAACTCTGACGTAATATCTTTTTTACATTTCTTGCTACGATTGTGCTTGCCCTGATTCCAGGGAGCCATGGCTCCAGGGCCCCCGATGATTAGGGGCCCCGTCCAGCGGATATCTTTTTATCAAATTTACATCACTATTTTTAATATTTATTATACTAATTATATTCATATTATAATTTATAAAATATGTAATTTTGAAATCCTACAATTTATAGTAGAGACAAAAACAACTCAGACGTATAGACATAAGATATTTTGGTGTCGTAGTGTCGCATACATTTTCTGCCACATTTACCTACAACCAACGTACGTACGTTAATAGTTATTTACGAACTAAGTGCGGGAAGACGATGTTCCCGCATGAGCGCATTTTTGAAGCATGAGCGACTGCAAGGACCGAGTGTCGTTAATGGCGCGAATGAGCGAAAGACGTCTTCACGCACGTAGTTTGTATAATATTTTTTGTCCGAATACTGGTATTTATTAAAAAAAATACATCTTCAATTTCAATTTGTGCGAGTACACCAGAATCTGCAAATTAAAAAACAATGTTGATCAATTGCAAACCAAGCTGCTCCAGGAACTTCGATTTCTAATTGTCAAAATTTTACTATAAATGTTTATAACAACAATTGTAGATCTTCCCAATCTGAAATTATTGTTTATAGTTCAAATATCAAACCAAACCTAAAATAGATTAATTAATGTAAGCATTTTGTGTTGTTATATATAATCTTACTTTTCCATTGAACTAAGTTGTTATACTCCGCAATAAGTGGATTTTTTTTAAAAAAACAAAGTTCAGTTTAAAAAGTAGCGAGGAGGGGGCTCAATGATTAATTTGGTTTCAAGTTCCCGATTGCCTTAATCTGACCCTGCCTGATTCGCTTACCGGTTTATTCTTACCGTATGTTTAGTATTAGTTTGTTATTATTCCGGGTCATTACATTTTATTTATATTTAATTTACTTAGTGCCTGGTGTAGTTGAGTTAAGAAAATAAAAATAAGTAAATTCAGAGCTATTCAGTTTCACCTCCCTAGTTCTAGTTAGCGTTGCTGTCCGAGTTATACCATCGATACCGACTGCGTCAGGATTCTCTTAAATTTTATCAGGACTAACGCTGCCACGGCAATAACAAAAATAGCAAAACTCGCTCGTCAAAAATCAGTGTCGGACGAACAGATGTCTTCTCGAATACAATCTGTTGTCAGAATCAGCTCTGGCTTTAGATTGCTGTTTTGTCTCCAAAATAGTTTTTTTTTACTCAATTTTGAGCGACTAAACTCAGCTAATACTCTTGACTTAATTAAGACTTTAACAGTCGTTTTATAATTCAGCAAGTCTACAATTCTACTTAATATCAAATATAAAAATAAATCTGTTGGAATCGAACCGAAATTCTCGCGCCGACTGGCGGCACGCATCGACTGCGCCATGTATGCTTGCAGTTGATAAAATGCTGTGCGACGATAGTAAGTGTACTTTGAACAATTTATTATATAAGTAGAAACTATCAAACTCCAAGGTAATTTCTAAAAAGTAATTTTCGTAATTTCATTAGTATTTTAAGTAAATAATTAACTTAGTTTATTTAAAGCATATGATCTGGGGATAATGATTTGAATTTAAATTCAAACTTGCTAAAATCTTCCAACGATTATAAATGATGAAATTTGAGGTTGTGAAATTGTATTTGAAGAAATATAATTTTATGCATGTTTATAATCCTTCTAATTCTGCAACCGTACTATGGAATTCTTTAACGAGTCGTTCCTGGTTATTGAGAAGTTTTAAATTTAGTTCACCATTTCAATCTCTACTTAGCATTATACTTTCCGCTTGGGAATATTTGATAAAACGGTAGGAACATAATATCTTTTGTGTAACTGTTTTCAGCCAACTCCTGTCATTCTTGGAGGTTACATAGTTTTTGATTAACTTTAACTACGGTTTGGGGAAATAATACAAGCGTGTGTATTTCGATAATTTACATTTGCCTAGTAGAATATCTAATTAATATAATTGTGTGTCAGTGCGTGAATTAAAGAAAAAATGTATAATTTGATGAATATTTGTTTTGTGTGTTTAAATCATAACAAGTATTTAAAACCAGTCACCAACAAGACACATGAAATAAATACACAAGTTAAATATGCTCTACCAGAACTTGTAAGTTAATAATTATTTTGATGTAGATTTAACTATTGTTTTATATAAGTTGGTTAACTTAACTTAGGTAAACATGTGTTTTCTATGAAACGGATTATTAAACAAACGTTAAAAGTAAATACTAGATACAGTGTTTTATAAGGAGTATACAAATTGTTCAGCAATAAATTTTGAATATTTTAGGCCCGTTTAATTATTTTTCGTCTGTCGTTAACATAATTGCAGGTATATTTAGTAAGCAAGCTCCGGTAATTTTATTTCTCTGTTCCTGAAAATTTTGAGAAAAATGAAATAAATGTAGATCTGACCAATCACAGGAAACCTGGAAAATTCTATATAAAATAGTGGAAGGGGTATTTGCGCGCGTTTTAAAATTATACATACATAAAAAATTTAAAAAAAATTCAATTCATAGACAATATTTTTATATTATATTTCAAAACAATAAAAATTTAAATTAAATAAGACAATTTTATTTGATATGATTAAAAAATATAAAATTTTACTTATTTAAAAATCATTAGTATAAAATTCGCCGAGTATTTGTAGCTCAAGTGGTAGAGCAGTCACCTAGCGAGTGAAAGGTTCTGGGTTCAAATCCCGGCGAATGCTCATGATTAAAAAAAAATATTAATTTATGTTCTGTTTTATTTTATCATTCATCTTATAATCTGTAAATTCTTACTTCCTTTTGTGAAATATTTAAGGTTAGAATAAGAATTATTTTCTATAAACGTTAAATTAAAAATCTTGTTAAAAATATTGGCTGGTAGCACAAACTCTATTTTTGGGTGTTCTAAGAGCACGGTTTTAACATGTTAACTATCTAGCTAAAACACCCAAAAACACTGCTCTTAAAACAGACAAAAACAGAGCTTGTGCTACCAGCCTCTGTTTTTTAAAACAAATAATACATTTCAATATTACTAACCATACTGTTCTACTAGTATGATCTGCTAATATTGATAAAATGTTTTGCAGTAAAACCTGTTGTATCGTACTGATAACTCCGAATATTAGTGTAATATAATACGAAAATTAAAATAGATATATCTCAAACCACAAATTCTGAAATACTCATTCATTTCATGTATATATACATCGTGAAATGTCATTATGAATGACAGCTGTCAATCTTGATATTCATTTTTGCGCTAAGTGTACGACAAAGCATACATCAATTGTGTAAAATGATTATTTCGTAAGTTAGTGCAACTTCAAATTTCAAAAAAATATTTTATATATTTATCCTCATTTAAATGAAGGAACAAGTAGTGCGTCATAATCTCTGTACATTCATCATTTCACCAAAAGTCACTAGCGACTCGCAGCCAACTTCAGGTTTGTCCGTCAACTACGGTTTTACCCAATATTTTTCTGACCGCACCACTTTAAAAATTCTTTATAGGTCTTTTCATATAAAATTTTAGACTTCCTCGGCAAAAAGTCTTGTTCTGCCCTTTTTGCTTCATATTCAAGTACTTCTAGTACACTATATTTATTATTTTCACTCATCTTGGTTTAGATGAATGACAGTTACTATATTTTTCACTTTATTGTTTCTCATTTTGTTTCATTACTGTAGCAACTTATTTAAAGAATAGCCGACTGTGTTTTCTAATTTGATTCGAAATATAAATTTTGCTTCCAATAAATTAAGAAAATATTTTAAAAGAATTGATTCGGTTGTGCAAAAAACATTATATGTATTACGGGCGAAATATGTCTCGCCCACGATGCATTTAAAACCCTCCGCTTCGCGTCGGGTTTTTAACTTTGCTCCTCGGGACAGAATCTATATTATTTCACCCTTAATACATAAATAGCTATTAAATAATCGTAGAAAAAAATGTGTGTACCACGAACAGAAAGTGTCCTTGCATGGTTGTTGTTCTCGACTGCGCCTCGATCAACAATCTTCATGCGCGTTTGGCAATAGACTACTTTCTACTACATTGTGTGACGAAGTGCACGTACTGCCTTCGCACAACGCTACATCTGCCACAAGCCTCCGTAGCGCAGCGGACAGCGTGCTGACATTCGGCGCGTGAGATCGTCGGTTCGATCCCAGCAGCCGGCGATCGAAGATATATTTTATATTTAAGTTAAAATTGTAAAGACTTGCTTAATTGTAAAACGGCCGTTGAAGTCTTAATTAAATTAAGAGTGTTTGCTGAATTTTGTCGCTCAAAACTCAGTATAAAAGGCGGATTTTGAAGACAAATCGTCAGTTAGCCTGCAGTTAGCTTGCAGTCCGCATCTGAATCCGAGTCTGAAGCTAGTGCGAGAAGATATCCGACCGTCCGACCCCGAGTGTTACTGGTAAGCAAGTTTTGCTTTTTTTTACTGTGGCAGTGTAAGCCCTGACACAGTAGTTGTTTATTTTACGGTGATAGAGTTTGTCCTAACACCGCTGTTGTATTATTTTGCTTATTTGCTTTGTGTTTCTTATTACGGCTGTGCTTGACCTGACGTAGTATCTGTCTTACTTGCTTTCTGTCTTACTACGGCTACGCTTGCCCTGACGTAGTATCTGTCTTACTTGCTTTCTGTCTTACTACGGCTGCGCTTGCCCTGACGTAGTATCTGTCTTACTTGGTTTCCGTCTTACTAAGGCTGCGCTTGCCCTAACGTAGTATCTGTCTTACTACGGCTGCGCTTGCCCTGACGTAGTATTTGTCTTACTTGCTTTTTGTCTTACTACGGCTGCGCTCTTCCTGTCGTAGTATCTGTCTTACTTGCTTTCTGTCTTACTACGGCTGTGCTTGCCCTGACGTAGTATCTGTCTTACTTGGTTTCCGTCTTACTACGGCTGCGCTTGCCCTGACGTAGTGTCTGCTTTACTTCACCTTTTCTATCTTGCTGCGGCTGTGTCCGCCCTGACGCAGCACTTTATTCTTACCGATTTAGTCTTACCGATAGTTTAGTTTATAATTGGGTTCTAGTTTATGTCAATATTTAGTTAAAGTTAATTTATTTCTTCTTTTTTACTTAAAGCTGGGTGTAGTAATATTAAATAAAAATAAGTTAAGTTATTCGTGTGTGTCTCAATTTGAGAACCCTGGACACCCTCCACTCCGAGCTATCAGGACTCCCTTCCCTCATTCTAGCGAGCGTTGCTGTCCAACCGACACCGACGGCGCCCGAACATCCCGACAAGGCAGCAACAGCGAGGGAACGTGACGACTTTTTGGTACAAGACCAAAAAGTAGGAAGTAGCGGTGTCACAATTGTTAGTTGAAGATTTAGTTTCTACAATTTTTGTTTGAAACATTTCTCTTCGTGTACCACTGTTTGAAATTATTTAACAAAATACATTTTTATATAGCGCATTTTATTTCTTTTAGACGTTTTTGAACATGGGGAATCCTGTATACATTTGTACTTCATGCCACACTACACTCCGTTCTTTTTACATGTTTAAGAAAAAGTGTTTGGAGAACTATAATCAGTTGAAGAATTACATAAAACTATCACAGACAGAGAACTTTACCAACAATTTATTAAGATAGAACCAGTATTGGATTGTGTTCAAGATTTCGATCCAAGTACTAGTACTAGTGATAATAACAGACAATTAAATAAGACAGCAACTTCTTTAGACACCGACACAAACGATACAGATACTCAATGCACAGTTTGTGATAAAAACTTTTCAACAAAAAGATCTTTAAAAGAACATATTAAATATCACTCAGGTATTAAAAATGTTGAGTGTACAGTTTGTAATAAAACGTTTTCAACGAATAAATATTTGAGAATACATATGAAATATCACACAGGTATTAGAAATTTTGAGTGTACAGTTTGTAAGAAAAAGTTTATTGAAAGGTGGCATTTGAAAGTTCATCTCAAACTTCACTCAGGTAAAAAAGATTTTCAGTGTTTAATTTGTGGTAAAAAGTTTGTACAAAATAATAATTTGAAACATCACTTAGATATTAAAGATTTTGAATGTACAATTTGTAATAAAAGGTTTATACGTAAAGATAAATTGGGTACGCATATAAAATTACACTCAAATATTAAAGATTTGGAGTGCTCGATTTGTAGTATAAAATTTGCAGAAAAAAGTAAATTGAAAATACATATGAAATATCATGCAGGTATTAAAGAGTTTGAGTTCACACTTTGTAATAAAACGTTTACAGAAAAGTCTTATTTAAAAATACATATACCTAGGTATTAAAGATCATGAGTGCACAATTTGTAATAAAAAGTTTGTACAAAACGGTAATTTAACGAAACATATGAAAATATGTCATTGAGGTATTATAAAATATTATTTTAAAATACAATATAACTATAGAGAGAATATAATGTAGGTTATATTAACCGAGGATGAAATTTTTTAATCATCAACATTATATTTAAATCAAATTCTATCCATAGTTGTAAATAGTAATGTTAGGAATAATAAAATACTTAATTTTATAAATAATAATTTGTATTGTGTAATAAATTACAATTGTAGCAATATAATTGGTTTTCTTTTTGACAATGAGTAATATGTATTGTTGAGTTCTGGAGTGTAATTCGTAGGCTAAAGAGAAACCAAAAATTCGTATTAGTGAGTCTCTCAAACTTGATAAAAGAAAAATAATTAATAATAATAAATAAATAAATTTATTGTCTAAAGAAAATTTCTCATATAATAGGATTTACAACATTGGTACGTTCGATATAGTTATATACTACGAGTAGTTGTTTATCAGGGGTATAATCTTATTTGTATTTGTAAGTTAGTTAATTTAAGGTTCTCCAAATGATACCATTATATCTTTCTACCTGACCATTTCCTTCCGGATTATAAGGCGTTGTTCTACTTGAAGCTATTCCCCGTGACTGGAGGTAATTAATAAATTCTAGTGACACGAAGGATGATCCACAGTCTGAATGTACATAAGCAGGCATTCCAAAAATTGCAAATAGTTGATTTAAGGGGTAAGGTCACTCTAGAATTTTATAAAAATTCCTTTTTTTATTTGCTTAAATCATAGTTTAAACCCTTAGGAATAAGGGACAATTAATTTAAATGCCGCGCGGAAGTATTTCAGAGAGATAAAAGCATATATCTATTAGTATATATTTGGGAAAAAGGCCGCGCGCCAAGCGAACACTTGCGGGCACCGAGCGCTCGCTCAGCGGTCTCTTGAAACCTTCCTGCGGCGCGTTCCTTTTCATTGTTGTTTTCATTGCTCACTGACGCTGCAAAAAAGGCTCGAATGGCGCAGAAATCTTCGAGAAAGGAGCAGGACAATTTTATAACGCAGGCATTGCAGATTAGAGGTAAATACAATATTTCTATGAAAAATATGACTCGAAACTTTAAACGCGTTTTTCTCGAAATCATATTTTCAAAATCGGGCGAAAAGAAATCAAATACTAATTGATGGATCGTGCTGAATCTTTTTATTTATTATTCTAGATATAAAATACTCAAAAACTACGGGGGCTTTTTTTAAAGTGCTTCATTCGTTTTTTATGGTCGTTTTTATACAGAAATTTAGTCCCGAATAATGAACTTTTTTTTCAAACGTGCGCCATTTTGTTAAAAATTTAAATTTTAAAAATCCAGCCCGTAGTTTTTTAGAGTATACATCAGAGATTAAGAAAATATATCCCTTTTTGTTCCAGGTCCATTGCTGTTCCCGGAATGTTTTCGCCCGATTTGCCCTACGCGCCGAGAGGAGTCGCCATTTTTTTAAATTTCTGACGACAAATTTGAATATTTTCTTTAAAAAAATTTTGAAATAAAGTTTAAAGAGCACTAAATAAAGATCCAAAAACAGTTCTTATGCAGTACGTTTAGATTTCGTTAAAAAAATCTAGAAAATGACCCTTTTTTTTCCTTGTCTAGAGTGGCCTTACCCCTTAACACAGGCGCCAGGAGGCCAAAAAATGTATATAAATTCAAAATTCAATATAGGTTGCGATTAATATCGCCTTATATTATTATTATTATTATTTTAGTAACTTTTATGATCTCAGTAATTATTCTTGTTCTAACATGAATAGTCATGTATACAGTGGACTCTTCATATTAAATCGCCGATGGATATATAGCCGCGGGAGCGCGCGAGCGAAGCGGCGGCGGAAATTTGTCCACGCGCGAATTTACAAACTGAAGCATTCTAACTCGTTTAGTCTTGTTAAAACATGTATTACTTGAAATCGTCTATGAATGAACAAACATATTATTTGCTTCATTCTCCTTCAGCAAACAGTACTGCACTAGTGTAGAATTTATGTACCTTGTATTTTTAAAATATTTGTGAGTGAATGTGAATTTAAGAATATCAAGAACATTAAAGGTAAGCTATTTTGCATTTAAAATAAACATACATACATAACAATACGCATTTCCCAATAGGGGTAGCGATCATGTTTGCAAAATCTAGAAAAAAAAGCAATAAAAGCGAAATTATTCGAAAATGTTACTTTATACTTTCCTATAATTAAAGCAAAACTAAAGCAAATAACGTAAACAAGACTTTTGGTAATAGAATAATTACATTTATTGAATATTTTTTTGCAGATGTCTCAAGAAAGAAAGAAAAAGAAACTCTCCGGGCATACAAATTAAAAAAGACGTCAAGAAGAACAAGAGAAAAATGCTTCAAGATTAACACAGTATTTTACGAAACAAACGACCAGAACTGACCAAGATTATCCGCCAGATTCAATTCAGGAATCAGTACCCGGTTGCAGTGTAGATTAATTCAAAATACCAAGTCAGCCAACACCAACTCCCAGTGAAGATAATCAAATCATTGAAGAAATTATCCCTGTTTTTGGATCTGGGGACTATACTTAAGAGACAGATACAGATACAATAAATACATGTGCATTTGATGACCCAGGGCTTTGGCCGGAACCAATATCTCACATATCTAGGCAAGCTATTATAAAAACGGGTCCTAAACAAATAAAAAACTTGAATTTTCCGCGCGATTTGTTGGGTCGAAAATTTTCTGAAAGTTACTATAAGAGAAACTTAAAAAATGGTGAAGAATGTAATAGAAATTGGTTGATTCACTCAATTACGAAAAATGATGTTTATTGCTTTTGTTGTAAACTTTTCGAACCTTCTCAGCAAAATAGATTTATTCAGGGATTTAATGACTGGCATCATATAGTAATGTATCTGAACCGCCATGAAATAACTAACTTTACTAACTTTAAAAAATAGAGAGAGTTGCTTCTATCGTTCAAAAATAAAACTACTGTTGATTATTTACAGCAAACAATATTAGACATTGAAAGTAAACGATGGTATGAAGTAATAAAGCCAATAATTTATGTAATTCAATTTTTATGTAAACAAAGTTTAGCACTTCGAGGCAAAAGCAATAATCTTTACAATCGCAACAATGGTAATTTTTTAAAATGTATTGAAATGCTAGAAAAGTTTGATTCTATTATATCGGAACACACACGACGTATAAATAGCGATTCTGAATTTCACAAAATGCCAACATATATAGGAGACAAAATCCAAAATGAAATAATTTCCTTAATGGCTTTTAATATTAAAAATTATATTATAAATTTATGTCGACAAAATAAATATTTTTCAATAATATTAGATTGCACTCCGGATGTTTCTCATGTTGAGCAAATAAGTGTAATAAATCGATTCTTTCATTTCAATTTAGCATTAGGATCGACTGAAATACATGAACATTTTTTAGCATTTTATCCAATTTTAGATGTTACAGGGGCTGGATTAACAACATATCTTATTGATCTATTAAAAACATTAAATTTAGACATAAATAATATAAGAGGCCAAGGCTATGATAATGGCTCTAACATGCGCGGTAAAAATATTGGCCTACAAAAAAGAATTTTAGATTTGAACCCGCGAGCTTTTTATGTTCCTTGTGCGAATCACAGCCTGAATCTAATTGTAAATGATGCCGCTAATATCAACCATGAAACAGTAATTTTTTTTAATATAGTACAAGAATTATAGGCGCGGTGGCCGAGCGTGTTAAGGCACATCTCTTAGCATACTGTGACGTCACCCGAGCCAAGGTTCGTCAGTTCGAATCCGCCTGTCGACAATGTGTGATTTGTCGTTAAATATAAAAAATACAGTTACATGTATTTCTCACACTCGGGCGCTATAAGCTAGTCACTTATACGCCTTAAATAATCTGACTAAAAAAAGAAACCGGCAGTACGGCAGTGTAAAAACTGCGGCTCGGTGTGTCCGGCCCCTATGATTAGGGAGGCGCATATCCTGCTTGGATAGTTGAGCCGATGATGATGATGACAAGAATTATACAAATTTTTCTCAGCGTCTACTAATCGATGGAATATCTTAATGAAGCATGTTACTAATTTAACTTTAAAGCCCTTATCCGAAACACGTTGGTCAAGTAGAATTGATGCCATACAGCCTCTCTATAAATATTTACCAGAAATTTTTGATGCATTATTTGAAATTTGCAATGACCACACAAGAGTCGACGAACAATCTAAATACCAAGCAAAATGTATGGGAGAAAAAATTTGTACAGTTACATTTATTTGCTCCATTACAGTGTGGTATGATATTTTAAATCAAGTAAATTTTGTGAGTAAAATGCTTCAATCTCAAACTACAAATTTGCAACTTGCTTTGGATGCATGAAACGAACTAAATACATTTTTAACACATTATCGATTTGATGCTAGTTTTGCAGAAATTGTTGAAAGTTCCAAATTAATTGCAGAAAAGTTTGACATAGAAACTGAATTTCGTAGTGCGAGGCCATTAAGATGACGTAAAAAATCTACTCAATTTGATTATGAACTTGAAAATCAACCTATAGTAAATCCTGAAAATTCAATCAAAGTAAATTTTTATTTCCGTATAATAGATCAAACTTTAATTTCGTTAAAAGACAGATTTTCTTTATTAAAAGAACATATGGATTCATTCCAATTTTATATTCATTAGATAATTTACAAAATAAAGAATACCTATTATCTTGCTGCAAAAAATTACAAGCGAAATTAACTCATGAAAATCAGTCCGATATTGACGCAGATGATTTATGTGAAGATATTTTACAATGTCAAGTATTTATTACGAATTCAAAAAAAATATATATCCTAAATAATTCAGTATATTTATTCAAATGATTTAGTAGGAGTTTATCCAAATTTTACTGTAGCACTCCGTATTCTTTTATCATTACCTGTGTCAGTTGCGTCCGCGGAGCGGTCTTTTTCGAAATTAAAAATCATAAAGAGTTATTTACACTCCACAATAGCGCAAAATAGATTATCAGATCTCGCAATAATTTCAATTGAGTCTGACATACTGAATAAACTTGATATTTATGATATTATCCAAACTTTTTCTTTGCTAAAAGCTAGGAAAGTAAAATTTATTTAATGACTTATTTACATTGTTTGTATTTAATTTACCGTATAATATGTATTATGTTTATATTATAAATATTATATTTTTCATTAATTATTGTTGTTTATCTGTTTTCTTGTGTTTGTAATTTTGTATTTTAAATAAAAAAGTTTACACAGACGATTTAAATCTTTGTGTGTTTTTTATAATATAACAAAACAGTCATTTAAATGTCCCTAAACATAAGCCTAAAAATTATAGTATTTCAAATTAATTATTCATTATTTTTTTATTCATGACGTATTACTTAAAAATGCTACTAGAGAATTAAAAATTAAAGTGTCCGAACCTATAGCTGTTGGGACTCTTATCACCTAGGCATGCAAAATATGTATAATATTAGTTTTTGATACTGGTACGATCTTTTCGATGACCCCGGGCAAGGCCGGTTGAACCGCGGCGAACTCAGTGAGTTTAAGAAACGGAAGTTCGGGTAGGGCGCCAGTTGACCTGCCGTCTGGTTCAACTTTAATGGTCGGTCAACAAACCACAGCGGGGTAAGGTCGTTTTCAAAAAAATAACACTAGCACTTGGTGTGAAAATGACAGATTCATATATTGACGAAGTGGATACAAAACAAAACAAAACTAATAACTAACAGGAATAATAACGACGGTAGTGAGACAAACCGATCAACCGAAGGCAAGTTAAATAGACTAGGTAACTCGTAGTGAGTGCGTCGTGAAGCCACTCCAGGACCTCGCTCAACGAACTTAAAAGAGCGCGCAACAAAATCACGGGAGGCCCGATAGTCGACTATAGGGTTCGTAATCGCGCTATGGCAAAACGGCGAGAGCCCTAAACGCTTCCCGAGATATCACCAACTACGAACAGCAGCGCCAACGTCGCGCGTCAGTGAAAACAATGTCGAATGATCGGATGTCACGATGTTGTACAATTGTGAAACGACGCACAGAATAAATAAACACAAAATAATGCGTGATCTCAAATACATAGACTGAGGAACAGTCGTACAGTGTTCCCGTGGTAAGTAATACAAATTATAATGATCTTAATTAAGCAGAGCAAAATTTAATTGATAAATGCTTATCTTCGTTCCCCAGTTGTTGGTCAGATGGAGCGCTTGGACAGGTAACGTGACGGTTCCAAGATGGCGAACCTTGAGATACGCTCGCTTGCTCCAGTGGCGTAGATGGATAATAATAATAATTTTATTTGGCAAAATTACAGCAAAAGCTGATCTCCCATTTAACCTTCACATCAAAATAACAAAATAAATTTATATAATTATGGTATAGTATAAATTCAAGTTATTAGGCATACATAAGATAAACATGGTAATTAATAAACATGATAAATAATCTAATTAAAAGTAGACAAATATGGATTAACAATAGATATTAAAAAAGATCATAAATACAATAATAGAGTAAGGTTTAAAGATTCAATTAAGTAAAATTGTACCAGTAAGTAACAATTTTTTCAATGTAGATGCAAATGTAGCTGGTTGTAAATTTAGTAATGGAGCAGGTATTATATTAAGAATGCTAGGGACAACATGACTGTAAGTACGTTTAAAAAGAGCAGTATTGTGAGTAGGTATGTGATATTGTAGTATATTTCTTAAGTAGCGTTGATGATGCTGATTTCGTACTGATAGTTTATTATACAAATAGCAAGGAGATTTGTTAAGAATTACGCGGTGAGCTAAACATGCAGCATGTAGATGTCTAGTTTCTTTCATATTAAGCCAGCCTAATTCCTTTATACGTGATGAAACGTTATCACGTCTCTTCAAACCAAAGATGAATCGTATACAACAATTTTGCACTCTATGTATTCGCCTTACATCAAAAGAAGAAATATGTGATCCATAAATTGTGTCGCAGTAGTTAAATACAGAAAGAACAAGACTGCTAGATAAGATCACCCTATTTTGTTTGGATAAAATAAATCTGTTCATATATAGATTTTTCAGAGCTAGAAAGGCTTTTTTAATGAGAAGTGATACATATTCTGAGAATCTAAGTTTATAATCAAGCAATAGTCCTAAATTTTTACATGTATGAGAAATGTTAATTTTGATATTATTTATGGAAACGTTAATTAAATTATTCTGCAAGAACTCCTCTCTCGTTTTTTTATTACCAAGTAACATAATCATGGACTTTAATTCGTTTAATTTAAGGCAATATGCTGAACTATAATTTGATATAGCCTTTAAATCCTCGTTTAAATTTTGAACAGCGTTACCAACGTCATTTGGATCAAAGGATAAGTAAATTTGAGTGTCATCAGCATACATATGAATTTTACTGAAATTGACGCTTGCAGACAAATCAAAAACATAAATAGAAAATAGCAAAGGCCCTAAAATCGAGCCCTGAGGGACACCTTTGTCTAAAGTGACAAAATCAGATGTATTATTATACAATGACACTGCTTGACAGCGATCCGAGAGGTAACTACGAATGAATTGCAAACTAGCAGTGCTAAAACCGATGTAATGAAGTTTTGCCAATAGCAGGTCATGGTTAAGCGTATCAAAGGCTTTGCTGAAATCAAGAAGGGATAGTAGCACCATACGTTTTTTATCAATTTCAATTACAATGTCATCAACGATATGTTGCAAAGCAGTAGTAGTACTATATCCCTTCCTGAAGCCAGACTGAATATTAAGCAGAATTTCAAAATTATTTAAATAAGAAACAATCTGACGATGTACAACTTTTTCCAATATTTTAGACAAGGTGGGAAGTATGCTGATTGGTCGTAAGTCGTTATATGATGACGGATTCTTGCATTTGACTATAGGTTTCACAATAACTTGCTTCCAAATAACCGGAACAGTATTAGTAAGTAGCCATACATTAATAATATGTGTTATTTGTAAAACAATGTTTGGAAAAATTAGGGTAAGAATGTTTAAGTTTATATTATCAGCGCCAGAAGAGTTAGATTTCAGAGAAGAAAAATTTTTGGAAATTTCATCTTCAGAGACAAGGGAGAAAGAAAAGTCAATGTCATTACTAAGCAAACGATGTGATTGATAGAATTGTAGGAGAGAAACATCAGGTTGAGGCGAAGGAATCGAATTAACAAAATGAGAATTTAAGTGATTTACATCCCTCAAGTATGTAGATATGCCATTATTCGGTGTCGTGTTTATGTTAAATTCCTTTATAGCTTTCCAAATGTAGGCGCCACTATTGTTTTTTAATTTAAACTCAAAATAAGCTTTCTTTTCTCTCCTAATAGCATCAGTAGTAGTATTGCGTAACGTTTTATAATAATTCCAATGAACTATGGACTAGGTCCGTTTATATTGAGAATAGGGGTTATTTCTTAACTTAATCATTATTTTTATGACATCTGTCACCCAGGGAGATGTCTTATAGCGAGATTTAATTGTTCTAATAGGAACATACTCGTCAAGAAGTGAGATAACGACATGATTAAAAATTTCTAATTTATCATTAACATCATCGCAAGTGTAGAAATAATGCCAATTAAAATTATTTAAACGAAAAAGGAGGTTATCGGTATTAACATTTCTAAAATCTCTAAAACTTTTAAATTCGGGAATACGACTAGTTGGACAAGCCAATTTCAGTTTGCAAGAAATAGATCTGTGATCTGTTATATGGTGCAAGTCAGTTTCAACAATCTCGGAACAAATCTCAATGCTAGAAGTAATGAAAACATCAATAAGCGTCTCAGAGTTAGCTGTAATACGAGTAGGCTCAGATACCATCTGTACGAGATCAAATCCACCAATCAGATCCGAGAAAAGATTAACTGCATTGTTCAACGCTAATAAATTAATATTAATATCACCAACACAAATAACATGATCAACTTCATAAAAAATAGATGAAATTGATGTTTCAACGTAATCAATGAAATCAATACATGCACTACTTGGTGGGCGATAAAGTACACCAAGAGCTAGTGTACTTCTGCCAACAACTAATTTAATCCAATACTGCTCCAAAGTAGCACTATTGATATTTAAGTCATTTAAAATTTCAATATTGGTCAGCAGATTGGTTCTAACATATAATCCGACTCCACCACCACGACCAGTAAGTCTATCATTCCTAAGAAGCTCATACCCATTAATGGAAAAATTGCCACTATTAATGTTATTATTCAGCCAAGTTTCACTTAAAGCGTAAACATCAAAATTTTCACTTAGTATAAAATCTTTAAATTCCTCAAAATGCGTTGACAATGATCTAATATTGACATGACCCACATAAATCATAATTATAAACTAGATAAAGACATAATATAGACAAAGTAAGAACAAAATTATAAATAAGTGTAAAATGATTATTTATCAGACAAGGTCAATGAACTGAGAACATTGTATCGACAAGAATATAAAAATTCTTAATCAACAGAGAAGGTCAAATTAATTTGTGATACTGTGAGTATTACTTCAATTCACAAATAAAGTATATGAAGGTTACCTACTAATAATTTGACTTTGCGTATCAAACGCTATTTAAATAATTACGTATTAATAAAATTTAGAAGATATAAATAAATCTATCAAGATATTTGATTATTTAGAAATAAACCTTGAGATAGTGAAAAAACGTACTAGTAAGCTATTAAGTAATAAGTAAGTGCAGACAATTACAAAAATTAAAATGTGTAATACAAATTGAAAATAGACATAAATCACTGTGTGGCGTATTAATTACAAAAAATATATTTTAGCAAAACATAATAAACATAAAATATTGATATGAAGCAGAGAAACGACCAGAATCAAGATTTTCAAGTTTCAGCAGTGACAAGGGCAAAATAATTACTTCACATTACTCAGTTCTTTCATTGTCGAAATTTTATGCACAATGTCCCCGACTTTAAGGAAAATAATTCCGTCACTAGACCACGTATTATTTAAGCCGTACTTGCGTTTAGCCTCGTTTAATATTAACAGTCTTTTCTGCGTAAGGTCTTCTTTTATTGTTACTCCGGTTCGTTTCAATTTTTTCTTTTTTGAGTAAATAACCGCACGATCTTTGTAGCTACAAAATTTAACGATAATAGGTCTGCACTTATCTTTATGGTGTTTTCCCACACGATGAGACCTATCGATGGCCGCAGGATCCAGGGTCACGTCCAGCTTCTCCTTAAATAAATTCAGGAGGACATCATCCGTAGACTCGGTTCTATTCTCCTGGATTCCGAAAACACGTAGACAGTTACGCCTACTATATTGATGTAGGCGGTCAATTTCATCACCCATCGACAAAATTTGCAGATCCTTGCGGTGAAGTTCATCATGCAGATCTTTAAGTTGCTTAGTAAGCGTAGATAATTGTTCCCGAAAAACAGCTTCCACTTTTTCAGAAACAGCTGTAGCTATTTTCACCATGAACTCGTCAGAATGCAAATAGTCACAAGCAGCTTGTTTAACAATCGATATAACTTCATCTTGTTGTAGTCGTGTCATTTTAATATCTTTAAGGTTTAACGTCAAAAAACAAAAAATAAAACTGCAGTTATAAATGAACAGCTGAAAACGATCGTAGATAGCAGCACACACAAGTAACACGTCTAAACAACCGGAATGCTCATGCTATGCTATAATACGTTCCTGGGTGGCGCTGTGGTCTTTGCGTCTCACCAGCCAATTTAGTAACCACCACGAAACAATGAAATCGAAAACGTAAACGTAACTAAAACGGATCCTAGAAGCCTAAAAAGAAATATCGACGGTTAAGACACACCTATGAGAGACGTACGCCACTGCTTTTACAAAACCAACCGTTAAGTAAATGTGAATATGAACTAATTACGAAATTAAATGAAGTTAAATTGCTTTACAGATTTTACCAAGACGTTAAATTTAAGATCATGTCACGAGAGCTATACCAAAAAAAAATTAATTAACTTTACCTGAGATCGAAGGCGGCTTGAAGTAATAAATTGTTGGGGGTTTCCCAAAACCGGAATAATCCGTTGAGTTCAAAATACTCTAAAAGGTCTGTTACCACAAATCCAAATTAAATTTGCCTTAAAATCCACACAATACAATATCGAAGAGGTAACACGACCACACCCTCCAAAATTTACAATACGAATCTCTTTTCTTGTTAATTAGCTATGTGCAAAAAGATTTAAGTTTCAGGGTAACGTCCTGTATAATTACTTCACACGAAGCCAAAAGTGACTAGCCTTGGCGCCTCTCTCACATGTGACGTCGCACCGCGATATCCGAAGAGTATACCCCTGTTCAATAAGTTGCCTAATCAAGAGCGAATAATATGTAAAAAAAAGTAAAACGTAACAATACAAATGTTTTTAATTAATGGGGCGCCATCAAAAATTTTGACACAGGCGCCGCATGCTCCTGGCGCGCCCCTGTTTAACACGTTGACTGCCAACTACGAGATAACTCGTAGATTGCGTTCTTTGCTAGGACGCCAACTACGAGTTATCTCGTACTGTGTTTACTTACCATTTTCGCGCAGCTACGATTAAACTCGTAACATATCAGTGCTAATATGGATAGATGGCTTCTGGGAAGAGAACAAAAAATCAATGCTGGCTACATTAACAGAAATTTTATGAATAAATAAACAGAAAATATAATTATAAAAAATTTATTCAAAATCAAGAAGTAAAAGAATATAAATTTTCTATGCTTTTTGATGATTACTATGTAATATAATTAGAGTTTTTAATAATGTAAAATGATTAAATGAAATTGGCTTTTTAGACCGGAATTCTGAAAATTGCCGTGGCAGTCAACGTGTTAAGCATTGAATAACTGTGGCAGAATTAATATTTGGACATGGAAATGCGAAAGGAAAACGACAAAATTCATCAATAATAACTAAAAGATATATGTTCTTTGATGAGCTGGGTAAAGGCCCTTTAAAATCAATATTTAAGCGCTCAAATGGAAATGTCACTTTTATTAAGTGTGAATTCTTGTTTTTATAAAATTTAGGTTTTCTCTTTGCACAAATTGGGCAACTAGATATCATATCCGGAAAGTCTTGTAGTGAAAATGGTACATTTTTACATTTCACGAGATTATACATTCTTGTTATTCCCGGATGACATAAAGCTTGATATAGATCAAATAATTCATTTCAATGACTTGTTGCAGTAACACGAGATAAAGTATCAGCTACCGTATTAGCTGTTCCTGGTAGAAATATTATGTCATAGCTGTAAGAAGTAAGTTCCATACGCCATCTCATAATCTTTTCATTCTTAATTTTACTTGAGTATTTAGTATTAAACATAAATGATACTGCGTCCTGATCTGTTACTATCAAGAAATGTCGCCACTTTTTCAGGGTTTCCACGATTGCGTATGCTTCTTTTCCTATTGATGAATGTTTTCGTTCAGATATTGATAGAGTTCTTGAGTAGAGAGCCAACTTGGCTAAGTGTCGCTGCAATAGCATATTCAGACGCATCAGTCTCCCCAGTTAGTGTTTCATTGTTGCTGATTGTCCAAAGAAGAGATTTAGAAATATCATTCTTGAGTTGGTTAAAATCTCTTACAGTTTCAGTTGACAAAGAAAAACTCTTTGAATTTTTAAATTTCGATTTTTTTCTGAGAATTTAGGAATTCATTACTAGGTATTTGTACATTTAATAAAGGTTACAATCTTTCCGAATCTGGCTTTAACGTTTTGTTTTCAATTAAATAACCTAATAAATTGATTGATTTTTTTGAAAATTTACATGTATTTTCAAAATAAATAAATATATCACGCCTTTTACCCGTTATTGGGTGTGGCATTCTGCCTAAGCAGATTTCGAAAAGTGATATATGTTTTAGCGTGAATTGCAGTTACCAGTCGTCAAATCACGGCCCCCAAAGATATTAGTAGAGGAGGAAGCCACAGGGGTAGATTTGGTGAAAATTGTTTGTCGGCTGTGGGGATCGAACCAGGGTTCTCAAGATCCACAGGCCGACACGATACCACTGAGCCACCTACCCCATACATTTATTTTCATTAATTGTTAAACCATATTTCTTCACAGTATTCATGAATTGATCTAAATTTTTATTTTGAACTTCCAGGGTCTCGCCACAAATAGTTACGTCATCTAAGTAAAGAAATACACCTTTCAGATTCTCTCTCGAGATGATTCTATCCATAATTCTTTGAAAGCATGATATACCATTTGTAACTCCAAAAGGTATACGACGAAATTTATACAGTCGTCCGTCGGCTTCAAATGCTGTATATAGTTTTTCGTTTTCTTGTATTGGTATCTGATGATAAGCACTTTTAAAGTCTATTGTACTAAATACCTCGTATTTCGCTACTTTAGAAACTAGTTTTGGAAGTGGATAAGAATCAAGTAGCGTGAACTTACTTATTATTTGCGAATAGTCAATGACCATTTGTTTCATATTTATTTATTTATGTTACGCTGTACAACAGGAACTTAATCCCAATTACAGTACAGGGTTCGCACACACAGCGCCGCAGTGTAGTATAGTTTATATAATTTTTAGCTTGAGTGAGATTCCAACTCGGGATCTCCGGATTCGAATTCCGTATCGCTATCCACACCACCGTACTGACGGGCTTATGATTTTCATTCCTTGTTACTAGAACTTGTGCTCGCCATAGTGAATTACTTTCTTCAATTATATTTTCTTCCAGCAAGTTTTTATTTCTGCTCTAATAAAGTTTTCATTCTCTTCGGAATGCTTTCATGATTTCGTAGCTATGGGTTTACAATTTGTAGTTAAGTTACCAAACAAGATTGGAGGATCAATATCGACAGCTGTCAAGTTGCAAAATGATACTGGTGGTTTTGGCCCATTAAAAGTGATTGTAATAGCAGAGTGTTGTTTCATTATATATTGACCAATAATGATATCAGTGCATAAGTCAAAACTGATAGTTTTATATTCTGATATACGTTGTGAAACGTTCAAGATTCACCAAACAGTATCCCTGTAATTGTGAAGAGAAAGAAATTGTAGCCATAGAGACTTGTCCCTGACAAGGATATATCTTGAAATTATTATTTTGTGAAAAACTACAATTAATAAAAAAATTTAAATTTTATAATTATTTGTTTTTTATTGTTCTGTTAAAATACTTTTATATTCAGTTATAATTTGATAATGGGATTAACTTTGAATCTAGAATCGTTATCGTTTATGTATTAATTATTTTATTTTACATAAACCAGGTAAAAGTTAGTTTTCCGTACACATATCCTAACTAAAAAACGTCCCATTTTTGATCAAATTGAATAAATTAATTTAGCATATATAAGGTAATTATTTACAACTGAAATACAACTGTTTTGTTTAATTTTATTTTGTTTTGAAATATAATATAGAAATGATTTGAAATAATTTTCTTTAAAATTGAATACTTTTAAATAAATAAATAAATATATCATCACGCCTTTTACCCATTACTGGATGTGGCACTCTGCCTAAGCAGATCTCGGTAAGTGATATATTTTTTCGCGTGAAGTGCGGTTACCAGCCGTCAAATCACGGCCTCCAAAAATATTAGTGGAGGAGGAGCCACAGGGGTAGATTTTTTAAATTGGTGAAAATTGTTTGTCGGCTGTGGGGATCGAACCAAGGTTCTCAAGATCCACAGGCCGACTCGATACCACTGAGCCACCTACCCCATCATACTTTTAAAACGCGCGCCAATATCCCTTCCACAATTTATATAGAATTTTCCAGGTGTCCTGTGATTGATCGATCTACATTGGTGTCAAGACAACAAGATACCGTACGAGGTTTGTTACAAAAATGTGACTTAATTTTTCTCGTAAAATATTTATTTATTCATCAATATCTATTTTGTCCCCTTCAAAGTAATCCCTCTCAGATATAATACACTCGTGCCAGCGCTTTTTCCAATTCTCGAAGCACTTCTGATATGCGCTTTATGTTGTGGCCTTAAGCTTTTTCAGTGGTCTTTATCTCCTCAATCTTGGCAAAATGCCGTCCTTTCATGGGTCTTTTCAGTTTTGGGAACAGGAAAAATTTGCAGGGGGCGAAGTCCGGTGAATACGGTGGCTGAAGCGCAATTACGGTTCTGTTTTTGGCCAAAAAAAATCACGAATAAACAACGATGTGTGAGCAGGTGCATTATTGTGATTCAAATGCCATGAATTGTTTTGCCACAAATTCGGGCGTATTCTTCGTATTGCTTCACGCAAACGACGCATAAATTAAAGGTAATATTCTCTAATAGTGAATCGACGATTCTCCATAACAATTTTCTTCACTGCTTTAACGTTTTCATCGGTTGTTGACATGCTGGGGCGTCCAAGGCGGGCATCGTCATTAACATCATCACGGCCTTCTGTGAAGAGCTTGTATCACTTATAGACTGTTTTTTTTTGCTCAAAGTAGACTCGCCAAATGCTACAGTCGCCATTTCAAGTGCGTTGGGGCACTTAATTTTATTTTTCCCATAAAATTTATTTCATTTTTTTATTGCAAAAGCACACCAAAACACTTCTAACCTCTATATCTGTCAACTACAAATGAAAAATGGCTGATCATGTCAACCTCGGAGTAAAGAATAAATGGAGAGAGTATAACCAACGCTATGGGTATGTTGCGTGAAGCCATGAAACGGAAGGGGGGATCAAGCAGCGGCCATATTACGATGGTCAAACTTAGTATAGCTAGTATTATGAAATACATTTGATAACTTAGTTTAAACATGTCAGATGCGAACAGTATTAAAATAATGCTCATAATTAAATCGTAGGGCAACAAAGTAAAGAAAACAACAGTTTGTTATTACTTTAACATATTTATTTTATTAAAAAATCACCATTAAGTGTAGAGGTGCATAATAAAATGACCAGAAAACAGTACAAATTTGTTAAACCGTTGTCTATCACTTTCGCACATCAACATACATTGTTAATAAATAATAATAAATACAATTTATTCATAATATTGATTAAAAATATTTAATTATGGTTTATAGTAGTACATTATATAAAAATACAACGAAGTATATTAAATATAATAAGAAAGTTAAGTTTCCCTCAAATATTTTATAGCTAGTGGTATTGGATATATTGGGTATTGCTCATTTTAGACTTTTATCTGAAATATACCTTTTGTAAATACGTGGGAAATGATTTAAATATCCCAGGTATCGCAGTGTCTCGAAGTCTTATACACGACAACGATGTTCTATCGAAGCACTCGGCTGCAAAGTGTTCAGAACACACAACACTTGTATCTGTAGGTGTCCATCCAACTCTTCTGATGGCTTTAAGCCAAACATTTCGCCGTTCTGGATTTTTCGGAAATCTAAATAAAATTAAAAAATATATGTAAATAACAATCACTTATGGCCAAGTTGCACCAACAAAGCTTAAATTTTAAAATTGGTTTAATTAAATAATAGCAAATCGAATATTTGACAGCAATGTAAATTATTCCATATGATACCTAACTTTGATTTGCTTTTATTTATTCAAGCCAAGAAACGAAATTTTCGTTTTCTGTTCTTCTACAAGCTGTTTTTTTTTATTTAGTTGAAGTTCTGTTGTCATATCCAAATGCACAACAAGCTGTCATTTTTAAAACACTAAAAAGAAAAAAGACCACATAAATATAGTACAAACAATATATAAATAAATAGAATTTTACGAGTACCTTGTTTCCTTCTTCAGTACTTATAATAAATTGTTAAAATTCTTATTTTAAATCTTCGTACGAAAATATATAAACATTAAATAACTACTTAATTACTATATAAACAAATAACAACGAACAAAATACAAAACCATAAAAAACACGTATATATTACAATAAACGGCAAAATACTATTGACCGGCGTAAGATGGCTGCCGAAAGTAAACGTCAAATGACGTTTGGCTTCAAGCTTGCGAACTACAGCTCCCCCTGTGATGTCAACATATGTTGGGAACATGTGTACCAACGTAACAAAAAAAAAATCGAGAATCTACTATACGTAACCGGCGAAATTTGAAAAAACCCTCGAACACACACAAAACACTTTGTCGTAAGTCTGACTTCAGACCGAATGTTCCACCTAAAAAGACTCTAAACGAATTTGTATATGTGAGTGTGATTCTACTGAATCAGTGTGTTTTAAATTATAGTATAAAATTATACTAGCGTTACATTAGAAATATGTTTACAAAAAAACAATATTGGATTTTGAAACCTTTTATTTATTGAATATTAATATGCATTTACATTCTATTAAAAGAAAATGTTATTACCAATTTATTTTTACTGTTTTTTTTTATTTATGTAGGTAATTCAGAAAAAGTAATTTTCGTAATTTCATTAATATTTTAAGTAAATAATCAACCATAGCATATGACCGGAGTTTATAGGTGAATATTATCATTACTAATTTTTCTATTTAAAATTCAATTTAATTTTCGTAATATGGATTACCAGGAGATAATGTTTTGAATATAGATTCAAACTTGCTGAAAGCTTCCAGCTATTATATATTATGAAATATTGTGAAATTTGAGGTTGAGTTCTGCAACCGTACTATGACAAGAGTCGTCACTGATTGTTTCGAAATTTTAAATTTTGTTCATCATTTTCCGTAATATTTATAATTCCATTTTAAGTAAATAATTAACCATAACTTGTTTTATTTAAATCATATGACCTGGGAATAATGATTTGTATTTAGTTACAAACTTGCTAAAATGTTCCAACGATTATATATTATGAAATTTGAGGTTGTGAAATTGTATTTGAAGAATTATAATTTTATGCATATTTATAAACCTTCTAATTCTGCAACCGTGCTATGGCATATTTTAAAGAGTCGTCACTGATTGTTGGGAAATTTTAAATTTAGTTCATCATTTCACTCTCAAGTAAGCTTTGTGCTTTCCTCTTGAGCATATTTGACATAACGGTTGCTGTTTTCCGCTGACTCCTGTCATAATTGGAGGTTAGATAGTTTTTGATTAACTTTAACTACGGTTTGGGAAAATAATACAAACGTGTACTTGTGCCTAGTTGCATATCTAATTAATATAATTTTGTGACAATGCGTGCATTTAAAAAACATATGTATAATTTGATCAATATTTGTTTTGTGTGTTTAAGTCATAACAAGTATTTAAAACCAGTGAACAACAAGACACATGAAATAATTACACAAGTTAAATATGCTCTACCAGAACTTGTAAGTTAATAATGATTTTGATATAGATTTAACTATTGTTTTATATAAGTTAGGTTAGGTTAACTTAGCTTAGGTAAACATTAAACAAACGTTAAAATCAAATACTAGATAGAGTGTCTTAAACGAGTATTCAAAAATTCCAGCATTAAATTTTTAACATTTTAGGCCCGTTTAATTATTTTTCCTCTGTTGTTAACAGCGGTGTAATTAGTAAGCAAGCTCCGGTAATTTTATTTCTCTGTTCTTGAAAATTTTCAGAAGGTGTATCATAAACTTAGTTTTACAAAAAACCTCATACAGTGACATAAAAATGGTCAAAATTGGTGCTCTGTTTGTTGCCAGTCCAATATAATCAATGGAATATCATCGTTGTTTAAAAATAATAATTTCAGCTAATTCTTGTCAATCTTGGAGATTGGATAGTGTTTGATTAACTGTAACTATGGTTTGGGAAAATAATACAAGCGTGTGTATTTATATAATTTACATTTGCCTAGTTGAATATCTAATTAATTTAATTTTATTTATTAAAAAAAATGTATAATTTGAGCAGTATTTGTTTTGTGTGTTGCAAGTTATAACAAGTATTTAAAACTAGTGACCAAGAAGATAAATACATAATTACACAAATTAAATATGTTCTATTAGAACTTGTAAGTTAATATTTTGATATACGTTTTTCTATTGTTTTATATAAGTTAGGCATTTTTTATCGGGTTTTCAAGATTTTCTCAATTACGTTTAAAAATAATTTTGAATGAATTGTCGTCATAAATAAATAATACAAAGTAATATAAAATTTTTGTTGTTTACATTTGAAAAACAATTGATACAATAGTATTTAAGATTAGGTATTTCATCTCTTAAACCATATACAAGAAATGGCCGCCATCTTTTAGATCTCGATAATTATAAGAGACTTCGTTTCAATTAGATGAAAAGATGTCATTCGAGATGTCACAAAAAGTTGAAAATAGATTTCCAGTAAATCAGTTCTGGGCATATTTGCAGAAATTTTTAACAACTGTCATTTGTTATTCTCAGAAAGATTGGGTTATATATTTTTGTTTATTGAAAGTTTTCGCAGTATTGTTATATTCTTTATTAAAGCAACACCATAATTTGCAAGAAGCAAGATAATTGACCTCACGATTAATTTCAGTTTAATGTAGTTTAGGTTATAATTTCGACGTTTTGCGAATTCTTGCTTTAGTAATGAATATCAAGACTTGAAATCCTTAAAAAAAATTCAGTTTATATCTGGGGAAAAAATTCAGTAAAAAATTATTGTTTAATTTAGTTTCCTTTAGACTATTTATAGAAACAATTTTTAAGCAGCAATCGTCTCCCAATTAATTGAAAGCAAAAAATAAAATGTATTAGCAACATGGACAATTATTTGTCTTTTCGTTTTATTGAAAGAATAGCTATTTCTGACAATTGTTAGTCCAGTTTTTATAGTAATTAACCAAATCAATAAAATAATTATTTATGCAACCAGAGCTGAAAATGATACTTTAATAAAATAAATAAATATATCATCACGCCTTTTACCCATCACTGGGTGTGGCACTCTGCCTAAGCAGATCTCGGTAAGTGATATATTTTTTCACGTGAAGTGCGGTTACCAGCCGTCAAATCACGGCCTCCAAAGATATTAGTGGAGGAGGAGCCACAGGGGTAGATTTTTTTAAATTGGTGAAAATTGTTTGTCGGCTGTGGGGATCGAACCAAGGTTCTCAAGATCCACAGGCCGACTCGATACCACTGAGCAAGAATATTCCGACAGACGACCTTTGGAAGCTTGAAAGCCCTTTAGAGTGAACTCTTTTTGCAGTTTTGGGATAGGTAAATATTTACCGATCCTTCTGATCATATTTTCCGATCTAGATCGGCACAGAAGGATTTTTTAGTCCAAAAATTGATCAAAACGGACTAACTTTCTTTTCGTATCCATGGATATATAAATACTCAATATTTAAAAGCGAATTTCAAAACAGAAAAACTGTCCAAAATGATTTTTTGCACAACCAAGCGTATTTGTCAATTTATTGTCTCTGTTTGACGTTTATAATGATACTGTTTATAGCCCGAGGGCCATAAAGAGCACTTTATAACCCTAGGGATTTTTGCGCCCAATAAACATTAAACACTTTATGTTAAGCACAACATTACATTTTATTAATATTTAATGTTATATTACAATTGACACAATTCTCTATACCCTCCGTGGAAATGATATTTTGTGTACTATTACTTTGATCTCCACTTTTGTAAGATTCAGTAAGTAACAATTTTTTGGCGATTTCAATTTTATTATTTACCGAGTCTTCAACGTAACTCTCGGCAACTTTAGATGACTGCTATCGTCCATGGCGTTTCAAAGTTAGAATATCACCTACTTTATCAACAAGTAGCGTTGCTGTTGTTCGCCGGAGGCAGTGGCCAGTATAAGTATCAGCTTCAAAAGTTATTTTCATAGGGGATGAGCCAATCGATTGTTTCCAACTGATTGCGTTGAACACTTTCCATATTTGTAACATAAAAAAAATCGTTGATGGGTAACATGTTTTGGCAGCAAGTTAAGATATTTTCTATTAATTTATACAAAATTTCATGTGTTTTCTTTGTCATTTATTACTGTAAATTTTCTGTCAGTATTTGTTTTTGTTTCTCTTAATTTTATAATTAAAACTGATCCTGCATTTTCTATGTCTGAAGTCAATAACATACATAACTCTTCCCTTCGACAGGCTCCGGCCATTCCCAAAATTAAAGCTACCTTTAATGGAAAAATAATATTAGAGAACGAAAAATTGTAACAAATCAAATTCTTACTCTGATCATTAAATATGTTTCATTTGACGCTTCTTTTGTAAACTTGTTTATATCTTCTCTACAAAGAATATTAGATTACTTCGGTTTGAAGCCATCAGAATTTCTTTTTAAGAACGCAATTAATTTTGAAAATGTGTTTATCATAATATTATTATTAATTGCCAGGCATGTCCTTATCATGGAATAATGACTCCAAAGAGAGGAAGGTTTATAAGTTTTGGACCTTCAGCAAAATATGCCGAAAGTACAGTTTCTGTATATTTATTAACAATATTTTTCTTTATAGCCCTTTTCATATAAAATTTTAGACTTCCTCGGCAATAAGCCCTTTTTGCTTTCATATTCAACTTCTAGTACACTATTTTTATTATTTTCACTCGCCTTGGTTTAAATGAATGACAGTTACTATATTTTTCACTTTGTTGTTTCTCATTTTGTTTCATTACTGTAGCAACTTATTTAAAGAATAGACGACTGTGTTTTCTAATTTGATTCGAAACATGAATTTTGCTTCCAATAAATTAAGAAAATATTTTAAAAGAATTGATTCGGTTGTGCAAAAACCATTGTATGTATTACGGGCAAAATATTTCTGGCCTTCGATGCATTTAAAACCCTCCGCTGCGCGTCGAGTTTTAAACTTTACTCCTCGGGCCAGAATCTATATTATTTCACCCTTAATACATAAATAGCTATTAAATAATCGTAGAAAAAATGTGTGTACCACGAACAGAAAGTGTCCTTGCATGCCTCGATCAACAATCTTCATGCGCGTTTGGCAATAGACTACTTTCTACTACATTGTTAGTTGAAGATTTAGTTTCTACAATTTTTGTTTGAAACATTTCTCTTCGTGTACCACCGTTTGAAATTATTTAACAAAATACATTTTTATATAGCGCATTTTATTTCTTTTAGACGATTTTGAACATGGGGAATCCTGTATACATTTGTACTTCATGCCACACTACACTCCGTTCTTTTTACATGTTTAAGAAAAAGTGTTTGGAGAACTATAATCAGTTGAAGAATTACATAAAACTATTAGAAGGAACGAACGATACCCAGAACGAGAGATTCTGTGAATTACAAATTAGAATACTTAATACTGAACAAAAAGAACTGACAACGCAAAATACTACAGAAGAATTTGAAGATTCATTATTGCCGACCAGCGAAACAGAAGAAGAACAATGAATTACAAATGGAAATAAATATTGATAATCAGCGGAAAGCTCGAGAAGAAGAGGTGAAAGAAGTATCAATTTCATCGAATAAACAAAATGATCAGGAGATTGATGTAGAAGACAACATTGACATCAAAGAAGAATCAATTGCCTCTGAAGATATCTCAGACAGAGAACTTTACCAACAATTTATTAAGATAGAACCAGTATTGGATTGTGTTCAAGATTTCGGTCCAAGTACTAGTACTAGTGATAATAACAGACCATTAAATAAGACAGCAACTTCTTTAGACACCGACACAAACGATACAGATACTTAATGCACAGTTTGTGATAAAAACTTTTCAACAAAAAGATCTTTAAAAGAACATATTAAATATCAGTCAGGTATTAAAAATGTTGAGTGTGCAGTTTGTAATAAAACGTTTTCAACGAATAAATATTTGAGAATACATATGAAATATCACACAGGTATTAGAAATTTTGAGTGTACAGTTTGTAAGAAAAAGTTTATTGAAAGGTGGCATTTGAAAGTTCATCTCAAACTTCACTCAGGTAAAAAAGATTTTCAGTGTTTAATTTGTAATAAAAAGTTTATACGAAATTGTAATTTGAAATTACATATGAAAACTCACTTCGATATTAAAGATTTTGAATGTACAATTTGTGATAAAAAGTTTATATATATATAGATCAGCACGACAGGCCTTGCAGGCCCTGGGCTTGTTTTACTACGTTTCTCCAGTCCATTCTATTGGTTGCTTTGGTCCGCCAGTTCTTTATTCCTAGTGCCTTGACATCTGCTTTAACTTCGTCTAGACATCTCTTCTTTGGTCTTCCTTTTTTCTTTTTTCCTTCTTGTTTCCGGTCTATAATAAGTCTTGGTGTTCTATTTTCCGTTAATTTTGCTACATGGCCCAGCCATCGTAATCTCTGCATCTTTGAGTGTGTAACAATATTGGGTTCCTTGTATGCCTCCTCTATTTCTTTGTTAGTCCTTCTCCAAATTTCTTCTTCTTTGATTCCTCCATATATTCTTCGTAGTATTTTCCTCTCCCACACATTAAGTTCTTGTTCTTCTGCTTTTGTTAACGTCCAGGTTTCTGCTCCGTACAATACTGTCGGTCTCACTATTGTTTTGTAAATCTTCTTTTTTGAATTTCTAGATACCTCTTTACTTGTTAGTATCTTATTTAGACTTCCCACGGCTTTGCTTCCCTTATTTAGCCTTGTCTTTATTTCATCTTTCATTTCACTTCTGTAACATAGTCATTTGGACTAACGGTTTTAATTACATGTTCAACAACATCTTGGAGGCCTTTCTGGAACCATGTAATAGGGTTATTTCCCTCTGGAGGATCTTCCACAATGAAGGTGATTCTTCTACCCGTTACATTAAATTTTTTTATGTTTTTCAATTTCAGATATTAAAGTAAATCGAGGACTAGCTGATGTCACTTCCGTATTTTCACCGCTACCTCCACCAATTTGCACTGCGTTATTAATAGTATTTTCACAAAAATTAAAAAAGGCATTGTAATTTGCCTGCTCTGATAATGAAGATTTTACGAGATCTTCGCAAATGCTAAAGAAAGCGTCAAAATTTGCTTGATTATTCATAGCGATACAAAATACTAAACAGAACACTAACAGCGTCTACCTGACTGGTATTTTCCTTTCTCGGGGGATTCTTTTATATGTAGGTCGAAAATCTACGGTCTTTTGTTAAAATATATATACCTGTGTTTTGTTTTTCATCCCCTCTCACTTATAAAACGGGGCTTTTTATAAAATCTCTATAGATAATTAGTAATTTATAGCAATTCTATAACATTAAAACTAACGTATTATTATAAATTCAATACAATGAAAGAAATTTTATTTAATCTATAACTGCAAAGGCAAATTTCAACTAGATAAGGATATTAAAAAAAATTAAGAAATTTTGTATTTTTAAAGTATATATTTATTTTCTCTTAAAATAAATGTGTTTACACAATTTACATCTCTAAATAACTTATAATAATAATAATTAAATAATTCTACAAATAATCTCTTAAAAGTAACATTTTCTTGCATCACGTATTTATATAAACTTTTTGGTAATGCTAATCTATTTCTAATACTATAAATAACTACGTTTTGTACAAATTTTTTATATATACCATTAATATATTTATACCTTACATTATATTGTTTTATTAATAAACTTATACTACTCTCTAAGCTAATTAAATTTAAAATGTTCTCTTCACTTAAAACTATTTGTACATTTTTAAAACTACACAATATCTGTCTATTCTCCAACACAATAAAATCAATGTTACTGGTATTAAAAATACGTTTGCCGGCGCATTTAGAAATGTCCACTTTTTTTTTTTAAAAACCCATCGCTGCACTAATGTCTACAATATTTATAATAATTTTTTTAATTACATTCCCTACAAGCCTCACTGATACGTGCGGGATAGGGTTGGGGTCGACTCCTATAGCCAAGAAGGTACGACGTCTAGAGTCCAGGGGAAGGGGGGTGACGGCAATGAGTCTGTCGTTATTGCCCCCAGGTTCGCTGTCTGATTCCGAAGATGATGATGATGAGATGCATCTTGCTCGTTGCTGCTTCCTGCAAGGCTCACCCCCCTCTAGGTCCACAGTTGATTCCTCCGAGGAAATACTGTAAACGCGTTTCCTCTGAACTGGCTGCACCTGGTCGTCGGTGTTGTCGGCGTCGCTTAGCGGAAGTTCTTCCTTAGCCCCAAGTAAATCCGTCATTATTTTTTCAAAGTCTTCTTCTGTTACCTGGGGCTCCGGCGGTACTGGATGAAGCTCCGCAGTGACTTCAAACGTTGATGTCGATTTTGCGGGCGTCTCGACTAGGATGTCATCCACGACTTCCATCAGCGGCACCAAATTCGACGCAGGTCTCACCACTTTCACATCCAATATACGAATTTTATTTTTATTTTTTGAAACACTCGTAACTCCCGACGGCGGAATAAGATTTTCACTGAACTGCGACATGATTTCTAGCGAAAACTACAAACTGCACGAGCTATACAGGAGGAGAAGAAGTTCAAACTGTATAATGATGAAATTCTGTCCTACGTGCTTATATAAGACCCTGTTGGTGGTGCTTAACAACGTTTTCAATCAGGTACAAATATTTTCACATAAACTAAAACAGACTTGAAGTGTCGCGGCGTTCAAATCATCATGATTAGAACTAAAGATTCCAGACATTAAGAATGTATTGTATTAAAAATTTTCCCAAACAGATTTTCACCCGTAAACTAAAGATTTTTTTCACATAAACTAGACCCGACTTGAATGACTTGCGAAAGTTATACCGCTTAACAACAACGACGCCAACACTGATGGCGGAGCGTTTCTCTTTTTCGTTAAAATCACACAATGACCAGAACTAAAGATTTCAGACGACAACAAGAATGTATTGTATTATTGATTTTAAATAGATTCGCTGCCCGCACCTGTGCGCAATATAAAATTGACCAGAACTAAAGATATTGTATTAAAGAAGTCGGGACGTTTTCTCTTTTACACACAATGCCCAAAAATTTCAGACAATAAGAATGTATTGTATTATTGATTTTAAACAGATATGCCGCCAGAAATTTATCACCCCATAAACTAAAAGCAAAGAAGTCGGGACGTCACAATGACCAAAGATTTCAGACAATAAGAATGTATTGTATTATTGATAGATACGCCGCCAGCAATATATCACCCATAAACAAAAATGTCGGGCGTTTCTCATAGAAATTGGATTTCAACCAAATACGCCGCCCTAACAAAATAATGCACATGACACACAATGCCCAAAAATTTCAGACAATAAGAATGTATTGTATTATTGATTTTAAACAGATATAACGCCAGAAATTTATCACCCCATAAACTAAAAGCAAAGAAGTCGGGACGTCACAATGACCAAAGATTTCAGACAATAAGAATGTATTGTATTATTGATAGATACGCCGCCAGCAATATATCACCCATAAACAAAAATGTCGGGCGTTTCACATAGAAATTGGATTTCAAACAAATACGCCGCCCTAACAAAATAATGCACATGCACACCCACACTTTCACACGCGCACGTGCACACCTGTCTGTCTGGCGCCGACCGGCACATTAACACATGTCTGTCTGTCTCGCGTCGAGTGGAATATCTCACTACTCAACCATAGCTTGAAATAAATCGCTATATACTTCGACAATAGATTTAGCTTCCTGTAAAGATTCTACATCTGACAAATGTGATTACAATTTTATTACAATACTTTATTAGCATTACTGGAACACTATAAATGTAGTTTATACAATTTTCCTTTGTAGCCACATACTAACTTAATTTCGCCTGTTACCTTTGTAGAATAACCATTTAACGATTTTTTATACTTTGAATCAAATAAACGAGGATTATTATCCTTTAACTTCTGAAACAGGTATTTTTATCCTATGATACTGACATTAGCACCTGTGTCTAAAACGTATTCAGTTGATATCTACTTATTTCCAAAATTTAAATTTAATTCGACTTTCACATTTCCACCTGAATTGGAATTATCTACTATTTTACCTACTATTAGCTATCTCCTCATTATTATTTTCATTTTCATTAGCCCCTTGTTTCCATCATTTAACTCATAAAAAAGATTTCATTTGCTTTCCATTCCTCTTCGGTTTTTTAAAACTTATTTTACACAAGCTGGACATACATTATTTTCAAATACGTCTATTTCTTTACCAAATTTACACTTTATTTTTATCTGTTTCTTTCAAATTTTGTTGATGCATTTTTCTTCTGAATTTATTATCTTTTGAACTTTTTTCACATTTCTTCATTATTTTACAAATTTTAACTGCTGCTTCCGCTTTGCTATTGGCTTGTTAATGGTACGACGAAGAAGTAGTCTGTTGAAAATTATATTTTCGAGCAAAATTTTCCATCGCTCTATTTACAAAATGTGTACCGATATCTGACATGACAATTTCTGGTACATCATATCTACTGAAAGTTTTCTTCATCGCTAAAATATTTGATTTCGAAGTTAAATTTCGAAAAAATCTGAATAATGATCTACCTTAATCCAAATTTTGTCCTTTGGATTTCGCAAATATATACACATAGATATATAATATAATAATATAATAATAACCAATGTAATAATATACTCAGTAATGTATAATGAATATAAATTTACAATTTTCAGTATTTTTATTTAAAAAATTTTGGTTTAAGGAGAAATGAAGCAATAACTTATGCTCGTAGAACATAATATATTTTAATGGAAATCACATATTCGGACTACATAACGCAATTGGTGCATAAAATTTATAATAAGTCGAGCACTATACATATATAGTACTAAATACAATACAACAGTACTATATGCATATATTTAAAATAATTTATACTTAATTTAAATAAAATATCCCATATAATAATTAAATGTTTATTTATATACAATTCTAATATTTATAAACAAGTCGGATATGTATAATAAATATAACTTAAAATAAATTGTATTAAAATTTAAAAATAGGCAGTAGACAATAATTGAATATTTGTACCGATGAAAAAAGTCAAGAAATTCAAGTTGCCCATTAACCAAGAAATGAAACTTATTATTTATAATTCATATTATTTATTAATCATTAATTATAATCTAAATACACATACAGATTATAGTATACAGAAAACCTATTAGAAGAGATATTTATAAACCAAATTTAAAAACTTTATAACCTCAAATTACCAATTGATGTATTGTGCAGAAGCGGCGTAGCTACAGCTTAATTATATTTATAAAGTAATATTATGAAAAGAATATAAATAAATAATTAATGGATAAGCATACAGGAACGATCATTATGACAAGTAAACCTAAATAATAATAGTTATAATATAGGGGTGTAAGATTCTCCTTTAAATTAAATTTTGAATTTTAATGTAAACAAATATTTTAGAATGAAATAATTTAAAAGAATGAATAACTTGAATAATAATATCATAATATATAATTAAACAATTTAATACTAAATACTGAAACAGAACTCAATCTCTCTTTTTGTTAAAGTATAACATGACCAAGTGATTGTATTGAAAGCATAATAAACCGTAGATTTACTTTTCTTTTCGGTTTCAATTAAATAAGTAAATAAATAAGTAATGTACAATTATAATTATTCCTTTTCGTCGTTACATTAAACCTGGAGTAATATTTATATTATTTGTTCGATACCACTGCGCTATTTCTATAACAACATATGCGTCGCAGGCAGTCACGTGATGAAGGAACCTTCACATAAAATAACGACAGCGTGAACAGTTGTTCAGTGTGCAACTTCATATTTTTGACGTTTGTTTTTCTTCCGGTGTATTACCGTTTATATATTTTGCTTATCTTATTTGTTACACTTCTTTATTTGTTATAAACAATTTAAATTGCTGATTAGTACAAATAGTGAAAAATGTTCAATAAAGCTTTCATTAAAGATGGCGCTTCGGTCGAGCGCTGCAAATTAATTTTATTTTGCACCTGATCAGCAACAAAAATTGTTTATATAATAATTAAGAAGGGCTAACAAATAATAGAAGCGCAAGAAATAAAGCACAATACACCAGAAAAAGAAAATATCAAAATCAAAATTTGACGTTACACACTGAACAGCTGTTCACGCTGTCGTCATTTTCCGTGAAGGTTGCCTTCGTCACGTGACTGCCCGAAACCTCTATGAAAATGTCTAGTAGATTTTGGTGTTATATTTATATTATTTGTTCGATACAGATGCGCTACTTTTATACTAATATATTCTATGAAAAACTCTATTTGTTTTACTTTGAAATGCTGCTGTAACACTATATGTACAATTTTTTTTTAATTTCTATCGAATATCGAATGAAATAATACAATATTATTTGACACCAACAGCTGAAGTCACAGATAATAGAAAGGGTGAATCATATAAGTCAGATTCCCTGTTTGAGTGTCATAAATTGGCGTTAATAAGAAACTAAACTCCCTAGATTGAAGCTAGAATCACGATTGTGAGTTGTATGGATTGTAATAATAATAACACTGAACATAGACGCTCTGATTTTCTTGTGTTTTGACGGGGTGAATCATATAAGTCAGATTGTGTGAATGTTTGATTTAGTATCACTTCTTGTAGTGTAGGGTCTACTCCCAACAGCTTAATATGTTTGGGTAACGCTTAAAAACAGACATGATTAAATTAAGAAAAATACAAATTAATAAATAAAATCAATCAAGCTATAAAAATATAGTAAAATTATCTTGGTAATGTAGATCCATTCTGCAAATAAAAATATATGAACTAAATTCATCATTTGAAAATAAATAGTATATTAATTAAATATACATGCAAATGTGTATTTTCTTGTGCGTCAATAATTTTAAAATGTTTTGTAAGTAAATAAAAGAAAATTGTATTTTAAATTACTTCAGATCAATGACATTAACCATAATAGTATATTATACAACGACGCTATAATGGATGCTCTTATTCCCGAGGATGAAGTTTGCAACCCGAGCGAGCGGAGCGAGCAAGGGTTGTAATCATCCGAGGTAATAATAGCCATTATAGCGAGTTGTATACTATACTTTATATACGACTAACATATACGACTAATTTAATAAAAATTAGTCAATTTTTATATTATTTATGATCTATTAATTTTACATCTATTTACCTAATAAATTTACATCTAATTGAAATGAGTAAATGGAGTAAAAAGGCCATAATAAAGATGATTTGTATTTTTCACCTAATTCAGTAAAATATGCCAACAATACATTTTCTGAATACGTCATCATTTTAATACGCCAGTCCATAAAACTTTGGTATGCTTTGTCATAGAAATTTTTAGACTTTTGCGGTAATAAACCATATGTAGTAGCACCAGCGATTTTCGTTATTTCTGGTGATGTAGAAGATATACTGTCTTCTGTAATACTGTCCATTTTTTCAATTACAGTTAAACACAATAATTTAACACAATTTGCAAGACCGTTTTTGAAAACTTCTCAACGATGATTTCGTTTTGTTTGTTTCCGATTCGTAAACAACAGTGAACTTAGCAACGAGCATGTTTAATTTAAATATGAGTCGCTTTGACAACACTGTTCCGATGGCACAATAAAACAATGATTCATGTTTTAAGCATTTTGATTGGTTCACGAGCGGGAATAATGACCATTATTCCCGACTCATTATTCCCGGCGGGATTAATATATAGCATTATATAGCAAAAAACGCATATATAATGATAATATTATTAGTTAGTCGGATAATAAAATAAATAAATAAAAATAAATACTATTTTTTTGATTTTCCTGGAACCAGTGTAGCCAATGCAGCCTCTGCACCATTTTCAATATCAGAATCAATCTCTGAGTCACTCATTTTAAGTAAATTTATTACCAAAAATTCTCAAGAAAAATTATACACCGAGCACGTTGACATCAATGTTAATTAAACAACATATTGAATCGCATAGCAACAAAAGATGAAACTGATGCCTGCCTACTTCTAAATTTTGAAAAATTCAAAATGTTGACATTTGAGAATAAATATAAATAATCTGTTTTAAATCGCTAGTATAAAAAATCTTGTATGGAATACGTTGCGAAATCGTGTTTTAAGCACTAGACGTGTTATCCAACTCGGCCACGCCTCGTAGGATAATTTTCACGTCGCGTGCTTAAAACACATTTCTTTCGCAACTTATTACATAAATAGCTATTTTCATATTGTATTGCATGTTATGGAATCATTGATATTGTGTATATTATTTTATTTACTTGCCATTTACTGAAAAGTTGATTGACTCCATTTTAAGTAGGATGTAAAGCTAGATGCTAAATTGTCCTTTCAATTGTCGCAAAATATCAAAAGGCAAAATGGTTTTTTTCTGTTGTCGCAAAATACCAAGAAAAGTTTATAAAATTATTTATGAAATTATTACGAAATGCAACTGTAGACAAAACATAATTTTTCCTTTATATTAAAAACAACAAATAAAAACAATGTTTCCTATTTGTGACTTTACATTCCTCTAAACGGCACTACACCAACTAAACCACTACAAAAAGAAAGTACTTGAGGAAAGGTTAGTATTGTAAAATAAAAAATATGTTTTTTTCTACGATTGCTTTGAAAAGTTGACAATTACGCTCTCATTTATCATCGTAAAGTTAACGTTTTCTGTGGAACAATCGAAAAATATCTTTTTTGCGCGTCTCCAATAGCAACGCGCGAAAAAGATGTTAAATGCGCGCTTATTCCAATAGTTACCAGGGATACAAACAAAAACTTGTCATATTGACAGTTGCCAAAATGAATTTATTTTCAGTACGTATACGTTTTTAAAAAATTTTAAGATGCAATCGTAGAAAAAATGATGTGTGCATCACGAGCGTAAAGTGTCTTTGTTCCTCTTACACTATTGCAGCTCTCGCCTTCTGCTCGCGCTGCAATATTGTAGATCAAATAGATTAATATTTTACCTAATAATAAAAAAGTGTTACTAGAAGTGTAAAATGGTAACAAATATCACATTTTAATTAATAATTTTAAATTAGTTATCAAAAAATGGGCCATCACGATTTTGTGGACTGGGCGGAGGGCCTACCTCTGTTCCGCTCCGTGTGAACAACGCCTTGGTGCGGCTAGGGGTGCTTGTCGTCCGACCGGGATTGTGCTCACGCTACGCCAACACCGAACATATAGGCAACCAGACACACTTCGAAGAAAAGTGAGTGGATGTGGTAGAAGGCGAATAAACAGTCTAAGTGAACGTGAAAAACAATAACCACAAATAAAGTACAATAGAACAATAATATAAGTATAGATATAGTCAAATAAAGTTTTAAACACACAATCAACAATTAATAGACAAATATATGAATTGTTAAGCAAACATAAACAAGGTAAGTAAATAAAGTAAAGCAAAACCATCCAGAAACAAGAGTAAGTAAGAAACCTAAGCATATCAAAAAAGACGAATGAAACGCGGAAGCAACAGAAGCCATAGCAAAATCAGGAAAAGAGAAGAGGGAGAAGCCGAAGAAGAAGATCTCAGAGGAGTATTCAAAAAAAGCACAATAACAAGAAGATCGCCCAAAAAAGAACCAAGCGAAGAAAACGAACTTGAAAACCGCGAAATGGAAGAAATTCTGAAAGGGGTGCAAGCAGCCCTGGAGAAATTAACAGAAAATGTAGCAGATATAAAACGAGACATGGTGACAGTAAGAGGAGAAATGAACCAAGGAAATGTAGAAGTAAAAAAGGAAGTAAGTGATGGGCTCAAAGAGATAAAAGAGAACATAGAAAAAATAAACGAAGATATTAAATTACTGAAGCAGGACGGTAAAGAACAGAAATCAGAAATAAAAAATATAGAAAAGAGACTTGAAATGCTAGAAAACAAGACATCAGCGAGGGAAAGTGGAGGTGGACCTAAAATGGAAGAAGCGCTAAAAGAAATGGAAAATAAAATTGAACAATTGGAAAAAGAGAAACGAAAAAATGATAACGCTATAACTGAATTAGAAAAAGCAGAAGAAAGAAGAGAAAGAAACATGAAGAGAAATAACGTAGTTATCAAAGGGATAAAATTAGAAAACAATACAAAAGCAATAGAAGAGTACATTAAGGAAAACATAGGAGTAGAATGTAAGGTGCAGGATACATATAAAATAGGAAAAATAGAGGAATGGCAACATACAGTGGCGAACATAGACACGTGGGAAAATACAATGGAAATCATGAACAACAAGAGGAAATTAATTGGAACAAACGTGTACTTTGAGAACGACCTCTCAAAGGAAGATAAGAAAATACAAAAAGAAATATTACGGATCTATTAACAGGAAAAACAAAATAAAAGTACAGTAAAAATGGGATACAGAAAAATTAAAATAAATGAAACCTGGTACGACTAGAGCACGGTTGATAACAAACTTATAGAGAAAAACGATACAAAAAAACGAGAATCGCCCCTCGGCCAAAACCGAGGGGAAGAGAGGAAGGATATAGGAAAGCAAATCAAAAAAAAGAAAAACAGAAAGAAACATAAATTTATAAAGATCTGTACATGGAACATAAGAACAATGTTAGAAGGAGGAAAACTACTAGAAATATGCAGTGAGCTGGGAAAATATGATATAGCTATAGCCGCAATTCAAGAGACAAGGTGGAAAGGGAATGGACAAATAAACCACAAGAACCACACACTACTATACTCGGGAAGTGACAGACAAGGGCAATTTGGGGTAGCCTTTATAATAGCAAGCAAGATAAAAGATTATATTATACAATTCACCCCTATAAATGAAAGATTAGCATACATAAGAGTTAAAGCGAGCCCACGCAACCTATCAATATTAAATGTTTATGCACCGACAGAAAACGCGAATCATGGTGAAAAGGAAAGATTTTATGAAGAAATGGAAGGAGAACTAGACACGATAACAAAAGAAGATATAATAATTGTACTCGGAGATCTAAACGCACAGATCGGAAAAGAAGACTACATAACTGAAGTTGCAGGAAAACACACAATACACAGCAAAACTAACAACAATGGCCAAAGAGTATGTAATCTAGCAGCGGCAAACAACATAATAATCAGTAGCACAAAGTTGGAACATCCGAGGCAACATAAAATCACGTGTATATCTGGAGACAACAGTAAATCTTTGCAAATAGACCATGTACTCATCTCCAAAAGATGGGAAACAACCATCAGAGACGTAAGAACGTACAGGGGAGCATGCGCCGACTCAGATCATTACATGGTCATGGCGACAACAAAGCAGAAAATCAAAAGGAACAAAATGCAAAAAAATAAGCTAGAGAAATGGAACATAAGAAAGCTAAACAGAGAACAAGAAAGAGACGAATATATTGAAGAGATAGCAATAAATATAAGAGAAAACAGAACTTCAAACAATCAAAATGTAGATGAGACGTGGAATAGACTAAAAAAGAGCATAATAATGGCAGCAGATGAAAAGCTAGGAAAGCAAAAAGCTGAAAAGAAGAAAGAATGGTATAACGAAGAATGTAAAAAGTTAGCGGAGAGTAAAAATAAGGCAAGAATAAAATGGATACAAACGGAACTAAAAGTGGACAAAGAGGAATATGAAAAAATTAGGAAAGAAAGCAAGAAAGTAATAAGAAAATACAAAAGGGAATGGGTAGGAGAAATGATCAATGGCTTAGAAAAAGACAGCTCTAACAAGATCACGAAAAGTTTTTACCAAAAAATAAAAAATCAGAGGAAAACCAATTAAATAAATATCAACAACAGCCTGAAAGACAAAAATGGAAAAATAACAGAATCCGAAGAACAATGCAAGAAGATATGGGAGGAATATTTTAGAGAGCTTTTAAATGATGCTGGAGAAAACACGGAGGAGGAAAACCAAGAAGACAATAACGACAGCGAAGAAGAAGATGAAGATATAGTAGGTGAGCCAACAGAACAACAAGTGAAAGATGCGATTAATGCTTGTAAAAATGGAAAACAACCGGGTAAAGATCGTATAAACGGGGAACTATTAAAATACGGAGGAAATACGATAATCAAACAGACACATAAACTAATACAAATAATTTGAAAAGAAGAAATAATACCCAAAGAGTGGGAATTGGGACAGATAGTAACAATATATAAGAAAGGCGATCCCAAAGTATGCAAAAACCACAGAGGACTAACACTTCTTAACACGACATACAAAATATTTTCAACAATCATCCAGAAAAGACTAGCAAAAACAACAAAAAATAAGATAGGGCATTACCAATGCGGTTTCGTACAGGGAAAATCCACGATAGACGCAATTCACATTTTAAAACAAATAGTAGAAAAAACCCACAACGCAAAAATAAATATTGAAATTTTAGTTATAGACTTCAAACAAGCGTTTGACAATATACGAAGAGAAAAATTGATGAAGGCACTAAAAGAACTGAGAATAGAAGCAAAGTTGCGTAGACTCACCAAAATGACTATGAACAATTCTAGAGCGACCAAAAGACCAGAACAGGAGAGACAAATGAAATAAAAATAACTAAAGGAGTAAGACAAGGAGATGCGCTATCAGCCACTCTCTTCAATATAGCGCTGGAAAAGGTGACGAAGTCGATAAACCAAAACTCAATCGGGAATAAAGGAACGCAACTAATAGCATACGCGGATGACATCGTCATCATAGCAAAAAATAGGGAATTACTAAACAAGTCGCTGAAAGAAATAGTGAGAGAGGGAAGAGACATGGGGCTAGAAATAAATAAGGAAAAAACCAAATACATGAGATTCGGTAAGAGTTCCCAATCTAAGAAAGTAAAAATAGGAGAATATGAATTTGATGAAGTTGAAACATTTAAGTACCTTAGTATAAAAATAACAAACACAGGAGAGAGAGGAGCAGAAATCGCAGAAAAAGTATTAACAGCAAATAAAGCCCTGCATTCAAACAAATACCTACTGAAAAATAAGGAACTGTCAAAAGCAACAAAAGTTAAAATATATAAGACATTGATAAGACCCATCCTACTATACGATGCTGAGACACAAACAATGACACAAAGAGAGGAAGAACAACTCAGAATAGCAGAAAGGAAAATTATACGATCAATCCTAGGAGGAATTAAAATAGGAGATAATGAGTACAGATCAAGAATGAATACAGAAATACTGGAAGAACTAGAAGGTGACGATATCACCAGGAAAATTAAACAACAAAGAGGGAGATGGTTAGGGCATGTAATGAGAGCTGATGCAGAAACAACAATCTCTACAACACTAAAATGGTACCCAGGGTATAGAAGAAGAGGGAGGCCACGGTCAACCTGGATTAAGGAAGTAGAAGAAGATCTGCACAAATTAGGAATTTATAAATGGAAGGAAGAAACGAAGAACAGGAAAAAATGGAGTTAAATTTGCAAGAAAATATAAGAGTTTAAGGAAAAGGGCTGATCCCCCTATAATTTGGATCTAGAGAGCTTCTGAGAAGCGGTGCAACCCCTGCACGGGGTGTTAAGCCACCATATATATATTATATTTAATTTTCAGTACGCATTTTCATAGTTTATTAAAATTATTTCGATTTTCATAAAATGTTAACATTCCCTTATGTGCGCCACTGAATTGTATCACATATCAAAATACTTACAAGTCCGTTCATAAATATTTCGATTATTTTTTACATTTCAGATTTGTGAAATAATTACAGAAATGAACGCTAGGTATGCTATAGTGCATCATTCCCTCATTTCGATACAAATTAATCAACCTGTTTATCGAGTAACCATGGTTAAAAACAAGTATGGACTACTTCAAGAAAAGTTGTTTCAATGTCCAAAAAGTTTGGAATCTTGAGAACGAATCATTCAATGACAAAGTTACAAAACACGTGTTTTTTATTTTTCTTAAACAATTCAGGCATGATATGCAAACATACCCCACATCCCTCTGGTAGGCGGGAGTGAGTTTTAAAAACTTAAATGGAAACACCCATTTTTGATTGCACTATTGCATTGTCCATAAATTGATGATGATAATTGATTTGCAAATTTCAACCTCATCCCTCTGCCCCCTTGGGAGTGGAAAGAGGTTTTCTTCAAAACGATAAAAAGTTATCGTTTCTCGAAAATGCTTACGCGTTTCCAAACTTTTTAGACACCTGTATAAAAATCTTGAAGAATACATGGCTATAAAAATATTATAATTTAATATTTTTTTAATTAATCTGGAAATTCCCGGAACTGAGTTTCAAAATTATATTTTATTATTATGCTAATAAATACAATCATAACAATGAACAAACTTAATACAAGACTGCTTTCACATGAAATATGCAAATATACATATATAATTATTATTAATTATAAGGAAAACTTGACAAAAACAATCCCTAGGAATATAGAATTGTTATGGACAATATTAAATCAACTATTTGGTACACACGCAACAATATCAGCTTATAATGGAATACGAACAGCCGAACACAGGTCTATTTTTTATTATAAGATGAAATTTATAAAGATTTGAACTTAGAAATTACGTCTAATACGTCACAACTCAACATAAAAAACCTGCAAGGTCAACCACAGGTTTTACACTGGCTTCAAGTCGAAAACAAATTCGTGTTGTCAGTGGCGGTCAATTGTACATTGACCCTCCATAAAATACTAAAAGAGACGTAACAATATTTTTCCACGATTGCAATGAAAAGTTGACAATTACGCTCTCATTTGCCATCGTAAAGTTGACGTTTTCTGTGGAACAATCGAAAAATAACATTGTCGCGCGTTTCCAATGACAAAGTTATTAAATGCGCGTTTTTTTGAATAGTTACCAGTAGAGATCTCGAATATTCGAGGTACTCCTAAAAGTTAACTTATTTATTATTAATAATTATTTAATTATGTCCTTTTCATTATTTGAATGAAATTGTTAAGATAAAATAAAATTAAAACAAAAAGTACAAACAAAAAAGAAAAAGACGAAAACTTCAAATTTAAGGTGAAACGTACGGGCTGATGTTGGCGAAAAACAAATTTGAACTATGGTACGTCTTCATGATTTTGAAATAAAATATCTTTGTTATTAATAACTTCAAAGTATTGTAATAGCTTTAAGTTTATGTACAAATGATAAAGAAAAACATAGTAAAAAATTGAGGTCAACATATGGCGCAATATTCGAGGTATTCGAATGTTCGCTATACTGACGTTAATATTCGAAAATCTCGAATATCGAATAATGTCAATATTCGCGGCATTCGACTATTCGCGGATGATATTCGCCCATCTCTAGTTACCAGGGATATAAACAAAACAGAAACTTGTTATATTGACAGTTGACAGAACGAATTTAATTTCAGTACGTATACGTTTTTTAATCATTTTAAAATGCAATCGTAGAAAAAATTATGTGTGTATCACGAGCGTAAAGTGTCTATTGCAGCTCTCGCCTTCGGTTCGCGCTGCAATTACCGTGCTAGAGTAACAAAGAATCACTTTACGCTGTTAATACACAAATAACTATTTCTTATATCGCGTTTATAAAGTGAATTTTGTGCAACTGATTTTGCCAAATACAGTGCTACAAAGTTCAACTTTGTATAATTTGTTTTATTTATTTATTTATTTATGTTACGCTGTACAATAGAAATTTAATTCCAATTACAGTACAGGGTCCGCACTCACCGAGCCGCAGTGTGATAGTTTATATAATTTTTAGCTTGAGTGCGATTCGAACTCGGGATCTCCGGATTCGAATTCCGTATCGCTATTGACACTACCGTACTGAAGTCGTGAAGTTATCAAGTTGTAAAAATATCACTCATAATTCCTTTAGTTTAGTTTATGTAAAATGTAAAAAAAAATAAATTCATTAAACTGCAAACTACTTATTAAAAATTAAAGGTATATAATTTTATAACATAACCTAGATAATCATGAATTTGAACTCTGACCGAACTAACAAATGTCAAAATAAATTCATTACAAATATGAGTGTTGCCACCTTGCAATTTTATTATTAATATTATATCAATAAAAAATGTAAAATAACAATAAACTAATGACCAATAAGTGGTTCAGTGGTATTAAGTAGACCTGTGGATTTGAGAACCCGGGTTCAATCCCCACAGCCGACAAACATTTTTCACCAAATTAAATCTACCCCTGTGGCTCCCCCTCCACTAACATCTTTGGGGGCCGTGCTTTGATGGTTGCTAATCGCACTTCACGCGAAGTAATATATCACTTACCGAAATCTGGTACGGCAGAGTGCCACACCCAGTAACGCTTAAAAAGCGTGATGATATAATTATTTATTTTATTTATTTTTAAATTATAAATGTATTCAGAATAGAAGAATATATTTTAAATTCAAATCATCTTTGAATTGAGCGCATGCGAATTTCGGTCAAAAAATAAATGAGAGAGGAAAACATATGTTTTATCGCTCTTTCTTCTGGTTGCTATTCTATTACAGGCACTGTATAATAATAGTTATTATACTGTGCTACAGGAAAGACGGGCGTAACTCAGTATATAAAATAGTAGGTATTTGCCTGGTCCAATGTCATTCAACTGTCTTGCACTTGCAGATAATGTATTCATTCGTTTCTCTGTTTATAAAAATGTCAGTTTTTAAGTGAATACACAATAAAAGTATTTGTCTATATTATTTGTTATATTTGTATATATAATATTTTTAAAAAATGTTATTTTTTATTAAAATAAGAATTGACCTTCCTGTAAATTTACCCACGAGCCGCCACTGTGTGCGTGCTATTGAGGAAATTTTGAGAAACGAAGTAGTATTGCTAAGTAATATGAGAGAAAAGTTTAACTTCGTCAGTAAAATATAATATTTTGTGAATATAACAAAGAAAAATGAGTTTTAAATATATTTTATTATATACGTTTAGTTTTTTTTAATAATATCAAGTATTTATTAATTTATTTAATTTTACGATAATTTAAATCAAATTAAGAACACAAAAAAATACCATATATTATAGTGTGGTATTATTTTCTTCACTTGCACCCCTGGGAAGTATGTTTTAAGTTTATTGAAATATTTTTCAGAGTTTGATGGGACATACGTACTCTGCGATGAAGACAGTAAATAAAAATAATTATGTTAAGGTTAGATAAAAAATCAACTATATCTATATTTTTACTGAATGTAAATAAGGTTAATAGTTAATAGGGAAATTTATGTTTTTACCTCCATATCTATAGGAAGGATAAATAAAAAAATATTATATCATAAATATTAAAAGCAACTCTGAACATAATTTCTTAATAATTTTTTTTTTTATAATCCGCTCCTATATTTATCAGAAAAAAATCCGTTATAAAATATGTAAGCTTTTAAATAGATTTATATCATATGCCTATGACACACTAGTCGAGCTCTTCGATGAAACAACAGAACGCACCCGTCATTGACGAAAAATAAAAGCTTTTAAAGTTGAGAAAGAAAAACTAAATTTCAAAAAAATGCTAACGTGAAATGAGATGCAAAAGATACGAGTGAAATGAGACACGTTCGTTTCATCGATGAGCTCTTCGATGGAAATAGAGGAGCCTCTATTTTTCGTCGATGACGGGTGCGTTCTGTTGTTTTATTGAAGAGCTCATCGACGCTCTTCGACGCTCTTCGACCAGTGTGCCATAGGCATTATAGAATTGAAGATCTCTATTTGAATTTAGTTAAATAAATAAATATATCATCACGCCTTTTATCCAGTACTGGGTGTGGTACTCTACCGAAGCAGATTTCGGTAAGTGATATATTTATGTGCATAAAGTGTAGTTACCAGCTGTAAAATCACAGCCCCCAAAGATGTTATCTGAATTAAATATTTTTAAATTAATCTGGAGATTCCCGACAATATAGGCTCGGCGGCTCAGTGATATCGACTCGGCATGTGGATTTGAGAACCCGGGTTCGATTCCCTCCACTAATATCTTTGGGGGTGATTTGATGGCTGGTAACCGTACTGCATGCGAAGAAATATATCAGTTACCATGATCTGCTATGACAGAGTTGTCACTGTCAAAATTTTTTGTCATGTTCCTCGAATTAGTTATAGTTATTATTTGTTATATTTTACTTTTGTGTATGATGCATGTTAGAGATAAATTAGATATAATCATTTAGTTTTACTTTTTCATCTTAGGACAGTAGTCATGTTTTCTTGTGTAAATATTTTTGTTACTTTTTCTTAAAAATAAGATATTCTATAAGATAATAAAATCCCAAAATTCCAACCCGCTTTCTAAAACTAACAATCAAATCCTATGACTCACTTCTTCAACCCGTAACTTTCTACACCACCCTCTCCCCCTAGCCCCAACGAAAACCCTATAAATAAGAAATCCAACTAAGCCTCCCTCTCATTCATCGCCCGTTCATCGCTCATTCATCACGTATTCATTCTTCAACATTCCGCTCCTAATCAACGACTTCACAAATCTCCGGCGAAACTAAACTAAAACCAGATAAATAAGTACCTTAAATAAAAACATATATAGTTGTACTTGTACTTGTGTGACGGATTTTCCGTCGCTAATCTGTATAATTATTAATTATTATAAGAACAACAATTGATATATAATAATTATATTATTTGTCAAATTAAAATAAATATATCATCAAGCCTTTTACTCATTACTAGGTGTGGCACCCTGCCATAGCAGATCTCGATAAGTGATATATTTATACGCGTGAAGTGAGGTTACCAGCCGTCAAATCACGACCCTTAAAGACGTCAGTGGAGGGCGAGCCACAGGGGTAGATTTAATTTAGAGAAAATTGTTTATCGGCTGTGGGGCTGTGGGAATCGAACCAGGCATACCACTGAGCCACCTACCCCATCTTTTTTTGTCAGATCAATACTACTTTTTTTCATTCTCAAACACTATGTATATCTTATTCTGACACTCTGGGTACGGATGATGTGACATATTTTCGAAAGATTTTAACAAAACATATTTTTGCTTCAAGATATTTTAAAAGGGACTGAAGATGATGTAATAAACATATTAGAGGAATATGGTTATTGGGATGAAAAACCTCCAGCTCCATGGGCCGTCGCAATTTACCATACCATTGTGTTGGTTCTATCATCACGTCCACTGTCGTCATCACTGGTAACTATTTAAGATTAATAATTTTAATTTTACATTTAATATTTGTCTTTCTTTCAGCCGCCAATTGTATTGTTGAGCTGGTAAAAAATACAAAGATTACAATGCAGTAGAAGACAAATTGGCTCAAAAAAGTTAAGTAAGTTGTAACTTTATTAATAATGTTACATATCAGGCTATAGCTATTAACATACCTAAGAATGTTATGAGTATTATTACAGCCGCAGATGTTAGTTTGAAATCCGAGCTCGTAGAGCGAGGATTTTAAGACATCTAAGGCCTGTTATGACTCATAACATACGTGGTTTGTTGAATAGCTTACCGGTTATATTATATTATAATATTATGTTTTGAAATTCTTTTATGAATAACGTCATTGTCATTATTTTAGAAGGTGATCAAGTAAGTCTGTGGTCTGTATGTTTTTATTTAACGCCATAGTTACAATTGTTTTTTTATCATATTTATAAATAATTTTTTATTTAAACGTTATAACGTGATCATCTCTAATTGAAAAGACTGTACAATTAATATATATATATTATGATAAGCAGGAGAAGTAATCTTTGTATTATTGTTGTTTTGAGTTCCGTTTGTATTAATAGTCTTATATTATCATTGTGTTTTATTTTCATTTTCTTGACTGTTTTGACAAGTCAGTATGGTAATATTACCGTACAGAATACAGTTATTACTTACCAACCTACTTTTGTACATGTAAACATAGGTTTAATATCCTGAAACCGGTACAGCGAAAACCGAAGGCGAGAGCTGCAATAGTGTACGAGGAACAAAGACACTTGACGCTTGTCATACACACATTATTTTTTCTACGACTGCATCTTAAAATTATTAAATAACGTATGTGTACTGAAAATAAATTCGTTCTGTCAACTGTCAATATGACAAGTTTCTGTTTTGTTTGTATCCCTGGTAACTATTAAAATAAACGCGCATTTGACGTCTTTTTCGCGCGTTGCTATTGGAGATACGCAAAAAAAATATATTTCGATTGTTCCACAGAAAACGCCAACTTTACGATGACAAATGAGAGTGTAATTATCATCTTTTCATAGCAATCGTAGAAAAATGTAATTTTAAAATATATGTTTCTACGGTGCTATGAAACGTTGACAATTACGTTCTCATTGGTCATCGTAAAGTTGACGTTGACAACGCGCAAAAAATATATTAAATGCGCGCTTATTACCAGGGATACAAACAAAACAGAAACTTGTCATATTGACAGTTGCCAGAATAAATTTATTTTCAGAACGTATCCGTTTTTAAATAGTTTTAAAATGCAATCGTAGAAAAAATTGTGTGTATCACGAGCGTAAAGTGTCTTTGTTCTTCTTATACTATTGCAGCGCGAGCCGAAAGCTCGAGTAACAAAGAATTACTTATAACTATTTTTCTACAACTGTAAAAAAATGTTCATATTTTTTTTCACTAATATCAAGGGTAAACTGTACGGCCAAACCTGAAGTTGGTCGCAAGCTGTTATATTTCTCTATGCATTTCTCTCACTTGGTGTATAATAAAGTATAAATATAAATTTTTCGTAAAGCATATCTTACCGTGTTATTTAGTAATTTTTTTAATTATTTTGTAGGTAGTAGGTTGGGGTTTCGTTGACCCTAATGCACACACGGCAAGTGCAGAATTACAGAAATTGAATCCCCCCGTTCATCGATCAGGAGCAGTGTAAAAAGGAAGTGCCTACAAATTTTGTGTTGGTTTTTTAAATGGTAAGACTTGACCGATTAATTATTAAACAAAATATATCATTAGAACTAAATACATACCTCAGTGTATAAGAAGTCTAAATAATCGTATTTGTAGGTTCCAGTATATGCCAAGGCAACAGTGGAGGAGGACTGGTGTTCAAACAGAACACAGAAAAGTATTTCCTTCGTGGATTGGTCAGTCTCGCACCAAAACTAAAAGGCGTTTGCGATGCTTTTCAGTATGGAGTGTACACGAAAATTTCAGTCTACAATAAATTTATTCTAACTATCGTAGTTGCGAATCAAATCATAGATTGATATGTTCATATTTTAAATATATCATTTACCGATGCCAATTACGGCAGAGTGCCAAGCCCAATAATGGGTAGATAGCTTGATGATATATTTTATTTTATATGTTTAATTGTAAAAATAAAATAAATAATTATCTATATTTTTACTTCCTTGTATGAAGTAAAGGAAGTATTTTAATCGCGGACATATCCATTTTGACCATCTCTGAATCCATTTTGACTAATTTCGTCGTGACGTCTGTACATACGTATGTATGTCGCATAACTCAAAAACGGTAAGCCGTAGAAAGTTGAAATTTTGTATTTAGGACTGTTATAATATCTAGTTGTGCACCTCTTTTTTTGGTCATTATATAACTTCCGGAAGTGATACTTTACTTGAAGACTTCAATAGATTTTAATGAAAAATTATAGTATATTATAGGTAAGTAAAATTCTTTAAAACTTATCTTATTGTTAGTGTGCCAAATTTTAAAATTGTTAAAAGTGTACCGCGACAAAAAAAGGGTTGACAATCACTGATCTAGTTACTGGAATTTAAAAACGCAACGTCGCGGGTCGCGTTTGTCGCAACCTGTTGGGAATTTTCTAAAGATATAGATGTATCAAATATTATATCAGAGTTCGCTTTAAAAACAGTAAGAAAATCGAAGATTTTAAAAACTTTTTGTATATTTAATCACATTTAGTCCCATGTCTGAAGAACGTCTTGTAGGACTTGCTTTGATGTATTTGCAACAGGACATTTCATTAAAGCCTGAAGATATATTAGATAGTTTCGCTAGATCAAAAAACAGACGTGGTAATATAGTCACTTCCAATTGCATAGCGACAGAAGAAACAACGGTATATATGTATATATATATATATATATATATATATATATATATATATATATATATATATATATATATTTACAGGGTGAGTCTGGGAAGACGCCCCCCCCCTTTAACTTTTTTATTATGAGTAATAGAAACAAATGGTTCATATGAAAGTTTTATTATTTTAAATATACTATTTGATGGCAGATGTAGATATTTTTTATAAAGTCAGGTTTACAAGATACGACTATCAACTTTTATTTTTTAAATGGCAACCTATAATTATTTTACTAAAATAAAAACCGCCATTTTTTTCTCTTTTCAACGGTGTATTAGTTTTTATTAATGTATCTGAAAAAATTCGAGAAAAATAAGAAAATTGAGAAATACTAGAAATAATTTTTATACAAATATTATAGGTGGCTATGTGAAAATAAACAAAATGTAACAGTGTTAAATTAATGTCAAAAAGTATACATTTGCTGGTTACTTTATTTAACTAATTTTGCAAACAATAAAAAAAAAAATCTTTTTGCCCTTCTCATGATTTCAGTCGATTCACCAATTATTAGAATCATATCTATTAATTCTTCTTTCGTAAACATTTGAAAACGTTTTTTTTTATTGTTTGCAAAATAAGTTAAATAAAGTAACCAGCAAATGTATACTTTTTTGACATTAATTTAACACTGTTACATTTTGTTTATTTTCACATAGCCACCTATAATATTTGTATAAAAATTATTTCTAGTATTTCTCAATTTTCTTATTTTTCTGGAATTTTTTCAGATACATTAATAAAAACTAATACACCGTTGAAAAGAGAAAAAGATGGCGGTTTTTATTTTAGTAAAATAATTATAGGTTGCTATTTAAAAAATAAAAGTTGATAGTCGTATCTTGTAAACCTGACTTTATAAAAAATATCTACATCTGCCAACAAATAGTATATTTAAAATAATAAAACTTTCATATGAACCATTTGTTTCTATTACTCATAATAAAAAAGTTAAAGGGGGGGGGGGCGTCTTCCCAGACTCACCCTGTATATATATATATATATATATATACTCATCCTGAACCTCAAAATCTAAATGTCAAACCATTTTTTTTACGATTGCTATGAAAAGTTGACAATTACGCTTTCATTTGTCATCGTAAAGTTGACATTTTCTGTGGAACAATCGAAAAATATATTTTTTGCGCGTTGCCTAATTAGTATAAGTACTTATCTATGTATTTAGTTATTGTATTTGCTTTATATATAGTATATATACTTTTCTTTATATTTTGTTATTATATATATATATAATTAATGAATATTTTTTACATTTTTTGTGTCTGTGTTTTATTTAAGATAAAAGTATTACAGAAATATTTCTCGCATACGAGCTGCACATACCACTCGGACGATGTAGTCGCAAGGTTAGAACTCAGATACTTCTAAAGAACTAAAATTCCGTCATAGTACGTCACTAATCATCACATAAAAAACCTGTTAGCTCAACAAAAACTTGTCTTGTTACATCATTTGAGGTAAATGTTTAACTTCGTTAGTACGTAGAAAATTTTGTGAATATAACAAATAAATATGATTTGTGAATATAACTTGTTACATATTTTTGGTATATTATTAATTATTTCATGTAAGTATTTATTCATGCATATAATTTTTGAAGATTTACGAAACATGTGAATGAAGGTTTGTTGCGTGATGATGGATTTTGGTTGTGAGGAAGGAAAGAGCTCGTATGGAGGAAATGTTAATATGGTTGAAACGAGTATCGTGTGTCAGGATGAGAATGTTGACTTAAACTGATTTTTTTTTATGAATCTTTTAGTGGATGCTCTATGAATGTTTCAGGGGTTCGTGCTACCCCATTTAATGGGATATAGCGTGATGTTATGTATGTATGTATAAAATTTTGGAATAATTTAAGTAAAATTAATCATGCAATAAATTAATATATTAATGTTATTATTTTCTTCACTTGTACCAAAGTAAAATATGAAATATATTGATTGATTGATTCAATATAATAAAAAAAAAATTATTATTTCAACACAAACAGTACAGCGTGTTTACAGTACAAGTTACTAACAAAATCTAACTTCTAACTACACATGTTCTTGATAATATGCAGAAATTACCTTACTCAGCAATGTCTCTCATGTTTCACCGTGAGAGACAAGTCTGATGCAATGAACTCGAAAGATTGTGAAATACAGAGCTGGACTCCTATATTACTCCTCCAGAAGAAAAGCTAACTCTTAGGGAGTGTTGCTTTTATGTAATTTGATTTAATTCTATATCATTATGATTATTTGTGTTTTTAGAGAGATAAGTTCTGCATTTACAAAAGTTTCTTAAACTACAACATATAATAACAATAATAATAATTATTATAAAAGTGTACAATATTATATAATGAGTTTGATTATTAATTTTATAAATTGAATCCAAACGAATTTCTTTTTGTTTTTCTATATTAAAATTTGAAATATTCTGAATTTTATTCTCTAAATGTTTTATTTGTAAATTTGTTACATTTTGATTTAAATCAATTAAATTGCCAAAGTTATTAGATACTTCTATTTGATTATTTATTTCACACATTTCGGTGACATAAATTCCTTTAAGAGTTTGTATTTCAAAATTATTATTACAAGTAAAAGTAAATTTAACCTGTTGTTCGTTTGGGAAGTATAAGTATTTAATTTTTGAGTTTTAAAATATTTATTATTGAGTTTATTTGTGATAATTTTGAATATCGGCAGTGTTCGAATTCTTTATAACAGACAATATTTTCTAGACATTTACTATACTCATTATTTTGAACTATACAGTAATATTCCTTATTATCTAGTTTCGTACATTTATTAATGGATCTAACTCTACAATTATTTCTTGAATATAATCCATTTACAATATTTATAGTCTCATATGTGTTATGTAATTTTGTCGGGATAGGTGTGACTTGTTCTCTACTCGTGTGTTTGCAGGTATTTCAATAAGGATTGTTAGTTTTAAGTTATTATAAGTGCAATAGGTCTTTAGTACGTCGTTGTTCTGAATGTTGTTTAGTACAAGTGAACGTAGTTGTTTATTTTCGATTTTGTTTTTCTCTGAGAAACAGTTCGTGGTTAATTACGCCAAAGTATAGAACGTTTAATTTACAGAATGTGAATGTCTCTTCAAGTTGGACTAAAGTAAAATAAATATCTTGTGCTACTTGTATAAATTCGTTAATAATATTCTGAATTTTTATTGTTGTTAGTTCGTCCCACATTACTATAACATCTTCGTTTATTATTTGAATTTTTTCATTTAAATCATTATTATTTTCATTAATCAATTTTATTTTGTCATTGAATTGGGCTGTAATATTATTATTTATTTGAATAAGTGTGTTAATTTTAAGAGATGTGATTTTCTGATTATTCTCAACATTACTAAGTATTTGATCGTTACGTTCCTTATCTGAATCGTCGAGATTACCGGTTATACTTTTAATTATTGAGCCAAGACCGTTGATCAATCCACGTTTTTTGCGATTTAGGTTAAGTAGTTGAATTTTTTCATGAATGTGATTTAAAAAGGAATTTAATATATTACGGTTATTAATTACCCTATTATCAATCTTATAGAGACCGAGTTTTGAATAAAATGCGTTGATGTTTCCTTCAAGTATTTCGGATTGTTTGAATAGTTCTTCTAGGAGAATTTTGACAATTATGGTTTGAGTGTTTACCTGTATGTGTGCGTTTGGTCATGTTTTGTTATTAATGTAATTTCGAAGGGCAGGGACGTATCTGGGGTACTTGGCGCCTGGGTTCTGAAGCAGAATGTGGCGCACCAAAGCGTGCGCCGCAGGCGAAAATTTTGGAGCACAAAAATGCGATATGGTACTCAAAATACGTGGAATTTTATGCTTTACGATACAGAAAGAGTAAGGCAGTAAGCCGACACGCCGTACTATGCGAAACTTGCGTGCAGATTTAGAGCAATAAGCAAACTCATGACAAACAATATGTTATTCACCTTAGCGTAGAATAATAGAACATTGTTTGTCTAGAAAAATAAATATTTTTTAAATAAATATTTTATAATATAGTTTCTCATAAAATTAAATAAAAATACAAAAAAAAAACAAAAAGAAATTAGTTTACTACATAGGTACATTCTAATATACCTAAACCTAATTAAAACTATATAGTTTACATTTTACAATTGCACATAATAGCACAAACAATTATACAAATAACAAAATAACATATCAATACATGTAAATTAAATTTTCAATAAAAATACTTAAATACTCATAACTATACCGCGCGTTCCACGTAAAGGTTGGCATAGGGAAATAACATGGGAAAAAAGGTTTTTGTAAATGAAAAGTACCCTGTAAAAAATTATGGTATAATATTGCACATGACCATACTAGACCTATCCACACACATTATTTCATACAGATTACTTCATTTTAATGCCACAAATTAGAGAAATTAATGAAAATAGTTCGAGAAAATCGCCTACTAATTATGATTTTTTGTGACAGCTTTGTCATAGAAACAGAAGCTGTCACTATAACCGTCATGATTTGTTGTGAATATTAAGAAATCTTGACAGTTAACTTTATATTTCAAACATTAATCACATTACTTCGCGATCTTTTGTAATTAAAGGCCTTAGTACGATAGTAGGTACCTACATTTGGTATTCATTTAATTACTTTATTTATTTTACAAATAATATTTAGACGCAGTATTTGTGTTCTTTTAATATACTCATATTTATTTTAACTTTTTGCCGTCTACCGCCCTTTTATGCTGGCGCCCGGGTTCTGGGAACCCCACGAACCCTGGGTTGGAACGCCCCTGCCGAAGGGAATTAATCTGAAACAGTAACACGGTTTTTTACTTCCTTGTACGAAGTAAAGGAAGTATTGTAATCGCGAAAATTTTCGGTTCTCAGATTTCAACGGAAATCCATTTTGACTAATTTCGTCATGCCGTCTGTACGTACGTATGTACGTACGTACGTATGTGCGTACGTACGTACATACGTACGTACGTACGTATCTCGCATAACTCAAAAACGGTAAGCCGTAGAAAATTGAAACTTTATATTTAGGACTGTTATAACATCTAGTTGTGCACCTCCCTTTTTGGTCATTATACAACTACCGGAAGTGGTACTTTACTTGAAGCCTATAATAGATTTTCATGAAAAACTATATTCAAATATAATTTAAAACTTTCCAAATTTGGTATATAAGACTACTATATCAATGGAAATAACATAATAGATTTTGGTTAAAATAGACTAACCGGAAGTGGCACGTTACATGAAGCTGCTAACAGTTGTCCTTGAAAAAAATGGTATTATTTTAATTTTAGAAAGGAATGCTGCAAATAAAAGTTTTAGAGAATTAAATTCTGCGTCTAGCACATTAAGAATTTTTAAATTAGCTTTTTGCATAAACGAGATATCTAAATTTAAATATTATATATTTTTTGATTTTTTTTAAAATTAAGTTTGCTATGGATTAGAACAAAAAATAAAAGATTTAATGTCAAATATGTGCAATTAAAAAAATATCTATAGTTTAATACGTGTACAAGGAAGTCATGTGGTGTCCACATCAGATATTTTTTAGTTGTGTTAACTTATGTTTTTTATTTTTATCATCGATTATTTGTCCGCGTTCATGTACAACTGCTTTTACGTTAATTTTCTTAAATTTAGGTTTCTCAATCTTGCCTGTGTTTCGTTTGTGGATTTTTACGTGTACTTATTCCGGGATATCAATTTGTTTGTTGAGCGTATTTTAATTTAGCCTTATCAATATTTTGCTTAACTTGTTGATTTATTTCTTTTAGTATTTCAGAATGTTTAAGCACATAATCTTCAACAACAATTTCTTCGGGTTTTACGTTTAAATTTATTTCTATGCCGTATATAATTTCGATTGGGGTTCGTTTTGTAGTAGCATGAATACTGTTGTTGTACGCAATTAATGCGTAGTTTAAGCGTTCTTTAAGTTTGAGGGATTTTATTATCGGATTTTGATTTATAATACGCATATGTTCAATTAGAGACGAGTGGAATCGCTCTACTATTCCATTGCTTTTCGGGTTGTCTACTGAAGTGTAATGAATTTTTATATTTCGTAATTCTAGTTAATTTTGGATCACTTTGTTATTGAACTCTAAGCCGTTATCAGATATAATTTTTATTAGAATAGTGAAATGTGTAAAATATTTTATTAATTTTCCTAAAATAGTGATCGCGTTTTTATCTTTTACAACATAGGCCATGGCGAATTTTGAAAATGCGTCAACAATAGTAAGGATTTTGGTTTGTTCTAGAGAAAGCAAGTCTACGTGTAATATTTCGAAAGGCTTCTCCGCTGTTGGGGTTAGGATATTAGGGATCTGGATGGGATTCCGTTCATATTTATTCGCGAGACATATATCACATTTATTAATAAAATTTTGTACGTCTTTCGACATGTTCGGTCAGTAATATTGTAGTTTTAGTTTGTTGTAGGTTTCAGTGATACCACGATGATTAGTTTTACCCTCATGGTAATTTCGTATGATAAGTTGTTGTTCTTCTATGTTTTCTATATCTTTAACCATGTTTTTACAGCATATTAGTCTATAACTTCCTTTTTTAAAGTATACTTGTAATACGGAATTGAAATATTTTTAGAAATTTTCGGGTATCAGACAGTAGTACGTTACTCCGGGTTGAAGATAATTTTTTATGAATTGTGTGATATTTGGGTTTGAGTTTTGTTTATTTAAATAAAAACAAATGCGTTGGATTTTATTTTCGAAATTTTTTTCTGTTTTAACATTATTTTTACCATTGGTTTCTTTTACGACTACTTGGTTGCGACAAGTGTTAATACTTGAGTCTAAATAGGTTAGTCCGTTTACTGGGCTTTCTTCGTCTGAATGTATCGTTTCGTTTTCGGATTCCGATCCTACTTCGGCTATTTCGGATTCATTATCAGTATTCAAATTTAATTCTAAATTTTCGGGCTTATCATACACGTTCAAAATAATTGAGGTGTTAGCGAATAATTCTTGGATTAGATTTTCGATTTTTATCCAAGGTATTTTGTCATGTCCTGTACAAATACGTGGTAAGTTGAGTTGGTTGATGTCATTTTGGATACAATATTCTAGTAATTTATTCAGGAATCTCTTAACGTCTAGGAGAGTTGGTTTCCTTTGATTATAAATTTCTTTCGTTATTAAATGTAATATTGTTCGGGGTGCTTTTTGAATATAAATTTTGTTATCTACGTTGAATCCTTGTGACATATGTAGATCTTTTGAAACGCAGTGTACTAATGGGTTGTCTGATTTAAAGATGTCGGCGTTATTATATCGAATTTCGAATTTTGGTTTTATTCGCGAGAGGGCGTCGGCGACGTAATTTTGGTAACCTTTTTTATATTCGATTACATAATTGAATTCTTCTAATTTGAGGCGCCATCTGATAAGTTTTTGATTTGGTTCCTTTAGTGAATTTAGCCAAATGAGAGGGCGGTGATCGGTGATAATTTTGAATTTTCGGCTTAAAAGGTATGGGCGGAATTGTTTGGTTGCCCAGACAATTGCTAGCAGTTCTTTTTCGATAACAGAATAGTTGATTTCGTGAGAATTAACTGTCCGTGAGATGTAAGAGATGGGGAGATCTTTGTTGTTTCCGTCGCGTTGAGAAAGTACAGCGCCGATTGCGTAATTACTAGCGTCGGTCGTTAATATGAAATCTTTGTTGAAGTCAGGATATTGGAGGATGGGGTTGTTTGATAAAAGGGTTTTGCATTTCTCGAAACATTCCGTATAATTTTTATTAGTTATGTATATTTTATTTCCTTTTTTCAAGCAATTTGTAAGCGTTTTTGTTATTTTAGAAAAGTTATCTATAAAACGACGGTAATAACCGAGTAGCCTAAGAAAGGATTTTATTTCTTTAGGTGATTTTGGTATCGAAAAAATTTTTATCGCTTGTATTTTCGCGGGATTTGGTTTAATCCCTTCAGTAGTGATGATGTGGCCTAAATATGCTACTTCCTTACGTAGGAATTCGCATTTATCCAATTGAATTTTGAGATTTGCTTCGCGCAATAATATCGTCGAGATATACGAAGCATATCTTATTTATCAGATCTTTTAAAACAAAATTCATCAAGCGCTGGAAAGTAGCGAGGGCGTTCTTTAGCCCAAACGGCATACGCTTAAATTCGTAATGTCCGATGTTGGTTGAGAAGGCGGTTTTAGGAATGTCTTCGGGATTGACTTCTATTTGGTGGAAGCCGGAAGTTAAGTCAATGGTTGTTAAGTAGTTAGATTTTCCGAGTTTGTCGAGGATGTCAGTTACGTCTGGGATAGGGAATTTGTCGTCGATAGTTTTGTCGTTGAGTTTACGATTGTCTTATCACAACGCGAAATTTCTGTTTACCCGATGCGTCAAGTTTTTTGGGAACTACCCAAATGGGGGACGACCAGGGGGAGTAAGAATGTTGAATTATGTCGTCGTTCAACATTTTTTCAATTTGTGTGTGTACCTCTTGTTTGTAGAGTTCTGGGTACCTACTTGTATTGTTTTGCGTGTATGGGAATGTTGTCGGTTGTTTTTATCTCATGTTTTATTTTATTTGTGAACAAAAGTTTTTGATTATCATCTAAAATGAGATCACTGTATTTTTTTAATGTTACGAACAGTCCTTTTTGTTCCGACTCGTTTAAATGATCGGTTCTGATGGCATGCTTATTTATTTCTATATTAAATGTTTTATTTTGTTTTTGGTTTAAATATTGAAATTGATATTTATATTTATTTAGAAACGTTACATCACCTTTTTCAAAATTAAATTTAGTTTTAAGTAATTCGATGCCGGGTATGCCTAATAAAATATCAAAATCTTTATGAAAATTGAAAATATAGCTTTAAATGTTTAATTTCTTAAATTGAAAATAGGTAAATTCAGTTCCGGACGATTTACTGTTCCAAGTATAAATTGTAAAATATTCACGAAATTTTGTTGTATCGGATTTAATTAATTTTGGATGTATGTAATTTTGAGTTGAGCCTGTATCTAAAAGTATTTTAAAATTATTAATTTGAATAAATGGGAGTTTGCTAAAATTATTCGTTAAAGATTCGATTCTTGTGAATCGAGTTGGGGAAAATTTTGAGTGTCGATTTGTTCGATATATTCATTTTTGTTTTCTGTATTATCATCAATTTGTTGTTTATCAGAATATTCTTCAATTTCGGGATTTTCGAATTCATTATATTCAAGATTTTGATTATTTAATTCTTCAAATACGAAATTTTGTTGTGGCTGATTTTGTTGGAAATAATTTTGTGGACGGACTGGTCGAGTTTGTGTACTCATGGGGGTTGGATTCGTGAATTGTGAGTTTCGTATATTTGCTCATGGGGCGAATGGTTTAGGTTGGTACACTTGTTGTGTTCTTTAAGGTGGGCGAATGGTTTAAGGCAGGAACGTTAAAGTTATATGGCGTGGGTTTATAAATTGGTTTAAGTTTATTTAAATTTTGGTGTTGGTTTTCATGTAAATATTGGAAGTCATTTGTAAGGAGGTTTTCAATTTCTTCTAGAGAAGAAGGGTTGCGAGTAGCGAGGTTGTTTCTGTAAGGATCTTTACAATTTGAAATGAACGAGTGTACGGCTATGGATTGAATAAAAGCAATTATGCCTTCTTTTGCGTCAGGCACAAGATTGCACAAGTTAATTTTTGCTACTGCACGATCGTAATGTTTTTGAATTTCTTTCAAATATTCGAATGTTGTAAGTTTTCCTTGTAGAATTTTAACCATGTTACATGCGATAGTTGGAGCCTGCTGTTTATCATCGTATTTTGCAATAAGAAATTCGCGGAGCTCTTTCCATGTATCGAATTTATGATCGTTTATTAATACTTCTGCGCGATCTGTTAGTTTCGCTTTAATTTGGAATAATATTAATTTTACTTGAATTGCGTTAGGTTGCAAGCTATTAATTAATTCAATAATTTCATCTGTTTGAGTTATGAAACGCGTAAGGGATTTAGGACTACCGTTATATTTAGGTATAGCGCTAACTAAATCGTTAATTGTTTGTTGGTTTTTCAGGGGTTCTGCGGCGATTTGTGCCGTGCGCTGACCCGGAAGTCCTGTTTCAGGCATTGTGTCAATGTTAATATTTAAATTATTTAATACTTCGAGTAAAGAATCCAGGTTTGGATTATAAATGTGTCAGTGAATTTGTGTATACAGTGATTATGACAATTATATAAATAAACTTACAGTAATAGTATTACTTCTTTAATCATTGAGGTTGTTGTCTTCTTTCCGATGTTCGCTCGGCAGATTGGAAGACAGGGACGGATCCGCTCTACTGGGGAAGTTGATGCCGGTTCCTTCGTTGTCGAGAATTCTGGTTCACGCTGGAGAATGGGATGATGCTCTGACTATGACGACGGCTTCAGGCCTCTCGGACTGCTTGTGTGATGAGATTTTTGATGTTGGAAATAATGTCTTTCGTAATAACTTATGGCACTAGCTTTGCTGGCTTTTATAAAGTTAGTTTCTTCGGGAGACGATTATTTGATTATGTTTGGATCGCGAATTAACAGTAGAAACTTACTATCGATATTGTTTAACGAATTGAATTCTTGCAGAATTTTCGATATATTGATATTTCACGATCATACCGACTGCGCCAAATATATTGATTGATTGATTCAATATAATAAAAAAAATTATTTATTATTTCAACACAAACAGTACAGCGTGTTTACAGTACAAGTTACTAACAGAATCTAACTTCTAACTACACATGTTCTTGATAATATGCAGAAATTACCTTGCTCAGCAATGTCTCTCACGTTTCACCGTGAGAAACAAGTCTGATGCAATGAACTTGAAAGATTGTGAAATACAGGGCTGGACTCCTATATTACTTATGTTTTAATTTTGTTTAAATATTTTTCAGACTTTGATGTGATAAATATACTCTGCAAAGCAGACGACGGTAAGTAAAAATTTTTATTTTCGGGTTAGAATAAAAAATAAACAAATTTTGTTATAAATAAATAAATCTATCATCACGCCTTTTACCCATTACTGGGTGTGGCACTCTGCCGTAGCAGATTTCGTGATATATTAATGCGTATGAAGTGCGGTTACCAGCCGTCAAAACACGACTTTTAAAGATGTTAGTGGAGAAGTTACCACAGGGGTAGATTTAAATTGGTGAAAATTGTTTGTCGACTTGGGAATCGAACCCGGATTCTTAAGACCACTCGATACCACTGAGCCATCTACTGCATTTAAGCAGAAAACATTGTGGTTCGTGATGGCAAAAAAGGTTAAGAACCGCTGAGTTTGAGAACATATTCATGCAATTGTAACAATATGAGCTAGCTCATTGTTGTTATGTTGCGTTTAGGTAAGATTGGTTTCGTGTAATTTGACACTCGTGACCACATGTGCCATTAAGGCTGAGTGTGAGATCTTTTGGTTTTTGAATATGGATTATAAAAAGAGACAGTTATTGTTAATATTCTTAGAATTTCAACAAGATTTCATGTTCGCGTTATCTGCAGTGCCAGAGTGTCAGACTACATAACCAAAACACTTGAGACATCTGTGTCCACCCCGATGCGGGAGGGATGGATTCCAGATGTGGGTATTGTGTTTTGGTGGAAACCATCAGCCCCGTCCATCGACTCAACGCGTGAAGACGTAGATCTTCACATCACGCGGTGTTCGCGTTTTACTTCATTTTAAACTTGATTAGTGAATTAGTTATTATAATTAATAAAAATGTAATTTAAATAGTAATTTTGTTTCCATCGTCATATTCAATTATAACGTTTCGTGCTACAATTAGTATAAAAATATTTGTCATTTATATTAAATACATATTCAATCATTTCGTGTTACAACATTTTGGTTCTCTGGTACTTCTAAAACGTACTAATTGTATTTTCATTTTTATAAATTGATATTAATGTCTGTTCAAACATTAATACTACTAAAATTATATAGTTTTCTTTTGTCAGAGGTCCCTCTTTCATCGGCGTCTGTCAACACTGAATTAAAGATAGTGAAGATCATTGACGATTGCGGAAACTGGGATGAACGATCGGGAGCTCCAGCTCCGTGGATCGTCACAATATTTCGAAACACAAAATACAAACCTGATTATTATGAATACTTGTGTTATGGCTCCATGGTCACCCATAATGTTATTATCACAGGTAAATAATAATCAATTCAACATTTAATTGATAATATATTAGAAACAACTATCAAACCAATGGTACCAAAAATATTTATTTCAGGTAAATAGAAATCATTTGTACGAATTTAAAAAAAAAATTCTTTGTCTAGGATCAGTAAAAATTTGTCTTTTCGAATGTGATTTGATGACAAAAAGTGAACACTTGCAGACCTAAAGATCTTTTGCAAACCGTTTCTATTGGCAACAGTCTGCAAGGGTAATTTGAAAAACAAGAGTTACAATGACCTATATTGTAATACGAGTTACATAAAGTACAAATATTACAATTAGTTATTGTAACACGAATGTTTTATATCATTTATACCATCTAAATTTGTTGGAAAACAAATTTTCTCGTAACTATCAAACGAATTCATATTTATAATAACCATCATTTCAAAATTACATTTGCAATGAGTTTTAAAAGTTTTTTAATGAATACAATGTATTTGCGGAAACTTACGGGAGTTTCAGCCTCATCCGCCGAATATTTTCTTCGACGCACACAATCATGTCGCGGCCTACATTCACAAATAACTATGAAATTCTTATCGATACATAAAATAATACACCGTGCGTGTTTTTTTTTAATCTTAAGACAACGAAATATCTCAAAAACTACGTACTGAATAAACAAAAAAAAGGGTCTATCCAATGAAACCAATCTCAACCCTCACCCGCACTTGCGGTGGGTGCGACGGGAAGCAACTTTGAAATCTCAAATAGAAACCTTCATTTTTTTATTGCAGATTTGGATTCTACAGAAAAAAATACATTCATTTCATCTACGATAAACTGCCATACCATAGATGAAATGAGTGTCATTTATTTTTCTGGAGAATCCACATCTACAATAAAACTAGGGGTTTTCAGACATATTTTAAAAAATTTTGCCCCACCCTTTGGGGCGATTTATCGTATAAGTATTAAATGAATGTTTTTTTTTCTAAACAATCCAAATTTGCAAAAAAACATGGAGTTCCTATATGAAAATTCAAAATTGCCCCAGTCTCACTCATCAAGGGTGGGAGTGGGGTTTTAGATATCTTTGAACCTTTGAGATGAATAAATGTTATTCGCAACTTGTTTTGATCTGATGCGTAGTTTTTGAAATAATTCCTTATCTCAAGAAGAAAAACTCACACGGTATACTTTTTATTTTTTTGGAATAATTTTGATACTTATTTTTATTTAGCTGCTCAATGTTTCGTAAACATACTAGGATCAATAGCAATATCATACGCAGTCTACTCACCCGCAGAAATTTATATTGCTGCTGGGAAGCATAACCTTAATTTAACTGAAGATAAATTTGCAGAAACTGATCATATACAGGTACGTCTACACTAAATTATTCATTTCGAAATGAATCAAATAAACCAATCGCGAACACCGAACCTCAAGAGTCAAGGATGTCTCGTTGATTTTCAAGTAAATATGCGGGAACAAACGTAAAAACAAAGCGTCATTAATCAAGTGTTCTCATATAATAGCTATTTATATTACAAGTGCATAATGTAGAACTTTATTGGACGAGTTGTACCGAGGTTGATAAATTACGCGAGTTCTATTAAGTCCGATTATGTACGAGTTTCATACACAACTTGATGTTTAAATGCCATAAGAGCGATTTGTTTTCTTAAATTATGTTAATGTGAATAACATAGTTGTATCTTGAAATATGTTTAGTTCTTGCTTTTTAATTAACTGTCAAATTTGTCAAAATAAAAGTGAAAAAAGGTGTTCAAAATGTCTCAAAATTGCAATAAATGTAAAACAATTAATTAATGAATTAGGTGTAATATTTATTTTAACTGCTATTTTTTTACATTGACATGAGTCCAATTTTGATTTTTTATCGTACTAGTCCAACAAAGTGTTATTTCATGGACATGTCAATGTCATAGGTAAATCAAGTAGTAAAAGTGCAGTCAAGTATAAAAATAGTTTTAGGCGACTTATACATAAACAGTAGTGTTTCTTCATTTGACATCTGTTTTTATTATTATTATTTTACGGTTGCATTTACTTCACGGTAGCTATAGCCATTCGTTTATTAAAATAACAAATTTATTATGTTTTTCCTACTTGCAACTTCATAAATTTCAGGCGGAGTATTGTAATGTAAGAAATAGATATACGACACCATAGTCAATCTAGTAAATTTGTTAGAAATTTTTGAAAAATCATGAGTATTCGCCGGGATTTGAACCCAGAACCTTCCACTCGCTAGGTGACAGCTCTACCAATTAAGCTACAAATACTCAGCGAGGAGTATTGTAATTCTCATTGTCTCTAATGTCTATTTTCTTAATCAATAAATTAATTAATATAGTTATTTATTTTTACAAATTTTTGTGATAGCCGCCTAAAAAATGTTGTGTGCATTTCGATTGAAAAGTTTCTGATTTGCTAACCCCGGCTTTCACTTCAGATGCGGCCAAAAAAAAACACTTTACAACCTTAATACCATTTTTTAGCAATTTCATCCAAAAATTAACAATAAAATCATTTTTAATATCAAACGGCAAAAAATTTTCAGGTAAAAAAATATTTCGTTATCCCTGAGTACTTAGGATACCATAAGAATTTTGAAGGCAATCTGGGTGTAGCAGTGTTACAAAAACCGTTACAGATAACAAACAAACTTCTGCCAATTTGTTTTGATCGGAATAATAAGATCAAGCCTAATTATTTCATTCATAATCCAGATGTAAGTATTAACTATTAAATGCCATTATAAGCCAATGCGTCACTAAATTTGTTTATAGTACAATCTTATGGTTGGTACGAGTAGTAAGAGCTCGGTTCTAACTCGGTTTTGGCTAAAACCGAGAAACGGATATGTTAATCTTACAACACTGTACATAATAATACAATAACAAATATTTTGACATTAATCATATGACTTACCTTACACAAAATTTCCAAAGTTATTTTATTTCCACAACTGTCAAAAAATGTTCATTTTTTCACTAATATCAATACGCGAAGTACTTGATTTTTTCATCATTTACATTATCATGATAACGCGTATTTTGCACCCTAGAGCGCAAAATTGGCATTTTGCGCACTGTTTCGCATCCTAGTGCGCAAAATGAGTATCTCGCGCACGCTCCCAAATTATTTGTTGTCAGGTTTCATTAGTTACAACACATCAATAGTATTGATTGTTTTCCTTCAATATACTTAAATAAATCAATCATTATTGTATAATTCTTTATTTACAGTTGTAGAAAAAATGTTGTTTGTTTTCGTGGATAAAAAAAGACTTTTATTGTCTCGACTAAAAGTAACATTCTCACGCGCATTAAAAAAGCACTCACTTTGCGCACTTATACAAAAATAACAATTTTTTTACTACAGAAATAATTAATTATTTTGTTGTAGTTTAATTTTATACTGAATGTGGACAGTTACTGTCAAATGATTTGCATTTTGTTCGTAACCAAGGAGAATTATTTACGTCGAAATTTATGTTGCACGGTTTTAGCTAAAAACAAGTTGTTTTATTGCTTAGGAAGCTTGGAATGTTGATGAATATATCTATATTGAAAAGAATAGTTCTTATTATAATTTCAACTTGAGTAAATGTTTGAAAAAAATTCCAATCGAATTGCGGGGTCTTCTTAATCAGCAAAGTCTATGTCCTGCAATAACAAGTGGTAAGTATTTATTTTATTAGCCGAACTAATAGAATTGTTTGCATTTATTTTAATATCAGTAAAATATTATACAGGGTGCTTCCTGTAGAATGGCCACCATTGGGATATCGGAAACTATAAGAACTACAACTTCGGTTAAAGTAGGCCAAAAGTTGTCAAACTAGTAGGCTAATTTTACGACCTTTTTGTTTTTGCTTCCCACTCTGAATATCTTTCAATCACATTCATCTATTTATTTATTTTGAAGGAGATATTTTGTTGGTTTGAAGTTTTAATAAATACAGCTTTAACAAAAAAATGAGTTCTGGACCTTTTGGGTAACACCTCGTATATATAAGAATAATAAGTTATTTTATTAATTTTTATCAAAACTTATTGTACATATTTGCTAATAAATTTTATATAAAACAAAGTAAGTTTGTGCAACAAAAAAAATAGTATAGTGTAAATAGGGCATTTACAATTTTTATTTTCATATAAATAAATAAAATGGATATCATCACGCCTTTTACCCATTACTGGGTGTGGCACTCTGCCGTAACAGATATCGGTAAGTGATATATTTTTACGCGTGAAGTGCGGTTACCAGCCATCAAATCACGGTCCCGAAAGTTGTTGATGGAGGGGGCGCCACAGGAGTTGATATTAAATTGGTGAAAGCTAGTTCGACGGTTGTGGGAATCGAACTCGGGTCCTCAAGAACCGCAAGCCGACTGCATATCCACTGCATCTACTATATAAAACCTAAAATTATTTGAAAATATTCGATATTTCCTCATTTCTGCTAATATGTAATGACTTTTTTTTGAAGAACAAAAATATCACTGAACTAAAATGATATTTTGTATCTCTTATAGTTCTAGAGATTCCAATGGTGGCTCTTGTACACGATGCATTCTGTATATTGATTATTAAATACATCTATTCATTTAAATCATGTTTATGCACTCTAAAAATATATTCAGAAACTTGAATAAAAGTGTTTTTAAGATCCTGCTGTCTGCAAGAATATTGGCGGAGGAATAATTTTAAACAAAAACGGACAGTTCTATATTCGTGGAGTAATTGGCTTCACACCTACTATTAAAAGATACGGTTGTGATCCAGACCTAAATTATGGAATATTCGTAAATATTTCCAACCACCATGATTTTATTCTACAGATAATAGACGATTACGAAATAAAGTATCAAGTTTGTACAGGTTATGTTAGATGGCTAGGCAATTACGTCATTTATTAAATCTTGACAACGCACAAACATAAGAAATACGTCGTTGTTTACTTGAGATAACACAGCGCGATGAGGGGATGCTTCTTCCCGGCTACAAAGTGAACTAAATTAACCTCTCATCTAAATTTCAATTTTCGTATTTATTTCGTTGGAACTAAATAATAAATATCACATTTTTTATATTTTCATAGTAACACTTGATGAATTGAATATATTTATTCATAATTTCATTTAAAAAAAGATTGACTTAATAATTTAGAAGTACAAAATGACAGTAGCGCGCGAGACACATGCCATTTGATTCTTATAGCAATGCCAAATGACATTAACAAAATAAGTAACATATGTGTGATCTTGTTCCACAAACAAATTCAATGACGTATTTGTCAAGTCTCTGACATGACGTATACTTGTTTTCTTGATTTTGTTGTAAATTATGTTTTATAGAATTGAGGATTGTCCAGATTTGATAATAGACCACGGAAAGTTTGAGCTTCTGGGAGAAATACAAAACTACAAACCAGGACTTTTTATACCAAATTTTGCGATTCTTAAATTTACATGCGATATCAATTATGAACTACATCCCAACGACTCCTTGGTAACTTGTCTTGACGGTAACTTTAAAAATGCTATACCCAAATGTAAACGTAAGTATCAATAATTCCATAAATATACTTTTTTGATCGAATTAATTACTTTATAGAATGATATACAGGATGTTTCTATACCTCTGCACGAAACTTTAATGACATATATAATTTGATATACTGATTACAAAACAGATTTTTTTTTGAAATTCGCAAAAATTAGGGTATTTCATTTTTAGTGTCACTGGTTTAATTCGGAATTTTGCGCCGCTTCTCCATACACTAACAGCATATACACTAATTCACTGTTGCTATACATTTTTCTCAAATTTCTCCCACAACAACTTACCCTTTCAATACCGTATACGAAATCAGACTAGGTACTCAAATAAAAATAAGGCATTACACCAGCTACCTACATAATAAATAATTCAGAAATGATTATTTGTAGGCAGTGTTTATACTTTTATTTCATTAGTAACATAATTATAAATAATTAAATGTACTATTAAACTAATGACACTAAAAATGTTCGCTAGGAATGAAATACTCTAATTTTTGCGAATTTCAACAAAATTATTTTTGTTCTATAATCAGTATATTATATTATACAGGGTGAGTCTGGGAAGACAAACCCCCCCCCCCCTTAACTTTTTTATTATAAGAAATAGAAAAGTTTTCTTCATATGGAAGTTTTAGTATATTAAATTACTATTTTATGACATTTATAGAAATTTTTTATAAAGGCATGTTTACATGATACGACTAACAACTTTTATTTTTCAAATGGGAACCTAGAAATATTTTATTAAAATAAAAATCGCCATTTTTTCTCTTTTCAACGATGTATAATAATAATAATAATAATATTCTTTATTGACTTTCATGTCAAAGGCGAGGTTCAGCCAAGGCTGCTCTTCCACCTAACCCGTGTACATAACACTACAAAATAATATAGCATATAAACTGCCAAATAATAATTACAAAGTTATTAAGAAACATAAACAAAAAAGAAGTAGAGACATCAGTGTACTCTTTACAATTAATTTAAGTGTACATCTTAAATCTAAAAATAACAAAGGAAATTGTCACCTTACATAAGTGCATTTTTAATACAAATTTTTAACAAAGGTTTTAAACGAATTAAACGATAAAGATTTCAATGAACTAGAAATATTGTTATACAAAGTGAGCGCCAAATACGAAAAGGAATTTTTAAATTTAGCCTTAAGAAATGAAGGAACGATATAAAGATCAGTAATTCGTAGACTATAATTGTATTGCTTAATGATTAATTTATCCAATAAATAAGATGGAGTACCGGTTAACCTTGTTTTCTGCACCAGACAGAGATACGCAATCTTTACGCGATCATCAATATGCTTCACGCCAGATAATTCACGGTATTCTGAAATGTGTTCATACTTACGCACACCATAAACAAATCGTAAGCAGGAATTTTCAATAAGAGTTATTCTGTGTTTATCTGTTTGAGTGAGATTAGGAATGTAAGTGCACGCACAATAATCAAATAAGGGCAAGATCAGTGAGTTGATTAAACTTAATTTTATATTGATATTAAGTTCATGCCTAAACTGATATAAGTGTCGCAACCTTAATCTGGCGGCTGTTAGTTTTTTATTAAAATGTTCAGTAAATTTCAAATTTTCGTCGACGTAAAGACCCAAGATTTTTGTGACGCTGCTACGCTGAAGAATTATTCCATTCAATAAAATATTGGGTATATCAAAGTTGCCAAAAATTACTTGTCATAAATGTATATGAATAAAATCGAGATAATAAGATAATTGAGACATATCAGAAATTATTTTTATTCAACTCTTTTAGGTGGCTATGCGTAATTAAACAAAATGTAACAAGATAAAATTAATGACAACAATGCAGATATTTATTTGTTACTTGTTTCACGTGTTTTGTCATTCATTTTGCCTTGTTACATTTTGTTTAATTTTGCATAGCTACTTAGAATAGTTGAATAAAAATAATTTCTGATATGTCTCAATTATCTTATTTATCTCGATTTTTTCATATACATTTATGACAAGTAATAAATCGTTGAAAAGAGAAAAAATGGCGGTATTTATTTTAATAAAATAATTCTATGAACCCATTTGAAAAATAAAAGTTGATAGTCGTATCATGTAAACCTGACTTTATAAAGAAAAATTATATGTGTCATAAAATAGTTTATTTAATATCCTAAAACTTCTATATGAAGAAAATTTTTATATTTTTAATAATAATAAAGTTAACGGAGGGGTTAGTCTTCCCAGACTCATCCTGTATATGTCATTAAAGTTTCGTGCAGAGGTATAGAAACACCCTGTATACATGAAACAATCAGGAGTCAGGGGTCAAATTATCAATAATGAGAAACCTATATTCAACCAGTGTTTCTCAAACGGTAGGACAAAATTGTATTTTTTTAATATGTTAACCTTATACAGGCTGGAATAGAAAGTGGGGTACATGGTTTTGCTCGGAAGTTATTACAGATACAAAAATATACTAAATAACAAAGATGTAGGAAATTATTTTGAATAACATATTACACTACACATTCAAGTATAATTTATTATTCATTTCGGTTGAGCAATTTTATTTATTTATTTAATGAATTTGTCAAATTAAATTCAAATTTCTTTATAAAAATAATTTTGCGTTTGTTTGTTACTCTTGCATTAAAAACAATTGATCAACTAGTAGATACTTATTAGATGCAGTTTTTAATACTTAACATTTTTACTTCCTTGTACGAAGTAAAGGAAGTATTGTAATCGCGAAAATTTTCGGTTTTGAAATATCAGCGGAAATATCCATTTTGCCGTAGAAAGTTGATATTTTGCATTTAGGACTGTTATAACATCTAGTTGTACACCTCTCTTTTTGGTCATTATATAACTTCCGGCAGTGCTACTTTACTTGAAGCCTATAATAGGGTTTAATGAAAAACTATATTCAAATATAATCCAAAACTTTTAAAATTTGGTATATCAATGAAAATAAGATAATAGATTTTGGTTGAAATGGACTAACCGGAAGTGATACTATATATGAAGCTGCTAAGAGTTTTACTTAAAAAAATGGTATTATTTTAATTTTAGAAATAAATGCAGCAAATAAAAGTTTTAGAGAATTAAGTTTTCTGCGTCTAGCACATTAAGAATTATTAAATTAGCCTTTTGTATAAGCGATATATCTAAATTTAAAAAATATATATTTCTTGTTTATTGTAATTAAGTTTGCTATGGATTAGATTTTTTGTATTTAAACTTTTGGTCTAATTTAATTAGGGAAGCAACAATCATCATATTTTAATTAAAAATACCATTGCATTTCCTATGTTACATATTTCAATGTTACACTTTTACCGTTTGAGAAGTACTGGTTGTTATAAAAAGAAAATTCTGTACAATGATACTTTCAAAAGATCTTGATACATCGTGTTTTTGGTTAAAGGAATTTTAAAAGGAGCTGTAGACGATGTAATAAATGTAATAGACGAATGTGGCTATTGGGATGAACACCCACCATGTCCATGGAATGTCGCAATTTATCAAAAAGAAGGAAACAATTACATATTCCGGTGTGCTGGTTCAATCGTCACTTCCACTATTATTATCACATGTAATTATTTAATAATGATCATTTACATTTGACATTGAATATTCAATATATTTATTTTAGCTATCAACTGTATTACACAGGGAACTGATAATAAAACAAAACCCTCAGTTGAAGAATTTTATGTGGCAGCTGGTAAATATTACAACGATTACAATGCCGAAGAAGACGTATTTGCCCAAATAAGTCAAGTAAGTAGAAACAAACTTCTTTATAATAATAAAACTTGTAAAATGTTGTAGGAAACAGCTCTGCAATTGCATATCTCGACATTCGTACTAATCCGATTTGATATAATAGTTATTTACATAACAAGACTTGAAAGTGTTACTTTACTGGGTGAGAATATTTCAGAATGAACCGTAGGCAAGCTTTGGAATCTTGAGAGCTTAGTATATACACTTTCAGAATATTACGTACAATATATTTTAGGCGGCTGATATATAAATAAACTGCTCAGAATTGTACAGGAATATTTTAAAAATTGAGTTATTAAATTATATTCAAATATTTGTAAGAATACCTACGATATTATTTTACCTGAAACTGACAGGAAAATAAACATTTCCTTGAACTTTAAGACTCAGGAAAGCTTTACTTTGCATACCTAATCAGGATAATAACATATTGCCTGCCTAGGCAGGTAATGAAAGAAACGTGAGTGTCTAGTTACTTAGCAACATAAAATACTGACTGTATATGTAAGTCAAATATTTCTTTTAATTTAAATTAATTTAAAATATGTATTATTCGTTTATAAGTTTCAGGTAAAATAGTATACGTAACACGTCAGTAAATCGTCGTACACGATTCGTAAGCTGTTTCAAACTATCTACTCATTCTGTAATTGAACGCTTCTTGACTTTTTTACGTAAATAACTATTGTGTCAACGGAGTCATGGAGAACTTTAGAGACCACCCATGACTCGCCCTACGTACCCTAACTTATTTTTAATTAAAGTGCTTACTGCATACTGTGCTAGTGGAATAGTGCTGTTTAAATTTGCTAATTACATTCTTGTGGACTTGTAATTCGTTTACTAAATATTTGAATCATAACTCCTTGTTATTTTTTTTTTTAACAAAAATAAACAAAACAAAACAAAAAAAATACTACTGATACTACTCCACCCCGTCCTTTAGAGCCACGGTGATGAAGTTTGTGCTCGGCCCTCTGCAGTCAAGAGTAGAGTTGCTTTTATCTGTAACAAAATAAAAAGCTACTGTCTTCCTGGTGTTAAGATCCAGGGGTGGTCTTGAACTGGCCCTCTGCTTCGCGTGTGATATGGTGTGGTGGGTGTTTGTGGTGCTATTTGTTTTGCGATTTGTCTGCCTGCCAAGTTCTGTAAAAGTAATTGATAATTTAGAAAATTATTGTCCTTTGTTATGTGTTCGTCCCGGTCTCTTCATTACTCTTCTCTGTCTCAGTTGCTGGTTCGTTTTCCTTGTCTGTACTATGTATGGTGCTTTTGCTATAGGTTGTGCATCTCTCGTGCTTATCTTGTGTTTTATATTATGTGTGCATCCTTGTTTGCTGTCTTCCCATAGAAATACATCCTCGTATTCTCTCAATAAGACCAGTAACTCTTGTTTTATATCTTCTGGCAGATACTCTAACTGTAATTGTTTTTCAACATCGCGCGGACCCTTATTTTTATGTATTCCGTATACATCTATTTTCCTTAACTTGCATTCTGCATCTCTATATTCTTCTTTTAACTTCTTTTCATTGAATAATTCTGCTTTTCCCACAATCGTATTTTTCTGAATAACCATTTCCTTGTTGTTTATATTCACAAGCTTGATAGGTATTTCTTTTTGTGCTTTAGCTAGCACCCTTGCTGCCATAACGCCATGTATTTGGATCTCTACTGGTTCCATCAAAATATCGTATTCCGTATTACCCAGATTCTGAACGGCTGTACACATTATTTCGCAGTTTGGTCGAATCGTAACTGTATCCTTTAACCTAACCACTTCACTGGTTTTTGTGCCATTTTTTTCTTGTTTTAGGGTACTGATTTCCGACTTCTGAATTTTTGCGTTTATCTTCGGCATTTTACTATTAAGTTCTCCCATTTTTAAAGGTATCGGAATGTTGCTAGCTTGCACTTCCTGACCTTTCTCAACTGCGCTACTTGGCTCCGTGACGTTATCGTGCATTGTTTCCACTTTTGCTGCTGTCAGCACTTCTTGGTTCGAGTTGTCCGCTAACAGTTTTATACGCATATTACCTAACGTGATTTCATCCGTGCCGTAGTCTACGCTGGCTTTAAAACATTTAAAAAAATCACGACCCAAAAGACCGTCTGCTTCTAACTTTATGTTGTCTGAACAAACCACACAATTAAATGCAATATTTGAATTTTCAAAACAGAAATTTACATTTGTTGTTCCGTAATATACTATCTCGCAACCTGATATTGATGTTAACGCTCCCACATTCTCCGCTTCTATTTGCCCCTTTGTGAATTTTCTTTTAATTAATGAAACAGCTGACCCTGTGTCTACTAACAGTTTTAAAATTTTATTGTTTACCAATGCTAATACAAAATTTGGAATATCTTTTAATTTGAAATCTGAATTTGGACTAATTTGAGTAATTACTGTTTGTTTATAATTTTGACCCGAATATACCAATTTGTAACCCTCCTCGTTATGACGAGAGTTAGCAAATAATATACGGGTTCTTGTCAGATTGAAGGACGCAAGTATTTAAGTATAAAAGTATAAATATATTTAATAAATAGTTTTACATACATTTGCACAGCACTACTCGATACAGCCTTGATGTGTTGACTCTTAACAGATTTACACTCTACTCTGCTGGCCCAACCGGTCAGCCCTCTTACACTAACTATCCCCCCGAGTATAATATTCTTTCCTTATATAATATTGGATCAATGCTAAGTCAGCAAAATAAGTATTACACTTTACTATACTGTTTATATATTACACATGTCACACCATGACCCAGTTATTGAAGTTACTTAATATGTATGTCTTAATTGTGCTGACTTAGACAAATTTCTAGACGGTCGAGAAACAAAAATTACAGTCCTATTTTTAATTGTTCAATTCAATTATATGCAATAAGATTATTTGCATTACGGCAAAGTACCACATCCATTAATGGGTAATAGGCGTGATGATATATTTATTTATTAGTTGATACCGGGAAAATTTATCACATTAAATGATTGACAAAAGTGGAATAATAATTCAATTTGATTTCATCAATTGTTAAGAATTTACTTAAAAAATACAATTCTTAAATAATAGTATCACTGCAGACGAGTCTTGTGGCAAGTCTTGTATGTAAAGAAGCTTGTGTAAAGTGAAAGTGATGTGCCAGGATAAGAATCTTTGGTAGAGTAGGATAAATCTAATGAATAAATATGTTGTGAATGTTTGAAGGGCCCGTGTAATTCCATTAATTAAGACAATTTATCAGCTACGAATAGTGAATGTTTTAATTTTTCAGGTGAAAGAATATCATATTCCGCCGGTAACCAAAGAAAGAAATTACATCTTACAATCAATTATAGAAGTAATAGTTCTCAAAACTCCATTTAATATGACTAACGTAGTCCAACCAGTTTGTTTGGATAGAAATAATAAGATTGAGTCACGTCAAGTTACTCCCAATAACAAAGGAATTGTAAGTCAAGTATAAAATATTATTATATTTAGTTTCAGATAAGAACGCAAGAGATAAAGCAGTAAAGTATAGTATAGTAACGTTTATTACAATTTCCGGTTCGGTGAACTTTATTCTTAAATAAAACACGAACAATGATAACACTAACAATAATATTTATTCAAAAACAAAATAATATTGTACAACTACGAAGACACATATTTATTTTTCTACTCGTAACCTTCAAAATGACACTTCCCGCACGCAACACTCAATCTGGAACAAGTGCTTCCCGATCGACTCGACCATAAAAATTGCAAAAATTACTGGACTTTTGGAACATTCTAAAATAAATCTGTCTTGACAATAATAAAATCTAATTTATAAAATAAAATTTCCCTGAATTTTCCTCTATTAAAAATTTGGGAAATAAGAGTAAGTAACTCGCAAAATATTGATAGAAGTGTTAAATGAAGCAATTGTTTCTAGTAAAACAAATAGTCATGGCCTACTTAATTTTATGTACGCTCTTAGGTAAAGTACTCGAACAAAGTACGTGCGTGAAGACGTCTTCCGCTCGTTCGCGCTATTAAAGACACTCACTCATTGCAGTCGCTCGAGCTCCAAAAATGCGCTCATGCGGGAACATCATCTTCCCGCACTTAGATCGTAAATAACTATTACAACACTTATTTATATTCACAATAATGCTCTAAGTAACGACTTGTACTGTTCACACTTCAATACAGACTGCTTCTCATCCGGCCCAAATGCTCCCTTATATACTGAATCATGTTATTTCCACAACTCTTCAAAATATTTCAGAAGTATTTCAACCATCTACTCGTGAGTCACCGCGCCAACGCGCGCGCGCCCTCACTCCGACATATATCGATGGTTGCAGAGAGGATAGGACCGTACTCCTTACAGTATAATATGTTCAGCGATCATTTGGAAAAGTGAAGAAAATAAGAACATTAATATATTAATTTATTGCATGATTAATTTTACTTAAATTATTCCAAAATTACATACATACATACATAACATCACGCTGTATCCCATTAAATGGGGTAGCACGAACCCCTGAAACATTCGAGGACATCCACTAAAAGATTCATAAAAAAGATCAGTTTACGTCAACATTCTCATCCTGACACACGGTACTCGTTTCAACAACATTAACACGTCCTCCATACGAGCTCTTTCCGTCCTCTCAACCAAAATCCATCATCACGCAACAAACCTTCATTCACATCCATCCATTCGCTCCTGTACACCTGTTTCGTAAATCTTAACTTACGCCCACTTATCTAACAATGAATCTTCATTTCTGCATTAAACATCTATCAAAATACCAAAACGATTTATAAAATTTCATGTTAGAAATTATGACTCGCAATTAACAATTAACTTTTTTTTAGATAATAGGATGGACAGCAAATGCATCTTATCGGTCCGATTTCGAGGAAGAATTAAAACAGGCAAATAGTAGTTATATCGGCAATAAACAATGTGCGATAGCAGTAAGACATGTAGTTTCGCACCAATCGGATAAATTTTGTGCCAGTAAATAAATAAACTCTAATACATCATGTCCGTCCTATGAAAATTGCATTATAAGTGATTAACATGAGAAATATTTATCTTCACTACCATTGCTTCCCTGATTTCTTTTTTATAAAAATATTTTTAAAAAATGTTGTAGATGACTCAATCAATAAGTTTACTCATAAATAATATAATTTTTAGCAACTTTAAATCTTGATTTAACTGTAATGAAAGAAGTAAAACAAATTATAATTTGAAACTTTTTTTTGGAAAGTAATCAGTGGAATAACGGGAGCTCAGATGGTGCAGTTTTAATGGGACACATATTGTAGCACAGTGGGTTATACTCTCGTTTTATAAGCAAGAGTTCTCAAGTTTAAATGTTTTACTAAGTTTACATGTACAAATCATTTTAAGCTTTAAAAACGCCATGTATACAGTATCAAAACGATTTTGATTTAACTCAAACCAAAACTAGAGTAGAAGTCGTAAAAAATAAAATAAATAAATATATCATCACGCCTTTTATCCATTACTGGGTATGGCACTCTGCCGTAGCAGATCTATTTATTCGCATAAAGTACGATTACCAGCCGTTAAATCATAGCCCCCAAAGATGTTAGTGGAACCACACGGGTAGTTTTAACGTGGTGAAAATTGTTTATCGACTGTGGGAATCGAACCCGGGTTCTCAATTCCAAAGGTCGACTCGATACCACTGATATTGTATTCTGTAGAAATAATAGGTCTCAGGATCAATATTTAATAAAAAAAATTCTAATATTCTTTAATGGGATCAAATTTCATGGATTTGGCTTGAACATTTGTTACAAAAAAGTAACCTGTGTACAGATAAATATCAGTTTTGAAATAGCGCATGCATATTTTGTCACCTTGATAGAATTACTTATTTACCTACAAATAAACGACAGTTGTGTCCGTAGTGTATAATAAAATAACTTGTTGATGTATTGAAATACATTTTAAATAGAAAATCTAAAGATTTATCACCGACAAATAATGAGGTTATATCTCATCATGGCTAACTTCATTGAATTGTGCTAACGCTTATTTCATCGTTTTGACATATAAAAATTTGTCGTGATTTTTTACAGATTTGGCACGTCAAGTAATGCCATCTAGTGTATTTATTTCAATTAAATGAAAGTGACGACACTGTCAAGTTACCAAAAACCACCTTCAAATATTTGAAAATTAATGTAGAACAACCTTAAAATATTTGATAAGCGAAGTTTATGAAATATATTTAATGGAATTGCATATTTTATTTATTTATACATTTAATATTATTAGGTTAGGTTATGTTAGTTACGACGTATCTCGGTATCTCGTCAGAGGCGCTGGTTGACGTACCCGCTCTTTAAATTTGAAGCTAGAATTTTAATAACATATGAAACGGCCATAATAAGCGTAGTGCAATTCAATAAAGTTGGCCATGGTTTGGTACGTCAAATAATACCATCTAGTGTTTTATTTCAATTAAATGAACGTGACCACGTTGTCAAGTAACAAAAACAACCTTATATTTTAAAAAAAGCATTAAAATAAAACAACCTTAAAATATTTGGGAAATTAAGTTTATGTGATAAAATGAAACACATTTAATGGAATTGCGTATTTTATTTATACATTCAATATTATTAGGTTAGGTTAGGTTAGTTATGAAGTATCTCGTTAGAGGCGCTGGTTGACGTGCTCGCTTCTGTAATAATAACACGAAACGGCCATAATAAATGAAGTTGGCATGGTTAAATCAGCTCAATGCGCATGTGCCAAAACAATTTTTAAAACCAACTGTTTTGAAAACTAAATATAAATCATTTCACATGATTTTGACTGAAAACTTAAACCATTTTAATTAGTGTTTTTTTAAAATAAATACCTAATTAATGTAAATCATAGGTTCAATTCTTGGCGGTATTCCAATTTTTCTCTTTATAATTTGATTTGAAACCATTTTAAAAACTGTATGTAAACTTAGTAATACTGTCTCAACTCGCTTCACATCAAATTTAAAGTTTTTTGTAGGTTATTTTCGCCGCGGTAACCGCGGCGGAAGTATAGCTTATAAATGGCACACTAACAACAAACAACAGTTCTACATCCGAGGAGTCAACACATTCATGTATACAGATTTCCTTAGCGGTGGGCAGTATAGTGTTGGAATATTTGCAAATATTACATTCTACAAAGAATTTATTCTAAAGATAATCGATCAACAATTAAGGTGAAACAATTATTTATATTTGTGTTTACTTAGTTCTTCAATTTGTAAAAGTAATGGTGTAGGGTATGTATTATACAGGCCAACATTTATCGGACTCTACCTAGGTACCTAGGGGATTTTGGGGTCGCTGATTCCGATACCAAGGTCGGTTCAGCTCTGTCACGTCAGGTTCAAGATCATTTGAAGATCAAACTAATAAAAGATGGATGAAAATATTTTTTGACAGCTTCTCTGTTTTTCTCAAATTAACATTGAAATAACCTCAGAATGGCTTTGAAATGAGCTCTGAGTGCCTTTTAAGGGTAAGCGAACACCGGATTTGGACTCAGATACCCCTAAAACCTATGTATGATGCAATCGTAGAAATATTATGTGTGTATCACGAGCGTAAAGTGTCTTTGTTCCTTTTATTATTTTATGCAATTACTATGCTCGAGTAATAAAGAATCACTTTACGTTCTTAATACACAATAATTATTTGTGTAAAATGATTCTTTATTACTCGAGCAGGTTATAGTGAAAGAGGAACAAAGACACATATTTTTTCTATGATTGCATCTTAAATTATTAAAAAAACGTATACGTACTGATAATAAATTCGTTCTGTCAATACGACAAATTTATGTTTTGTTTGTATCCCTGATAACTATTGAAGTAAGCGCGCATTTAATGTCCAATGGCAACGCGCGACAAAGATATTTTTCGACAAAACTTTACGATGACAAATAAGAGCATAATTGTTAACTTTTCATAGCAATCGTAGAAAAACAACTATTTTATAGGCTTCTTTTCTGTTGAACAAACAGAACAAAATTCCAAATAAAGAAATCAGTATTGCTGAAACTAATGGATGATACAGTGTATTTTTACAGAGCTGATTCCTGTCCTAGTATAACAATAGAAAACGGACAGTTTCATGTTTTGGGACAAGATTACACACCTAACGATTTCATTCTGAACGATAATCTCGTTAAGTTGACTTGCAATGACAACTATACGCTGCATCCAGCAAATCCCTTGATTGCTTGTAGCAATGGTGACTGGAGTGCCCCCATTCCACAATGTAAATGTAAGTATAAAAATAGTGCGGGAAGACGATGGTCCTGCATGAGCGCATTTTTGAAGCACGAGCGGCTGCAATGAGTGAGTGTCTTTAATAGCGCGAATGAGCGGAAGACGTCTTCACGCATGTAGTTTGTTCGAGTACTTTATCTAAGAGCGTACATAAAATTAAGTAGACCATGACCATTTGTTTAACTAGAAACAATTGCTTCATTTGATATTTCTATCAATATTTTGCGAGTTACTTACTCTTATTTCCCAAACTTTTATAAAGGAAAATTCAGGGAAGTTGTATTTCATAAATTAGATTATAACTGGAATAAAATTTATTTTACTGTCATAAAATGTTGATTTTTTTTCACTAATATCAATACGCGAAGTGCGTGATTTTTTCATCATTTACAATACCATGACAACGTGTATTTTGCGCATTATTTTGCCCTACAACTCTACAATAAAATACTCATTTTGCGCACTGTTTTGTATTCTAGAGCGCAAAATAAGTATCTCACGCACGCTCCCAAATTATTTTGTGTCAGATTTCATTAGTTACAACACATCAATAGTATCAAATTCATATTATTGTTGATTGTTTTCTTTCAATAAATCAATAATTATTGTATTATTCTGTATTTACAGTTGTAGTAAAAATGTTGTTTGTATTTCTTGGGCAAAATTCTTGTTTTTTGGTGCGTTCGAATAACTTTTATTGTCTCGATCTGTGGTCTCGACTAAAAGTAACATTCTCACGCGCAACAAAAAAACACTCATTTTGCGCACTTAATAAAAAAATAACTATTATTTCATTGAAGTTGTGTAACAGTTCTTTCAATGTTTAATAATTTTTATTAATTAGTGGTACGAAAATGTTTGCTTCCAATAATGTACAATTATTTTTGCGTATTTAGGAAAAAATATATTTGCGTTGTAATCAGTACATCGAATAATAAATACCCTTCAATTTTTCTGCGATAATTATATACACCCTGTACATTCAGCTGTTACTGAAGCAAATATCGGTAAATATATTTTGACGCTTAAAGTGTGGTAGCATCTATTAAATTACAGACATCAAACAGGCTAGTGGAGGGGTAATCACAATTGTAGATCAGTGCTTGCAAAATCTGTTTTATCTTTCACGTCATTCGCTTATCTTTCTTTTGTGTCTAGTGACATGTCCTCCAGTAATTTCAAATTCCGCCGACGTGAGGTGTACAGTGGATGGCATCACCGTAGACTGCAGTGAACCCCTGGTGGAAGGTGCGGTGGCCAAAAGCAAGTGTAAACCTTTCTACACGCAATCAGGCAATGATGTTCCAATATCAACGTGTGTTAGAGGAACTTGGAGCAATCGGCTTGTTAGATGTGTGCCAGGTTAGTTCAGCTATCGAAAAGATGCAACTGTAGATCCCTTGTACTGCAACCGGCTCCTACCTTTATTTCTTTTTTTATATAACACTAGATAATAAACTGTAACGATCAGTGAAAACGCGGGTTTAAAATTCCTTACATTACAAGAAATATGATTTTTCAAGTTTTGTATCGAGGCTGTGACGTCACATGGTCTTCAAGAGGTATATAACTTGTTTCATTCAAAAAGTACAAATAATATAGGATTTAATTCTCAAGAAATAATTTGTTGAAAATCATTTAACATATTTTTCTATTGTTCCACAGAAAACGTCAATTGTACGATGACAAATGCGAGCGTAATTGTTAACTTTTCATAGCAATCGTAGAAAAACATAATTTTTAACTATTTTTTTCTTTGCCAATAGTCATATTTTGTTTTTATTATTGATATTATTTTTTTATAGTGCAGAGTAGCAAAATAAAAATTAAAGTAGTAATTTTTATTTTAATAATTATATCCCTCAATTTTAAATCATGAAACATGTTTATGTACGTGTCAAATTTGACATTTACAACGTTACATATTTGGCAATATTTTGTTTAATTTAATTATAATTAAAACTCTTTATAATTTTTTTTTAAATAATTTTACAATGAACAAAGTTATATATATTTTTTGCGTTAGATATTCTACAATATTTTTTAAAGTATTTTAAAAACAATATGTAAACTTTACATTGATTTATCATTCCCCTATTTAAAACTAAAGTACTTGAATATTTTATTTTAGAATGTGGTGAAGCGATATCTAATGGTATAACACATGTAGTCAACGGTACAAATACAAAAAAAGGTGAATTCCCGTGGCACGTAGCCCTCTACCGTTTAGTGCGAGACAAACAAGAATACCAGTGTGGAGGTTCTATCATCAACCCTCTTATTATCATCACAGGTATAAACAAATCACAAAAGTTACCCTTTTCTTTTAAACTTTGTCATTTGTTTCAGCTGCCCACTGTTTCACAGACGAAAGAGGAGTGGGTTACCCTGTTGAAGAATTTTACATTGGAGCTGGAAAATATTACAGTGATTACAACTCAATCGAGGATACATTCGTCCAAAAACGACACGTAAGAAACAAGAAATCTTCATACTTTTTTTTTCCAGCGACATTCAAACTTCACGTTGATCCTTTTATCATAATATAGTGAACTATTTCAGCAAACTTTTCCTGATATATTGCGTTTCAAAAAAAGGAAGAAATCAATAGAAAATAAATAGAACATATTAATTTGCAGGTGAGAGAATATAACATTCCATCACAATTCAGAGGATTTGATTCGAACTACGCAGGAGATCTGGCTGTAGTGATTGTCTGGAAAGCGTTTCAAATTACAAGTTTAGTTCAACCAGTCTGTCTGGACTGGGATGGTAAGATGGAAAGTCAACAACTTAAACACAACAATGTTGGAAGTGTAAGTATCAGAGATGTGCATCTACGTGTAATCTTTAATTGTCTACATCTACACGTAGACAATACGTCGACTATTCTAGCGACGTAGACAATGTAAAGAATGTAGATAATGCATCTGACAGTTGTAAAATTCAACATAACCTAAATTTATTCCTTTGGAACTATTACATGTATTCGTATTCGTGAGCTCGGGTCGTTATCGGTCTTTATATAATAAAACTAATAAAGCAAGTGCTCGTACATTACTAGACGAATGTCTGTCTTGGGTCTTGGGCGAACTGTCATATTTTTAAAATCGATTAACGCGCCATCTCACCAGACAGAGTTTTCTTTGGCGCTATTTTTAACAGTAACCAGTTGACAAATTTTGAACGTTTCGCTCAGCACAACTATTTTTTTTTCATGTAATCCCTAGAATAATAATAAAAATCTCTACCAACTTTTAAAATTCCCTAGTTCTAGGGATAAAATTTTAATATGACTTAAGTGGACACAGGTGTTTTCATTGTCTACATAGTCTACATTGTTTACATGAAAAATGAAGACGTAGACTACATGATTGTTTACACGTAGAGAATAGCGTAGATTACTTGCAGTAGACTACACGCACATCCCTGGTAAGTATATACAAAACAGAATCGCGTCCGGAATACGTTGATGCATGATAAGTACGGGGAAAAGAATGTTGTTATAAGAGTAAGAATGTGTCAGTTACGATGGTTTGGACAAGAAAGACTTGTGAAACAAGTGTATATTACTAAAATTTAACGTGGACGACCTAGGAATTCATATATGGATATATGATTGAAGATTTATTGCGTGAACGAAAAATTCCGATTGAGAGAAATAAATTATAGTAAGGTCAGAAATGTACAGCATCGACATCAGAAATTATACAAAAAAAAAATCATAAAAATGAAATACACTATAGAAATAGAAATATTAAATAATTATTTTTCTAGTTTGCGTTCATAAGGAAGTAATTACGAAACGCAGTTGTGTATCGAAAGAGCGTTCATTACGATACGCAACATTTTGTTTTAGACGGTTGGTAGTAGCGGATGACATACTGAACCTATCAAGCTGAGAACATCAACATTTCAATATTACCTCAAAATCTGAGCAATTGTATACATGTCAATAACAGTTACCAACCACAACATTTCAAATACAAATTACCCCAAATTGACGTCGTTTAAAATATCGCATTGTTTTAAAGTTTAATTTATAAAAGATGCAAAATAGAAAAAAGTACTATAATAAATAACTCATTTTATAAGACTTTTATCGCATTTGTCCTTTAAAAAACATGTCTTATTAAACTTGTTCTTTAATATACTTTTATAAAACGCATGAATGCACAAGTAATTTTTTTCTTTTCATGATTAATGGCTTGAGTTAATCCCTTAACATTGCTAGTTTTCGTTTTTTTTTTAATTAATATTTAATTATTTTATAGGTAGTAGGCTGGGGTTACTTAGACCCTACTATACCCAAAACAAGTGCAGAATTAAAGAAACTGAATCCCCCTTTCATCGACTTGGATAAATGTTTAAAGGAAGTCCCTTCAACGTTTCTTCGTTGGGTCACTCCGGATAAATTTTGTGCTGGTTTCTTAACTGGTAATTAATAAACAATATATTTTTTATTAAATCGTCATAACTAGGGCCAACTTCAATGAATTGTGCTACGCTTCTATGGCCGTTTCATTCCATCGTTTTTTCGCTATCTATACAAAAAAAATAAGCAAAAGAGAGACATCATAGGTCGTGGATAAAACTGTACAAAACGAAAACTTACTTGCACCGAACTGATAGAATTATATATATATATGTAGTTAGAAAAAAATTATGATAAGGAAAGTACACATTCATGATATTTACAATTATTTAAAATTAAAACATAATTAAACCTATTGGCTAGTAGCGCAAACTCTGTTTTTGGGTGTTTTAAGAGCACGGTTTTAACATGTTAGAGATAGCTAAAACACCCAAATACACTGTTAAAACAGGCAAAAACAGAGATTGTGCTACCAGCCAATGTTTTTAAAGAAATTTTAATTTACTTCAAAGAATTGAAGTTCATTAGTTTTGAAAAAGTTTATATTTGTATCTGACTCTCACTCCATTTTGTTTCACATTGTCGTTTGTCAATTTTGTTGTGATTTGTGTGTTATATATTTGATAAATAATGCCTAATGCCTATGGCACACTGGTCATGAAACAACAGAACGCACCCGTCATTGACGAAAAATAAAAGCTTCTAAAGTTGGGAAACAAAAACTAAATTTCAAAAATATGCTAACGAGGAATGAGACACAAAAGATACGAGTGTAATGAGATACGTTCGTTTCATTGATGAGCCTCCCTATTTCGTCGATGACGGGTGTGTTCTGTTGTTTCATCGAAGAGCTCATCGATGAATTCTTCGATGCTCTTCGACCAGTGTGCCATAGGCATAAAGCATTTAAAATGTTAGGAAATTTATTATACATTTATGAAACAATTAAATTTTTTGTGTATCCTATAAACGTAGCCGTCTTTGACGTCATTATTCTAGTTACAAATTTTGATGACGTTTCTCTTCTGCTTAAACATTTTTTGTATAGTGGTTAAAAGAAAGTGACCACGCTGCTGAGTTACAAAAACAACCTTAAAATATTTGAAAATTGAAGTTTATATGATCAAACGAAATACATTTCTGGAATTGGGAACTTTATTTATACATTCAATATTATTAGATTAAGTTGTTAGTTACGACGTGCCCGCTCTGTAAATTTGAACTAGGAATTTTAATAACATATGAAACGGCCATAATAATCGTAACGAAATTGAATATTATACATACACAGAATCAAGTGGTTTGACGCTTTCAATTTTTTCGTATTCTTACTGCAATATAATCAGTTTAAAAGTCAATTTTTCATCTATTTTTAAAAACCGGAGGATTTGGAATTCCTACTGCAGTTTTAACGTCACACTTTATATAAAGTCTAAATAGAGGTTTTTATAGGTTCTAGTATATGTAAAGGCGACAGTGGAGGAGGACTGGTGTTCAAATGGAACAACAATGGAGACAAATATTTCCTTCGTGGATTGGTTAGTGTCGGACCAGTACGAAAAGGCAGTTGCGATAACTTTCAGTATGGAGTCTACACGAGAATTTCATTCTACAACAATTTTATCCTAGATATCATAGCCGCGAATGAAGTGAAAGATTGATATGTTTATATAAGAAATGATAAATTACATTTAATTGTTCATCAATTATTTTTCTCAAAAGTTATTCTAAATATGTATGTCGCGTTAGATATCAAATTAAAGATTCTTAATTACATTTCCACATTTTAATCAAATTTAACTAAACGTTAATTGCATTTTCAAAAAAATATAACTGTCTCTAATTGGTTAGGATCTATAGTCGATATAAGTTGTTACTGTGTAAAAAACATAAATAAAATAAATACACTGAACAGATAAACTGGATCATCAAAAAAGTTTATCAATTTGAAACGAAACAATCTACTTATTACTTCATTCTTCACTACTCATTACTCCATACTTCACAACAGGAACAATATATGAAGTGATTTTCTCCCCTGAAAATGAAAAATCAAAAACGGTCTTTTAAAAGATTTAATAAAATTCTCTCTTACAAGGCTTCTTTTTTATTTCAGAATAACTATTTCATATGTTTTCATGTATGAAGTCTAATTACAACAGTCACTTAGTCCGTGATGATGATCATGACCATGATTTATAATTACAAAGCATCTAGTTGCCAGAGACAGCTGCAGCACATGAACTGAATTCAGGTCAAGTCAGTTTCTTATATCGATCAACATACTAATCAATCAATCGTACAACAATAAGAGAAATAGAAATTACTGAATGTATGTGCTAGGTGGTACAGTGATTTAAAACAGAAACTGTAAAGTAATGTCGCTGCATTCTGAAGATTTTAACAATTTTCAAACTCTATTTAAATTGCTTGCTTATAACGATTAATCGAAAGTTATCGTAGGGTTTGAAAAACTTATTACGTACAAACTAGTACACTTATAAAGTAAATTTTTACTTATTTATCAAACAGTTTGTTTATATTATTGGTTCTCAATCAATAAGTAAATTATTAAAACGAATTATTTTTAAAAACGGAACCATTTTCGTCTTTGTGAAAACTTTTCAAATATGTAATTTAGAAAGTTTTCACGGCAAAATTTCTTTTGAATATATTATCTATTTTATACCTGTTCGAATATAAAATGGGTAAAAATATTTTTTAGTAGAACTAGATCAAAGCTATAATAGTTGTAATAAAATTTATCTATTTTAAGTACTTTAGTTGTTTGTAATTTAATTTTGAAATCCCATTAAAACTTTTCTCATATTAAAATTTGTACATCAGATATTTAAATAAACATCTCTTTTTTTAAGTAATTTTTTTGCTAAAATTATTAATTAAAAAATAAATACAAATATTACATTTCGATAAAAAAAATCATGTAAACCTACTTTAAAATTAATAAATAAAATTACATTATTACATTATTGAAAAACAAAATATAATAATATTTAATTGTATCATTTATATATTTTATTTATAAAATTGTTCATTCATATATTTTCGCTATTTTAAAATAATTATTTAATTAAATTAAAAATAATTCTATAAAAGAAATCAGTCTGCAGTTTTTCTTTTTATTGTACTATCGATCAACAAGGAAACTTTTGACAGATAAAGAGGACGATCATTTTCTAATTAAATAGTAAAGTTTTGTAAATTTTATGAAGTTATAAAAACTAAAATCAAAATATAAAGAATTCTTTTATAAGATATATCTATCGAATAATTTGAACGCAAATGACCAATTTTGTTTTTCCGCTGTCAAACGTTCCTAAATAGTTTTAGAGAAAATTGCTTCAACTCCAGAAAGCAGAAAATTCTCAATGTGAAGTACTTTTTAGTAAACGAATTTAAGAACTGCGGACAACGAAAGATAAAGTATGTTTTCCAGCGGTCTTTATTTGTGTACTGTATATAATGTTGAATAGAGTTTGAAAATTGTAACATTTTGTAAATTGTTATAGCGGTTGGGACGTAAAGTGCTCATTCGTTTAACAAATGCTTGTTTCTCTTTTTAATAAAACGTATATAATATACATCAATACAGAAATACACCACTGATACCCAAATGCATTCATTTTAAGGCGATATGAATAAAAAAGAGAATCGACATAACAGTGAGTAAAAATAAAACAATTGTAAACATAAACAGCACAGCACAACATTACATACTAGTATTCACGACTTTCAGGTAATAGAACGCTGAACGGATGACGTCACTACTATGGTTGCTATTTTGTTTGTTTTAACTGAGGCGATTTAAAAACAAATCCAGATTGTACCCCACCGATCGAACAAACAACTGACACGCGTATACACACGAACTTTCGCGCCTCACACGCCTGATTAAGTTTAGTTTCTTAGAATTTTTACACGAGTCTCACCACAATTGTCACTAGGTTGTCATCATATCACTCACTGGTGAAGTGTTCATGTTTGGACCCTTCAGTGAATCGTTTATGTCTCTTCGGAACATCGACAAGTTTTGTGTAAATCTGGAACAAAAATTGAAACAATTTTTATTTACAATCAATTTAACAACATTTATTTATTAATTTGTATTTTATCTATTCTTACAAGATCTTGATTTGATATTATATATTTTGTCTTGGCAAACGTTTCTAAATTATTTTAGAGAAAAATGCTTCAAATAGATTCAAGGAAATACATTTTCTCCATTTCCAAGTTCGACAATAAACATACTAGTTATTTTTTTATGATTGCTATGTAAAGCTGACAATTAAGTCTCATTTGTCATCGTAAAGTTGACGTTTTTTGTGGAATAATCGAAAAATAACTTTGTCGCTGTTTTCCAATGGCAACGTGCGAAAAACATATTAAATGCGCGTTTATTTTAATAGTTACCAGGGATACAAACAAAACAGAAACTTTGTCATTTTGACAGTTGACAGAACGAATTTATTTTCAGCACGAGCTTAAAGTGTCTTTGTTACACTATTGCAGCTCTCGCCTTCGGCACGCGCTGCAATTACCGTGTTCGAGTAACAAAAAATCACTTTACGCTCTTAATACACAAATAACTATTTCAAATTTCGGAAAAATAATTGCACATTACTTGAAGCAAATATTTTTCGCACGGTGCCATCGGAGACGCGCGACAAAGGTAGGTTACAGTAATGAATAGAAAGTTGTGTAATAGTTCTTTTAATGGTTAATGTTTAATTACTTTTATCCATTTCTGTAACCATCAGACAAGTGCTATGAAAAATGTTTGCTTCAAGTAATGTGCAATTATTTTTGCGAATTTTGAAATAATTATTTCTGTTTCATAATCAGTACATTGAGTACAATATGTGGTTAAAATAAGTGCCATAAGTTGTGAAACACCCTGTATAGATTGTCTTAAGTTTAACCAGCCAAATTTGAATCATGAATCAAACATCTAAAAATTCTTTATTTAAGATATATTCCTATTTTTATAATAACAATAAAGCATCTTTAATATAACTAATTATAACAAATAGTATCGTAGTACTTATGTAGTTAATTAATTATATTATATTGTAATTAATTTAATTTGCAAAATAATTCATTTTAAAAACCTAATTTTGGTTCCAAAATTATCTTTATTTGAAATTTAAAAACAATATACGAACATGTTTCGAAAATACCTTATAACATTAGCTAAACTATACAAAAATTGTTATTTTTATTTATTTACTTTACAACAGGTGAAAAAGTATATAATACCAACGAATTACAAAGGACCGCTATCGAATTTGGAAGGCGATCTTGGTTTAATAATAGTTCATGAACCTTTCAATGTTGGTTATTATGTTCATTCTATTTGTATAGATTGGGAAAATAAATTTGAAGATCAGCAACTTACACCTGGCAACACTGGCTTTGTAAGTACAAAAGATGAAATTATTATTTAAAAAAATTAGATTCTAATTAAATCTGTTTAAATTAAATTAATGTTAATTTGTAATCGCATCACTCGAGTACGATTATATTAAGTTTAGTGATATTTGAATGGTAATTACATTATTATGGTATCGAGTCGACTTGTGGATCTTGAGAACCCTGGTTCGATCCCCACAGCCGACAAACAATTTTCAACAATTTAAAATCTATCCCTGTGGCTCCCTCTCCACTAATATCTTTGAGGGCCGTGATTTGACGGCTGGTAACCGCACTTCACGCGACAAAATATATCACATACCGAGATCTGCTTAGGCAGAGTGCCACACCCAGTAATGGGTAAAAGGCGTGATGATATATTTATTTATTTATTTATATTACATTATTATTACAAAATAAGTTAATAGTTATTTTTGTATTAAGTGCGTGAAATGAGTGCTACAGAGAATATTCCCGCGGAAACAATCACAAGAACTTATTCTCACTATAATGGGGTAGGTAGCTTGCTCAGTGGTATCGAGTCGGCCTGTGGTTTTGAGAACCCGGGTTCAATTCCCACAGTCGACCAACAATTTTCACCACATTAAAACTACCCTTGTGGCTTTCTGGCCACTAACATATTTGAGGGCCGCACTTCACACGAAGTTACATATCACTTACCGAGTTCTGCTATGTCAGAGTGTCACACCCAGCAGTGGGTAAGAGGCGTGATGATATATTTATTTTACTTAATAATGACAGGATTGTTCTAAACGCAAACACGTGACTACTAATAAAACATTTCATTGGTTTAGAGAAACGTCAAAAAATAATCTATTTAATTTTCTGTTTAGGTACAAGGTTGGGGATTTACAGATGTTGCACAAAAAACACCCAGTCAGACATTACAACAACTTGAAGTATCATTCGTTGACAGACAAAACTGTTTAGAAACAGTTCCAACTAATTTTCATAAATATATCACTGATGATAATTTCTGTGCTGGATATACGAATGGTAATATTTAATCTCATTCACACTTGTGTTTATTTACTGCTAAAAGTTTCAAACAAAACTCAATCAATAATTAAAAACATTCACACGCGCATAATTATATCACTAACCGAGACCTGCCACATCCAGTAATGGGTAAAAGACGAAGACTGATATTTTTATGAATCTGTTAGGTGAATGTTTAAGTTTTTCGTATTAGCCAATTTAATAGGATATAGCGAGATGTTATGTATGTATGTAAAAATAGATATTATTATGTTATGTATGTCATGAAACTGGAACAAATATAAACTAATGAATAACGTTAAACTGTCACATATATATTCGAAACTTGATTTTCGTAACACGTGCACAAGAAACACGTTATTTTTCCCTAATTTTAGGGAGAAAAACACTGATTTTCTCCCAAAGGAGAGAAACATTATGTTTCTCTCCCTAGGTAGGATGTTTCTGTCTCTCGTGAGAATGTTTCTCTCCTTAGAGACTACGATTATTCAGTTTGCGGCGTCGAACGCGCCATGTAGCTGTGCGGACAATGAACTAGTTAAGCAATCCATATTTGACATTTGTCCGGATAAGATGGTAATTTTTGTACACTTGTTACGAAACCTATAATATACTTTACGGGAGGGCGCTATTATCCCTTGTGTGATGTTGGCAAACCGGGACGTAAGCGAGGGCCGAAATAATCGCTTGATTCTCTCTCTTGAAACTATTAAACTAAATAAGTAAAATGTAAAATGTAATATATATATATACGAGTATAGATTGAATTAAATACAGAATTTAATTCTCTACAACTTTCAAATTTCAAACATTTGCCTGCAATTGATTCGAGATATTGTTTCGTCTAAGGATATCCTTTAATATAAGTAATGAATTATGATGAATAGGAAGATGAAACAATTTATTTAATAAATAAATAGCAACGATATTTTAAAAGTATGCGACTACTCGTATTATGCAGTTCTATCAGATTTAAGAATTATATTAAAAGTTTGAAAGAACAATTGTAAATAATCATTTACAATTAATAACATTTCAAGGAACTATTAACTTTGTTTGAAAGAAAACAAAAATTATAGAAAACACCCATTATATTATGAAAAACAAAAGTTTAATTTCAAAATCTTTTTTATAATTCCAAATTTATTCTAGTAACTATTAAAATATTTTGATGAAAACAAATCTCTTGTTTACAAACACACTATCATAATCATTAAAAATGCGTAACATTTTAAAAACAATCACTTCTTAGAATTGTTATCAATAATTAATAAATAAATTTTTTAGGATCTTGCGTTTGCAATGGCGACGATGGCGGCGGCCTAGTTTTTCGAAAAACAGAGGGAGGTCAAAGTAAGTATTACATCAGAGGGTAGGTTAGTACATTCCCAAAGAAAATGGAGCGTGTGATATACATCAATATGGAGTGTACACGAAAATATCTTCGTACAAGGATATAATACAAAATGCTGTTTACGAGAATAAATAAAAACTAAGATATCAAGTAATTTATAAATACATCTTATTGCATTATTAAACTGTAAATATTTTTATTCTGTTTATTCTGTTATAAACGATGGCGAATTTAGAGGAGGACATTTTGTTCTTAATGCCCCTTATCAATGATACCTGGATACGCCAGTGTAATAGTGTTGTACTTATGTTTTAACTTTGAAATATATTTTGTATATCTCTATTTGTATTTTTATTATATTACATTGTACCACAGGGATCACCCGAATAATTAAATTTTATCATAATTAATCAACAGTGATCTGCAGTATGGGGTAGGTGGCTCAGTGGTATCGAGTCGGCCTGTGGATCTTGAGAATCCTGGTTCGATCCCCACAGCCGACAAATAATTTTCACCAAATTAAATCTACACCTGTGGCTCCCCCACCACTAACATCTTTGGGATCCGTGATTTGACGGCTGGTAACCGCACTTCACGCGAAGAAATATATTACTTATTGAGATCTGCTACGGCGAGTGCCACACTCAGTAATGGGTAGAAGACATGATGATATATATTTATTTACCTATTTTATTTGATCTGCAGTACGCATTTTCATAATTTATTGAAATTATTTTCTAGGTAAGATATGAAACTTAAAATACTTACAAGTCCGTTAACACGTTGACTGCCAACTACGAGATAACTCGTAGATTGCGTTCTTTGCTAGGACGCCGACTACGAGTTATCTCGTACTGTGTTTACTTATTATTATTATTTTCTATGCTTTTTGATGATTACTATGTAATATAATTAGAGTTTTTAATAATATAAAATGATTAAATGAAATTGGCTTTTTAGACTGGAATTCTGAAAATTGCCGTGGCAGTCAACGTGTTAAGAAATATTTCGATTATTTTTTTACATTTCAGATTTGTGAAATAATTACAGAAATGAACGCTAGGTATGCTAGTGCATCATTCCCTCCTTTCAATACAAATTAGTCAACCCGTTTATCAAGTAACCATGGTTAAAAACAAGCATGGACAACTTCGAGACAAGTTATTTCATTGTCTTATACAAAATGTCCAAAAAGTTTGGAAACGCTTAAATATCTTGAGAACGAATCATTCGATGACAAAGTTACAAAACACGTGTTTTTTTTATTTTTCTGAAACTATTTACGCATGATATGCCCCCCCCCCCCCCCCGGGCCCCTCTGGTAGTCGGAGTGATGGTGTGTTTCAAAAACTATTTTTTGCACTATTGCATTCTCCATAAAATTGATTTGCAAATTTCGACCTCATACCCCCACTCCCTTGGGAAATTGCACATTTTCGAAGGTACGATCATTTTTTATCGTTTTCTTCAAAAGGATAAAAGTAATCGTTTTTCGAAATTGCTTACGCGTTTCCAGACTTTTTGGACACCTGTATAAAAATCTTGAAGAATACATGGTTATAAAAATATTATAATTTAATAATTTTTCAGTAATCTGGAAATTCCCGGACCTGAGTTTCAAAATTATATTTTATTATTATGCTAATAAATTCAATCATAACAATTAACAAACTTAATACAAGACTGCTTTCCAATGAAATATACATATATAATTATTATTAATTGTAAGGAATATAGAAGTGTTATGGACAATATTAAATCAACTATTTGCTACACACGCAACAATATCATCTTATAATGGAATACGAACAGCCGAACACAGGTAAATTTTTTGTTATATGATGAAATTTATAAAGATTTGAACTTAGAAATTACGTCTAATACGTCACAACTCAACATAAAAAACCCGCAAGGTCAACCGCAGGTTTAACACTGGCTTCAAGTCGAAAACAAGTTCGTGTTGTCAGTGGCGGTTCGTGCATAAGGTCAATTGTACATTCACCCTCCATATAAAATACTAAGAGACATAACAATATTTTTCTACGATTGCAATGAAAAGTTGACAATTACGCTCTCATTTGTCATCGTAAAGTTGACATTTTCTGTGGAACAATCGAAAAATAACTTTCCAATGGCAACGCGCGACAAAGTTATTAAATGCGCGCTTTTTTCAATAGTTACCAGGGATATAAACAAAACAGAAACTTGTCATATTGACAGTTGACAGAACGAATTTAATTTCAGTACATATACGTTTTTTAATCATTTTAAAATGCAATCGTAGCAAAAATTAGGTGTGTATCACGAGCGTAAAGTGTCTATTGCAGCTCACGCCTTCGACTCGCGCTGCAATTACCGTGCTAGAGTAACAAAGTATCACTTTACGCACTTAATACACAAATAACTGATTTTGCCAAAAACAGTGCTACAAAGTTCAACTTTGTATAATCTATTTTCGAGGAGTTATCAAGTATATTATAATTCCTTTAGTTTAGCCGTCATTGATCAGTTTATGTAAAATTACTGCAATTATTTTGTTAAATAATAAAATAAATTCATTAAACTGCAAACTACTTATTAAAAATTAAAGGTATATAATTTTATAACATAACCTAGATAATCATGAATTTGAACTCTGACCGAACTAACAAATGTCAAAATAAATTCATTACAAATATGAGTGTTGCCACCTTGCAATTTTATTATTAATATTATATCAATAAAAAATGTAAAATAACAATAAACTAATGACCAATAAGTGGTTCAGTGGTATTAAGTAGACCTGTGGATTTGAGAACCCGGGTTCAATCCCCACAGCCGACAAACATTTTTCACCAAATTAAATCTACCCCTGTGACTCCCCCTCCACTAACATCTTTGGGGGTCAAGCTTTGATGGTTGCTAATCGCACTTCACGCGAAGTAATATATCACTTATCGAAATCTGGTACGGCAGAGTGCCACACCCAGTAACGCGTAAAAAGCGTGATGATATAATTATTTATTTTATTTATTTTTAAATTATAAATGTGTTCAGAATAGAAGAATATATTTTAAATTCAAATCATCTTTGAATTGTGCGCATGCGAATTTCGGTCAAAAAATAAATGAGAGAGAGAAACATATGTTTCATCGCTCTTTCTTCTGGTTGCTATTCTATTACAGGCACTGTATAATAATAGTTATTATACTGTGCTACAGGAAAGACGGGCATAACAGTATATAAAATAGTAGGTATTTGCCTGGTCCAATATCATTCAAACTATCTTGCACTTGCAGATAATGTATTCATTCGTTTCTCTATTTATAAAAATGTACCTAAGTGAGAAACTGGAGAAGTCAGTTTTTAATTGAATACACAATAATAGTTATTTATTATACAAGCGGTATAAATGTATGTTTTTTTTTTTATTAAAGGGTTTTTGGGCGTTTCGATTACTGAGATCACTAGCGCCCATGTACAATTTTGTTGTGGTGGTTACAGTTTTGTTACATATTGGTACATAATCTATTATATTTTGTTTAACATGTCAATGTCTTTAAGGTATTTGATTACATTGTTTATGGCTGTGTTGTTGTTTGCTAGGACTTGTGAGAGTGTGTTGGGTATGTTATTGTTTAATCTTTGTGTTCTAAATTTTGTACATTGTGTTATTATGTGTTCCACTGTGATGGGGGTGTTGCAGTTGTTGCATTGCTCTGACTCCGTCCGTTGAAGCAGGTGCTCGTGCGTGTATCGGGTGTGGCCGATGCGGAGCCTCGTTATTGTGACTTGGTGTTTTCTTTCTTCTGTCGTTGTCCAGTTTGAGGTGTCCTCTTTGAGTTGTCTTAGTTTGTTATTTGTTGTTTCTTTCCATTCCTTGTTCCATTCTTCGATTATGCTTCTTTTCAATATGCTGTGGATATCGTTTTTTGGTATATTTATGTTGTCTGTCGTGTGTAGATCGCAGGCTTCTTTTGCAGCAGAGTCGGCTATTTCGTTTTCTTTGATTCCTGAGTGTGACGGAACCCAAACTAGTTTTATGTCTTTTTGTCTATTCATTGCTTCGTGTATGTTTTCTTTGATGTCTTGAATGATGTTATTAATGTTGTGTGAGCTTGTAATGTTTTCTAATACACTTTGGGAATCTGTACATATAATAAACTTGTTGATTTTGTTGGTTTTTATAATTTCTGTGGCTTTTTTTATGCTGTATGCTTCTGCTGTAAATATGCTAGAGTTCTTGGGTAATCTGAATTTTTGTATTTCGTGACCTATGACAACGCTGGCTCCCGTTTTTCTCTCTTGTTTCGATCCATCGGTGTATATAAATGTATGGTCTGGGTGATCTCTTTTTATTTCTTTTAATTTGTTGTGGTAGAGCTCTGAGGGTGTATGATATTTGGTCATTGTGAGTATGATGGTTGGACTTTTGATTAACCATGGGGGAGTTTTGTGTAGAGTTTTTTGTTCAATTTGTATTTGGGAGAGGTTTATTGGTTGTAGGATTTGGTGGGCAATCTTTTGCAGTGGAGTTGAGTTTAATACTTCCGTGTTTAGATTTGCTGTTTGTTTAAAACACTGGTTGTATATTTGTGTTGTTTGTTTACTTGCTACTTTAGATAGATACGATGCCGTTAGTTGTTTTCGGCGTATTTTTAGTGGGGATTCTCCTGCTTCGCAAAGTAGGCTATTTACGGGACTCGTACGGTATGCTCCTGTAGCTATGCGGATCGCTGTATTGTGGATCGGGTCTAATAATTTCAGGTTTGTTGCTTTCGCTGTCTGGTATGCCATGCTTCCATAGTTCAATTTGGATCTTATTAGGGATTTGTACACTTGTAGTAGAGTTTCTTTTTGTGCACCCCACGTTGTGTTTCCTAATACCTTTAGTATGTTGAGTCTTTGATGGCATTCCCTTTTTAAGTTGGTGATGTGTTTTGCCCAAGTTAGCTTTGAGTCCAGTATGACACCTAGAAATTTCTTTGTGTTTTCGTACTTTATATTGTTGTCGTTAAGTTTTAGTTTTGGGTGGTTGTTTCCTTTTCGACCATGGTGGAAATGAATAGCATTTGTTTTTTGGTTTGAAAAATGAAAGCCAGTTGTGGAAGACCAGTCCTCGAGGTTTTTTAGCGTTGGTTGTAATTTTGCGCCTATACTTTCCGTGTTTTTGCCTCTGCAATATATCACAATGTCGTTAGCAAATATGGTAGTTTTAACATTTGTTGGTATTGTTTTTGGTATTTTATTAATTGCTACCAGGAACAGTACGACGCTTAGGATTTCCCCTTGCGGAACACCATTTTCTTGAGTTTTCTCTTCTGATAATGTATTATTACATTTTACTTTGAATGTCCTATTTTCAAGAAAACTTTTTATAGAAGTAGAATATTTCCCTCTATTTTGAGTTCGTTTAAGGAAGTTATGATGTTGTGGCGCCATGTCATATCGTAGGCTTTTTCCATGTCCATAAATATTGCGATGAGGTGTTGTTTTCTCGTGAAAGTTTCTTGGATATCGGCTGTGAGAGTTAAAATGTTGTCCGTAGTTGATCGTCCGTTTCTAAATCCATTTTGTGCATTATTGAGGAGGTTATTCTTTTCCAAGTACCACATGAGTCTCTTACTAATTATTTTCTGAAGAACTTTTCCCATTGTGTTGGAAAGTGCGATTGGCCGGTAGCTTGATGGATCTGTTTTTGGTTTTTCTGGTTTTAGTAAAGGCACTACTGTTACTTCTTTCCATTTTATTGGGTAGGTTTGTAGATGAAGTATTGCATTGTATATATTTAGTAGTTGGTGTAATGCTGGGTCCGGTAAATTTTTGATAAATTCATATAGTATTCCATCTGGTCCGTAGCTACTGCCTCCTTTGATGTCCTTTAGGGCTGTGATTAGTTCGCTTTTCTGAAAGGGGATGTTCAGTGGGTCGTTATGAGTGGTGGTGGTAAGTATCGGTTTGAGTTCCTCTTTTTCCTTATATTGTAAAAATTGTCCAGTGTAGTGGTTACCTGAAGAGTTTTTTTGGAAATTATCGGCTATGATGTTTGCAATTTCTTTTGGATTTGTGATTTTGTTGCCATTTTGTATTAGAATATTTGTTTTTTGGGAAGATTTTCCATTTTTTATTTTGCCTATCTTTTCCCATTTTTCGTTTGGTGGAGATTGACTGGTTAAGGTCGATACGTATTGTTGCCAGGATCGTTTTTTACTCTTTTGAATTGTTCTACGTAAGATGGCTTGGGTTTTTTTTAGTTCTATTAAGTTTTCTACTGATTTATTTTTCTTGTATTTGTAGAGAGCGTGTTTGTTATTTTTTATAGCTATCTTGCATTCCTTGTTCCACCACGGTACTATTTTCGTTCTCTTTTGGATTTTCCTTTCTCCAAAAATTTCTTCCGCTGCTTTTACTATGTTTTCAGTTATATTCTCCACTGCTTTGTTTAGTTCATTTTCGTTTTTTATTTCTTGATTTTTAATTTTAACTGTTGATGTAAATTTTCCCCATTTGCTGTTATCTATCTTCCATTTTCCGTATATTGGGTGGAGATTCGGGTTTGTTTGCTGTGTGATTGGACTGATTTTAATGGGGAAATGGTCTGAGCTAAATAGGCAAGGTAGTGTTTTCCATGTGAAGTTTGTTGCTATGGAAGGAGAACATATGGATAAATCTATGGCTGAAAAATTTTCTGATCTGGTACAGAAGTGAGTGGGAGAGTCGTCGTTGAGTAGAATAAGGTTGTTGTTGTTTATAATGTTTTCTAGTGTTTTACCTTTCCGGTCTGTGTTGTTTGAACCCCATATAATGTTGTGGGCGTTAAGATCTCCTACAATTATGAATGGCGTGGGTAGCTGGTTCAAGATATTTTCTATTTGTTTTTCTTCTATATTTTGATCCGGGGGGATGTATATATTGCATACAGTTATTTTGTGTGGTGTATTTGTTTTCACGGCTATCGCCTCTAAGTTAGTAGTCAAAGGTACTTCCATTCCGGCGTTACTGGATCTGATTAGTATTGCTACCCCTCCACTCGCGTTACGGTGTGTATTTCGGTCTTTCCTGAAGATATCATATTCTTTCATGTTGACTGTTTGGGTATTTTTAAAACGAGTTTCCTGCAGGCATATGTAGTCGGGGTTGTTGTCTGTAATTATCTTCTGTAGTTCTCCTTTATGGGCAAAGAACCCATTACAATTCCATTGTATCAACATTTTAATCAAATAATGATTCCTGGCTGGAGATTATGGTGTTGTTTAATTCTGTCTTGTATTGCTTTTTTATTGTATTTTGTATTTTGGTAAATCTTGTTCTGAGTCCTCTGTTTGTGAAGATTGGGTAGAGAGATTTTAGCATGTTTACCACACTTATCACGTCTGTAGTAAATTCTCGTGCAATAGTTAATTGATCTGCAACTCCAAAACCATCTTCTAAGAATTTTTTGAGTTCCTCAAATGTTAGTATATATTTTGTTGAATTTTTTTCCATTTCTGTTCGGATTAATTCCAGTGCATTTTCTAGAGTCTGTTGTCCTGAACTTATCGCCCTTGATTTCTTTAGTGTTTGTTTTTCGTTGTTTTCTAAAGTTTCTCCTGTTGTTTCTTGTTGCATATGGGTTGAGGTTGAAGAGGTTTCTGAGTCAGGTGGGGGGCGTTTGTTTGACATAGTGTTCCTAATATTCGTTGGAGTATTTTCTCCACCTTTTTTTGAGTTCGTTTTGTTGATTTTAGAGTTCGTTTTTGTTTTTTCTGTGTCTTCATTATTGTGCGCTGAGTTTATAGGCACTGTTTCCTTTGAGATTATGTTTGTATTTATTTGGGTAGTATTCTCATTTGTCGTTGTGGCTGTGCTAGTGTTTACTTCTGGGTTCATTTCTTTGCAGTGGTTGCTTGTGTGTCCTTGCTGTTTACAAGTGAAGCATGTCGTTATTTCTTCGTTTATGAAAATCCTATATTCCGTGTTATTGAGGGTGGGAGGGACTCGTTTTAGTTTGGTGATATGTAGACTTGTCGCCGGAAGCTTAGTACATGCGAGTATTCTGGGTCTGGGCAACTCTTAGAAAGGTTATTGATGAAACTAAACGTATTTCTGACTTTGTTAACGCTTCTTCGATTAAGTGGTGTGGTATTGTTGGGCTGACATTTGAGAGGATTAGACGCTTTGCTGGTGTTATCATTCGGCGGATGTTGATTTTATTACCTTCTATTTCTACTTCGCTGTGTTCTGTAACTATTTTATCTACTAGCGTTGTTGTTTGTAGATAGATACATACTCTATTTTTGGAGAGTCGGGATGCAAATAAAACTTGTTTTGGGCCTACTATATTATCTATGCATGTTATATAATCTTTTATCTTTAGTGTGTCTACGGAATTCATAATTATGGCTTGTTCTCGTTTTGGAAATGTATCGGTGCGTCTAACGACATCTACGAATGATTTTGTTTGTTTGTTAGGATTCTGTAATTGAGTTTGTGACATGTTGAAATTGGTTTTCTGTGAGTCTGGAGTTTTATTAATAGGTGGCGCGGACATGTTGGAGATTGTTTGCCTGTGCGCCCCTGTAATCAGGTTTGGTTTGTTTTTGCTATTTATTTATAGCTGGCGTGGTGGTCGTTTTGATTTTGATAAAGTAACTTTAAGGTTAAGGGTGGATGGTTAATGGATGTTCGAGATAATAAGGGATTTATATAATGAATATTAGAGCTCTACCTTACTGGGTTCTCAAAATGTTGTCGATACATTTCTTCTGTTCTGTTTTCTTGATGACACTGCTTCGCTGTTTCTACACGTGGTTGAAACGGTCGAGGTCGACTTGTGAATCCTCAAAATGTATGTTTAATGAGCGGTAAGTTTAAGCGTTAATACCGCGAGTTGAACATACATTTTAACCGCGAGTGTAATACAACTATTTATTTAATTTTGCCTTAATAAACTTCTCCAATTTGAGTGTAGGATTTTTTTTATATGAAGTAAAATCTTGAAATGTCACTAATCGCTTACGAATATCTAGTCGCTGATTGTGAGTTTTGTTGTTACGTTGCTATGGGTTGAATTGTTTACAAGAAAAGAAAATTGGAACAGAATTAGTGAATGACACTAAATTCTCTACAATAAAGTTTAAATAAAATCTTTACAGAGTAAAAAGTGAAAATGGAAATATCCACGTTCTCGAAAATACTGAGGCAAGCTTTTAGCATGGAGCAAGGTTTGTATACATAATATATAAAAATTTTTTTATTAAAATAAGAGTTGACCTTTTTCTAAATTTACCCACGAGCCGCCACTGTGTGCGTGCTATTGAGGAAATATTGAAGAAACAAGTAGTATTGCTAACTAATATGAGAGAAAAGTTTAACTTCGTCAGTAAAATATAATATTTTGTGAATATAACAAAGAAAAATGAGTTTTAAATATATTTTATTACATAGGTTTAGTTTGTTTTTAATAATTTCAAGTAAGTATTTATTAATTTATTTAATTTTACGATAATTTAAGTCAAATGAAGAACACAAAAATATACTATATATTATAGTGTGTTATTATTTTCTACACTTGCACCCCTGGGAAGTATGTTTTAAGTTTATTGAAATATTTTTTCAGATTTTTATGGGACATACGTACTCTGCGATGAAGACAGTAAGTAAAAATAATTATTTTAAGGTTAGATAAAACATAAACTATATCTATATTTTTACTGAGTGTAAATAAGGTTAATAGTTAATAGGGAAATTTATGTTTTTACTTCCATATCTATCGGCAGGATAAATAAAAAAAAATATATAAAAAGCTACTCTGAACGTAATTTCTTAATAAACATTTTTTTGATAATCCAGGAAAAAATCCGTTATAAAATATGGAAGCTTCGAATTTAGATAAATAAATAAATATATCATCACGCCTCTTATCCATTACTGGGTGTGGTACTGTACCGAAGCAGATCTTGGTAAGTGATATATTTATGTGCGAAAAGTGTAGTTACCAGCTGTAAAATCACAACCCCAAAGATGTTATCTGAATTAGATATTTTTAAATTATTCCCGACAATATAGAATAGGTGGCTCAGTGATATCGAGTCAGAATTGTCACTGTCAGAATTTTTTGCCATGTTCCTCGAATTAGTTATAATTATTATTTGTTATATTTTACTTTTGTGTATAATGCATGTTAGAGATAAGTTAGATATAATCATTTAGTTTTACTTTTTCATCTTAGGACAGTAGTCATGTTCCTGTGTAAATATTTGTGGTTACTTTTCCTTAAAAATAAGATATTCTATAAGATCACTCACTTCTTCAACCCGTAACTTTCTAAACCACCCTCTCCCTCTAGCCCAAACGAAAACCCTATAAATAAGAAATCCAACTAAGCCTTCCTCTCATTCATCTGTCATTCATCGCTCGTTCATCGCTTAGATTCCCGACAATATAGAATAGGTGGCTCAGTGATATCGAGTCGGCCGGTGGATTTGAGAATGTCCAACAATCAAACAAAATACATTCTTTACAAGCATAGCGCAATCTCTTACCGAACGAATTTTCCGTCGCTAATCTGTATAATTATTAATTATTATAAGAACAACAAATGATATATAATAATTATATTAGTATTTGTCAAAATAAAATAATTATATCATCAAGCCTTTTACCCATTACTAGGTGTGGCACTCTGCCGTAGCAGATCTCGGTAAGTGATATATTTAAACGCGTGAAGTGAGGTTACCAGCCGTCAAATTACGGCCCCAAAGACGTTAGTGAAGGGCGAGCCATAGGGGTAGATTTAATTTGGAGAAAATTGTTTGTCGGCTATGGGGATTGAACCAGGGTTCTCAGATCAATAATACTTTTTTTTCATAAGAGTTCTCAAACACTCTGTATATCTTATTCTGACACTTTGGGTACGGATGATATGAAATATTTTCGAAAGATTTTAGCAAAACATATTTTTGCTTCAAGATATTTTAAGAGGGACTGAAGATGATGTAATAAACATATTAGAGGAATGTGGTTATTGGGATGAAAACCTCCAGCTCCATGGACCGTCGCAATTTACCATAAAAAAACAACAATTACAAATTCCGTTGTGTTGGTTCTATCATCACGTCCACTGTTGTCATCACGGGTAACTATTTAAGATTAATAATTTCCATTTTACATTTAATATTTGTCTTTCTTTCAGCCGCCAATTGTATTATTGACGAAATTGATTATAAAACAAAACTCCTAGCCGATGAACTTTTCGTTGCAGCTGGTAAAAATTACAACGATTACAATGCAGTAGAAGACAAATTGGCCCAAAAAAGTGAAGTAAGTTGTAACAAATTTATTAATAATGTAACATATCAGGTTATCAAGAGAGGCGGTTGCCTCCGACGGCAAGTCACGACCGCACTCTATTATATACAGTAATGAGAATGGAATCTGTATTATCATTATGTATATTTATAAAAATACTGCATTAAAAAGTAATATTTTGTAGTGAATGTGTGTAGAAATACCATATTTCATCGTTCTGGCAATTATTTGTTTAATTAAAACACATTCGGTTCACAATATAAAATAATTTCAATGTGTCATTTCGCGTTTCCTCATCACTGTCCAGTTCCCGGGATTTCCGACAGGTGGTGCGTTCAACACAAAATTTGTCCAACTCCTACGAATCCCGACAGATGGCACGCTTGAACATTATATTATTTATGACAGGTTAATAACTAACCTCTTTCGTTGTTTATTCGCGGTGTTTGTGTCGTTTACCAGCCACCCTAACCTCTTTTCACGCAGGTTGTACACTTGTTTGTGTCGCGGCGTTGTTCGCGATGTTTGTACTGCACAGTGGCGGATCCAGGGGAGGGGTCATGGAGTCATGACCCTAAGCGTGGAGTTTTAAAAATTTGTTAGCCCTAATAGTTAATTGACCCTAATACATAATAATGATGTCATTATTTACGATAACTCAATTTGTTAATCAAATTACATAGAAAATATTATCTAAGAACTTAGAAATTCTAAGATAATTAAGAATTATTGTTTTATTTAATATTCCAATAAATAGCCAAAAACCAATATTTTGTGGAGATATTATTTCGACCCGCAGATGGGAGAGGTATTCTATTTAAGACCTAGTCAAGTATGTGACTACCGACATTTGCACTTAGAAAATCAACTTCCAATTCAATAATTTTTTTATTCTATCGAAGAACCGTTTAGATATTGAAACTTTATGATTTAAAAAGTGTTGGCGTTCTTAGGGGAAAGTTTTGAGGTTATAAAAATCACTTTTCCTCACCACGTTTATAATTGTTTATAGAAAAGTAATTTTGCTTAAAGCTACACATTCTCCTACACCTAAAACATATTGTTAGTTAACAGCAGAAAGTCGTTACCGCCTTTATTATTCTGAGTTCAGCCAATTCCGTTAGCATTGTGTTTCAGCGGATGTGAGCCTATTGCCAGATTGACGTCGATAAAATCATCACTAAATTTGCAAAAAGCAAACGACGAATTGATTTTGTTATCTAAGTATATTCTAAAGATGATTTAATGTTATACAATGTGATTTAATGTGATTCCAAAGATGAGTTAATGTGATTTTATGCGATTCCAAAGACGATTTAATGTGATTTAATGTGATTGTAAAAATTATTTGAAGCAGAAATATAATATGAGCAAATACAAATGTTTTTTTATATTTAGAAGATCCGCCCCTGTACGATTTTGTTCGAGCGTTGGGTAGGTATACTAATGTACCAGTCGACGAAGCTTTACATGTGGTAGCCGAAAAACTAGAAGGAGATACAGAAGTACACAACAGAACAAACTTGCCTATCAACGCAATACTGGAGCTGTTGGAATGTTGTCTGAAGACTACGTATTTTCAGGCTCATACCGACTTCTATCAGCAAACCGACGGACTACCCATGGGATCTCCACTTTCTCCAGTCATCGCCAATATCTACATGGAGTTCTTCGAAGATGCCGCCATAAACTCAGCCCTGATTCAGCCGAAGAAGTGGATAAGGTACGTGGATGACACTTTCATTATCTGGAACCACAGTGACGCGGACTTAGAAGAATTTTTCTGCCACATAAATTCTCAGAAACCAAGAATCAAATTCACCATGGAGAAAGAAGAAAACAATAAAATTCCGTTCTTAGATGTCCTAGTGGAGAGAGTGAACAACGCCATACGAACATCGGTTTACCGTAAACCGACGCACACAGGTCGTTATTTGAGCTATGAATCCAACCATTCCGAAAAAACCAAGATTGGGGTAGCAAATGCGCTACTTGATAGAGCTAAGACACACTGCAACACAGTACAAGGATATGAGATAGAGGTCAAGGATGTCATAAATACACTCCAACGAAACGGCTACGCGGGAAATGTCATCAAGAAACTAATAAAGAAGAGCCAAAGTAACAAATCGAAACAAACAAACAGAGACGAAGAAAAGAAAAATGAATTATACATTCCGTATGTGAAGGGAGTCTCGGACAAAATAAAAAGGATCGCCAGCAAGTTTAAAATATTAACCAGGTTTCAGACAACAACGACAATCAAGAACATCGTATCTACTACGAAACCAGAGCAGTCACCAAAACTACAAGCAGGCATTTACCAGGTGGACTGTGAATGTGGGAAAACCTATATAGGTGAAACAAAACGACCTTTGTATACCAGAATTAAAGAACACAGAGAGAGGAGAGACATCAAAATCAGGACTTGCCGAAAACGCGTGGGAGCACCATCATCGAATTCAATGGGAGGGCGCGAGGATCCTCAAGAAGGAAGAACATTGGTATAAGAGGAAGTTCAAAGAAGCCGCCATCATCCAGAAGAACAAAAAAACAGTTTTCAGTCAACCGAGTGTGGAAATACGACCCTTGTGGAGGAAGCACATCGCAGCAGATCCCGGCCTAAGCATTGACCCTCAGACGTCTAGAACGCCCCACCCACCCATTATACCTGACCATCCACATGTTACACTCGACCAACCGCATGTCATACTCGACCAACCGTTAACCGTTCTACCTGACCACCCTCATGACACTAGATATAAGGCCCGTATGTTAAGGAATTAGTCAGTAGTATCAGTTCACCTGATGACGATAGCAGATTTGCGCTATCGAAACGTTGTGTTATAAATTGTTAAAAGTATTTTTTCACTAATAAAGATAATGGAAGTTCAAAATAAATTGGTTTTAATTCAAAATAGGATTAATATCCTGAAACCGGTAATAGTTATTTACGCAATAAGTGGGATATAGACAAAATTATCGCACGCATGTGAAAGTTGAACAACGAGGCCGTAGGCCGAGTTTGTGTAATCACATATGTGCGATAATTATGTAGTATCCCACGTATTGCGTACAAAATTTTATCTACGACTGTTCGGGATTTAAATTGTTATTTTTATAATTAAATATAAATTTAATTAAATTTCAAATCAAAGTAGCAACATGCGCTGATTGTTTTCTAAATGATAGCAACGCGTTGACAATCGCGACAACCAAATAAACAGAAAAATTTTGATTTTGCCTTTACGAGTGTGTAGAATAGTTCGATAATAGAAAATGAGCCTTTCAGATATAGATTTGCCTTCAGATATAGAAGAAGCAGCGTCAAACTTTATTTTGGATCTGGTTCCTCAAATATCAAGAATAAAATATCAACTGGCTTATGACAGGTATGAGAAATGGTGTGAAGAGAAAAAAATTAAAGATACAACAAATGAAAAGGCTTTGTTAGTGTACTTCGGAGATATAAGCAAGATTCAAAAATCATCATCTCTTTGGTGCTATTATTCCACGGTGGTTGGAGGTCAAATTCTGTTGCAGAAGGATACATTGAGACTTCCGCTGAGAATAAATAGAAAACGGCTACCAAAATTTTGGGAGGAAAAGAAAATGTGTCTCCAGTATCATACAATATAGAAATTACTAATTCTACGGTAACATCAAATCATCCAAATGTGTCAACATCTGGCATCAATTTATATAGCTGTAAAGACTGTGTTATAAATGTATACAATAAATAAGTTTTCTTGTGTAATTTTCTTTAGTTTTTTCCTACATTTTGCATTATCGCTTGCGCGTGCGGTAAAAATTCAAAAAACGCATGTGTGCGGTAAAGTAAGTCATTACCTGTCTGAAATGAGTGGGATATTAAGGATATATCGCACGGTCGTAGATAAAAGATATTAAATGCGCGCTTACTTCAATATAGTTACCAGGGATACAAACAAAACAGAAACTTAGCATATTAACAGTTGACAGAACGAATTTATCTTCAGTACGAATACTTTTTTAATCATTTTAAGATGCAATCATAGAAAAAATGATGTGTGTATCACGAGCGTAAAGTGTCTTTGTTCCTCTTTTACTATTGCAGTTTTCGCCTTTGGTTCGCGCTGAAATTACCGTGCTCGAGTAACAAAGAATCACTTTACGCTCTTAATACACAAATAACTATGACCCTTTTTTAATGCGTGTTTCTGGAACAAAAATAACCTTTCCAGGTGGTTTCATTGTCGTCCCGTTTCAGGAAGTTACAAATGTTATAGCCCCAAAACTGAGCGGTAATGATAATTACGTCAAAAAACAAGACATGCCTTAAATATAGGTCATTTCACTGCACTTGTGACAAAAAGTTCTGTGCGTTCCTATGCCGGAACATCTATTTTAAGTTGAGTATAGTTGGCAACTCGTTAAAATAGAGCTCGTTCCGGCCATAATGTACAAATTATTATTTTTTATTTGTATTTTAATATAGCATTTAAATATAAAAATTATTTATAAATATGATAACAATTGTACCATGGCGTTAAATAAAAACATACAGAACACAGACTTACTTGATCACCTTATAAAATTATGACAATGACGTTATTCATAAAAGAATTAAAAAATAATAATATTTATTAATGACGTTAATGTGTGTATATTCTGAAACCGGTTAACTATTGAACAAACCACGGATGTTATGAGTCATAACAGACCTTAAATGTCTTCAAACTGACATCTGCGGCTGTAATGATACTCATAACATTCCTAGGTATGTTAATAACTATAATTTTCCAGGAGAACGAATATTATATATCTGCGGAATTCTATGGGCGCTATTCAAACTACAGAGGAGATTTAGCAGTGTTAGTTATAAAAAATCGATTTTATATAACTAACATTGTCCAACCAATTTGTTTGGATAGAAATAATAATATTGAGCGTCGTCAAGTTACACCCAATAACAAGGAAATTGTAAGTAAAGTATAAAATATTACTTAGTATTAGAGTAACTACTTAGTATTATCAAAACCACATTTTAGATTCGTTTTCAGTTTTTATAATAGAGTATCTAATTGCAATTATGTGGAATTATCTTTCTAAACCGAGCATGAAGAACAAACAAGTTAGTATGAAAGGAATAATGAATGTTGTTGAAGCAAAAGTGGCGTGTCAGAATAGAGAAATGTTTGGTGAAGATTAATTGCGGCATAAATGTGATGCATAAGGACAAACGCATGATTCTTGATTTTAGATTCATTGGTTCGATTTTTTTAGTGTTTACCTACAATTATGTGCAATTCACTTTTAAACAAACGCTAGGTGACATTCTCTTCCATTTTTATCTTTAGATTCGTTTAGTGTTTCACTGCAATTGTGTGGAATTCACTGTCAAAAGCAAGCGCAGTCAAATGCTCCCTTCCTTCCTTATCTTTTTTATTCATTTTCTGTTTTTACTATAGAGTGTCTAACTGCAATTGTGTTAAATTTATTTTCAAACAAGCGCAGGTGATGCTGCCTTTATTTCTTTATAGATTCGTTATTAGAGAAGTGGGCGTAAGTGAAGATATACGAAACAGGTGTACAAGAGGGATTGGATTGAAGGTTTGTTGCGTGATAAAAGAGCTCGTATAGAGGGCGTTAATGTGGTTAATCAAACATCTAGAATTGTGTACTACAAATGAGCTATAACTTATTGAGAATTCTATACCAAAATACACCTATTATTTCTGTTGCAATTAATTTTTTCTGAAGTAAAACTTATTAAAATAATAAGAAGGCAAAATTGTGACTCACAATTAGCAATTATTTTTTTTAGGTCATAAGCTGGATTTCTGATAATTTCAAAACTATCAATAAAGAATTATAACATTCAAAAGCAACTTATATCAGCAATAAACAATGTTTGGATTTACTTGGGCGCTTTCATTTTCACGTTACATCGGATCAATTCTGTGCCAGTAAGAATTTATTAGTAAATTAAAAAAAAATAGAAATTCCAAATATACAGTATGTCCTACGAATTATGCGATTAACATGAGAAATAAGTTTATCACTACCATTGCTTTCCTGATTTTTTTACTGGAAAAATATTTACGTAAAAATTGTAGATCAATCATTTTTCTGTAAAGTAATCAACTGAAATTATGCGGTTTTAAAGTTCTAAAATTTCAAGACTTAAGTTTCTAATAAATTTATATGTTACATAAACAAACAAAAATTCACAATTAAAAAATTATAGTGTCACTTGTTAGTGTGCCTATCGTTTGTTTATTAGAAGGATAAATCATTGATTTCATCTTATCTTAAAAACAAAACAACTGTACTGTAATTAGAACTGACCGTCAGTACGGTGGTATAGATAGCGATACGGAATTCGAATCTCAATCAAGCTAAAAATTATATTTAAAAAACCATCACACTGCGGTTCGATGAGTGCGGACCCTGTACTGTAATTGGGATTAAATTTCTGTTGTACAGCGTAACAGAAATAATAATTTCCTGTTGTGCAGTCAAGTAAATAAATACATTTTTCTGAAATCGTCAAGAAAATGCCTACTTCCCTGACGCATTTTAGTATGGAAAGTAAGCGTTTACCAAAACATTTGCAAAACAGTCAGGTAAAGTACTTTCTTGACTAGTCAGGAAAGTACTTTACCTGACTCAAGAAAATAAACTAAATAACTAAAAAATTTCATAAGATTTTTATTTATTTTTATCAATAACGTTAATACTAAATATACAATTGCTTAAGTTACTACATTTTATGCATGACACTGGCGAATTTGAAGCTAAATTATTTGTTGCAATCGATAAATTACTTGGAGATTCAATGAATAAAATAAGCAAGTAGCACATTTTCTGACAAATTATTTACTTTATTTTGCTTTTTCAAATTCGTGAAAATTTTATACTCTTTATCATATCGGTCTTTGGACTTGCTCGGTAATAAATTTTCAACAGCCGCAGTTGCTTGATTTAAGATTTCAGGAGGAGTACTTGAAAACACCGCCTCATACTCATTTTCATCTATATTTTCCAACATTATAAAGAAATCTTCTCTCTTAGCAATATTACTTTTGACATATATATGTCCAATAGATTTTTCACTTAAGATGTTGTTTTCAAAAACTTTTGTTATCACCTTGGATATGTAGTTTGCTGCCAATGTGATTCTTACCAAAAAATTAAACATTTTGAAATATTTATTATTAATTATATTGATAAAATATAAATATGAACGATTTCAGAAAAAATAGTATACACAATACGTCACGAAAGTGTTTTACTTAACTCAGCGAATTAAAATACTTGGCCTGACGGCCTCGTACTTCAAACAACCGCTTCGTCAAGTAAAGCATCACTTTCCTGACTTATTATGTAATATACTATTAAAAATATTTTTAGATTATATTACCCGCGGGAATTCTGGCGGAGGAATAGCTTATAAATGGTCCACCAATAACAAACAACAGTTCTACAGCCGAGGAGTCAACACATTAAATATAAGAAGCTTGAGTGACGTCATGTATGATAATGGGATATTTACAAATATTACATTCTATAAGACATTTATTCTAAAGATAATTGATCAACAATTCAGGTAAAAAATTATTCATATTTTTGTTTTCTAGATTGAATATCATTATATTTCTAGATTGAATATCATTATATAGTTTATCGGTTTTAGAATATAAACACGTTTAACGTCATTAATAGATATTATTCTTTGAAATATTTTTATGACTAACGTCATTGTCATCAGTTTAGAAGGTGATCAAATAATATAAACAATTGATATATAATAATTATATTATTATTGGTACGAGTGCTTGAATAACAAAGTTGTTTCGTTAAATGTCTTAGTGCAGAAGAGCTAAATTAAGGTAAAAAACAATTTATAAATTATTCATTTCTCTTTAAAGTAGTACTTAAATAATCAGATTTAAAATTTAATAAAAACTAACTCTTGAAATCATATAAAATAACTTAATTTTAAACAAAACATTAAACATCTACAAACCAAGGTCACCACTAATTCACGTACAGCTACTCATAATTACAAGTGTTGCCAACTGTGGCAAAAACAAATTCTAAAACCTAACTTAAATATGGCTAGTATCGACGAAATTAAAAAACTACTAGAATCACAAACCCTTTCAATAAATAATCAAGTCAATAAGCAATTTACGGAACTCAAAGAGTCAATAAATAAATTTAATAAGATATCACAAGAAAATAAAGAACGGTGTGAGCTCTTGGAAAAGGATATAGAGGATAAAGAAACTAGGATTCAAACCCTAGAAAGAAAAATAAGAGAGAAAAACTTAATTGTATATGGCATTCCGGAAGACAGAAATGAAAATTTAGAAGCGAAAATATTAAACTTAATAAATAGCAACTTACAAATTAACTGGGTTACAACCGAAAATATTGAAAACATAAGACGATTAGGAAGAAACTCAGGAAATGCAAAACCCAGAGCAATATTAGTCGAATTTAATTCCAAACGTGTGAAAAAAGAGATTTTTAACAATGTCAAATATCTGCGAAACTCTGGACTTGCTATTGATGAAGACTACCCTCCAAAAATAATTGAAGAAAGAAAATTGCTTAAAAAACACCTAAAGAAGGCTAAAGAACTGGGATATAAAGTTCAACTGAGATATAACTCACTCATAGTTAACGGCAATGCTTACTCTGCCCAGGATCTTAGTCACGAAGAATATACTGACAACATCCCTTATATATATGAAACAAATACCAACAGAAGATTGTCCACCTCTTTACCAGTCATGAATCCCAACTCATCTAGCTCAGATAAAGAAGCCGACAATATAGAAAAAGAAACAAATTCACATTCTGTAAGCAAACAAAAAAATGCAAACTTAAACAAAGCAACCGGATCACAAGAAAACAGACAGTCACGCAAGTTAGATACACAAGAACATAAAACAAACGAACATGCTAACAACAAAAAGTCTGTTAAATCTAAACAACCAACAGAAAAACAAAATCTGGTAATCAAGGGACCCTTAGATAGTCACTTCAAGAGATCCACTCGCTCTAATTCGGTCTCAAAAAACGAAACAGCAGACGACCCACAGATACCAAAGTAATATTCTGGAACATAAACGGACTCAAGAACATATATAACTTAACCAAAGAAGAAGAAACAATTATACTAAAGTATGATATTGTCGCACTTACAGAAACATGGGCAAATTTCGAAATCACAGAGCACCCACACTTCTTGACTCACTATAACTGTCACCAACAAAAAGCAATAAAAGAAAAAAAAACTGGACGATCTATTGGCGGACTCGCAATATACATTAAAAATGATATAACAAGAACAAAAATAATAGACCAAGACCTACATTGGATTTTTTTGGAGATCAAAACCGCCAAAACAAATCTCTTAATCGGACTGGTGTACTTCTCCCACAGCTACGAATACACAACACTGCTTGAGCTTTACAAAATTACTCTGCAAAATTTAACTGATATCTACGCGAGCCATGCTATACTAATAGGAGGCGATTTTAATGCGAGAGTTGGAGAACTAAACCAGGTAGAAGAAATTTTAGTACAATATTCGACTATCAGTAGCACAAGAACAACAACAGATGACAAAATTAACAAGAAAGGTAAGGAGCTAATTGAGATAATGGAATCAGAAAACCTCATACTACTAAATGGCAGAACAGCAAGCGACACCCCAGCGAACGCAACCTACGTCGGATCAAACGGTACAAGCATCATAGATTTAGTCTGGATTAACCTTAACGCCTTACAAATACTGCTAGACCTTGCAATAACAACTAACGTAACGGTATCAGACCATTTGATCTGCTCAGTATCTCTACACAACATAAGCAACAACTATAAAAACAAAGTAAAAGAACCAGGAAAAATCGAGATTATTAAAAAACTAAACTGGGATAATAACAAAGAAACAGATTTCGCCAACGAAATGAACAAACGTATGACAATTATAACAGAAAACGATACCATGGAAGAAATGTACCAAAAACTAATAAATGAAATTAATCTTGCCTCAGATAGTCTTGGATTAACTACAGAAAAAACTATCAGTCATCCAAGAAAAACATACATTAACAAGAGTAAACCCTGGTACAATAACACACTGTATACCCTAAAAATAAAAGTTAAAAAATCTCTTAGACAGTGCAGAAGCAAAGGCTACGATAAAACCAGCCTGCAAAACTATAATCAAGCCAAGAAAGAATACCGAAAAACCCTAGAACTTAAGAAGAAAGAATATAAAGAAGACATACAACACAAACTGAATAGCATAACAAATACTAAAGACTTTTGGAACACATTAAAACTCTTCTATCCAAGAAAACAACAACAACAAAATGCAATAGATTTAAAAACCTGGAAGCGATACTATTATAATTGGTTTGGTGAAAAAATATACAGATATTGCAGCTTCATAGACGCCCGACATCCCTATCTAGACGCAGAAATATCTACGGAAGAATTTAACTATGCTATTCAGAAACTAAAAAGAAATAAAAGCCCCGGTTGTGATGGCCTAATCAACGAACAACTAAAAGTATTACCAGAAATTTGGAAGGAATACCTCTTAAAAATGCTAAACAAATTCTTATCATCAGAAGATATAGCAGGCGATATGAAAAAAATTAATCTGACACTATTACACAAAAAGGGCGACAGAACAGACGTGAACAATTATAGAGGCATTGCATTGGTAAACTCCTTGACTAAACTGCTAACATTTATAATAAACAACAGAATACAAACATGGGCAGAAGAAAACAACATCCTCCCCGAGGCTCAGTCGGGATTTAGGAAACAGCGATCATGTTCTGACAATTTATTCGTTATCGATTCAATAATAAGATCTCGCATGATTACGCACCAAGAGGGAACATTTTGTATATTCGTTGATTTCCGAAAAGCTTTTGATGCAGTAAACCATGAAAAACTTTGGATCAAAATTTACTCACTGGGAATATCGGGGAAAATTGTTAGATTACTGAAGAACATATATGACTACGCAACCCTACGAATACGAATAAATAACGAAGTATCTGAACCCATACCTATTACTAAAGGAGTGCTGCAAGGAGAGTGTACGAGCCCAATATTATTTGCCCTGTACATCAACGATCTAGAAAAATATTTTAGGGAAAGCAATCTAGAGGGAATTTTCATAAATCCACAGCAAGATATTTTATCGCTTCAATATGCTGATGATTTGGTCATCCTTGCAAGATCACAAAGCGACATTCAGAAAAAATTAAATGCTCTGGAAGAATACTGCAACAATTTAAAGCTAGAAATAAATCCAAATAAAACACAAATCGTCCATTTTCATACAGGGCGCCCTACAAAATTAAGATTCACTTATACTTGTCAAAATAACGAAATAAAACTTAGCCCTCAATATACTTACCTAGGAGTGACCTTATCAGCATCGGGACTATATAATGCACACGCCAAACAAACAGCTAACAAGGCGAACTCTATCACAGGGGCTATAAAAACAACGACCGCAAAAAGCAAAGTATATAATTGGAATACTTGTATGAAACTGTTCAATTCCCTATTGCTCCCTTCAATACTCTTTGCATCTGAAATATGGGCAATAAATTGTGCTGACAACATAGAAAAATGTCAAATGGTCTTCTTCAAAGCGTTCCACCAATTACAAAGAACTACACCTAACTATATTATAAGAAGAGAGTACGGCATAGAGAAACTAGAAGTGGCAGTAGTAAAGAAATTATTAAATTGGTGGTATAAGATTCTTATGATGCCAGATTCCAGATATGTAAAAGTTTGTTATAACAAATTAATAGAACTCAATTCTAAAACGACGGGAAGATATACAGCAGAAAAACAGAAGAAGTATAACTGGGTCAGACCAATCCAAATAATACTACAAAAGGCAAATTTCGAGTGGATATGGAACGAGCAAAACCCTTGGAAGCTAAAACAAGAACTAAACAATATCGTAATTTCATATAGCCACTTGCAGTACGAAATAGATTCCCGTAGAATAATCCTCTCATCATACAATGACGATTACAAAACTTTTAACATATCTACCAACTTTCTACTCTTAGAAATACCACTAAACGTTATAAGAACAATAATGCAAATACGTACCACGAACACCAAAAACAGCCAGCTCTATTTGAAAGGCATTCTCTACAAATTTTCCTGCAATGAGATTTGCACCTTGTGTAACAGCTACGAAGAAGATACGTTAAGCCATTTCTTATACAGATGCCCTATTTTCAAACCTCTAAGAGACGAACTTTTTCGAGACTATTTAGAACAAGTCGATGATTCCAGACACATAAATTTAATATCTACCTTAACAATAAATAAAATGTACGCGATCTACAACTTTGTAACCTCAGCTTTAAGACTAAAATATTTCATAATAAACAACTAACTAAATCAGATAAAATCATGTGAAACACCAGTGAAAAGTGATCGCGAATGGCCTGTTTAACTCGTTTCTTCGTAAGAGATTCGAGTAGTGTAATAGTAAAAGTTATAACCAGATCTCCATAAAGAAATCCACCAGAGGACCTACAACTAAGAACTGGCCACAATACATTATAAAATTAATAATTACCCCTGTACCTGTAAATCTTATAAAGATTCACTTAAGCATGTAAAATATATATATATATATATATCAAATTATAATTAAAAAATATGTACCAATCTACTTTGTAATAAGCTACGCTTGAAATACAAATAAACTTATTATTATTATTATTATTATTATTATTATTTGTTAAAATAAAATAAATATATCATCACGCCTTTTACCCACTATTGGATGTGGCACTCTGCCGGTAAGTGATATATTTCTTCGCGTGTAGTGTGGTTACCAGCCGTCTAATCACGGCCCTCGAAGATGTTAGTGGAGGAGGAGCCACAGGGGTAGATTTAAATTGATGAAAATTGTTTGTCGGTTGTGGGGATCAAGATCCACAGGCAGACTCGATACCTTTGAGCCACCTATTCCATAATAATAAATAATAATAAACAATTACATAAATGTCAATAAAAATTACCAATCACAAAGTTTCATATACAAATTACCCTAAATTGACTCGGTTTAAAATATCGCAGATTTTTTTTGAATTTTAGACTTTTATCGCACTTGTTCTTTAGAAAACGACAGTTCGTTTTCTAAACTTAAACGCTTGCGAAAAATAAAATGTCTTATAAAACTCGTTGTTTAATAAACTATTACTGGAATTACAACATAAATAACTATTTCCTCTAGGTTCAACGTGTTGCTGTAAAATATTCCTCGACTTACAGTTGCGGGAGTGTTTTTATGGCAATAGGTCTCATTAGTCTCATTAGTCGCCAGTATTTCCGAAGATCTTGTAATATAATAATTGATTCTAGAGCTGAATCCTGCCCAACTTTTACATTAGAAAATGGACAATTTCGTATTTTGGGACAAAACTACAGACCTATAGATTTCATTCCAAACTATCGGCTCGTTAGGTTGAGCTGCAATAAGAACTACAAGTTGCATTCAGCGACCCCTTTGATTGCCTGTTATGATGGCGAATGGAATGTCCCCGTTCCACAATGTAAATGTAAGTATAATAATATATAATATCGAGGGTGGCTTTTAAAAAATAACCAATCAGTTTTGCTGACTAAATAATGAGTCAGTTCAGATGGTTTGGTCATGTGGACCTTTATGTCGTATGAAAGATTAGTGAAATTGACGGTGAAAGTTTGTGTGAACAATTTAGGAATAAATGGATAAATATGATTGAAGGGTTGTTGCGCGAAAGAAAGATTTCGAGCATGAAGAACAAACGAGCTTATATGAAAGGGATTATGACTGTTGTATAGAAAAAATTTTACTTGAAACTGACAGGAAAATAAACATTTGCTCGATATTTAAGACTCAGGAAAGCTTTGCTTTGCATGCCTAGGCAGGAAAATAACATATTGCCTGCCTAGGCAGGTTATGAAAGAAACGAGAGTGTCTAGTTACTTAGCAACATAAAACACTGACTGAATATGTAAGTCAAATATTTCTTTTAATTTACATTAATTAAAAATATTTATTATTGGTTTATAAGTTTCAGGTAAAATGTTATACGTAACACGTCAGTAAAGCGTCGTACAGGATTCGTAAGCTGTATCAAACTATCTACTCAGCCTGTAATTGAACACTTTCCTGACTTTTACGTAAATAACTATTTAAGCAGAAGAGAGACGTCATAGGTCGTGGATAAAACTATACAAAATGAAAACATACTTGCACAGAACTGATAGAATAATATATATTTTCTTTTCCTTCTAGTGACATGTGCACCAATAATCTCAAGTTCAGTCGACGTGACGTGTATAGTGATGGCATTACAGTAAACTGCAGTGAACCCCTGGTGGAAGGTGCAGTGACCAAAAGCAAATGTAAACCCTTTTACACGCATTCAGACAATGAAATTCCAATATCATGGTGTGTTACAGGAACTTGGAGCAATCCTCTTGTTAAATGTGTACCTGGTTAGTTCAACTACAACAAAAATTTATTTCTATAGCATTCAGAGAATACTCAAATATTATTAGTACATTAGTGTTAGAAATTATTTTACTTTTCTTGTTTAATTTCTAAAATTGGTAAACCTGTGTTGTCAACTTTATACTATTTGTAAGAGCGACAACTTCACTTCAATGAAAGAAAAATATCAAAAAATAAAAAATGACATGTTTAATAATAAAAAATTATATTGCAGTTTTTTTATCGTTCTTTGTTTATAACTGTAATTAGATATTACATTGGTTTTTGTTCAAAATAAATTTTATTTTCTCTCACATCCTTAGTCACAAAATCTGAACAATTATTCAAATCCACGACATTTCAAATACTATTTATTAGAGTGTTAATTAAAAAGCAAGATGAATACAAAATATTTCACGCAACTGCATTATGTTCATTAAAAAATTTATTACAAATTTAATTAAGAAATTATGTTATAAGTAGGCGTTTTAACAATTAGTTTGTTTATCGGGAGCATTTTGTAATCGTGTTTTTGATTGGTTTAGCGGGCGCCAAAGTAGCTGACAGCTCAGTAATGAATTTTTATTGGGCTGTTTATGAAAAAGTTGAATTGTACGAGTAAATGTCAACTTTGTTTGACCGTTGCGTGAAAAAATTATTTGAAATATTTATAAATAAAATACAATGTGAACTTTTGTGCAATAATGTGCAGAGGCCATAAAGTATATGGATATTTTGTTTTAGAATGTGGAGAAGTGATATCTAAGGGCACAAAATTAATAATCAACAGCACAAGTTCGAAAAAAGGTGAATTTCCGTGGCACATTGCAGTCTATCGCTTATTAGGAGACAAACACGAAGGTTCCATCATCACCCCTCTAATTATCATCACAGGTACAAACAAATTATAACAAATAATAAATAAATATATCATCACGCCTTTTACCCATTACTGGGTGTGACACTCTGCTGAAGCAGATCTCGATAAGTGATATATTTCTTTGCGGTTATCAGCCGTCAAATCACGGCCTTCAAAGATAATAGTGGAGGGGGAGCCACAGGGGTAGATTTAATTTGGTGAAAATTGTTTGTCGGTTGTGGGGATCGAACCAGGGTTCACAAGATCCAGAGGCCGACTCGATACTACTGAGCCACCTACCCCATAAATACAAATAATGTGATATACATAATTAAAATTTTTTTACCTAATACCATTATGAAAAGTCCTGTTTTACATCAATTTTTGAGGTTATCAAATGTAAATTTTTTTCATAACTGTTATTCAATTCTTGACATAACTAGTTACGTAATGAATGTTGACAGTTTGAACTTTCTCAAAAATGTTTGCAAATACCGGAAAAAACTATTTATTAAATTTTTTAGGATTTATAAACATTTAATAATGTTTCTGGTATTAAATAATTTGCAGATTCTTCGATATCAGAAGGAGGGTCTGTCTCGGATTCTGAACTAATTTTCAATGATGACAAGCTTTAAATTTAAACATGTTATTCATTTATTTTCACGGCAACGCTTTGGTAAATTGATTTATTGATTTTGAAATATACTTAGCTGTCATAAACCTAGAATTTTATGTATTTTAAAATTTATTTTAGCGGAATTAGATCAAATTTTGTACGTAATACATTATGAAAACCTGATAAGATTTGACTCACATAATTATGTTTGTCAAACAATAACCTTTTCATAACTGGTTACGTAAATAACTATTGTTTATAACTTGTATGTTTTTAAACTTATTAAAAATAAATTATGGTGTCATTCTCTGGAGACCTTATTTTAATTTCTGTTTAAAAAAATTACTGTTTTCAAGTAATACGAGTATATATTATTCTAAATTGGGGCAGACTAAATAGTACATGGAAAAACTCTTATTACAATGACCGTAATTATAAATACGAATACAGTTTGTGTATTCGAGCCGTAGGCGAGTTACGCAAAGTATGAGTATTACAATTGGGCATTTGTAATACGTGCCTTTTATACTATTTTTCCTATAACACATTGATTTACTTTATATTTAAAAATTATTATTAAAAACGAAAATAAAATTATGAAAATTGGTAATACTGACAGATGAAAAAAAAACATTTGAAATTTAAATTCTAATGATACTTATATGAGCAATAACCCTTGCTAAAATGATGTTTATGCATATATGTATTAGTAATTAATTCTAATACATATATGTGTTTCTGTTTGACAACTTTACAAATTAAAAAATTTCCTAAAAACAGATCTTGTAGCATCATTTTTGACAAAAACAGTGTCACAAAATTAGCTTTGTATGCGTTATAGGAAAAATACTATTACACTATTTCAAATATGGGGTAGGTGGCTCAGTAGGATCTAATCGGCCTGTGGATCTTGAGAACCCTGGTTCGATCCCCACAGCCGACAAACAACTTTCACCAAATTAAATCTACCCCTGTGGCTCCCCTTCCACTAACATCTTTGAGGGCTGTGATTTGGCGACTGGTAACTGCACTTCACGTAAAGAAATATATCACTTACCGAGATCTGCTTCGGCAGAATGCCACACCAAATAATTGGTAAAAGACGTGATGATCTATTTATTTATATTTATTTTACTATTTCAAATTTTAATCTTGTAATTTATCTCAGCTGCCTACTGTTTCACAGACGAAAGAGGATTGGGATATCCTGCTGAAGAATATTATATTGGGGCTGGAAAATATAACAGTGATTACAACTCAGCCCAGGATCTATTGGCACAAAAACGACAAGTAAGAACTAAACTATTAAATCCAACGAATCCAAAATTTTACTTTTTACTTTTAAATTTTTGTTGAATCTATTCAGAATCAAAGTATTTAAAAAACAATAGATAACGCTTGTAAAATTGTAGGTAAAGGAATATCACATTCCTTCACAATTCAGAGGAATGGAGACGAACTACGCAGGAGATCTAGATGTAGTAGTGGTGAAACGAGCGTTCAAAATGACCAATGTATAGTTCAACCAGTTTGTATGGACTGGAATAGTAAGACGGAAGATGAACAATTAAAGCAGAATAATATTGGAAGTGTAAGTATATATAAAACGATTCGCACACTTTGCGCCTGTTCTTTAATTTCTATATGAGTACAATTTCTACATTACTTTCACTAAACATCTTAAATGTAACGTCAAATAATAAAAATCTAGGAAGAGAAGTGAGGTGTATTTTTTCGCGACCTAAGTTAGATTACAAACGAAAAAAGTAATTTTAATAGATATTTGTGTATTAAGAGCGTAAAGTGATTCTTTATTACTCGAATACGGTAATTGCAGCGCGAACCGAAGACGAGAGCTGCAATAGTGTAAGAGGAACAAAGACTGGTGATACACACAAATTTTTTTCTACGATTGCATTTTAAAACTATTTAAAAACGTATACGTACTGAAAATAAATTCATTCTGTCAACTGTCAATATGACAAGTTTCTGTTTATATCTTTTTCGCGCAATCATAGAAAAATATATTTTTTCTACAACTGTCAAAAATGTTTTTTTCATTAATATCAAGGGTAAACTGTACAGCCAAACCTGAAGTTGGCCGCAAGCTGTTATATTTCTTTATGCATTTCTCTCACTTGGTATAACGTATAAATAGTTAATTTTTCGTAAAGCATTTCTGATCGTGTTATTTTGTAATTTTTTAGGTAGCAGGTTGGGGTTACGTTGACCCTAATAAACGAACGATAAGTGCAGAATTACGGAAATTGAATCCTTCGCTCATCGATCAGGGGCAGTGTATAAAGGAAGTGCCTAGAAATTTTCGTCGTTGGGTCACTCCGGACAAATTTTGTGCTGGTTTCTTAAATTTGACTATACTTGCAGTTAGTGTGTTATCTTCTACCACGATCATGATAGGATTACGTGACAGTGCATCCACGTGTCGCATTTGCATTCCAGAGCGATGAAATATTTCGTAATTGAATTCTTGCAACATTAGAGCCCATCTTGCTACTCTTGTGGCTAAATCTCGTTTATCCATAGTTTTCGTAAATTCAGCACAATCAATATAGATTTTGAATTTAATTCCCAAAAGATAGATGCGAAATTTTTTCACAGCTTCAATTACTGCTAAAACCTCGAGTTCGTAACTACTGTAACGTTTCTCAGCGTCAGTCGTTTTTCGTCTCATATAATAAACAGGGTGTAGTTGTAGATCTTCTTTATCTCTTTGCAGTAATACTGCACCATATCCGTGTTGACTCACATCAGTATGTAGTTCAGTTTCCGATCCAAAATTAAATATTTTTAAAACAGGATTTTCAGACATCAGTTTCTTTAAAGTTTCAAAAGAGTTCTTCTGGCTTCGACCAAATTCAAACTTAGAATCTTTCTTTAGCATATCACTAAGGGGTTTAGCTATCAGGGAATACTGAGGGATGAACTTCCTAAAATATCCTGTCAGACCTAAATACGATTGTACTTGCTTTGTACTTGTTGGTTCTGGGTAATTTTTAATAGCGTTTGTCTTCTCAACAGACGGCATAATGGTATTTTTGCATATGATAAACCCGAGGGGTTAACCACCAAGGTAATTTGGTGTACAAAATTTTGGTAATGTTGGTAATTTTTTAGTAATGTCGGTAATTTTTGTTAATGTCTTGGTAATGTTGGTAATGTCTTGGTAATGTTGAAATGTCTTGGTAATGTTGGTAATGTCTAGGTAATGTCGGTAATTTCTGGTAATGTCTAGGTAATGTTGGTAATATGTTTGATATATTTTTTGTGTATTATTTCTACAAATGTAATATCGTGTCATATTATTCAAGCGAGTTTGAATTTAAGGTTATAACGAAGGTTAAAATAAAATTATATGTATAATTCTATAAGATTTTAACTTTACATTGGAAAATTAAATATTGTTAAATAGGGTTACTTTTAAATATAAAAATGTTAGATACTTTTGTTGTAGTCAGTAATGATTAGGGCGTATTTTGAAGAAACAATAGCTACAAACTTAATGGAAACAATATTTAAAAATAGATTTATAAATTTGCATATATTTTTCTGATTTTGAAGACGTCAAATGATTTGATAAATTCATAGTACGAGTATTTTCTAGGAATAGTAAACTTCCAAATCATGTTTAATTACCTTTAAATCTATTATTATTTTATTTATACAAATTTTAATTAATCGTATTATCAAAAAAAATATTTAGGAAATTTTAATTGCTTACACTCCCCCCTCCTCCAAAAAGACAGTCTAACTACGCCGTTGACAGGACCCCCCCCCCAAGTAATTTCTAGCTACGGCACTGGATTTCTATGATATGAGTAAATTTAATAAATGATGACCTCGATGAGGACCCATTCTCGGAATAGTTTTCTTTGCTAAATAACATGTTTCTAACATCCCTAGAATTTTATTTGTATCACGGATAATATTCGGACAAAAAAATGGAATATTTTAAATCAAATAATGAAGAGTCAACCCAATTAATAAGAGATTTGTACCCAATTATTTGCCTGGTGCATTATATCTAACATGCTTAGATAGTTTATAGCGTGATGGTATATATTCAAATTGTTTCAAAAATTGATTATTGTTAAATATTGCAACTCAGGATATTAATAAATAATGTCTGTGGTTATATGTCTACAGTGGTTAATTATAATGCTTATGTATGTTTAAATTCTATTGGAAATGCGTCCACAATAAAATATTAGTTATTGCTCCAATAATGTTGGTAATTTTTGGTAATGTCTTAGTAATGTTGGTAATGTCTTGGTAATGTGAGTAATTTCTGGTAATGTCGAGGTAATGTTGGTAATGTCTTGGTAATGTGGGTAATGTCTGGTAATGTCGAGGTAATGTTGGTAATGTCTAGGTAATGTTGGTAATTTTTGGTAATGTCGAGGTAATGTTGATAATTTTTTGGTAATGGTAATTTAGTGTACACAATTTTTAGTCGTGGTTAACCCCTCGGATATACCCAAGGTATTCAATTTGCTTTTGTACAAATTTACATTTTTACTTCCTTGTACGAAGTCAAATATGTGCAATTAAAAAAATATCTATAGTTCAATACGCGTACAAGGTAGTCATGTGGTGAATGGTGTCCACATCAGATTTTTTTAAATTAATCTCTAATCCATATTCAGAACATCTGGACATAATTTAATCTTTCAACCATTGCTGTTCGAAGCATATTTTTATTTTTGTATATGTCGTCATGTATTGGCACAGCGGTCACCCCCACCAACTCCCACTCTTTTTGTAAGGGCAGTTTACTTGAGGGGTTCGCAGAAGTGTCTCAATGTCATTCTTACAATAAACACCACTTGAACCACTACAAGCTCTCTTATCATTTATGGTCCTTCGAGAATAACACAAACATTTTTTGGTCCTTCGAGCCGGATACTAACCAGCGTTAACATTGTTTGATAAGAGTGGAATAATCAACGTTCACATCGTGAAGGTGTTTAAGTGTACAGTGATTCAATCCAGGCGTCTACAGTGACCCGATTGACGTTTCATCAGCGATCCAATCCAGGCGTCTACAGTGACCCGATTGACGTATCATCAGTGATCCGATCCAGGCGTCTACAGTGACCCGATTGACGTATCATCAGTGATCCGATCCAGGCGTCTACAGTGACCCGATTGACGTATCATCAGTGATCCAATCCAGGCGTCTACAGTGACCCGATTGACGTATCATCAGTGATCCGATCCAGGCGTCTACAGTGACCCGATTGACGTATCATCAGTGATCCGATCCAGGCGTCTACAGTGACCCGATTGACGTATCAGCAGTGATCTAACCCAGGCGCCTACAGTGGCATCTATACCATTTCGATCGCCGTGTCCAAGTTCAGGACAATCAAGGTCAGACCCTTCCTTTTATTATTCCGTAAAAAATAAACAAGTCTCGACGTTTTTATCTCTATTGTTTTTTCTAAAATTAAATTAAACTTAAAAAAAAAAATGTCTACCGTAAACGCTTTAAAAAATGAGCGTAAGCAGACTAAAGCTGCTATTACGCGTCATCAAAATCAAGTTGCTAAATTTCAAGAAGGTGACAATTATTTAACGTTAGAACAAAGATTAACAGATGTAACACAACTTTTCAAATCTTATAACTCGACACAATCAGAAATCGAAAATATTTTATTGGCTAACTTGCAATCAGATGATGATGAGGCAGCCTTGGACGAAGCAAACAATGATGAGCGTATTAAAGTAGAAAACCAATACTACGATACCGTCGGACAAATAAATACTTTATTATTAAAATATAAACCAGAATCGAGTACTAGCACTGAAACTAATCATTCATCAACCGTTATTAACATAACAAAAAATAATGACTCGTCAGAAAAAATAACTAATTTAAAGCCTTTGCCATTACCTGTTTTCTCTGGAAATCACAGCGATTGGTACAATTTCTATGATTCATTTAAGTCTCTTGTTGATGATGACGCAAGCATATCAGCTATCCGTAAATTCCATTATTTACGTAGTTGTCTTAAAGACGACGCTCTGAGGGCAATTGACAGCTTATCAATTTCAGGCGCTAACTATACCAGCGCCATCAGTTTATTAAAAAAGCGATTTGAAAATAAAAGATTGATAGTTGACGAACATATAGCTAACATTTTAAATACAACGGTTTTATATAAAACTTCACATACTGAATTAAGAAAAATTCTTGATACAGTAAATAATAACATAGCTGCATTAAAAGTCTTGAAATTACCTATTGAACATTGGGATCAAATTCTAATCGCGATCATTATAGGAAAATTAGAGTTTGCAACTCGCAAGGAGTGGCAAACAACATTAAAAAAAGAGCTTCCAACTTTACAAAGTTTTTTAGATTTCATCGAAAACAGATGTCAAATCTTAGAATCGGTATCTGCCTTGAAACCACACCCTCCAGAATCTTCAAATTATTCAAAAATTAATCAACAAGGTCATAAAAATTATAATGTGAACAAACCATCAAACAATTCGTTTCAAAATAAAAGAGTTCATCATAATCCATTATCAACAAATGCAATATCTTTTCAAAAATTGTCCTGTTATGTTTGTAAAGGTGCCCATACAATTTACCAATGTTCAGAATTCTTAAGTAAAAATGTCACAGATAGAATAAAACAAACACAAGATGCAAAATTATGCATAAATTGCCTACGACCTAATCATGATGTCAGTACATGTAGAAGTAATTCGGTTTGTAGAGATTGTAGACAAAGACATCACACATTATTACATATAAACGAATTTGTCGCACCATCGTCTGCAGCATCTTTTCATGTAAATAGTTGCAATCAAGTACTTTTAACTACAGTTTCATTACTTGTTAAAGATAATAAAGGTCAATTACATAAATGTCGCGCTTTACTGGACCAAGGTTCCCAAGCCAATATCATTACATCAAACTATTGTAAAAAACTAAATCTTGAACCGTCAAAAATTAATACTTCTATTTCTGGAATAAATTCTCATGCAAGTATAATTAGCGAAGCGAGTTCTATCGAAATAAAATCGCGAATTAACAATTACACTCAAGGCGTTAAATGCTTAATTATGTCAAAGATTACTGAGCCTACACCCGCCATTAGTTTTCAGAAAAATAATTTAATTTTACCCAAAAACATAGAACTCGCTGATCCAGATTTTAATCTCACTAACGAAATTGATTTATTATTGGGTGCAGAATTATTTTGGAATATTTTAATTGAGGGTCCAAAACAACTTGAAAAGGATCAGCCTTATTTTCAAAATTCTAGGTTTGGTTGGCTGATTGGCGGTGGAACGTTCATATCAAATAATAAAACTTGCAATTTAATATCTGTCAATAACAATTTAGAGTCGCGAATTGAGGAATTCTGGAAACAAGAAGAAGTTACCGAGACAAATGACATCTGGTCTTTAGAACAGACCAAATGTGAAATTCATTTCTTAGAAAATACCGTCAGGGATACAATGGGAAATTTCGTTGTACATTTACCATTCAAAGAAAATAAGCAATTTGGAAATTCCTATGATATAGCTCTTAAAAGGCACTTAAACCTTGAACAAAAATTCTGGCGAAACCATCAGTTGGCGACGGCTTACAAGGGTTTTATGGCAGAGTACTTAAATTTACAGCATATGGTGCCGGTACCAGTAAACGAATTAGACAGCATAAACTCTTATTACCTGCCACACCATTGTGTATTCAAAAACACGATAGACGGTACTAAAATACGCGTTGTATTTGATGCGTCGGCGTCTTCTTCAAACGGTTTAAGTCTAAATGACACTTTGTTAACTGGACCTACTATCCAAGAGGATCTATTTTCCATATTGTGCAGATTTCGTACATATCAATATGTTTTATCCGCGGACATTAAAAAAATGTATAGGGTGGTACATATCCATCCCGACGATCAAAATTATCAAAGAATTCTATGGCGCTTCGATACTAACGATGTTATTCAAATTTTTAAACTTACAAGAGTAACATTTGGTATGACTTGTTCTCCTTTTTTAGCCATACGTTGCCTACATCAGTTAGCCGACGAATTCAAAAGTATGTATCCACTAGCTTCATCAATAATAAAAAATATTCAAATTAAAGCCTTTCCCATAAAATTGTCGGATAACAAAAAACTTCATTCTAAAAAACTGTCACGGTTTTTTTTTGGTATTCTTCAGTTTTGTTTTATTTCCATGCTTCCGTACGTTTTTTTGTTGTTGTTATTTTTCCTTCGACGTCAAATGCCTGAAACTTAATTATTGATTAGATATTGACCGATTAGATCCTTCTGATACTTTGTTTGCGAATACCCTTGTGGGGATTACCGATCTAGTTCCATTTAGGGAATATTGCAGTTTAGGTTACTGCATTATTCATCGGAGTTGTTCCGGATTAAGTTTCCAATAGGAAAGGTCACACATATTCTGCCACTTCAAAGCCGCCTAAGAACTCAGGTAAAGAATTCTGTTCGTTGTTATTGAATCTGCCTTTTTGTCAAGTAAAGTTAGTTCGTTCCGTAGTTTTACATGGTAATAATTGCAGTCTTTTGGTTTTAGGCTTTTTGCGTCATCTGTTTTTTTACGTCATCTGTTTTTACGTTCGTTTTTGCGTCCACTTTTGTTACGTCTTACGTTTTGACGCTTACGTTTTGACGCTTACGTTTTGACGTCTTACGTTTTTATCTTACGTTCACGTTTTACGTTCTTACGTGTGTACGTATTACCTGTGGTCCATGCTGTGTTCCGTGTCCCTGGCATTGCATTGGGGGATTCCAGTTATTTGTTGCCAAGGGATTAAAGCCCAGCAATTTGGGAGAAGAAAAGAAACCACGTGTAGCGGAAGTGACGTTGCATGACGTTCCCATTCCACGTGATTGTCCGCCATTCCGCCATCTTGGGAAGTGACGATTCTGGACATCCGGTTGGCATATCGAGTTGTCACTGCCGCCATCTTTTCCGTTAGCGCCTGGACGCCATACAGCTAAGCCACAATCATTTGTTTTTATTTATTCATTTTTCTTGTAATCATTACGTTGTGTCGTATTTGCGATTTATGTATTGTATTGTTATGCCTTGGCTTGTGTGCCTTCTGCTCACGAGATTATTTGAGTTACTGATTATCGAGTTTACCAATAGTAGATACAGAATAATTGTGAAAATCCAGTTAAGAATATTTTGTTGTAGAATCATTTGTAGTGACGTTGTTGTCACCTACGAGGTGTGTCGCTTGTGCGATGCGATAGTTATTAGGGTCTGCGATTCCGTAGTCACGTACGTTCGGTCGCGCCGCGTAAACGCATTCATTGGCCAGTGAAACGTCTTACGTCTGCATACGCCGAGTCACTTTAGCACCATTTTAGGTGTCGACGTCGCCGCAGTCCTAGTCGCTACCGTGAGACATGGCGCCCCGCCTTCGTCTATGTCATTATACGTTTTGATCTTAAGTGGATTTACGATCCAGCTATTGTGTAGCAACGACTATTGTGTCCTGTATAACTTACTCGTTAATTGCGTTAATATATTATTAATTTCCCGCATTCTCCTTTTGTTATTTGAAGTATTTGAAACCTCTCGTAGTCCCGTCCTGGGAAGTATCCCGTACTTTGTCGGCCGTAGTACTTTTGTTGAACCGGTCGCGGCTCAGGCCGGCTGGCGCCCATTCATTTGTGATTTATCACCCCTTCTCCGACTCACTCCCATCTTCACTGAGTTTAGCCGCGGTTCAACCGTTCCATCCGGGTTCATCATCCAGGGAGCATCAGGTTGATTTGTTGTAGCACAAAGAAGAAATTTTGCGTTACAAAATTTGGCGCCCAACGTGGGGCCACACATTCGTGGGGCGTGAGAATTTTGAGGGGCGTGAGAATTTTGAGGGGCGTTGAGAAACGTGTGGCATTGCCTTGTAAATTCGCGTTGCCTTGTAAATTCGCATTGCCTTGTAAATTGGCATTGCCTTGTAAATTCGCGTTGCCTTGTAAATCCGCATTGCCTTGTAAATTGTCATTGCCTTGTAAATTGTTATAAGCTGTTATAAATTGGGGTTAAAATTTAATTGGCACCCTATACGTTTGGCTTACTTGTGCCTACTTTGGATAACTTGTGATAACTTTTGCTTACTTTTGCCTACTGTGGTCTACTTTATTTTCGTTTGTGCTTACGTTTGCTGCATAGTTACGTGAGTTTTGTTTTCAAGGGAATTCGCGGAATTAATATATTTTGTGAGCTAGGGATTGAGAAATTCTGACAATATTTTTGTTGCTGTTGTTGTATTATTGTAGATTGTTGTATCTATCTATTACCGTCACTGTCTTTGAACAATGGAGATCAAACAAAAGCTTCCAGACCTCATTTGCAAGTTAGTAGATAGTGAAGGCCATGGCAAAGGCACCTGGCATGCTCAAAATTTAAAATTAGGCCCAGCTCTTCCCAACACATAGAATTCTGAAAATTAGTCGATTAGTAGTTATTTATCTTCAGACATTTTTTTTTTTTTTTAAATTTATTTATTATTTTATTTTTTTGCGATTTCTCATTATGAGATAAACTTTTGCAAGTTTTCCTCAAGGAAGTGGAGGGGGAGTTGTCACGGTTTTTTTTTTGGTATTCTTCAGTTTTGTTTTATTTCCATGCTTCCGTACGTTTTTTTGTTGTTGTTATTTTTCCTTCGACGTCAAATGCCTGAAACTTAATTATTGATTAGATATTGACCGATTAGATCCTTCTGATACTTAGCTTCAGTTAGATTTCACTCTCTTTGCCGTATTCATTTAGTAGTAAAACTTAAATTCATTTCTCTTGTTTCGTTGCTTCACTTTTTTGGTTAAGTACGTTGTTTTGTTTGTTTAGCTGTCAGACAATTAGTGGTCATTCGCAGCGAAGTTAGCTCCGGTTTAAATGTTCGAGTTCTTTAAATAAATAGTTTATTTGTTTTCTTCTTTAGGTAAATTTTATTCCAAGTACAATATTTATTTTACGCTTATTTATTTATTTCAAATTTGTCATTTTCTTTGCTAATCAACACAATCATCATGTCTCGGTCGATAATAGTGTTTCCTAGTTTTGTTTCCTTACCGACACCTCTCAGAAGCTAGACTGAGGCTATCTTCGTCTTCGCGCATCGCGCTCTCTTTTTGGCAGAATTTCACAGGTTCGATTTCGAACGGATTCATTCCTTTTTTGTCTTTTTCGAACGACGTCTGTTGCGGAAGTGTTAGATTTTGAATATTGGAAGTTGGGCTAGTTCAGTTATTATTTCGGCAAACCTGTTTTGTTTGCGAATACCCTTGTGGGGATTACCGATCTAGTTCCATTTAGGGAATATTGCAGTTTAGGTTACTGCATTATTCATCGGAGTTGTTCCGGATTAAGTTTCCAATAGGAAAGGTCACACATATTCTGCCACTTCAAAGCCGCCTAAGAACTCAGGTAAAGAATTCTGTTCGTTGTTATTGAATCTGCCTTTTTGTCAAGTAAAGTTAGTTCGTTCCGTAGTTTTACATGGTAATAATTGCAGTCTTTTGGTTTTAGGCTTTTTGCGTCATCTGTTTTTTTACGTCATCTGTTTTTACGTTCGTTTTTGCGTCCACTTTTGTTACGTCTTACGTTTTGACGCTTACGTTTTGACGCTTACGTTTTGACGTCTTACGTTTTTATCTTACGTTCACGTTTTACGTTCTTACGTGTGTACGTATTACCTGTGGTCCATGCTGTGTTCCGTGTCCCTGGCATTGCATTGGGGGATTCCAGTTATTTGTTGCCAAGGGATTAAAGCCCAGCAATTTGGGAGAAGAAAAGAAACCACGTGTAGCGGAAGTGACGTTGCATGACGTTCCCATTCCACGTGATTGTACGCCATTCCGCCATCTTGGGAAGTGACGATTCTGGACATCCGGTTGGCATATCGAGTTGTCACTGCCGCCATCTTTTCCGTTAGCGCCTGGACGCCATACAGCTAAGCCACAATCATTTTAAGGTTAGACCCATTTTTTAATTCGAATAATATAATACGAGTAGGTGGTCGCATAAAAAAGGCATCCATTGCTTATGACCAGAAGCATCCCATAGTTTTACCTGAAAAACATCACGTAACAAAATTAATCGTAGAGTCATTGCATGAAAACGAATTGCACGCCGGAAGTCAAGCAACTCTGGCTGCAATCAGACAAAAATTTTGGCCCATAGGAGGGAGAAATTTAGTTCGCAAGGTCATTTTTTCTTGCGTTAAATGTAGAAGAGCGAATCCTGTTTTAACTTTTCAAAAAATGGGAGATCTACCAAAGGAAAGACTAAACCCATTACGTCCATTTTATATTTCGGGTGTTGACTACGGAGGACCTTTCCTCATTAAGGAAGGTCACACACGCAATGCAAAAAAGGTAAAGTCTTATGTTGCGCTTTTTGTTTGCTTTGCCTCTAAGGCTGTCCATCTAGAATTAGTTGGAAATTTGTCGACTGAAGGCTTTCTAGCCGCTTTCAAACGTTTTAGTTCTCGGAGGGGTTATTGTGCCAAGTTATTCTCTGACAACGGCACAAATTTTGTGGGTGCCGAACGCGAATTATTAAATTCAGCCGAATTTCAGACAAAAACGAGTGATTTTTTAAGTGCAAAAAGTGTAAAATTTCATTTTATTCCCGCAAGATCGCCGCATTTCGGCGATTTATGGGAAAGAAATATTCGAAGCGTTAAGCATCACTTACGCCGAGTCGTAGGGGACGCCTCTCTAACTTACGAGGAATTTTATACGGTGCTGACGGGCGTCGAGGCTTGTCTAAATTCCCGACCCTTAACACCCATGTCCAACGATCCAAACGACCTTGATGTCTTGACACCAGGACATTTTTTAATCGGCGCACCGTTGACGTCCATTCCCGAGGACGACTTCACAAACGTCACCATCAACCGTCTGTCACGCTGGCAAAGAGTCCAGCAGATTAATCAGCATTTCTGGCAACGCTGGAAAAGGGAGTATTTATCAGAATTCCAGCTGCGACCCAGAAAACAACAAGTGCAGTGCGACAATATTAAAATTGGCGCCATGGTGCTTCTAATCGATGACAGTTTGCCTCCTCTAAAGTGGCGTTTAGGCCGAGTTATTGACATACACCCCGGAAGTGACAAATTGGTGCGTGTAGTGTCTGTTAAAACCACCACTGGTGACAAAACGCTCCGTAAAAAAAAATTTTGTTTACTTAGCGATAATTAAATTGTAAACGATATTCAACATTTCTTGTGTCAATATTACTTTACACCTATCATGTTTTGATGTTTAATCTTTAAAAAATATGTAATTATTTGTATTACTTGTTCATTTAGTGTTCTTAACATTGAAGTCGTCACCTACTTCAAGGGGGCGGCATGTTCGAAGCATATTTTTATTTTTGTATATGTCGTCATGTATTGGCACAGCGGTCACCCCCACCAACTCCCACTCTTTTTGTAAGGGCAGTTTACTTGAGGGGTTCGCAGAAGTGTCTCAATGTCATTCTTACAATAAACACCACTTGAACCACTACAAGCTCTCTTATCATTTATGGTCCTTCGAGAATAACACAAACAATTGCTGTATTTGATTTTTCACTTCTTCCTGCTCGGCATATGGTAGACGTCTTGGCGATTGGTATACGGGGATGTCATCAGTAAGAGTTAACTTCATTCGTACTTCTGTATCTTTTATTTTATTGGGCTTGTAATTATGAATGAACACCTCGATCTCTTCTGCGAAACATTTTTCACCAACATTTAACTCTGTTTGTTTATCTGGTTGTATGAGCATGATGTTATTGGTCTCCTCTTTTAATTTCGAAATTCTGAATTCCTTGTCATTAATAACTACTTCAGCATCACGTAATAATTCTCGACCGATAAGAACATCAAGAGGAATTGATTCATCTGGTACAATGTGAAAGCAAGTGTAAAATGTAGCGTCATCAATAGTTACATTTATTAAAAATTTGCCTAAAGACTCAATTGTGTAATTTCCAACCCCGAAAAAGACATTGATTTCCTTCTGCAATTTAGGTGCTCCAATTTTAAAATAACGGTTAACTTTCATTATATTTACAGCACTACCCGTATCCGAGTCCGTATCTATTAAAGCATCAATTTCATTATTCAAAATAAAAATTAGTTTATGATAGTCTCTATCGTCTTTAATTTTAGACACTCTTCTTTTTAGGGCAACTTGTCGATTTATGTCCGAATTCGTTACACGAAAAACATTTAAAACCTTTATCTTTATTTAAACAGTCTTTAGATTTATGTCCGGTTTTACCACAATTAAAACATCGATTAGGTTCATTGGTATTTACGCCATTATTTTTTAAAACGGTTTGATTATGTGTATTATTATTTTGCTTTTTATATGATCCATGTTGTTACGATTTAGATTTTTCTTTTACACTCTCATAGATCTTGACTTTCTCTTTAAATTCAGTAAAAGAGTTACATCCATACAAGATTATTTTGTTTGATTTATAATCTTCGATACCGTTTATAATAATACTGAATAATTACTGTGTAAGATTCGCATGCTTCCCTATTTCTTTCATCCGTAATATGAATTCTTGTAAATTTTATTGTGACTTCTTCTTTTGTTTACTTAATAATTGGTGAATCTCTTTAATATCTGCTTTAATGAGAATGCTTCTTGCGGAATGCTTCTACTGCTGCTTGAACATTCCTTAGTACATTCATGACCTTCAATCTTCAACTGTATTTTTCCTCCTCTTACTTTTCCAACTTATTCAAATTTATTATCACTTTGTTAACACAAATTTTATTGTTTCATTAGCTTTTAATTTACTGTATTAACTTAGTTGAACATTTATCTCACTTCTGAATATATGTAGGGTTAGGATGCCTGGGCGTGATTGAAAACAATTAGTTATGTTAACAACTTATTATTGATAATAAGATTACAAATTAAACTAAAACTGATTAACTAAAACAAAAAAAACAAATAAAATGCGTCATACGTCGTTTACCCTCGCCACCAAGGGAGCAGCGAAGTTCGGTAGCATTCTTGGAGCAGCTTGGTATATATATTGTGACGAAGTGAATTTTTGATCGTTTTAATAACGTTAATTCCTCTGTTCTTGCTGCAAATATTACATATGTTAGTTAGGTTAAGAAATAATGTTAGTGTAAGTATCTGGTTTTATTGGGTTCATTTTCCAGTCATTGTATCCTAAACGATACTATTGAACAGTTTCTTAAAGGAATTGTACCTGAAAAGTTAGTTAAAATATGTATAAAGTATTTTAAGTTATTCTTTGACGTACCTGTACTTGGTTAGAATATCAGTTTTATCTCCTTTGGTTGGATATATTTTAATATTATAGATTAATTTGTATTTAAAATATCATATATTAAGATCCTAGATCAATCCAAAAGGATTTAACCTGGAAAACAAGATCAGAATAATTAGTATTTGTATGTTAAAATATGTAACTAGTATCAGCTGTCAAACAACTGTCAAAATAACTGTCAGAATTACCCAGAGTTCTGTGCGATGAATTCATTTTTCAAGAACCAATCAGATGTACAGTTGATTGCCACGGTGGCACGATTCAACCAATGGAGAGCTTTGTTTAAATCCATTGTTGTCACATTTTTAACCAATGAGGATATAGACAATTGAAAACATTTTTTTTGTCATTTGTCTGCATCTGGCGGGTATAAAAGCCGGGTTCCGAGCTCCGGAACGGCACTCTTTTACGAGTCTCTGATGTGTGCGGATCTCTCTGAGAATCTCCTGCTAGCTATCAGATTTTCTGTTTCACTGTAGTGGAATTTCTTGCTACGATTAAGGTGAGTGTGTTTCCTTCAGAAAATTTCATAGCTCATTCTTGAATCTTTGTTGTGTGCTGGTCCACGTTGGATTTCATGCTGGCTAACAAAGTTATTCTGAATGAACAATAGTGTGTTGCCTTCTTTAAGAAGTTTTGCTTGCTACTACTGACATCTTTGTTGTGTGCTGGTCCCCGTGGGATTTCATGCTGGCTAACAAAGTTATGAACTGTAGTGTGTCGCCTTCTTTAAGAAGTTTTGCTTGCTACTACTGTCATTTACACAAAAACTAAAATAGCTTCTTCTTAAATCTTTGATGTGTGCTGGTCCACTTTGGATTTCATGCTGGCTATCAAGGTTATTCTGAATGAACAATAGTGTGTTGCCTTCTTTAAGAAGTTTTGCTTGCTACTATTGACACTTACACAAAACGTTAAAGCTCAATTCTTTGATGTGTGCTGGTCCACCTTGGATTTCATGCTAGCTGTCAGAGTTTTTGTTTTAAAAAGGAATCGTGGTGTGTGCCTTCTTTAAGAAGTTGTGCTTGCTGCTACGGCCCTCTTCGACACGACAAACATAACTCTTATTTTCTTGAAGAAAACACACCCATATAGTAATTTAAATAAATCTTTTCTTTTTGTTTTAACCTAAAAATAACATTCGAGTAAAAAAAACAATCCTAGCAACAAATTTGTACCTACTTTGTCACAAATGTTGATCTGTATGTTTGATAAAGATTTATACGTTTTGTTTGATTATTCATAAATGATAAAAATATTGTTAGTTGTATAACTTACCAATTGTTTAAAATAAATTTACGAGTTCAGTCATCGACATTTCGTTCATTATTTCCCAGATATTATTTTTCAGAACCGGACCAAATCCGTGACAGCGATTCACTAAGCTCAATGGCTAATTAATATTCAATTTGTAAATTTTTCTGATAAATTTGCTGGCGCCCGAAACTACCCTCTTTCTGTCATCTCTGATTAAAGGTCATTTTGTAGCTGTCATACGTAAAAGTTTCCAGTAATCTCAACCTTCTGAGAATTCTATTCCGGCACCAAGTTTCCCAAGTCAAATTGTGGCGGGAGATTCAAAAACTTCTTACATTATTTAAATCATAATTCTTTAAAAAATAAAATAAGTAGCAGTTGGGAAAATATTACTGTTACAAATTGGCGGCCCGAACAGGGACATATGAAAATAAATATTTGGGAAAATAAATTTTTATTTTAATAAAAAAAAAATGGGACGTAGAAATAGATCAAACAATACAGATAATATTAGTGAAAATCAAAACATGGACAATAAATATAATTTCATACTAAAACTTACTAAAACAGAACTATACACAGAATTACATAAATTTCACTTAAACACTAATGGGTCGGTCAAGGATATGCGAGCTAGATTACAATTGTTTTTCGAAAATGGGTTTGAAAGGCAAGATTTTTCTGATGAAGACATTAATAAGGAGGATATTAAAAGTAAACAAATACAAGAGGTACCAGAAATATCACCAATCGGGGAAAACGTCCGAAGATGGAATCACATTTTTAATGGAAAGACAGATGCTGTGGCATTTTTAGAACGGTTGGAGGAGTTACAAGAAACTAGTGGTTATTCAAATAAACATCTGTTCACCGCCATACCCGATCTTTTAAAAGAAAATGCACTCATGTGGTACCGAAATAATAAAACTGAAATGAAATGTTGGCAAGACTTCTTAGATCAATTCAAATTATTTTATCTTCCTAGTGACTATATATTCAATTTAGAAGAAGAAATTAATAATCGAAAACAAAAAGCCGAAGAGAAAGGAAGAGAATATGTGACGATTCTTCAAACCCTTATTAGGCGACATGGGGGATTTTCAAAAGAGCAAACTTTGTACAGATTATATAATAATTTACAGCCTTATTATAAACAATACATTCGTCGGAGCTCTATCTATTCACTGACTGATTTAATTAGGGAAATTGAAGAATACGAAAAATTACAAGAGGAAATCAGGATGAATAATGTCCCTCGAACAAGGAACATCATTCCCGTCTCACAAGAAAATAAAAATGTTAAGAAGTCGTCATCACCATTCTGTTACCGATGTGGAGAAAATGACCATTTAGCAACAGGATGCAACAACTCTCGGAAAAAATTCTGCTTTGTATGTCGTAAGGAAGGCCTTACAACTCAAGATTGTTGTGAAAAGAATAAAGGGAAACTAGAAGGTGACGAGTCGAAAGAGAGGCACGACTCGTTCGAAATAGTTGGGTCCTCCCACCTGGCGGTAATACATTTTGAAAATCGTCCGTTTCTTCAGGTTAAAATTGGAAATCAAACGTTCAAAGCCTTGGTAGATACAGGGTCCGTTCATTCCTTTATCAGTGAGGCTGTGGCTAAAGAATGTTTGGAGCATGGTGGGGTACGTGTTTCTACAAAAAGAAAACAAATTATTCTGGCAAATGGTGCCGTAACAGAAGTTAATCATACTTACCAAGTACCATGCTGTATAAATGGAAGAAAAGAAGAATTTGTTGCTGGACAGATTATGAATTTAAGTTCAGACATAATTTTTGGCATTGACGTGCTAAAAAAATTTCAAGTTAAAATAAACGTAGCTTCAGATGAAATAGAATTTGTAAGCAGTCTTGAAGTAGCCACAACTCAAGAAAAGCAGTTTCCAGAATTATTACGGAAAGAATTAACTACGTTTGAAGAAATCCGCGGACCTACCATAAAGGTTCGACAACCAATGGATCGGAAGGTTAGGTTGAGACGACGGGGAAGATGGTGCATGGTTTCCGTTCCGAAACCAAAGATTAATGCAGCTACCTTATCATATACAACAGAAGCTAATCCGGTTGAAAAAGTAAATTGTACCTTGAAACCCATGTTGGCGCAATTTTATCAAGACAACCAGAAGAAATGGGACGAACATTTAAACGAAATTAGGATGACTCTGAATTCTAGCCGTCAAGAATCCACGAGTTTTAGTCCGGCTATGTTAAATCTGGGAAAAGAATTGACATTACCCAACACAGAATACGGTCGAGCAACAGGGAATGGAAATCAGGGATTAAAATTAGCAGATGTTGAGAGAAGAAGGTCCGGAAAAAATAATCTAGCACGGGTTGCTACTGTACAAGCCCATCATTACAATTTAAGGCGGAGACCACAAGAATACAAGGTTGGGGACCAAGTTTGGAGAAAAGAACATCCCTTATCTTCTGCGGCCCAGGGATTCGCAGCAAAATTAGCTCCAAAATATTCAGGGCCGTACCAGATAACACACAAACTTTCTTCACAAACTTACAATTTAGAAGACACTAACAATCACATTTTGCACAATATCCATGTAAAAGACTTGAAACCCTATTATTCCCCTTTATGTTTGTAGAAGGAAGTATTACCTAAAAATCCTGTGATCCAAATCAATTCCTTTCCACCACACATTCAGGGGTTGATTAACGAGAATCTCCCATTTCCCCTTCCCAACGGCCGAAGGATACCGAAGCACCCGGCTACCATTACGTTGGAGTATGAAAAGATCCAGGAAGTGGAGAAGCTCCGTGAAGACCCGATCCCAGATTTTCCCTCCCCCACACTGAAATAGACAGCAGACCTCATCCCTGAATATCGTCCTCTCCCAAATGTGTTAGTGAGTACATATATCCCTACCAAAAGTGAGTAACACGGTGCATACCTGCGCCCTAAAAGTGATAGTGATTACTTCGTGATAATAACAAGAAATTGTTTTTTATTATCTTTAGTATTTTTGTTGTAAAAAAAAAAAATAATAGCTTCACTGTTATTTTTTTTTTTGAGGAAGAAAAGGGGGGATGTGACGAAGTGAATTTTTGATCGTTTTAATAACGTTAATTCCTCTGTTCTTGCTGCAAATATTACATATGTTAGTTAGGTTAAGAAATAATGTTAGTGTAAGTATCTGGTTTTATTGGGTTCATTTTCCAGTCATTGTATCCTAAACGATACTATTGAACAGTTTCTTAAAGGAATTGTACCTGAAAAGTTAGTTAAAATATGTATAAAGTATTTTAAGTTATTCTTTGACGTACCTGTACTTGGTTAGAATATCAGTTTTATCTCCTTTGGTTGGATATATTTTAATATTATAGATTAATTTGTATTTAAAATATCATATATTAAGATCCTAGATCAATCCAAAAGGATTTAACCTGGAAAACAAGATCAGAATAATTAGTATTTGTATGTTAAAATATGTAACTAGTATCAGCTGTCAAACAACTGTCAAAATAACTGTCAGAATTACCCAGAGTTCTGTGCGATGAATTCATTTTTCAAGAACCAATCAGATGTACAGTTGATTGCCACGGTGGCACGATTCAACCAATGGAGAGCTTTGTTTAAATCCATTGTTGTCACATTTTTAACCAATGAGGATATAGACAATTGAAAACATTTTTTTTGTCATTTGTCTGCATCTGGCGGGTATAAAAGCCGGGTTCCGAGCTCCGGAACGGCACTCTTTTACGAGTCTCTGATGTGTGCGGATCTCTCTGAGAATCTCCTGCTAGCTATCAGATTTTCTGTTTCACTGTAGTGGAATTTCTTGCTACGATTAAGGTGAGTGTGTTTCCTTCAGAAAATTTCATAGCTCATTCTTGAATCTTTGTTGTGTGCTGGTCCACGTTGGATTTCATGCTGGCTAACAAAGTTATTCTGAATGAACAATAGTGTGTTGCCTTCTTTAAGAAGTTTTGCTTGCTACTACTGACATCTTTGTTGTGTGCTGGTCCCCGTGGGATTTCATGCTGGCTAACAAAGTTATGAACTGTAGTGTGTCGCCTTCTTTAAGAAGTTTTGCTTGCTACTACTGTCATTTACACAAAAACTAAAATAGCTTCTTCTTAAATCTTTGATGTGTGCTGGTCCACTTTGGATTTCATGCTGGCTATCAAGGTTATTCTGAATGAACAATAGTGTGTTGCCTTCTTTAAGAAGTTTTGCTTGCTACTATTGACACTTACACAAAACGTTAAAGCTCAATTCTTTGATGTGTGCTGGTCCACCTTGGATTTCATGCTAGCTGTCAGAGTTTTTGTTTTAAAAAGGAATCGTGGTGTGTGCCTTCTTTAAGAAGTTGTGCTTGCTGCTACGGCCCTCTTCGACACGACAAACATAACTCTTATTTTCTTGAAGAAAACACACCCATATAGTAATTTAAATAAATCTTTTCTTTTTGTTTTAACCTAAAAATAACATTCGAGTAAAAAAAACAATCCTAGCAACAAATTTGTACCTACTTTGTCACAAATGTTGATCTGTATGTTTGATAAAGATTTATACGTTTTGTTTGATTATTCATAAATGATAAAAATATTGTTAGTTGTATAACTTACCAATTGTTTAAAATAAATTTACGAGTTCAGTCATCGACATTTCGTTCATTATTTCCCAGATATTATTTTTCAGAACCGGACCAAATCCGTGACAGCGATTCACTAAGCTCAATGGCTAATTAATATTCAATTTGTAAATTTTTCTGATAAATTTGCTGGCGCCCGAAACTACCCTCTTTCTGTCATCTCTGATTAAAGGTCATTTTGTAGCTGTCATACGTAAAAGTTTCCAGTAATCTCAACCTTCTGAGAATTCTATTCCGGCACCAAGTTTCCCAAGTCAAATTGTGGCGGGAGATTCAAAAACTTCTTACATTATTTAAATCATAATTCTTTAAAAAATAAAATAAGTAGCAGTTGGGAAAATATTACTGTTACAAATTGGCGGCCCGAACAGGGACATATGAAAATAAATATTTGGGAAAATAAATTTTTATTTTAATAAAAAAAAATGGGACGTAGAAATAGATCAAACAATACAGATAATATTAGTGAAAATCAAAACATGGACAATAAATATAATTTCATACTAAAACTTACTAAAACAGAACTATACACAGAATTACATAAATTTCACTTAAACACTAATGGGTCGGTCAAGGATATGCGAGCTAGATTACAATTGTTTTTCGAAAATGGGTTTGAAAGGCAAGATTTTTCTGATGAAGACATTAATAAGGAGGATATTAAAAGTAAACAAATACAAGAGGTACCAGAAATATCACCAATCGGGGAAAACGTCCGAAGATGGAATCACATTTTTAATGGAAAGACAGATGCTGTGGCATTTTTAGAACGGTTGGAGGAGTTACAAGAAACTAGTGGTTATTCAAATAAACATCTGTTCACCGCCATACCCGATCTTTTAAAAGAAAATGCACTCATGTGGTACCGAAATAATAAAACTGAAATGAAATGTTGGCAAGACTTCTTAGATCAATTCAAATTATTTTATCTTCCTAGTGACTATATATTCAATTTAGAAGAAGAAATTAATAATCGAAAACAAAAAGCCGAAGAGAAAGGAAGAGAATATGTGACGATTCTTCAAACCCTTATTAGGCGACATGGGGGATTTTCAAAAGAGCAAACTTTGTACAGATTATATAATAATTTACAGCCTCATTATAAACAATACATTCGTCGGAGCTCTATCTATTCACTGACTGATTTAATTAGGGAAATTGAAGAATACGAAAAATTACAAGAGGAAATCAGGATGAATAATGTCCCTCGAACAAGGAACATCATTCCCGTCTCACAAGAAAATAAAAATGTTAAGAAGTCGTCATCACCATTCTGTTACCGATGTGGAGAAAATGACCATTTAGCAACAGGATGCAACAACTCTCGGAAAAAATTCTGCTTTGTATGTCGTAAGGAAGGCCTTACAACTCAAGATTGTTGTGAAAAGAATAAAGGGAAACTAGAAGGTGACGAGTCGAAAGAGAGGCACGACTCGTTCGAAATAGTTGGGTCCTCCCACCTGGCGGTAATACATTTTGAAAATCGTCCGTTTCTTCAGGTTAAAATTGGAAATCAAACGTTCAAAGCCTTGGTAGATACAGGGTCCGTTCATTCCTTTATCAGTGAGGCTGTGGCTAAAGAATGTTTGGAGCATGGTGGGGTACGTGTTTCTACAAAAAGAAAACAAATTATTCTGGCAAATGGTGCCGTAACAGAAGTTAATCATACTTACCAAGTACCATGCTGTATAAATGGAAGAAAAGAAGAATTTGTTGCTGGACAGATTATGAATTTAAGTTCAGACATAATTTTTGGCATTGACGTGCTAAAAAAATTTCAAGTTAAAATAAACGTAGCTTCAGATGAAATAGAATTTGTAAGCAGTCTTGAAGTAGCCACAACTCAAGAAAAGCAGTTTCCAGAATTATTACGGAAAGAATTAACTACGTTTGAAGAAATCCGCGGACCTACCATAAAGGTTCGACAACCAATGGATCGGAAGGTTAGGTTGAGACGACGGGGAAGATGGTGCATGGTTTCCGTTCCGAAACCAAAGATTAATGCAGCTACCTTATCATATACAACAGAAGCTAATCCGGTTGAAAAAGTAAATTGTACCTTGAAACCCATGTTGGCGCAATTTTATCAAGACAACCAGAAGAAATGGGACGAACATTTAAACGAAATTAGGATGACTCTGAATTCTAGCCGTCAAGAATCCACGAGTTTTAGTCCGGCTATGTTAAATCTGGGAAAAGAATTGACATTACCCAACACAGAATACGGTCGAGCAACAGGGAATGGAAATCAGGGATTAAAATTAGCAGATGTTGAGAGAAGAAGGTCCGGAAAAAATAATCTAGCACGGGTTGCTACTGTACAAGCCCATCATTACAATTTAAGGCGGAGACCACAAGAATACAAGGTTGGGGACCAAGTTTGGAGAAAAGAACATCCCTTATCTTCTGCGGCCCAGGGATTCGCAGCAAAATTAGCTCCAAAATATTCAGGGCCGTACCAGATAACACACAAACTTTCTTCACAAACTTACAATTTAGAAGACACTAACAATCACATTTTGCACAATATCCATGTAAAAGACTTGAAACCCTATTATTCCCCTTTATGTTTGTAGAAGGAAGTATTACCTAAAAATCCTGTGATCCAAATCAATTCCTTTCCACCACACATTCAGGAGTTGATTAACGAGAATCTCCCATTTCCCCTTCCCAACGGCCGAAGGATACCGAAGCACCCGGCTACCATTACGTTGGAGTATGAAAAGATCCAGGAAGTGGAGAAGCTCCGTGAAGACCCGATCCCAGATTTTCCCTCCCCCACACTGAAATAGACAGCAGACCTCATCCCTGAATATCGTCCTCTCCCAAATGTGTTAGTGAGTACATATATCCCTACCAAAAGTGAGTAACACGGTGCATACCTGCGCCCTAAAAGTGATAGTGATTACTTCGTGATAATAACAAGAAATTGTTTTTTATTATCTTTAGTATTTTTGTTGTAAAAAAAAAAATAATAGCTTCACTGTTATTTTTTTTTTTGAGGAAGAAAAGGGGGGATGTGACGAAGTGAATTTTTGATCGTTTTAATAACGTTAATTCCTCTGTTCTTGCTGCAAATATTACATATGTTAGTTAGGTTAAGAAATAATGTTAGTGTAAGTATCTGGTTTTATTGGGTTCATTTTCCAGTCATTGTATCCTAAACGATACTATTGAACAGTTTCTTAAAGGAATTGTACCTGAAAAGTTAGTTAAAATATGTATAAAGTATTTTAAGTTATTCTTTGACGTACCTGTACTTGGTTAGAATATCAGTTTTATCTCCTTTGGTTGGATATATTTTAATATTATAGATTAATTTGTATTTAAAATATCATATATTAAGATCCTAGATCAATCCAAAAGGATTTAACCTGGAAAACAAGATCAGAATAATTAGTATTTGTATGTTAAAATATGTAACTAGTATCAGCTGTCAAACAACTGTCAAAATAACTGTCAGAATTACCCAGAGTTCTGTGCGATGAATTCATTTTTCAAGAACCAATCAGATGTACAGTTGATTGCCACGGTGGCACGATTCAACCAATGGAGAGCTTTGTTTAAATCCATTGTTGTCACATTTTTAACCAATGAGGATATAGACAATTGAAAACATTTTTTTTGTCATTTGTCTGCATCTGGCGGGTATAAAAGCCGGGTTCCGAGCTCCGGAACGGCACTCTTTTACGAGTCTCTGATGTGTGCGGATCTCTCTGAGAATCTCCTGCTAGCTATCAGATTTTCTGTTTCACTGTAGTGGAATTTCTTGCTACGATTAAGGTGAGTGTGTTTCCTTCAGAAAATTTCATAGCTCATTCTTGAATCTTTGTTGTGTGCTGGTCCACGTTGGATTTCATGCTGGCTAACAAAGTTATTCTGAATGAACAATAGTGTGTTGCCTTCTTTAAGAAGTTTTGCTTGCTACTACTGACATCTTTGTTGTGTGCTGGTCCCCGTGGGATTTCATGCTGGCTAACAAAGTTATGAACTGTAGTGTGTCGCCTTCTTTAAGAAGTTTTGCTTGCTACTACTGTCATTTACACAAAAACTAAAATAGCTTCTTCTTAAATCTTTGATGTGTGCTGGTCCACTTTGGATTTCATGCTGGCTATCAAGGTTATTCTGAATGAACAATAGTGTGTTGCCTTCTTTAAGAAGTTTTGCTTGCTACTATTGACACTTACACAAAACGTTAAAGCTCAATTCTTTGATGTGTGCTGGTCCACCTTGGATTTCATGCTAGCTGTCAGAGTTTTTGTTTTAAAAAGGAATCGTGGTGTGTGCCTTCTTTAAGAAGTTGTGCTTGCTGCTACGGCCCTCTTCGACACGACAAACATAACTCTTATTTTCTTGAAGAAAACACACCCATATAGTAATTTAAATAAATCTTTTCTTTTTGTTTTAACCTAAAAATAACATTCGAGTAAAAAAAACAATCCTAGCAACAAATTTGTACCTACTTTGTCACAAATGTTGATCTGTATGTTTGATAAAGATTTATACGTTTTGTTTGATTATTCATAAATGATAAAAATATTGTTAGTTGTATAACTTACCAATTGTTTAAAATAAATTTACGAGTTCAGTCATCGACATTTCGTTCATTATTTCCCAGATATTATTTTTCAGAACCGGACCAAATCCGTGACAGCGATTCACTAAGCTCAATGGCTAATTAATATTCAATTTGTAAATTTTTCTGATAAATTTGCTGGCGCCCGAAACTACCCTCTTTCTGTCATCTCTGATTAAAGGTCATTTTGTAGCTGTCATACGTAAAAGTTTCCAGTAATCTCAACCTTCTGAGAATTCTATTCCGGCACCAAATTTCCCAAGTCAAATTGTGGCGGGAGATTCAAAAACTTCTTACATTATTTAAATCATAATTCTTTAAAAAATAAAATAAGTAGCAGTTGGGAAAATATTACTGTTACAATATATATATATATATATATATATTTATATATATATATATATATATATATATATATATATATATATATATATATATATACAGGGTGTTATGTTTTAATAGACCCAGCAAATATCTCGCTTATTTATCAACTTAGCAATTTCTTTCATATAACATGATTTATACAGCAACATGTAAGCTAGTTGATGACGGATGTAAATTCATGATATCATTTCCGGTTTGTTAGTAATTAATATCATCTTTGAAATTTCAAATGGAACACACTATATTTTTTTACAAATTTGAAAAGTGCATCAAATTTGCTTTACAATCATGTAAAATAATCCATATGTTACATTATTAAAAACTAAAATGGCGGGCACTTTATTATACACCAAATCGGAAAGAGAATAGTGAGCCATGACTGTGACTTGAAATAAAACAATTAACTAAAACAATTGTAATTATTATTATTAAACGAAATAATATTTTTTTCTCATTATAATACAGAAAATAAAAATGAGGAACACTTAATAACAACAAAATGATTTTATAAATAACTAGCTGACCCGGCGAACTTTGTTCCGCCTTAATGGCAATAAATAAGCAGATTGTGTTTTTTTTTTATTGGAAAAAATACAAAAAAATTAAATACCTACATTAATCATTCATTATTATTTCTGTATTTTAGTACATAGGTTGCTCTTCACTTAAGTACCTTGTGATACACGACATTTTTTGTTTTATTATCAGGCGCAAAAAGAAACAACGCAGATGGTCTTCCGACCCGTGAACATGCCACGTATAATTGACCATGGGAAAAACATGAATGTTCTAGATTTAAACCACAAACTTTTAAGGATTGGCCTTGTGATTTGTTGATGGTCATGGCAAATGCAAGACGTATCGGAAATTGAATTCTTTTAAATTCAAACGGCATATCGGTTGGGATCATCGGGATCCTCGGAATAAGAACTTCCTCACCTTTGAATTTTCCTATCATTATCGTAGCGTAAATTACATTGTTCATCAATTTTCTAACCACCAAACGCGTACCGTTGCACAGTTTTGGTTGGTTTATGTTTCGAAGCATGATTACTACTGAGCCAACCTTTAGGCGTAAATTGTGCGGTGGTAAGCCAGGCACGTCCAAAGAGTTTAAAAATTCAATTGGATAGTTGGTGGCTTCATCTTCATTTGTGACGCAGTCAATAGATTTGAATGAATGCATTGTTCCAATGATCTTATTTTGAATTATGTAGTTCAGGTCATCTACATCTTTATTCTTAGCCGCTAAAATTGCTCGCTCACTCAACCATTCATTATTTTTGTAGTTAGAAATAATGTTTTTAAATACATTGTTGATAAGTTCGTCTTTTGATGAGACAAAATTACAGAAATTATTTGGAAATGATATTAATCCGCTCGATTCATCGACAGGTACTTGACCATTACCGATAGTCAGCAATTGCTCCGAGAAATCTTCAGCAGATGTATCATTAAGCAATGTAACTCTCATGTTTGTTGTCAGCTGCAGTTTCTTCACATAGCGCCATAGATTTGACGATTTGAGGCAAGCGTTTATTTCGTCGGCAGCCGTAGATCTTGGAATTACTGGCAGTATTTGGCGGAAATCGCCAGACAGTAAAATCATTACTCCTCCAAAACATCTCGAGTCATTGCGTAAATCTTTTAATGTTCGGTTAAGTGCTTCTAATGCACGTTTATGCGCCATTGTGCATTCGTCCCAGATGATGATTTTCGATGCCGCTAAAACTTTGGCCATTGCTGAGTGTTTTGCAATATTACACGTTGGATCTTCAATAGTTTGAAGATTTAACGGTAATTTTAATGCTGAATGAGCCGTACGGCATCCTTCTAACAATGTGGCTGCTATTCCAGAAGAAGCAACTGCAACCGCTATGTTGGATCTCGCCCGAACAGTTGCTAAAACTAATGACATGAGGAATGTCTTGCCAGTTCCATCAGGGGCATCTAGGAAATATAAACCACCATTTTCATCATCGATTGCCTTCATTAAAGTATCATAAACTTCCTTTTGTTGGTAATTCAACAGGGGTACATTCGTTTGAACTACTAAATCTAATTCCTGGTGATCATATTCACGTTCCCGTTCCAATTCTCGATTAAATGCGTCATTCATTTCACGATATGGCGCTGGCATTCCTAACCTGATTAATAAATTACCGCACATGAGGTAACACATATCTTCGATCAAGAGTAAAGCACGATTATGTATCTCCTCATTCATCTCAATATCGTGATTTCTGGAACTGACACGAATTTGATGTAAAATATCTTCTGACATATTATCCTTGTATTTGTGCCACAGGTTACATGGGTTTGATGGAAAACATGTCGAAATTATGATAGCGAATAATGTGCGTATCTGACTTGGAGATGCAGAGATAATGGCTTCAGCGATTGTCGTATCCCAATGGGTATCGTTTTCTAATAAGTTCAATTCTTCACATGCAGCACGATATGTTGGGAATATTACACCATTAACAGTTCGTAGTGTCTCAAATGACGTTGGCCCACGCACATTTACCAGCAACAACCGCAAATAGAAACATTCATCATTCTTTGGATGAACTGTATACATACGACCAAGAGCATCAGTAGAACGCACATCTGGATACCCAGGAACCGCATCACCTTGCTTCCGTCTTTGAAAATTCTTCGATGAAGCATTCCAAGTATAATAACGTGGCATCTCCGAGTAAAGCAAAGTTCGTGCAAACTGATCGCTTTGGCAGATTACAAAAAAACTGGTCAATGTAGTTGCTGGAGGTGTTTCAGCACGTTGCGTAGCATTCGAAGCCGTGAAATATACTCGTTGACCATTCTCCAGATGCACCGCCAAATGCATAACAGTAGGATGACGTTCGTGAATGGGAAATGCGAATATACGCCAAATCGCTTCATTACAGTTCACATAACGACCAACTTGATAGCGTGAAATTTCATCGTTGGTATTCGAGGATTGCAATCCAAAAACCGCCATATCACTGCCTTTCGTGACATATTTGCAAATATATTTTATGGACTTAACTGAATTGCAGTATTCAACGTTGCAATGTGTCTTGAACGTTTTAGAAATAAGTGGCGAATATGGAACAATCCAACTGTTGTCGACAACGAAATCCATTCTTTTCACTTTCGTTGTGACAGTTCGACCGTTGTCATCTGGTGATCGACGCCGATACAGCGGATAACCATCGTTGCCAGTGACAGTCTCCGCCGTTAATTTCCGTGGATATCGTTTAGAGCACTTTCCATCGACCATGCAAGGTGATTGGGGATTGATGGCACCACACGGTCCATGAATCATATTAGTAGTAACAACATCATGTAGGTCTGGATCGACTTCATGATCAGGAATCTCGGCACATATGATATCATCTATTTGGTCAGGCTGAATTCTTTCCACTAACCAAATAAGAATGTGTGCGTGCGGCAGGCCTCGCTTTTGCCATTCGATTGAATACATCCAGCATCGAGTATCTCCAAAGACGCGTTGTTTAACAATAAAGTTCATCAGGGACCGAATTTTTTGCCTGAATATACGTGCTGTGATGTCGTGTCTATCACTTGATGTTTGTCCGGGAAGCAGCAATTGAGTAATTTCTATCCATTTTGGATTACAGGTAAAAGTAATAAAGAGATCTGGCCGACCGTAAAGACGAACATATGTCATTGCATCTTGTGCATATTCATGCATATGACGTGGACTACCAATGTACGTCGCCGGCAGAATAGTTAATCGACCAATATTAGCTGCATTTCCTTCAGTACTAACTGCATCACGTAAATGGATGTACTCCTCAGAACGCAGTTTGGCTTGGTTCAACCTAATGAATGTTAAACGTTCCGTTTCTATTTTTACATACATGTCAACGCAATACTGCTGAAACAATCGACGAAACCGCAGCAAATAGTTGTCAGCATTTTGACGAATCATCAAACGATATGCGTAATAATTCATTGAGCTAACTTTCTTTGTAGTTTCTTCACCTGAAATTAAAAATTTGATAATTAACCATTTCAAAGGCAAACAATACAGACATTAACCATTTTTTTAATAAGCATTATTTTAAATCAGTGTCTTTCACAAATAAATGAAATAAATTATGATACTGATACTCACCATTCAATGGATTTATCATTTTAATATTAAAATAATATCCATCTTCTCCTTGCCAAAACATCAGCGGGTATTGCAATGCGTCATATGATCGATGAGTTTCAGATATTTGTTGCAGTTGCCCAGTATCGCGACGTGTAAGCACAATATCGCGTTTTTCCAATTGTTCACCAACAATCAGGATGGCAACTTCGTCTAATGTTGGAGCATTAAATGTGCGTTCGTGTGTTCCAGATGGTCGTTTATCTGCTTTGATGACAACTTTATAGTCATTATTTGGCATGCGCTCTAAAGCACTCTTAAACAACTTGACCAACGCATGATGTTCATGAAGCAGACACTGCAAGTCTTGAAGAATTGCTCGCTTCATTCCTGCATTGATCGCTATGCGTCGATCAAGTTGTTCTTCCATGTTGCCCATGAAATATATTTGTAAAAATTTATTCTGTGTATCTTCGAAAGGTAGTAATGATCCAATTCGATGGTGAATCTGTCCTTGTATCTACAAAATAAAAACCAGACAGTATTAACTGGGTTATAAACACTTTTTTCGGTGGGAGAGTAGAGTTCCGAATTAGCAAATATTTTTGGGTGGGAGAGTAGAGTTCAGAATTAGCAAATATAATAGATACCAGTAGATAAAGTAAGTTATTCTTTAACTACATTCTATGTAAGTACAAAAATAAATACCTTAAATGTCGGATTAAATCCTCGTTCTTCGATAATATCTGCCCCAAATGACGTCATTTGGAAACAACCATTGTATTTTTGAGTGTTTGCAAGAAAGTGGCGTGATTCTTGTGTTTCGCCACAAAGCAATGAATACAATGGCTCATGTGGCGGAGTCAACAACGGCAATTTCACTTTACCATTAAGGCAGCATAATCCAGCCGTTTCTCCGGAAAATTTTAATGCACCACAATACTCACAAACAACGTCCATTTGCCCAATGCAAACGCTAGGATGCAAGCTGTAATCATTGCTGCAACCGTATCGAAACGCTGCTCGATTCAAATCAGCACTTGATAAATATCTTGTTCTGCGTTCCAAATTATCTATTTGTTGACCTCTGTTGTTCGCTCGACGATTCCGCATTGCCAACCGAGCTGTTTCACGGGCTGCTTCACTTTGCTCTCGTGATTGAGAAGCACGAAGTCGAGCCATACTATCGCGGCGCTGTTCACGTGCAATTTCTTGTTCTTCTTCAGTCCTTTCATTTGCAGTATTTCGTATTCTTCTTGCATTACGGCTTTGTCGGGAAAGATTCGATCGTCTTGCTCGCGGCATTATTAAGTAAACTTCACTTCACTTCAATTCACCTAAAAATTTATTTCAAAACTCAAATTTTCAACCATACCGAGTTACGCTGTCGAAGGGGATAAAAAGTATCTTATGTCCGTCTCCTGGCTCTAAGCTACCTCCCTACCAATTTTCACCCAAATCTGTTCTGCCGTTCTTGAGTTATAAGTGGTGTTACTAACACGACTTTCTTTTATATATATAGAATATTCAAAATGGCTCCCAGCCTCTTCAATGCATTTTCTCCCGATATGACCACTTGATTTTTATATGGAGCTACGTGATAGAATTTGTTTGTAATGAACCAGTAAACACATTAAACGGACTGAAGAATAAAAATGAAGCAGCAATTGAATATTTATCTGCTAACCAAATATAAAGGGCTACTTATTCTGTTTCAAAACGTTGTGCAAAATGTATTGAAGAGACTAGGAGCCATTTTGAATATTTTTTTAAAATCATTTTGTTGTTATTAAGTGTTCCTTATTCTTATTTTCTGTATTATTATGACAAAAAAATATTATTTCGTTTAATAATAATAATTACAATTGTTTTAGTTAATTGTTTTATTACAAGCCACAGTCATGGCTCACTATTCTCTTTCCGATTTGGTGTATAATAAAGTGCCCGCCATTTTACTTTTTAATAATGTAACATATGGATTATTTTACATGATTGTAAAGCAAATTTGATGCACTTTTCAAATTTGTAAAAAAATATAGTATGTTCCATTTGAAATTTCAAAGTTGATATTAGTTACTAACAAACCGGAAATGATATCATGAATTTACATCCGTCATCAACTAGCTTACATGTTGCTGTATAAATCATGTTGTATGAAAGAAATTGCTAAGTTGATAAATAAGCGAGATATTTGCTGGGTCTATTAAAACATAACACCCTGTATATATATATATATATATATATATATATATATATATATATATATATATATATATATATATATATATATATATATATATATATATATATATATATGTAGCGTCGCTATCAAGTAGTTTGCCAACGTTACATTATTTCGTCTCCAAGTAAGTAAGTATATAGATCACGATCGCGAAAACGCCTATATCTCGCGAACGCAACAACCGAGAGACGCGAAAAATCAAAACCTAGTTTACGAGTAACAAACTCATCAGAAACCTAACGCTACCGTCTTCCTCCAGTCACCAGGCAACACCGACTTCTAGGTAAGAAAAGCACTTCTGTTAATTTACCGTACCGTGCTTCCTCGAGGTCTCGTGCCATCTTCCGTTTTTTTAACTCTTGTGCGATCACCGAACAACTCACTTTGGCGTCTGTCGCGAGTAGTCCGAGATGTTACTGTGGGGCGTTTGCGTTACAAGCCGGAGTTCACACCGTAACTTCGCGATTCCGTCTCGTGCCACCTTCCGTTTTTAGAACTCTTGTGCGATCACCGAACAACTCACTTTGGCGTCTGTCGCGAGTAGTCCGAGACGTTACTGTGGGGTGTTTGCGTTACAAGCCGTAGTTCACACCGTAACTTCGCGATTTCGTCGCGTGCCACCTTCCGTTTTTGGAACTCTTGTGCGATCACCGAACTACTCAATTTGGCGTCTGTCGCGAGTAGTCCGAGACGGTACGGTGAGGCGTTTTGCGTGCACAGCCGGAGTCCAGGGAACCCCAACGTCGCGACGCCCGGCGTCGATATTCCAAAAAAGTGAAAACCCATTCCTCGCGATCGTTACGAAATGACCAGCCGCTATTACGGGAACCCCACCGCCGCGACACCCGGCGTCGATTTTTGACAAAACCGCGAATTCATCGTTTTCGAACCTGTACACCTACACCGTGGGTCCCGACCGTCACTCCGGACATACCGGCGTCCCGACACCGAGCGACGATTTCTTAAAATACTGCCGATTCACGCCACACGCCCTCCTCCCGACCGTCATTTCCGACATTTTAGTCGTCCCGACGCCAGGCGTCGTTTTTCCAAAAACGTATTTCTCGACCCCTCTCCGGTATATCCTACACCTCCTGACAATCGACAACATTCCTGTAGTACCGTCAGTGATCAATAAAGACTTCACTCATAATTTTTTTCACAACTTTGTGTTTCATTCTGACAAACCCTATTATCTCCGACACCGCTATCCGACCGTTGGCACCCGAGCAACCTCACGCCAACATTTTCCCGCCATTACTCGTCGCAGTACAAAACAAGAATTTTATACCGGAGGAAAAGAACGAAAATCGTATTCTCTCGGTCGAGCGGGTTTATTTAGTTTTTGCAGCTGGCTCTGGCGCAACCTTCTAAAACCTTCGCCATTCAGGTGCACCAGGTCTGGTTTACGTTTACCTTTATAAACCCTGTAAAATTGAAAAAGTATATATATATATATATATATATATATATGTAACTTGAATTCTTCCGGGTATATTCTCGCGTTGGTCTGGTTTGGTTCTGAGAAGAACCGTTGTTTAGACGACGTTTCGGCAAGGTCTCACTTGCCATCTTCAGGTCTTGGATTGATTCCGTGTTCTCGATCTGGTGTTAGGTCTTGAACTGACGTTTGTTGGTGATGCAGCAGGCTTATATTTAGTGGTCATAGTTGGATGCTTCACTGAGTTGTTCCGGGTTGTTGGTTCTGGTTGCTTGGTTTGGTCTTTCTGCGTCATTGATTCCGTTGCTGGTGTAGTATTCGTTGTATGCTTTTTTACCTTTTGTGCCAATTTGTTAAGTGCTGGTTTCCATGTGGGTGGTAATCTTCGTATGTCGTCCCTTGTATTCAGGTTATTTGGTCGTTTTTCGATTTCTATGGCTTCTCTGATGATTCTTTTAGTTGTGTGTCCGATGCTAGCTATCATCCTTGTGTTCTTGAAATCGATCGTGTGTGATGTAGTTTTCACGTGCTGAGCCAGAGCTGAGGTTTTCTTGTCTTTTTTGACAGAGTTTTGATGTTCGTTTCTTCTGATGTTGATTCTTCTGTTAGTTTGACCGATGTAGGTATTGTCACAGTCTTGACAAGGAATTTCGTACACTCCTTGGCTCTCCAGGTTGATCTTGGTCTTCGGATTTGGCAGAATCGTGTTAATTTTCCTATCTGTGGTGAAGATGGTCTTGATTTCGTTTTTCTTCAGTACTCTGCTTATTTTGTCGGTAGTGCCTTTAACGTATGGAAGGTAGGCGTAAGTAGGTAGTTTTCCTTCATCAGTTTCTCTTTTTGTTTTTTTGTGGTCTAAGAGCCAATTTTATGTTTCTCTGGTTGTAACCGTTTTGAAGTAGTGCGGCCTTGATAGTTTCCATTTCTTTTTGTCGGTTTTCGTTGTCCGCTAATCGTTGTGATCTTGTGATGAGTGTTTTCACTACTGACTGTAGCTGGGCTGGATGGTGATGAGAGTCAGCATTTAGATAGCGATTAGTATGTGTTGCTTTTCTGTAAACTGTGTGGTTCAGGCTTCCGTCTGCTGTTTTCTTTACAAGTACATCTAGGAACGGAAGTTGGTTTTCTTCTTCTACTTCCATGGTAAACTTGATGTTGGGATGAATTCCGTTGAGATGGCCCAGAAATAATTCCAGCTGCTCCCTTCCGTGGTTCCAGATTACGAAGGTATCATCGACGTATCGTAATCATAACTTTGGTTTCTGGTTAGCGGATTGAAGGGCTCTAGTTTCGAAGTCTTCCATGAATAAGTTTGCCAGGACTGGTGAGAGTGGAGAACCCATGGGAGCGCCTGCCACTTGTTTATATCGCTGGTCTTTGTATATGAAGTAGGTGTTCTTCAGGCAGTGTCTCGTTAGTTCCAGGATGTGTTCTGCAGGTTTGTGCTTTTCCTTTATAATATTCAATGTTTCTTCCACTGGTATGTTTGTGAAGAGTGATACTATGTCAAAACTGACTAAGAGATCTTCTGGTTGGACAACTTCTTTCTTCAGTAGCTCGATGAAGTGGCTAGCATTCTTGACGTTAGATTCCGCTTCTTCGGCGTATGGTTGAAGTTTTTTAGCCAAATATTTTGCCAGTTGGTGTGACGGAGATCCTATGCAGCTAACTATCGGTCTCAGTGGAGTTCCTTCTTTGTGGATTTTAGGTAATCCGTAGAATTTGGGACATTTAGATGATTTCTCTCTTGGAATTAGTTGAACTTGTGTGTCGTTATCAATTGGACTGGCTTTGATCTTCATCCTTGTGGTCTTCTCCAGGTATGTTGTTGGATCGGAGGAAATGCTTTCATATGCTGGATCGTCCAGGAGTTCTTGTATTTTACGGTCGTAGTCCTCTTTGTTCATCACAACGGATGCGTTGCTTTTGTCCGCTGGTATACAGGGTGAGTCTGGGAAGACGCCCCCCCTCCCTTTAACTTTTTTATTATGATTAATAGAAAAAAATGGTTCATATGAAAGTTTTATTATTTTAAATATACTATTTGATGGCAGATGTAGATATTTTTTATAAAGTCAGGTTTACAAGATACGACTATCAACTTTTATTTTTTAAATAGCAACCTATAATTATTTTACTAAAATAAAAACCGCCATTTTTTTCTCTTTTCAACGGTGTATTAGTTTTTATTAATGTATCTGAAAAAATTCGAGAAAAATAAGAAAATTGAGAAATACTAGAAATAATTTTTATACAAATATTATAGGTGGCTATGTGAAAATAAACAAAATGTAACAGTGTTAAATTAATGTCAAAAAAGTATACATTTGCTGGTTACTTTATTTAACTTATTTTGCAAACAATAAAAAAAAACGTTTTCAAATGTTTACGAAAGAAGAATTAATAGATATGATTCTAATAATTGGTGAATCGACTGGAATCATGAGAAGGACAAAAAGAATTTACCGGGAGCGGTTTCCTAGACGTCGGCAACCGAGTTTAAGATCACTGAGGAGGATTTTTACCCGATTTCGAGAAACAGGTTCAGTAGAAAAACCAAAACGAAATACATCTAATATTATAGTAAATGAAGAAACCGAAATTATGGTTTTGGCTTCTGTTTACGAAAATCCTCATGTCAGTACGATGAATTTATCAAATTTAATTGACATTAGCCAAAGTACTGCGTCTAGAATTTTAAGAAAACATAAATTTCATCCTTACCATATTAACCTTACACAAGAATTGCACGGTGAAGATTTTAATAATAGAATTCGATTTTGCAATTGGGCGATGGAAAATATTAGACGAAATCCGCTGCTATTATCTAATATTTTATTTACGGATGAGGCTACTTTTAAAAGTAATGGTTGCGTAAATAGGCATAATATGCATTATTATGCAACTGAAAATCCTCACTGGATGCGGAACGTCGACAGCCAGAGGGTATGGTCCTTGAATGTTTGGGGTGGCATAATAGGAGATTTTGTTGTTGGTCCACATTTTTTTGAAGGTCCATTGAATGGAGACGGTTATTTAAATTTTTTAATAATGATCCTCCCGGAATTATTGGAAGATATTCCATTAAATGTCCGCCAAAATTTGATATTCCAACATGACGGAGCGCCACCACATTATGCCGGTAATGTTCGGAATTATTTAAATAATCACTGGAGGGGACAATGGATAGGACGAGGTGGACATATTTCATGGCCAGCAAGATCTCCTGACCTTACGCCTATGGACTTTTTTCTTTGGGGATACGTCAAGGATCTTGTCTACCAGAAGATACCTACAGATGCAGAAGACATGAAAGAGCGTATTCGAAATGCTTTCCAAAATATTTCGCGAAACATGCTGGCAGATGTTCGAACACATCACGTTCAACGCTTAAATTTTTGTATTACAGAACATGGTCGTAATTTTGAACATTTGTTTTAAGTTGTTTTTGTTACTGAATTTGTTGCTTTAGTTTGTTAAGTTGTATAACACTGTTACATTTTGTTTATTTTCACATAGCCACCTATAATACTTGTATAAAAATTATTTCTAGTATTTCTCAATTTTCTTATTTATCTCGAATTTTTTCAGATACATTAATAAAAACTAATACACCGTTGAAAAGAGAAAAAAATGGCGGTTTTTATTTTAGTAAAATAATTATAGGTTGCTATTTAAAAAATAAAAGTTGATAGTCGTATCTTGTAAACCTGACTTTATAAAAAATATCTACATCTGCCATCAAATAGTATATTTAAAATAATAAAACTTTCATATGAACCATTTTTTTCTATTACTCATAATAAAAAAGTTAAAGGGGGGACGTCTTCCCAGACTCACTCTGTATATATATATATATACAGGGTGTACAATTGAAATGTAGCGTATAGGGATTTCAATGTTATTTTTTAAATATTGCTGTATCTCTTTACCTATTCACAGAGCAAAAGCGTAAATACAAAAATTGTTCAGAAATTAAAAACGAATCCTATAAAGTAAATTTCATTACATAAATGTGAATAGTTCACGAGATATTAATTAAATGAAATTCAAAATTTATTCAAATTTTTTGTAGATTGCGTTGGAAAATTAAACAAATGAACTGAATATTTGACATATTGTAAAAGAGTTTGACATTTGTTTGTTACAGTGTTGTAATATTTGTTGAACAAGTTTTTGAAGAATATTGTAAGGAAATAGTGAATAAATTTCAAGTGCACAAATTGTTTGACGTATTTATTATAAAATAAGAAAAATACATTATATTGCTACTATAATTTTAACAAATTATTTATTTATAAATTTACAAGAAATGTTCGAATAAGTTTCCATTTACTGCTAAGCAATGCCCTAACCGATTATAAAATGCTTGGCGCACATTACTTAATTTCTTTGTGTGATTGCTGCACATTCTCTTATAATTGTATTTTTTTAAATATCAATGTTTGCAATATTGGTTTTATAATTTTTTTCTTATAAATATGGCCATAAGAAAAAGTCATTTGGCGCCAAATCCGGAGAACGGGCTGGCCAGTTAATTGTACCCCCACGACCAATCCACGAATCTGGAAAGCATTCATCTAAGTATGCATTTACATCTCTTGCAAAATGTGCTGGGCAGCCGTCATTCATACATACATACATACATAACATCACGCTATATCCCATTAAATGGGGTAGCACGAACCCGTCAACATTCTCATCCTGACACACGATACTCGAATCGACCACATTAACACTTCCTCCACACAAACTCTTTCTTTTCTCACAATCAAAATCCATCAACACACAACAAACATTCATCCATTCGCTAGTGTACACTGCGCTTGTTTCTGAAGATGGTCTTCACGCAATTGCAGGTAAACACTCGAAACATCTAACCAATTAATCTAAAATCAAGAATCATACGCTTGTCTTCATTTATCATATTTATCCCGCAATTAATTTTCTCCAAACATTCCTATCCTGACACACCACTTTTGCTTCAACCACATTCATAATTCTTTTCATACAAGCTCGTTTATTCTTCACGCTCAGAAACTTTCGCTCACGCAACAACCCTTCAATCATATTCATCCACTTGTTCCTAGGCCGTCCACGCAAACTTTCACCCTAAATTTCACCAACATACACCTGTTTCACCAATCTGTCATTCGACATACGTTCTACATGACCAAACCATCTCAACTGACTTATTCCCACTCTTCTTACAACATTCTTCCCAATCTCGCATTCATCATACACCAATGTATTCCGGACACGATCTCTTCTAGTATATCCACACACACCCCGCAAATATCTCATTTCCACAGCAGTTATACGCCGTTCATGTTTTTTCATCCATACCCAACATTCACTACCATACATCAACGTAGGCACTAACACACCATTATAAACACTCAATCGAGCATCTCTGGATACATTCACGTTCCGAGTAAAGGTTCCCAGAGCACCCAATATCTTACATCCAGCAGATACTCTTCTTTCAATCTCTCGATCAATACGTCCATCCCTCGAAAACACACTCCCCAAGTATACAAACTCATTTACTTGACCCAATCTCACACCATTCACCGAAACATTGCAATCAGTCACCAAATCACTCTTCTCAAACACTAACACTTTACATTTATCAACATTCAGTAATAGATTTAAACCTTTTCCTACTTCATTTATACTTAGAATCATTCTTCTCAATTGTTCTTCAGATTCACCCATTACAACTACATCATCCGCATAAGCTAACGCAGGCACTACACTGCCACCAATACGTACACCATCCGCCCCATTCAGCGACTTTCGTAACAACACATCCATATATAAATTAAACAACCACGGGGACATCCCACAACCTTGTTTCACGCCAACATCTATAGAAAACCAATCACTCAATCTACCATCAACTCTCACCGCAGCTGGTACCAAATAATTTTATTTTCCCTGGATCTTACTTCCAATTCAGGTCCAATATCGTTTTGAAGAAGATTCAAATACTTTACTCCATCTAAAGCTCCATCAATAAAAAACGGTCGAATAATGTGCGATCCAAAAATACCAAATATTCAGTTCATTTGTTTAATTTTCCAACGCAATCTACAAAAAATTTGAATAAATTTTGAATTTCATTTAATTAATATCTCGTGAACTATTCACATTTATGTAATGAAATTTACTTTATAGGATTCGTTTTTAATTTCTGAACAATTTTTGTATTTACGCTTTTGCTCTGTGAATAGGTAAAGAGATACAGCAATATTTAAAAAATAACATTGAAATCCCTATACGCCACATTTCAATTCTACATCCTGTATATATATATATATATATATATATATATATATATATATATATATATATATATATATATATACCGGGAGTTTTTTTTAGCAGTAAACATAGGGATATGTCATTACCATAGTTACAGTTAATAAGTTTGACAGCAATGCATAGGGGAACATAGGGAAAATAACATTGCTGTTATCTATAGTTGTCAAAGTAATGAAACTGTCCTCTTTCAAAATCAGGCCTGGTTAATAGGGCATCAAATAGTGGGACCTTGTTATATAAATAGACAAAATTATTTAGAGTTGTTACAAGAGAGTAATCCCGGCAATAAATAATTTAAATATTGAGGAAGTGTGATTCCAACAGGATGGTGCTCCCCCGCATTATACTCAAAATGTACGAAATTATCTGCACCGGATATTTCCCCAACGATGGACAGGACGAGGTGGAGAAGTGGAGTGGCCTGCAAGGTCACCAGATCTTGCGCCAAAGATTTCTTTCTTTGGGGCCACTTAAATAATAAAATTTATAATGAGCGTAGAACAATTAATGGGGGTAATTTTGAACAGTTACTAAATTAAAATTCCTATTTAAACTAATGTAATTTAAAGTAATTAAAATTCATTTAATTTATTTAAACTTAAAATGTTTTTTTTTTATTATAAGACTATTACACTTCTATGCATTGCTAAAAATGTTATTTTCCCTATGTTTACTTTTAATATAAACGCTATAATGCATTGCTGTCAAACTTTTATCTGTAACTATGGTAATGAGGTAATGACATATCCCTATGTTTACTGCTAAAAAATATTTTTTTCGTTGAAAATAAGATGAAAAAATACTTTTCAAAATAACACTACTTTGGTTGACCGCTCCGCCAACAAAATATCTTTTCTAAATTTAAGACTCGTACATGTCTGAAACGTTTCAAATCTCTTATTTGCCTATTTATCTTCCTCCTCCGGTATTCCTCTAATTGCATAGGCCCGAAACTATATCCCAATTCTGTCAGGCCATACAGTGGAATTGGTGGTATGGTGAACCACAAAATTTTACGGCCCACCAGTGCCTATCTTGGATCTATCATATTCAATTTTAATCGTGTAAGATGAATGTGCTACAAGTTAAGAAATAAATAGAAAACAGTGTTGATTCAACAGCAGCATTATATTATATTTTACCGTTTTAGGGATGTCATTCATCCCGATCATTATTATAACTTTTCTTCCGATAGCCCCTTTGTGGCTCTTCATTCGCCGCAGTAGACTTCGCATCCCTTGGCCACGCAATTTCAATCCTACTTGGTTACATATTTGGGCAAAAATTTTAAAAATAAATTTAGAAGAATTTTTTAAACGAAACAATTACAGCTTTAAAAATCTGTAAATATGTTAAACAAATATATTACTCACCATTTTTTATGATTCATAAACATCTGTAATATTAAAATGAAAAGTATACCGAATGCATAAACATAATTCTTATACAGCTACGCATATCGATACTTACGTTAGCCATGTTGAAATTCAACCTACCTCTCTTTTCTATGTTTAACAGACTCAAAAATATGTTGGATAATTTGGGATACTTTTTATCCAAGCATGCCATTCTTCTAAAACTGCTACGTCGACATCCCACAGTGTCGACAAGTCCATAACATCGACAAACCATATCGTCGACAAGAACTCCAATTAAATTCCGTACATACAAGAACATATAAACAAATTATCACAAAAATTCTATACGACACAAATTAAACACAACCCAGTCACAAGTACAATAACACTAATCAGAAAGCTCAACACTTCTTTCCGTATTAAACATTTGTTACCATATCAAACACATGTTCCTCCAACGACAACATGACGAATAGCATCTCACACTAACAACCATTTCTAATAACCCATCAATCAAATAAATAAATGTAAGAACATGGCATAACCGCATTGTGAATATCATTCATTATTACTCATATCAATGACTTATTATCCTTATTATAGATCATTGACTCATATATTATTAGTTAACTAGCGCAAACTCTTTATTCATATTAAATATTGTAAAAAATAAAGCAGCACTGTAAGTTAGTTTATAAGTAGGTACATTATTTAAAATAGGTTTTTTGGGCATCTTCGTACAAACTCACAACACGATCGTGCATCTTACATGCACACTTCATTACACGCACACGTTCATTTTTGTAACCGTTAAGCATTATTTTATATTGTTGATAAGGCCACACGGCTAGGAGCAAAAATTTTATATAAACAAACTTTAAACAATGTCAAGACCTTGAATGCTCAACGCCAGACGGCACAGCCCAGCGCAGATACGCAAACAAATCCGCAAATCGCTGGAGGATTGTGATTATGTTTGCGTATTGTGCGATCAACTGCCGCTTTGCCGTACAAAAAATTTTATGAATGGTGTAGCCAAAAAAAATCAAATCTATAATTGAAAAGGTAATGCTGGCATAATTTGAAACATTAAAAACGCTGAAAGCGTCGACTGTTTGGACTATGTATTCCATGTTGAGAACAGAGTTAAATGTAAAGAAAAATATTGACATTAAACAATATCATACCTTGATCATGCAATTAAAAAGATGGTCAGTAGATTATCACCCCAAAAAATCCAAGCTTTTAACAAAGTAAAATATTGACAATAGGTAAACCAATTTACAAAATCTCTACTTTGTCCAAAATCTCCTTCGTAACGTCGAACGTGACAGCTTTGAACGATATTCATGCATATATTGATCTTTGAAAATTTTGCAGAGTTTTTAGTAAATTTCACAATGACTATAGCTCTCAATTATATGAAATACCCAAAATGTACTGGTCCCGAACATTCTTTAAATTTTAGAAAAAAATCACACAAACCATGTAAGCTGTAGATGAGTGCAACATTTGGTTGCAAGTGCAATTTTTTAAAATTTAAAATTAGGTATCACCAAATATTATAATTACATTTGCCATTTTAAAATTATTTTAAATAATTAGTTGCAATATATTTATTAATTGTGAATAGACACAAAATTGACGTCACAGGCAAAAGAGATGCAGTGAATATCAGAAAGAGATAATACATTTGCAATCCAAATACTCTCGCACTCTTTATCCCGCATTTTTGACTACTATAATCAGCTCAACAGTATTAACCTTTAATCTATATTTGTTTGATTTTATAATTACTAATTGTTTATCTTTAATGCCTGAACAAATAAAAATAAAACCTAATATATTTTTAGCATTTTTATATTTATACAAAGAATGGTTTGTATACAACCCATATACCAATTTTTTGTTGTGTTCTGAAAGGTGTCTTTGGAAGTCGGTCAAGGATCGAATGTAAAAATGGCGATTTATATGAATTTGTATTTATAAAAATAGTACGTGGAAAGAATAATAATTATGATAAATAAAGAAATATATCATTAATAAATTTTATTTTTCAAATTAATAATAAATTCTATAAATAAGATAAATTAATTACATTCAAAGCGTGCAATATAAGTATTCTATTCATTAAAGTCTTCGATGACAGAAATATGAGGGCAAAAATATTGGTATCCAACAACAGTAATAATAATAGAAAATCAGAATAATTTATAAAAATAATCCGAATGGAATCAAATGAAAAGTGATGAAGTAATTGAATTAAGAGAATTTTTATGAATATATATATATATATATATATATATATATATATATATATATATATATATATATACAGGATGTTATATTTTAATAGACCCAGTAAATTTCTCGCTTATTTATCAACTTAGCAATTTCTTTCATATAACATGATTTATATAGCAACATGTAAGCTACTCGTAGTTGATGACGGATGTACATTCATGATATTATTTCCGGTTTATTAGTAATTAATATCAACTTTGAAATTTCAAATGTAACATACTATATTTTTTTACAAATTTGAAAAGTGCATCAAATTTGCTTTACAGTGAAATACTGTGTGTTCATGTTAATTTCAGTAATTCGTTTATATAATATGTCTCTGCTATTGCCAATTTCTTTACGATTGTAAATAATTCTACTTTCCGAATATCATTTTGTGTTTCTACTCGACGTATTTTCACCATACCATGCTACTTTTCTTTCTTATGAATTATTTAGGTATGAGCTTTGTTCATTTGATTCCCTTCGGATTATTTTTATGAAGAAAACTGATTTTCTTGTTGCTCCTATTGCCTATAGATCTTAGATTTATCTATATCTACAAAAGATGTTTTACAAAAATACAGAAAATATATTTTGTAAGGTTAGTGTTTTACATTTTAATATGTAAGCACTAATCACAGAAAAAATAGTATAGGGTCTGGACTCACCGAGCCACAGTGTGGAAGTTCATATACCAAGTACCATGTAATGATTGTTGGGATATACAACTACTAAGAGATTGCGTTGATCACGATATGACAAAGGTAGGTAATCGTATACTTTCAGTTGGTGTCCTTAAGCTTGCCATTGCTGTCACTTGTATTTCTTTCTTTTAATTTTTTTATTTTGTGTTTGCTGGTATTTTTTTGTTGTTCATTTATATAGAATCTAATTCTGGGAAGTCGTAAGTTGTAGTTTTAATATTAGTTTCTTTAAATTTTAGATACAAATTTGATTATAAAGGTCATAAGTTCTTTTAATAGTGTAGATTTTTCTTTATAGAAATTAATTCTTGTAGGGCCGGTTGAACAATCGCAATTTAAATGCAGATTAGATAATCGACGGTTTACTAACTTTAATCATAGACTTGTACATTCAAGGTTAAGCATGAGTTTTTGTAAACCCCAATTTACAAAATGTGTAATAGTAGCGCAAATTTATAAATATACACTACAAAAAAAGTTCAAATTAATACGAATTCTTTATTATAATTATTTGTAAATATGGAAAAATAATTTGGTTTATTTTAATAAATATTTCCATATCGAAGTAGATTACCTATGATCGTAGTAAGAGTAAGGTTTGCTACAATAATTGAATAATGTTTGGTCACCTGTCTTCTATTCAGAGATGAAATTTGGAAATATTTGGTCATCTAGGTCTTACGCCAAACTCCATCGACAGACAGTAGGCTAACAATTTCCTTTTTAAGTTAGTTCGTAAGCTTCTCATGGGACGGAGGACAGAGGATAGACTGGCTACCGACAGTAAGATCGCTGTCTCCACAATTTCGAAAGGGGCTACTCTTTTGTGTTTATTTATCTGTTCTCCACTCATGACAGTCACAATGTATCTAATGTGTATAAAAAACATTACAAATGTATGAGAACGTAACGAAAACATTGAATCTTAGAACAAGATGTTTACTTTTAGAATTAATTTATTCGAAACGTTGTTTACAAACAATATCTATTCAGTTAGTTCGTAACCTTCTCATGGGATGGAGGACAGAGGACAGACTGTTTACCGACAGTAAAAACGTTGTCTCCACAATTCCGGAAGGTACATTTTGTTGTGCCCTATATGAATATCACAATGAAATATCACAGCATAATATTTTGTTAAACTGTGTAAATAATTTTAATGTTAGAAATAGTGAATCTATAAAAATTTAAATAAATGTGATTCGTAAATAATTTTAGGCTTTCTTTGATTTTTTTAACGTCTTATGCTGTAACGAACGTTAATTTTATTATATTAAATTTATACATATAACTTGTCAAAAAAATCCAGTTTATAATTAAACTCAGTTTATCCGGTCCACACATGCGTCTAATTAACTACCAATTAAACTTAGTTTAAATGTTAAACCGTTGATCCAATACTTTTGCGCGTAACCATAGTTTTGCAGTAAACTTAAACAGCAATGATACAACCGGCTCTTAGTATAATATTAGTTACTTATAGTTTATTACCTTTTGTATTGTAAATATTACTTCCATTCTCATATATTTTTAATATTTTAAAAATATTTAATTATTATATTAGCAGCAAGCTGTACCTTTGTCGTAATTACAATTTTCGCTAAAATGAGCGCATACTCATTTTAAAATCCCAGTAGTTAGTAAAATTAATACTATTTAATAAACAACACTCGTCCGTCAAATAAGGATTTAATTTTGGTTTTTGACTGGTTATTTTGAGTTGGATTAATATTTATTGATTGGCACCAGAATTCCTGCATATCCTTTTACTAAGATAAGTTTTATCTTTGATTTTCAAAATAGTTTAATGTTTTTGTATTGTATATAGTATTTCATATCGTTAGTTGTTTATATTAGTTACGCTTAGATACGGTGAATTATGATTTGTTTTTAGGTGTGATTGACATTTGACAGGTGTGTGAATGTAATTTATTTTCCTTCTTTTATAGTTAAGGATAAGCCTGGTAAGCTACCTTAACTTCTTCTTCTTTTACCGAGAGAACCCTATTTCTTTTATCTTTTGTTCTAATGAGGAATAAATGGGTGAAATTTGATTAATGTAAGTTTGGTACGTGGAATGTTAGGGGTATAAATGGAAAAGAAAATGAATTGGTGAATATAATGCGTGTGTATAATGTAGATGTTTTGTGTGTGAACGAGACAAAGAAGAAAGGCTGTAATGAAGAAGAGGTAGATGGATTGTTTTGCCTGTGATCGGGTGTTGCAGAGAATGAACGGGCAAAACATGGTGTAGGAGTGCTTGTTAGTGAAAGAATGAACCGGTTTGTGAAGGATTATAGTTGTATTTCATCGCGAATTCTTTGGCTGAGACTTAAGGTAGGCTTTCATAGAATCTTCGTTGTGTCAGTTTATGGCCCAACTGAATCCGAAAGTGATATTGAAAAAGATCGATTTTGGAATTTGTTAGATAGTGTGATTGATTAGTGTGATCCAGGTGAAAAAGTTATCGTATGTGGTGATTTGAATGGTTGGGTGGGAGTAAAGAGAAGCATGTCTGGGAATGTATTAGGTAAATATGGTGATGTGAGAGAGAATGAAAACGGTAGGAAAATAGTGTCCTTCTGCTTAGAGCGTGATATTTTCGTTTCCAACTCTGTCTTTAAGCATAAATTAGCTCATTTGTATACATGGTAGAATAGGCGGAGTGTGATTGATTTTATTTTGTATGATGAACGACTAAGAAGTTTAGTTGTGGATACGCGTGTGAAGCGTGGGGCTGAATTGGGTACGAATGATCATTATTTGGTGGTGTCGCGTATACGTCTGGATAAATGTTGGCGAATGAGGGTAAAAGGCACCGAAAAAATGTTTCGTGTGAAATCTAGTGTACTACAGAATGAGGATATTAGAGATATGTTTGTTGAGAAAATAAATGAATCTTTGCCTGTATGTGTGCCTAATTTTGAATGCAGCATAAATGATGTTTGGATGAAATTTAAGGATACAGTTCTTAAATGTGCAAAAGAAGTTTGTGGTGAATCCAAAGTAGGCTCTTGTCCAAGGAATGCATGGTGGAATGATGAAGTGAAAGAAGCAATTGAGGAGAAAAAGAGAGCGTATTTGCGATTTCTACATGTAAAAGATGTGCCTGGGAGTTTACGTGATGAATGTTTGCTAGAATATAAAAGGTTAAATAAACATGTTAAGAGAGTAGTGAGAGAAAGTAAGGCGCGTTTTGATGATTTGATGAGTGAAAGAATGACGAATGATTTTAGTATGAATAAAAGAATGTTTTGGTTGAGTGTGAAGAGATTGAGAGGTGGTAATGTAAGGGCGGTGAAAGCGATTAAGAGTGCGAATGGTGAGTTATTGTAGCATGAAGTAGATGTTAGAAATAGATGGTGTGAGTATTTTAGAGGTTTATATGGTAGCGTAAATGGATCGAATTGTTGTAGTGAAAATGAAAGAGAAAATGTTAGAAGTGATGAATGGGATATAGATGAAAGTGATGTTAGTTTTGCATTGTTACGTTTGAAGAATGGTAATGCTCCTGGTTTGGATGGTATATCGAATGAGATGTTGAAGTATGGTGGTAAAAGATTATTTAATTGGTTAGTTTATTTATTTAGATTTTGTTTGAAACGGTGTGTGGCTCCTGATGATTGGAAACGTGCTATCATTTGTCCTTTATTTAAGGGCAAAGGTAGTTCGAGTGATTGTACTAATTTCCGTGCGATAAGTTTGCTGAGTGTGGTAGGGAAGTTGTACGGGAAGATTCTTATTCACAAGGTACGAACCTTAACAATCTCTAAGTTGAGAAATATGCTAGGTGGATTTTTGCCTGAGAGAGGGTGTGTAGATCAATTGTTTTCTCTTCGTATGATTGTTGAGAAATCACTTGCTAAGAACAAGAAGGTGTTCTGTGGCTTTCTCGATCTTAAAAAACCATATGATAGTGTTCATCGAGATATTCTGTGGGATGTACTTCTAGAGTACGGTATAAATGGTAATCTGATAGGAGCAATTCGTGCATTATACGAAGATAGCGAGGCTGCGGTGAGAGTTGATGGTAGATTGAGTGATTGGTTTTCTATAGATGTTGGCGTGAAACAAGGTTGTGGGATGTCACCGTGGTTGTTTAATTTGTATATGGATGTGTTGTTACGAAAATCGCTGAATGGGGTGGAAGTATAAATGAAGTAGGAAAAGATTTAAATCTATTACTGAATGTTGATAAATGTAAAGTGTTAGTGTTTGAGAAGAGTGATTTGGTGACTGATTGCAATGTTTCGGTGAATGGTGTGAGATTGGGTCAAGTAAATGAGTTTGTATACTTGGGGAGTGTGTTTTCGAGGGATGGACGTATTGATCGAGAGATTGAAAGAAGAGTATCTGCTGGATGTAAGATATTGGGTGCTCTAGGAACCTTTATTGGGAACGTGACTGTATCCAGAGATGCTCGATTGAGTGTTTATAATGGTGTGTTAGTGCCTACGTTGATGTATGGTAGTGAATGTTGGGTATGGATGAAGAAACATGAACGGCGTATAACTGCTGTGGAATTTGCGGGGTGTGTGTGGATATACTAGAAGAGATCGTGTCCGGAATACATTGGTGTATGATGAATGTGAGATTGGGAAGAATGTTGTAAGAAGAGTGGGAATAAGTCAGTTGAGATGGTTTGGTCATGTAGAACGTATGTTGAATGACAGATTGGTGAAACAGGTGTATGCTGATGAAATTGAGGGTGAAAGTTTGCGTGGACGACCTAGGAACACATGGATAAATATGATTGAAGGAGTGTTGCGTGAGCGAAAGATTCTGAGCGTGAAGAATAAACGAGCTTTATGAAAAGAATTATGAATGTGGTTGAAGCAAAAGTGGTGTGTCAGGATAGGAATGTTTGGAGAAAATTTATTGCGGGATAAATATGATGAATGAAGACAAGCGTATGATTCTTGATTTTAGATTCATTGGTTAGATTTTTCGAGTGTGTACAGGAGCGAATGGATGAATGTTAGTTGCGTGATGATGGATTTTGGTTGTGAAAAAAGGAAGAGTTCGTATGGAGGAAGTGTGGTTGAAACGAGTATCGTGTGTCAGGATGAGAATGTTGACGGGTTCGTACTACCCCATTTAATGGGATATAGCGTGATGTCATGTATGTATTTTTAGAGATTGCTCAAGATATTGAAGATACAAGTATAGAGAGAAAAAATTCTAGCATTAAGGTGGCGTTTCGATAGTCTACGAAAGAGCTTTTGAAGAACTTCACAGTTTAAAAAGAAACTATATACTTCATATTATTAAGTAATATACCAAAAGATAGCTAAAAATTTGCTGATTGTTTTCATGTAATTGAATTCACTCTAACTTTGTTGGGAAAAAAATATGTGAGCCAAAACATAAAATGATGCAAAAATTTGTTATTTAAAATGCTAATATTTTAAATTTGAAGCCCTTATTTACTCCAAACTTTTCATGAAAACCTAGCGAATTGCTTATAGTTTGATTATTTTCAAGTGTGAACTAAATCCTTTGTTTATATTTTCTTAAAACTGTGAAGTTTTGAAGAATTCAGACGATTTGCTTTGATTTTTCACACGAAATAGTTCAACGTTTTTGTAACAGATGGCGCTGATGGTAATCTAAAATAAACAAAGAAGGCTTTATACGTCGTTACATTAGTTAGAACGATATAGTGTGAATCTTATTCCATCTCATTTGTACTAAGCATCAGTGTTGCCAGAACTAGGGAAAATGGTCTAGATCTAGGAATATTAAGGTTCATCTAGGGAGAAAGGGAATTTAATAAAAAATTATATAAATCTTGGGCGTTTTCAAAAATTATTTATAATAAATATAAAAGTAAAAAATACATTTCAAAAATTGTTTACAATAAAGATAAAAGTTTGTAAGTTTGTATTGTTACTACAATAATGCTCCCTAATTTAACCGAATTTAATAATTTAGATGTTCAGGAATTTTGGACAAAAATTTTATAATTAAAATTGGGGGACAATTATTTTACATGTCCTCTTTTGTCTGTTAAATTTATGTACTTGTACTCTTGTGCAACTGTTGAACGTATATTCACAAATTAATTTAAATATAACAAAAATTATTGTTGTTTCGTATGTTTTGTTATGGTATTAGTCCATAGAAGAGAGTGTAGTTTTGCTTTAGCTATTCGTCCTTTATTTATTTTATTTCTGATGTCTGTGTCGTCTCTTCCATCCGAAGTAAGTTTTACTCCTAGGTAACTATAGCTATCTGTTTCTTTTATCCATCCATTTTCTATGGGTAAATCGCGTATTTCGAAAAAGGTGTATTTTAATATTTTACAGTGAATTATATAATACAAGAAAATTGCTTATCTTGTGAAAATAATCTCTCTAAAATTTTAAACATTATAATTTCAACAACCTCAAATATATTGCTTAATAATTATACTACAGCTAGAGATTATAAAATGTCAAATTCTAAATATATTAAAAAACGGAAATTAAAAATATTATTGTAAAAAGTTTAAATGATTATAAACACGGCTAACAAAATGTTATTATTCGTGGGAAAACCCATTACGTTTCGTATTAATACATTACGATACGAATACATACATTTATTAAAGAAGCAAATAATGATCAATTTATAATGATGAAGGTAAGCACAGCACTAAATTCATAAAATTCATTTAAAAATAATTATTCATTCTGTAGCTATCTCTAATTATTGGTGTTTTCGGTGCATGTCGCAGAGAAGAATTAATGAAATTAAGATTGTGTGACATTTAAGATAAACAATTGATATTTCAACGATATTTAAGTAAATTTTGTGATTTTATACCTACTTATGTTTATAATAATGTGTTTGTAACAGTTGTGTAACAATAAATATAATATAAACTGTACTACAAATAAATAAATAAAATAAATTTATTCGAAAACTAGGCATTATTATAAATGATACCTAACATACATATATCGCTTCATAACTGCACGCAACTTGATAGTTGATAGTTTACGTAGACCGTGTGACGTCATTACAAGCGTTAATGTCAAATATTGGTAAGGAGGCTATGGCTCTATTTATTTGACTCACAGTACACATGTACGCGATGCCGCGCTTTGCAAAGTAAGGGTGGCGCCGACAGAGAGCATACAGCGGATGTAATCATAAGCTTCGTTTCGAAACCCCACCTTAATTATTATCGACGAATCTGTGAGTGATATTTAGTCAATATTTGGTATACCTAGACATCGTATAGTTTCAATTATTACACATTATAATTTATTTTAAAGAAAAATGCTTCAAATAAAAATGGTAGATAATTTAGTTCTCCTTAATTTTATTTGTACCAATTTTCAGCCTATATAGTAAATTTATGATATGAAAATATTTAATATCTTATTAATTTTTTTTAGGTGATGTAATTTTTCAGTATTTTTTGGGGCCCAACGCTCAAGGATATATGAACGAATTACACTTCGCTATGCCTTATTTGCATACAAATAATACGAATTATTTTGCAAAACTAAGTATTGAAAGTCGCTCGGATATCATTTCTGATATCTATTATTCTAATTACCTTTTCTTACACTGTAAATAATTATAAGTAATTAAATTATAAAAACATGAGGAAATATAAATAATTTTTTTTTGCATGTGGAAATTCCATTAAAATAAATCTTGTTAATTTTCCTTATTGTATTAAGAATAAGTATTTGAAAGGAAAATATTTTAATTATGACAGGAAAGCAAATTTCAAACTTTTTTTACTTATAATCGATATTTAAAGCAAACATTAATTTTACTCAATTTTGTGCGAATTACATAAGAAAAAGTTATTTGCTACGTATAATATGCTTTTCTATGATTTTTATGCTTTTTTATTTTATACTTATTTTAAGCTTATTTTCTAGAGCTTTTTAAAAATTCATATTTAGACTTTTATTTATTATTTATGATATGCAGAAAATGTCAGTTATGTAAATAAATTTTCTTATGAATCACTATACCGGGCATCTATTTTTATTTTTTGGTATATAAAAAACACAATGGAAAAATTTCATTTGATGATAAGTTCGTCCCTATTTATTTTAGATCAATACTGTAAATACAAAAGATTTATTGAAATATTTCGAATATGTACGTTGAGATAGACATCAAATAAAAGTTACAATTAATTGATGTTGCCCTATGAAATAAAACAAATACCTTTAACGTTGAATTCAATAACAAATTTGTCACTGAATAATGTGAACCAAATGTTATTAAAAATTTCGTTAATATCAGATAATGTAGACCAACTTGACCTCTTCTCAGTTTTAACATGCTAACAATATAATTAACATCGCTTTATGCACACTGTTATAGTAACCAGTTGAAATATTTAATTAGTGTTTTTTAACGTTAAATATTTACGACTCTTGTGTCGAGTCATTTTTAGTTTATGAAAGAGTCATAGGATCGGTGCTGTCTATGACACATAACAAAAATTGAGGGAAGAATTGGAATAAAATCAGATTTGAATCACAGCATATAAAGCATATGATCGGAATTCAAAGGTCTCAAATCCTGGCGGTATCCCAATTTTTTCTCTTTATAATTTAAATTTATTTTCATTAATTAGGTATTTACGTTAATTTAATAGTAATTAAGTTTAATTTTATTATATTTTGGAAACATTTTGAGGTTTTTCTTTCCGTGAAACAAATTTTTGCTTACTGTTTCTGACTTCATTATATTTAAAAACATTTTTAATAATAAATATACCTATTTGATGTTAGCTTTTTTCGTTTTTTCTGACTTTATTTGGTAATGCTCTTTTTGCTAAAATCATGGACTGTTCTTTAGAAAAACTGTGATATTTCTTTGTTCTCTACTCACGACAGTCACAATATATCTAATGCGTATAAAAAACATTACATTTGTAATGTATGTAAGAACGTAACGGAAACCTTGAATCTTAGAACAAGATGTTTATTTTTAATTAATTTATTCGAAACGTTGTTTACAAACAATATCTATTTAAAGGAAAAAGTTCAAGTCACGACGGGATTTGATTCATAGTATTTAACTATGCGTGTTATGAACTAGAATATACAATAAAAAAATATATGTATCTTAATTTTGAAGCAGAGTGAAAACAGAGAAATAATAATATTGAAAATTATTTGCATAAATATTGTTTAACATTTACTGGGAGAACTGGTTTTCCCGATTCAATATAAATTGAATATAAAACCTCGAAGTAGTTAGTGATCAACAGCTTGGCAAAACAGATACAATTACGAAATGATTTTTAAACATATATTTGGAATACTATTATTTATTTCATGTAAGTATTAACTTTCGGATTTTTAAAACAACTTAATACATTTGATATTATAATTTCTACCTATTTATATCTGCAATTTGCTGTAAAATAACTTAGAAATGTTTAACTTCAGATATTATAATACCAATATATAGAAAAGTTTTGAAATATATAAAATTTCTTTAAAACTCAATGGATAAAAACTATATACCACACCGCAAACTACATTTTCATAATGTAATCGTTCAATAACAAACTAGAGTTGGGAATACAGAAGTATAATTCTCAAGGCTCAATATAAAAGCGCCGTTAAAAATGTTGTTGTAACTGATAATTGTTTGGTTTTAGCGCGTAGTTTTAATGAATTTCAGAGTGATTATTTTAAACTTATAGTTTTGTTGTAATTACTTAGTGTAACTATTCAATTATAGTAATACTTATATTTTAATAAATAAATTGATTTTAAGATTTATTTAGTTAATAAAAAGATAAATATATCCGTGTGAAGGAAAATTATTTTTTAAATAATAAACAAATTATTAAGCATAAAAGCTATATTATAACTAAACTAATTATTAACTAAAAACTACATAAAGCAGAGACAAAGAATCTACAAGCAATAAAAAAAAATAGGTTCAGTAGAAATATTAGCAATTAGCTTTTTAATTCTATGTTTAGTGGATCTGTTATTATTATTAAATAAGCACAAAAGTTCACTAACTCAATATGTTAAAAATTCTTCAGTATCCAGCTACTGGTTTGTCACTTGGGTACGGACTTCAACAACTTATATTTCAACTAATTTTAGTTATTTATACATATTGTAAATTGTAATTGAGACAAATATTAATTTTGTGCCAAATTTTTACGTTTCATGACAAAAAAGGGGCTAATTCAAATCCGTCTACATGTGCTCCGAGAATCTCAAGTTCAGTGGACGTGACATGTACAGTGGACGGTAAGTCTGTGAATTGCAGTACACCTCTAGTGCAGGGAACAGTGGTCAAAAGTAAGTGTAAGCAATTCTACACACAATCACGCAATGAGATTCCGATTGCTACGTGTTCTGGGGGATCCTGGGACAATCCGCTCATTAAATGTGTACCAGGTTAAAATTATAGTTTACTTCAATAAATATTAAAATACAGTATTTTAGAGAAACATATTTAAATATTTTAGATTGTGGAGTCGTATACCCTAATGACAGTGGCCAAAATCAGAAAAATAATGAATTTCCATGGCACGTGGGGCTCTACAAATTAGAAGAAGAGAAATACAAATATCTATGTGGAGGTTCTATTATCTCTCCACTTATTATTATCACAGGTACGACTAATTTGAAGAAAATCCAATTAAGAATATTTCCAATACTACTGCAATCATGATTTTTTTAATTTCATTAATTTCATAAATATTATTTGGAAAGTTTATATTTTCTTTACCATTGCTTCTCTGATTACCCATTTTATACTAAAAAGATGTATATAATTATTTTTTATTTATGTCACCGACAAAGTAAGAAATTAAGGCTTCCGTGTGTGGAACATGCATTCTGGAAGTATTTACTAAAAGTGCGACTAAAGTCAAGCAAACCTCGTCAAGAATGCGTTTAATATAAAAAATAACTAAAAATTAAAAATAAACAATTTCTGTATTAGGAATTTTGTGCATAACCTACATTTTTTATAAATTTCTGTTCGAAAAATAGGGGACAATATAAGTAAAAATCCTAATATACTTATGTTCGAAAACGAACCGTTTTGGATTTAAACACTGTTTTGTAAATTATTACAGACTCTTGTCTAGTATTCTGATACATTTTATTGTTTGTTTAATCATGTTTCCTTAGAAACTGTCATATTTTATTGTGCAGTAATAAATTAGGGTTTATTTTGACTATGTGCAGTAGTTTTTGTTCTAATATGAACGGTTATACAAACTCAGAATTAGCAGATATGCATTTAATGTACGAACGTGCATATGGTAATTCGCAGGCAGTTAAATGTCTCTATGTACAATTATTTCTCAACCGAATGTTGCATACTAGTTCAATGAGAAAACTTCGAACAATTAATGTAACTGTAAGGCTAATATTATAAACAGATATTACTAAAAAATAAAATAAATGAAAGAGTGTTTAAATCCGAAACGGTTTGTTTCTGAACATGAATATATTAGGATTTGTTCTTGTCTTGGTATAACTGATACATTCCCCTAATGTTGTTCGTTATTTTTAGAACAACATTTTTTATCCATTTAAAAAAATATATGAAGCGGACTCAACTTCTAAGATCATCATTCATATTTGTTTTACCCGCCGCGCTTTTGATTAACTTGCGTTACCGGATCAATCGAAACTAGAGTACCAGAATGAACTAAGACATGGCATTGGTTAATTTCTATTTTTGGTCCTAAGTGTGTTGGAATTTGTTTTCAAATGTTACTATCTTTAGAGTTATTAAATTTGTTTGACAATGATTGACACTGACAGTAATTTGTCACTTCAGTATGACACTATTATTTCAACTTTTTTAATAGTAATAAACACTATATCAGGAATGATTTTGATGAGAAAAACGATGATGTATCCATGGTAATGTAAAATAATTTTGTCAATTTGTTTCACTTTAATTTGAATAAATCTGAGGCATTTTCTAAATAAGTAGATGAAAAATAATATGTTTCATTCAGACAATACAAGTTTTCGGATCGAGTAATAAAGGTTTAAAGATTCGAAATGGTATTCTAATAACTATTTCTCAACATTAGTAGAGTAAGTACATTTTTATATCCTTGATAACAGTGATATAATGAATTATTTAACACCCAGGAACAGTAAAGACAAATTTTAAATTATTGTTATAGTAATAATATATTAATCATTGCAAGTAATAAAGATTTTAAATTATTTGCATGGTAACAAAGTATTAATTATCGCATTTGACATATATTTTTTATTTAAGATATTTTGCCTTAGATTTTTTAAGGACCCTAGGCTATGTCTCATGTCCCAAATAAAATCGCCGACCTTAAAACATCACTTCCCATTCTTAGTACATAAATAACTATTAAGCCCAGTGTTTCCAGATGAATTTTTAGAAAACGTAGAGAAGTATTATCGCCAAAATTGCTGGAATAAGAAAATGTATTATTGCAAATTTATGTATTTTTAATATTCTAGAAAGGTAGTTTGAAACATTGAAGTTAATTTTAACGTACTTGTACAATGTGTACATATTTTATCACATGGAGCTGATTTAAATATATTCTAGCTTGCTGCAGAAAATTTTAAAATACTGGAAAACTTTATCTATTTCCAAAAACTGGAGAAATTCAGCAAAAGCTCAGTTTCTTGCAACATTGATGAAACCTGACTTTAATAGTAACTTAACAAGTTGAAATCTACAACTTTGATTTGAATCTTTTCTTTGTAAATTAATTAGAGATGCGACAGTAATGGAGAAACTTTTGCTTTATGTTTATCGCACAGTTTTTGTGAGATATCTGTATACGATTTAATTTCTTCGTAAATGCAATTCAACTGATTGTAATTACTGGCGACTTTATATATTAATTAAATCATAATTTATTTCAGCTGCCCATTGTCTCAAAAGTGATTTAAGGACAGAAAGTGTTCCAGCCCAAGAGTTTTACGTTGCGGCTGGAAAATATTACAGCGACTATAATGCAGCAGAAGATAAACTCGTTCAAAAAACACAAGTAAGAATCTATAATATTATAAATATATACGAGAAACAATAGGCTGGCGGACACAACTTTCGTCTAATAAGCAAATTTGCGACTTCAAAACTAGTCGTGTTGTACTTTTGCAGGTAAAAGAATATCACATTCCTCCACAATACAAAGGATATGAAACGAACTTTGTAGGAGATTTGGCTGTAGTAGTTCTCATGAAAGCATTAGAAATGAATAATATAGTTCGACCAGTTTGCGTTGACTGGGATAATAGGATTGAACCAAATCAACTTAAACACAATAAAATAGGACGTGTATGCAATATTTATACGTATATGCTTTAATTTTGTTTTAATAATATTTTTTTTTAATTTCACAGGTAGCTGGATGGGGTTTCGTAGATCCGAATAAACCAGAGATTAGTGTTGAATTAAAACAATTAAACGTTCCTTATATTGATTTACTACAGTGTTTAGAGGTCGTCCCAAACTCCTTTAGACGTTTTGTTACTGCAGACAAATTTTGCGCCGGTTTTACAAACGGTACAAATTTGGCAATAAATGTCAATAGTTTATCAATGACATCAATGACATACATTGATGATTTTGTTTCCACAACTTACATTATTAATATTTATCAAGAAACAAGATTGTATTTTGTTTGTTGTTGTGTTGTCAAGGTTTCAAAAATAAGTTTAAAAATTATTTCTTAATTGAATTGTCGGTATAAATCCAACCTAAAATAAATTAATCTGTATTAAATAAGAGTGGAAGTATAGATAACTCATTATTCGTTTTTCATACAAAATTTGGTTCCATAAGTTTTTACCGAGCACTTTTGATAAACGTTGTAATGTAAAATTTATCTTTTCAGGTTCTAGTGTCTGCAAAGGTGATGCCGGAGGAGGATTAGTTTTCGAATGGAACGAAAATAATGAACAGAAATTCTACCTTCATGGATTGGTTAGCGCCGGCCCCGCTAAAAATGGCGTTTGCGATAAATTTCAATATGCAGTGTATACGAAAATTTCCGCTTACTATGAATTTATTCGTAACATCTTATTCTTGAATCCTGTAAAGTAATGATTAAGAAGAACCATTTTAACTATTTTGTATTATCGTCCAGAAAATTAAAGTACTAAATAAAGAAAATCAAATATAGTATGATGATAATATTTGTATTGTGTAACTTAGTATAGAAAATGTGTACAGTGTATGCAACGAAACGCTGAATACAGGAGTTTATCATGGGATTTTAAATATTTACTGACTCACCTGCACACATTAGAGCAAAAGTACACAAATAAAAACTTTTTCATGTTAAATTTTATTTCTAAAATGTTTTAATTTAACATTATCACATGTCTGTAGCATTAGATATTTGGAAAATAAAATATGGCACTTTCAAACATGACAAACAAAACAATATTTCAATGTGACGGCGTTATTAAACTAAAGTTTTGTAGCCATTACTTCTACTCTACATTGTTAATATGATTGATTATAATTGATATTGCAATTTTGTTTTATTTATGTTCCCAAGTGCAACAAAATCATAAAAGTTGACAATGTTAATCTTTTTCAGAAAATTATATTTTCTTATAAGACACGTATAAAGTCAATTTTGTGACACTGTTTTTGTCAAAAACGATGGCACAAAATTCGATTTTGTACAACTATTAGGAACTTTTTTATTTGTAAACAAACACATTGTTTTAGCAGTCATTGTTCATATAAGTGTCATTAGAAAAATAGTATGAAAAACACGTATTACAATGCTCAGTTGTAATACTAGTTTTTCAATATACTATTTCATTTTCTTATTTTTGAGCTTTATTACATCACAGCAGTAGAAAAAAAAATAGTGTGCATAATACATGTCGAATATCCTCATACGTTCAGCACTTCTATTTTGTACAATAATAAAATAATGTTCATTTATTATTGTAGGTAATATTATTATAATATATAGTACAAAGGACGATTATTATTTTCTATCATTAGGATTATTAGGATTATAAAGAGTAATCATTAGAGTCGGGATTCTAGGCATATGCCTGTTTTTTTATCAACATAAGCATTTTATAGACAGTCACCGCAAAATTTAAATTGGAAGATTTAGTTTCATATAAACTAAATATTATTTATTTTAAATTTTTAAATTTTTAAATTTTTAATGTACAAAAAGGACAATATTGTTTAATAGAAGAATTTCGACACTGTAAGTTGAATTTCATCCTTGTTTAATACATTTGGCTATAGATATACACAACAAACAATGTCGTGTTGGTCTCGATACTTGTCACTCGGTTTTGTGCGTAGTAGTGTTTTGTTGTTATTTTCTAAAGATTGAAGTTGTGCAAAAATTGAGAAATATTTATATTACGATGCCGAAAATAGGTGAGGAATTATTTCAGAAATGGATACAATGAAAATCACGATCTACAATCAAATAAGTGTTAGTACAAATTAGTCACATGAAAAACTTATTGAGCGTGCTGTTGAACTGTAAATTCTAATTTTATTAAACGCAGTAAAGTACGAGTACGAGTTATATTTAGAATTTCAAAGATATCAATAATTACATTTACGTTAATTTTGTGTTTTTGATCTATGCTAAACGATAGTTTATAGTTTTTTTTAAATTGGTTAATAAAAAACGTATTGAAAGAAATTTTCATAACTTATTTTTAATTACAAAAAAAGTTGTTAGCTATTTATTTTGTAAAAGATTTCAAACATTAGACGCGGACACATTAGAGTAAACGAATCATGATGAACGTACATAAAAGAAACAAAAAATGAAAAACGAAAATTATTACCACGCGACACCCGTGTATAAAAAAATAATAATTTTTTCAATATACTTGGCATACTTTTGCAAAAAAATTCCTATTTCTAATTAAATAGTAAATTAAAAAAGTGAAATTTTAATTATGAACTGAATTGAATGATATTCGTTTAAAGATAATTTAATATGAAATTATTATAATTATTTTAAAACAAGCATATCTTCTACAATTGAATGAATTGATGTTAGTTTTTGTTTTTTTATTATGATTTTGGTAGGTACCTATTCTATAATGCAAAAATAACTGCAGTATTTAAATAATAGTTATTTACGTATCAAGTGCAGAAAGATGAGTTTTTTTGTATGAGTGGTCTGTTGCTGCATGAGCGAAGCGAATGCTGCAAGACCGTGAGTTAAAAAAAACCCTTTCTGCACGAGTTGCGTACATTATTTTTTGTACAACCATAAACCAAATTTTGATAAACAAATAAAACAAATTTCAGTAATTGTAACATCTCTGAAATTTTTTATTAATTTAGAAACTTTAGAAAGATACCTGGTTTAATGTATCCATGACAACTGACAATGACAAACAAACTCAATTATTTTGTTGATAATGAGGAAAAATTTCTCCGTGCTTTCAATTTAAAAAATGTTTGAATCGAGTGGCGAACACGTATTAGATTCTATAGACATTATAGAAGAAGCAAAAATTGCAAAAAAGATTCTTGACAATGATGAAGATACAAGAGCTGCAACTAAAGAAATAGCAGTTGAGTCTAGTGAAGATATTCACAAAAAAACAATTGATTTACTGTCGGAATCTGGAATTAACATTAGCAGTATCACTTGGCTGTACCATTAATTTTAATGTAGTAAATAATTGTAAATAATTAGTTTATTTATATTAAATTACTTTTCTGCACTAGTGCAGAAATAATTCACATTTTTTGCACTAGTGCAAAAATCTGCTACTTTCATAATAAAAATAAGTTCATAAACGCCTATTTTTTGAATGGTTGTAGAAAAATGAATTTATTTAAGCATTTCAACAAAAGAATAACAGTAATAGAAAGAATTATAGTGATCACAAGTAATGTAGATGGATGGAAGAGTGACAGCTCTGTGATCACCAATTGTTGGTAAAACTACCAATGTTCCATTCAGTGCCACCTGCTGCTGTGTCCACCGAATCCACCATCGTGTCCGCCGAATCCAGAATCGTGTCCGCTGAATACAGAGTCCTGACCGCCGAAACCAGAGTCGTGTCCAGAGAAACCTCCGTTGAATCCACCGTGTCCAGCGAGAGACAAGAAGTCCTCGGAGTGGTCGTGACCCTTGATGTACACAGGCACGGGCTTCTTGACGAAGACGGGCTCTGGGATGTGCACGGGCACCTTCTTGATGACGGGCACGGGGTAGGGCTTGGGGACGTGCACGGGCACTTTCACGGTGTAGGGAACCTTCACAGGATACTTCACCGGGTAGGGCACATGCTTCTCAACGGTGTACGGCACATGCTTCTCCACGGGGACAGCGTAGGGCTTGGGCACAGGCACGGGGTACGGCTTGTCGACAGGGACTTTCACTTCCACGGGATACGGCACTGGGACCTTCTTCTCCACATGCACCGGGTAGGGTTTCGGCACTGGCACGCCAACCTTCTTGGTGATGGTGATGTGTTTGTGGTACGAGGAGCCCAAGTCGATGGGACCGTGACGAGATGAGAAGTCAGCACCAGAAGAACCGAAGTCAGAGTGTCCTCCTAGGCTTAAGCCGGAGTCATGGCCGCCCAGGCTCAGACCAGAATCGTGACCGAAGCCTTCATCGAAGATTCCGCGCTTTTGCCCTTTCTTGGCCTCCTCAGCCGCCAGAGAAGCGGACAGAGCTAGCAGAACGACAAAGAGCTGAAACAATAAAATTATATTCTAGACATACATTTTTTTAAATGACCTTTCGTTCTTACCGTGGTGTTCTTCATGATGAGAATGGAGCTGGTGATCACTGGAGACTGATAGTTGTAGCTTGCGTTGGCTGCTATTTATACTAGCCATATGTGAGTAACCGAAATTCAACTTCACGCTTCGGCTGTAACTGCTCGTTTATGGAATACAATTCCCCGTTTTATGCATAATAGTGTACTTTATATTCTTACACATAAATATATATTTACAGTATTTATTTTATTTGTTGCATTAAGAACTAATTTAATTTTGTCTAACATCTTAAATTTTTTATTTATGAGAACATTTATAAAATATAAATATCTAAAATTAATTAATGTTGCTAAAACCTCACTTCTACAGAATGTTTTAGTGCTTAATGCATTATGTTTCGTGCATGAAACGTAATCCATAACGACAATTAGTTAGTTTATTATTTCCAGCTTCGGTGTTTTGTGACTAATACATTATTTCATATTTGTCAAAATTTTACACTATTATTCAAGTTGTTGGACGAATTATTAATTGCTTTGGTTTTTAATTAAATTTTCCACTTGGAAGAACATTCGTAAAAAGCATTGTTTCATTGACAGCAAAAATATAAACTGAATTTTGGGCTTTGCTAAAATTCTAAATCTTCTGCCATTCGTTTATTGTTATTTGTTTCATAAATACTATTAATTTAACATCACATGAAATTGTATCAATTGTGCTGTTATAAAATACATACATTCTTAAAATTTGTGTAAATGGTTGAGCGCACAGGAGTTTTGTAAGTAAAAGTACTATAGTGGCTTGTATAAATAGCATGTATTCCATACAGAAATCATCATTCGATCATCACCGCTTCACTCTGCACAACATGAGGACTTTTGTGGTAATTTGAATGGTTTAATTATTAATAATTACAAATGTTAATTGAAACTATTAATTTCCAGATTGCTGCTTTGGTATTCGCTGTAGCGACTCTAGGTCGTTGTGGAGTTATCAGCTCCGGTTCATACGGTGATGATGCCAACCATGGATTAGGCGGTGGATACGGTGGTGGTTACGGAGGCGCCTTCGGAGGTGGTCTGGAAGGCGGCTTCGGCGGTGGTGGATTCGGAGGAGGATTCGGCGGTGGTGCAGGAGGTGCCGATGGTGGCAGCACATCTGTGAACACCATCACGCAGACCGTTGCCGTGCCAGTGCCGCAGCCGTACACTGTGACCGTGACTCGCCCAGTGCCTGTCCCCGTGCCGCAGACTGTTCAGGTGCCCGTCCCTCGCGCTGTGCCCGTGCCGGTACCGCAGCCCGTGCCCGTTACCGTCACCCGCCCGTACCCAGTGTACGTGAACCGTCCAGTGGCCGTACCCGTGCCACAGGCCGTGCCCTACCCAGTGCAGCAGGCCGTCCCTGTGTCCGTGCCCCAGCCCTACCCTGTCACCATCACTCAAGCCGTCCCTGTTAGAGTGCCACAGACCGTCGTCGTGCCCGTGGCTCAGCCTGTCTTTATCGGAGGCGGTGGTGCCAATGCTGGAGCTGGTGCTGGTCTTGGCGGTGGACTTGGAGGTGGATTCGGTGGTGGCTATGGAAGTGGATACGGCGGTGGACACGGATATGGAGATGGTGGATTCAGTGGACATGGAATCTCCTTTGGATCTTATGGTGGCAGCATCAGCAGCTACAAGCATTAAGTTCTCATTTCCTTAATTGCACCAAATTTTGATCGAATGATGTGACTTCTAAATCTATTTCTTTTTGTTTCCTAATAAATCTTTACAATTTTAATAAACAAATGTGTTATTTCCAAACTTATACCTACAAAATAAAACATACGTCTGAGCTCCATTTTTTTTTACTGCGTGTCCATATTTATATCGGCGGAATGTTACCAGGTGGCAGCGTTTTTATATGAAAGCTATATAATTTAACAATGTTATCTTACTTATACTTAAAACGTCAAATGAAAATAAAACAAGTGTGATACAATTCATAGCTCAAACGTAAGACACATGAGTTTAAAGATACAGGCAATGTATGATAATATGCTCATGGAAATTTTGAAAACTATTAATGATAGGCAGGGCCGCAACTACACATTTTTCCAAAAGGGGCAAGACCTAATTTTGCCGCTCCCCATGCCCCACACTACTCCAGTAATTTGCAAATAACTTTTAGTCCTATTTAAAAATATTTGGGATGTTATATACCATTATGATGGAATTGAAGTTAATAAGTACGGTTTATTTGTAAATGAGAACGAAACAATTCATGTAAAAAAAATTATTATACCACAGGAAAATATTATACATAACACTATTATATACATTTGACTTTTCTTGATTTTTTTGCTGCAAAAGTTTTGATTATTTCGTCAAATGAGATTGATGACGCTCTTTGATGTTCAATTGATATGGGACTTAAATTGGTGAATCTCTGTTGATTCATTGTGCTTCTTAAATAATTTTCTCTACGAGTACTATGAAAAGTTGACAATTACGCTCTCATTTATCATCGTAAAGTTGACGTTTTCTGTGGAACAATCGCAAAATATCTTTTTTGCGCGTCTCCAATGGCAACGCGCGAAAAAAAAAGTTAAATGCGCGCGTTTCCAATGGCAACGCGCGAAAAAGATATTTAATGCGCGCTTATTTCAATAGATACCAGAGATACAAATAAAACGGAAACTTGTCATATTGACAGTTGACAGAACGAATTTATTTTCAGTACGTATACGTTTTTAAATAATTTTAAGATGCAATCGTAGAAAAAATTATGTGTGTATCACGAGCGTAAAGTGTCTTTGTTCCTCTTACACTATTGCAGCTCTCGCCTTCGGCTCGCGCTGCAATTACCGTGTTCGAGTAATAAAGAATCAATTTACGCTCTTAATACACAAATAACTATTTATTAATTTTAGTTTGCTGAAGCTCATTTCACCTGAAGCAACAGAAACTGGAAGAGTAAGGAATAATTGCAGAGCTGTTGTTATATTTGGGTAGCCCTCTTGGAGGTGTTGCTCATTAATAATTTTTAAAGTAGATTTAAATTTCAATTGCATTTTTCTCGATTTTTAAAAATATATAAGTATAATTTGTTTTCATGGTTAAATTCAGAAAAAAATATGCTATCGAATAGTCCTATAATATGTATGTATCATGCTATTTCAGAAAATAGAATTTTGTGCCATAACTTGAAAACCATTGGTTTAAAAAAATATTTTACTACAAAGTCTAGTGTACCTCTCAGATATGAACATACTTCCCAAACAACATGTTTTAATATGACTAATAATAAATAAAATAATCGCGATGTCCCATAAAATACAACCTGTATATTAATTGTTAAACGTTTAATGTTTAATGATAAATGATATTCTAAATTCTTAACCCTGTAGGTTATAAAATTGCCGAGCGCAGTGTCTACTGCATGGTGCATACTAGACTATCTATCGTCTAGGGATGTGGAGAGACGAAGGCGGCCATAGGGAAAGAAGACGGACTACGTGTATACAGTAAACTGTACTGCCCACAGATAGTCTAGTATACTGACTGACACACACGCGATTTTGAAACACAGGCCATGTACTGTGCCATGTAGTTACTTAAGAACTTTTTGTTACATATTACAGATTACAGGTTTGAAATTAGTTTAAAATATTTGAACTGTGTTCATAATTTCTCCGCCTCCAAAATTTTGCCGCCAGGGGCAGATGACCCTCCCTGCCCCTCCCTAGCTGCGGCCCTGATGATAGGACTTATACTAAATTTTAAAAAAAACATACTTTTGATCTTTAAATATATATTGCAAAAATTTAAATTATTTCTCAGCGATAAGTGAATTTGTTTGCAATTCTTCATGGTGAATTTACATGGATGTTCAACATTGTAGTTTTTACAAGATTATGGTACGAAGTTTAATTTTTTAAATAGAATATTTGGCTACAGGCAGATTATTAAATAAACAATTTAAATGATTAATGTTAATACATTCCAACATTTGTTTAACTGTGTTTAGTTAGTTAAATTTAAATACGAGTATTGTTCTGAAACATATACCACTTCCCGGCAACCTACGTGTTCCGCGCGCTCTCTAGGAAAGACTCAGATATTCCATGTTTAATCACAAATGTTTTGGTGCTTATGGGATAACTATTGAACCTTCTTCTATTTAAATATCTATGTCTTATTTGGTTTTATTTTGGAATAGTAACGAAATCACTAACAGAGTGTAAATCTTAAATATGTAATTTTACTTCTAAAATTTCCAGGCAATAAACCATATAAAATTTTAATTAGTATTTTAGGTATATGATTCATAATTATTGAAAACAAATTGAATTATAAACAGAAACATTGGGATACAACCAGGATTTGAATCTGGAGACATATGAACTTATATTTATGTGACCAATTCGATAATACACGAATACTCTATAAACGCTAACTTGACTATGGCGCAATAGAAACAATTTAATGATACAGGGTTGCATTGTAAATGTTATTGTTGGTGCAAAAAAGTATTCTACTATTTTTAGACAAATCCGGGGATCGAGCTGACCAGTTTTCTGGATTACCGCGTCCTATCCAGCAATTTGCGAAACATTGGTTTAAAAATGTTTTAATTTCATTTGCAGAATGAGCAGGACAGCCATCCTGCTGAAACCAAATAGTATTACCTCCTGCAACATTATCCAGAGCAGGCCCAATCTCTGTCTCGAGTAACTCCAAATATTTCTGGGAATTTAGTGTGCCATGAATAAAAGAAGGTCCTATAATATTGGAACCTGACATTCCAATCCAAACATTCACACTTTCGCGAAATTGAGAATTGTTATTTAAAATTAATTGTTGATTTTCTTTGTGCCAACTACGATAATTTTGAACATTTGGTTTTCCATTAATGCTAAATATGGATTCATCAGAAAAGCAAATATTTTTGATAAAATTTCTGTCAGCATTCGTCTTTTCCATTATCGTTTCGCAAAATATCATGCGGTTTACTCTATCATGTTGAAAAATTTCTTGATGGCGTGAATATTTAAAAGATTTGTATTTATGTTTTTTAATATTTTTAAGGCCGTTGTGTGATGTATTCCTAATCCCGATGCAATTTCTCTTGTACTCACACTAGGATTATTCGATACCGAAGCTAGAACATATATTTCATTAACGTTATCATCCACCTCAATTTCTTCTTCTGGTGCAACATGTTTTTTAATGCAACTGTGGCATGGATGGAACACTGATTCATATTTAATTTGATTGTTAATAACTCTTTGAATTGTGTGAATTGACTTGTGAGGATACGAACTCGCAAATAAATCTCGCACTTATCTTAAACTATTACCACCATAATACAACCTAAGAAATTCATTTCCTTCACTAATTGTGTACTCGTAATTGTCCACCATTTTTTCTAATAAGTAACTTTATAAATTGAACACTAATAATTAATTACTGGCAATAATCTCATGAAACAAGAAAAATAATATTCTTCTGACAGATAAATCGTCAATCTTTTGTTTACAATTGTGTTTAATTTCCAACCCGATTTTTGAGCTAATTTGTAATATTTTCATACTAATTTCTGCCGTTATAGGGCATGTAAAATTAGTTAACATGTAAAATCATACTTTCTTAATTTCCTGCTTCCCTAATTATTTTAGGAAAAAATGTTTCAAATAAATGTTGTAAAGCATAAAATTCTACATCCGAATCAATAAACAAAATTCATTTTGTCTATTTCATAACTGCAGAAATTAAATTAAATTAAATAGCCATGGAATTAAAAACAAGAGATGAACAAATGGAACGTTACTTTATTATTGAAAAGTTTAATATGAACAGTGAGTGAGTGAGTGCGATTCGAACTCAGGATCTCCGGATTCGAATTCCGTAATGCTATTCACACCACCGTACTGATGGAGTAGCATTTAAAAGTTTTCATTTGAACATAACTGAAACTAATTATGAATATTTCGATATTAGCCATAACTTTGATATCTTCGTATCGATGATTAAACATTAACAATATTCGGTATTCAATATTATCGAGCCATAGTGAAACGTAGTAATTAATATAGTTTGATATATTTATGTTTTTCTAAAAATAGTAGAATACTTTTTTGCACCAACAATAACATTTACAATGCAACCCTGTATCATTAAATTGTTTCTATTGCGCCATAGTCAAGTTAGCGTTTATAGAGTATTCGTGTATTATCGAATTGGTCACATAAATATAAGTTCATATGTCTCCAGATTCAAATCCTGGTTGTATCCCAATGTTTCTGTTTATAATTCAATTTGTTTTCAATAATTATGAATCATATACCTAAAATACTAATTAAAATTTTATATGGTTTATTGCCTGGAAATTTTAGAAGTAAAATTACATATTTAAGATTTACACTCTGTTAGTGATTTCGTGACTATTCCAAAATAAAACCAAATAAGACATAGATATTTAAATAGAAGAAGGTTCAATAGTTATCCCATAAGCACCAAAACATTTGTGATTAAACATGGAATATCCGAGTCTTTCCTAGAGAGCGCGCGGAACACGTAGGTTGCCGGGAAGTGGTATATGTTTCAGAACAATACTCGTATTTAAATTTAACTAACTAAACACAGTTAAACAAATGTTGGAATGTATTAACATTAATCATTTAAATTGTTTATTTAATAATCTGCCTGTAGCTAAATATTCTATTTAAAAAATTAAACTTCGTACCATAATCTTGTAAAAACTACAATATTGAACATCCATGTAAATTCACCATAAAGAATTGCAAACAAATTCACTTATCGCTGAGAAATAATTTAAATTTTTGCAATATATATTTAAAGATCAAAAGTATGTTTTTTTAAATTTAGTATAAGTCCTATCATTAATAGTTTTCAAAATTTCCATGAGCATATTATCATACATAGCCTGTATCTTTAAACTCATGTGTCTTACGTTTGAGCTATGAATTGTATCACACTTGTTTTATTTTCATTTGACGTTTTAAGTATAAGTAAGATAACATTGTTAAATTATATAGCTTTCATATAAAAACGCTGCCACCTGGTAACATTCCGCCGATATAAATATGGACACGCAGTAAAAAAAAATGGAGCGCAGACGTATGTTTTATTTTGTAGGTATAAGTTTGGAAATAACACATTTGTTTATTAAAATTGTAAAGATTTATTAGGAAACAAAAAGAAATAGATTTAGAAGTCACATCATTCGATCAAAATTTGGTGCAATTAAGGAAATGAGAACTTAATGCTTGTAGCTGCTGATGCTGCCACCATAAGATCCAAAGGAGATTCCATGTCCACTGAATCCACCATCTCCATATCCGTGTCCACCGCCGTATCCACTTCCATAGCCACCACCGAATCCACCTCCAAGTCCACCGCCAAGACCAGCACCAGCTCCAGCATTGGCACCACCGCCTCCGATAAAGACAGGCTGAGCCACGGGCACGACGACGGTCTGTGGCACTCTAACAGGGACGGCTTGAGTGATGGTGACAGGGTAGGGCTGGGGCACGGACACAGGGACGGCCTGCTGCACTGGGTAGGGCACGGCCTGTGGCACGGGTACGGCCACTGGACGGTTCACGTACACTGGGTACGGGCGGGTGACGGTAACGGGCACGGGCTGCGGTACCGGCACGGGCACAGCGCGAGGGACGGGCACCTGAACAGTCTGCGGCACGGGGACAGGCACTGGGCGAGTCACGGTCACAGTGTACGGCTGCGGCACTGGCACGGCAACGGTCTGCGTGATGGTGTTCACAGATGTGCTGCCACCATCGGCACCTCCTGCACCACCGCCGAATCCTCCTCCGAATCCACCACCGCCGAAGCCGCCTTCCAGACCACCTCCGAAGGCGCCTCCGTAACCACCACCGTATCCACCGCCTAATCCATGGTTGGCATCATCACCGTATGAACCGGAGCTGATAACTCCACAACGACCTAGAGTCGCTACAGCGAATACCAAAGCAGCAATCTGGAAATTAATAGTTTCAATTAACATTTGTAATTATTAATAATTAAACCATTCAAATTACCACAAAAGTCCTCATGTTGTGCAGAGTGAAGCGGTGATGATCGAATGATGATTTCTGTATGGAATACATGCTATTTATACAAGCCACTATAGTACTTTTACTTACAAAACTCCTGTGCGCTCAACCATTTACACAAATTTTAAGAATGTATGTATTTTATAACAGCACAATTGATACAATTTCATGTGATGTTAAATTAATAGTATTTATGAAACAAATAACAATAAACGAATGGCAGAAGATTTAGAATTTTAGCAAAGCCCAAAATTCAGTTTATATTTTTGCTGTCAATGAAACAATGCTTTTTACGAATGTTCTTCCAAGTGGAAAATTTAATTAAAAACCAAAGCAATTAATAATTCGTCCAACAACTTGAATAATAGTGTAAAATTTTGACAAATATGAAATAATGTATTAGTCACAAAACACCGAAGCTGGAAATAATAAACTAACTAATTGTCGTTATGGATTACGTTTCATGCACGAAACATAATGCATTAAGCACTAAAACATTCTGTAGAAGTGAGGTTTTAGCAACATTAATTAATTTTAGATATTTATATTTTATAAATGTTCTCATAAATAAAAAATTTAAGATGTTAGACAAAATTAAATTAGTTCTTAATGCAACAAATAAAATAAATACTGTAAATATATATTTATGTGTAAGAATATAAAGTACACTATTATGCATAAAACGGGGAATTGTATTCCATAAACGAGCAGTTACAGCCGAAGCGTGAAGTTGAATTTCGGTTACTCACATATGGCTAGTATAAATAGCAGCCAACGCAAGCTACAACTATCAGTCTCCAGTGATCACCAGCTCCATTCTCATCATGAAGAACACCACGGTAAGAACGAAAGGTCATTTAAAAAAATGTATGTCTAGAATATAATTTTATTGTTTCAGCTCTTTGTCGTTCTGCTAGCTCTGTCCGCTTCTCTGGCGGCTGAGGAGGCCAAGAAAGGGCAAAAGCGCGGAATCTTCGATGAAGGCTTCGGTCACGATTCTGGTCTGAGCCTGGGCGGCCATGACTCCGGCTTAAGCCTAGGAGGACACTCTGACTTCGGTTCTTCTGGTGCTGACTTCTCATCTCGTCACGGTCCCATCGACTTGGGCTCCTCGTACCACAAACACATCACCATCACCAAGAAGGTTGGCGTGCCAGTGCCGAAACCCTACCCGGTGCATGTGGAGAAGAAGGTCCCAGTGCCGTATCCCGTGGAAGTGAAAGTCCCTGTCGACAAGCCGTACCCCGTGCCTGTGCCCAAGCCCTACGCTGTCCCCGTGGAGAAGCATGTGCCGTACACCGTTGAGAAGCATGTGCCCTACCCGGTGAAGTATCCTGTGAAGGTTCCCTACACCGTGAAAGTGCCCGTGCACGTCCCCAAGCCCTACCCCGTGCCCGTCATCAAGAAGGTGCCCGTGCACATCCCAGAGCCCGTCTTCGTCAAGAAGCCCGTGCCTGTGTACATCAAGGGTCACGACCACTCCGAGGACTTCTTGTCTCTCGCTGGACACGGTGGATTCAACGGAGGTTTCTCTGGACACGACTCTGGTTTCGGCGGTCAGGACTCTGTATTCAGCGGACACGATTCTGGATTCGGCGGACATGATTCTGGATTTGGCGGTCATGATGGTGGATTCAGTGGTCATGATTCTGGATTTGGTGGACACAGCAGCTGGCACTGAATGGAATATTGGTAGTGTAACCAATAATTGGTGATCACAGAGCTGTTCTTTTGTTGAAATGCTTAAATAAATTCATTTATTTAAATATTGCAGTTATTTTTGCATTATAGAATAGGTACCTACCAAAATCATAATAAAAAAAAAACCAAAACTAAAAACTTTGAATTGTAGAAGATATGCTTGTTTTAAAATAATTATAATAATTTCATATTAAATTACCTTTAAACGAATATCATTCAATTCAGCTCATAATTGCAATTTCACTTTTTTAATTTCTTATTTAATTAGAAATAGAAATCTTTTTGCAAAAGTATACCAAGTATATTGAAAAAATAATTATTTTTTTTATGCACGGGTGTCGCGTGATAATAATTATCGTTATATTATTTGCATTTCTTGTTTCTTTTATGTACATTTATCATGATTCGTCTACTCTAATGTGTCCGCGTCTAATGTTTGAAATCTTTTACAAAATAAATAGCTAACAACTTTTTTTGTAATTAAGAATAAGTTATGAAAGTTTCTTTCAATACATATTTTATTAACCAATTTCAAAAAACTATAAACTATCGTTTAGCATAAATCAAAAACACAAAATTAACGTAAATGTAAAAAAATATATCATCACGCCTTTTATAGACGCACTCTGCCAAAGCAGATCTCGGTAAGTGATATATTTTTTCGCGTGAAGTGCGGTTACCAGCCGTCAAATCACGGCCCCCAAAGATATTAGTAGAGGAGGAGCCACAGGGGTAGATTTAAATTGGTGAAAATTGTTTGTCGGCTGTGGGGATCGAACCAGGGTTCCCAAGATTCACAGGCCGACTCGATAGCACTGAGCCACCTACCCCATAAACGTAAACGTAATTATTGATATCTTTGAAATTCTAAATATACTATTCCTACTCGTACTTTACTGCTTTTAATAAAATTATAATTTTTTTGTTGGATAAAATTCATCGGTATAAATATTATAAAATAAAATGTGAAGTCATATTAACACTCCTGAAGGATGATAGCTTCATAAATAAATTAGTGCAGAAAATATTCGAGCGTTTTTTAATGCAAAAGTTCAAGAAATCTTCGCAAAGAAATAGATAACTTGGAGCAATACTCCAGATAAATAATGTGCGTGTCTTTGGTGTGAACGAAGAGAAGGGTGAAAAAATCGAAGAGAAGGTATGTGCCATCTTTAAAGACTCTCTAAATGTGCGTGTTGATCAAAACCAAATTGATCGTTGTCATCGAGTTGGTCGAAATAACACTAACAATAAAAACCCGCAACCTATAATCGTCAAATTCATGTCTTATAAAACTCGTAAATCAGTGATGAAATATCGAAAGAATTAAAATGTTCAAAGATCTCAATCAAAGAGGACTTTACTAAGGGTAGACTTGGATTATTAACTGCAGCGTCTAAGAAATTTGGTTTCAAGAATACATGGTCAATGAACGGTAACATTTTTATAAATATAGATGATAAAATGTCGCGTGTAATTGATGTACAAGATAATGATAAATTATCAATTCAGGCAAAGTTTAAATTTGTGATTCAGTTCATCGGAATTGCACGCAAGACACAAACACTTTTGAGATACATATTTTGAATTTGGTTTCAGTGCATAAACAAATAATTTATTGTAGTTTCAATTTATACAAATTTTGAGTTTCTGTTAAAATTTATTTTTAATTGTACTTAACCTGTGGTACTTAGTACTATATTGAGATAGGTCATTGACTTGTGAATTATTTTGTAGATTTTGGTCATTTAATATTTTCTGTTAAATCTGAGCTCATTAAACTGTTTGCAATCAACGTACAGCACGTTTACTTTATATATTTTGTTCTTCCTTGTGAATGTATAGTTCATCCAATTTCATTTGAGAACAATTTTTTGAGTTTCACAATAGTCGGGTTTACGTTGCATATTGTGTACGTGTGAATTTAAGTAGCTGTGAAATCTGCAGTTTTAGTGTGTAAATACTAGTTTTTAAATATATAGAGTATAATCAACATAATCCGATATGGGCTACGGACAGTGTCACGGTGTTATAACCTTCATATTGTGCTCCTATTTAATTTTACTTAGTATTCTTACTTATAATTACTGCAATTGGGATTAAAATTCCTGTTGTACAGAGTAATAAATAAATAAATATTCAGAGGCGTTATAGTCGATTTTTGCAAAATTTTGATTAATGTACATTTAGCGTGCGCAAGTCATCCTTTATGTGGTGTGATAATTAAATTAACCTTGCACATTAACTACATACATTTGTTTACAATGGTCAATTTGTGCGGTAAATGTAAAACCAATATCAATCCACGAAACAATCCAGGGTTAGCATGTGGGGGTCGCTGTCAACAATATTACCACTTCTCTTGCACTTCTCTTACTACAAATGAAGTGAAAGTTCTACCATCATTAACAAACCTTACTTGGATTTGCGACAGTAATACCGGACCTAGTGACATCGTACAACCTACGATATCTGACGTGATGAATTTCTTAACTGAATTAAAACGATCTGTAGAATTTTGCTGTAATAAACTGGATGATTTTGAGTAAAAGATAAATTCATTAACAGAAAAAGTAAAGTCAGTAGATAAACTTCAAGTTGAGTGTAATTTTCTAAAGGCCAAAGTAGCTGACTTAGAGCAGCGATCTCGTATTATCAACTTAGAGATTGCTGGAGTTCCGGAAACGAAAAATGAGAACTTAATTAATGTAGTGAAGAATATCAGCAAAGTCATAAAATTCCCTGTCAATGAAAACGACATCGACGTCATCCATCGAGTTGAATCTTTTAAATATAATAAAGACGTACCTAAAAATATCATTGTGCGGTTTACCTCACGAATTAAAAAAGTTATATTTATTTTAAGCGCTCGTAAAATAAAAAACTTAATGCAAAACACATGGATTATCCCGTTAATAAATTGATTTACGTAAACGACTATCTAAATCCTAACAACAAGCTATTGTTAAAAGAAGTTAAAGATAAGGCCAGGGAAATGAAATATAAATTTGTATAGGTAAAATTAGCAAGAATATGTGCACATCGATATTGCTAAACTTACATAATCATTTTTCTTATGCATTACCAAATAATATTAATAATACAATATAATTTACCTTAATTATGGATCTCAGCGTCTATTACCAGAATGTCAGAGGCATAAAATCTAAGCTTTTAAATGTTTATAATGAATTAGCAGCTACTGACTGTGATATAGTGTTGTTGACTGAGACAAGGCTAAACGATAGTGTATTTAACTCTGAAATTTGTAATCCAAATAAATATTATGTGTATCGTCGGGATAGAAATGATCCAAATAAAATACAAGGTGCTTGTTGTCATGAAACTCTTATTTTGATGACCAGTAAAACACTTGTTTCATTTTATTTTGTTTTCTTACTTACTGCAATGCGTACTACTGATCACGCTACAAAAAAAAACTTCTTTCCACCCTAATAATATCTTACTCCCTAGAATACAAAATTTATTGCGGTAAATTCAAAACTGATAATATTTAACATAAGCTCCTTGAAATCTGTTAGATTTCAACAACATTTTTTTAGTATTGTACCAAGCTTATTTTCTAATTAATGCTATCACTGTCGTTTGTAAGCATGCACACTCGATTTACTGCTCTTTTATATACACCGTTTGCACATTTCACAGTCACTACTCGAGTAACACCGTCTTGACCAGGGTGGAGTTCGATTATTCGTCCCAGACGCCATTGTGCAGGTGCTAGCTTGTCTTCCTGACACTGCTGCCCGTTTTTATGGGATCAGTGCGATCTGTCCATTTTGTACATTGTTGCAGCTGATGAATGTATTCAGAAGACCATTTCTTCCAAAAAATGAACGTTTAGTTGTTGTAGAAGTTGATAGCGAGTAAGTCGGTTTTATGGTATATCTTGCATTTCAGGATCAGAAATTGAGGTAAAAGTTCTTTCGATTAGAAAATATGCCGGGGTAAGGGGTTCCAAATCATTGGGATCAGTAGATACAGGTACCAATGGTCTGGAATTTAGTATGGCCTCAATCTGCGCCAATACGGTACTGAACTCTTCAAAGGTTAATGTTACATTTTGTAGAATTTGTGTTAAGTGATGTTTGACATTTTTAACGGCTGCTTCCCATAGACCTCCGAAAGTAGGTGATCTAGGTGGGATAAAGTGCCACTGCACACCGTAATTTAAAGCAAAATTTTTTATTTCATTAGTATTCTGATCTAAGAAATGACTGAGCTTTTTAATTTCATTGTTCACTCCAACAATTTTTTTTGCATTGTCTGAGAATACCTTCTGCGGTTTACCTCTTCGAGATATAAATCGTTTAAATTATAATAAGAAAGAATCAATATTTAAACTTGTCACAAGTTCCAAGTGTATGGCCTTAGTAGAAAAACATATATATACGCATATGTAGCATTTTGTCATTTTCGCGCCTCTACCAGAACGATCCTTGATAGTATATGGTCCTGCATAATCCATACCCGTCGAATGAAATGATACATGGCTACAGTTCGTTCATGTGGTAAATTCCCCATGACTGGATTTATAGGTTTTGCGGAGAATTTAGAACATATGCCACAGTTATGTATTATCTTTTTTGTTAGATTCATTGCTTGTATAGGCGAATTCACGAATTGAGTTTAAAGTAAGTTTCGCGCCGGCATGCAACAATACACGATGCTCATGTTCTATTATTAATTTTGTTCAAATGCTAGTTTTCGGTAATAGGATTGGATGTTTTTTGTCATATTGAAAAACTGAATTACCCAACCTACCACCTACTCTCATAATTTTTTGCGTATCAAGGGAAGGACATAACGAGCGGAGATTACTTTTCTTTGGTAACGCATGATCTTTCTTTAGGTTTTCATATTCATCCGAAAAATGTGTCATTTGTGTGACTCTAATTAATTTATTTAATGCTTGGGATATTTCCAAAACAGTGAGTGGTTCATAGTTTCTGTTTTCCTTTGGAGTTTTACAGTTTTCAATAAAACGATAACAGTACGCTAGTACCTTTTTCATTCGCGTTAAAGAGGAAAACCTTTCTATTACGCATTCGGTTGTATCAGTAATTTTAAAAACCTTAGTCATTTCTCAATGTTCTGGTAAATCCTCAACAGAAATATTAATGTCTACAGTTTCAATGGTTTGTTTTTTATGGAGCCATTGAGGTCCTTGCCACCATAGTGTATTGTTTATTATCGAATCAGCTGACAAACCACGTGATATTAAATCTGCCGAATTTTCAGCAGATTTTACGTAATGTCAGTCATTACATTTTGTTAGTCGTCGAATTTCTATAACTCTGTTCGCAACATACGGCTTCCAACGGTTTGGATCCGATTTTATTCATGCCAATGTGATTTTTGAATCACACCAAAAATATTCTCTGCAAAAATTAAAATTTAAGATGCCCTTAAATTTATCTACTAACTGGGCTGATAAAACAGCTGCTGCTAGCTCTAGTCGCGATAAAGTTGTTTTGTTTAACGGTGCTTTTCGAGATTTGGCAATCATTAACGCAACCTTAAACTGATTGTAGTGATCATAGGATTTTAGATAAATGCAAGCACCGTAAGCTCTTTCCGAAAAAGCATGTAATTCAATTCTAACGTAGTTAAGTATTAATATTTTTCTAGGTATATTAATTTGATTAATTTATTGCAATTTGTTTTTGAATTTGTCCCATTGTGAATGCACATTATGGGGTAGGTGGCTCAGTGGTATCGAGTCGGCCTGTGGATCTTGAGAACCCTGGTTCGATCCCCACAGCCGACAAACAATTTTCACCAATTTAAAAAATCTACCCCTGTGGCTCCTCTACCACTAATATCTTTGGAGGCCGTGATTTGACGGCTGGTAACCGCACTTCTCGCGAAATATATATCACTTACCGAGATCTGCTTAAGCAGAGTGCCACACCTAGTGATGGGTAAAAGGCGTGATGATATATTTATTTATTTTAGTGAATGCACATTCATAGGAACTGACTCCTCCCAACTTAACTTTAGTTGCCATAACTCTTGTATTATTAGTTTCGCTACAACTATAACGAGCGCTAATAATCCTAGTGGGTCATAGAGATGTGCCGTTAATGCTAATATTGATCTTTTTGTTATTTCTGATTGTTTAAATTCTAAATTACACGAGTAAGAAAATATATCAGTTTGTGGGTTCCAACAAACCCCTAAAGTCTTATTGTTTGTTTCTAAGATAGGTTTAGTATCGTTTAAATTGTTTTCGTGTAATTCTGTTACGTTTTGTTTTACGAGTATTTTAATTAACTCCGATAAATTATTACTACCTGTTATCATGTCGTCCATATAGAAATCTTTTTGTATGATTTTTGACTCTTTGGGATACATTGATTCATTTTCTTTGGCAATTTGCATTAAGCACCTTACTGCCAAAAAAGGCGCTGGCGCTGTCCCGTAAGTTACGGTGTTCAATTCATAAATTGCAAGATCATCAACAGGATTTTCTCGCCATAAGATTTTTTGATATCGCCTCTCGTCTTGGTAAATCCAAATTTGGCGGTACATTTTTGCGATGTCCGCTGTTAAAACAAATTTGTGTAGCCTAAATCTTGAAATGATGGAAATGATCTCATTTTGCAGCGTAGGACCCACGTATTGAACTTCATTCAGCGATAATCTTTAACCTTGCATGAGCCGTCAAAAACTACGCGAAGTTTGGTTGTTTCACTTTCCTCTCGTCTAACACAATGATGTGGTAGATAAAATGAACTATTATTTTCATTTGATTCTTCTACTTTAGTCATATGATTTAAGATTAAGTATTCGTTCATAAAATTTGAATATTCGCGTTTTAGAGATGAATTACTTTCAAATCTTTTTTCTTAATTTTGAAACCGAGATTTTGCCGCTTCGTATGTTGCTTATATGACTTAGATTCGTGTTAAATGGTATTCTTACAATAAATTTTCCGTCGCTATCTCGTTCAGTGGTTTCTGTATAATATTGTTCGCAATACATTTCTTCTTTCGTTAAATCCTTTGCCTTTGAATTAAATTTATCGAATTTCCAAAGTCTTTCAACTAGAGATGGGCGAATATCAAATTTCTCGAATTCGAATATCGAATACGAATATTAATCAGATCTCGAATATTCGAGGTACTGGAGGTACGAAATCGACTAAGACGCGGTAATACTAGTATTTTAGGTTTCACCTTTATTTTCGGTTGCCCTTTCTGGTTTATTTCCATTTGTTTTATTTGATTTTATGTGTAACAGGGTATGATGTTCTTGATTACATATTCTACATTTTGATTTGGAATAACAGTCGTTTAAGAAATGTCCCTTTCGTAAGCAATTTATGCATAGTTTAAGTTTACGCGCTAAGGTGTCAAACAATGGTTCTATTTTCTTTAATCGGTGTTTAACATTTATGGTTATCTCTAAAGTTATGGTTTCATTTTGCGTTGATTTTAGATATTTTTCAAAACTTGTTAATTGAGCTTTCAAATGACCGCGATCGATATGTAGTTTTTTAAGGTCAGGATCACTCATGATTAATACAAATTGTTTCAATACACAATGAGGAAAGAGGATTTATTTCAGGATGCAAGACAATGCAAGATATAACTTTAAACCTAACCTTGTCGCATGTATGCTTGACGTTTCCAACGTCAGTTCGTCAGCTATCAGTCCACGTAGAGACTCGACCGTTTCGTGTTGGTTCGGTGATTTGGTATGCTCGATTAATGGGTCGGGAATGACTCGACCGCTGCGTGCTCCTTCGGGTAGCTTCGTTGATTTCACTGCTGTTCAGTGCTGCCGCCTTTCAACCGTTGTAGAATTATCGTAAATTTCTTGGTTAGCTTGATGTAACTTTGTTACTTCACACTTTTTATTCTTTCGATTTTGCTTCTATCCGACTCGAAGGACCAATTTATGTTGTGATGAAACTCTTATTTTGATGACTAGTAAAACACTTGTTTCATTTTATTTTGTTTTATTACTTACTGCGATGCGTACTACTGATCAAGCTACAAAAAAAAACATTCTTTTCATCTTACTCCCTAGAATACCATATTTATTGCGGGAAATTCCAAAACTGATAATATTAACAGTGGTGATGTTGCAATTTTAGTGCCTACTAAATTAAAGTCAAAAGTGCAGCATTCCTGGAGTTCAACAGCCGAAGATATTTGGGCTATAATTTCTTATCCAAATTTAAAAGTGCACCTCTGCTGCGTTTATATTGCACCCTCATCTAGACCTGAAATATATGCTGACCATTTTAATACGTTTACGGACGTCTATTTAAGGTACTGTAACGATTATTTACTAACAGCTGGTGATTATAATCTTCCCCACATTGACTGGTCCTCTAAACTAAATTACTATGAACCATCTAAAATAAGAAGAAACGAACTATACTTTGAATTTCAGAACACTGTGAATGTATGTAACTTATTGCATTATAATGGAATTGTAAATAGTAATAATAGAATTCTGGATTTAGTACTTATCTTTACATGAATGTAAAGTAAATCTTAGTCAATAAGTAAAGTAGATTTTTATCACCCTCCACTTGACTTGTGCTTCAGCTTAAAAGATTATAAACAACTTTATTGTAATAACACAGTTATATTTAATTTTAATAAATGTAACTACGAAGAAATTATCTATAAATTATCAGCCATCAACTGGAAAAATAAGCTAAATCACTTGAATATTAACGTTAATTTAGATACATTTTAAAATATCAAAGTTTATTTAATGAATATATTCCTACATAACACATTATGAAACATAACCACCCGAAATGGTTTTTTAAATCATTATTAAAATGATAAAAGAAACAAAATAAGTTTCATAAAAAATGGATTATTTATGGGAGAAACTCAGATTATTCTACATTTTCTTTATTGCGTGATAGAGTTAAAATAAAATAAAATATGATTGCAAAACCGATATTACCAATATTGAAAATAACAAAAAAAATATCCGAAATCCTTCTGGAGTTTTACAAAGCCATTGAGGAACATGAGTCTCAAAATGGATCTGAAGTATGTGATCTCTGCTGAACATTGTGAATCTGTTTTTTTTAATATAAACGATTCTCATGAACAATCCAATTGTAACAGTATTCATAATGAATCATGCTATCACCTAGCTCTAATTTCCCCGTTAGAGACGGTCGGACTTCGGCCAGCTATGCAGTGGGGAAGAGGGGAGGGGGTCAAATATCTAATTACCTTTAGCAAGTCCCTAGGGCATAGTCCTACGATGTTCCAAATGTGTGGGCGCCAGTTAGCATTCAGGGTCAGTCCAACCAAAAGGTCGGCCAACTTACCTACGAGTGAGGGTGGTTTACGAACAGAAAGGTGGACCAAGAGCTCGTAATAACTAACTACGTTTATTGACGAGAAACAATAAATACAAGTGAGTTGTAGAGTGAAGCTCATTAAATGTAAATACAATAATAAATTAATTTAGTGTGATCCCCGGTGTTTCGGCTCTCAACGCGATCGAAGTGACTGAATGTAGCGCGAGGGGTATTAGACGCGGACGTAGAGTCGTGAATCGTCGGTGACAATTGTCTCGCTGAAATCTGAGCGTGAATATCGCAGAGTTCGTAGAGATACCTGTACGTCGTTTGCGTACGCTATGTGACCATGCGGACCACGTTATGGCACAACACCAGACGCGACGCTGTCGATGACAGTCTAATTAAACCCAAGATTAAGATGCCGGTGATCAACTGAAGACTTGTAATGAAAACCGGGCTAAGTGCCAAAATATTAAAATTTTACTTTAAATCTGAAACGTGTGTTATGTGCCAAGCCTAACAACCTATAAAGAGGGCTAAGTGCCTGGATTGTTAGAAACAGTTCAAAAAAATTCTGAAAGATAGTGAATGAAAAAAAAACCATTTATCTCAGAATTATTGTTTTGGCACTTAGCCCGGTTTCCATTACAAGTCTTCAACTTAACAACGGTAAGTATTAAATGTGCTAACATGTGACTAAATATTACAGAACATAAACGTAACCTCGTTTGGAACTGGAGGTACGAAATCAAAAATAACCAAAATAAATGCTTAGCTTGTGATGGCTTCTCGATCGCTGTCAAATGGCGTCCGGTGATAGCGAATCCGGCGCGTACGCAGTGGAATGAAGTCACGATGCTGACAGACACCAGTGGCGGCGGTATTGGATTTGGCCACTGTTTCTCGGATCTCCCAGAATAATGTTGTCACTTACTGTGACCATAACCTACCTCCAAGTGTACCAAGTAGACGGTACAAGTACAATACAGTTCCACGTAACCGTAGAATAGAAATAACACAGAATAGAAGTAGAATAAAAGTAAAAGCCTAAAAAAAAGAACCATCGTTAGGAAATGCACAAGTGGGCAAGTACGCCACTGACTGGCGAAAACCGTTAAATGAAAATTATTACAAATACTTTAATTTACCATATTTGGAATTGTGACTGAACTTAATAAACTACATTGACGTTTCGAAGAGATGAAATAAGCATTCAAATTACCTTAAGATGTTGATCGGCTTCAAGTGTGTAAAATTTGTGTGGATCGACTTTATCCGGATTACTCCGATGAATTCCAAATTCGTAGTTCGTTGCGAAACTGATTAAATCCAGATTATGATCTGATGGCAACTATATACTCCCAAAACCAAGTTTTACTCTCTCAGGTAACGCAAACGATCTCACGCACTTTACTCAACAAAAATGACCGTTTTTTCTTTCTCACGACGAATTCCAATTTTTCAGGTGCAATATCGCACTCCTTAAGTCACAACTCCAAGCGTGAACACATAAAAGAGCCCGCCACAAGTCATTCCGAAATGATGCTTCGATGACTGCTGAATCTAGGGGTTGGATGGTTTGCCGTGCTCAAAGGCGCATAAAAGCAGTGAACTGCCGAAGAATGTAACAATCAATATTAAACATAGGTTCAGTATATCTTAGCTTCGATGATATTTTGATTTACTTATCTTCACTTGATATAAGTAAGGGTTGCGGAGCCGACCAAATACCTGCCAAATTTATCCGAACATGTTCTGTTTATATAACTGAACTTCTATTTTTAATATTCAACCAGTCACTTCAATCCGGTATTTTTCCTGACGCTTGGAAGCTTTCATATATTACTCCAATTTTCAAATCATGTGATGTAAACGATGCTACAAACTACAGGCCAATTTCCATTTTATCCACATTTGGCAAAATATTTGAGGCATTTGTTGTGAAACAATTTAAAAATATTATTGAAAACGTCATCAATCCTGAGCAAAATGGATTCTGTTCAGGAAAATCTATAACAACAAATTTGATTCCTTTCACAGAATTCTTGAGTGAAAATATGGACAAGAAAGTACAAGTTGATGTAATACGAGTATATACTGATTTTAGTAAGGCTTTTGACCGGGTACATCATCCGGCACTTATAAAAAAACTTACAATGTTGAGAATTCATGGTAGTTTCTTAAGATGGATAGTCGTACATAACAAGCAGATCACAGTTGATTTTCTGTAAAGGCTTTAAGTTACGTTTAATCTCAGTTACATCTGGAGTTCCACAAGGATCTCATTTAGGCCCTTTGCTCTTTAATATATTTACTAACGACATATCACTATGTTTTAAACATTCTCAGTTCCTACTGTATGCTGATAATTTAAAATTCTTTAACACTGTAAAAACCGAAAGCAATTACTTGAATCTTCAGAGTGATTTAAATCAACTGCAAGAATATTGTAAACTTAACTACTTATCGCTCAATGTTTCTAAATGTTTTGTTGTAAACTTTACTAGAAATCAAGAATTCATTTTATTTAATTACAACATTGACAACATAGCTATAGAAAATAAAAAGTAGTTCAAGACTTGGGTGTTACTTTCGATTCCAAGTTATTGATAATCATCATGTCGACACTTGTGTTAAACAAACATACAGGACCTTAGGTTTTATTTTGAGAAACTGTAAGCACTTCAGTGAGCCAGGAGCTTTAGTATGTTTATACAACTTACTAGTTCATTCAAAACTAGAGTACGCAACAATAATTTTATAATAAAAATATCAGACTTGTGGAAAATGGCCAAAAGAAATTCTTAAATGTATTGTTTTACCCATTACTGGGTGTGGCACTCTGCCTTAGCAGATCTTGGTAAGTGATATATTTTTTTGCGTTAAGTGCGGTTACCAGCCGTCAAATCACGCCCCCAAATATATTAGTGGTGAGGAAGCAACAGGGGTAGATTTAATTTGGTGAAAATTATTCGTCGGCTGTGGGGATCGAACCAAGGTTCTCAAGATCCACAGGCCGACTCGATACCACTGAGCCACCTACCACATGTGTTTTAATTTTAATATTCATATTTCAGATTACGCAATGAGACTAAAATATTTTAAAATGTCATCTTTGGAAAATAGGAGAATGCTTTCTGACATGGTTTTCCTTTATAAAGTATTTAATAATTTGATATACTCGAACAGCATTATTCAGAATTTTAACATTTATATTTCCAATAGAAATACGAGGTCAACTAACTTATTTTACTTACCACTAAGTAAATCAAATAACAATAAAAAGTCTCCCATGAGCAGAATCATATCCTTATATAACTCCAAATTTGAGCATATAGACTTATTTTATCTCTCGTTAGCACAATGCAAAAAAGATGTTAATAACGCTAACAATTGATTATGTGTTATACGTATTTATTGAAATTGTAAATTTATTATTAAGTTTTTTAGGATATATTTTTTATTTGAACACTATTTAAATTCTGTATTTGATTCTATGTTTGTATTTTTATTTTGGTTAAATTATTATTTTTGTTATTAATTTGTGGAAACCTCTAATTGGTCCTTGTTGCCTGTTGGTTTTCTTAATAAATAAAAATTAAAATTAAAAAAAAAAAAATAGTTCATATTACACTGATTTTGATGTATCGTTATTTTGCGAAAGTTGACAAAACAAAAAGAGGTGGAGTTATTTGTGCAATAAATAATACTTTCAGATCTATAGCTATTAATATTTCAGTGGAGCTAGATGCTAAATTTGAGTTTTTATGCGTTAAGGTAGAGCTTTCTGCCGGTAATTGAATTTACTTAATTGTTTCCTACATTCCTCCTCCAGTAACAGTAGAACAGCTTAATATTTTTTTATGAAACTGTGGAGTCTCTGCCCTTCATCTTGTCTGAATACTTTATTATTGTGGACGATTTAAATATCACCCAACTTAATGAATATTATCTGTATGGTAGTGCTGGCAAAAATTGAGGATTTAAAAAAGACCGGTCCTAGTAGGAAAGATCGGTCCTAAAAAAGACCGGATAAACCAAATGGTTAAAAGACCGGTAAAAGACCGGTTTAAGAACGGTTAAAAGACAAGCTAAAAGACCGGTTAAAGGACACTATTTCAAACTGATATTTTATGTTTTTTTATACACCCTCTGTGATTGGGATTATATATCCTGTAGAGTGGTTGATAAACAAATAATTAAAATTTAAAAAAATTGGTAAAATAAATAGTCTAATGAAAGAATACAAAGGTAAACAAATAAACAGTAATAATAAAAATAAAATACAATACTGTACATAAATGGCATGACACCAAAATTAAAGAAATTCATATGTAAGACGTTTTTCTTTACGCCTGCATTTTACTACAAAACATAAAACGTTAAATTAAAATAAAATCATGTTAAGAAGCAAGAAACATATTAAAGGTAATCAAATAAACAGTAATAATAAAAATAAAATACAATACTGTACATAAATGGCATGACACCAAAATTAAAGAAATTCATATGTAAGACGTATATTTTCACGCCTGCATTTTACTACAAAACATAAAACGTTAAATTAAAATAAAATCATGTTAAGAAGCAAGAAACATATTAAAATAAATCATCAGGCCTTTTACCCATTACTGGCTGTGGAACTCTCACGTAGTAGATCTCGATAATAGAAATATTTATGCGGCTACCAAAAATTTTAGTAGAGGAATGGATAATTTTAATGTGGTGAAAATTATTTGCCGGCTATGTGAATTTGAATGTAAAATTATAGAGGCTGTCTATTTAACACGGGCCACTGCAGGTATTTTCTACTTTGAAATATTTTGTAAAGATTAAGGTGAAATTATACTTTTGTTCACATTTTTCTGGGCTTCATTTTCTTTTGGTTGCTCTGTATGAATAATAAAGACCCTACAAAAAGTATAAAATCAATTTATAGCGATATAATTAATAATGCTACATGAATTGATTGTCACTCATTCTAAAGAAACTTGTATTTTCGTAAGACTTTTCATTATCATTGCACAACCGTATGAAAGTTAAAAAAAATCGGTTGCGGTGGAGTAAAAAATATAGCGGCGGTGTATAGGTCCAATAAACAATAAAAGAAATCCGAAAATTTATATTCTTGTCTCTATTTAGTGATGTATGGATTTTATTAGAATCAAAAACATTTAAATTTTAATAAAAGGTTCATGAAAATATTATTTCATTTCATAGATTTAATTTTATCAAAGTTGAAATACAATTGATTTTATTTTCAAATAATATCTTTAATAAAACAATTTACTTAACGTTAAACGTAACCTACCGTGCCGCGCGTTGAAACGCCTGCAGAGTAAAAAAATTTCAATGAACAAATTATACATTAAAGCAGTATAAATATGCACTTATTTTAAAATAATAATTAAGTAATTGATAAGTATTTATTATATTAAGTCTAAATTTTAAAAATTCATGCAAAACAACGAAAATATGAAGTAAAATATAATTCAAATCCAAATAACTCAAAATCTGTTCCTTTTATTTTTTTTATTTTTTTATATTTTATACATATTTATATTCCCCACACATACGTGTACAAAAATCAAAATTTGAACTTGTAAAAAAAGGAGAAAAAATATTTCAAAAATTTTTTGAATTTTTTTTTTTCACTTTTTATTATTTTTATAATTGATATACAATCTTAATGATATACTAAATATGCTGTATTTTTTTCAAAATTTTTACATATTTACAACTGTCTGAAAATGCCTTTCTAAATTTTCAAAAATTAATATTTCAAAAACTGACCCTTTTATTTTTTTCATTTTTTTATATGTTCTGGAGAATATTAATATCTTTTCGAAAAAAAAAAATTATGCCATTTGATCTTTGAACTTTCAAGATAATAATAAAACAAGTAATTTTAATGTAATTTTAATTTTTTACTTCAAACAGATGAATTATATTTCACAAATATAATTTTTATAATAAAGTACTAATATATTAATATATTACTTACTATTTTTTTGGCAAGACAATAGGTTGTAAGAACCGTAAAAAAATAATGAAACTTACTGGAAATTTTACAATTCGTTTAATGACAACAAGCGACATGAGTAGCTGTGGGTAAATTATGTACTACTTCCACGACTCGGTTATGTTTGCGTCTCTTGCCCCACCGATATGACGCGACACATCCCACACTATATCGCTGTGCTTACGCCACGCGCTCAAAGCGATTCAATCTCCTATATTCGTGTGCCGTATGCAGGTGGAAATATTATTTTAAATCAAAATATATTTTATTTTGATTTTTAAAATTATATATATTTTTAATTTTGTATGTTAAGCTGACCAATTATCCTGATCTAATTTTGCATTAGAAAATATGACTAGAAGTCTGGAATTTTACGTCAGACATGCGGAATACAATCCACATTACCCGTAGGAAAAAATAAAAAAATATATTTGTCTTGAAAGAAAAAAAATATAAATTTAGTAATTTTATAATTTCTTTGTACTATTTTACTTAGAATTTTTAAATTTTATATTAAAGAGGTTTACTACAAGAAGATAATTTATGATTTCATCCTATATCCCAAATAATATTCTTCATATTAAATTTTCACATTCAAATAACGCAAAATATAATGCAAGTATATCGCAAAATATGCAATATTTATACCTACGTATTTTCAAATTAGGTATAACACTTTCATAATTAATAAAAAATGTTCAAATAGTTTTTTGTAGAGAAAAAAATTCTGCATCCAATAATATCCTTACTCATAATTTCCTTTTATCCGGAACAGGAAAAATTAATTTAATAAAAATGTTAATTTTAATCAAATTACTAGTGCCATGAAATAAACAAAAACCAAATACATACTTACAATTAAATACATTTGACATTTTATAATAAACATTCATAGTAAAGCAGAAAAGAATAAATATTTCATTTAATATAATAAATTTTCAAAAATATTTCAATTTACTGCTAAACAGTATCCTAATCTGCCATAAAATTGCTGTCTAACATTTGATAATTGATAGGCTGATATTTTATTGCATTCTACTCGAATACTTTCTTTTAATTCTTCAATATTTTCGAATCGCCGACCACTTAATGAAAAAATTTGGTCCAATTACTTAATTATTAAAACTATTGTTCAAAAATTCCCGCACTATTATGCGCGGGACAACCATCCATTTGGAACCAAATTTCGCGGTCGTCTTCTACAATTTCAGTCATTGCCGGCGCTACTTCTTCTTCTAGAAGTTGTAAAAATCGTTCACCGGTTAAATTTCCTCTTAAAAACAAAGGTCCTACAATATGGTGACCAAGAATTCCTGCCCATACATTAATTTTTTGAGGATATTGAATCCTAGTAAATAAAACGTTATGTGGTTTCTCCGTAGCCCACATTCTCCAGTTCTGAATATTTGGTTCATTATACAGTGTAGATGTGCATTCGTCAGTGAAACAAATATTTTTTATAAACTGGCGATCTTTATTTGCCTTTTCCATTATTTCGAAACAAAACGCGCTTCTCTTTTCCATTCAACAGTTCTTGGTGGCATTGGTATTTATATGAATGAAATATATTTTTTTTTTCAAAATGCGGAATGCTGTTTTGTAGTGAATTGAAAAATTATCCGCAAGTTGCCTCAAACTAATATTAGGATTTTCAATTACAAACGCCAGTATATTAAATTCGTTTTCGTTTTCGTACCGATCATTATTATTACATCTACACTTACAGTTTTTTAATAATGTTCCCGAACTTTCAAATTTTTGTATCATTCTTTGTATTGACGTATGACTTGGGCAAATAAAGCACATACTTGCCGGGAACTGTTTCCACCATAAAACCACTTCACTATTTCAATCTTTTCTTCAATGATATACATTTCAGATAAAGTAGTATTGATATTATCTAGATACAAACACAATATGTCAAATAATATATATATTTATATATTTTTATATATTTTGAATTGTAGTTTTTCCGTTTTTTCTCTAAAGAAGGTTAAATACACGCATTGCTTTATGAAGGCGTACTGAAGTTATTTTAATAGTAAAAATTAAGATTTTTTTTTCTACATAACTGTAACTATACTCTATGTTTTGACATATATTTTTTAAATGTAATTATACAGGGTGTTCAGTAAAGTGAATCAAATTTGCTCAACTACAAATGACTATAATGGCGGTTACATTGAAAATCGGTTGTAAATTACAAAACAATAAACTATAAATTAAAACAAACAATATCCAAGGTATACTAGATTTAAATTTTAATTGAATAAATAAATTTAGTGAAAAATGGTTAACAACCCCGAAATTATTGGTTTTAGGCATAGGATACCCGTAACCCGTAATAAATATGAAAGGTTATACAAAAAGACACAACAGAATAATAAAATAAAGGTGTTCCATTTGAAAATGACGAGTTATAATCATTTGAACTGGGATAAATTTGATTCGCTTTACTGAAGATCCTGTATAATTACATTTAAAAAAATATATGTCAAAACATAGAATATAGTTACAGTTACAGGAGTTATCGAAGACGGGCATTTCGATGACATATGTATTTTATATAAGGTTTGTTTTACTATTTTATTTATGTGTTGTTTTTTACTTCCTTGTACGAAGTAAAGGAAGTATTGTATTCGCGAAAATTTTCGGTTCTCAGATTTCAACGGAAATAGGTATTTTGGCCCTCCCTGAGAGATATCAAATTTAAATATATGAATTTTTTTATTTAAAAAAAAATAATTAAGTTTGCTATGGATTAGAACAAAAAATAAAAGATTTAGTGTCAAATATGTGAAATTAAAAAAATATCTATAGTTTAATACGCGTTCAAGGAAGTCATGTGGTGTTTATTTTCAACGTAAATTTTATTACATTTGTCGGATTATTACAATGTATTCGTTCGGTTATAATTCCCTTAGGTTTGTGTCCGAGGAAAAAAAATGACAGTTGTCATCTTGCCAATAGATGGCTATATCCTACATACACAGCTAACTTCTATATCAACTTAGTTCAAAGTCATTCATAGAGCTGACAACAGCGCTCACCTCGAGCCAGAAACAAATTAAAATTGGGTATCGTTTAACGTTAATATGCAAGTATAGTTATTACTAAATTGACTACTGGCTTAAAAAATATTATGATTTTTCTTAATTTTTATGCAGCATCCCCCACTAAAAATTATCACCGACTGCCACTGATGAGCATGATATGTTAATTAAATTAAGTTACTTTTTGTATAAAAATGTAGATACATGTTGACATATAAGTACAGTGCCGATAAAAATATATATAATAATAATAAGTTGATATAGATAACTCATGATTAAAATAGGAAAAATTTATTAGAAATAAAAGATTTAAAAGATACATCATTCGATCAAAATCTGATGAAAATGAGAACTTAATGTTTGTAGCTGCTAATGCTGCCTCCATAAGATCCAAAGGAGATTCCATGTCCACCGAATCCACCATCTCCATATCCGTGTACACCGCCGTATCCACCTCCATAGCCACCACCGAATCCACCTCCTAATCCTCCGCCAAGACCAGCACCAGCTCCAGCACCGACACCACCGCCTCCGATAAAGACGGGCTGAGCCACGGGCACGACGACGGTCTGTGGCACTCTAACAGGGACGGCTTGAGTGATGGTGACAGGGTAGGGCTGGGGCACGGACACAGGGACGGCCTGCTGCACTGGGTAAGGCACGGTCTGTGGCACGGGTACGGCCACTGGACGGTTCACGTACACTGGGTACGGGCGGGTGACGGTAACGGGCACGGGCTGCGGTACCGGCACGGGCACAGCGCGAGGGACGGGCACCTGGACAGTCTGCGGCACGGGGTCAGGCACTGGGCGAGTCACGGTCACAGTGTACGGCCGCGGCACAGGCACGGCAACGGTCTGCGTGATGGTGTTCACAGATGTGCTACCACCATCGCCACTTCCTGCACCACCGCCGAATCCTCCTCCGAATCCACCTCCTAAACCACCGCCGAAGCCGCCTCCCAGACCATCTCCGATGTCGCCTCCCAGACCACCTCCGATGTCGCCTCCGTAACCACCACCGTATCCACCGCCTAATCCATGGTTGGCATCATCACCGTATGAACCGGAACTGATAACTCCATAACGACCTACGGCCGCTACAGCGAATACCAAAGCAGCTATCTAAAATTAATCATTTTAATTATCATTTAAAATTATTAATAAAAAACAGGTTTATATTACCACGAAAGTCCTCATATTGTGCAGAATGAAGCGGTGATGATTGAATGATGGTTTTAGCATCAAATTCATGCTATTTATACAAACTTTTATAAACAATTTTGCTCGCTCAACCATTTGCACGAATATTAAGAATTTATATATTATGACAGAACAATTTGTGAAATTTTTGTAATGATAAAATAACTTTAATATAATTCAAAATAAGACAAATAATGATAAACATATGGCAAGAATCTAAAGTTTGTTACGTACATTTTTTAAACATTAGATTATGTCACTGGTTGGTAAGTACAATTTTTTTTTAATTTTATGTGCTATTTATAATTACATAATAGTTATTTAAATTCAAGTTGCATAGAAAGCTTTATGTTCGACTGCCTTGGAGACGATTTATTTTCTTTAAATATATTAATGTGAAAAATTTAATTGTATCTTAAAGTGTCTATTATGTGTCAAATGTCAAATATATAATGTCACAGTTTATTCCCGGTCACTACAATAACTACTTGATTTAAGATGTCAGCAAAATAGCACATTCTTGGATTAATACATTTCAATAGAAAAATTGGACACCTGTCATTAAAAAAAAGGCAAAATAAATATTAGACCTATTTATTTAATTAATTCCTTGCACCTTTTTCACCTGTTTTTCTATAAATTTGACAATTTGATAATTTTAAATAAAAGAAACAATAGTTCACACGTTGAGATACAACTTTTTTAACATTAACATATTTTAAGACTACACATCGCCTTCAAGGCAGCCGAACATAAAGCATTGTATGCAACTCGTACATAATCGAATTCACCTTATTTATCAGTATTGAACTACAGGTCCTGCATTATGTAGGTGTTATATAAATAGCTATTTTAGATGCTTATGTTTTACGAATGGTCTCATACTAATTAAAGAAATTACTTATTCTAATACGAAATAGTTATTTTTGTACTCATACATTAAAATGTGTTGTTTCGCATCGCCTACGCAACGACCGAAACGTCAATTTCCCGCACTCGTACGGGAAATTTTGGAAAAACACTCCAATTTTTAAAGCACTTATTAAAAAACCTTATTTATAATAAAAAGTTTATTAAATTTACTGTATACTACAAATCAAATTAGTAAATAATATAACACTCTTTATTTTCATTACATTAAAATTAAATTAATTGAAATTTGACATAACTGTGAAATTAGTTATAAAATGGTTACAAAGCAGTGTTATGCCTATGGCACACTGATCGAAGAGCATCGATGAACTCTTCGATGAAACAACAGAACGCACCCTACATTGACAAACAATAAAAGCTTCTAAAGTTGAGAAAGAAAAATATGCTAACGTGAAATGAGACACAAAAGATACTAGTGAAATGAGATACGTTCGTTTCATCGATGAGCTCTTCGATGGAAATAGAGGAGCCTTTAATTTTCGTCGATGATGGGTGGATTGTAAAGATGGCGGCACATGAACATTTATATCAGCAGCAGCAGTATCTGTTGAAGTACTTGCACATGATGATGATTATATCGAGGGTCTCCTACCATAAGGGCGTATCGAAAAAACACAACTTTACAGGAGAGATAAAAAACGTTTCACAAATCGATTATTATTCATTTATTAACTTGAGGTATCTCAATTACTATGTCTTAATGAATAGTTAATAATTTTAACACAAATATTGATAACAAAATAATTATTTACTGTTTTTTATATATAGGCCCTTATGGCACAATATTTTTGTCGATTTAACCTAAAAAGGTAATGGCGTATCAATTAAGAATGAATGGATACTTACTGAGTTGCAATTCCTGACGGCACTTTATAGAAATAAACTTTGTTACCTGGACAAGCAAAGCAGTATAGGTGGACAATAAGTCAATAGTAATAAATTTTATTTGAGTACAAAAGAATTAAATACAAAACATGGTAAATCATAAATTTCTTTTACTTTTTTCGCTTTGATAACAACTTCTCCCGCATTATTTGTAAATTCGTTTCATCCTCATCAGACCTATCGTTTTCAATATTTGTAACTTTATGAGGCAGGTTAAAATAGAAATTATGATATTCCTGAGTAATGACGTTCTCGTTACACATTTCCACAAGATTTTTATATTTGATTTCAGTTATAGGTAGCCTTGCGTTGTATGCTTGAGATGCTATCGAGTTTTGCAGGGCACGTCGTCCTTTTCGTACATCAGTTTGAATCTCACCGTAATTATCATCCTAATACTCGTTTTTAAAAAACAATTTATTTTGACTATTTTTTTGAACTTGCAGACATTTTACTTCTTTCCAATTTAATGCTGACGAATCAACAGCTTTGTATACATTAAGCATTTTAAAATTTCTGTATGATTTACAATCTAGAAAATCTTGGAAAGTGAATAACGTCACATTATTTGGTAGTCCTCTTTTCTTGGCCATTCTGACAATATTTGCCCAGTCATTAGGCAAATAAATTTTTGCATACTCTCTAGCACGCTCTATTGCAGAATGCATGGAATCGCATTGCATGTGAGTATGCCTAGGTTGTAAATAATTGATCTGAATAGTTTCCAAATTTTCGTTCAATGTTATTGCGTACTGCAACATACAAGCTATTACGGAGTTTTTATTTTGACCAGGACAAGAATCCGAATATAGAATTAAGTGCTTCGTGTGCTGTGGAAGACCGGAAATAAACTGGAGTAAGCATAATGCGATCTCATTGGCTCCTCTTTTTTCATTTGTTTCGTCCCATATTAATGTATGCAATTGCTTTTTTGCAGCTTCGTACACTGTAAGCTTGAAAACTGCGAATTTTCTTTTGTAGAACATGGGTATGGCAAAAAATATAGGGCAATATAGGTCAGCCTCTAAATCGAAGTTAGCAGTGATTATTGTTTCGTTTGACAGAGCACGTAGCTTGTCATTTTCCTTTCGCTGGTTGGATGCAAAATAAACACAAAAACGGCGTATGTACATAAGCTTACAGTTCTCCTTCCAGTTCAGATAATAAATGTCGAGCCAAAAGATGTATGTACATACGACTTTCTGCATGTCACTAGAAGCAACTTAAGCTGATATGCCTGTATTTTTACACCGATTTTAGCTAATACCACGTGGAATTGTCGATATGTCTTTGTGGCACGACATGTATACTGCCACAAGAGGTAAATTTATAAAATAAAAAAAAACGCAAAAATGTTGATACGCCCTTCTGGCAGAAGACTCTCGATATAGTTTTACACTTTTCGTACAAAAAATATTGTACAAACCTCTTGCGTGAACTAGGTTCCCGGATGAGGTTCCCGCACTTGGTATGTAAATAACCTAAGTGCGCACTTTTAAAGCACGAGCGACTGCAAGGAGCGAGAGTCTTTAATAGCGCGAATGAGCAGAAGACGTCTTCACGCATGTAGTTTGTATAATATTTTTTGTTCGAGTACTGGTATTTAAAAAAAATACATCTTTAATTTCAACTTGTGTGAGTACACCGGAATCTGTAAATTATACATAATTTTTATCAATCGCAAACTAAGCTGCTCCAGGAACTTCGATTTATAATTGTCAAAATTTTACAATAAATGTAACTTATAACAATTGTGACTCTTCCCAATCTAATCTTATTTCCCAAACTTTTAATAAAGGGAATTTCCGAAAAATTTGTATTTTATAAATTAGATTTAATTATTATCAAGACAGATTTATTTTAAACTGTTCCAAGGGGCTAGTGTTTTTTGCAATTTTTACAGTCGAGTCGATCGGGAAGCACTTGTTCCAGATTGAGTGTTGCGAGTGGGAAGTGTTAATTTGAAGGTTACGAGTACATAAAATAAATAGGATGATATGCGAAAGTATACTGTTACTTCAATAGCTCAGGTTTAACAAATCAAACCAAAAATTAAATGGAAAATAGATTATTCCCAACAACAACAAAATACACAAAAGAGTGAGTAAGTGGACTGTATCAATTCCAAATGTAATTCAAAACTAAAATCTAAAAATTCAGATAATAACAACCAAAACCAAATAATAAACAAAACGAGAAAGAAAAACAAAACCCAAATAAGACAATGGAAAGCGATCACAACTGCTAGTGAATTCCAAAGTCAACAATAAACCAATAAACAAAATTTATACAAACGACCAACCAAATATCAACAAATTACGATAAATCTCAACCAAACAAACAATACGATGTAGATCTGAAAGAAATCACATATAAAATAATAGACTAACAACCCAGTTTAACTAACGCTTAAATAGCAAACAAAATACAGTTTAATTCACAAAATATTACTATAACCAAGTGTTATAAGCAATATGAAATCTAAGTAACAAACAACAAATGTTACTTGGTTTAAACAATACACGAACGATGCTATCTAACAGTAGAACGCAACTCGAATATCGCCCCCTCTCTACTGTTAAGCGCTCACTCGACTTGTATCCAGGAGAAGGGGTACCTTGGAATGCTGTGACGTCGGTTGCCATAGTAACGGGCCGGACGGTGCGCACGTCAGCAACACTTGTACAAACAAGTTAGTCTCGCGGACTCGCGGACAAAAGTTTTGGCAACAATTAGACGCGCTAAACAGAAAGAAGTTTTGACTATCTTTCTATTCTAAACATATACTATCACGCATAGATATAAATTATCATCGATGCGTGAAGTTGAATTTCTGTTAGTTACATGTGAATAGTATAAATAGCGGCCAACGCAAGCTACAACTATCAGTCTCCAGTGATCACCAGCTCCATTCACATCATGAAAAACACCACGGTAAGAACGAAAGGTCATTTTAAAATACGTATGTCTAGAATATAATTTTATTGTTTCAGCTCTTTGTCGTTCTGCTAGCTCTGTCTGCTACTCTGGCGGCTGAGGAGGCCAAGAAAGGGCAAAAGCGCGGAATCTTCGATGAAGGTTTCGGCCATGATTCTGGTCTGAGCCTGGGCGGCCATGACTCCGGCTTAAGCCTAGGAGGACACTCTGACTTCGGCTCTTCTGGTGCTGACTTTTCTTCTCATCACGGTCCCATCGACTTGGGCTCCTCGTACCATCACCAAGAAGGTTGGCGTGCCTGTGCCGAAACCTTACCCGGTGCATGTGGAGAAAAAGGTCCCAGTGCCGTACCCCGTGGAAGTGAAAATCCCTGTCGACAAGCCGTACCCCGTGCCTGAGCCCAAGCCCTACGCCGTTCCCGTGAAGAAGCATATGCCGTACACCGTTGAGAAACATGTGCCCTACCCGGTGAAGTATCCTGTGAAGGTTCCCTACACCGTGAAAGTGCCCGTGCCTGTGTACATCGAGGGTCACGACCACTCTGAGGACTTCGCGTCTCTCGCTGGACACAGTGGATTCAACGCAGGTTTCTTTGGACATGACTTTGGTTTCACTGGACACGACTCTGGATTCAGCGGACACGACTCTGGTTTCTCTGGACACGATTCTGGATTCGGCGGTCACGATGGTGGATTCGGTGGACACAGCAGCTAGCACTGAATGGAATATTGGTAGTTTTACTAATAATTGGTGATCACAGAGCTATCACTCTTCCATATGAGTGTGAACAGCCGACTTAGCTAGACGTGCGCAGTGTGTTCTGGCGACTTAAGTCAGTTTTAGAAAAATTTAAATTTAACGAGTGTTTTGTTATATTATTATAATTTTTGTGGCTGTTTATGTTCCGTTCTGCTTGTCAAAATGCTAACGCGAGATGATACCGAGGTGATAACAACAATGATTACATCTTCTTTACTAAAATTAAGTTCAAATAATGAATTCATCGGCATCACCGTTAAAGAAGTGACAGCAGCAGTTAAAAAAGTTTTCACGAAAAAAATTAGTAAGTTAGAAAATGATTTGACCATCTTGAAGCAAGAAAACAGTGTTTTAAAAGAATCTAGTAAAAATTATGAAATGTGTGCTGATAATTTAGAACAGTATTCGCGTCGTAATAATGTCCGCATTTTTTGTTTAAATGAAGTTCCAAATGAATCAATTGACGATTGCGTTGTTGACTTCTGTCGTGATAAATTGGAGGTGCTTATTTCGAAAAATGATATCGACCGTTGCCATCGTCTGGGGAAAACAAAGAAGGGCGCCAACCGCTCTGTTATAGTGAAATTCTTAAGTTATCGTGTTCGTCAAAAAGTGTTTAGCGAAAAGATGAAATTGAAAGGCAGCGGAATTTCCATACGCGAAGATCTCACAAAGGCCAGACTTACTCTCCTCAAGGCAGCGACTGATAAGTATAGTAATAAGGACGTTTGGACGTACGATGGTCGTATTTTTGCAGTTGTTAGTAAAGGCGGCAAAGACAGAAAAATAATGATTAACAGTTCGAGTGATTTAGAACCTTAATCCTATATTCTTTATTTGTGCACATATATTTTATTTTTGTTACTAATATTTTTCTTCTTTATATTTGTATATTTGTATATTCAAAATACTCTTATATATCTTCGTATATTCATATAAATAATTTCATCAGCTGAGCCAGAGCATACTCAACGGTAATTAAAAGTTTATTCTTATCTGGATTCTATGAAAAATTTTCTTTATTTTGGTATTACTTTGTATTTTGTAAAATTAATTTTTAACATCTGTGTATCATTCAAAGGTCATTGTTATTATGTTTACATGCGGTCTGATTAATGTGAGGTCGCTTAATTCTTGTTTTTCAAAATTTAAAGACTTTGTATATGAGCACAGTTTTGATCTATTGGCAGTGACTGAGACATGGATATGTGACTCTGCCCCCGCATATTTATTTCATATAAATGGATATAAGTTATTCAGTCATCAAAGATCTCAAAGGCGCGGCGGAGGAGTCGCCTTTTATGTACGCAGTACCATCCCATGTAAAATTGTAGATACGTCATTTGTAACAAATAATAGCATTGAGCATCTTTGGACAAATTTACTGTTCAAAATTATAAGATAATTATCGGGGTTATTTATAATCCACATTCTGATTTGCATAAGGAACTTAGTATTTTGGATCCAATATTTGCAGAATTTTCACCGCAAGCGGACTGTTTGATTTGTACTGGCGATATAAATGTAAACTTATTATTAACTGATGCGCGTTCTGCATCATTTATAAATTTACTATCAGCATATGGAATGCATCATTTAATTAAGAGTCAAACAAGACCTGTTTCTGGAACGCTCTTGGATATAATTGCAATATCGGATATATCTCTGTGTTTAGATGCTGGTACTATTGATTGTTCACATTTTTTCGATCATAGCTGTGCGTATTGTGTGTTACAATTGCAGAAAGCTTCTATTCAGAACAAGATTTTCACGTTTAGAAATTTCAATCACTTTAATTCTGAAATGTTCTCTGTTGATTGTGAGTTTGTCAACTGGAATCATATTTTAACATATAGTAATATTAATGACAAATTAGACTATTTAAATCAAAATATTATAGCTTTATTTGATAAGCACGCTCCTGTGAAAACAATAAAGTCCTATAAGAATTTCTGCCCTTGGATTACTCCTGTGATCAAAATTATGCAGAAAAATATAAAACAGCCTCCAAATACGATTACTATAAGCAACTACGAAATTTAACAACGGCAGCTATTCGGAGAGAGAAACAGGTGTTTTTAGAGTGTGAAATCAATAATAGTCTACATAATTCTACAAAATTGTGGAATAATTTAAAACGGCTAGGTGTTAAAAATAAAATAACAAATGATATCCCTGAATCTTTATGTCAGCCTGATAATTATGGTTATTACTTATTAAATAAAGTCGGTGCGTCAAATATTAGCCCTAATTTAAGAGATTTTTACGCAGATAATACTGCTATGGAGCAACCCGGTGAGCCTTTTATGTTTAACTGTGTTGATAGTGACATTGTCATAAAAATGTTATGAAATCTAAGGTCAAATGCTGTTGGCGCTGATAATATTTCTCGCAAATTGATTTTGATTACATTGCCAATTATTGTGGACTATATTACGCACATTATAAATACGTGTATTTTAGAAGGAGTCGTTCCTGATATTTGGAAAGTTGCGATAATAAAGCCGATTGTAAAACAAAACAAATGCTCGACATTTGATGACTTGCGCCCTATAAGTGTATTACCAGTACTTTCTAAAGTTCTTGAAAGGGCATGCTATGATCAAATTATGGCCTTTGCGTTAGATAATAACATCCTACCTGCCTGCCAATCGGGTTTCAGAAAAGGATATAGTACAAATACCTGTCTACTTAATAATTTGGATGCAGTATTAAATGACTACGACAAATCAAAATTATCCATCCTAATTCAAATTGATTTCTCGAAGGCATTTGATATGGTAAATCATGGTATGCTGCTTGTCAAGTTAAAGTATTACAATTTTTCTTGTAGTGCTATATAGTGGTGTTTGAGTTACTTAGCAAACAGACACTTCAGGGTTGGTATGTCATCGAATGCTGATACCAAGTTTTCATCGATCTTCCCCCTTCAGTGTGGTTTGCCTCAAGGATCGATTTTAGGGCCCTTATTTTTTCTTATTTATGTAGCTGATATGCCATCAGTCCTACAGTATTGTTCAGCTCATTCTTACGCCGATGATACACAAATCCTCGCATCTGTGAATCCCTCTCTTGCTATCGAAGAGTGTGCTGTCATTAATAAAGAACTGCAACAATTAGTGTTTTGGATTAATAACAATGGCCTTAAAATTAATGCTAGTAAATCTACACTTCTAATATTCGGCACTGATAATTTTCCTAATATTGTTCTGGATGGTACCACCCTGAAGCGAAGTGCTTTTACGAAAATTTAAGGGCTTTATATCGATGAAAATTTGAAGTTCAGAGAGCATTTGAACAATAAAGTTATTTCTGCAAGATTAGTACTTCGCAATCTGTATCAATTTCGTCATGATCTTAATTCTGAAATTAAACTGCGTTTGATAAACACCTTAATTTAGCCTATATTTGATTACTGCGCATGCACTTATATTCCGAATTTGACGCAAACGGACAAAAATAGAATAACTCTAATACAAAACTCTTGTTTACGGTTTATTTATGGTGTGTGTAAATACGACCACATATCTCATTACTAAAGCCCGGATTTGTAGGCAATTGCCTAGATTAAAATTTTAATATACTTCAGGCAATTTCGTTTTTCTATACATAGGTAATATGTTTACGTGCAATGGAAGGTTTTTTTTTCGTGCCTTAGAGCCTATTTTTTCTATATTTTGGTTATTGTGCCTATTTTACCTTATACAGTCTATTTTGCCTATTTTTGTTGCCTATTCTAACTTTTATTGAGCAGACAAGGTTTATCATCTACTTCGTTGACTAATTCAGCACTTGACAAAGTGTTTCAACCTAACCTATAATATCTAAAGAACTTACTTTAATCAAGTTTTTGTGTGTGAATTTAAAATGCCGAAAGAAAAAACGTTTTTTAGTCAAAATTTTACGTGGCAATTCAATTGTCTTTGCCATTAATCAATGGAGCTGAGGTAACTTTAGACGATATGGCTAAATATAAGTACGCTCCTGTCACATTTTGTGATGTCAAACGAAGTTTTCAACTTACAAGCAAAGTTCTGACAGACCGAAGACAGTCCCTTTCCGAAAATTTCATAGAGCAATTGCTCGTAATATTTTGTGAATTAAAGTATACTACATAATTTGAATTTGCATAATAGTTAATAAAATGAAAACCCTACATTATTATTTTTCAGATTGCGTTAATTTTTGTTTAAAATTATTTTTTTCTAACGAAGAGTAGATACGAGTACCAATATTAGAAAAAAGGTTCGTTTATTTTTTTTTAAACAAATTATTTACATTTAGGCTGCCTAAAATACCGCCTATTTTAGAGTAATTACCGGTCTATATACCTGCTTATTTGGGTGTTTTTAACGTTAAACGTAACCTACCGTGCCGCGCGTTGAAACGCATGCAGAGTAAAAAAATTTCAATGAACAAATTATACATTAACGTTAAACGATACCCAATTTTAATTTGTTTCTGGCTCGAGGTGAGCGCTGTTGTCAGCTCTATGAATGACTTTGAACTAAGTTGATATAGAAGTTAGCTGTGTATGTAGGATATAGCCATCTATTGGCAAGATGACAACTGTCATTTTTTTTCCTCGGACACAAACCTAAGGGAATTATAACCGAACGAATACATTGTAATAATCCGACAAATGTAATAAAATTTACGTTGAAAATAAATACTATTGTAGGAAATAAAGTTTCTGTAGAATCCACTACATATATAATTATATAATAAAATAGAGGCTTCAGAATCAACTTTTTTAATATATTATATATAAATATGAAAATACAAATGAGGGACGTTTCGAGTGTACAACTCACTCTTCTTCAGCTATAATACAATATAAAGTAAAAAAATCTGATGTGGACACCACATGACTTCCTTGTACGCGTATTAAACTATAGATATTTTTTTAATTGCACATATTTGACATTAAATCTTTTATTTTTTGTTCTAATCCATAACAAACTTAATTTTTTTTTTAAATAAACAAATTCATATATTTAAATTTGATATCTCTCAGGGAGGGCCAAAATACCTATTTCCGTTGAAATCTGAGAACCGAAAATTTTCGCGATTACAATACTTCCTTTACTTCGTACAAGGAAGTAAAAAACAACACATAAATAAAATAGTAAAACAAACCTTATATAAAATACAAATGTCATCGAAATGCCCGTCTTCGATAACTCCTGTAACTGTAACTATATTCTATGTTTTGACATATATATTTTTAAATGTAATTATACAGGATCTTCAGTAAAGCGAATCAAATTTATCCCACTTCAAATGATTATAACTCGTCATTTTCAAATAGAACACTCTTTATTTTATTATTCTGTTGTGTGTCTTTTTGTATAACCTTTCATATTTATTACGGGTTACGGGTATCCTATGCCTAAAACCAATAATTTCGGGGTTGTTAACCATTTTTCACTAAATTTATTTATTCAATTAAAATTTAAATCTAGTATACCTTGGATATTGTTTGTTTTAATTTATAGTTTATTGTTTTGTTTTAATTTACAACCGATTTTCAATGTAACCGCCATTATAGTCATTTGTAGTTGAGCAAATTTGATTCACTTTACTGAACACCCTGTATAATTACATTTAAAAAATATATAAAACATAGAGTATAGTTACAGTTGTGTAGGAAAAAAATCTTAATTTTTACTATTAAAATAACTTCAGTACGCCTTCATAAAGTAATGCGTGTATTTAACCTTCTTTAGAGAAAAAACGGAAAAACTACAATTCAAAATATATAAAAATATATAAATATATATATATATATATATATATTATTTGACATATTGTATTTGTATCTAGATAATATCAATACTAGTTTATCTGAAATGTATATCATTGAAGAAAAGATTGAAATAGTGAAGTGGTTTTATGGTGGAAACAGTTCCCGGCAAGTATGTGCTTTATTTGCCCAAGTCATACGTCAATACAAAGAATGATACAAAAATTTGAAAGTTCGGGAACATTATTAAATAACTGTAAGTGTAGATGTAATAATAATGATCGGTACGAAAACGAATTGAATATACTGGCTTCTGTAATTGAAAATCCTAATATTAGTTTGAGGCAACTTGCGGATAAGTTTTCAATTCACTACAAAACAGCATTCCGCATTTTGAAAAAAAAATATATTTCATTCATATAAATACCAATGCCACCAAGAACTGTTTGAAGATGATATGGAAAAGAGAAGCGCGTTTTGTTTCGAAATAATGGAAAAGGCAAATAAAGATCGCCAGTTTATAAAAAATATTTGTTTCACTGACGAATGCACATCTACACTGTATAATGAACCAAATATTCAGAACTGGAGAATGTGGGCTACGGAGAATCCACATAACGTTTTATTTACTAGGACTCAATATCCTCAAAAAATTAATGTATGGGCAGGAATTCTTGGTCACCATATTGTATGACCTTTGTTTTTAAGAGGAAATTTAACCGGTGAACGATTTTTACTTCTAGAAGAAGAAGTAGCGCCGGCAATGACTGAAATTGTAGAAGACGACCGCGAAATTTGGTTCCAAATGGATGGTTGTCCCGCGCATAATAGTGCGGGAATTTTTGAACAATAGATTTAATAATTAAGTAATTGGACCAATTTTTTTCATTAAATGGCCAGCTAGATCACCCGATCTTTCACCATTAGATTTGTTTCTATGGGGTCATTTAAAATCTAAAATTTATGGTGGTCGGCGATTCGAAAATATTGAAGAATTAAAAGAAAGTATTCGAGTAGAATGCAATAAAATATCAGCCTATCAATTATCAAATGTTAGACAGCAATTTTATGGCAGATTAGGATACTGTTTAGCAGTAAATTGAAATATGTTTGAAAATTTATTATATTAAATGAAATATTGATTCTTTTCTGCTTTACTATGAATGTTTATTATAAAATGTCAAATGTATTTAATTGTAAGTATGTATTTGGTTTTTGTTTATTTCATGGCACTAGTAATTTGATTAAAATTAACATTTTTATTAAATTAAATTTTCCTGTTCCGGATAAAAGGAAATTACGAGTAAGGATATTATTGGATGCAGAATTTTTTTCTCTACAAAAAACTACTTGAACATTTCAAAATTAACATTGAAATCCCTATGGTGCGTTTTCCGACGCAACACCCTGTATATATATATATATATATATATATATATATATATATATATATATATATATATATATAACTGCGCATCAAATAAAAAAAGTGGATTCTGCCTTTATTTTATTACATAATTATTGAAGGAAATTGTATAGTCACATGTAATTTTTTCACTAATTGTATTATTTTCGACCAGTTTTTCAGTTAATAAATTTTATAAATTTAAGGAACAAAACATTGGAAATATTTTTGACTTCCATACATAACACTGCTATTTATTGAATAATTTTTTACATTGTCAAACAAATTTTAACGTACAGAGCATACAAAATTGACTATTTATTGAGTTATGCAGAATTTGATACCATAAAATTTATATTTCAAGGTTTTTTCGAAAATTATTGGAGAAGTAAAACATTATAAAAGTTTGTTTGAAAGTTGTAGACAAAATTAAAGATGAATATACATAACACAACGTTTCGATTGTTATAATCTTCAATCGTTATCAAGTGAATACTATTATTATTATATATTGATTATTGATTATTATTTAGTATTCACTGGATAACGATTAAAGATTATATCAATTGAAATGTTGTGTTATATATATTTCTAAAATATAAAGACAATGAAAGTTCGAAATTTATCTTTTATTAATTATGAAAGTGTTATACCTAATTTGAAAATACGTAGGTATAAATATTGCATATTTTGCGTTATACTTGCATTATATTTTGCGTTATTTGAATGTGAAAATTTAATATGAAGAATATTATTTGGGATATAGGATGAAATCATAAATTATCTTCTTGTAGTAAACCTCTTTAATATAAAATTTAAAAATTCTAAGTAAAATAGTACAAAGAAATTATAAAATTACTAAATTTATATTTTTTTTCTTTCAAGACAAATATATTTTTTTATTTTTTCCTACGGGTAATGTGGATTGTATTCCGCATGTCTGACGTAAAATTCCAGACTTCTAGTCATATTTTCTAATGCAAAATTAGATCAGGATAATTGGTCAGCTTAACATACAAAATTAAAAATATATATAATTTTAAAAATCAAAATAAAATATATTTTGATTTAAAATAATATTTCCACCTGCATACGGCGCACGAGTATAGGAGATTGAATCGCTTTGAGCGCGTGGCGTAAGCACAGCGATATAGTGCGGGATGTGTCGCGTCATATCGGTGGGGCAAGAGACGCAAACATAACCGAGTCGTGGAAGTAGTACATAATTTACCCACAGCTACTCATGTCGCTTGTTGTCATTAAACGAATTGTAAAATTTCCAGTAAGTTTCATTATTTTTTTACGGTTCTTACAACCTATTGTCTTGCCAAAAAAATAGTAAGTAATATATTAATATATTAGTACTTTATTATAAAAATTATATTTGTGAAATATAATTCATCTGTTTGAAGTAAAAAATTAAAATTACATTAAAATTATTTGTTTTATTATTATCTTGAAAGTTCAAAGATCAAATGGCATAATTTTTTTTTTTCGAAAAGATATTAATATTCTCTAGAACATATAAAAAAATGAAAAAAATAAAAGGGTCAGTTTTTGAAATATTAATTTTTGAAAATTTAGAAAGGCATTTTCAGACAGTTGTAAATATGTAAAAATTTTGAAAAAAATACAGCATATTTAGTATATCATTAAGATTGTATATCAATTATAAAAATAATAAAAAGTGAAAAAAAAAATTCAAAAAATTTTTGAAATATTTTTTCTCCTTTTTTTACAAGTTCAAATTTTGATTTTTGTACACGTATGTGTGAGGAATATAAATGTGTATAAAATATAAAAAAATAAAAAAAATAAAAGGAACAGATTTTGAGTTATTTGGATTTGAATTATATTTTACTTCATATTTTCGTTGTTTTGCATGAATTTTTAAAATTTAGACTTAATATAATAAATACTTATCAATTACTTAATTATTATTTTAAAATAAGTGCATATTTATACTGCTTTAATGTATAATTTGTTCATTGAAAATTTTTTACTCTGCATGCGTTTCAACGCGCGGCACGGTAGGTTACGTTTAACGTTAAAGCAGTATAAATATGCACTTATTTTAAAATAATAATTAAGTAATTCATAAGTATTTATTATATTAAGACTAAATTTTAAAAATTCATGCAAAACAACGAAAATATGAAGTAAAATATAATTCAAATCCAAATAACTCAAAATCTGTTCCTTTTATTTTTTTTTTTTTTAATATTTTATACACATTTATATTCCCCACACATACGTGTACAAAAATCAAAATTTGAACTTGTAAAAAAAGGAGAAAAAATATTTCAAAAATTGTTCCAATTTTTTTTTTCACTTTTTATTATTTTTATAATTGATATACAATCTTAATGATATACTAAATATGCTGTATTTTTTTCAAAATTTTTACATATTTACAACTGTCTGAAAATGCCTTTCTAAATTTTCAAAAATTAATATTTCAAAAACTGACCCTTTTATTTTTTTCATTTTTTTATATGTTCTGGAGAATATTAATATCTTTTCGAAAAAAAAAAATTATGCCATTTGATCTTTGAACTTCAAGATAATAATAAAACAAATAATTTTAATGTAATTTTAATTTTTTACTTCAAACAGATGAATTATATTTCACAAATATAATTTTTATAATAAAGTACTAATATATTAATATATTACTTACTATTTTTTTGGCAAGACAATAGGTTGTAAGAACCGTAAAAAAAATAATGAAACTTACTGGAAATTTTACAATTCGTTTAATGACAACAAGCGACATGAGTAGCTGTGGGTAAATTATGTACTACTTCCACGACTCGGTTATGTTTGCGTCTCTTGCCCCACCGATATGACGCGACACATCCAAAACTATATCGCTGTGCTTACGCCACGCGCTCAAAGCGATTCAATCTCCTATATTCGTGCGCCGTATGCAGGTGGAAATATTATTTTAGATCAAAATATATTTTATTTTGATTTTTAAAATTATATATATTTTTAATTTTGTATGTTAAGCTGACCAATTATCCTGATCTAATTTTGCATTAGAAAATATGACTAGAAGTCTGGAATTTTACGTCAGACATGCGGAATACAATCCACATTACCCATAGGAAAAAATAAAAAAAATATATTTGTCTTGAAAGAAAAAAATATAAATTTAGTAATTTTATAATTTCTTTGTACTATTTTACTTAGAATTTTTAAATTTTATATTAAAGAGGTTGACTGCAAGAAGATAATTTATGATTTCATCCTATATCCCAAATAATATTCTTCATATTAAATTTTCACATTCAAATAACGCAAAATATAATGTAAGTATATCGCAAAATATGCAATATTTATACCTACGTATTTTCAAATTAGGTATAACACTTTCATAATTAATAAAAGATAAATTTCGAACTTTCATTGTCTTTATATTTTAGAAATATATATAACACAACATTTCAATTGATATAATCTTCAATCGTTATCCAGTGAATACAAAATAATAATCAATAATCAATATATAATAATAATAGTATTCACTTGATAACGATTGAAGATTATAACAATCGAAACGTTGTGTTATGTATATTCATCTTTAATTTTGTCTACAACTTTCAAACAAACTATTATAATGTTTTACTTCTCCAATAATTTTCGAAAAAATCTTGAAATATAAATTTTATGGTATCAAATTCTGCATAACTCAATAAATAGTCAATTTTGTAGGCTCTGTACGTTAAAATTTGTTTGACAATGTAAAAAATTATTCAATAAATAGCAGTGTTATGTATGGAAGTCAAAAATATTTCCAATGTTTTGTTCCTTAAATTTATAAAATTTATTAACTGAAAAACTGGTCGAAAATAATACAATTAGTGAAAAAATTACATGTGACTATACAATTTCCTTCAATAATTATGTAATAAAATAAAGGCAGAATCCACTTTTTTTATTTGATGCGCAGTTATATATATATATATATATATATATATATATATATACAGGGTGTTGCGTCGGAAAACGCACCATAGGGATTTCAATGTTAATTTTGAAATGTTCAAATAGTTTTTTGTAGAGAAAAAAATTCTGCATCCAATAATATCCTTACTCATAATTTCCTTTTATCCGGAACAGGAAAAATGAATTTAATAAAAATGTTAATTTTAATCAAATTACTAGTGCCATGAAATAAACAAAAACCAAATACATACTTACAATTAAATACATTTGACATTTTATAATAAACATTCATAGTAAAGCAGAAAAGAATCAATATTTCATTTAATATTGTACAATAATAAATAACAATTATAATAAATTTTCAAAAATATTTCAATTTACTGCTAAACAGTATCCTAATCTGTCATAAAATTGCTGTCTAACATTTGATAATTGATAGGCTGATATTTTATTGCATTCTACTCGAATACTTTCTTTTAATTCTTCAATATTTTCGAATCGCCGACCACCATAAATTTTAGATTTTAAATGACCCCATAGAAAAAAATCTAATGGTGAAATATCGGGTGATCTAGCTGGCCATTTAATGAAAAAATTTGGTCCAATTACTTAATTATTAAAACTATTGTTCAAAAATTCCCGCACTATTATGCGCGGGACAACCATCCATTTGGAACCAAATTTCGCGGTCGTCTTCTACAATTTCAGTCATTGCCGGCGCTACTTCTTCTTCTAGAAGTAAAAATCGTTCACCGGTTAAATTTCCTCTTAAAAACAAAGGTCCTACAATATGCTGACCAAGAATTCCTGCCCATACATTAATTTTTTGAGGATATTGAGTCCTAGTAAATAAAACGTTATGTGGATTCTCCGTAGCCCACATTCTCCAGTTCTGAATATTTGGTTCATTATACAGTGTAGATGTGCATTCGTCAGTGAAACAAATATTTTTTATAAACTGGCGATCTTTATTTGCCTTTTCCATTATTTCGAAACAAAACGCGCTTCTCTTTTCCATATCATCTTCAAACAGTTCTTGGTGGCATTGGTATTTATATGAATGAAATATATTTTTTTTTCAAAATGCGGAATGCTGTTTTGTAGTGAATTGAAAAATTATCCGCAAGTTGTCTCAAACTAATATTAGGATTTTCAATTACAGACGCCAGTATATTAAATTCGTTTTCGTTTTCGTACCGATCATTATTATTACATCTACACTTACAGTTTTTTAATAATGTTCCCGAACTTTCAAATTTTTGTATCATTCTTTGTATTGACGTATGACTTGGGCAAATAAAGCACATACTTGCCGGGAACTGTTTCCACCATAAAACCACTTCACTATTTCAATCTTTTCTTCAATGATATACATTTCAGATAAACTAGTATTGATATTATCTAGATACAAACACAATATGTCAAATTATATATATATTTATATATTTTTATATATTTTGAATTGTAGTTTTTCCGTTTTTTCTCTAAAGAAGGTTAAATACACGCATTGCTTTATGAAGGCGTACTGAAGTTATTTTAATAGTAAAAATGAAGATTTTTTTCTACACAACTGTAACTATACTCTATGTTTTGACATATATTTTTTAAATGTAATTATACAGGGTGTTCAGTAAAGTGAATCAAATTTGCTCAACTACAAATGACTATAATGGCGGTTACATTGAAAATCGGTTGTAAATTAAAACAAAACAATAAACTATAAATTAAAACAAACAATATCCAAGGTATACTAGATTTAAATTTTAATTGAATAAATAAATTTAGTGAAAAATGGTTAACAACCCCGAAATTATTGGTTTTAGGCATAGGATACCCGTAACCCGTAATAAATATGAAAGGTTATACAAAAATACACACAACAGAATAATAAAATAAAGGTGTTCCGTTTGAAAATGACGAGTTATAATCATTTGAAGTGGGATAAATTTGATTCGCTTTACTGAAGATCCTGTATAATTACATTTAAAAAAATATATGTCAAAACATAGAATATAGTTACAGTTACAGGAGTTATCGAAGACGGGCATTTCGATGACATTTGTATTTTATATAAGGTTTGTTTTACTATTTTATTTATGTGTTGTTTTTTACTTCCTTGTACGAAGTAAAGGAAGTATTGTAATCGCGAAAATTTTCGGTTCTCAGATTTCAACGGAAATAGGTATTTTGGCCCTCCCTGAATCCATTTTGACTAATTTCGTCGTGCCGTCTGTACGTACTACGTAGAAAATTTAAACTTTATATTTAGGACTGTTATAACATCTAGTTGTGCACCTCCTTTTTCGTCATTATGCAACTACCGGAAGTAGTACTTTACTTGAAGCCTATAATAGATTTTCATGAAAAACTGTATTCAAATATAATTAAAAAACTTTCCAAATTTGATATATAAGACTACTATATCAATGGAAATAACATAATAGATTTTGGTTAAAATAGACTAACCGGAAGTGGCACATTACATGAAGCTGCTAACAGTTTGCCTTGAAAAGAATGGTGTTATTTTAATTTTAGAAATAAATGCTGCAAATAAAAGTTTTAGAGAATTAAGTTCTGCGTCTAGCACATTATGAATTTTTAAATTAGCTTTTTGCATAAACGAGATATCAAATTTAAATATATGAATTTTTTGATTTAAAAAAAAATAATTAATTTTGCTATGGATTAGAACAAAAAATAAAAGATTTAGTGTCAAATATGTGCAATTAAAAAAATATCTATAGTTTAATACGCGTTCAAGGAAGTCATGTGGTGTCCACATCAGATTTTTTACTTTATATTGTATTATAGCTGAAGAAGAGTGAGTTGTACACTCGAAACGTCCCGCATTTGTATTTTCATATTTATATATAATATAAAAAAAGTGGATTCTGAAGCCTCTATTTTATTATCTAATTATATGTAGTGGATCCTATATAAACTTTATTTCCTACAATAGTATTTATTTTCAACGTAAATTTTATTACATTTGTCGGATTATTACAATGTATTCGTTCGGTTATAATTCCCTTAGGTTTGTGTCCGAGGAAAAAAAATGACAGTTGTCATCTTGCCAATAGATGGCTATATCCTACATACACAGCTAACTTCTATATCAACTTAGTTCAAAGTCATTCATAGAGCTGACAACAGCGCTCACCTCGAGCCAGAAACAAATTAAAATTGGGTATCGTTTAACGTTAAGAGCCTAAATATCCGGGCTTTACTCATTACCGTGTTTTATCGAATATGAGATTCATTGATGACCGCGTAAAAATTGCCTATCTATGTTTGATTCATAAAATAAGGCTAACCAGCACTCCAAGTTATTTAGCTGACAAATTATTATTTAAAAATTATAACTACATTCTCTGTATTAATGATTTATATATTGTTCCTACTTTTAATAAATCAAAATTTAAAGGTTCTTTCTCCTATTTAGCGCCCACTTTATACAACAGTATTCCTGCATCTTTGAAATCTCTAACGTTGAATTCTTTTAAGAACAAAATAAAGAATATGATATAAGTTTTGAACATTCATGTTATTGTACTTATTTTTGTAAATTTTGTTGGTTTTTTTTGTTGGCTATATTTTTGGCTTGTAATATATGTAAGGTTAGGTGGAAGAGCAGCCTCTGGCTGAACCACGCCTTTGACTTGGAATGTCAATAAAGATTATTATTATTATTATTATTATTACTTGTGATCAAATTTTATCATCTCTATTACTGTTATTTTTTGTTGAAATTTTTAAATAAATTAACTTATTTAAATATTATTCTGAATTTACATAATGCAACAAGTACCTAAGTGAAAAAATTATCTTTTTCAAATAATGAATATTTTTTTTTTTAAGGGTTTATAGATACATCAACTACAATGGTTATTAGTATCTCTTACAGTCTTATATCGTATGGTACACGTTAATTGTCTTTAGGTATTGTATTACATTTTCAATATTTTCAGTATTATTGTTTAGGGATTCGTCTATTCGATTTGGGATGTTGTGTAGTCTTCTTTCATTTTGGTATTTGGGGCAGACTGTAATTAGGTGTTCTATCGTGATTTGTGTGTTGCATGTATCGCACAATTCCGGTTCTGCTCTCTTCAAAATATGTTCGTGAGTCAGTTTGGTGTGAACTATTCTTAGTCTGGTAATTACTATTTGTTGTTTCCTTGGACCAACAGGTTTCCATGGATCCGTGTTGTTCTTTATTCTTCTCAGTTTGTTATTTGTTTCTTGCCTCCATTTTTCTTTCCAGTTTTCTTTTATTTTGGTTTTTATATCTGTTTTGAGATCGTAGGGTTGGATGTTGTGTTTGAATTCTTCAGCATTTGCAGTATCTTTGGCTGCTAGATCTGCTTGTTCGTTTCCCTGGATTCCTATGTGGGCAGGGGTCCATATGAAGATTACATGTGTGTGGAGTTCTGTTATAATTCTGTTTAATTCCTTTTTTATGTTATTTATAATTGAGTATTTTGTGTACAGTTTTTATATGGTTTGGAGAACGCTAAGTGAGTCTGTGCATATTGCTACTTTTGAATATGGTGTTCGGGTAATGAAATTTTGAATCCTAAATAACGGTTTTTTATATTTGTAGTTCTAAGCCCTTCAATCCCTGCTAGAATAAATTTTCTTTGCTATATTTGTTTCATCCACATTAATAACTATTCGTTTAATAGTCTGAATTCAGGTATATTGTTAAAAAAAATCTATAAAATATATAAATCGTCTCTATTTTGCAAAAAGGGAAGTAACTATACTACGCAAAAAAAACGCAACACTTTCAGGATCATGTAACTTGGTTGAAAGTAATTTATTTTCAACGTATTAGAACTCAAATGAAAGATTGAAATCTCTAGGTACTTTACAATGACATGTGCTAATTCAATATAACGGGAAGTGCTTTAGCTACAACCGGATATTTAAACACAAAACGTAGTTTCCTAGTTTTTAGCTTGAACACATACATAACAAAAATGGAAGCTATGATCTGGACTACTACAAAATTGGCCCCAAATACAACCCCCCTCCCACCACTATTGAGGGGGATAGAACATTCACTGATTGGACAGATATTGTTTCTTGAAGGAGTTTGCAAAGTGTTGTTTTTTTTTGCATAGTGTATTTTTAATTTATGAAAAGTACAAATGAGTCAGCTCTCTTTTGCATAATAGGGACAAAATATATCATCACGTTTTTTACCCATTACTGGGTGTAGCACTCTACTGTAGCAGTATGTTATATAGTTAAACGCCTGAAGTGCGATTATAGGGTATGTATTATCAAATATAATACCCCGAGATCTTGAAAATTATCGGGCATTTCCCGATTGTTTCGTTCCGTAGCAACGATTGAGATAAGTTTTGCTTAAAAAAAATCCCGAGCTCTTATTGGTCGAAATTGGGGTTGAAAAACTAATCATAATTATTTTTTTAATAAGATCTGAAACTGATACTTGACAGATAAACAAGCATACTCGTATTTCAGACAAAAAGGAAGGTACTGTTGTATTTAAATGTTATTTTCAACTATCCGTTTCAATTAAAAAATATAACTTCATGTCATATCTCAAAAATATGCAATTGAAAAAAACTATTTTTACTTAAAAGTTTTGTCTAGTATTTAAGAATTAAAATTATTTGGATATATTCCTTATTTCTACATTTTCCCTCATTTTTACCTATCCATTTAAAAAATATACATCCTTAAATTGGCCTACTAGTGTGATAACTTTTGTCTAATATGTTTCAAATTAAGAGGGATATCATTGGGATCTCGGCAACTATAAGAGCTACGGGATCTAATTAATGGGCATTGTTATGCAGATTTGTAGGTTGATTCTAATTCTGTTAAGAAAATTTTTAATGTCCGAACAATTTGAAAATTAGAAAAAAAAATTAAATTGGCGATTTTGAAGAAAGACAAATAACTCTGGAATTATAATAGATATAAGAAAATGTTTCATATAAAAGTTATACGATTTGATGATGCAAACTAAATCGTAAAATATAAAATAAATAAATATATCATCACGCCTTGTACCCATTACTGGGTATGGCACTCTGCCTAAGCAGATCTTGGTAAGTGATATATTTTTGTCGCGTGAAGTGCGGTTACCAGCCGTCAAATCACGGCCCTCAAAGATATTAGTAGAGAGGGAGCCACAGGGGTAGATTTTTTAAATTGGTGAAAATTGTTTGTCGGCTGTGGGGATCGAACCAGGGTTCTCAAGATCCACAGGCCGACTCGATACCACTGAGCCACCTACCCCATAACTAAATCGTGATATAAATAAATATATATACATATACATATACATATATATATATATATATATATATATATATATATATATATATATATATATATATATATATATATATATATATATATATATATATATATATATATATATATGAACTCTGGTTCGATCCACACAGCTGACAAACAATTTTCACCAATTTAAAAAAAATCTACCCCTGTGGCTCCTCCACCACTAATATATTTTGAGGCCGTGATACCCGCACTTCACGCGAAAAATATATCACTTACCGAGATCTGCTTAGGCAGAGTGCCACACTCAGTAAAGGGTAAAAAACGTGATGATATATATATTCCATTTTATCGAATCGGTATGTAAAATAGGCAAATTTAATGCAAAAAAAATACCGTTTTGAATTTGTTGCAAAAATTAACCTGCGAGAACAATTGCGTTATGTGCACGTTTGTAAAGTTGATACTTTTTCATATTTTTTTTTTGTGCTAAACATCCGGTTGTGGCTAAAGCACTTTCGGTTATGTTGAATTAGCATATACGTAAGTAGAGACTTTAACCTTTCATTTGAGCCCAAATATTTTGACAACAACTTATTTTCAACCAAGTTACTTGAACTTGAAAATCACGTTTTTTGAGGATTTGCAGAGTGTGGCGTTCTTTTTTGCGTAGTATATATATATGTATATATATATATATATATATATATATATATATATATATATATATATATAAATTACGAAACTTGAATTGAGATTCAAGTTTTTAAAAAAATTATTTCACACAAAGATTTACATTCAAAAGTAGATCTTTACAAAACAGAGGTCAATTCTTAACTAACTACATTATGAGAATCTAACATAAAAAATGAAATATGACTACAGCTACTAGTGGGGATTCTTGCGGGTTCAGCGTCTTCTATGGAAATAGTGGTTCGCTAACTCCTCCCTCCTTAAAATTGAGCTTCATCGGGAAGAATCAGGTTCGATTTATTGGCTGATATTCTCGATTGAAGGTCTGGACGTTCGGTTGATTTGGATTTTAAAAGCCATTTTCTTCCGTAAATTATCGTCACGATGATGCCAGCAATGATAATAATTACGTATAATATTATCGTGGGGTAGTTTAACAGGTTATTGTTGTCTTGATCTTGTTCTATTTCTTCGTACTTGTTTATTAGTATTTTTAATTCTTGGATGGAGTTAAGGTCGACTGTCATTTTTGGTATTTGCGAAGTATTAAGCTTGATATTGAAGTTTTCTATTATTGTTGGTTTGCCAAAGGTACCTTCTTTGAAGTTTAAATTCTGCTTCTGAAATTGTATTTGGCAATCGTCTTCTTTAATTAAGAATATGCCTTGTAAATTCTTTATTTCGTCGCCGTGCTTGCAGTAAGCTTGAATAACATCAGGTTTAGGAAGTACGGCTAAAAATTGATTCGCTTCTTCTAAAGTTTCTATATGATTTCGTTTAATGTTTATTCTTAAGTACTCGCAATTTTCGTTCTTGTTTCTTGAGATGATATTCTTCTCGCAGAAGTTGTCATCTACTTCTGACATTTTGTTTGGACATTGGTAATTATTATTTCCTTTAGAACATACGCCATTTCGAGCTTTAATTTTTTTTTTAAAGGGTAGGAGAGAATGCTCATGCACACCTAGTATGATACGAAGCAGCGCATACCCCCCGAAGGGAAAAGGTAGTGTGGGACTCTAGACATCCGCCTCCGCTTCATCTGCCTAGCCTACCCACTAAACTCTCCCGTCCCGTACCACCTGGGTATGACGTGGAACCGCGTTAGCATTACTTCATCGTCATTCCGTTGTCTATTGATCTTTTATTCCCTCTCTCTCATCCTCTCGTCCTTCTCCTTTTCACTTATTATTTTAATGACGCATCTCTCTATTCCCTTCCACTTTTCTTCTGTCTCAAGCATCAAGTTTATCATGTTGCTTTTGGTGATGTTTATTCCATATTCGTTGTTTACCTCCTCCCTTTCATTGCTCCACCTCCCGCATTCAAATAATGTGTGCTCTGCATTGTCCACTGCCTCGCAATAGCTGCAAATATTGCTCCTAGCCCTCCCTATTGTATTCAGAAAGTATTTAAAGCATCCGTGGCCACTAAGTACTTGTGCCATATGGAACTTCACTTCCCCGTGCTCCCTTTTAGCCCAATTGTTTATGCTCGGCATCAGTTCGTGTAGCCATAAGCTTCCTTCCCCTTCTTCCCAATTTTTTTTGCCACTGTTCTACTCTGAGCTTCTTTATTGCTTCCCTGTCTACTTTGCTAGCCTCATGGCAGAGCATGCGCTCTTCAACTAGTAGTTGTAAGGGTGCCAACCGCGCGAGCACTTCCGCTACCTCTGTGGCCATTGTGCGATATCCCCTACATACCCCTATCGCCATTTTCCTATTTGCGGATCTGAGTAGTTGAGTGCACTGTTTATATTGTAGTGCATCCCCCCAAATTGGCGCACCATATAGTATTGTACTCTGCGCTACAGCAGCCAGTAACCTTCTTTTGTCTTCCTTTGGGCCATCCATTCTCGGGTACATCCTCCTCAGGGCCATAATTGTTCTGTCTGCTTTGGCAATGCTAGCCCTCACATGTACTAGGAAGGATAGTTGTTTATCGAACATCACTCCTAGATACTTAATACTGGGTTTAGGTTCAATGATGGTGGCACCTATCCGGAATTCTATTTTCTTTCTCTGCTTTTTCCTTCCAGACAAGATTACCGCCTCTGATTTACTCGGCACTATATTCATACCCTTTTCCTGCACCCACTCTACCACTGCATGCAAGGTTGTGTTTATTTTCCGCATTAGTTGTTCTTCGTCCTTGTCTACTGCTAATACTGCCAGATCGTCTGCATATGCTATGAGCTGTGTGTTACCCGGTGTTTGCGTTTTTAGTATTTCGTCATACACTATGTTCCAGAGTAGGGGTCCCAGAATTGAGCCTTGTGGGACCCCGCACGACATCTGATACTCTCTATCCTGGTACACAATCTTTCTGTTTTCCAGATACGATCCTATAATTCTAATTATGTACGTCGGCATATTTTTGTCTTGGAGTGTCCCCTCGTCTTACCTTTCTTGGCTTTTTCTTTTTTGGCTCTATCTTTGATTATCTTCAACGCATCTAACGTGGATCTTCCTTGCCGGAATCCGTACTGGTTATCCGAGAGTTTCGTCCCCTCTTCTAAGTATGTATTTATTCTTTGGCTGATTATTTGTTCTAGTAACTTCTCATTTGTATTTAGTAGACAGAGAGGTCTGTAGGCTGATGCCTCTGTCATATCAGATTTCCCCGGTTTTGGGATCTAAACTAGGTCGGCTATCTTCCAGGGTTCTGGGAATACCCCCGTAGTTAATATCTGGTTCATAGTCATAGTTCATAGCCATTCTGGCCTATTGCCTTTCGCATTTTCATTTTCTTTGCAGCTCTTGTTACTTCCTCTTCTGTGACTGCTGGCGGTTCGCAGTTTCTTTGCAATTCCCAATTTGTGATTTCATATGTAGGGAACAGTTCCCCTATAATTTTCTCCCTCGTTTCTGCATCCGGTGTGATTTGTTGCACTTGTCTAGTTCTCTTCATTATTAGTAGATACGGTTTTCCCCACACATCGTTATCCACTTCATTAATCATTTCTTGCCACTTCTTTTTCTTTTCATTTTTGATCTCCAGGCTTAGTATCTTCTTCGCTGTTTGATACTGTTCTTTAGCCACATTATCTTCCCTCCCACTTCTTCTGTTTCTGAGGTATCTTCTTCTCGTTTTTATGCAGGTATTTCTCAGTTCTGCAATCTTATTTGTCCACCAATATACTGTCTTACGTTTGCCTTGTTAATTGGGAAATCTTCTCATTAGCTTGTCGCAGAGTATCTTTTGTTCATATATTAGCTCCTCTGCCGTTTCTACTGTAGGTAGCTTTGCTATACGGTTGTTCCCTTCTTCTTCATCTAATGTCTTAGCGTTCCACTTATTATGTCTGTTTATGTTACATCTTATATTCGTGCGTGTGAGGGTAATGTCGTAACTAATTACCCTGTGGGGGCTGTATATCTCCTCTGTTTCATCCGTGTGCCATTTCGTAATTCTTTCTATTAGTTGTTCCGAACAGGCTGTTATATCAATGAATGAGCTGCCATTCTCATTCATAAAGGTTGGTGTATTCCCTTTATTATATATCCATAGCTCATGGAGAATAAATAATTCCATTAATAGTGTTCCTTTGCGGTCAGTTGCATGGGATCCCCAAGCTTCATTTTTCGCATTAAAATCTCCAGCAACTAGTATATGTTGTTTGGAGTTTCTAATCATATCTGACAGCTGTTGGAGTAATTCCTCGTATTCCCCTATGCTTATATTAGGGCTGAAATAGCAAACCAGTAGTATTAAATTTCCTGTTTCAACTAGAGTTATACTTTTAGTCGCAAGACTTCTGCCTATTGGAGTTTTCCTTGAGTCTACAATGTATATTCCTGTGTCGCATTTGCCCTTTTCGGTGTTACAGAACCAGCCCCTCTGGTTGTGTGTAACGTTGGTGTTAATTTCTGAAGCCAGTACTATGTCGATGTCTCTTGTGCTATTCATCATCGAGATAACACTGTGAGCATCTTTGCTCCTATTAAGATTTACTTGTAAACATTTAATTCTCATCCTAAACTTAATTGGGTTCAATGGAAGGCCTCCGACTACCTGCTTTATACTCTCTCTTCTCTCTTACTTTAGTTCTGAATATTGGACAGGCCATTGATCCCGTTCTATGCTCTTTATTTTCCTCGCACGTAAAGCATTTCACTTTGCCGTTGCAATTATGCCTATCCCCTTTCTCCTCTCCGCAGGTACTGCACAGATGTTTGTTATCATTCCTTGTGCATTGTCTCTCCATATGTCCCATGTCATAGCACCTATGACACCTAGGGATGTTTACTCTTTCCCTGAAATAGCAGGTACTATATGCTATTTGTACTTTCTTGATTTCCAGTAGCGTTTTGGCTATTCCCCGGGGTACTCTGAGTGTAATGCTCCTCTTATTGCCGAATGTATCTTTAAGCTCTTCATATCCTACTTCTCCCGCTTGTTTTTCGTCAAGAGCTTTTGTAATGGCTTCCTTAACTTCCTCTATTGTTGTTACTGGATCCATGCCAGACAGGAATAAAGATATTTTATCCCTGAACATTCTTGTGTTTACTTCCCTACCTAGTTTTCCTTTAAGTATGTTATTTAGTTCTTCTACTTTTGCGTTTCCTTTTTTAAGTACTACTACTGTGTCTCCTTGTCGTGTTGGCCGTATGGAGCCAATTTCTATGTTTTGCTCCTCCAGTTTTGGTTTAACTTCTCTCATCTCTTTAAGCAGTTCTGCATATGTTTTCCCCGCTACTTGGGGTATAATGACAGCATCTGTTCTAATATTTCTTCTTATTACTTCTTTCCTTGAGGTTATCCCGGTTGTATATTGCTTATCTATCTCTTGTTCTTGGTTCTTTGCTTCTTTGAATTTAGTCTGACTTTCCATTCTCCCTTTTATTCTTCTGGTGTACATCTCTACTGTCGAGGGATTTTTCCCCATGATACATCGGATCATTTTATTTATCCGATATTCATGTTCGGGATTGCTGATCATAACTGCCACTTCCCTATTGTTTTCGGCTTTCAGTTCCTTAAAAACTGTTTCCAGGGTATTGTAAAAGCTTTTCCACTTATCCTTGTTCATGGACGTCTCGTTTATCTTGATACTTGTTATACGTTTCTTGTCTATCTCATCCTGTCCCCCGTCGATTTGTATGTTGCATGAATAACTGTATCTTGCTACATTTATTCCCTCTACTGTTCTGGTTATTAACTTGGACCCCCCTGGGATTTTGTCTGTAACTTGTCTTATGCTTCCTATGTCCTTCGCCTCTTCCCAATGTATTAGCAGAATTGTATCTTTCCCCTCACTATATGGGTTTCCCGTACCTTTCTTGATGCTCTGTAGGACTTTTTGCGGCCATTTCTCTTCTATTAGCGCCCAGGTTTCATTCCATGTCCTTTCCGGGTTTTCTATCTTACCCATATTTTCTTCTATCCATCTCGTATCTTTATCTATTTTAGTCTTGGCTGCGTAGCTGTCCTTGTTCTGTTGTGGCTGATTATCTACCTTCCATTTATTGTGCAGGTCTTTAATCACGGCTTCGGTTTGTTCTTCGATTTTTTTCTGGTCCTTTCTTTTCTCGTCCTCCGCCCTTTTATCTGTAGGCCTAGGTTCTTAACCAGATTCTTTATTTCCACTTTAGTATTTGTGTGGAGGCTTGTTAGTTTTTGGAGTTCCTCCACCGTTTTCCGGAGAATATTGAACTCCCACCAATTCTCGGCTTTACTTCCTGCTCCCGCAGTGTCGGGTTGGTCCGGTCTTGTGTCTTCTCTGAGCCTTTTCTCTTCTAGTTCAGCTCTAGTCAGCTTGTCTATGTTTTCGCTTTGCCCATCTGGAGGGTCAGATACCTTTCTCTCTCTTTTATTATTTCTATTTATCGGTGAAAGCTCATCATCCTGGTCATTTATATTTCCAGCTATCGTTTCAATAGGCGATATAGTTAAATCCCTGTCTTCTACTGTTTTACTAGCCTTAGGGGTTTTACCTATGGGGCTAGATTCCCTAGGTGCCTCTTGGCTCTTTTGGCTGGTTAGTATATTCTCATCCGTAACCCAGCTAACCAAGTTGTCGAGGATTGAATTGTGTTCTGCAAACTCCTCCATTGACTTCTCCAGGTCCTCTGGGGTTTGCTTGGAGCACTACTCACTGAGAAGGCCCGAGGGCGTGCCGGTGGTGACCGCGCTAGAGCTGTTCTAGGGAAAATCTTCCATCTTTACTTTCCTTGCTTCTGTACGTCTTCTCATCTCGGCAGGGGTTCCCGGCGCTTCCCCCGAGAGAAGTCCCTTGCCATAGCCGTTGTTGTCTTCGTTATCCGTCCTGCTGCTGAGTTTTCTCCCTCTGAAGGGCTTGTCGGTGTTAGGTTCCCCTTTGGTTTCCTCTTCCTTTTTCCTCTCGTCTCTCCCTTTCTCATCCTTCTTCGTACTCTGCATACCATACTCCTGTCCGTGTTCATTAGCATTTTTGGTGTCCGTCTCCTTTGAGTCTGTCCTATTTCCTATCTCCTGTCCGTGTTCTTTGCCGATGTTCGTCATCCTTTGGTCTTCCGTCCTTCCCACCAGTCCTCGATTTATAGTGTCTCCACTACTAAGACCCGTTGAAACTCCAGTAGGAGAGTCCATGGTTAGTTGACCAGCGCATCGTGTGGCAAGGAGCGGGCTGGCTGGCTCAGAAACGGGTTTACCCTCGGGCATCTGCCCTACCCCAGTTCCCCGGGGCCACAGTTACGCCATTTAACCAATCCCGAGCACGGACGGATTGGACTCGCCCGGAGTAGTAGGGGCTCCGACACCCCTACTCATGCCACACTACCTGCCAAGGTCCCGAGAGGGCTGGCTTCTGGCAAAACCTGTCCACCGCGTTCGGCAGTGCTAAGCACACATCTACCCTTTCCCAAAGCTCGCACGGGTAAACACGAGTTTGAGTCCGGGTATTCCCCCGCGGTAAGACAGGTCAGCCGGCATCAAAGTCCGTTTGAGCAGCAGGGTCGTCTTCAGTGGTTTGATTTCGGAGTGTCCTTCTCCTATCCTGGTTACCTTCACTACGGCTAACGAGTCCAGTCTACCCGGGTTTGAAATCAGAGTTTTCCGTCTCCTAGGCACAGGCCGCCCGCTCCGGGTCAGACGCCGTGCCTGGGTGCTTTAATATGACCATCGATTGATTTTAAATAATATTCATTACTTGGTATAATTGTTACAAATTCAGACTGATATCGGGTAGGTATTGGAATGAGATGAAGTAATTGGAAATCTGTTTCATAATTAATAGGAATTTCGATAAAATAAATTATTTTATCTGATTGGAGTTTACAATTTACAGTAATTAATTTTTCTAATTCTGGTATATTTTCCGGTAATGGTTCGAGAGGTAATTCATGATTATAGTATTTTGAAATTTTATTCAATTCTACATACAGATCATTAGTTTTTATTATACTTGGGTGCATAACGTGAAGTTTGCAAAAAGTTAGAGAATTTTCTATATCTTGCAAAGTATTAAGAGTTAACGTTAGTAAAGTATTTAGTTGACTAAAAATTTCTTTTAAAAAATATCTCTCTTGATCTTGGGTTTCACCGATAACAATATGTGCCAATTGTTCAATTTTCTTTTTGAGTATTATCTCATTTTGTTTGATAGTGTCGATTGTGTGATTGAAATAATCGATTAATTGGTTATTGACTGAGTATTGATGTTTTAATTCATTGTCTATTTTGTGTTGATTGTTTTGTAAATGGTTTAGAATATTTGTGTATCGTTTTTCATCATCAGCGTCTAAATTACCCGTTATGGATTTAATTACGGATCCGAGTCCATTTATTAATCCTCTCTTTGATCTAGATTTTTGAAAGTGTACTGATAAGTGACTAATTTTTTCGTCAATAGAATTTTGAATAAATTGGATAACCTTGTCATCGTTTTCAAATTCTTTCAAAATTATTTTATTGGTTGTAATTGTTTGTTTGAAATTGTTGTATTGTGTATTCAGACTGTCATATTGTTTAAAGAGTGGTTGTAGGTCGTAGTAGTGAATGAACGTATGTGTGGTTTTTTGTAGTTTTGCTAGTCCTAGGTTTATTGTCAGTAGTCCTGTGTTTCGTGTAATATTCTTGATGTTTAATCCGTAGGAGTACGTGAACAGGAAGGACCTGGAATAGCGTAATTTTTTGGTCTTTTTATATTTGACAGGTGTATTTTTGGTTGTTTTTTGTCATTAGGATTTGTCTCAATTTCGGCAGTTTTTAAATTTTGATTTATTGTCTTAATTTTTTCTTTCTTAAATTTTGGTTGTTTTGTTTTATTGACTTTTTGTTTATTGTGTACAAAAACGGTTTGAGGAATGTTAGGTAAATTTTCGAGATTTTCGTTTAATTTATTTATCAAATCTGATTTTGTGTTATGCATTTTTTCGTTAATGTTCTTGTAGACTAATTTGGTCTTTTCTTTGTGTTTTTGCACGTAATCTTGTGTTACTTGTTTTTCTAGCTCTACGTCAAGGGGTGAGTTTGTTTCTAAGTGACCATTTATTATTTCTATTGGTTTTAATCCGGTCGCGGTGTGACTTGTGTTGTTATAAGCTAGGATAGCATAGTGAACTTTGTCTTCGATTGTTTCGTTTTTGAAATTTTGTTGTAAATTAAATAATCTAATATGCTCAATACGAGTAGAGTGGAATCTTTCCACGAGACCGTTTGAATTTGGATGTTGAGAACTAGTGAAGTGTATATCGATTTTGTGTAAAGTTAGCAATTCTTTCAATAAACAATTTTTAAATTCTACTCCGTTATCTGAGATAATTAATTTTGGAATGCCATGATGGGAAAAGAATTTTGTTAGTTTACTTGTCAATTGCATTTGTTGAGCTAATTTTGTATGCTTGCGCATATCTTGAAAAAGCATCAATTATTGTAAGAAATTTACAATTTTCTAAACTGAGTGTATCGATATGAATAGTGTCAAAAGGTTTGTTCGGTGTTGGTGTTATGTTTAATTTCGGCTTAACTGGGTTTCGTTCATATTTTGAGGCTAAACAAACTTCGCATTGGTTAATGTAATCTGTTATAGTCTTTATTTGATTTGGCCAGTAATATTTTTTCTTTAATTGATTGTAAAATTTGTGAATTCCACGGTGATTGGTCTTGCCCGTGTGATAATTTTGTATTGTTTCTTGTATGTCGTCTTCATTCTCTACATCTAATAATTTTGTGTTACATTTAACAAAGTTGATATCCGCATTTTTGAAATGTTTTTGTAAGACTTTAGTAAATTGTTCATAAACAGGATGTTCAAAATATAAATAATATTTTACTTTTGGAAATTAGTTTTAGATAATTGTATATTAATTCGCATTTTATCCGAGTGCAATTTAGTTAATTTAGGTTTTGAGGGTGAATGTAATACTTCCGATATAATTATTTGGTTTTTACCTGCATTAACAGATGATTCACTTATTGGAATTCCGATGATGGGATTTTCTAAATTTGAGTGAACAGTGTTGTTTGTGTCTGAGTTTGAGTCTGAGTCTGGGGTATCGTCTGGTTCTACAATCATAGATTGCGAATCATTATTTGTATTGAATGTTTCGTCAAAATTTTCGATATACCAATCGAAAAGATTTTCGGTACCGGGTTCTACTGTTTTAACATTTAATTCGATACGAGAAAGAGCGTCAGCATTTTTATTTAACGAGCCTTTTTTATAAGATATTTCGAAATCGAATTCTTCTAATTTAAGCCGCCAACGTACTAATTTAGAATTTGGTTCTTTAAGCGAAAATAACCATTGTAGCGTAAATCTATCTAACTTCTAGACCCTGATTAGATCAATTACATGCAACTGCAGGAAGACTCCACAATCACAATAGTTGAACTAGCCTCAGAACTGTTTGTTGACTATTGTAGGAAGACGCCACGATGACAACAATCGAGCTAACTTTAAGTGAGATACGCTAAACACAGATTAATTGTTGGCAACTGTAGGAAGACGCCACAGTCCCAACAATAAAAATAATCTCAGAACTGATTGTTGACTAATGTAGGAAGGCGCTACAATAGCAACAATCGAGCTGACTTTAAATGAGATGAGCTAAACACTGATTAGATTAATTGTTGGCAACTGTAGGAAGACGCCACAGTCCCAATAATAAAAATAATCTCAGAACTGATTGTTGACTAGTGTAGGAAGACGCTACAATAGCAACAATCGATCTGACTTTAAATGAGATGAGCTAAATACTGATTATATTAATTGTTGGCAATTGTAGGAAGACGCTACAATCACAACAATAAAAATAATCTCAGAACTGATTGTTGACTAGTGTAGGAAGACGCTACAATAGCAACAATCGAGCTGACTTTAAATGACATGAACCAAAAACTGATTAGATTAATTGTTGGCAATTGTAGGAAGACGCTACAATCACAACAATAAAAAATAATCTCAAAACTGATTGCTGACTATTGTAGGAAGACGATATAATAGCAACAATCGAGCTCACTAACAGAATTGACTACAGATAATTGTAGGAAGGCGCTACAATATCAGCAATACAATTTACAACAATAATAATAATAATAGACAGTGTTAATATTCTCACCTCTATACTATAACGGACGGTCGGATTGGTACTAGAAGAAACCTTCGGAAATCGCAAAGGCTCAGGAGCTAGTGGATTGTTTGGAAGACACAAACAATCTGCTGTTGTGAGATTTTTGGCCGGTTTATATACTATCCATAAGTTTTTTTTTTTTTTTAAGATATGACTTCGACTGAACGTACAGTAATGAAGATAATTTTAAAGTAAAATTTTTATGAAAGAAAAATTCGGATGACGCCTGGATTCGAACCAGGGACCCTCCGCTTGCCGGGCAGAGATGCGTGGTGTAGCGGTTAGCATCTCTGCCCGGCAAGCGGAGGGTCCCTGGTTCGAATCCAGGCGTCATCCGAATTTTTCTTTCATAAAAATTTAACTTTAAAACTATCCATAAGGCCCGTGTTACCAAAAATTGCAAAATTCGTAAATTAAATTAACTATTCGAGATGGTTTTGACTTGTATAAATATAAAATAAAATATAAAAAATAATTTATCCCGGGCGCGTTCCGAACGCATGAACCTTCGCTCTGACACTCTAGCCACCTCGGCCACTCTCAGCCTATTCAATGCATTGACTACAGAGACTGGGAGCCATTTTGAATATTATTTATAAAATCATTTTGTTGTTATTAAGTGTTCCTTATTCTTATTTTCTGTATTATTATGACAAAAACCTATTATTTCGTTTTGCACTTTTCAAATTTGTAAAGAAATATAGTATGACAGAAAAATTCGGATGACGCCTGGATTCGAACCAGAGACCCTCCGCTTGCCGGGCAGACATGCTAACCGCTACACCACGTCACCTGTGTCCGACGTATGGCATCAACCGTTAGACACTATGACAGAAGAATTCGGTTGATGCCATACGTCGGTAATGAAGATTCTAAATTCAACCATTTATTTTGCATTCAATTTAGTATTCAAGTCTTAATGTTGTATAAAGTTAATTCAGTCTTATTTAAGTAACGTAGCGTCAAGTTAGTATAAAGTCAGTAGCGTACTGTTCACATTCGAATATCCTAATTCCCTATCTCTTTCAGGCTTTTTATTTTTGAATTTTGGGTTGTCCTTTTGGATCGGACATTAAAGGAGTTTGTACTATATTCCTGTTGTGTTCGTGCTGGATAAAAGTCGCGTGGCAGCCACAGCAGCGACGCGCCTGCGCTGCGTAGTCTTCCGTGGTGGGGAGCGACTCGACAGTCGCTTGCTGAGAGAGGAACCAACCTCACCCCTTCATCCCTTCCATTAACGAAATATTGTATTATTTATTTTATTTTTGGTTGAGTTATCTTATATTCTTATTTAGTTTATTTGAATATGTATTTGTAAGCGTTACTTACGTTGTTGCTTTATAATTTTTTTTGTGTTGTTAATTCACCATTTGAATATTGAAGTTTTTTTCCGTACTTGGATATTATCGACTGTTTTATTCAGACTGATCAGCGTGACTAACTTCCTGTGTGTGCACTGTTGGCGCAAGTATCCGTAGCTAGCTGTACGTCAGGTATTTGTTAGGGCTTTGCGTTTTACGTTTAGCGCGTCACGAGTTCCGTGGTCGACCACCGAATGCCCCGTGATCCTGTTGAGCGCATTACTGTTTTGTTTAACGCGACTCCTGATTGCCTCCGCGTCCGCGCACTACGCGATAGATTTTTCAACCTGCCGATTCACGTGGTCAGGCTGGTGGATTCGGTGATAATTTAGCCGTCACCGATTACGGTATTTGTATTGTTAGTTTGGATTTACAATATATTATATATATATATATATATATATATATATATATATATATATATATATATATATATATATATATATTGTATATAAAAGAAAATAATATAACGAAAATTATTACCACGCGACACCCGCGCATAAACAAAATATTTTTTCAACTTACTTGGTATACGTTTTATGATTTAACTATCCTACCTTATGGATGAGGTGCCGGCTTCTCAGTGGAGAAGGGGGGGGGGGGGTTGTAACTTTTTGAGAGGGCGCCACACAATTAGAGCAGTTGCTCTCACCCAAACCAAATTGTGATGGCGGCTAGGACGTGTCGGCTTAACCTTCGACGGAAATTCTGTGCGAGAGTGAGAGATCGGGAAAGTGCAGGGTATGTAATGACTCGAAATAATCTTAACTACTGACTTATTATTAGAAAAGATAATACACATAAATGCAAGTAAAATATAAATACTAAATTGTGACAAATAAAACACCGTAAATAAATAGTCACTGCACTTGACGTAAGGTCATTCACGAGGTGTACAAAAACAGTAAAGTAAAATGGGAGTACACAGCGTGCACGAACTTTATATGACATAAGACAGTTATATGACTCAAAATACCCACTTTGAACCGTTCGCAGCTCGACCACCTACGCACCGACACCCAACGCACACCTAGCGTTTCGACTACGCGATCTAAAGGTTGATCAACCGGAGAGCGCGAGCCAGGTATGGGGAATCAGGGGTATACGCGGAAACAGTGCAACGCGGATGGTACCAACGTCGTACCAAATAAATGAAATCCAAGATAAAGTCCTGAACACCTATGTCCCCTTACAACAAAATAACGAAACTCTAGTGAATGGCGCAGTAAACTAACTAAATGTTCGAAACAATAAAAATAATAAATCTACAGTTCTTTTACAGAGTACAATTAAAGGCACTTATCTGCGGTCTCTTTCTCGCACTCGACGCTGGAACGAGGGATGGTAGCCTGGTGACCTGGATACCGGAATGGGTTGAACCGGAAGTCCACGAGGTGACGAGTCACTCTCTGGAGCTGAAGATGGTCTCCGTTGTTGGTCTGCCCTCAGGAAGATGAAAGGCGGGGGCGGTGAGAAATGCAGCGGCAACGGGACTGAATTGGATCCCCACGTGGGAGCTCGGTAGGAGAGAAATCCCAAACTATCTCCCAAGAATCTCGCTACCAAACTTGTAGTTTCGAGGTAAGTAATCCCCAAACTGGGTAGTATCGACCGATACTCGAATTTACTCAAAACTACTACTCAGCACGTAACCACTTTCTACTCAACCACGTTTTTCTTTACAACGACCAACAATCAACCGTCCCAACTTAGTCACGGATCTAAGTAAAAGGAAGTTCAACTCGCAACCGGATATTCGGTAATTGAAGACAAAGACCGAGACAGAAAGATAGGTGAAGAAATGAGAAAGATAAAGATAATAATAAACAACCTGGTGGTAATAATTCCAAATCGGAAGAGAATTTAGAAGGAATGTAGAAGAAAAAGGTCGATGCCTTTGAAGAAAGAGAAGAAAGAAAGATAATAAAGCAGGCAGAAGAAACTATAAAGACCAAGGACTTGTGTACGAACGACAATCTGGGATAAGCAAATTTAGGGATAAGGAAATACAAATGTATAGGAAATTATGTAAATGAAATAAATTAATAAATGACTACTCGAGTTTTAATATAAAATAAAATAAACTAATTCGCAATCCGCTTAACGCCGCACTGTAAACAAGCCTTTACAAAAATAAATCGCGCGCGTGAACCGACAGCGGTAAAACAATAAGTTACGCTAATTAAAGACTGTCAATAACTAAATTTACAATTAATAATAAAAAGGAGAACGCTAAATCAAATATAGAATAGGAAGGATGAATTTAAATAGGAGGAAACAAAAGCTAAGTATATATCTAATTTAATGAAATAACGAGTGAAGCTGAATTACAAAAAAAATAAATTATGTTTTAGGTTAGTGGAATGGGAAAGATAATAAAAAAACAAAGGATCAGATTGGAACGTAACAACTACTCCCCCACTCCCATGAGGAAAAATTCCTAACAAATTTTTACTCAAAACAAACTGAAGAAATAAAACAAAAACTAACCTAGGCGTCATTTGGAACCTCTTCTCCATGAGTGTCACCGGGTCCTGGTTTTAAATCTTTGACATACCAAGTGCCGCGCGCTTGACCGGTATCATCTTCTAGCTCATAAATAACGTTAGAAATCTTTTTGCGCACTTTAAATGGTCCGATATATTTTGCCGCCAACTTACTGACAAAATTATCAGCCGCATTTGACAATTTAAAGTTTCGCCGCCAAACACGTTGACCAACAGTATATCCCACAGGCCTACGTCGAAGATTATACCGAGCTCTCGTTTGATTTTGAGCGTGATCCAACCTTTTCCACACTTCATCATAAATTTTCACAATGCGAGCAGGTCTCCTATCAGCAACTTGATCTCGGTCAAAATTTATATTGCCATACTCCGCAAGAGTCTCCACCGGGTATTCCAAACCTGACAATATATGTTCACGGCCAAAGTTTACGAAAAATGGCGTAAAACCAGTTACTGAGTGTACCAGCGTACGAATAGCACAACTTACGGAAGGTAAATATTGATCCCAGTGCGTCTGATTGTCATTTACATATGAAGACAACATTGTTTTTATTATACGGTTTACTCTTTCCGTAGGGTTGTTTTGCGGATGGTCAAGTGCATTGAAAAGAATGTTTACATCATACTTCGCACATAAGTTGCGAAATTCTCCTCCACGGAATTGTACACCATTGTCGCAGATCACATATTGAGGAACCCCAAACATCAGAAAAACATTTTCCTCAATATGCCGAGCTACCGCTTGCGCCGTAGCACTCCTAAGTGGGAAAGTCAGTACAAACTTACTAAAATAATCGCAAACAACTAAGATATACTTATAACCTTTAGACGACCGAGGAATTGGACCAATAATATCGGTGCTGATTAGCTGAAACGGTCTAAATACACGTGGACGCGTTCCCATGAGACCTGGAGGACTCTTCTGCACCGCTTTGTGCTCGGTGCACACTACACAACGATTGACGTACGTAACTACGTCGGCCTTCATTTTAGGCCAGTAATAAAGTTGTCTTAATTTTTGATACGTTTTAGTGATCCCAGCGTGTCCCGAAGTTGGCAAATCATGCGCTTGCTGTAAAATACCTTTGCGTTGATCTCTTGGCACCACCAGCTTCCAATAATTCTGATCATCAGCAATATAAGCAGCTTTAGTACTTACGTATTTGTACAAAATATCGTTGTGTATTCTCCATTTGGCGTACTTTCGAGGATAACTGCTGACGCTCTGTTTGATCTTCAGGTACCATCGATCCGTTGTTTCTGTTGCCTCAACAGGTGTAATATGGATGGCGTCTGCCTTTGGAACCGATCGAGACAAGCAATCCGGCACTACGTGCTCTTTTGCCTTCCGATGAGTGATCGTAAAATCATATTGCTGCAACTTTACAGCCCACCTACACAATCTACCCGACAGATCCTTCAAATTATTCAACCAAACCAACGAGTGATGATCCGTGATGATTGTGAAGTGCGATCCTTCTAAATAAGGACGAAGCTTCTCGAGAGACCACACGACAGCGAGGCACTCCCTCTCCGTTGTCGAATAACTACGTTCGTTCTTATTTAACGTCCTACTGAGAAAAGCAATAGCACGCTCCCCATCAGGAAAAGATTGAGACAAGACTGCTCCTAAACCATACCCACTAGCATCTGTCTGTACGACAAAAGGTCGAGAATAATCAGGGCAAGTTAAAATTGGTGCAGAGACAAGACATTCTCTCAGTGTTTGAAACGCCTCCTGACACTCGTCCGTCCATGTCCACTTCTTGTTCTTTTTCAACAAACTAGTGAGTGGTGATCTAATTGTAGCAAAATCTTGGACGAATCGCCGATACCACGACGCCATACCCAGAAAACTACGTACATCTGCAACGCATGTCGGCACAGGTATACCTAAAATGGCGTTTACTTTATCTGGATCTACCCTAAGTCCTTGTTTATCTACAACGTAACCCAAATAACGTAACTCCGGCCGACAGAATTTGCATTTATCTTTACTAAGAGTAAGACCAGCAGAAAGTATACGGTCAAATATCTTTTGTAAAATGTCAAGATGTTGTTGAAAGTTGTCGGAGATAACAACCACGTCATCCAAGTACACAAATACAAACGGCTCAAGATCCGGACCAAGAACACGATCAATGAGACGTTGCCAAGTCGCAGGCGCGTTTGTAAGTCCAAAGGGCATGCGCTTAAACTGGTATAACCCACGTCCAGGAATAGTAAAGGCCGTGTACTCACGACTAGCTTGACTCATTGGAATTTGCCTATACGCGGACTTGATGTCCAGCGAGCTCAAATATTTCGCTCCTCGCAACCGATCTAAAATGCTGGAAACATAAGGTATCGGGTAAGCATCCTTTTTTGTCACCTTATTCAACTTGCGAAAATCTACGCAGAAACGATAATCTCCATCTTTCTTAGGGACCATAAGAATTGGCGAGGACCATGGACTACATGATGGTTCTATAATGTCGTCCTCTAACATCCGTTCCAGTTCTTTATGGATATGTGTCTGCATCGCCGGTGATACAGGATAGTACCGTTGTTTGATGGCCTCCAACTCAGTCACGATGTCATGTTCAACAAGTGTTGTGCAACCAATAGTGTCACCCATCTTGCTCCAATTATCCTCCAGAAATTTACTCAAGCACATTTGTTGTTCCTCCGTCAAATCCGATGTCGATGCCATTCCATTCCTGACATCAAGAGTTGCGAGCGCAGAAAAATTCCACACATCTCTTTTCATGTCAGGCACAATTCCCATCGCACACCAAAAATCCATGCCCAAGATTACTGCACTAGTGACAGTAGGTACTACCAGAAATGTGATCAATTTTATTTGATCAATCAGACGAACAGGCACTGTTATTGAACCCAAGCTGTCACATTCTTTCCCATCCGCAACTTTGCAGATCGGTGAGTCATTATCATCCAGAGGTAAACCTAAATCCTTAATAAATTCCCACCCATTCTTACCTATAATTGATCTCGTAGCTCCGGAATCAAGAAGACCTGAAATTTTATACCCAAAGATGGAAATATCGAGGTATGGACGTTGATCGCCATCTAAATGCGAGATAATAAAATTAACGATTGCCATGTTTTGTTGTAGTTGCGCGTGTTTGGTCGAAAATGATTTAGAAGCAGAGGACGCCACACGACCACTTAGTGTCTCGCTCCTCCATTTCCCGAACATTTGGGGCATGTTCTGGTGATAAAGCCTGGCTTTCCACACCTGTAACAATGTTCGCGCTTCGGACTGTTACAGTCTTTGGCTCTGTGGCCGGGAAGATGACAATTCCAACAATTGAATTCCTTGTGGGCAGTTGTGGTTTTAGGAATATCCATGGCGTGAGCTGATGTAAATCGAGACCGTCCTTGATATGCCAAATCAGGCTCTAATAAATTTTTACGGTTCGAGGGCGGTGGTTGATACTTTTCAGCCATGAGTTTGTTTATTTCCAATTGCTTACACACCAACAGCAAACTCTCAACGGACTCAATTTTTGTTAAACCAATGCCCTGGATGAAGCACGGCAAAATATTCGCGCTAATCTGGACATAACATGTTGTATGGTTGTACTTATTTTTAGGAAATCGTAACTCAACGATGTTCCTCTAAATTCCTCGATAAGATCCTGCAATTGTACAATTTTCTTCGTGCATACATCAATTTCTGCGTTCGGATCTAACGCTCGTACCGGGTTATTGATTAGCTCTCCTATTACCTCTGATTTTACGCGTTTAGCTAACTCACGACGCATAGTGTAGACGCTCAATGCAGCTGTACCACTCAGACCACGGACCAACAACTCATACTCTAATTCGTCCCTACTTAAGCGATAAGGTTCCATTTTATACTAATAATTAAACAAACGAATAAACTAAACCTAATGAAATTTATTATACTATAAAAATAATAATAATACGATTTTAAACACAGCAATATTAGAAAGCTTATTTCTACCATTAATAAACTAAACTATCCTAATCCAAGCTACGCCTAAAGTCCTAGAAGATTAAGGTAACGCGACAAAAGATAAACGGTGAGGCCCCACGTTGGGCGCCAAAATCTATGATGTAACTATCCTACCTTATGGATGAGGTGCCAGCTTCTCAGTGGAGAAGGGGGGGGGGGCTTGTAACTTTTTGAGAGGGCGCCACACAATTAGAGCAGTTGCTCTCACCCAAACCAAATTGTGATGGCGGCTAGGACGTGTCGGCTTAACCTTCGACGGAAATTCTGTGCGAGAGTGAGAGATCGGGAAAGTGCAGGGTATGTAATGACTCGAAATAATCTTAACTACTGACTTATTATTAGAAAAGATAATACACATAAATGCAAGTAAAATATAAATACTAAATTGTGACAAATAAAACACCGTAAATAAATAGTCACTGCACTTGACGTAAGGTCATTCACGAGGTGTACAAAAACAGTAAAGTAAAATGGGAGTACACAGCGTGCACGAACTTTATATGACATAAGACAGTTATATAACTCAAAATACCCACTTTGAACCGTTCGCAGCGCGACCACCTACGCACCGACACCCAACGCACACCTAGCGTTTCGAGTACGCGATCTAAAGGTTGATCAACCGGAGAGCGCGAGACAGGTATGGGGAATCAGGGGTATACGCGGAAACAGTGCAACGCGGATGGTACTAACGTCGTACCAAATAAATGAAATCCAAGATAAAGTCCTGAACACCTATGTTCGAAACAATAAAAATAATAAATCTACAGTTCTTTTACAGAGTACAATTAAAGGCACTTATCTGCGGTCTCTTTCTCGCACTCGACGCTGGAACGAGGGATGGTAGCCTGGTGACCTGGATACCGGAATGGGTTGAACCGGAAGTCCATGAGGTGACGAGTCACTCTCTGGAGCTGAAGATGGTCTCCGTTGTTGGTCTGCCCTCAGGAAGATGAAAGGCGGGGGCGGTGAGAAATGCAGCGGCAACGGGACTGAATTGGATCCCCACGTGGGAGCTCGGTAGGAGAGAAATCCCAAACTATCTCCCAAGAATCTCGCTACCAAACTTGTAGTTTTGAGGTAAGTAATCCCCAAACTGGGTAGTATCGACCGATACTCGAATTTACTCAAAACTACTACTCAGCACGTAACCACTTTCTACTCAACCACGTTTTTCTTTACAACGACCAACAATCAACCGTCCCAACTTAAGTCACGGATCTAAGTAAGAGGAAGTTCAACTCGCAACCGGATATTCGGTAATTGAAGACAAAGACCGAGACAGAAAGATAGGTGAAGAAATGAGAAAGATAAAGATAATAAACAACCTGGTGGTAATAATTCCAAATCGGAAGAGAATTTAGAAGGAATGTAGAAGAGAAAGGTCGATACCTTTGAAGAAAGAGAAGAAAGAAAGATAATAAAGCAGGCAGAAGAAACTATGAAGACCAAGGACTTGTGTACGAACGACAATCTGGGATAAGCAAATTTAGGGATAAGGAAAAACAAATGTATAGGAAATTATGTAAATAAAATAAATTAATAAATGACTACTCGAGTTTTAATATAAAATAAAATAAACTAATTCGCAATCCGCTTAACGCCGCACTGTAAACAAGCCTTTACAAAAATAAATCGCGCGCGTGAACCGACAGCGGTAAAACAATAAGTTACGCTAATTAAAGACTGTCAATAACTAAATTTACAAATAATAATAAAAAGGAGAACGCTAAATTAAATATAGAATAGGAAGGATGAATTTAAATAGGAGGAAACAAAAACTAAGTATATATCTAATTTAATGAAATAACGAGTGAAGCTGAATTACAAGAAAAATAAATTCTGTTTTAGGTTAGTGGAATGGGAAAGATAATAAAAAAAACAAAGGATCAGATTGGAACGTAATAGTTTGTATATCCTATTCCTATTTCTAATTAAATAGATAATTAAAAAAGTTAAATATTAATTATGGACTAAACTGAATTCGTTTAAAATTAATTTAGTATGAAATTATTAATAATTTAAAACATGCATTTTGTCTGTAATTGATAGTTTTTAGTTTTAGTTTTTTTATTATGATTTTGGTAGGTACCTATTCTATAATGCAAAAAAACACTGCAGTATTTAAATAAATGAATTTATTTAAGCATTTCAACAACAGAATAACAGTAATAGAAAGAATTATAGTGATCACAAGTAATGTAGATGGATGGACGAGTGACAGCTTTGTGATCACCAATTATTGGTAAAACTACCAATATTCTATTCAGTGCCAGCTGCTGTGTCCACCGAATCCAGAATCATGGCCACTAACTCCACCATCGTGACCGCCGAATCCAGAATCGTGTCCGCCGAATCCAGAGTCCTGTCCGCCGAAACCAGAGTCGTGTTCAGAGAAACCTCCGTTGAATCCACCGTGTCCAGCGAGAGACGAGAAGTCCTCAGAGTGGTCGTGACCATTGATGTACACAGGTACGGGCTTCTTGACGAAGACGGGCTCAGGGATGAGCACGGGCACCTTCTTGATGACGGGTACGGGGTAGGGCTTGGGGACGTGCACGGGCACTTTCACGGTATAGGGAACCTTCACAGGATACTTCACCGGGTAGGGCACATGCTTCTCAACGGTGTACGGTACATGCTTCTCCACGGGGACGGCGTAGGGCTTGGGCACAGGCACGGGGTATGGCTTGTCGACAGGGACTTTCACTTCCACGGGGTACGGCACTGGGACCTTCTTCTCCACATGCACCGGGTAGGGTTTCGGCACTGGCACGCCAACCTTCTTGGTGATGGTGATGTGTTTGTGGTACGAGGAGCCCAAGTCAATGGGTCCGTGATGAGATGAGAAGTCAGCACCAGAAGAGCCGAAGTCAGAGTGTCCTCCTAGGCTTAAGCCGGAGTCATGGCCGCCCAGGCTCAGACCAGAATCGTGACCGAAACCTTCATCGAAGATTCCGCGCTTTTGCCCTTTCTTGGCCTCCTCAGCCGCCAGAGTAGCGGACAGAGCTAGCAGAACGACAAAGAGCTGAAACAATAAAATTATATTCTAGACATACATATTTTAAAATGACCTTTCATTCTTACCGTGGTGTTCTTCATGATGAGAATGGAGCTGGTGATCACTGGAGACTGATAGTTGTAGCTTGCGTTGGCTGCTATTTATACTAGCCACATGTTAGTAACCGAAATTCAACTTCACGCATCGGGTGTAACAGCGCGTTTATGGAATACACTTACTTGTTTTATGCATAATAGTGTACTTTATTTTCCTACACATAAATATATATTTACAGTATTTATTTTATTTGTCACATTAAGAACTAATTTATATTTGTCGAATATCTTCAATTTGTTGTTTATGAGAACATTAATAAAATGTAAATATCTAAAATTAATTAATGTTACTAACACCTCACTTCTACAGAATGTTTTAGTTCTTAATGCATTATGTGTAATGCGTTTGACGTAATCCATAACGACAAGTAGCTAGGTTACTATTGCCAGCTTCGGTGTTTTGTGGCTAATACATTATTTCATAATGGTCAAATTTTTACGCTATTATACAAGAAGAATTATTAATTGCCTTGGTTATTAATTAAATTTGCCATTTGGAAGAACATTCGCAAAAAGCATTGATTCATTGACAGCAAAAATATAAACTGAATTTTGGGCTATGCTAAAATTCTAAATCTTCTTGTCATTCGTTTATTATTATTTGTATCATAAATACTATCAATTTAACATCACACGAAATTGCTTAAATTGTGCTGTTATAAAATACATACATTCTTAAAATTTGTGTAAATGGTTGAGCGCACAGGAGTTTTGTAAGTAAAAGCACTATAGTGGCTTGTATAAATAGCATGTATTCCATACAGAAATCATCATTCGATCATCACCGCTTCACTCTGCACAACATGAGGACTTTTGTGGTAATTTGAATGGTTTAATTATTAATGATTACAAATGTTAATTAAAACTATTAATTTCCAGATTGCTGCTTTGGTATTCGTTGTAGCGACTCTAGGTCGTTGTGGAGTTTTCAGCTCCGGTTCATAAGGTGATGATGCCAACCATGGATTAGGCGGTGGATACGGTGGTGGTTACGGAGGTGCCTTCGGAGGTGGTCTGGGAGGCGGCTTCGGCGGTGGTTTAGGAGGTGGATTCGGAGGAGGATTAGGCGGTGGTGCAGGTGGCGGCGATGGTGGCAGCACATCTGTAAACACCATCACGCAGACCGTTGCCGTGACTGTGCCGCAGCCGTACACTGTGACCGTGACTCGCCCAGTGCCTGTCCCCGTGCCGCAGACTGTCCAGGTGCCCGTCCCTCGCGCTGTACCCGTGCCGGTACCGCAGCCCGTGCCCGTTACCGTCACCCGCCCGTACCCAGTGTACGTGAACCGTCCAGTGGCCGTACCCGTGCCACAGGCCGTGCCCTACCCAGTGCAGCAGGCCGTCCCTGTGTCCGTGCCCCAGCCCTACCCTGTCACCATCACTCAAGCCGTCCCTGTTAGAGTGCAACAGACCGTCGTCGTGCCCGTGGCTCAGCCCGTCTTTGTCGGAGGCGGTGGTGCCGGTGCTGGTCTTGGCGTAGGACTTGGAGGTGGATTGGGTGGTGGCTATGGAGGTGGATACGGCGGTGTACACGGATATGGAGATGGTGGATTCGGTGGACATGGAATCTTCTTTGGATCTTATGGAGGCAGCATTAGCAGCTACAAACATTAAGTTCTCATTTTCTTAATTGCACCAGATTTTGATCGAATGATGTATCTTTTAAATCTTTTGTTTCCTAATAAATCTTTCCTTTTTTAATAAACAAATGTGTTATTTCCAAACTTATACCTACAAAATGAAATAAACGTCTGCGCTCCATTATTTTTTACTGCGTGTCCATATTTATATCGGCGGAATGTTTCCAGGTCGCAGCGTTTTTATATGAAAGCTATATAATTTAACAATATTATCTTACTTATACTTAAAACGTCAAATGAAAATAAAACAAGTGTGATACGAGTACAATTCATAGCTCAAACGTAAGACACATGGGTCTAAAGGTACAAGCTATGCATGATAATATGCACATGGAAATTTTGAAAACTATTAATGATAGGACTTATACTACATTAATCAAAAATTAAAAAAAAAAACATACTTTTGATCTTTCAATAAAAAAAAATATATATATACAGGATGATTCTGCAAAGACGAACCCTCCCTAAACTTTCTTATTATAAGAAATAGAAGCATTTTCTTCACATGGAAGTTTTAGTATATTAAATATACTATTTTATGACACATATAGAAATGTTTTATAAAGTCAGGTTTACATGATACGACTATCAACTTCTATTTTTCAAATAGGAACCTAGAATTATTTTATTAAAATAAAAACCGCCTTTTTTTCTCTTTTCAACGAAGTATTACTTGTCATAAATGTATATAAATAATTCGAGACAAATAAGGTAATTGAGAAATCAGAAATTATTTTTATTCAATTATTCTAGATGGCTATGCAAAATTGTAACAAGGTAAAATGAATGACAAAACACGTGAAACAAGTAACAAATAAATATTTGCATTGTTGTCATGAATTTTACTTTGTTACAATTTGTTTAAATACCACTCAATACATTGATTTTTTTCTTGCGTGCTAAGATTATTCATTATTTCTTTACAATATTCTTCAAAAACTTGTTCAACAAATATTACAACACTGTAACAAACAAATGTCAAACTCTTTTACAATATGTCAAATATTCAGTTCATTTGTTTAATTTTCCAATGCAATCTACAAAAAATTTGAATAAATTTTGAATTTCATTTAATTAATATCTCGTGAACTATTCACATTTTTGTAATGAAATTTATTTTATAGGAAGCGTTTTTAATTTCTGAACAATTTTTACTTCCTTGTACGAAGTAAAGGAAGTATTGTAATCGCGAAAATTTTCGGTTCTCAGATTTCAACGGAAATAGGTGTTTTGGCCCTCCCTGAATCCATTTTGACTAATTTCGTCATGCCGTCTGTACGTACGTATCTCGCATAACTCAAAAACGGTGAACCGTAGAAAATTGAAACTTTATATTTAGGACTGTTATAACATCTAGTTGTGCACCTCCCTTTTTGGTAATTATACAACTACCGGAAGTGGTACTTTACTTGAAGCCTATAATAGATTTTCATGAAAAACTATATTCAAATATAATTTAAAACTTTCCAAATTTGGTATATAAGACTACTATATCAGTGGAAATAACATAATAGATTTTGGTTAAAATAGACTAACCGGAAGTGGCACATTACATGAAGCTGCTAATAGTTTTCCTTGAAAAAAATGGTATTATTTTAATTTTAGAAATGAATGCTGCAAATAAAAGTTTTAGAGAATTAAATTCTGCGTCTAGCACATTAAGAATTTTTAAATTAGCTTTTTGTATAAACGAGATATCTAAATTTAAATATTATATATTTTTTGATTTTTTTGTAAATTAAGTTTGCTATGGATTAGAACAAAAAATAAAAGATTTAATGTCAAATATGTGTAATTAAAAAAATATCTATAGTTTAATACGTGTACAAGGAAGTCATGTGGTGTCCACATCAGATATTTGTATTTACGCTTTTGCTCTAAAGTGAATAGGTAAAGAGATACAGCAATATTTAAAAAATAACATTGAAATCCCTATACGCCACATTTCAATTCTACACCCTGTATATATTGTGACGAAATGTTTTTCGTCACTCGCAGTTTAGACTCACCGATGTCCGGAGACGTCCGAAACATCGGTGATTCGTAAACTGCTCTCATTTCTCCGGAAATAAGAGCAACCCCGGTTTTCTGTTAATAACTCCGGCTGTAAACATCCGATCCGAATAAAGTTATACTTTCCTGGCAGCTTAATTCCAGGGCTAGCGATTGGCGCTAGTATGAACGTCGTAAGGGCACGAGAAGTCCTTCAACCACAGCATGTAAGTTACCCCTATGTAAATACATGGTAGCGACCACTGACAACCCGTCCGAACCCGATTCATTAACTTTTTTGTATATAAGCCGGGATCCGCGAAGCGAAAGACACAGTTTTGTTCCTCATTCTGAATGAGAGAGTGCCACAAACCAAGGAGAAGCCGTCCAGAGAGATTCACCAGGGTAAGAGATACATTCTAGTTTACAGTTTTTACCGTTCCCCGTCCGTTCCGAGCCCTTCAGGCTACCTAGTTCAAACCAACATTGCGACTTGGAGTCCCTGACTGAGAACGCCGTCATCCTCGAGCCCACGGGCTGGAGAGCATCCTCGACTCGCAAGAGTGGAGAGTATCCTCGACTCGCAAGAGTGGAGAGTCACCCTGTTTAGGGGGTCCCAAGTCACAACGTCGGCTATTTCACTGTACGCCTTCAGCACCCGCGGCTCCACAGTTGGGAGCACGATACCGTCTGCTTTGAGACCTAGAGGTACCCTCCGAGAGCGCCGTCATCCTCGAGCCCCCGGGCTGGAGAGAATCCTCGACTAGCAAGAGTGGAGAGCATCCTCGACTCGCAAGAGTAGAGAGTATCCTCGGTAGGGTTAATCCAGGTCACAACGCGGGTCCGTTGTAAAACACCAGCACCAGGTCACCAACCTCCCCGCACTCCGCACCCTTCCACCTCGAGTCTGACGACTGGAGAGAACAACCCGTCTTCATCCTTTCCGTATCTCTGCCACCATCCTCTAGGTAGTGAACTCGAGAGCACCAGGTCGTATAACACAGAGCCGCCCACCGTGACGTCACTCGTTCCGCCCGAACGACGCGCCGCACACCGAAACTGCGACCGCCACCGACATCGGGACACTCTCCCGACGAACATACTCGAAATCAGTCGTCGATTTTGAGTTTGCACCAGGAACCCATCCTAACCACTGTCAGCAGTGGATAGAGACCGACGCCGCCGCGACGCCGGGCGTCGCTTCCGAGTTACGGCCGTTTTTAATTTCCACTACGTGGGAATCGGCTCCGCCATCCTCGGGAGGACCGAGAGACCCCGTAACATTGCCATGCCAAGCGTCGTTTCAGCACGAGTCGCCAGAACGCGCCGCCCAACCGACGCCCTCAAGGGGTGTTCCGGAGACCAAGTTAGTGGCCGCTACCGCGACCAACCCGAGAAAATCAGTGTACACCAAGATCCGCGAAATAAATCTGAAATCTGAAGCCATCCGCTGTTTTATTTCTATATCCTGGACACAACCCCGACACCGCTATCTACTACCATTTGGCGCCCGAGCAATCCACGCCAAACTCCTTGTGCTCGACCAAACATCGTCACAATATATATACAGGGTGAGTCTGGGAAGACGCCCCCCCCTTTAACTTTTTTATTATGAGTAATAGAAAAAAAATGGTTCATATGAAAGTTTTATTATTTTAAATATACTATTTGATGGCAGATGTAGATATTTTTTATAAAGTCAGGTTTACAAGATACGACTATCAACTTTTATTTTTTAAATAGCAACCTATAGTTATTTTACTAAAATAAAAACCGCCATTTTTTTCTCTTTTCAACGGTGTATTAGTTTTTATTAATGTATCTGAAAAAATTCGAGAAAAATAAGAAAATTGAGAAATACTAGAAATAATTTTTATACAAATATTATAGGTGGCTATGTGAAAATAAACAAAATGTAACAGTGTTATACAACTTAACAAATTCAGTAACAAAAACAACTTAAAACAAATTATTTTCACATAGCCATAGTTAAAGGGGGGGGCGTCTTCCCAGACTCACCCTGTATATATATATATATATATATATAATATTTAAATTTAGATATCTTGCTTATGCAAAAGGCTAATTTAAACATTCTTAATGTGCTAGACGCGGAATTTAATTATCTAAAACTTTTGTTAGCAGAATTTATTTCTAAAATTAAAATAATACCATTTGCTGTAAGGAAAACTGTTAGCAGCTTCATGTAATGTGTCACTTCCGGTTAATGTATTTTAACTAAAATCTATTATGTTAATTCTATTGATATAGTAGTCTTATATCCCAAATTTGGAAAGTTTTAAATTATATTTGAATATAGTTTTTCATGAAAATCTATTATAGACTTCAAGTAAAGTACCACTTCCGGAAATTATATAATGACCAAAAAGGGAGGTGCACAACTAGATGTTATAACAGTCCTAAATATAAAATTTCAATTTTCTACGGCTTACCGTTTTTGAGTTTTACGAGATACATACTTACGTACAGACGTCACGACGAAATTAGTCAAAATGGACTATGGGAGAGTCAAAATGCGTATTTCCACTGAAATCTGAGAACCGAAAATTTTCGCGATTACAATACTTCCTTTACTTCGTACAAGGAAGTAATTATATATTTCTTGTTTTTTTTTAAAAAAAATCAGTTTGCTATGGATAGAACAAAAAATAAGATAAAAATTAAACATTTAATGTCAGATATTGCAATTAAAAAAATATCTATAGTTTAATATGCGTACAAGGAAGTGATGGGTTATGCACATCAGATTTTTTGTTATTATCATAACATTAGATTTTTTTGATTTTAAATTTAAAAGGAAATAAAACAGAATTAACTTAAATTAAGTGCTCAAATAAATATCCATTGTTTGCCAAACAGAACCCAAGTCTATCATAAAAATTGCGTTGCATATTTTTTAATTGTCGGTTTGTAATTTTTCTGCATTCTTCCACAATTTTTCGTTTCAAAGAACCTGCATTTGCATGTCTAGTTTTGTAGATATTATTTTTCAAATACCCCCATAAAAAAAAGTCATTTGGAGACAAATCCGAGGATCGAGCTGGCCAGTCTACTGGACCACCGCGTCCTATCAAGCAATTTGAGAAACTTTGGTTTAAAAATGTTAATTTGGTTTAAAAATGTTAATTTCATTTATAGAATGAGCAGGACAGCCATCCTGCTGAAACCAAATCGTATTTTCCCCTGCGACATTATCCAGAGCAGGCCCTATCTCTGTCTCCAGTAACTCCAAATATTTCTGTGAATTTAGTGTGCCATCAATAAAAACTTTGATAAAAATATCGATTTTTTAAACAAATAATCCATTTCAATATTACTAATCATACTGTTCTACTACTCCGCTCTGCTAAAATTGATCAAATATTTGCAGTAAAACCTGATGTATCGTACTAATAACTAATATTAGTGTAATATAATACGAAAAATATAATAGATATATGTCAAACCACAAATTCTGAAATACTCATTCATAACATGTATATATCTACATCGTGAAATATATCATTATGAATGACAGCTGTCAATCTAGATGTTCATTTTAGCGCTGACTGTACGACAAAGCACACATCAAGTGTGTAAAATGAGTATTTCGTAAAGTTGCTGCAACAAATTTAAATTTCAAAAAAATATTTTATATACTTATTCTCATCTAAATGAAGAAACAAGTAGTGCAGAATAATCTCACAACATTCTACTTTTTAATATGTACAATATAAAGAATGTGAAATTTCTATAAAACAAACAAATTTGAATTGATATGCAACAGGTCAAGATATCAAATTTCTCAAAATTGCCGAGTACGATTTTGTTAAAAAAATTCTGTATATTTAAGAACATAGTTTTCTATAACACATAAATTTGTTACCCAATTTGAATTAGTAACTTCTGAAAAAAAAAATATAAATATCCGAAAAAGCCTGCTTATGAGCGTTTTTTCGCATGTTTATTTTTTTTTCTCAAAAGTTACAAATTCAAATTGGATAGAATTGTATATGTTATAGAGGACCATATTCTTAAATATACAAAAAAAAATTAATGAAAATCGTACTCGGCATTTTTTTAGAAATTCAAGTCCATTTTTGAACCGTTTTCTATAAATTAATTGTACATAAATTTAATAATATGTATATTATTACTACACCTTGAAGTATTGGCTTTAAAATTATGTACAATTCATCGTAAGTTTCATTCATAAAAACAAAGATATTTGAAAGAGATCAAGTCAGATCAAGTGTTCTGCAGCTAACTTAAGATTTAATTAAGCGGATGCTTCACCTTAATAACAAATAATGTGTTAAACATCTAGTTGGCCATGGTTACACGTACAGTTTTGTAACTGTAACTTACACATTTTTAATTGTATTTGTCACTTTTTTAAGTGTAACTTGCATATATTTAAGTGTAATTTACACTTTTTTAAGTGTAATTTACACTTTTTAAGTGTAATTTACTTATGTTTAAGTGTAACTTACATTTTTTAAAGTGTAATTTACAATTTTTAAGTGTATATTACGCATAAAAAATATGTAATTTAGTGTATATATTTAATTTCATATGGCCCTTCAGAGCTTTCGTATAGAACTACCAATATAAAAAAAAAACATTATTTAGGCTTCAAAATTTCTTTATTTGAAAACGATAAGCTTTTTACTTAGGTACCTGTTGCATTATGAAAATTCAGAATAGTATTTAAATAAGTTAATTTATTTAAAAATTTCAACAAAAAATAACAGTAAATAGAGATGATAAAATGTGATCACAGGTAATACAGATCGATGGAAGAGTGACAGCTCTGTGATCACCAATTATTGGTAAAACTTCCAATGTTCCATTCAGTGCCAGCTGCTGTGTCCACCGAATCCACCATCGTGACCGCCGAATCCAGAGTCGTGTCCGCTGAATCCAGAGTCGTGTCCGGAGAAACCAGAGTAATGTCCAGAGAAACCTCCGTTGAATCCACCGTGTCCAGCGAGAGACGAGAAGTCCTCAGAGTGGTCGTGACCCTTGATGTACACAGGCACGGGCTTCTTGACGAAGACGGGCTCAGGGATGTGCACGGGCACCTTCTTGATGACGGGCACGGGGTAGGGCTTGGGGACGTGCACGGGCACTTTCACGGTGTAGGGAACCTTCACAGGATACTTCACCGGGTAGGGCACATGCTTCTCAACGGTGTACGGCACATGCTTCTCCACGGGGACGGCGTAGGGCTTGGGCACAGGCACGGGGTACGGCTTGTCGACAGGGACTTTCACTTCCACGGGATACGGCACTGGGACCTTCTTCTCCACATGCACCGGGTAGGGTTTCGGCACTGGCACGCCAACCTTCTTGGTGATGGTGATGTGTTTGTGGTACGAAGAACCCAAGTCAATGGGTCCGTGATGAGATGAGAAGTCAGCACCAGAAGAGCCGAAGTCAGAGTGTCCTCCCAGGCTCAAGCTGGAATCATGGCCGCCCAGGCTCAGACCGGAGTCGTGGCCGAAACCCTCATTGAAGATTCCGCGCTTTTGCCCTTTCTTGGCCTCCTCAGCCGCCAGAGTAGCGGACAGAGCTAGCAGAACGACAAAGAGCTGAAACAATAAAATTATATTCTAGACATACATATTTTAAAATGACCTTTCGTCCTTACCGTGGTGTTCTTCATGATGTGAATGGGACTGGTGATCACTGGAGATTGATAGTTGTAGCTTGCGTTGACTGCTATTTATACTAGCCACATGTGAGTAACCGAAATTCAATTTCATGCATCGATGGTAATTTATAGTTTATAGAATACATTCACTATGCATAATAGTATTCTTACGCATACCCTCCTATTTATTTATCGTATTAGAATAAATAATTTCTTTAATTAGTATGAGAACATTCGTAAAATATAAACTTCTAAAATAGCTATTTATATTACAACTATATAATGCAGGACTTTATTATATGACCTGTAGTTCAAGACTGATAAATAAGGAGGGTTCGATTATGTACGAGTTGCATACAATGCTTTATGTTCGACTGCCTTGAAGGCGATTTGTTGTCTTAAAATATGTTAATGTTAAACACGTTGTATCTCAAAGTGTGAACTATTGTTTCTTTTATTCAAAATTATCAAACTGGCAAATCTATCGAAAAAAAGGTGGAAAAAGTGCAAGGAATTAATAAATAAATATAATATTTATTTTGCCTTATTTTTTTTTAAATGACAGAGGCCCAATTTTGGTATTTAAATGTATTAGTCAAAAATGTGTTATTTTTCGGACAATAAACAGTATCATAAGTCAAGTAGTTATTGTACTGACTGGGAATAAACTGTGACATTATATATTTGACATTTGACACGTAATAGACACTTTAAGATACAACAATGTTTTTCACATTAATATATTTAAAGAAAATAAATAGTCTCCAAGGCAACTTAAATTTAAATAACTATTATGTAATTATAAATGGTACATAAAATCTATAATTTACAAAAACCTTTGATTGAGATTGTACTTCCCAATCAGTGGCATAATCTAATGTTTAAAACATATATTTAACAAACTTTGGATTCTTACCATATGTTTAGCATTATTTGTCTTATTTTAAATTATATTTAAGTAATTTTGTTATTATCATAATATGTACATTCTTAATATTCGTGCAAATGGTTGAGCGAGCAAAATTCTTTAAGTAAAAGTTTATATAAATAGCATGAATTTAATGCTAAAACCATCATTCAATCATCACCGCTTCACTCTGCACAATATGAGGACTTTTGTGGTAATATAAATCTGTTATTTATTAATAATTTTAAATGATATTTAAAATTATAAATTTTCAGATTGCTGCTTTGGTATTTGCTGTAGCGGCCGTAGGTCGTTGCGGAGTTATCAGCTCCGGTTTATACGGTGGTGATGCCAACCCTGGTTTAGGCGGAAGATATGACGGTGGATACGGTGGCGGCTACGAAAGCGGCTTTGGTGGCGATCTAGGAGGTGGTTTCGGAGGAGGATTCGGCAGTAGTGCAGGTGGCGGCGATGGTGGCAGCACATCTGTGAACACTATCACGCAGACCGTTTCCGTCCCTGTGCCGCAGCCGTACACTGTGACCGTGACTCGCCCAGTGCCTGTCCCCGTGCCGCAGACTGTCCAGGTGCCCGTCCCTCGCGCTGTACCCGTGCCGGTACCGCAGCCCGTGCCCGTTACCGTCACCCGCCCGTACCCAGTGTACGTGAACCGTCCAGTGGCCGTACCCGTGCCACAGGCCGTGCCCTACCCAGTGCAGCAGGCCGTCCCTGTGTCCGTGCCCCAGCCCTACCCCGTCACCATCACTCAAGCCGTCCCTGTTAGAGTGCCACAGACCGTTGTCGTGCCCGTGGCTCAGCCCGTCTTTGTCGGAGGCGGTGGTGCCGGTGCTGGAGCTGGTGCTGGTCTTGGCGGAGGACTTGGAGGTGGATTCGGTGGTGGTTATGGAGGTGGACATGGATATGGTGATGGTGGATTCAGTGGACATGGAATCTCCTTTGGATCTTATGGTGGCAGCATCAGCAGCTACAAGCATTAAGTTCTCATTTTCTTAATTGCACCAGATTTTGATCGAATGATATAAATAAAATAAATAAATATATCATCACGCCTTTTACCCATCACTGGGTGTGGCACTCTGCCTAAGCAGATCTCGGTAAGTGATATATTTTTTCGCGTGAAGTGCGGTTACCAGCCGTCAAATCACGGCCTCCAAAGATATTAGTGGGGGAGGAGCCACAGGGGTAGATTTTTTAAATTGGTGAAAATTGTTTGTCGGCTGTGGGGATCGAACCAAGGTTCTCAAGATCCACAGGCCGACTCGATACCACTGAGCCACCTACCCCATCGAATGATGTGACTTCTAAATCTATTTCTTTTTGTTTCCTAATAAATCTTTTTTTTATTTTTATTATGAGTTATGTATTATTTCCAACCCTATAACTAAATATTGTTCATATTTTATATATATATATATATATATATATATATATATATATATATATATATATATATATATATATATATATATATATATATATATATATAACAGAACATATTATTATTATTATTATATATTTTATTATCGACACTGTACTTCTAATACGTCAATATGTATCTAAATTTTTATACAAATAGTAACATAATTTAACGAAAGTTTTATTAAATTTTAAATGTTGTTATGTTCTAATAAAATCCATACATCACTAGATAAAGACACGAATACAAATGTTATTTTATTTATTGTTTATTGGACATATACACCGCCGCTATATTTTTTTACGCAACCGATGTTTTTTAAATTTTCATACGGTTGTGCAATGATAATGAAAATAGTGTTACAAAAGTCATACGAAAATACAAGTTTCTTTTGAATGAGTGACAATCGTCATTCATGTAGCGTTATTAATTATATCGCTACATATTGATTTTTTATTTTTGTAGAATCTATTACATAACAATACAATTTATATCTGAATTCTTACAGAGCTACCAAAAGAAAATGAAGCCCGGAAAAATGTGAATAAAAGTATAATTTCATCTGAATCTTTACAAAATATTTCAAAGTAGAAAACATTTTCAGTGGCCCGTGTTAAATAGACAGCCTCTATATTTTTACACTCAAATTTCTTATATTGAAAACTCAGGGTGGATTCACAGAGCCGGCTAATAATTTTCACCCCATTAAAATTACCTTTTCCTCTACTAACATTTTTGGTAGCCGCATAAATATTTCACTTATCGAGATCTGTTAAAATAACTTAACTTTTATCATCGTAGAATCAATTTAATATCAATATGCAATAAAAATTACAACACGTAAAGAAAACATCCTTTTCTTCATTACATATTATAAGAAGTAAATACATAAATATATTATCAAGCCTTTTTCCCATTACTGGTTGCGGCTATCCGCCGTAGCAGATCTCAATAAGTGATATATTTATGCACGTGAAGTGCGGTTACCTGTCGTACGAATTCTAGAGGGATGAAATTTACTTTTTTATCTCAGTTTATCAAGTCCTAAATATAATTATATTTAAAAACTAAGTTTTTATCTAAAAAAATTACAAGAAAAACAAATCTTATATTTATCTATCAACAATCACTTAACAAAATTTTAATCTATTGTTTACATTTGTCTGAGTCTCTACAAAATATTGCTTGTCATGTACAAAACAATCATAAAACAAAATTAGATCATTGTGAGTCAAATGCGGTAAAAAGTTGATAAGATTAGCATCATATCGGCGACTTAATACTACAAATTTAATCTAAATTTACTACCCATAAACATATTTTAAAGATAAAATAAGTTTGTTTGATTAATTACTGAATTATTTTTGAATCTTCAGTATATAAAGTAAATAAAGTCCAAATAAAATGATTTTAATATCGTAGTAACCTATGGATAAGCTCTCGAATGAACCTAAAAGCTAGGCTCCATGAACACTAAAAAAAGTACTTTTTTAGACTTGTTGCTTTATACACCACCTAAACGAATATTTATATTGTAAAAAATAGCAATTTACTAATTTTTAGAAATTGATTGACTCAATTCGTTACTGATTAATTTTTACATTATCTCTCAGAGCTTTCGTTACAATGTTTGATTATTTTATTAGATATTTCTGCTCAAAATTTTTAATTTGATACCAAACACGAGAAAGTTTCTAATGACTTTTAGAAAAAAAACAATTGGCATTCAGTCGATGAGACTCGTAATTTTAGCTCATTTTACTTGTCAGCTCTTTTCAATACCGGGTGGAACATCATACCTGTGTACATAGGCGATTAACATGAAAAAACAGTTTTTCCGTGTGCATTGCTCCCCAAATTATTTTAGCCAAAAATGCTTCAAATAAATGTTGTAGAGCATAAAATGCTGCATCTAAATCAATAAACAGAATTACATTTACATGCGTTGTAACGACAGAAATTAAATACAAAAATATTAAAAATTACGTTCAAAATATCAAATAGCCATGGAAGTGAAACAAAAATAGGTAAATGCTTGACGTTTTTCTCCATACCTATGATTACAATTTAATATTAAATAAACAATTGTACATTTCAATGAAACGTTTATTTCTTATAGGGTTGGTCACACAGGTACAGGAATTCTCAATCAGTAAACGATATCAGCCAAGAGATTGAAGAAATGAAGCATACGACAATATAGTCGTATGAGTGCTATGGCGGCTTCGGTGTTTGGCGGATGAATCTCGGCACCCACACAAACGAACGGATTGTGACTGAACCCTCGTGCAGACGGTCGATTGTTGCCAATAATTGCTGCATCTCGAGTGAAGAGGCCAAGCAGCGTCGGACTTCTGAAACTTAGAGCAGAGATCACCGGGTGTCACCGTGATGACAGTCGGAGGGTTATACCAGGGAGGAAGCAATTCTTTCTTGAGTTATGTTAGGCTGTGGCGGCAGGCGGTAACCCATCGGTAACGACTGAAAAACCTCCGTGTGTCACCGGAGTAACAGTTGTAGGAAAGATATGCCAGTGAGAAAACAATTTCTCACTCAAATAATTCATTGTTTAAAGAGCTATTTTCTCAATTAATTCTGAGAAATATCTGTGCTCAAAGAGCGAGCCTGTATGTATGTATGATTGCCTAAGATATACGAGTACGCAGAGCAAATGCGCGTTATTAGTTTAAATGGTTAACATTTATTTAATTATTTTTATCTATTTATTGTTCACTGTGTTTTAATTTTCCTTTTTAATAATAAACAATAAATAAATATTTAAAACTTTAATGTCAATATATTGCTTTACTGTATAGTTATACAAAATCATCAAACGGTAACATTTTTCTAAAGCATTCTGAATTATTTTCAGATACAATCAGCATCTCCGAAAAAGTTCCTAGAACATTTATAAGACAGCCAGCTTTCCTAAAAAAATATTTATGATACAAACTTTTCATATTAACAGAGGAAAAAATATTTATTTATAAAACAGGTAGAAATATAATATTTATCATAAACTATAAACTTACTATGTAAAATATATAGCAAAACAGTTTGATGTGCACTGGACTGCTGCTCGCACGCTGATTGGCTGGCTGGGCATACGCCATGCGCAGTTCAGATGTTTCAACAAGTTTGTTTAGTAACGCCAAAATTTGTTGATAGAAAATTAGTGAATTTGGTAAAAATATCAATAATTAATAATAAAATATAAAGTGTAGACGTTAGTCTAAACATTTAAATATCAATTTTATACTTTTAAATGTATATAAATTTAGTTTTGAGGATGCTGTGTGCAGGGATGTGCGTGTAGTCTACTGCAAGTAATCTACGCCATTCTCTACGTGTAAACAATCATGTAGTCTACGTCTTCATTTTTCATATAAACAATGTAGACTATGTAGACAATGAAAACACCTGGGTTCACTTAAGTCAGATTAGAAATTTTATCCCTAGAACTAGGGAATTTTAAATGTTAGAGATTTTTATTTTTATTCCAGGGATTACATGAAAAAAAATTAGTTGTGCAGGGCAAAACGTTGAAAATTTGTCAACTGGTTACTGTTAAAAATAGCGCTAAAGAAAACTCCGTCTGCTGAGATGGCGCGTTGATCGATTTTAAAAATATGACAGTTCGCCCAAGACCCAAGACAGACATTCGTCTAGTAATGTACGAGCACTTGCTTTATTAGTTTTATTATATAAAGACCGATAATGACCCCAGCTCATGAATACGAATACATGTAATAGTTACAAAGGAATAAATTTAGGTTATGTTGAATTTTACAACTGTCAGATGCATTATCTACATTGTTTGCATTGTCTACGTCGCTAGAATTGTCGACGTATTGTCTACGTGTAGATGTAGACAATTAAAGATTACACGTAGATGCACATCTCTGGCTGTGTGTTGTTGGGTGATTTAAGGTAATTTATAACAAAGTAGTAGGTAACTGGAGTAAATTTATACATTATTTTAATAGTTTTGATAGATATTTGACTCGGTAATATATTACTTGTACTTAAAAATAGAGTAAAAATGTATCTAATAACATTTAACAGCTACAAGCGTTGCGGGATCATAATATATTTCATTCATAAAGTATTGGATAATTGGTTATAAATTATATTTTATTGACATACAGTAGTATTTTCGACTATTATTAATACAGCTAAAAATTATTATTTAAATGCATTGTCAATTTACTTATTTATTATTTAAATACATAAATATTGTTTCCACACATTGGAAAAAATATTGATTTTTTCTCTGCTCAGCGCAAACTCACGTCGAAAAGTCCGTTCCGACATTTTTGTGTTCATCTGCGCCCAATATTCCTAGCCATTTATATACGAGTCATTACTGTTGTTATCGCAAGTCTTGCATTTTGTAGTCACTGGTCGTGTGTAAGTGCGGAAATTAAGAATTTAAACTTCGATTGCGGTTAAATTAAATATGCTAATGAAATCAAGTGCAAAGGTCGGGCGTGCTTTAAACCTCGTGTGTAGTGTCGTGCAGTTAAAGCAATAGTCTGTAAGTGTTTTGTGGCAAGTACTGTGTTCAAAAATAGTAGCTGGTTCCTGTTGGCAATCACTGATGATTCTCTAAAGACTTTTAAATTGTACATTCATTTCAAATGCATTTTTGAGCTATTTTGTTGATTGTTTTGTTGTTATTTTTGAATGAACAAATAGATTTTTTCAATTGTTGCAGGTTCCGGAGAACTTACAAAAAAGAAGTTCAATTATTATTACAAGTACCTTTCTTGTCTATCTCTTTTGTAAATCAACATAATTGAATATGTCGCACTTGTTAATTATATATTCTATTATATTTAAACAAATGTCTAATTTAAATAAATGTTTAGGAATGTCCCTAATTATCTTTTTTCCGAGGTATATATCACATCCGTATTTAGTTAGTTGAGGCGCGCGACAAAATTCTGGAATAAACACCGAAATAATAAATAATATTGGACGATACACATTATAAACTCCATTCAATTTTGACCAATATTTCCTTCCTTTCTTATCTTTTGAATTATTTACTGTTCTTACTTATCAAATCTATCAATTTGCTTCTATACATCTTGATTAGATTAGACGTACACTCGACCTGTTCATTTCATCCCAACTCACTTACCCATGCCCACTCCTGTAACAACTAATCTAAAAATATAAAAAGGAAGAGAATGTCTGTCTGCGCCTGATTTTGAAAATAAATTTCACATAATTATTGTATACTACAAATAAAAATTGTTTTAAACATTACAATTAAGTAAATCTTTATTTATTTACTAGAATGTTTAATAAATTGTTAAACGGTTATCTTTCCAGTGACAGCTCTCTTTTTATTCGATTTAAAAAATACATATTTGAAAAATGTATCACTTTCTAAACGATATTTCTTAATCATGCCGTGTTTGGTGTCATACGAATATATAAGGGCTTTAAATCTCTTAATCTGAAGTTTTTATCTAATCTAGAATTTTTAATTAGATAATCTTATTCTAGTCTGATTTTAAAAAGTTAATCCAAATAAGTTTCCCAAAAACTAAATGGCAAAAGCAATATACGTATTAGGGTTTGTTTAAACTTTTTTTATAATATGGTTTAGCTTAATTTGATTAATCCAAAATAAGGATTAGCTAAAACTGTTTAAATTGGGTTGTAAAAGTGCCTTTCAAAGCGCCCTCTGCACTTCACGAATAACTATAACTCAACCTTCCTAATATCCACACAGACATCTAACCCGGTGGTCCATGATTCAAACTTCTCCGTGTACACCACGAGGCTCCAATCATACACCTCGTCATACTGTATATAAGCCAAGCGGGTGATCGCGTGCGCGGTGACGGGGTCAATGACTCGCACCTCGCAGTCAAACTCACTCAACCGCTCACCCGACACCGGGACATGCACATGGAGGATGAACTTTGAGTCGCTTAGCCAGTACGAGCATATTGCAGTGCCCACAACACTTGTCACGAAACAGTCCCGCGACAGACCATCAGTCTGTGTTGCCAGCCACGTAGAGCCGGTTCTGTGAGTAATCTCATGGTGCACAGAGCTGTAGTGCGCAGACAACGAGCCTCGCGACACACTCACATCACATATTTCACATTCGGTGATCTGCTGACAGAAAAACCACTCGTGTTTCTTGCACTTCTCGTCGATGTCGGTGTGAGTGCAGCCTTGAGGCTGGTTCTCGCACGCTCGCTTGGCGGGGGCGCAGCGCTCACATTGCCAACCACGTAGGTTGCGATATTGGAACACCATCACCTCTGTTGAGCACTGCGAACACTTCTCTAGCAAGTTGTTCGGATGTTGGTCGCGGCAGTGCGTCATTATGGCTGCCCTGGGGCCCAGCCAGTCGCAGTGACCGGAGCCGCGCACCGGACAAACATATCCCCGGTGCTCGCACACTTCTTCGTGGTTGATCACTTCTGCTTCTTCTGTATACTGTACTTTTATTTGACAGCCCAACTTCAGGTATTTGCATGGGAACTTCAATTTCAATCGTTTCACCGCGGCCTCATATTGTTTATTGCGAACTGCAGGTCGTTTGGGACTGTAGCACTGGCCACATGCCGCCGCTCCGTCGTGTTGTAAGTACACGGGGCCTCGAGACAAATATAACTCGCAGCTGCTACACTTCAAATCTTCAAGTACTTCGGTTGGCATATCCATCATATTTGAGTCGTCCAAAGTTTAACAGAAATAAAATGTGCTCAGTGGAATAAACATCGAAAGCGTGTCGTCACGATCTAAAAAAGTTGGAAACAAATTTCTGTTTAGTCAGTTCTAAACACACTAGATTTGCATTACATTTGAACAATTGTCATCTGACATTCTTAGATAAGTTATATTATTCGGCTTATTGTTTCCTTATTGAAAGTAAAATTTATATGTTACAATAGTATATTGAAAAACTAGTATTACAGTGATCCTAATTGTAATACGAATACAGTTTGGGTATACGAGCCGCAGGAGACTTTCACAAAGTATAAGTATTACAATTGGACATTGTAATACGTGGCTTTCATACTATTTTTCTTTTAACGCATTGATTTAAAATTTATGATTGAAAAGGAAATAAAAACTGCTAAAATTGGAAACACTATTTTTCCTAGAGCACGCTTACTTTTTATTTAAAAATTATTGTTAAAAAAGAAATTAAAATTTTCAGTTGGAAACACAGAGATGAAAAATCATGATTTTGACATTTATAAGTTAGGTTAGAGTTTCATATTATCAATATCATTCTAAAAGTAAATACTTAAATTAAAATCAAAAGAAAAGTGTTTTATTGTTTGATGTTTATATTTTATCATAAAAAAAGTAATTTCTAACGATACTTATATGAGCAATGACAACTAAATGATGTGTCTGTTTGACAGTGCAACTTTACAAATAAAAAAGTTCCTAAAAAACAATTGTACAAAATCGAATTTGTGCCATTGTTTTTGACAAAAATAGTGTCACAAAATTGGCTTTGTGTATGCGTTGTAAGAAAAATAAATTGAATTTTGTTTCTCTTGTTGTAAGGTACATATATTTTTAGTTTTATAATATGTTTTTACTTGTGATTTGTGACTTGCGATTTATATTTGTAATGTTTAGTATATTTATGAATGTAAAATAAGAATTATTATAATTATATATAATAGTCCCTTCTATTTTGATTTTCATACATAAAACCGCGTTTAATTACTTTTCTACTATTTACTAAAATACCCTTTTACTTGCCAACACAAAACTTTTCCTATATATAGGAATAGTTATTCTATAGAATAAAGAATAAAATTCAGGGTAATTTGATAACCACTATCTTGGCCACTAAACTAGGCCACGTCCTTATAAATGTCCCCTCCCTTGACAATTTTCTAGATCCACCACTGACTCATTTGTGCATAAAATGTTGTATAACTTTTCTTATACCGGGTGTTTTACAATTTATAGCATTCGCATTATAAAATTGATTATGAAACAGAAAAAATTTCTTTAAAATTTTCAAAATTAAGGCTAGTTGACTAAATGTGAACATTTTCTGTACCACTGGATTTGGGTGTTTCTTTATAATTTATTATTACTTACTTATTTATTTGAAGTTTGGTCACTCAACAGGATAAATCCCATTAATAGAGTGGCACTACAATTATAATATACAGTAAATAAACTTTGTGATACAAAGAAAAAAAGATATATTAGATAGTTGTTGAAAAGATACATAATTTACATACCAATTGAAATATAAGATGCAAATAAAATTGAAAGTTATTCTAAAATAATAGACATGTGACGTTTAAATGTTTGTAACGAAACAGTAAAAATATCAGGAATATTACCCATTTCACAAAGATTGTTATAAATATACATAAGATAGTCGATGAATGGGAGAATTTGCTGCAGAATTAGTTCTACATAAAGAAATGTCAAAGATACAAGTCATTCTAGTTACACAACCAGGAATTATGAAGGATAATTGTGATAGTAAAATAGGAGAGTTCACTGAATTATTCTCTTCGCCTCTTTTCTAGACTGAGACAATTAAAACTGAAGTTAGTAAATTTACGATTACAAAATGATAAGAATTTATTCTATATAGTCTCAAGGCGATTAATGTAAATCAAATAATGGGGCTTCCAACAAACTGAAGCAAATTCTAGTTGACTCCTGACAAGTGTATAATATAATATTGTAAATGTTCTAGGATAGTTGAATTTGACATAAGTACGAATAAAAAAATCTAACATACATACATACATACATACATACATAACATCACGCTATATCCCATTAAATGGGGTAGCACGAACCCGTCAACATTCTCATCCTGACACACGATACTCGATTCGACCACATTAACACTTCCTCCATACAAACTCTTTCTTTTCTCACAACCAAAATCCATCAACACACAACAAACATTCATCCATTCGCTAGTGTACACTGCGCTTGTTTCTGAAGATCGTCTCCGCACAATTGCAGGTAAACACTCAAAACATCTAACCAATTAATCTAAAATCAAGAATCATACGCTTGTCTTCATTCATCATATTTATCCTGCAATTAATTTTCTCCAAACATTCCTATCCTGACACACCACTTTTGCTTCAACCACATTCATAATTCTTTTCATACAAGCTCGTTTATTCTTCACGCTCAGAATCTTTCGCTCACGCAACAACCCTTCAATCATATTCATCCATTTGTTCCTAGGATTTATTCAGGCCCGACGAGAGGGGAGGGTAGGTGGGGTAAAATACCCAGGGCCCGTGGAATTCAAAGGGCCCGGATGTGATGCTATTTTATAAATTGCTTTTAATTTTCTGCTATTTCACCAATTTTTTATATTTTTTACTAAAACATGTATAACGAAATGTCTGATACACGTTTTCTACAATTTATTACATTGTATAAAGTACTAAATGACGAAATGCTTGATGAAGGGCCGGCCCCAGTTGCAAATTTTAAATAAATTTATACACTATTCAAAAGTACATTATTACATTGTTGCATTTTTGTTTGTTATATTACTACATTGTATACAACACACATAGGCAAAGGCTCTATACATTTGTGCGTAGTGCTGTTTTGGTATCCCCTGCATTTATCCAATCTGCAACTAGATATTGGATAGTCATACAGTGAGTATACAATACACATCGCTGCACCAATTAACTCAGAATTTTGTATTTAATTTTATTTATATATATTATTTAATATATTTATAAATATATTTTTTTTGGTATCTTATATTTAATTAATAAATATTCAAAGTTAAAGGAGGCCCGAATTTTTTTTTCCCCGGGGCCCGCTTTTTCTCTCGGCGCCCCTGGATTTATTAACAATATTAACTAACATATGTACATCAAATATAAGTTTATGGTCCAATGTTACACCGAGATCTTTATTATGGCTAGTACTGTTAATAATGTTATCCTGTATGTAGTACTCAAAATCAAAATTAGTTTTGTTTCTAGTAAATTTAATAGAATAATATTTAGAGATGTTAATTAATAATTGGTTTTTAATCGCATATGTAGCAAATTGATCAATATCATGTTGCAAGAAGACAGTCACGTTCCGATTTTAATAGATCTATTAATTTTAAGTTCATCAGCATACATGATAAAATTAGAATAAAAAAAAAATGAAGCCATGTCATTTATAAAAATGTTGAATAGCAAGGGCCTTAAGTGTGACCCTTTCGGGACCCAGAAGTTACACGTACGTCATAAGAATGAAATCCATTCACCACTACCCATTGCAATCTATCAGTTAGATAAGAGGAAACCCAATTCAACAATGGACAACTTACACCGGCTGCAACAAGTTTTCTAATCAATATATCGTGATCAATTTTATCAAATGCTTTGCTGATGGATTGTATAATGATTTAGCAAAAAATGTCTCAGTTAAACAAATAATAATGAGTAAACAAAGATAATTAGTTCTGAGATTATATAAATATTCGAAGATTACATGTAAGATAAACAATAAAACACATTATTACAAGCACCTATTCAGTCAGTAGCTCAAAACTATGTTTCAAAAGCTGCGAAACTAATTTTGCAAATTTTTAAAATGTCCCAATTGTAATACGAATACAATTTTAATATGAGTTTAAATATGAGTATTACAACTGGGCATTGTAATACGTGTCTTTCATACTATTTTTCTTATAACGCACTGATTTAGAAATTATTATTAAAAAAGAAATAAAAACTGTTAAAGTTGGAAACACGGACGATGAAAAAACACTTGAAATTTAAATCATTTTGATATTTATAAGTTAGGTTAGAGTTTCATAATATTATAAAAATCATTCTAAAAATTAATATCTTTAAATTTAAATAAAGAGAAAATTGTCTAATTGTTTGGTATTTTTATTTTATCATAAAAAGTAAATCCTAATGATACTTGTATGAGAAACGACAGCTAGCATGATAAGTTTGACCCTCACAAATTAAAATGTTCCTGAAAACAGTTGTACAAAATCGTTTTCGACAAAACCAGTGTCACAAAATTGGTTTTGCATATGGGTTAATAGGAAAAATGCGATTGTAATAAATCTGTTAGTTATTAAACTATTTCTATTTATCATATTATTGAATCAAAAAATAGTTATAATTATCAACATTTTCAGTAAAAAGCAAGTACCTAAGTAAAATTTTGATTGTTTCAGTATAACGTTAATTTATGTTGTCAATCTAGTTCTATAGATTTAGTTGGCCTTAAATTGATCATATTCAATAAAATTATATAAATGTATTCAATAATTTTTTTTTGTAAAAATAAACAACAAATATATTAATAACCATATATTACTAAGAATGACAGAGGATATTTGTATAAATTTACCTCCATTTTGACTTACGTGTCTTTCAAATTTTTCAAATCCTGAGGTCATCACTTTGGCAGTTTTGTACACAGTGGTTTTATGTAAAAATAAAATAAAATACAATCCCGAAAGCTCACATTCATTTGGCAAAGTAGTAATTTAAAATACAGCTTAAAACAACTAAATAATTATCCACTACTCACAGACATATTCCAAACAGCAACAGAGTAAAATATAATGAATTAGTTGTTATAACGTACAAATGCTACGTGTTTAGTGATTATAGAATAGTACGTGTTTATAGTGGAAGGCGGAAATGAGATAAGAAATGATGCAACATATAGTAGATGACGTCACCATCTCGTACACTCTAGAGCAGCGATCCCCAATCTACGGCCCGCGGGCCGGTTTCGGCCCGCTTAAGGTTTATATCCGGCCCGCCATCATTTCTGATTCCTAACCATGTAAATCTAAATATTTGCTCGTGCATTTTTTCTTCTTACTTATCTTACAAATTTGTTTGAGTTTATGTTTTTATGATGGTTGTTAAGTTTTATATTGTGTATTCCACAATTGCAAAAATATGTTGTTGAGCGCTCCATGGGGTCTATGAAGAAAGGGCGACTTATTGTCTTCAGGTATTATGTTACATGCAAATTGCCTATTTATGATTCTACGAATTTCTCTCGGAATTTCCATATTGCTATGGTAACCGACGAAAGCATTATCACTCAATGGACATTTCTTAATTTCATAATGAAAGTTTCAATCATTGCGATTTTGGTCTTTGCTTCACAAGGTGAATAGTAAATTGTGATTGTGACTAGTGTGATCCACATTTATTTATTTTTAAATCAAGGTAAGAAAATTATTTTTACTTTTTATTATATTATGTTTCATATTTTATACAATTTAAGTAATTATTTTATAAAATAAAATTATTGAAAATACGTACTTAGCTAATAAGACAAAAAATATATTTTGATTATTTGAATTTTTTAATTTTAAAACCCAAGTTTTAGCTAAATATTTAATAAAATAAAATAATTCAAAATACGTAGTTAGCTAATAAGACAAAAAATATATTTTAATTATTTGGTGCAAATTTTACACAAAATTAACTAAGTTTATCTATTTATTTGAATTTTTAATTTAAAATGTCTACTTAGTATTTGCATTGATTTATAAATTATTCTTATTATTAGTTATTTTATATTCTAAAATTTTAATGCATATTTATTTATTAACTTAGTTTCCTGAGTTCGATGATGTCAAAGAAGAGAAAAGTGGATATCGAGTGTCGCTCATTCAACGAGCGTTGGTCACTTAATTACTTTTTTATGGCGAACAATGATAGTTGCATATGTCTTATTTGCAATGAAAGTGTATCAGTATTCAAAGAATATAATTTAAAACGGCACTACACTACAAAACATAGATTAAAATTTGATGAATTTCAAGGACATTTGCAAAAGAGAAAACTAAAGGACTTACTCCGAAATGTTGAAAGTCAACAGCTTAAGATGAGAATTTTTACGAATCAAAATTTAAATACAGTTCGAGCAAGTTTCCGTGCTTCCCAAATCATAGCTGAAGAAGGAAGACCTTTTACTGACGAAGAATTTGTTAAACGAGTTTGTTTGGCGATTGCCGAAGAAATATGCGCTGAAAAAGTGAAGGATTTTGCTGCTGTAAGTTTATCTGCTTCCACTGTAACAAGAAGAATAGAAGGTCTAGGATCTGATATTAATGATCAACTCAGAGAAAAAGTTCGTGATTTCACACATTTTTCCATTGCCTTTGATGAAAGCGAAGATGCAGCACACACAGCTCAGTTACTAATATATATTCGAGGTGTAAATCAAAATTTTGAAACAACTGAAGAGTTAGCAGCATTAAAGAGTATGAAAGATAGAACTACAGGAGAAACCATATTTTCGTGTGTTTTAGAAGCAATTAATGACCTCAAATTAAATTGGAAATTTTTATCAGCGGTTACGACGGATGGGGCTAAAAATATGGTCGGTTCTAAGATTGGATTCATGGGCCGGCTTCATCAATATCTGGAGAATAACGACATGAAAAAACCTATGGTATTTCATTGTATAATTCACCAACAATCTTTATTTGGAAATTTTTTGGGCGTAGATGCAGTCATGGCAACAGTAATAACAACTGTAAATTTTATTCGTAAAGCTGGACTAAATCACCGTCAATTCAAAATTTTTCTTGAAACAATTGATGCTGAGTACGGTGATTTATTGTACCATACTGAAGTGAGGTGGTTGAGCCGCGGAAATGTTTTAAAGCGTTTTTTTTTACCTCAGAGTGGAAATCGACATATTTATGACGGAAAAATTAAAGCCTGTGCCAGAGCTATCGGATCCTAAGTGGTTGTGGCAGCTTGCGTTTTTAACAGACATTTGTGAACATCTTAACTTTTTAAATACAAAACTACAGGGACGTGAAAAATTGATTACCGATTTGTTTTATAACATCAAATCATTTGAAGCTAAGCTGAGTTTATTTAAAAACCAATTAACTCAATCTAATTTTGCCCATTTTCCATGTTGTGATCACTTATTAAAATCTATGTCTGGTTACAATAATTTCTCTACTGACAGTTTTGTTCAAAATATATTAGTATTGCAGCAAAATTTCGCGGATCGTTTTTCCGTTTTCAAAACTTATTCATCGACATTTCAGATATTTCAACGCTTAAATTTTTGTATTACAGAACATGGTCGTAATTTTGAACATTTGTTTTAAGTTGTTTTTGTTACTGAATTTGTTGCTTTAGTTTGTTAAGTTGTATAACACTGTTACATTTTGTTTATTTTCACATAGCCACCTATAATATTTGTATAAAAATAATTTCTAGTATTTCTCAATTTTCTTATTTTTCTCGAATTTTTTCAGATACATTAATAAAAACTAATACACCGTTGAAAAGAGAAAAAAATGGCGGTTTTTATTTTAGTAAAATAACTATAGGTTGCTATTTAAAAAATAAAAGTTGATAGTCGTATCTTGTAAACCTGACTTTATAAAAAATATCTACATCTGCCATAAAATAGTATATTTAAAATAATAAAACTTTCATATGAACTATTTTTTTCTATTACTCATAATAAAAAAGTTAAAGGGGGGGGGTGGGGCGTCTTCCCAGACTCACACTGTATATATATATATATATATATATATATAATCGAGTATCGTGTGTCAGGATGAGAATGTTGACGGGTTCGTGCTACCCCATTTAATGGGATATAGCGTGATGTTATGTATGTATGTATGTATGTTATTTATAACACTCTTTAAATTTTTCTGAAAAAACTAAATGTAGAGCGGGCGGCTATCGCTGTCTCTTTGGCTTGCCTCCCGTGTGTCACGCATGTCTTGCACCCCTGTGTCGGAACGGCCCTGCATTAAAGTTAAATTTGAATTACAATGCGAGAGTTATACAAAAAAAAGTGATAAACTGTTGGGGGTTTCACAAATCCAGAATGCTGCGTTGAGTTAAAATAACTCCACAGGGTCTGTTGCCGCAAATCCAAATAAAATTTAACTTCTAAAATTTAATTACTACAATCTCAAATCGGTAACACACACTCCAAAATTTATAATGCGAATTCCGTTTTTTTATGTAGCAACTTTAAAAAAATCATGTTTCAAGTAAAGTTACGCACAATTAATTGACCGTGGAATAAGAAGTGTCAGCCCTGGACCTTCTTCACATGTAACATTAGTACCGCGAAACTTGAAGAATACACCTCTGCCTAAATGGTTGCCTAATTAAGGGCCAATTAAAATAATAACGCTAACAGTATTTTCTGTCATCATTCGATTATATACATCATAGGACTTATTAAAAAATTCAGTATTAGGCACTTTTCAGTAAAATAAAAAATATATGGATGTAATATTTTTATTCTTAGATTAGCATATCAAAATCTAGAAATCGTAGAAACTTCTACTTTTGTTGTTGTTAGTGCGTTATATGATAAAGTCAACAAAGTTCGAACTTGAAAATTCCGTTTGTGTGACGAGAGTTAGTAGAAAAAAGTCTTCAATCAAAATTACGTCATATGTCGCTTTCCTTCACATATAATACCTACTCGCACAACCGCAAATTTGACGTTTGCTGAAGGTCGAAAACGACTATGTACATATATACGACTTGGAAATACCCAAGAAAAAGTTGTTTCATAGTTCATATGACAGAAGAGGTTAACTTCGTTAGTAATGTAGAAAATTTGGTGCGTGTAACAACTAAATATGAGTTTTGAACATAATTTCTTTCAAATTTTAGGTATATTTTTAATTATTTTATGTAAGTATTTATTCATTCATATAATATGGAATAATATAAGTTAAATGAACAATATAATAAATTAATATATTAGTATTATTTTCTTTATGTGTACAGATGTAAATTGTATTTTAATTTTATTTATATATTTCTCAGATTTTGATGGGGCAAAAGTAAATTGCGATGAAGACAGTAAGTAAAAATAATTATTTTAAGGTTGGATTAAGAAATAAACATACTAAGTTTCCCATAGCTATCTGCGAGATGAATAACAAAAAATAGTGATGGGCAAGGATAATTGGTTAAATTTAAACAGTGTTAAAAATAAAAAGTACTTAATTAATTTATTTTTTACAAGAATGAAGTTGATAATTTTGTCAACTTTGTATAAGTTATAATATTTATTTTTAAAATAAATTTTATTTTTTCAATGTGTTCTAATTTTGAATTAATATGAAAAACATCGAAAATCATTGAAGTTCATATTTTAACTTTTTAAATGCCAAATTTGTGTTATTATTGGTAAATAATTAAATAAATATGATATATCTGATGCCAAAATAAGAGTTACTAAGATTATCGCAAATTTAATGAAAAATGCAAATTATGAAATTCATTTCACCAGTAAATGCCATCATTAGAAAAAATTAAAATCCATAGGCAGGGGCGGATCGTTAACATTGCAGGTTCTGAATTAATTGTTTAAGGACCTACCCAATTAAGCCAAATTTTGTATTAGTTGTGGCGATTCATTTATCATTTTGTCAAAAAACAGGTTTTTTTATATCCTTATTTAAATATGAAAAATTTTATAAATATTGTGTAATTTATGTTTTCTTAAATTTTGTACCATAATTGTTTCTATTTTTATTTGTTTACCCTTTGATTAAATGGAGCTCTGTATTGAAGCCCATAAAGGCCCTGTATAAAAGCAATCATGTACGCTGGTGAAAAGATCCATTAGAAATGTAATATTAAAATATGAATAATATTAAATATTTCACCTTGAATTTATAATGCTTGTGGTTAATTAGATATAATTTAATCGTTCTTAATTATCTGTTGATTCCCAGCACTGGTTGTGTAACTATAAAGTGTCAAAATTTTATTTATATTAAATCGTTCTTCTATGTATCTGTATATTAACATCGAATTTGTGGGAATATTATTTTGGAACCGAAAAATGCGTATAAATAAAATGGCTAATAGATTAAATATAGTTATCTTTCTCTAAAGGTCGAGTGACGAAGCGTTAGTAGTCGTAACATTTGCAGACCGGTCTCTGTTGCCGCCACTAGTATTCAGGAAATTATCGACAGGCACAAAATCTAATGTCAATAGTTACTGTTATTGGTCGCGCTTAGTAGTGCTTACGAACTGTGTCAGTAAAACTGCCGATGAAATTGTATTTTACAAATATTGTAGACGTAAAAGTTTATATTAAACAAAGGTAAAATATTTAAAAAATTTAAGTGGACATTTTACTTCACAAAAGCAACTGTATAACATATCTTATTTTTTTCTTTTAATAAGTTTTTTTTATGAAGAAAAATGATTTATTCATCTTAAAAATAGCAGTAATTCTCGTAGGCACATGCAAATATAATCTTTATCAAAATTAAACCAGAAAATGAAAATGTACTTATATTTACATTTATTATCGTTCATTGTGCATGCGTGTTAAATTTCGTTATGAGGTTGTTTAATTCCATGTTAGAAGTTTCTCACTTGTGAAGATACGAATTACAATAATTAGTCATTTTAAGAAAGGATGGAGAGGGCATGCAGATTTTTTTTTGTCGGGAGTTTCAAAATGGGCATTGACTTTTTTAAAGGTACATTATTATACTGGAGTTTTTTTTATCACTTTTAGTTGTGTCATTGTGAGCGACAATTTTAATAGTGTAGATATATGTTTTTCAAATATAATGCTTTGATGAATCCATAAAAGTAATATATATTTTGCTGTGATTCATTGCTTACAATAGAAAGACGTTTTCCTAAAAAAAAGCAAACAAATAGATATTTATACATAATTATTAATTCCTACAAAACCCAGGCTCGGTTCCCACTGCCGATAAACAAATTTCACCACATTAAAATTATTGCTGTTGCTTACATTCTACTATGGTCATGATCTGACGGCTGGTAACCGTTCCCATGCATAAATACATAATGTTTATCAACCTGAAATTCCGGGATTCCTGGAAAAACCTGGAATTGAGAAACCTGTTCTTTAATATATTAAAAAAATATGGACAGACAAAAAATAATTGTTTAATATAATTTTCCTTATAAATAAATAAAATAAATATATCATCACGCCTTTTACCCATTACTGGGTGTGGCACTCTGCCAGAGCAGATCTTGGTAAGTGATATATTTTTTCGCGTGAAGTGCGGTTACCAGCTGTCAAATTACGGCTCCCAAATATTTTGGAAGAGGAGAGAGCCACAATGGTAGATTTTAATTGGTGAAAATTGTTTGTCGACTGTGGGAATCGAACCAGGGTTCTCAAGATCCACAGGTCGACTCGATACCACTGAGCCACCTATCCTATTTTTAATTTTCTTTCTACATAGCTATTGATATAATAGGTTTTTCTGGACACTTTTATTTATTTATTTATTTATTTATGTTACGCTGTACAACAGGAATTTAATCCCAATTACAGTACAAGGTCCGCACTCACCGAGCTGCAGTGTAGTAGTTCATATAATTTTTTAGCTTGAGTGCGATTCGAACTCGGGATCTCCGGATTCGAATTCCGTATCGTAACCACACCACCGTACTGACGGATAATTAATTAAGTAAATAAATAAGTAAATAAATTCTAAAATATTTAGCTACAGAATTTTATTCCAACTTTTATTTAATGAATTTTTCACTCAAATAATTTTGGCGAATTTTGAAATGCAAATGTGAAATATTTGACGATTTTTATTTTTTCGACTTTGAGATATATTGAAAAATTTAGGCATATATTTCTTAGTTGTTCTATAAAAATACCTAACACCTTTTTGCAAGATGTATCTTGAAGTTCTAAAATTTTCAAAAATATTAAATTTTGAAAATGGTAGACACCATAAAATATATATTTACCGAGATCTGCTACGACAACTTGCCACACTCAGTAATGGATAAATTGCATAATAATGATTGTGGATGCCCACCTGGATCGCAAACTTCCAACAGGATATAACATGATGTTAGAAGCCGAAAATCATAATGACACGACTTCTCGAGGAATACTGGTAGGAAAATTTCTCGTGCATACTGGAAAGGTAGTACCAGTTCGATTAATGAATGTGAATTATTATCCAGTTACACTAAAGGAGGGTACTATCTAAGGACATTGTTCACCAATAACTTCGATTAACAGACGAACACCCGTTACATAAAATCCACCAAAGAAGCTTCCCGCAGAACTAGTCAACTTCTTGCCAAGAATTAAACCCGGACCAGAATATTAGAATGAGGAATTTAATAACGAAGTATCAAGACGTTTTCGACACCAGCTGTAAAACGAAGGGTAGAACCAACATAGTCCAGGATCAAATAAACACCGGCGACCCACGTCTCATCCGCCAAGTACCGAAACGATTACCATTGGCCAAGAGAGAGGAAACCAAGAAAATTATTTATGACATGGAAAAATAAGGTTGACACCTTTCAATAACTTGAATCCTCAAGCAGTCCGTGTACCTCACCAGTGGTATTGATAAAGAAGAAAAATGGGTCAACCCGATTCTGCGTGGACTATCGTCAACTCAACAACGTGACAAAGAAGGATAGCTACCTGTTGCCCCGAATAGATGCCACAATAGATACACTGGTCGGGTAGATAATATTCTCAACATTGGACTTGAAAAGTGGGTACTGGCAGGTTGGAATGGTATCCACTGATAAAGAGAAAACTCCGTTTTCTGTCTGGGCCGGACTGTGGCAATTTACAGTAATGCCGTTCGGGCTCTGCAATGCCCCTGCCACGTTTGAACGACTCATGGAAACGATACTGCAAGGGCTATCTTGGAAAACCTGTTTGGTGTACCTTGACGATATTACTGTGGTCGGAAGAACATTCGACGATCACATGAGGAATTTGGAGGAGGTATTCCCGAGACTGCGAAGTTCTGGTTTGAAGCTTAGTCCAAAGAAATGTCATCTCTTCCACAAAGAAGTGCAGTACTTGGGATATATTGTATCCGAAAATGGAGTAGTCGTTGACAATCAGAAGATCCGATAAGGAAAAGAATGGCCTGTACCCACTGACAAACATGAATTGCGAAGCTTTCTTGGCACGTACTACCGGCGATATGTCTCTGGATTCGCCAACATTGCCAAGCCACTGACACGACTCACGGAGAAAAGACGGAAATTTGTCTGGGAAGAAGACTGCCAAGATACTTTCGACAACCTCAAGCGAGCCCTAACTACAGAACCAGTTATTCTCTACCCAACGGTAACATCATATTGAATACAGATGCCAGCAATGTCGGAGTCAGCGCCGTCCTATCATAAAGAAAAGAGTACCGGAGGTACTGAAGGAGATTTATGCTGGAATTGCTGAAGGACACTTAGGAGTAACGAAGACAGTTCAAATGCTGCGTGAGCGATTTTATTGGGTGAACTGTCAAGAGGATGTAAAGGAGTGGTGCAAGAAGTTCGTAGTTTGGGCCACAAGAAATGGGCCGCAAAGACGTCGGAGAGCCCCAATGCGTCAATACAGTGTTGGGAGCCCGTTTAAAAGAATCACAATCGACGTGGCCGGTCCATTTCACGATTCCGATAACGAAAATAAATACATATATCATAGTGGTCATGGACTACTTCAGCAAGTGGGTTGAAGCTTATGCGTTACCAAATCAAGACGTCGCTCCAGTAGCAGAAAAAATTGTCAACCAGTGGATCTGCCGATTCGGGGTACCGTTAGAACTATACTCCGAATAAGGTAGAAATTTTCTGTCGTCTCTGTTCCAAGCGATCTGCGAGCTATTGAATATTCGCAAAACAAGGACAACTGCTCTACACCCACAGTCAGATGGTATGGTCAAACGCATGAACAGAACCATCAATAGACACCTCTCCAAGATTGTCTCCGGCTACCAAAGGGACTGGGATTGTCACCTACCAATGTTCCTGTTAGCTTATCGATCATCCGTCCATGAAACAACGGGACAGACTCCGACTAGCATCGTCTTTGGTCATGAACTGCGATTACCCTGTGATTTGAAGTTCGGCAGCAATCCAGGTGAAAATTTAGCTGGCGAAGATTTCGTCACCGAACTTCGGAAGAAGATGAACGACATCCATGAGCAAGTACGCTCCAACATCCAGAGCGCTAGTGACAGGATGAAAGATCTATATAATGTCAAGGCTGAGAATGGTGGATATCAATCCGGGGATCTAGCTTGGCTATACAACCCAAAGCGTCGCCATGGAATGACCCCAAAGCTACAGAACTCCTGAAAGGTCCTTACGAGGTACTGAAGGGAATAAAGGACGTCAGTTATCAAATCCGGAAAAGGACTGGAGAAAAACCAAGAGTGATTCATTTCAATCGATTGGCTCCTTTCGCCGGTGACAACAACGATGGCAACGCCAATGAAGCTCGAGCTCGATGAATTTATCTACAAGACCCAGAAACCACATTCGAGTTTGTGACCTATTATTCTACGGGTCATAAGGTACGAAATGGTGTGAACAAGGAACATCAGGGAGACCTATTCAAACTTCCTGCAGAATACTCATTGGCGCATTGTGTGGCCTAAGATCTACAGATGTCTCGAGGAATCGTCGTGGTTTTAAAGAAGAAGTTCGGCCAAATTTGGTCCGAAAACATTCATTCTGTATTGATGTGTGCAGTGCAAGTCGTTGCTAAATACTTTCATGTGAATATAAATACGCGTTATTAATAAATATATGTCTTAGTAGTTATATTACATTATTTTCGTTTTAAATAAATATTTTGTTAGTATTTTCATTGTTCGTCTTTTATTTAATAATAAACTTCACCGAACCGGAAAATGTAATAAACGTTACGATATATATATATATATATATATATATATATACCGTAAAAAGGGGGGATCTTGACCACTGAGATAAAGTTGACCGAAAAGTTGGAAAATGTTTTCGGACTTCATAATTCATACAATAATTTTTATAAAATAATTTTCATTACGATAATCTTTAAATAACACTATACTCGTACGTAACAAATAAATAAAAGTAAAGTATATATCATTACCAAACATGAGAATAATTGAATTTACAACTGCATACTAACACTAAAAAGAGTCTTTTAAACTTTCATATAAAAAACTTAATATTTATAATGTTATGTTGAAGTAATAAATGTTTTTGTATAAACCATTAATCTAAGAAAAAAATTCGATATCATATATATAATAAATTGTTTAAATTTTTATAATTTGCGGGATTTGTTCATTTACGCACTTTTTGAAGTAATTTGGGGTCAAGTTGACCTAATGGGTGAAGTTGACCATTGACATGTCTAAACCTGCAATATTTTGTTTACAATTTTCTACATGATAAATCCATTCAGTTGAACACGGCATTGTGCAGCAGAAAGACGTTACATTTACCATTCCGCGGGTGTATAAACATAAAGACGGCACTAAACGCCTGAAAGAATACAGTGAAGAAACGTTAGAAAAATGTTTAACTGAAGTGTTAGAGCGAAAAATAAGTCTTAATCGCGCTTCGAAGCAGTACAGCATTCCGAAAGGAAACTAATGAAGATGAGGTAAAGCCAGACAGTTAGGTAGTGGTGGAATATTAGACATAGAAAAAATTAGGCATTCTATTGGTAAAGTTTTATCAATAAACGAAGAAGAAGCTACAGTAAATTTTCTGAAGTCTAAATCTGATGGGTTTATATGGCCTGAGAATGAGGACCAAGATTCAGTTTCAATAAAATACATTAAAAAACCAACTGTAGTTCGTAGGGGTGAACTATATTATAATGTAAATAAGTAAAATTTAAATTTTAAGTAAAATTAAATGATTTCGTTTCATTAAAAAAGATAATTTTATGTTAACTTGTTTTGTATTGGAAATTTTTTATTTTTTTTGTGTATGATTTTAAATAAAGATTTTAGTTAAATATATACTCGCTCTATTTAAGTTATCTTCGCGCCAGACAGTGCTAAACTCTATTTTTCAATGTAAAATATAGTAGTGGTCAAATTCACCCCGTTCGGGGGAGTAATAATTCGAGACATAAAATTTAAAGTACTATGTCATACCCATGCAACTATCTAAATTAAATCCTCCAAATATCACAATGTCTAATGAATTTTTGAAGCTAAACTTGAAAAGTGTTCAACTTCCCAACATTTTACGGTATATATATTTATGGTGAGTCTGGAAAGACGAATCCACCTAAACTTTTTTATTTTAAGAAATAGACAAATTCTCTTCATATAGAAGTTTTATTATATTAAATATACTATTTTATAACATATATAGAATTTTTTAATAAAGTCAAATTTACATGATACGATTATCAACTTTTATTTTTCAAATGGGAACCTAGAATTATTTGATTAAAATAAAAACCGCCATTTTTTCTCTTTTCAACGATGTATTATTTGTCATAAATGAATATGAAAAAATCGAGATATATAAGATAATTGAGAAATATCAGAAACTATTTTTATTCAACTATTCTAGGTGGTTATGCGAAATTAAACAAAATGTAACAAGGTAAAATTAATGTCAACAATGCAGATATTTATTTGTAGACGTTTCGGACCTCAGTGTGTCCATTCTTAATACAATGGTACAAGGGTTCCAGAAAGAAATAGTCCAGACATTTTTCAATCATAAATAAGATTCACGACCCTGTGGTCAATAAATTTAATAGTTATTTACAATACTAATACATAAAGTTAGTCAGCGGGTCAGATTTAAAACACGATCGTAGCAAATGTTTTAAGTCCTAGGAGTGACTAAAATTGCTTTACGTATATTTTGTGATACCTTATATATGAGTAATCAAAATGATTAGCATTGAGTACTGACTGTTATTAAATAGGCACTTTACTAAATGTCCTAGATAAAATTATATAAAATCAATAAGATTTATTTCCTCAGAGATTCCTCTTTCATCGGAGTCCACCAATCCTGAAGATGAAGTTGTGAAGCTAATTGACGAATGCGGAAATTGGGATAAACAATCTCCAGCTCCATGGATCGTCACAATATTTAAACAAGAACAATATAAAACTTATTTTTATCGACATTTATGTGATGGTTCCATCGTAGCTCCCAATGTTATTATCACAGGTAATTATTTGTACCACTAAATCCACATTTTATTAATATTATCACCTTTAATAACTTTTTAACTTAATATAACAGTAATGCAATAAATAAAGTGAAATGGATAGATTGATTATGTGTACAATGTAATAAAAATATATTTTCTATTCTTTTTCACTTCTGTTGAAAAATTTCAAAAGCACAAAATCGTGGCATGCTAAAAATAGTAAGTAAATATCACGGTTAAATAGTTTTTTCATATTTATTAAATATATACTTATCTGTTACTATTATCAACTTACTTTAAAAAGTAGCACATGGATTTAATAAACCACAATTTTCTAAAATGAAGCAGCAACTTATATGACTTAAGTGGTTCGTCACTTGCGATCCAATTCAAGTAAACACTTTCACCGCTGAGAAGTGTATTGCTGTGCGAGTCTCATAAGTCCTACCTACTTATAGTGGAACAATTTATTGCTGAAATTCAAGCTGTCAAACAGAAACGGTTTGTTTCATTGTTTTGAAATAAAACAATTTCCACTCGTCCTTACAAAAGGTATGTTTCTTTGGATTGTGATAGGTAATCAAAGTGATCAAAGTTAATATGATCAAAAAGAAACATGTTTTCTCGTTCGTTATTCTTTATCCCCACTCTTTCATTTTGAGATTATGAAATGAAAATTCCCTTTCCCTTCTGAATTATACTTTTTCTATGCTTCCTGTTTATTGATTCGTATCAAGGGTTTTAAATATGGCTTCTGCGAACTGGAAGTTTTTGCAACAATATATGCAGACGTACCACATATTTAATAACAATAAAATAGTTTTTCTGCTATAGCATGGTCACGTACACACATATATTAAATTAAAAAATAAGTTCGTTTTTTGAATTTCACATTTGATGTATTAAAGTTCATGTTCATAGGGAATTACGTCGATCGTGTTGAATTTTAATCATTATTTGTTTGTTGTTTTCTTTAGCATTAAATTTATTTAATCATGATTCAACGCAATCACGATTGCCGGAAAATGTACGGAATAATATTTTTTTATCAAATTTGCACACGATGTGGTTCTCATTTACAAACTTTGCCGTCAAATTTGATGTTCATTTAATGATATTGCTGCTGCTATCATTCGTTACATTGTCGTTGTTCTTTGGTATTATATTCAATTAACTTTCCGTTTTCAGCGGTTAAAGTGAACTCTCTCAAAAAGTCTATTTTATTTTGGTCAAATAATGCCTTATCAATGTTCGGTTCGTTTTGAATTTCGTAATTTTCATAAGTTTGTAATATTTTATTGTTACGTCTGTCTTTAAAAGTATAATCACCGTAAAATGGGGCTACTTTCACTTTCTTTGGGAAAGTTATTAATTTTCAATTTACAACACTTTGGGGTTGCATAGAGATTTTTTCTTTATACCGTTGGTGACATTAACATTCAATTCTTGTTTACATGTGACAACAGTAAGGTAAGTTTAATATGTTGTATACTAATAATAAAACCTATGTTAGAAATTATAAGAAAAAAAATCAGGAGTTATACTTCTAACCCTTCAAAGTTGTCTAAATTGAAAATAAATATTCTAAAATAGTTTCTGCAAAATTTGAACCATAATAAATACATATCCACAAATTCTTGACATAATAAATAAAAATTCTTGACGCCAAAGATATGTCTTTAAAGACAGTGTACTTGTACCTGGAAAATAAAACAAGTATTTTTTATATTTTTATAGGATTCTATTTTGTTTTTGTCGTTGTTAATAATTATTAAATTAGTATAGGAACTAAGTGTCTGTTTATTTTTTACGATTTTTGTATGAAAATATGTCAAAATACCCCTCAATATGAAATTGTTTATAACAAAAAAACTAACAGACATTTTTAATTTTTTTTTCACAGCTATGTATTAATTTGGGGCTACTTTAATAAGGTACATTAAAAAAGAGGGGTCTCAAAGTAGACTCACCTCAAATATATCTTTGAATCGATAAAGAAATATAATTTCTCATAGTAGGAGTTATTAATTTGATTTTTTTTTAAAGTTTACCTAAGGAACAAATAAAGATCTAATAACTTTACTTAATGTCAAAATTAAAATTGGGTCAAAAGATATAAACGAAAAAAGGGAATTTACTTTGTAAAGTAGCTACACTTTACGGTATCTTTTTTTGTTCAGTATATTTTATTGTGTACTTGCCTGGATTTTCACCATCAAACAACATTAGATCTATAAGTGTATTTACCGATATTATTGTCGTATCTGCCGCATTACATTTTACTTCATATGGTCGCCTAACCGTGTAATTGATCCTTTTGCCTTCAATATATTTGACAATTAGGCTGTTCAAGCATTCAGCATAGTTGTTGTTATTGTGTCGAATGCTACTGACCTAACATATTACCAAATTTCACACGTAGTTTATATTATTCCGTAGTCCACATAATTGGAGATCTTGTACTATATTTTCCTTACGCTTGCAGTTGCTAATGTCGTTTTGTCGTTTGCTGAAATATTCTGCACATTTCGAATAATTCTGAAAGATGTGATGGGGTTTATTTATCTAGTCATTCTTTAAATCTACAATTTCATCTGCTAAATTACCGCTTTGGTAGTATCTAAATTTTGCGGCGCTTTGAACCGCAATAATTAGGCGCTGGTCATTATGCTTTCTTTTTTATTTCAACACACATTTTACAGTTTCAGAATCATTTGAAATTTGTTTGGTAAATTCAATTAACGTTCGTCTATAATTTTTGCATACTTGCGTATGCAATAAATTTTCTCCACCAAAAGATTTGGACTGTACAGTAAAGTTTTAGATATTTTATGCATTATGCTACTGTCATTGTCGCCAATAAGTCTACTATATTTTAAACTGTGCATTTTTACACTACACTTAAAACCTTCTGCTATACTTTAGGATTTCATCGCAGTAGCAGATTTGAACCAATTTTTATAACATGTATGGGTTTCAGCAACAGATTTCTTATTATTTCTAGCACAAATGTAGCAATATGAATTTCTAACACTGACAAACAAAACTTATTTCGTTTTTAAACCTACATACCTACCTATCTACACAAAACTACACAGAGGGAACTATAATTTATTATATATGATCCTTTGGTTCATGAAAAATCGGCTACTACTGTAATTAATGGACAACCATCTCCGTCGACGCAACCGTTTCAACGGCAAGTCTTGAATCTTCCCTATCAGCTTTATTCATAACTTCCAGTGCTACATCATTAATATGAAAAAAAAACAATTTCTTATACTGCTTGATACGTTTGTTTGCCAAGACTAGGTATTTTAATTATAGCACTTTGTACAATCTGTTGCGCGTATCCTTGATCAGCGCATATTACACTTCGAACCCTATCTGTCTTGATTTTACATGATACCGTTTTTTTTTTTCTAAATTTCGCTAAATATTCGTTGGTAGACGAACCCCTTCACGTTAATATACAGGGTGCTGACCGCGACCCCGGAACATAGGACTTGAACATGTAAAATCATACTTCCTTAATTTCCTGCTTCCCTAATTATTTTAGGTTAAAAATCTGATGTGCACACCACATGACTTCCTTATACGCGTATTTAAACTATAGATATTTTTTAAGTGCACATATCTAAAAGAATATTTTTATTTATTTTCTTATTTTTTGTTCTAATCCATAGCAAACTTAATTAAAAAAAAAACAAAAAATATATAATTTTTAAATTTACATATCTCGCTTATACAAAAAGCTAATTAAATAATTAAATTAATGTGCTAGACGCAGAATTTAATTCTCTAAAACTTTTATTTGCAGCATTTATTTCTAAAATCAAAATAATTCCATTTTTTTAAAAAGAAAAACTGTTGGCAGCTTCATGTAATGTATTACTTCCGGTTAGTCCCTTTTAACCAAACTCTATTATGTTATTTCCATTGATATAGTAGTCTTATATACCAAATTTGAAAAGTTTTGGATTATATTTTGATATAGTTTTTCATTACAATATATTATAGGCTTCAAGTAAAGTACTACTTCCGGAAGATATATAATGACCAAAAAGGGAGGTGCACAACTAGATGTTATAGCAGTCTTAAATACAACATTTCAACTTTCGACGGCTTACCGTTTTTGAGTTATGCGAGATACATACTTACGTACGTACATACGTACATACGTACGTACAGACGGCACGACGAAATTAGTCAAAATGAATTCAGGGATGGCCAAAATGCGTATATCCGCTGAAATCTGAGAGCCGAAAATTTTCGCGATTACAATACTTCCTTTACTTCGTACAAGGAAGTAAAAAGCTTCAAATAAGAGTTGTAGAGCATAAAATTCTACATCAGAATCAATAAACAGAATTAATTTTACATGGCCTATAACGGCAGAAATTAATATGAAAATATTAAAAATTATCTCAAAAATCGGGTAAGCCTTGGAAATGAAACAAAATTGTAAACAATTGGAAATGAAAATTTTATTTATTATTAATTATTATGATAAATTGCATATTTGACTATAAAAATTATTATTGTAAAATTGTTTGTCGTCCTGAAAAGGACCGTTGTTTTTTGTTATTATCATAACATCAGATTTTTTGGATTTTAAATTTAAAAGAAAATAAATCAAAATTATTTTAAATTAAGTGCTGAAATAAATATCCATTGTTTGCCAAACAGAACCCAAGTCTATCATAAAAATTGCGTTGCATATTTTTTAATAGTCGGTTTGTAATTTTTCTGCATTCTTCTAGTTTCGTAGATATTATTTTTCAAATTCCCCCATAAAAAAAGTCATTTGGGGACAAATTCGGGGATCGAGCTGGCCAGTTTACTGGACCACCGCGTCCTATCCACAATTTGGGAAACATTGGTTTAAAAATGTTTTAATTTCATTTGTAGAATGAGCAGGACAGCCATACTGCTGAAACCAAATCGTATTTCCCCCTGCAATATTATCCAGAGCAGACCCAATCTCTGTCTCGAGTAACTCCAAATATTTCTGGGAATTTAGTGTGCCATCAATAAAAAAAAGGTCCTATAATATTGGAACCTAACATTCCAATCCAAAGATTCACACTTTCGCGATATTGAGAATGGTTATTTAAAATTAAATGTTGATTTTCTTTGTGCCAACTACGATAATTTTGAACATTTGGTTCTCCATTAATGCTAAATATGAATTTCTGTCAGCATTCGCCTTTTCCATTACCGTTTCGCAAAATATCATGCGGTTTACTCTATCATATTCAAAAATTTCTTGATGGCGATAATATTGAATTTAATATTTTGAAGGCCGTGGTGTGATGTATTCCTAATCCCGATGTAATTTCTCTTGTACTCACACTAGGATTATTCGATACCGAAGCTAGAACATTTATTTCATTAACGTTATCATCATTCTCAATTTCATCTTCTGGTGCAACATGTTTTTTAATGCAACTGTCGCATGGATGGAACACTGATCCATATTTAATTTGATTATTAATAACTTTTTGAATTGTGTGAATTGAAGGAATTGGCTTGTGAGGATACGAACCCGCAAATAAATCTCGCACTTGTCTTAAACTATTACCACCATAATACAACCTAAGAAATTCATTTCTTTCACTAATTGTGTACTCGTAATTGTCCACCATTTTTACTTCCTTGTACGAAGTAAAGGAAGTATTGTAATCGCGAAAATTTTCGGTTCTCAGATTTCAACGGAAATAGGTGTTTTGGCCCTCCCTGAATCCATTTTGACTAATTTCGTCATGCCGTCTGTACGTACGTACGTATCTCGCATAACTCAAAAACGGTAAGCCGTAGAAAATTAAAACTTTATATTTAGGACTGTTATAACATCTAGTTGTGCACCTCCCTTTTTGGTCATTATACAACTACCGGAAGTGGTTCTTTACTTGAAGCCTATAATAGATTTTCATGAAAAACTATATTCAAATATAATTTAAAACTTTCCAAATTTGGTATATAAGACTACTATATCAATGGAAATAACATAATAGATTTTGGTTAAAATAGACTAACCGGAAGTGGCACATTACATGAAGCTGCTAACAGTTTTCCTTGAAAAAAATGGTATTATTTTAAATTTAGAAAGGAATGTTGCAATTAAAAGTTTTAGAGAATTAAATTCTGCGTCTAGCACATTAAGAATTTTTAAATTAGCTTTTTGCATAAACGAGATATCTAAATTTAAATATTCTATATTTTTTGATTTTTTTTAAATTAAGTTTGCTATGGATTAGAACAAAAAATAAAAGATTTAATGTCAAATATGTGCAATTAAAAAAATATCTATAGTTTAATACGTGTACAAGGAAGTCATGTGGTGTCCACATCAGATATTTTCTAATAAGTAACTTTATAAATTGAACACTAATAAATAATTACTGGCAATAAACTCATGAAACAAGAAAAATAATATTCTTCTAACAGATAAATCGTCAATCTTTTGTTTACAATTTTGTTTCATTTCCAAGGCTAACCCGATTATTGAGCTAATTTGTAATATTTTCATATTCATTTCTGCCGTTATAGGGCAAGTAAAATTTATTCTGTTTATTGATTCTGATGTAGAATTTTATGCTCTACAACTATTATTTGAAGCTTTTTTACCTAAAATAATTAGGGAAGCAGGAAATTAAGAAAGTATGATTTTACATGTTAAAGTCCTATGGTCCGGCGTCGCGATCAACACTCTGTATGAAGTTGATCAGTTGATTTCAAAGTTCAAAAACTGCAATATTGCAAATACCTCATTCTCTATAACTTCTATTTGAAACCCTTCCACGTTTCTTGTAAAGTAATTAGGCAAGCAATGATAGGGAAAAACTAATTTCACATACTAATCGTGTTAATATAAAATAAACATATTTTTTCAGCTGCTCAATGTTTGGCAGAGGTATCATCGGGAACAGCATTGGGTGATCCCAAACAATTTTATATTGTAGCAGGCAAGCATAACACTAATTTTGAAGAAGATAAATTTGCCGAAACTAATCATAGACAGGTGCGTTTATACTATATAGTTCGTTCCAAAATGATTCGACATTCGCGAGCGCAAAACCTTAATAGTCATAAACCACTCTTCTAAAGATATATCTTTTTTGACCATTCATTCAAAACAATATAAACATATAAATTAATATTATTTTAAAATTATAGATTTATATGCAGCCCGGTTTTCAAATAGATTTTATATTTACCTGTGTATATATATATATATATATATATATATATATATATATATATATATAACCGCACTTCACGCGAAAAAATATATCACTTACCGAGATCTGCTTAGGCAGAGTGCCACACCCAGTGATGGGTAAAAGGCGTGATGATATATTTACTTATTTATTATACATATATATATATATATATATATATATATATATATATATATATATATATATTATTATTATTATTATTATTATTATTATTATTACAATACACTGTCCAGACAGGAGAACCCAATTAATTGGACAGGAACAAAAAAAAATACAAAAATATAAAAGTAAGCACATATATAGTATGAAACAAAGAATAAATAAACACTAAATAAAACTAAGAAAAATACAAATTTATCATTCAGTGTTAGCAAAGAGACACTTCCTATAACGTGACAACGAAATACTAAAAATATCAATTTGTGACTCAATACGATTATACAGAGAGTACATAAGATGAACGGGAGAATGTTGCAAAATATTAGTACGAGCAGCAATCGGACGGAAAGTGTGAGGATTCCTAGAATGGAATGATGGAACACAGAAATGTATTAGGTTTAGTGTTAATGGGTCATCAAATAAATTATGGATGATTTTATATAAATGTATAAGCTGTGAATTATTTCTACATACTGATAATTTATCAAATTTAAAATACTGCAGTAAAAATTCGTAACTAATATCATAAGAAGGATATATGAGATATTTCCTAAAATACAAAATATCTGATCACTTTTAAAAATTAGTTTGTATCTCTCGAAACTAGTGAAAATTCCTATTGTAACAATACCAACTTATCATTAAATCGGTTTAAATTCCTTTCAATAAATTAAAATTTAAATATTTATTTTTCTGAAATTTCATAAACTTTATAAAATAATAAATTTGCAGGTGAAAGAATATCATATTACTCCAGGATACCAAGGATACGGTACGAAATTTGCGGGCAATCTGGCTGTAGTAGTGCTAGATAAACCGTTTCAGATAACAAACGCAGTCCAGCCAATTTGTATCGATCGGAATAATAAGATTGAGTTTCAAGATCTCCTCCACAATAGTAATAAAACTGTAAGTACTATTATAGTCCATGTCAGTTGGTAAAATAATATATTGTTGAATTTTTGGTACAAAATCTGGTTGTATAGTATTTTAAAATTATATTAAACATTCAGCATCGTATATTTTCTGCTGACAAAGGATTCTAAATTAACCCTTAAATGCATCACTTTTTATTTCGAATTGGGAAATATACAGGGTGTAACAGCGAAACCAACCACCTATATTCTCTTTATTAATATAGTTACAAAAAATATTATAAAGCAAAGTTGTAGAAGACCAAGGAGGACATCTGGTTAAAGAATAAAATAATTTTTTAAACCAGTGATTCTCAAGTTACAAGTCAAAGTTATATTTTTTCAAATAGGATTATACATATTTTTTAGGCCTATTCGATATTTTTATGAAATCAACCATGTAACCATTCTACATCTTTACATAATACAAATATTGAGAAAAATTCAATTGTAGTTTACATAATTTTTATTTTTAATATTAATGTGCAGTAAGCTATGGATGAAAAACTAAAACAAAAGAACAAAATTTAGCTGCTGTCAAGTAATAATAATTGTTGTAAATTGTTATTCTTTGTGTGTTTAAAATTTTGTACTTTTGTTTTTGTTTTTCATCCATAGCTTACTGTACATTAATATTAAAAATAAAAAATTATTTAAATTTCAATTGAACGCGCGGTGGCCGAGCGTGTTAAGGCACATCTCTTAACATACTGTGACGTCACCGGAACCAAGGTTCGTCAGTTCGAATCCGCCTGTCGACAATGTGTGATTTGCCGTAAAATATAAAATACAGTTACATGTATTTATCACACTCGGGCGCTATAAGCTAGTCACTTATACGCCTTAAATAATGTAGCATGTGACTACGAAGACCGACAGTACGGCAGTGTGAAAAACTGCGGCTCGGTGTGTCCGGTAGGCCCAGGCCCGATCTCGGGCTCAGGGGCGTATCTGGGGTACTTGGCGCCTGGGTTTTGAAATGTGGCGCCCTGAGGCGTGCGCCGCAGGGGAAAATTTTGGAGCACAAAAATGCGATATGGTACTCAAAATACGTGGAATTTTATGCTCTACGATACAGAAAGAGTAAGGCAGTAAGCCGACACGCCGTACTATGCGAAACTTGCGTGTAGATTTAGAGCAATAAGCAAACTCATGACAAACAATATGTTATTCACCTTAGCGTAGAATAATAGAACATTGTTTGTCTAGAAAAATAAATATTTTTTAAATAAATATTTTATTATATAGTTTCTCATAAAATTAAATAAAAATACAAAAAAAAAACAAAAAGAAATTAGTTCACTACATAGGTACCTACATTCTAATATACCTAAACCTAATTAAAACAGTATAGTGTACATTTTACAATTGCACATAATAGCGAAAACAATTATACAAATACAAAATAACATATCAATACATGTAAATTAAATTTACAATAAAAATACTTAAATACTCATAACTATACCGCGCGTTCCACGTAAAGGTTGGCATAGGGAAATAACATGGGAAAAAAGGTTTTTGTAAATAAAAAGTGTCCGGTAAAAAAATATGGTATAATATTGCACATGACCATACTAGACCTATCCACACACATTATTTCATACAGATTACTTCATTTTAATGCCACAAATTAGAGAAATTAATGAAAATAGTTCGAGAAAATCACCTACTAATTATGATTTTTTGTGACAGCTTTGTCATAGAAACAGAAGCTGTCACTATAACCGTCTAGATTTGTTGTGAATATTAAGAAATGTTGACAGTTAACTTTATATTTCAAACATTAATCACATTACTTCGCGATCTTTTGTAATTAAAGGCCTTAGTACGATTTAATTACTTTATTTATTTTACAAATAATATTACGACGCAGTATTTGTGTTCTTTTAATATACTTATATTTATTTCAACTTTTTGCCGTCTGCCGCCCTTTTATGCTGGCGCCCGGGTTCTGGGAACCCCAAGAACCCTGGGTTGGAATGCCCCTGCTCGGGCTGTAGCGCCACAGATGATGATGATGATGATTTTTATTATGTAAGGTTGTAGAATGGTCACATAGTTTAATTCAGAAAAAAATACTCTATCGAATAGGTTTAAAAAATATGTATAATCCCATTTAAAAAAATATAATATTGTGTTGTAACTTGAAAACTATTTTATTCTTTAAGCAGATTTCCCCCTTGGTCTTCTACAACTTGGCTTTATAATATTTTTTTGTAACTATAATAATAAAGAAAATATAGGCGGTGGTTGGTTTCGCTATTACATCCTGTATATTTACAATAATTTGAGAATACACACTAAGGAAAAAAAATTCTGTTATTTTTTCATTGGATTTATATGGGGTAGGTAACTATGATATCGAATCGGCTTGTGGATTTGAGAACCCTGGTTCGATCCTCACAGACGACAAACAATTTTCATCAAATTAAATCTACCCCTGTAGCTCCCCTTCCACTAACATCTTTGGGAGCCGGGATTTGACGGTTGTTATCCGCACTTCACGCGAAGAAATATATCACTTATCGAGATCTGCTATAGCATAGAGCCACATCCAGTAATGGGTAAAAGGCGTGATAATATATTTATTTATATTTATTTATTAAAAAACTATCCCTATGGCTCCCCCTCCACTAACATCTATGGAGCCGTGATTTGACGGCTGGTAACCGCACTTCAGGCGAAGAAATATATCACTTACCGAGATCTGCTATAGCAGAGTGCCACATCCAGTAATGGGTAAAAGGCGTGATGATATATTTATTTATTAAAAAACTATCCCTATGGCTCCCCCACCACTAACATCTATGGGGCCGTGATTTGACGGCTGGTAACCGCATATCACGAAGAAATATATAACTTACCGAGATCTGCTACGCCAAAGTGCCACACTCAGTAATGGGTGAAAGACGTGTTGATATAATTATTTTATTTATTTATATTTCATTTGTTAGGAAGGATGGAATGTCGATCATTATGAATATATTGACCTGAATGATACTGATAAGATCGTCTTGAATAAATGTTTTAAACAAATCCCAAGCACCTTTCTCTATTATATAAGTTCGCAAGATTTGTGTGGTGTAGTAACAAGTGGTAAGTATTTATTTTATTAAATTTGTCTTTTTTAGTATTTATTATATTATATTAAATATATTGAATTAGAGAGACGACTCTAAAAATTAATTCACACAAATAAAATCGTTTTTAAGATACTACTGTGTGCTGGAATATTGGCGGAGGAATAATTTTAAACAATAAACAACAGTTTTATATACGTGGAGTAATTGGCTTCACACCTACTATTAAAAGAGAGGGCTGTGATCCAGACTTACATTATGGAATATTTACAAAAATTACCAACTATCATGAATTTATTCTTCAGATATTAGATGATCACGAAATAAAGTAAAAAGTTATTTGTATAGGTCGAGTCAAATGCTTAGGCAATTACGTCATTGTTTATTATATCATTGTTGATTACTTGAGATTTTATCTGTTTTTAATAACCTTTTTAATGCGGTGAAAATTAGAGCCCTATTGTTTGATGGCTGTTAACTGCACTTCATTCTCATACACATATCACTTACCGAGATCTGCTTCGGCAGAGTGCCACACCCAGTAATGGGTAAAAGGCGTAATGATATATATATATATATATATATATATATATATATATATATATATATATATATATATATATTTCATTTTTTATATAAATTTAAATTGTCGTGTTTATTTTGTTGTAAAGTAAGTTGATAATGAATTAATTGAATATGATAATTTGGTAGCACAAATGACAAAAAAAAAACTAACAGCAGCGTTTGAGGGACATACCGCTTGTTTCTGATAATAATGGTAAATGACATAAACAAAATGAGTATCATATTGTCTTGTATCATAAACAAATTCAATGACGTACTTGTTAAGGCATCTGGTATAGCACAAATTTGTTTTCTTGATTTTTTCTTAAATTATACTTTTTTTTATAGAATTGGAGACTGCCCAGATTTACAAACAGTAGACCACGGGAATCTTGAGCTTTTAGGACAAAAACAAAGCTATAAATCAGGAACTCCTGTTCGAAATTATGCACTTTTTAAGTTTACTTGTGATACCAATTATGCACTACGTTCTACAAATCCTTTGGTTACTTGTCTTGATGGAAAATTTACAAATCCTATACCTCAGTGTAAACGTAAGTATTAATAATTGAATAAATAAATGTAAAGAGGACGTGAAAATAAAGATTTTAACACATCGCATTTTTGCTTAAAGGAATTTTAAAAGGAGCTGTAGATGATGTAATAAATGTAGTAGATGAATGTGGTTATTGGGATGAAAACCCTCCAGCTCCATGGAATGTTGCAATTTATCACAAAGAAGGAGATGAGTTCAAATTCCGTTGTGGTGGTTCCATCGTTATTTCCAATGTTATCATCACAGGTAATTATTTAAGAGTGATACTTTACATTTTCATACAATATTCATTGTTTGTATTTTTTTCAGCCGCCTACTGTATTATAGATAAAAATGATAAAGAAATAAAACTCCCAGCCGAAGAATTTTACGTTGCAGCTGGTAAATATTACAATGATTACAATGCAGAAGAAGATGAATTTGCACAAAAAAGCCAAGTAAGAAATAATAAATTTATTAACAGAGCTATAAAATTATCGCTTAAGATTAATCAATTTTTGTAATTGATTCATATTTTACAATTAATCGCAATTCGCAACGATACACATTTTTCGTATAGTTAATCATAAAATCTATTATTCGTTTTTATATTAATTTACGATTATTTTCTTAACGAATATTTGTCAATGTTCGTCTAGTCTTTAACGTATCCAGACATTTAATAAACCTTTAATGTGGTACTCCGTCATAGTAGATTTGCGAAAGAAGTGCGGTTATCAACCATATATGCTAAATTTGAAATAATTTAAACGGTTAAGGATATCCATTTTTAAAAATTAAATTGTTTATCATTAATCCATTAAAAAAAAATATTACTTTGTGTATAAAATAAGATTACGTCCAGCATATGATGATGCGTATGAGATATGTGTCAAAAGAGATGATTTAGGCATGTGGAATATATTCCGAATGAAAAATTCGTAAAACTAATGATTACTTGTGAAATGGAGGATGATAAATTACATAGAAGGTTAATGTTTTAATATTTCAGGTAAAAGAATATCACATTCCACCAGAATTTGAAGGAGGCCATTCGGACTATGAAGGAGATCTGGCAGTAGTAGTTCTTAAAAATCCGTTTCGTATGACTAATGTTGTCCAACCAGTTTGCATGGATAGAAATAATAATATTGAATCTCGTCAAGTTACAGCCAATAACAAAGGAATTGTGAGTAAAATATTATATATTTCTATAATTAGCTCTAGATAAAAAATACTATACGTTAGTACGATCAAAATCCCTTTTTAGACAGCATCTCAATTGTATACAGCAATTGAACTATTATTTACTGGTATACGTAAAAAACACATATTTTATGCCCTGCTATCTATTTTTAAGAAATAATTTAAGAGAGTACCGAAATAATTTTTGACATGAATACTGGTTATCAAAAGATTATTTGATCATTAAAAATAATAAATGAATACTGTATTGCTCTCCCTCTACTAATATATTTGAGGGCCGTGAATTGACGGCTGGTAACCGCACTTCACGCGAAGAAATATATCACTTAGCGAGATCTGCTTCGGCAGAGTGCCACACCCAGTAATGGGTAAATGGCGTGATCATATATTTATTTATTTAGTATTGCTGTTACCATATATACAGGAAAAAATATTATGTGAGAAATTTTTATTCTTTTTGGAATTTTTAATATTAAGTGCAATTTATTTCATGTTAGTTATTTCTAACATTATAAGTAGTTAAACGTCTCTTGTTATATAATAATTAACCTAATTGTTAATAATGAACCTAATTATTTATAATGCTTGCAATTATAATTTAGTTGCTAATATTATTAGAAATAATAGAAATAAAATGTGTAAATAATAATTAGCCATTTTTATTTCGGTATATGCCCTGATTGTAGGTACTTTAATAATTCTTTTTTCGCAGTAATTCACAATAAATTACAGGATATCTATTGAATCAGGTAATTCATGTCATAAATACTATTGTATATTTTGAAACCAAGAGTAAATGCTGAAGTCACGTTTACACTGTAGAAAAATTACTAGGTTTTTTGGTGGCACATTTCAAATTTACGGGTAATTTAATTTTGGTTAACAAATAATATTTCAAAATTGCACTTAATTTATAAAATATACAATCAAAAATACAAGACTGATGATAATATTTTATTAAAATTAACATTATTGTAACATTTTATAAATGTAAATGTATAACATTGCAGAAAATATTAACGATGCTGTTAATGTCGAAATATTATTATAATTGCACAGATGTACCAACACTATATCACTAATTTCACTGTCTTCTTCACCCGAACTGATCTTGCGTGACTACTTGCGGCACCCATACTAACACAGATATGTCACATGCATATAGTAAACCATCTATCGGACATTTGAAGAACTATTGGGTATGACGTCACTTCTTGCGAGACACACAAATATAGATGCGTGACCTCCGTAGGTCCTGTTTCTCACTTGCGACACTACCTATCTCTAATATTATGTTTGTCTTTTACTTTCTTGTCATTTTGCGTATTTTTGAAGTAATATGAATGAGTAGATGATACATTATACATGTAAGTATGTTATAATTCTATATTTATTCATTTAACTTAAAAGAATTATAACTTTTTCCAAATTCGATTAAGAAAAGTTAAATTCTTTATATGTTATATTCAATTTATTAAATAATAAGTTTAGAAAAATAATTTTACTCTTTAGTTTACTTACCAGTTAGTAATTGTAATTTACCTAAATTAATATCAAAACTGTTCTAGATTTTCGCTATTAAAAAATGTCTTTAGCGGGCATTTTTATAGCGTTAGATGAAGAGGAAATATTAGTGGAAGGGTGAATTAACATACGTCTTATACACAGGCAGTTAAGAGATATTAAAAATCCTTTCCAAATAAGAAACTCAGAATTTGTTAAAATTTTTAGATTAAGCAACGAACCATGTTTGTTCTTACTAGATCAAATGCAAAGTAAGAAACTACTCATGTGCGAAAATATATGTATATAAGTAATTTTTGTAACTTTTACAAAACCATTACCAACACTAAACTTGGCGCGAAAACGTAACGCACAAAATTCCCTATGCTGGACACCAGAAAAGAAACCATGACGTCATACATTGTACTAACGCAAATTTAATCACGCAAGATACAGAATCAACCCTGGCGGATACATTTGTTTCGTTGTCAGCACAAAGAGAAATAATTAATGATTCTATCAGATTGTCCATGATTTCATCCAAGTTACATATTTTTTCTTCTTCTTTAATAACATGATTCATACAATTTTTTCAGGCAGTACTTGTGATATTGTGAATTGCCTATAGAAAAATCTACTATGTTACCAATTTTACCCGCGATTACTCTCATTTTCATATTGGGAAGGTCAGTTAATTTTTTTTATAAAAATTTACTATTCATTGCTTTTCGGTTACCGATAAGTGACCCAAATTCAAACACCTACGTATCGTCGGTGGTAACATTGAACTTGTGTCTAGTCGATTCATATTTCCAAATATATATTGAGTACAAATAGTTCTTCAAATAAATAACTTGCAAAATATCATAAAAAGGGAATGATACCAACAAAATTAATGAGAGTGTGATAACACGAAACTCTGCACCAAAAAATAATGAAACCAATAAAAGTAAAAAAGTGTGAAATACGAAACTCAAAATTCAATATCTAATGATAGATACTGGGCATAAATAGTTCTCTGTTGGATTTTCGTGAAATGTCATAAACAGATAATAAAACCAAACGAAATACTAAATATGAGAAAAAAAAACTAACCTCGAAATATAATATCCAATATCAATGATCACAATTAATAATAATTCTTTAATTTTCCACCAAACAGGATAGAATTGTAATGACGGTTAGGAAAAATAATTGACAATCAATTGATTATAATTTGTAATTATTCTGCTCAAAATTTCTCTACAAAACATTTAAAATGATATCAAACACGGTATGTTTCCAATGACTTAAAAAAATGACAATTAGTTTTTCATAATTTTTCAAATCCTTTAGTTTGATACCAAACACAATAGATTTGTAATGACTTTTCGGGAAGAAATTACAATCAGTGGATTATAATTTTAAATTATTCTGCTCGAAATCCCTCTTCAAAGCATTTAATTTTGTACCAAACACGAGATGTTCCTACTTTTATAAAAAATAATAATTAGTAATTAGTTAATCACAAAGTTAAATAATTCTTTTCAAAATCTCTCTTCAAACCTTTTAATTTGATGTCAAATACGAAAAATTTCTAATGACTTTTAGGAAAAACAATTGACAATCAGTTAAACACAATGAAAATAGTTGGTTACTATCTTTAATTTTAATTCTAACAACTATCAGATTTATAAATTAAAATCTATTTAATATTATTAATATTTAGAATTAAAAGGCTTTGTGATCGTCAATTAAATACTCTACGTAATGTGATGTAGAATTTAAAGAACTACTTTTCCTCAGTATTCATGATTTTAAGTCATCATTTAGGATGTTATAAGGTTGTAATGAAATAAAATCGACATATAATAATATAAATAATGAGTCCCATCATTCCGTGTCGGAACATAGGGGTCGGGCACACCGAGCCGCAGTTTTTACACTGCCGTACTGCCGGTTTCTTTAGTCAGATTATTTAAGGCGTATAAGTGACTAGCTTATAGCGCCCGAGTGTGATAAATACATGAAACTGTATTTTTATATTTTACGACAAATCACACATTGTCGGCAGGCGGATTCGAACCGACGAACCTTGGTTCGGGTGACGTCACAGTATGCTAAGAGATGTGCCTTAACACGCTCGGCCACCGCGCCTACAAATGTAATGAAATAAAATCGACATAACGTGTATTAATTATTTATTGTCAACGGCCATGGCTCAACTCGTTGGAACTGATCTATGCGATAACGCGAGTTAAGCAACGTTGCGCGCGAGGAGTATTTGGATGGGTGACCGTCCCGAGAAACCCGCGTTGCTGTTGACTCTAAGATCTAAAACGCAGGATCAGGGCGTAATGGCGGCATATGACCTTAGCAGTTGGTCCGCCAGGAAGCCAGAAGGAAAAAAAAATTATTAAATAGTAAACATCTCAGAACAGAACTGGGTTAACTCAAATGCAAAGACAGTCGCTGAAACACAGTGCGCATTCATCACTTGCTCGCGATACGCGCCAGTGTAAAACGATTGCCGTCTGCGCTATTGTGTTAATGACAGGTGTGCTGGACCAGTGGTTGGTGATGCTATTAAATAGCCATAACTCGCCCTCTCGAACAGAGAGACGTCTCTCACCTTAAGGCTCTGAGCGGGACTGTTTATCTACTCCGGATCCTCAGCCGAGCGGGACTTTTGACTACTCCGAACGAGATTTAATTAATAGTGTTAGGTTTGGGCTATATCGCTACTTCCACTTCCCCACATATCCAGCTAAGGTATAGGAATGCAGAAGTTTAGCAAACGTAACACACTGTCACGGCCCTCAAGCAAACCGCGAACACAACACTCGTGTTTAACAACCAACTTTATACAAGAATTAAACCAGCATTACACAGTAGTAAATAATAGAGAAATATACATTACAGTATTAGGTAGTCAGCTCACAAAATATTGAACAAAGTTTATGGCTCCACAGGGGTTCACCCTCGGATGGCGTGTCAAAATTTTTGAAGGCGCCCCATTAATTAAAAACATTTGTATCAAAAACTAATATTATAAATATTTTGCATGCCTAGCTGATAAGAGCCCCAACAACTATAGGTTCAGACACTTTAATTTTTAATTCTGTAGTAGCATTTTTAAGTAATACGTCATGAATAAAAAAATAATGAATAATTAATTTGAAATACTATAATTTTTAGGCTTATGTTTAGGGACATTTAAATGACTGTTTTTGTTATATTCTTAACGCATTGAAATAAAAAACACACAAAGATTTAAATCGTCTGTGTAATTTTTTTAATTTAAAATACAAAATTAAAAACATAAGAAAACAGATAAACAACAATAATAAATGAAAACTATAATATTTATAATATAAACATAATACATATTATTTATTTATTTATGTTACGCTGTACAACATGAACTTAATCCCAATTACAGTACAGGGTCCGCACTCACCGAGCCGCAGTGTAGTAGTTTATATAATTTTTAGCTTGAGTGAGATTCGAACTCGGGATCTCCGGATTCGAATTCCGTATTGCTATCCACACCACCGTACTGACGGTAAATTAAATACAAACAATGTAAATAAGTCAATAAATAAATTTTATGATTTTTAATTTCGAAAAAGACCGCCCCGCGGACGCCGCTGACACAGGTAATGATAAAGAATACGGAGTGCTACAGTAAAATTTGGATAAACTCCTACTAAATCATTTGAATAAATATACTGAATTATTTGGGATATATCTTTTTTTGAATTCGTAATAAATACTTGACATTGTAAAATTTTTTCACATAAATCATCTGCGTCAATATCGGACTGATTTTCATGAGTTAATTTCGCTTGTAATTTTTTGCAGCAAGATAATAGGTATTCTTTATTTTGTAAATTATCTAATGAATATAAAAATTGGAATGAATCCATATGTTCTTTTAATAAAGAAGATCTGTATTGTAACGAAATTAAAGTTTGATCTACTATACAGAAATAAAAAATTACTTTGAATGAATTTTCAGGATTTACTATAGGTTGATCTTCATGTTCATAATCAAATTGAGTAGATTTTTTACGTCGTCTTTATGGCCTCGCACTACGAAATTCAGTTTCGATGTCAATCTTTTCTGCAATTAATTTAGAACTTTCTCAACAATTTCTGCAAAACTAGCATAAGATCGATAATTAGTTAAAAATGTATTTAGTTCGTTTAATGCATCCAAAGCAAGTTGCAAATTTGTAGTTTGAGATTGAAGCATTTTACTCATGAAATTAACTTGATTTTAAATATCATACCACACTTTAACGGAGCAAATAAATGTAAATGTAGAAATTTTTTTGCTTGGTATTTAGATTATTCGTCGACTCTTGTGTGGTCATTGCATTTTTTAAATAATGCATCAAAAACTTCTGGTAAATATTTATAGAGAGGCTTTATGGCATCAATTCTGCTTGACCAACGTGTTTCCAATAAGGGCTTTAAAGTTAAATTAGTAACATGCTTGGTTAAGATATTCCATCGATTAGTAGACGCTGAGAAAAATTTGTATAATTCTTGTACTATATTAAAAAAAAATACTGTTTCATGGTTGATATTAGCGGCATCATTTACAATTAGATTCAGGCTGTGATTCGCACAAGGAACATAAAAAGCTCGCGGGTTCAGATCTAAAATTCTTTTTTGTAGACCAATAATTTTGCCGCGCATGTTAGAGCCATTATCATAGCCTTGGCCTCTTATATTATTTATGTCTAAATTTAATGTTTTTAATAGATCAATAAGAAATGTTGTTAATCCAGCCCCTGTAACATCTAAAATTGGATAAAATGCTAAAAAATGTTCATGTATTTCAGTCGATCCTAATGCTAAATTGAAATGAAAGAATCGAATTATTACACTTATTTGCTCAATATGAGAAACATCCGGAGTGCAATCTAATATTATTGAAAAATATTTATTTTGCCGACATAAATTTATAGTATGATTTTTAATATTAAAAGCCATTAAGGAAAGTATTTCATTTTGGATTTTGTCTCCTAGATATGTTGGCATTTTGTGAAATACAGAATCGCTATTTGTACGTCGTGTGTGTTCCGATATAATAGGATCAAACTTTTCTAGCATTTCAATACATTTTAAAAAATTACCATTGTTGCGATTGTATAGATTATGGCTTTTGCCTCGAAGTGCTAAATTTTGTTTACATAAAAATTGAATTACATAAATTATTCGCGTTATTACTTCATATCATCGTTTACTTTCAATGTCTAATATTGTTTGCTGTAAATAATCAACAGTAGTATTATTTTTGAACGATAGAAGCAACTCTGTCCATTTTTTATAGTTTGTAAAGTGAGTGGAAATTTTTTCATGGCGGTTCAGGTACATTGCTATATGATGCCAGTCATTAAATCCCTGAATAAATCTATTTTGCTGAGAATGTTCGAAAAGCTTACAACAAAAGCAATAAACATTATTTTTCGTAATTGAGTATATCAACCAATTTCTATTATATTCTTCGCCATTTTTTAAGTTTCTCTTATAGTAACTTTCAGAAAATTTTCGACCCAACAAATCGCGCGGAAAATTAAAGTTTTTTATTTGTTTAGGACCCGTTTTTATAATAGCTTGCCTAGATATGTGAGATATTGGTTCCGGCCAAAGCCCTGGGTCATCAAATGCACATTTATTTATTGTATCTGTACCTGTCTCTTCAGTATAGTCCCCAGATCCAAAAACGGGAGTAATTTCTTCAACGATTTGATTATCTTCACTGGGAGTTGGTCCTGGCTGACTTGGTATTTTGAATTCATCTACACTGCAACCGGGTACTGATTCCTGAATTGAATCTGGCGGATAATCTTGGTCAGTTCTAGTCATTTGTTTCGTAAAATACTGTGTTAATCTTGAAGCATTTTTCTCTTGTTCTTCTTGGCGTCTTTTTTTATTAATTAAATTTTGATGCCCGGACAGTTTCTTTTTCTTTCTTTCTTGAGACATCTGAATAAAAGTATTCAATAAATGTAATTATTCTATTACCAAAAGTCTTGTTTGTATGAAGTAACATTTTCGAATAATTTCGCTTTTATTGAATTTTTTTCAAAATTTTGCAAACATGATCGCTACCTCTATTGGGAAATGCGTATTGTTGTATGTTTATTTTAAATGCAAAATAGCTTACCTTTAACGTTAAACGATTCCCAATTTTAATTTGTTTCTGGCTCGAGGTGAGCGCTGTTGTCAGCTCTAATGAATGACTTTGAACTAAGTTGATATAGAAGTTAGCTGTGTATGTAGGATATAGCCATCTATTGGCAAGATGACAACTGTCATTTTTTTTCCTCGGACACAAACCTAAGGGAATTATAACCGAACGAATACATTGTAATAATCCGACAAATGTAATAAAATTTACGTTGAAAATAAATACTATTGTAGGAAATAAAGGATCCACTACAAATAATTATATAATAAAATAGAGGCTTCAGAATCCACTTTTTTAATATATTATATATAAATATGAAAATACAAATGCGGGACGTTTCGAGTGTACAACTCACTCTTCTTCAGCTATAATACAATATAAAGTAAAAAATCTGATGTGGACACCACATGACTTCCTTGTACGCGTATTAAATTATAGATATTTTTTTAATTGCACATATTTGACTAAATCTATGATTTTTTGTTTAAATCCATAGCAAACTTAATTTTTTTTTAAATCTAAAAATTCATATATTTAAATTTGATATCTCGTTTATGCAAAAATCTAATTTAAAAATTCTTAATGTGCTAGACGCAGAACTTAATTCTCTAAAACTTTTATTTGCAGCATTTATTTCTAAAATTAAAATAATACCATTTTTTTCAAGGAAAACTGTTAGCAGCTTCATGTAATGTGCCACTTCCGGTTAGTCTATTTTAACCAAAATCTATTATGTTATTTCCATTGATATAGTAGTCTTATATATCAAATTTGGAAAGTTTTTTAATTATATTTGAATATAGTTTTTCATGAAAATCTATTATAGGCTTCAAGTAAAGTACTACTTCCGGTAGTTGCATAATGACCAAAAAGGGAGGTGCACAACTAGATGTTATAACAGTCCTAAATATAAACTTTCAATTTTCTACGGCTTACCGTTTTTGAGTTATGCGAGATATATACATACGTAAGTTATGTTAAGAGTGTCGTTTACCTGATTTAGCGAAAACATGGTTCACTAGAATTGAAATATCTTTTGTTTAACAAAATACTGTGTTTTATCCAACAGTGCCTTCGATAGAAAAAATATCAAAGAATGGATTGGGTGGAACACATTTTTTAATTTTTCATTTATTTGTTGTTAAATGGGGCTCAAAGTTTGCATGATTTTACACATATAACTCTCACTGAAATTTATTAATTTCCATTAAAAAGCACTTTAAAATTAATTCTTTCTGGTGTACTTATTATAATAAGTTATATTCATATAAATAGTATCAGAAAACGATGATATATTAAAATTTTGATTTTTATTTATAGATATTTGAACAAAAATAGTAAAGTATAGCTTTAAATCTAGATTTAAAATTCTGCCTATTCTAGCCGCCTGTTCATGTAAAGTTTTTTTTTATTCACTGTTTATGATTATATCTATGGATTCATTGGAACAAAGTTTTAAAATTGTTAATAGTTTTCGAGTAAATAACACTTTTTCTTATTTAAACAAATGAGATTTTATCGGATTCCTGCACGTCATATATTGCGAAAAAATAAATATATGTACCTCCAACTGTCCTCTGCTAGATGTAATACATGGATTTTTTATCACTCTATTGTAATTATAGAAACACGCAAATGAATGTAAGAAAATCTTAGGAAAACGTCATTCAAGTTTTAAAATAATATTACTGTGAAATTCCAGTCCAGCAACCTTCACGACACTATACCTGCTCCTGTCAATATTCAGCGACATTCTATTTACTACCCTGTTCCTTTGTTATCTAAATTGCAGTAAGTAGGGTTCTCAAATAAAGACGAAATTTTGGACAAGAAATATAAATATGGAATGAAAATACTATATTTAAATATTATGTTTTATTAGATTTTTTAAATAAGAAAAAATTTATAACAAATAATAACTTTCTTAAAAACATAATTTTATTGAAGTATTCTTCTAGACTAAATTAAACTAATGGTTGTATAATTTTAATGACATAATAAAACAAAACACAAAAAATTAAATATTAAATTAGCCACGTAATTTCATATTTCTTATTTTCCGAGGATCAATGATTTCTGGAAGTAAATAATTAAAATAAAAATTTTCTAATTTCTTCACACTGCGTTTCCAAAATTCCCTATTTCTTTCTACAATTTCTATGTGCATATCACACTTAGTATATACCATAAAAAAACACATTTGTCTGTTTGTTATTTCTAGTTGTCCTTGTATCTGACAATAAAATTTATGGTTTTGTTTCAGTTTTATTTGATTAGATTTAATTTGCAAATAATTAATTTGTTTCTGTTGTACAACTTCTTTTATATTCATATTTTTCGCTGAAAATGGACACTTGATTTCTATGATTCCATGTTCTTCAACCAGTCCGTCAGGAGATGCTGCTAAAAATGGCCTTTTTTCATCGACAAACATACCACATGGTTTCACACTAATGTTCATCTTATCCTCTAATTTTTTAATTGCCTCTTGTTCAGTTTCAATTCCGTATCTCGTTGCTGCATTTGAAAAATTTTCCTCAATTTCAATTTCTTTCATATAACATGATTTATACAGCAACATGTAAGCTAGTTGATGACGGATGTACATTCATGATATCATTTCTGGTTTATTAGTAATTAATATCAACTTTGAAATTTCAAATGGAACATATTATATTTTTTTACAAATTTGGAAAGTGCATCAAATTTGCTTTATAATCATGTAAAATAATCCATATGTTACATTATTAAAAAGTAAAATGGCGGGCACTTTAATATACACCAAATCGGAAAGAGAATAGTGAGCCATGACTGTGTTCTGAAATAAAACAACTAACTAAAACAATTGTAATTATTATTATTAAACGAAATAATATTTTTTTGTCATAATAATACAGAAAATAAGAATAAGGCACACTGAGCATAGAAGTAAAAAGCCTTCAGGAACAATGTTTAAAATACGTTTAGCGGCTACGGAAGACTACCTGGAAATCTAAGCCGGGGTTGGGACCAATGTCATAAATCTTTCTATTACCAGCTACCAGCGATTCAGAAAGAGCATCTAGGTTGCATATTTTACAAACCCACTTATTTACAGAAAACAGAAATAAAATTTAGGTAAACGACACTCTTAAGATAACTGCTTACCTTAGAATGTAATATGAATATCACGATAAGGATAAGGAAATGTTATATATAGAACTAAATGTAAACTTGTAGTTTTGTCTTAAACTAATCGTCTTGGAAACAAGTCGAAAGAATAAAGAACCCTTGAAACCTTTTTAAAAACTCTGTGTCTGGAATTGAACCCAAAACTGGCGCAGTCGGTAGGATTTCCGAGATTGACACAAGTCGTATGTGCAATTTTCGAATTTTCGATTAAATCGGAAAGTCCGAACAAGTTGGTAGTGAACAACCCGTGAAAGTGCGAGAGCTCGAGCGAACATCGAGTTGCATCAACACCGCGTTTCACGCCGACAACAACCTCAGTTCAGAGCGGAGAAGAAGGTTTCATCGCAGCTAGCATAGGAAGTCCTGGGAGAGGAATCACATCTTCCAATAGGCGCAGTAGAAGTAAGAAAAGAAAAAGAAGAATGAAAACCACAATTTGCATGTAAGTGCTCATTCCTAAAACAATTCCTAATTTCGGTTTTACAATCAAAAATAACAAATAGATTTAGCAAAGTAGATTTATAAAGTAGAAATAATTTAATTTTATGACAGACGCAGACATTGATAATATTCTAAATTTACTAAACAACATAAATTTAAATAACACCGAAATGGCTGAACAACCAGTTAATTATCAACTGTTGAGATTGTATATCGATTCAATACCACGCTACGAAGGTAATCCTCACACTTTGGGAATATTTCTAGATAATTGTCAAAATCTAATTCAAACATTTGCAAACGCTGCTGACCCAGCATTAAATAATTTTCTAATTCGTACAGTCTTAGGCAAACTAACTGGTCGTGCTTTAATTTTAATCGGATCCAGAACAGAATTAACTACTTGGCAAGATATAAAAGATGCACTTAGTCTTAGTTTCGGCGATCAAAGAAACATAGATTGCTTAGTTCAGGATTTAATTTCACTGAGACCTGCCAAAAACGAATCACCTTATAATTTCGGAATGCGATGTCAAGATGCTAGAAGTTTACTCCTTTCCAAATTAAATACACTAGTTTTAACCGAAGCTGAAAAACTCGTTAGACAAATAAACTATAAAGATCTTGCTCTAAAAACATATATTCGTGGTTTACCAGCCAATATTCAGACTAACGTAAGATTAAGAGATCCTGACAGCCTTGAAAAAGCCATGAGTCTCGTAGTCGAGGAAGAAAACTTCCTTTACTCGACACAACGACAGAACACATTAAATTTACAAACAGGTTATAGACCACCACAAAGACTTGCACCTACCAGACATAATTCAAACTCACAGACAAATATGTATGTTCCACAACATTCACATTACAATCATAATCCTGTTCCACAAATGCCATCTCACTTCCAAACGAGATCACCTAATCCAATGGCACCTAAACCAAATCCTTTCTATAATACAAATAATCAAACAAATTATCGACCGATGCATTTTGCACAACGACCCCCTCAATTCCAAACTCATCCTAACAATTTCACACCCCAACAAAGACCAACTTTAAATCATTTTAATCCCCAACAAAGACTAACTTTCAATCATTTTAATCCTCAACAAAGACCAAATTTTTCCCAAAATTTTAATCGACCTAATTCAAACCAACAACAAAACGAATTCAAACCCGAACCCATGGACACCTCATCCGGTCACTCCAGAATAAAAACACAAAAACCTTTTACCTCAACTGCATTATTCACTCAAAATGTTTACGATGCAGAAAACTACGCAAATTCATACGAAGCCCCTTATCAATATGAATACTCTGAAAATTATTCAAACGAACACCCTGTATATGATAATTACGACACCGGCTATAACAACTCTCACGCCGAGCTAGAAACAGTATCGGATTACAATAACGAATATGATAACACCAACTATCACGAACAAGAATTTTACAACACTGAGATAAATTTTCCACAAGCCCCCGATGCTACCAATCAAACATAATACAAGTAAATGTATTAAAAGCAAATCTGCCATACATTTATATCCCCGAAATTAATGCGAATTTCTTAATTGACACAGGAAGTACTAAAAGTTTAACCAATCCAGAACTAGCTTACAAATTTTATAATAATTTTATTTTTGAAGAAAATTTTAATATTCAAACTGCACATAATATTTCATTCCATAACGAAGTAGCAGAAATTCCAGTCTTCCAAATTTTTAACGTTCCTCAATGACATAAATTTTATCTTTTCCAATTTAGTAAAAAATACGACGGACTTATAGGTGTTGATTTACTTAAACAATTAAATGCAAACGTTAATGTCAATTTAAAACAACTAACAACACCAAATGCAACCATTCCCATAATCTTCGAACCTGATAACAACAACAAAAATTCTGAAACACATTTTGCAAACTACACTATTATTATACCACCCCGTGTAGAACAAGTAATAAAACTCCCTGTTAACTTAAACGATGGTCTAGGCATTTTAAATCATACAAATTTTGGAAATGGCGTAGAAATGCCAAAAGCACTTGTCAATGTTTCAAATAACTTTGCTATCACAACCGTTACTAATATAACTAAAAATCCAGTCCAGATAAAAATTTGTCAACCCTTTGATATCGAAGCCCTAAATCCAATTAATATAAACTTTGTCGAAAAAATGGAAACTGATAACGAATTAGATACAGATTACGAAAACTTGCTTAAACAAAATTTAAAAAACATTAGAGTTGACCAATGTAACTCTGAAGAGAAAGATGCAATTAGAAAACTTTGTTTCGAATATCGAGATATATTTTACTGCGAAAATATACCATTAAGTTTTACAAATGAAATTACTCATAAAATCAAATTAAAAGAATCTCCTATACATGTCAAATCATATCGCTTCCCTGAAGTTCATAGACAGGAAGTTAGAACACAAATGTCAAAAATGTTAGATCAAGGTATAATACAACATAGCGTTTCCCCATGGTCCAGCCCAATATGGATCGTACCCAAAAAAATGGATGCATCAGGAAAAAAGAAATGGCGACTTGTTATAGATTATCGTAAATTAAACGAACGCACAATCGATGACAAATACCCCCTTCCTAATATCACGGACATCTTAGATAAACTCGGTAGAGCTAATTACTTTTCAACACTTGACCTAGCAAGCGGTTTCCATCAAATAGAAGTTAACCCCGAAGACGTACAAAAAACCGCATTCTCCACTGAAGGCGGTCATTATGAATTCAAACGCATGCCGTTTGGACTAAAGAATGCTCCATCAACTTTTCAAAGAGTTATGGACAATGTTTTAAGAGGTTTACAACATGAAAGTTGTCTAGTCTACCTAGATGACATTATAATATTCAGTACATCCTTACAAGAACACGTCGAGCGACTTAAATCAGTATTTGAAAGATTAAGAAAAAGTAACTTTAAAATTCAATTGGATAAGTCAGAATTCTTGCAACAAACAGTTCAATATTTAGGACACGTAATTACCCCCGAAGGCGTTAAACCCAACTCGGACAAAATTTCTGTTATTAAAAACTTCCCCATTCCAAAAACACAAAGAGATATCAAAAGCTTTCTCGGTCTACTAGGATATTACCGGCGCTTTATTAAAGATTTCGCAAAGATAACAAAACCGATGACAAAATGTTTAAAGAAAGATGTAAAAGTAGTGCATAATAAAGAATTCATAGATTCTTTCAACACTTGCAAAGAACTCTTAGTCAACGACCCCATATTAAAGTATCCCGACTTTGATAAGCCATTCATACTAACAACTGACGCAAGCAACTTTGCGTTAGGTGCTGTTCTTTCACAAGGACAAATACCAAACGACAGACCCATAGCATACGCTTCGAGAACACTAAATGAAACTGAAACTCGATACGCCACCATTGAAAAAGAGCTACTAGCTATAGTATGGGCATGTAAACAATTTCGTCCATATTTATACGGCCGAAAATTCACCATACTAACTGATCACCGTCCCCTAACTTATATGTTTAAATTTAAAGATCAAAATTCGAAACTACTCAGATGGAAAATAAAGTTAGATGAATACGATTATGATATAATTTTTAAAAAAGGTAAATGCAATACCAATGCCGATTGTCTCTCTCGTATTTCTATAAATGCAATAGAAAACGAATCCACCATAAATAACCCTGGAGAAGTAAATAACGACATTTTAGAATATTTAAAAAATATTGCAGAAAATTTTGACCCTAATGAACAAAAAGCTTCAACAAGTACAACCCCTGTACCCAAAAATAAACCTAAATTCAAAATTATATCCAACGTACAAGTAAAACCTCCAGATAATTATAACACCACACAGACTTTAAATGATAACGACAGTGATAACGACAGCTCTGAGTCATCAACTCAACACTCTACGGCGAACGATACTACAAACGACGGAATCAAAATAGTCGACGAAATTATAAACAATAAAATAAACCAAATTCTTCTATTTCCAAACTTATATCAAAAATCAGACGTTTCACATGAAAAGTACGAAAACAAAAAAATCGTAAGAGTAAAAATTCCCGAAAATAATAATGAAAAATAAATTTTTGAATTTTTAAAGAACTATACTGATTCAAAAAACATTTACCATATGTATTTCCATACAGATAAACTATATCAAGACTTCTGCAAAGTTTACTTAGATAAATTTTCGGAAAGAGGTCCAAAATTAATTAAATGTACCAAAAGACTAAATACGGTTGCAGATAAAGAAGAACAAATTATGCTAATCAAACATCATCACGATGGTAAAACAAACCACCGCGGCATAAACAAAACTATAGAATACTTAAAAACAAATTACTACTGGAAACATATGAAAGCAACCATCACTAATTATATTAATTCCTGTGACATTTGTCAAAGAGCAAAATACGCTAGGAAAAAACCTTATGTTCCATTAATGAACACTGAAACTGCAACAAGACCGTTCCAAATAATTCACATAGACGTCTTTGCTTATGATAATAAAAATTACTTAACTTTAGTAGATGCATTTACAAAATTTGCTCAAGCAATTTACATTGAAGGTAAAACTGCAATTCACATTAGCAATGGTTTAATAAAATATTTTACATCATTTGGTGTACCAGAAAATTTAACAATTGACAACGGAAAAGAATTTAATAACAGTACCGTAAAAGAATTCCTTAAATTACATAAAATAAATGTTCACTTCACTACCCCTTTGCATCATGAATCTAATTCCATTGTCGAACGTTTCCATTCAACAATAATAGAACACTTACGAATATTAAGAGAAATGTACCCCGACGACCGTAGCGATCTTATGAATTATGCTATTATTGGCTATAATAACTCAATCCATAGTTCTACTAATTACACACCATTCGAACTAGCCTTTGGACACACAAACTCAAGAAATCCAAACGAAATATTTATTCCAAATTCATTCTATAACGATTATGTTGAAAACCATAAGGAAAAATTAAAACATGTTTACCAAACCGTATCTGATAAACTAGAAACACAAAAACAAAAAGTCGTTTCCAAACATAATACAAAAGGCGATACTAATAAAGAGTTTAAATTAGGACAAACTGTTTATAAACAAAATTCCATGAATAGAAACAAAAAGAATTTAAAATTTTTAGGACCATATAAAATTACTAAATTGCTAGACAGAAACAGAGTAGAAATATCCAGCCAACGTAAGAAAAATAAAACTGAAAGCATTCACATAAAAGAATTAAGAAAACCAACTGTTGTTACAGATCAACCCTCTTCATCGTCGTCACAACCCTAGAACTACCTATATTTCATAATCTCAATAAAAATCCTGGCCTCCTACCCTTAAAAATAGGAAATGCCCAAATCAAGACTGACTGTTGGACATTTATACAAATATATGACATTACTGACATAATAAACGAATTTATATCACTTAAAAACTCATTTTCAAAAATCTCCACAGAACTTAAAAACTCAACTTTCAATTATCATTCCTACCATATAATTCGTATTATTGAAGATAAGGTTGAAACTCAAATAAAACAATTAAATCCATCATTTAATTATAAAAGATCTAAACGAGGTCTCATAGACGGACTTGGCTCAATTATAAAATCCATAACTGGTAATCTTGATCATAATGATGCCGAAAAATACGATAGAATTATTACTAAATTATCTAAAAATCAAAATAATTTTAAAACCATTCTTAAAGATCAAATGACAATCCTTCAGACATCTATTCAAAAATACAACGACAATATTAAAACACTTTCACACAATCAGTTAGTATTAAATTCAAAGATTGAAGAATTAGAAAAAGCTATTAATAGTACTTTAATAAGAAATGTTGAAGTATACAATTGCGTGTTTTTACAGACAGTCATCTCTCAATATACTTCAAGTCTGCAAATTATATATGATATACTAGAAAAAATTGAAGTAGCAATAACATTTTCAAAATTAAACACCTTTCATAATTCTATTATCGAGCCAAATGATTTGTTTTCCGAAATACTCTTTATTTATAAACAATTAGAAAAGAATAAATTTCCCTTCGAACCAACATTAAAAAACTTACTACTATTTGAAAAAATAATTGAAATTAAAAGTTATAGTAAAAGTAATCAAATAACATTTTTATTAGAAATTCCAATTGTAGAAACCGAAATATTCAATTACTACCATTTATATTCCCTACCTACTCCAAATCAAAATACCTTTAAAATCATCATACCACACTCAAAATACCTTATCTCCAATGAGCAAACATATGCATTCTTCGACACAAGATGTGATGAAATAATATCAAAATTGTTCCTGTGCCATGAAGTCCATACATCTCAAATAGACGAAAACGCATCATGTGAAATCCAACTCCTAAAGTATACAGCAAATACAACCAATTGCAAACAAGTATTTACTCAAATACCCAACGTCAAGATTCAAAAAGTTGAGAAGAACCAATGGATCGTCATTGCTCCAAATGGTATCGTTGCAACCCAAAAATGTAGCTTAAATACAAACAATATTCCCTTAAACGGAAGTTACCTACTTGAACTTAATAATCAATGTGAAGTGAAAGTGAAATCTACCCTAATTAAAACGTATCAAAACTATAAACCAAGTTTTAAGAATATCGAACTGCCAAACTTAGAATTTCAAGTTGACACTTATGATAAAAATCGTTTTGATTTCAAACCTCTAAAACTAGATACAGTTAATTTAGATGAAACAAAAAATATGTATTCACTTATAGATAACCAAAAAAATAAACTGCATTGCGCATTTTGAAAAAAAATATATTTCATTCATATAAATACCAATGCCACCAAGAACTGTTTGAAGATGATATGGAAAAGAGAAGCGCGTTTTGTTTCGAAATAATGGAAAAGGCAAATAAAGATCGCCAGTTTATAAAAAATATTTGTTTCACAGACAAATGCACATCTACACTGTATAATGAACCAAATATTCAGAACTGGAGAATGTGGGCTACGGAGAATCCACATAACGTTTTATTTACTAGGACTCAATATCCTCAAAAAATTAATGTATGGGCAGGAATTCTTGGTCACCATATTGTATGACCTTTGTTTTTAAGAGGAAATTTAACCGGTGAACGATTTTTACAACTTCTAGAAGAAGAAGTAGCGCCGGCAATGACTGAAATTGTAGAAGACGACCGCGAAATTTGGTTCCAAATGGATGGTTGTCCCGCTCATAACAGTGCGGGAATTTTTGAACAATAGTTTTAATAATTAAGTAATTGGACCAAATTTTTTCATTAAATGGCCAGCTAGATCTTTCACCATTAGGGTTTTTTCTATGGGGTCATTTAAAATCTAAAATTTATGGTGGTCGGCGATTCGAAAATATTGAAGAATTGAAAGAAAGTATTCGAGTAGAATGCAATAAAATATCAGCCTATCAATTATCAAATGTTAGACAGCAATTTTATGACAGATTAGGATACTGTTTAGCAGTAAATTGAAATATTTTTGAAAATTTATTATAATTGTTATTTATTATTGTACAATATTAAATGAAATATTGATTCTTTTCTGCTTTACTATGAATGTTTATTATAAAATGTCAAATGTATTTAATTGTAAGTATGTATTTGGTTTTTGTTTATTTCATGGCACTAGTAATTTGATTAAAATTAACATTTTTATTAAATTCATTTTTCCTGTTCCGGATAAAAGGAAATTATGAGTAAGGATATTATTGGATGCAGAATTTTTTTCTCTACAAAAAACTATTTGAACATTTCAAAATTAACATTGAAATCCCTATGGTGCGTTTTCCGACGCAACATCCTGTATATATATATATATATATATATAACTGCGCATCAAATAAAAAAAGTGGATTCTGCCTTTATTTTATTACATAATTATTGAAGGAAATTGTATAGTCACATGTAATTTTTTCACTAATTGTATTATTTTCGACCAGTTTTTCAGTCAATAAATTTTATAAATTTAAGGAACAAAATATTGGAAATATTTTTGACTTCCATATGTAACACTGCTATTTATTGAGTAATTTTTTCCATTGTCAAACATATTTTAACGTACAGAGCATACAAAATTGACTATTTATTGAGTTATGCAGAATTTGATACCATAAAATTTATATTTCCAGGTTTTTTCAAAAATTATTGGAGAAGTAAAACATTATAAAAGTTAGTTTGAAAGTTGTAGACAAAATTAAAGATGAATATACATAATACAACGTTTCGATTGTTATAATTTTCAATCGTTATGAAGTGAATACTATTATTATTATATATTGATTATTGATTATTATTTAGTATTCACTGGATAACAATTGAAGATTATATCAATTGAAATGTTGTGTTATATATATTTCTAAAATATAAAGACAATGAAAGTCCGAAATTTATCTTTTATTAATTATGAAAGTGTTATACCTAATTTGAAAATACGTAGGTATAAATATTGCATATTTTGCGATATACTTGCATTATATTTTGCGTTATTTGGATGTGAAAGTTTAATATCAAGAATATTATTTGGGATATAGGATGAAATCATAAATTATCTTCTTGCAGTCAACCCCTTTAATATAAAATTTAAAAATTCTAAGTAAAATAGTACAAAGAAATTTTAAAATTACTAAATCTATATTTTTTTTTCTTTCAAGACAAATATATTTTTTTATTTTTTCCTATGGGTAATGTAGATTGTATTCCGCATGTCTGACGTAAAATTCCAGACTTCTAGTCATATTTTCTAATGCGAAATTAGATTAGGATAATTGGTCAGCTTAACATACATATATATAATTTTAAAAATCAAAATCAAATATATTTTGATTTAAAATAATATTTCCACCTGCATACGGCGCACGAGTATAGGAGATTGAATCGCTTTGAGCGCGTGGCGTAAGCACAGCGATACAGTGTGGGATGTTTCGCGTCATATCGGTGGGGCAAGAGACGCAAACATAACCGAGTCGTGGAAGTAGTACATAATTTACCCACAGCTACTCATGTCGCCTGTTGTCATTAAACGAATTGTTAAATTTCCAGTAAGTTTCATTATTTTTTTACGGTTCTTACAACCTATTGTCTTGCCAAAAAAATAGTAAGTAATATATTAATATATTAGTACTTTATTATAAAAATTATATTTGTGAAATATAATTTATCTGTTTGAAGTAAAAAATTAAAAATACATTAAAATTACTTGTTTTATTATTATCTTGAAAGTTCAAAGATCAAATGGCATAATTTTTTTTTTTTTTAGAAAAGATATTAATATTCTCCAAAACATATAAAAAAATGAAAAAAATAAAAGGGTCAGTTTTTGAAATATTAATTTTTTAAAATTTAAAGAGGCATTTTCAGACAGTTGTAAATATGTAAAAATTTTGAAAAAAATACAGCATATTTAGTATATCATTAAGATTGTATATCAATTATAAAAATAATAAAAAGTAAAAAAAAAATTCAAAAATTTTTTTAAATATTTTTTTTATTTTTTTTACAAGTTCAAATTTTGATTTTTGTACACGTATGTGTGGGGAATATAAATGTGTATAAAATATAAAAAAATAAAAAAATAAAAGGAACAGATTTTGAGTTATTAGGATTTGAATTAAATTTTACTTCATATTTTCGTTGTTTTCCATGAATTTTTAAAATTTAGACTTAAAATAATAAATTCTTATCAATTACTTAATTATTATTTTAAAATAAGTGCATATTTATACTGCTTAAATGTATAATTTGTTCATTGAAAATTTTTTATTCTGCATGCGTTTCAACGCGCGGCACGGTAGGTTACGTTTAACGTTAATGTTCTTGATATTCTTAAATTCACATTCACTCACAAATATTTTAGAACAAGAATAATAACTGAGATCATAAATAAGTAACTAAAATAATAATAATAATAATAAAATAAGGCGATATTGAATTATTTCGCAACATATAACGACTTTTGAATTTATATACATTTTTAAGGCGCCTGTGTTCGCTGACACATTCGACACGTGGACGGCGCGCCCCTAATATATATATATATATATACCGGGTGTAACATGAAAACCTGGCCATAGGTGTTTAACATGGGAATTCAGTTTTTCCTTGCGCAAAAGTGACCAATTGATTTTAGACAAAAATGCTTCAAATAAAAGTCCAGTATTACGGGCATGCGCATTTTAAAGCAAGTATGGACAAAGATAAAATAGCATATATCTCACTCTCTTTCCTTTTTCGTTCAGATAAAAGGGAAAGAGTGAGATATATGCTATTTGATCTTTGTCCATACTTGCTTCAAAATGCGCATGCCCGTAATACTGGAGTACGATTGGCTGACGTCAATTTCTAGCATGTTAAAATCTAGCGCCATATTTTAAATTTGTTGAAAATTAAATATTTTATCAATTAAAGGTCATGTCGATTAATATATCAGTACATATTAAATTATTGATTTATATTTTGTCCATAAGTTACATATTTCCTTGTTTTTAGGAAAACTGGGAACAAAATAATTCACATGTAAATAAAAATATTTAAAATTCCGATTATTAAATCATTTAACCGTCTGAACTAACTTGAGGAGATTTTGAAAAACACGAATAACAACTGACTGACATAATAACAAATATATATATATATATATATATATATATATATATATATATATATATATATATATATAACAAAGAGAACTATTTGAAAAATGGGATTCAAGAATACAGGGTGTTTCAGGACTAGTGTAACAAACTTTAACAGCTTATTCCTGAGGTCATTTTGAGCCAAAAAATGTCATATGAACATAGGTCCTATTCCTTCTAGTTACCAAAGTACAAGAGGTTGAAGTTCTATAAATAACACGAAATTTTAAAATTTTTGTAATCAAGATACTTTCGGAAAACAAGAGTTTTATTGAAAAGTCATACCTTATTTGTCTTAATTAATTTTATTTATTATTATTATTATTATATATATATATATATATATATATATATATATATATATATATATTATATATATATATATTATATATATACCGGGTGTAACACGAAAAGTGAAACATAGGCGTTTAACATGGCAAATCAGTTTTTCCGTGCGCATTGCTTCCCTAATTATTTTAGGAAAAAATGTTTCAAATAAATGTTGTAAAGCATAAAATTCTACATCCGAATCAATAAACAAAATTCATTTTGACTACTTCATAACTGCAGAAATTAAATTTGAAAATTCACATAATTTCAATTTAATAGTAATAGCCATTGAATTAAAAACAAGAGATGAACAAATGCGTAACGTTTTATACGTCAATGTCAGAATAAACTGTCAAAATCATTTTTACGTACTAATTTTTTTTTTTCTAAATAAAAATGTAATAATAATAAGGCAAAATATTTTTTAGATTTATTATTTAAGAATAATAAAATAATAAACTCGATAAAATATTCAAGGTAGGTTGTTATTAAATATTTAACAAATTAATTAATGTAACATAAATTAAATTCAATAAAAACATCAACAAACTAAATATTCTTAAATTGTTAAATTAGATGTTCAAATAGTCCACCGTTTTGAGCTAAACAATAACCTAATCTGTTGTAGAAGCTTTCTCGAGCTTAATTGTCGATTATTTATTTTCTGGCATTCTTGTAATATAGCATTTTTAAGTTCTTCTAAATTCTGGTATCTTTTTTTATAAACATAAGATTTTAAATGGCCCCATAAAAAAAATCGCACGGATTTAAATCTGCCGACCGTACTGGCCAGTTAACTGGTCCATTTTGTTCTATCCACCTTTCAGGAAATACATGGTTTAGATATTCCACAACTTCTCTAGTGCTATGTGCAGGGCAGCCATCATGCTGGAATCACACATTTTCCTTGTTTGTTTCAACAATTTGTGGTCCAACAGCATTAATTAATAAATTCAAATATGATACTAAATTTATTCGTTGGATAAAGAATAGGCCAATGATTTTATCACCAAAAATTCCTGCCCACACATTGACAGAATGACAATATTGTGTCCTCGATTCTACAATATTATGTGGATTATTTTGTGACCAGTACCGATAATTATGACAGTTTGGTTCGCCATTCGTGGTAAATGTGCATTCATCTGTGAATAAAATTCTATTTAAAAATTATCTATTACAATTTGATTTCTCCATCATTATTTCACAGAATGAGGCACGCAATTCAAAATCTCGTTCCAAAATATTTTAGTGGTTTTGAAATTTAAAAGGAATGTATTTATGTTTTTTTGAGAATTCTATGCCCTGTCATAAAATTTATATTTAGTTCTCTGGAAATTTCCCGCACACTCATTGTTGGCTCCCGTTTTATTAAAGCAAGAATATTTTCTTAATTGTTATAAATTTTTTCATTTATTTCTTTCTTGAGATTTAGTGTTCCTGTCTTTTCAAACTTTACTATAAACCTCTGAATAGTTGCCGTACTAGGAATATCATGATGCTGCCAAATAGCGCTAATATAGTCACGAATTAGTCGTAAACTATGGCCAGAATAATGCCATTTAATTATTTGCTACTTTTCTTCATCTGAATAATTATTCATTTTTTGATAATAATAAACCCTAATATTGATTTAATATCACAGTTTGTCAAAATAAATACTAATAATTTGACGTATAAGGCGTTACGCATTTGTTCATCTCTTGTTTTTAATTCCATTTTGTTTATTGTCACCACCCTGTATATATATATATATATATATACCGGGTGTAACATGAAAACCTGGCTATAGGCGTTTAACATGGGAATTCAGTTTTTCCTTGCGCAAAAGTGGCCAATTGATTTTAAACAAACATGCTTCATATAAAAGTTGTAGAGCTTGAAATTATAGATCTAAATCAGTTTTCAGATTTTATTTTGCACGTTTTGTAAGCGAAATAATCGCATTAATATTTTATAAGAATTTCTACTTTATAGTGATAGCCATGGAATTGAGACAAAATGATAAACAAATGTATGACGTTTTAACTGTCAGAAAAGTTTAGTTTTAAATGGATTTGTGATTTATTTAAGTGACAATAAAGGTGATTGTTGTTATATCATTATTGAAAATGGATAATTTTATTTTATAATTTTTTAATATTTATTATAATAAATTATAGAATTTTTACGCAAATAATTATTTTATTTATTTAGAAATAACATTAAATTACAAAAGATGTTCGAAAAGTCCTCTGTTTTGTGCTAAGCAGTAGCCTAATCTATTGTAGAAAGTATTTTTAACATTGTACAACTGTCTAATATTTATTTTGTTGCATTCGCCGACAACAGCGTTTTTAAGTTCTTGGATGGCATTGTATCTTTTTTTATAAACGCAAAAAAAATCATTTTGTGTCATGATCAGCACGTCGTACAGAATATACCCTATAATTTTTTGCTCTAAGTTGTGAAACACCCTGTATAAATATATATATATATATATATATATATATATATATATATATATATATATATATATATATATATATATATATATATATATATAAGTAATATTTAATATATTGCTGATATCGTAGTATACCAGCAATGTTATCTGAACGAAAAAGGAAAGAGAGTGAGATATATGCTATTTTATCTTTGTCCATACTTGCTTCAAAATGCGCATGCCCGTAATACTGGAATACTATTGGCTAATAACGAAGTGGGAGAGACATTGCAAATATGGCGAGCTCTCTTCGTCACCGCTTGTGTGAATTTGAATTAGTCTGTTTGCTACATTTGTTTGTGTAAAGAATATCTTCTTCGTTATTATTGTGTCAGTCAGTTGTTATTCGTGTTTTTCAAAATCTCCTCATGTTAGTTCAGACGGTTAAATGATTTAATAATCGGAATTTTAAATATTTTTATTTACATGTGAATTGTGTTGTTCCCAGTTGTCCTAAAAACAAGGAAATATGTAACTTATGGAAAAAATATAAATCAATAATTTATATGTACTGCTATATTAATCGACATGACCTTTAATTGATAAAATATTTAATTTTCAACAAATTTAAAATATGGCGCTAGATTTTAACATGCTAGAAATTGTCGTCAGCCAATCGTACTCCAGTATTACGGGCATGCGCATTTTGAAGCAAGAATGGACAAAGATAAAATAGCATATATCACACTCTTTCCCTTTTTGCTTTTGGACCCAATGTCAGCAATATATTACTAATATGTATATATGGTTTTTTGTAATTTTGTTATTAAAAATTTGTTTTTGGCCTATTGGAAAAATAACATAACGAATACGATTTAGAGAACAAAACATAAAATGACACAATTAAATAGACACAGAACAACATAACCAAACATGGAATAGGTTAACACAATATGAAATAAGATAACAAATTTAAAAAAAATTACAATAACTGTTCAAAATGAGCGCCTTGAACTCGTATGCATGTTAACATTAATAAATAAAATTAATTAAGACAAATAAGGTATGACTTTTCAATAAAACTCTTGTTTTCCGAAAGTATCTTGATTACAAAAATTTTAAAATTTCGTGTTATTTATAGAACTTCAACCTCTTGTATTTTGGTAACTAGAAGGAATTGGACCTATGTTCATATGACATTTTTGGCTCAAAATGACCTCAGGAATAAGCTGTTAAAGTTTGTTACACTACTCCTGAAACACCCTGTATTCTTGAATCTCATTTTTCAAATAGTTCTCTTTGTTGTAGATATCGAACTACTCAAAGTACAGTTATTCTTTCGTATTCGATCGCCGATTTGTTTTTAAAATACTACGTAAAAATCGCTTATTTACTACTGCAATTGTAGATGATCAGTCGATTTTATTTCATTAATCGAGTCAACTTTTTTTTGTGTAAATTAACAATATGAGCCTGGGTTTGTATTGCTGACAGAATTCGTACTAGCACTAGTGTGAAAATGAAAATAAAATTTATTCCTTTAGCAGATTTATGTGTACTAACAAATTTAAACAAAATATTAATCATTCTAAAAAATATCCTCATGAAAATAATCCTGAAAATATATCATTTGTTTAATGATTTTTTCGTTTAAAAGCAAGCTACTCCTGCTTTCGCTCTCTCATTAACTGAGACTCCGCTATATATATACGAGGGTCGTTCAATAAGTCCTTAGAAAATCCAAGAGATGGTGCTCGTAGTATCGAAAATGAATTTTTTCCAGTAAGCAGTACTCCTAACTAGTCAACTGTTAGAGTTTTAGCTTTAGCCGTCACGTAGTTTCATTGTTGTTGTCAATTGTAGTAAAAAACTTTTGATTGTTTATAATAATGGATAAAAGTGAGTTTCGAGCGGTGATTAAACATCTGTATTTAAAAGGCTTAACGCCGAAAGAAATTAAAGCTGAGTTGGATGAAGTTCATGGCACATCTGCTCCTGTGTTTGCAACTGTTTACAATTGGGTGAATGAGTTTAAACGTGGCCGTACATCTACAAAAGATGAACATCGTTCCGGACGCCCTGTAGAAGTGTCTACCCCCGAAGTGATTGACCAAATCCACGATATGGTTTTAAGTGACCGACGAATCAAATTGCGCGAAATAGTTGAGGCTACAGGCATATCACAAGGTACAGTAGCTTTAATTTTGCACGAAAAATTAGGTGTGAAAAAAATCTCGGCAAGATGGGTGCCGCGGTTGCTCACAGTGGAGAATAAACGCAATCGTGTGGTGGACTCTGAGGCTGTTTTGGCAACGGTCTTTTGGGATGCATGCGGAATCATCTTCATAGACTATTTGGAAAAGGGAAAAACGATAACAGGAGCGTATTATGCGTCGTTATTGGACCGGCTGAGCGAAGAAATAAAAGAAAAAGTCCTCATTTGAAACGCAAAAAGGTCCTTTTTCATCAAGACAATGCACGTGTGCACAAAATTATGGAATTAAAGTTCCAATTATTGCAACATCCACCGTATTCACTCAGTGACTTTTTCTTATTTCCAAACTTAAAGAAATGGCTTGGTGGACAAAGGTTTACGTCCAATGAGGAGGTCATCGCCCAAACGGAAGCCTATTTTGAGGAGCTTCCGAAATCCTACTTTTTGGACGGCTTAAAAAATTTGGGAAAACGATTAGAGAAGTGTATAGAGCTAAAAGGAGATTATGTAGAAAAATAAAAAAAAATCTACCCAAAAAACGTGTTTTTTCTACTTTTTTTCTAAGGACTTATTGAACGACCCTCGTATATTAATAGGTGTTTGTTTTCCAGCATACACATTCCTGTTTGTTTTTCTTGGTCTCGGTTATGGCTAATATACTTAAATCTGCTTTCTCAAATTCTTCCACTAATTCTTTTTCCTTTCCATTTAATTCTTTAGTGTTTCAAGTTCCTATTTTCGTTGTCCTTTTACTATGCTTTTTGTCTTAACACTATTTCCCGTTTTTTTATTGCTTTTAAGTTTTTTGGGGAAGTTTCCTCCAGACACTTCAGCACTTTATTCCTTGTTTTCTATCACTAGTTTATTTCTATACAATTTTACTGAGTGGCCTTTGTTCTTTTCTTGTTTTGCTTACCCTCTTAGGGCCGGTGTTTCCACTTTCAGTAAATATTGGGTTTAAATTTAATCTTCTGTTAAGTTCAATTTCTGTTGTTAAATGTGTGGTTCAAAATTACCAGTGGAATAAATATGAGCTACCGGCAAGATAGCTAACAGAGGCTTCAACTACTAGTTAAAAGAGTTACCAGCGGAATATTTAACCGAATGCACACGAATGTAAACACGAAGTAGTGCGAAACATTGACATTTTTATTACTTGTGTGTGCTCTCTTGAAAGTTCATATAACTTATACCAGGTTTGTAATAAATAATAATAATGCATAATATTATATATATATATATATATATACAGGGTGAGTCTGGGAAGACGCCCCCCCCTTTAACTTTTTTATTATGAGTAATAGAAAAAAATGGTTCATATGAAAGTTTTATTATTTTAAATATACTATTCGATGGTAGATTTAGATATTTTTTATAAAGTCAGGTTTACAAGATACGACTATCAACTTTTATTTTTTAAATACCAACCTATAATTATTTTACTAAAATAAAAACCGACATTTTTTTTCTCTTTTCAACGGTGTATTAGTTTTTATTAATGTATCTGAAAAAATTCGAGAAAAATAAGAAAATTGAGAAATACTAGAAATAATTTTTATACAAATATTATAGGTGGCTATGTGAAAATAAACAAAATGTAACAGTGTTAAATTAATGTCAAAAAAGTATACATTTGCTGGTTACTTTATTTAACTTATTTTGCAAACAATAAAAAAAACGTTTTCAAATGTTTACGAAAGAAGAATTAATAGATATGATTCTAATAATTGGTGAATCGACTGGATCATGAGAAGGGCAAAAAGAATTTACCGGGAGCGGTTTCCTAGACGTCGGCAACCGAGTTTAAAATCACTGAGGAGGATTTTTACCCGATTTCGAGAAACAGGTTCAGTAGAAAAACCAAAACGAAATACATCTAATATTATAGTAAATGGACATATTTCATGGCCAGCAAGATCTCCTGACCTTACGCCTATGGACTTTTTTCTTTGGGGATACGTCAAGGATCTTGTCTACCAGAAGATACCTACAGATGCAGAAGACATGAAAGAGCGTATTCGAAATGCTTTCCAAAATATTTCGCGAAACATGCTGGCCGATGTTCAAACACATCACGTTCAACGCTTAAATTTTTGTATTACAGAACATGGTCGTAATTTTAAACATTTGTTTTAAGTTGTTTTTGTTACTGAATTTGTTGCTTTAGTTTGTTAAGTTGTATAACACTGTTACATTTTGTTTATTTTCACATAGCCACCTATAATATTTGTATAAAAATTATTTCTAGTATTTCTCAATTTTCTTATTTTTCTCGAATTTTTTCAGATACATTAATAAAAACTAATACACCGTTGAAAAGAGAAAAAAATGGCGGTTTTTATTTTAGTAAAATAATTATAGGTTGCTATTTAAAAAATAAAAGTTGATAGTCGTATCTTGTAAACCTGACTTTATAAAAAATATCTACATCTGCCATCAAATAGTATATTTAAAATAATAAAACTTTCATATGAACCATTTTTTTCTATTACTCATAATAAAAAAGTTAGGGGGGGGGGCGTCTTCCCAGACTCACCCTGTATATATATATATATATATTCGAATTCTCTTCTACCCTTCTTCATATAAACATATCAAAAAATAATTCATTATAAGAAAAACACTGAGCAAAATTGTGTTGAATAAATGTAATTTTACAGATTTTTACCGGAAATGGATTTTGGTTGCCATGGATATAGTAGTGAGAAATTAAACAAACATTGTAGAGATGGCTGTCATTCTCACAATGACATTTTAATAAATCACAGACAATAATTATAGATTAGTCATAATTTTTCTTCATCAAAAACGTAAGGAAAAATTAAACTAACTTGAAATGTTAAATTTGTTACAAAGAGATTTTTTCTTGTTATTATCACTCATTTTTTAAAAATATTTATGAAATATGGAAAGGATAACAAAATTACAGACCATACACTATACTAAATCAACACACTGAAAACAAGATTCTTTACGCAATTTCCTCAAATTATGACAGGCAGGGCTGCCAACCTCATAAAAATTACTCATATTTTAAGTCTCTGATAGCTAACCTTCTGTTAACTAACTATAGAATAAATAAGTATTGAACAACTCAAAAATGCTATTCTTCTGTTAGCGATGCGGAATAAACATAACTAGTAGTTAGTAAACCAAAACTTTATCAGAAGATGGAAAAACCGGGCCTAAGTAATGCTTGGATTTGTTGTTCTTCTTTCGTGTAGTCGTACTCAATGTATACCGCTTTATTCTTGGGTGTACTCTTGATTTGCATAATTAAATCCTTTTCTTCCCATGTTGCAACTTCTGCCTTTGTTATCGACCCCAATTGCGTATCTTTTATTTTGAATGCTTTAACAATCTTAGCTTCAATTTCTAGTTCTTCTCTAATAAAGTCTTCTACATCAGTTTTCAGTTGGAGTTTCGGTCCTTCAATAATTATATAATTTTTCCTTTTATCCCTTTCCTGGGTTTCTAGTCTTATTTCTAGTTTATGTATATTGCCATGTAGTTCTTCTTTTTCTTTCTCCCATTCCTCTTCTTTTTGTCTCATTTTAGCCTGAATTTCTTCTATAGTTTCGTTATTTCTCCTCATTTCCTCTTTCAGTTCTTTATGATTTTTGTTTATGTCTACTTTTATCTCCATATCTATAAACGACGTGTATTTCTTACATTCATTCATTTCCATTTCTGCTTTGTTTCTTCTTTGGTGATCGGGTAGTTAGCTTGCTTTTCTTCAATGTCTCTTTTAATTCCTTCTGTTGTTCTGCTCGTTTCCTTGTATTAAGTACGTTGATATCCCCAATGCTATTTGATTTTGTCCCCTTGTTTATCGTCCGTCTCCGCGCCGCTGGTGTTCTCTGCTTCTTATTTAATACTTAATTATCTTTGTGTTGCACTATAGTTTACGGACACTATCCCTATGGGTACTTAATTGTCTCTATCCTTTGTTCTTCACCTTATTTGTCTCTTCTACTCCCTTGACTCGGTCGTTATTTTCGTTTTTAAATGCCCCTCCTTGCTGGTGACCCTGCTAACCCTCGCATGTTGCTTGCTGCTCGCCTTCTTCTAGGTGGGTGTGCCCTCTCGTAATGTTGATTAAGTTATTCAGAAATAAGTTTTTATCTACTGTTTATTTTTAAAAAGGATACTTTTGTCTCCGTGTATGTTCTCCTCCCTCTCTTTCCTCTGGACCGTCTCTGTGGTTCTTTTTTCAGTTCAGATATGTGAATAAATTATATTTAAAAAAAATACCCTAAATTGGCAATTCTGGCGAAAAGTATATAGTATGTGAGCTGTTCCATTTGACATATTTCCAAATTATTATATTTACTTTTATATTCCATTTCTCTTTCTTTTTTTATGACCTTCATTCATTCGGCCGTTTTGATGTTTTCTAGGAAACTATAGATTCACCAACATGTCTATTGTTATATTTTGCAATACTGGAGTGTTTCGAAAAAACAACTTTTCAAGTAAACATAGAGTAATAATTCCTTACTACGATGTATAATTTCAATATTGCTGCGTTTTATTAGTACCTACATCTTCAAATTTATTATTTTTATTATGTATTATTATAGTGTTTATTAAACTCTCAAATATAATGTAACGTCAGTTCAGAAATTTTATAAAAAGCCTAGTCGGCCCAAATTCAACCGGCCCACCGGGAATTTTCTCAGTATACCGGCGAGCCCATTCGTCCCTGTTTGTATAAATACCTACTTATTTTTATATTTTCCATTTCATTTCCGAATATTAGTTTTGGTGACAAATAATTTGGATATTAAATCAATATGACTTTGGTGTTTGGTTGAATATTGTTCATGAAATATCAAAACGATGTTTCAATCTGCAAAATTTTTATATAAATGTTAAAAATTTTATGTTAAGAATTTATTTATTTATACAATAAGTATTTTATTCCAATTCGCAATTAACAATTAACTATATTTTCAGGTAATAGGATGGAATCCGAATTACGAAACTTTCGGAGAAGAATTAAAACAGGCAAACAGTACTTATATCGAGAATAAACAATGTTTGCATACCATATTCTCATTATTTTATGATCGAATCCCAACGGATAAATTCTGTGCCAGTAAGTCAATAAATACTAATTAGATGTCTCCCTCGAAAATTGCACTATATTTGATTAACATGAGAAATAAATTTCGTTATTATCATTGCCTCACTTTCTTTTTAGAAAGAAAATTAAATATAACTTGTAGATAATTATATCAATTAATCATATATGCAATAAATTTTTGGCCACTTTTAAACTTTATGTAACTGTAATGAAAGAAATAAAATGATTTAGATGTACAACTTAATTCAATAGTTGAGATGGCGCAGTTTTAATGGGATATTTGTTGTAGCACAATAGGTTGCACTCTCTTTTCACAAACTATAGATCTCTGGTTCAAATTTCATTGATGTCAATCTATAAATTAAAATATAATTGTACTGTAATTAAAATTAATTCCCGGTTATTCAACGGAGTAAATAAATAATTGCGCCATCTTTGATATCAAATTTAAAAATATTTTTAGGTTATATTAGCTGCGGAAATCATGGCGCCGGAATAGCTTATAAGTGGTATACCAACAATAAACAACAGTTGTATATCTGAGGGGTGAATAGCAACGTAGATACAAGAGGCGTCTGCCGGGACGAATTTAATACTGGAATGTTTACAAATATTACATTCTACAAGGATTTTATTCTAAAAATAATTGATCAACAATTAAGGTGAAAAGTTATTTATATTTGTAAATAATTTTTTTTAAATAAAAGAAGAAAACTGACAGACAAAATGTAATTTAATAACAACTTATTTCATATATATTAGGAACCTACAGTTTTAAATAAGATAAATATTTAATAAGTAAAATTAATACAAATCTTGAGAATCCTGGTTCGATCCCCACAGCCGACAAACAATTTTCACCAATTTAAAAAATCTACCCCTGTGGCTCCTCCACCACTAATATCTTTGGAGGCCGTGATTTGACGGCTGGTAACCGCACTTCACGCGAAAAAATATATCACTTACCGAGATCTGTTTAGGCAGAGTGCCACACCCAGTGATGGGTAAAAGGCGTGATGATATATTTATTTTATTTATTTAATACAAATATATACAGATTGTACCAAATAAGTTATTAAGCATGGGGATTTCGAGAAAAATAGGCAATACGATTTCGGTCAAATTATAAAAAAGTTGTCTCTATAGTAGGCAATTTAACGATATTTTAGTTTTTGTTTTTAAGTGCATATTTCACTAGATATGAATGCAAATGTTAAAATAATTTTTTTTTTCAAATAACTTTTATTCTTAAATAGTTCTAGTTAGAAATAAAGGTTTTGAATAAAAATTTTAGATACCTTATTTTTTAAAAATAAAATAAATACTAAATCTACATTTAAAAAGTTAATTTATTTTGATACTAAATTTGTTTGATTCAATTAACATGATTAATAAATATAAATTAGGTATTTACCGTTAGTCAATTAGCCTATGATATTGATTTTTCCTTGTTCAGGTCAATTAACTTTTCGGCACTCAGATTTTAGAAGATATATTTCGATGTCAACTGACATCCTAAATACAATTGCATCCGAGTGATTCGAATACATTTCTAAACTATGTATATGTTTCTTCCACTGCCATTACAATTTAATTCCTCTCGTACAAAGTACCAGTTTTATTCTTTAATCGTTGAAAATATTTAATTACTTACAGAACCGATTCCTGTCAAAGTATAAAAATAGAAAATGGACAATATAGTATTTTGGGACAAGACTCCACACCTAATGATTCCATTCCAAATTATAGTATCGTTAAGTTGACTTGCAATGCCAACTATACGCTGTACCCTGACAACCCCTTGGTTGCCTGTAGTGATGGTAATTGGAATGTCCCCATTGCACAATGTAAATGTAAGTATAATAAATCATAATATTATATATATATATATATATATATATATATATATATATATATATATATATATATATATATATATATATATATATATACCGGGTGTAACACGAAAAGTGAAACATAGGCGTTTAACATGGCAAATCAGTTTTTCCGTGCGCATTGCTTCCCTAATTATTTTAGGAAAAAATGTTTCAAATAAATGTTGTAAAGCATAAAATTCTACATCCGAAACAATAAACAAAATTCATTTTGACTACTTCATAACTGCAGAAATTAAATTTAAAAATTCACGTAATTTCAATTTAATAGTATAGCCATGGAATTAAAAACAAGAGATGAACAAATGCGAAACGTTTTATACGTCAAATTATTAGTATTTATTTAGACCAACTGTGATATTAAATCAATATTAGGTTTTATTATTATCAAAAATGAATAATTATTCAGATGAAGAAAAGTTGCAAATAATTAAATGGCATTATTCTGGCCATAGTTTACGACTAATTCGTTATATTAGCGCTATTTGGCAGCATCATGATATTCCTAGTACGGCAACTATTCAGAGGTTTATAGTAAAGTTTGAAAAGACAGGAACACTAAATTTCAAGAAAGAAATAAATGAAAGAATTTATAACAATGAAGAAAATATTCTTGCTTTAATAGAACTGGAGCCAACAATGAGTGTGCGGGAAATTTCCAGAGAACTAAATATACATTTTATGACAGTGCATAGAATTCTCAAAAAACTTAAATTCATTCCTTTTAAATTTCAAAACCACCAAAATATTTTGGAACGAGATTTTGAACTGCGTGCCTCATTCTGTGAAATAATGATGGAGAAATCAAATTGTAATAGAGAATTTTTAAGTAGTATTTTATTCACAGATGAATGCACATTTACCATGAATGGCGAACCAAACTGTCATAATTATCGGTACTGGTCACAAAATAATCCACATAATATTGTAGAATCGAGGACACAATATCGTCATTCTGTCAATGTGTGGGCAGGAATTTTTGGTGATAAAATCATTGGCCCATTCTTCATCCAACGAATAAATTCAGCATCATATTTGAATTTATTAATTAATGCTGTTGGACCACAAATTTTTGAAACAAACAAAGAAAATGTGTGGTTCCAGCACTAGAGAAGTTGTGGAATATCTAAACCATGTATTTCCTGAAAGCTGGATAGGACGAAATGGACCAGTTAACTGGCCAGCACGGTCGCCAGATTTAAATCCGTGCGATTTTTTTTATGGGGCCATTTAAAATCTTATGTTTATAAAAAAGATACCAGAATTTAGAAGAACTTAAAAATGCTATATTACAAGAATGCCAGAAAATAAATAATCGACAATTAAAGAATACTCGAGAAAGCTTCTACAACAGATTAGGTTATTGTTTAGCTCAAAACGGTGGACTATTTGAACATCTAATTTAACAATTTAAGAATATTTAGTTTGTTGATGTTTATATTGAATTAAATTTATGTTACAATAATTAATTTGTTAAATAACAACCTACCTTAAATATTTTATCGAGTTTATTATTTTATTATTCTTAAATAATAAATCTAAAAAATATTTTGCCTTATTATTATTAAATTTTTATTTAGAAAATAAATATTTAGTACGTAAAAATGATTTTGACAATTTATTCTGACATTGACGTATAAAAAGTTACGCATTTGTTCATCTCTTGTTTTCAATTCCATGGCTATTACTATTAAATTGAAATTACGTGAATTTTCAAATTTAATTTCTGCAGTTATGAAGTAGTCAAAATGAATTTTGTTTATTGTTTCGGATGTAGAATTTTATGCTTTACAACATTTATTTGAAACATTTTTTACTAAAATAATTAGGGAAGCAATGCGCACGGAAAAACTGATTTGCCATGTTAAACGCCTATGTTTCACTTTTCGTGTTACACCCGGTATATATATATATGTGAGGGACTTCACAGGTGTTTCCCGTGTGTTGCTACGCTACGGCTGCCGAGCAACATAAGAAAAACAGAATGTGATTATTTTTTTCACTGTCAAAAAGAGGAGAAGAAAAATATAATTAATTTTGATATATATATATAAATGTATGTCCAATTTGTTTAATAAAAATATATTAAAAGAACATAAAATAAACGCCTACCGCTTGACAACATCCTCCACAGATCTCAGAAGTGGGATAATATTGATTAATTCGTAATAGATACGTGATTGATATTTTAGGAATTGGCGGATTTGATTTGTGTTTGGCCGACGTACAGAGTCAATACGATCTCATCCCTGTGTCCATATCCTTCCTTAATTATTCTCATCCGTTATTCGACGTACTGAAGAATCGGGAAAGGAATTAAGGAGATGCATCACGATTCTATTTCTGAGGCTGAAGATGGGACGGCGCAAGTTGTGGATGCCGCTGAACAGCCAACAATACAACAGATGATGGCGCATCTTACAACGATGTTAGGAATGCTACAGACAAGAGACAATGAGCTACAAATTTTGAGGCAAAGAGACAATATACGGAATCAAACTAACGTAAGTGTACCGTATTCAGAAATATCGTTACAAATACCTATCTTTGGTGGTAGAAGTGAGTCTGATGATATAGAAACATGGTTAAAACGTGTTGATGATGTCCAAAGTATTTATTCGTTAACTGATGATGTAATCAAGTTGTTAGCTACAAACAAATTAGTATCTAATGCTAAACAGTGGTACCAATCTAATCCAGAAACCTGTAGAATGGAGTGGTTTGAAATTAAAGTCGAGTTGAAAGATATGTTTGTGAGATACGAAGACATCGCAACTATCATGGACAAAATAAGGGCTCGTCACTGGAAACGCGGAGAGAGATTTGAGGATTATTATTATGACAAAGTTAGGATTGCGCGAAGGGCTAAACTTTCAGAGGCTGAAATAATATCTCATGTTATTAAGGGCATAGATAATTTTACGCTTCGTACACAGATGGTTTGTGCACAGCATAAAACGTTAAAAAGTCTGTTTCAGAGTATGAAAATGGTTGCAGCTGAACTAAACATCGACAGATTCAAAGAGCCACACAATAAAGAAACAGAAAAATCCAGCAAAATACAAGAACCGCGTGAGAAGTCTTCAGAGACAGGAACCAATGTTGCTAGAAATCAAACAAGTTTAACAATGACACCCATCAAATGTTTTAAATGCAATCAGCTGGGTCACATATCCCGAAATTGTACTACAGCCACAACAGAACGGAAATCAGTACAGGTTGGTAGACCTGTATCTAACATATTTCAGAACACAAACTTTGTAGGTTCGATTTCAAAGTTTATTAAACCAATTAAGATTTGTAATGACATTTTAATTGCTTTAATCGATACAGGTAGTAAAATGAATTTGATCAAAGACTGTTTTGCAACTGATTTAATAACTGAAAAATGTAACACTGTTTTAGTAGGATTGAATAACAGTAGAGTAAACTGTGACAAAATAGCTAGATTCACTGTTAAAATTGATGACTATGACTACGAAATAAGCGCGGTCGTGGTTCCAAAAGATTCGATTAGTAACGACGTTATACTCGGACAAAAATTCCTTGATTCGGTAGAGTGGCATGTTCATAAAGACGGCATTGCGTTTTCAAAACCAATGGAAGCTGATGTTTCATATGAAAGTGCCATGATGCAGATTCAAACAGATGTTTGCGACCCGGAATTCAATATTAATCCCGTTTTAAATTTTAAAATAAAACAGGAAGTGTCTAATCTAATTTCCAATTACAATATGTTACGAACTAGTTGTCCATGTGAAGTTGACGATGAGGATTTACAGATGAAAATAGATTTAAAAACAAACAAGCCCATTTGCACTTCACCGCGGAGAGTATCGTACCATGAACGTGAAGTTATAAATAAAATTATTGATGAATTGTTAGCAAAGGGTGTAATCCGTCCTAGTAATTCCGAATACGCTAGTCCAGTTGTGCTTGTTGCAAAGAAAAATGGAGAAGGTCGTTTATGTGTAGATTATCGCGCGCTTAATAAGGAAACGGTAAAAGATAAATTTCCACTGCCACATATTGATGATCTTTTAAATAATTTGAGTAACGCTAACTATTTCACAGCACTTGATCTAAAAAACGGTTTTTATCACGTAAAGGTTCATTCTGATTCAATTAAATATACGTCGTTTGTAATACACAACGGGCAATATGAATTTGTGAAAATGCCATTTGGGTTAGTTAATTCGCCTTCGGTTTTTATGCGATACGTTACAAGAATTTTTCGCGATTTAATTAGAACGAATAAAGTGCAAGTATATATGGACGATTTGTTGATTGCAACAAATACAATTCAAGAGAACATAGAGATATTCAAAGAGGTCCTAAATTTAATGCTTAAATTTGGATTAGAATTACGTTTTGACAAGTGTCAAATTTTATATACAGAGTTAGACTATTTAGGGTACCATATTAGTCACAACCAAATTAGACCCGGTTCGGCAAAATCTAAAGTCATTCAGAATTTTCCAATACCAAAAGACCAGAGACAGATACGAATGTTTTTAGGGTTGACAGGTTACTTTAGACGATTTATTAAAGATTATGCAATTATTGCAAAACCTTTGACAAACTTATTAAGACAAAATGTAGACTTTGAAATTAAATCTGAACAAATTGAAGCTGTCAATAAACTGAAATATCACTTGATCAACGAACCTATACTAAAATTGTACGATCCTGATAAAGAGATTGAATTACACACAGACGCAAGTACTAGTGGATTTGGTGCAATACTAATGCAAAAACATAACAGAAAATTTCACCCTATTTATTATTCAAGTATAAAGGCAAATGAAACTGAATCGAAATTGCACAGTTTCGAATTAGAATTGCTAGCTGTGGTATATGCGCTACAAAAATTCAGAATTTATTTGCTGGGCAAACGATTTACCTTAATTACAGACTGTAATGCTTTAACACAGACATTGAAGAAAAAAGACCAAAATTCAAAAATCTTACGTTGGAGTTTAATTCTTCAAAATTTTGATTTTGATGCCCAACATAGAAGCGCCGACAAAATGGGACATGTTGACTGTCTCAGTCGTATAGTACCGGTGAATTTAGTTGATGAAGAATATAAAGAGGTAGAAAACATTGCTATTTTACAGAATAAAGACTCAGAAATAATGGAAATAAAGAATAAAATATTAAATAACCAAAAACCTCACGATTTTGAAATTGTTAATGAAAATCTAATGAAACGTGTTAACGATAAACTTTTACTTGTTGTTCCCAGACAACTTCGTCATCAGTTAGTTACGAAAACTCATGAGAAAATTTGTCATCTAGGATCCGAAAAAACCTTAGAAGAACTTAGAACTTTATATTATTTCCCAAGAATGCGTAAGTACGTTAAAAAATGTTTATCCAGATGTATAAAATGCATGGAATATAACTAAAAGACAAACAAGAATGAAGGGTTTCTTCATTGTATTGAAAAAGGTACAGAGCCCTGGAAAACATTACACATTGATCATTTAGGCCCATTAGAAAGAACTACTAGAGGATACAAACATATACTAGCAATAATAGATGGTTTCACAAAATTTATATTTTTAGAACCTACTAAAACAACAAATTCTGAAGAAGTTATAAGAGCATTGAAGCAGTTGTTCAAAATTTTTGGTGTACCGAGAAGAATTGTTTCAGATAGAGGTTCTGCTTTTACAAGTGAAACATTTAGAAGTTTTTGCGAAGAAAATAACATACAACATGTATTAGTTGCAGTACGAACACCAAGGAGTAATGGACAAGTAGAAAGGTACAATAAAACAATCATGCCAGCTCTTTTAAAAATGTCAACGAATATAAACGAATGGCACAAATGTCTCGATAAAGTGCAATTGTCATTGAATATGACTAAACAGAAAACGACAAATAAATGTCCTAGCGAGTTGTTTTTTGGTTTTAAATTGTCACATGGATTTGGAATAGAAATGCAACAAATAATTGAAGAAAATATAACTGTAGGTGAGTACGAGAAAAAGAGAGAGTCAATACGAAAAGAAGCAATTCAAAATACAAAAATACAACAAAAGAAGACCAAAGAACGCTATGATAAAAAAAGGAAAATGCACCATAAATATAAAGTAGGTGAATACATCATGATTGAGAGAACTACAACCCCGACAGACCGAAGTCCTAAAATGTCTCAAAAATTTGTTGGTCCTTACATCATCCATTCCGTTCTTGATAAAGATCGATATGTTGTTAGAGATATTCCAGGTCATCCAGTTTCGCAGAGGCCGTACGACGGTATATTACCACCCGAGCGAATGAAAAAGTGGATAGGTCCACTAGATGACTCCGAAGATGAAGATGAAGATGATGATGAGATACAGTCCAAAGAACAAGACGAAAATGAAGAATCATCTTCTACGCTAGAAGACGAATACGAAGAAAAGGAAGAGGAAACTCCAACATTTGTTGAAGACAATGAAGAAGATTCCAGGTGGAGCTGTCTGCGATCACGGAAGAAAGAGCCAGTTGACATCGAGGACAATGTCGCGTCAGGATTGGCCGAACTGTGAGGGACTTCACAGGTGTTTCCCGTGTGTTGCTACGCTACGGCTGCCGAGCAACATAAGAAAAACAGAATGTGATTATTTTTTTCACTGTCAAAAAGAGGAGAAGAAAAATAGAATTAATTTTGATATATATATATAAATGTATGTCCAATTTGTTTAATAAAAATATATTAAAAGAACATAAAATAAACGCCTACCGCTTGACAACATCCTCCACATATATATATATATATATATATATATATATATATATATATATATATATATATAGGTATATATATCATCTCATCACACATTTCACCCATTACTGGATGTGGTGTTCTGCTGAAAAAGATGTCGGTATAGTTTGGTTCAATTTATAGTAGAAAAGACTCCATCAGACCCTCATAACAGGTATAACCGCAAGAGAGGGGATTAAGAAAATGTATGGCTATACAATGACATATTTTCCAGGGTTAGAATAAATTTTATTTCGAATTCAAGTTCTGAACAACGAAATTTGTTGCTTATGATACACAATTGAAAAAAGTAATACTATAAATACACGTATGCAAAATGTATATAAACATTTTTAAATCAGAAATACGGAAATATTCTTAAGGTGTATTATATATCTAAAAAAAACACAATTACATAATAATTGTAAAGTAAGACGGCAAGTCACGTCGACATTCCCCTCCAAAAATGTTTATCGTAGCACCTGCAATATTTATTAAAAAGTTTTAAATATCAAAAAAAAGTGATATCAAAAATTTCTACTCAAGTCAGTTATTAAAATCCCTCAAAAAACAATATCATTGTAAGGGACGTGACAAGAGTTACGCAGATGGGTGATATCTGCGTAACTCTTGTCACGTCCCTTACAATGATATTGTTTTTTGAGGGATTTTAATAACTGACTTGAGTAGAAATTTTTGATATCACTTTTTTTTGATATTTAAAACTTTTTAATAAATATTGCAGGTGCTACGATAAACATTTTTGGAGGGGAATGTCGACGTGACTTGCCGTCTTACTTTACAATTATTATGTAATTGTGTTTTTTTTAGATATCATTTCTTTTTGATATAAAATAAAGAAGATAACAAGAAAAATATAACATTTATAAAATATTGAAAATATTATTTTGTATTACTGATAAAACGACCAAAACATTGCTCCCATTAGAAATAATTTGAATAACCGGCACGCGTGACTGAAACACCCCTACGATCTCCCTACGATTGAAAATGGACAAACATTATTATTTCGTAATAAAGTTGAGTATTCCGAATGCACGTTTGAATAATTCACATTTGTATTATTATGGGAAATGTTCAATTTTTGATGTAAGAATTTGTAATAAATGTTCACGCATCAAACTGCGATTATACTTTATTTTCTCCGGTTTTAATCCATGTAAAATAGAAACTGCAAACGCTATTGCATACACTTTACAATCAATATTATTTGGTTGTCTTTGTACCATTGGAATCTTAACATTTTTAAAATTACAATAAGGGAAAAGCTTTTGTAAGCATATTTCAATTTCAGGAGTAAGTATTTGTTTATTTAAAGAATCCTATATAAAAATAGATTTAGTGTCATAATAATAGCAAACAAAATGACCTGATGTATAAATAATTTGAATATAATCCTTATCTTGAAGTACAGGAGTAATGATATCGGCATTCTGCCATATATACGGATGTTGAGGAACAAAATACGATTTTTGGGTTATGAGAGTATGGAATATAATTATTTATATTTGTTCCAAAGTTTTATTATTTATAATTGCCAATATGTGTTCTTTCATTAACGTATCAATGAGACATTGAGTACAAATCTGATTACTGAAAGCCATGTTTCAGATAAAACTAATCTACTAATGAATGTATTACTTTAATTAATTATCTGTGTTATTAAATAAATAAGTGTTATAGGGTAAACAATAAATAAATAATGGTTGCGGGCACTCCCGTGACAAAATGACGTAAAAACAGCTGTTTGGGTACAAATGTCAAAAAATCTGCCAGCGATCACTGCACCACCTATGTAATTAACTATTTTGTGGGATGAGATTTGAAAAGAGATTCATTCGTAATTGACCACTTTGGCTGTGTTGCATTTATCGTTTGTCAACACAGAAAACTTTAAACAATTGTTTACAGCCAAAGTGGTCAACTACGAAAGAATCTCTTTTCAAATCTCATCCCACAAAATAGTTAATTATATTGATGGCGCAGTAATCGCTGGCTGATTTTTTGACATTTGTACCCAAACAGCTGTTTTTACGTCATTTTGTCACGTGAGTGCCCGCAACCCATTGGTACTTTGTAGTATATTTTATCACAATCTAGTTTTTATTAATAGTGAATATAAAAATACAATACAAATGTAATTTATTTATACAGTACGATTTTGAATTTCACAATTTGTTAATGTACTGTTTGTTAATTGCACACAGTGTACCCAACGCTCGAACAAAATCGTACTGACTTTGGAGCAATTTGCTCCAACAAGAATTAACAAAATTCTTGGACCCAAAATATGCTCAGACAAATTCAACAACAATTTGGAGCTGTCAACATAAAAAATCACCACAATCTGAAACAGAAAATCAGTATATAAGTTTTGCAATACCATGAAAGTTCTTCTGTATGTATCATGATGAATATAGGTATAGTGCGGTGAAGTATATTTCAAACTTCAGGTAGTGTTTATTACAGGTACATCAGTATAAATTTTTAATGAATTAAATGTATAATTTTAGTGTACATTTGTCGGTGTAAAAACCTTGCTAATTTGTCGCTTTTACATGGAAAAAATACCTACTTTACATCTCATTACATTGATTGAAAATAAACTACTGATAATAAATAGCTCACTTACGTACCAGACAGTTCCAGATTCCAGACGTTTCCGTTTGTTTTTTTCCATTTTGGCACCGCAAACAAGTCGAAACAACCAGGACAATGACGTTTTGATTCTACGATGCAGTACAAACATCGCGAACAACGCCGCGACACAAATAAAGCTTACAACCTGCGTGAAAAGAGGTTAGGGTGACGTAAACAACACAAACACCGCGAATAAACAACGAAAGAGGTTAGTTATTAACCTGTCATAAATACTATAATGCCCAAGCGTGCCATCTATCGGGATTCGTAGGAGTTGGACAAATTTTGTGTTGAACGCACCGTCTGTCGGAAATCCCGGGAACTGGACAGTGATGAGGAAACGCGAAATGGACACTTTTGATAGATGACAAGTTGAAATTATCTTATATTGTGAACCGAGTGTGTTTTAAGTGAACAAATAATTGCCAGAACGATGAAATATGGTATTTCTATACATATTCACTACAAAATATTACTTTTTAATGCAGTATTTTTATAAATATACATAATGATAATACAGATTCCATTCTCATTACTGTATATAATAGAGTGCGGTCGTGACTTGCCGTCGGAGGCGACCGCCTCTCTTGATAAATACTAAAGCTAAGTTTAAAATTTCGTTTAATTCGGCTTTTTTCTTTCGTAGCCCGAACCGCCTGCTGTGTTGGGGTTCGCCTTGTCATTAGTAAGTCTACTATAAATTGAACCAAACTATACGTAATATTTATATTTTTATACGTTAAATCGCGGACACCAAAGAAGCTAATGGAGGAGTAGTCACAGGAATAAATTTGAAGTAAATCAGTTGTTATAAAATCTACTTTAGCTTCAATCATTCACTTATTTTCCTTTTGTTTCAAGTGACATGTCCACCAGCAATCTCAAGTTCAACAGACGTGACGTGTACAGTGGACGGTAACATTGTCGATTGCAGTCAACCCGTGGTGGAAGGTACGGTGGCTAGAAGCAAATGTAAACCCTTCTACACTCAATTAACGTTTGATGTTCCAATATCAACATGCGTTAAAGGATTTTGGAACAACCCTCTTGTTAGATGTGTACCAGGTTAGTTCATCGAATTCAACTTACATCTGTGTCCGAATGGTTAGAGACTGTAGGTCTCTTGTACTGTAATTGGGGTTAATTTCTTGTTATGCAGAATGATAAACTAAAAATAAAAATTCTTAGGAAGCTAGAAACAAAGAAAATATTGGTTATTTAAAAATTTTATTTTATTAATGCTCAATAAAATTGCTACAATAAGTATTTTATTTCATTTTAAATAATATATATATATATATATATAAACAAAGATTGTAGCTACTACACTTATATACATATAATGTTTGTGTGTGAATCTATTGTGTTTCAAAAATATTAACTTACATGTTCATGGACATGAGAATTCTCAAATGTTATTCAAAAGATTTGTCAAACCCAATAGTATTAAAATACTATCTCTTTAAGTAACAGTTGCACGAACCATTGTTACAGAACTGTTAGAAACTAACAACTAGTTAGTCAAAAATCTGTTGTACGATAATAAGTTATATATACCGGGAGTTTTTTTATCAGTAAACATAGGGATATGTCATTACCATACTTACAGTTAAAAAGTTTGACAGCAATGCATTAGAGCGTTTATTTTAAAAGTAAACATAGGGAAAATAACATTTTCAGCAATGCATTGAAGTGTAATAGTCTATTATAATAAAAGAAACATTTTAAGTTTAAACAAATTACAGGAATTTTAATTTAATAACAGATCAAAATTTACCCCAAAACAACAGCCTAAACGATTATAAAATGAATTTATAGCATTATTTATTTGCTCTGGAGGAATCTCATGCGATGCAACACTAATTCTACGTTTTAATTGTTCTAAGCTCATTCTATCACCATTATAAAATTTATTTTTTAAGTGGCCCCAAAGAAAGAAATAGTTTGGTGCAAGATCTAGTGACATTGCAGGCTACTCCACTTCTCCACCTCGTCCTATCCATCGTTGGGGGAATATCCTCAATATTAAAATTATTTATTGCCAGGATTACTCTCTCTTGTAACAACTCTAAATAATTTTCCCCATTTAAATTTCAATTTATATAAAAACGCCCCACTAATTGATGCCCTATTAACCCGGTCTGATTTTGAAATAGGACAGTTTTATTACTTTGACATCTATAGATGACAGCAATGTTATTTTCCCTATGTTTACTTTTAAAATAAACGCTCTAATGCATTGCTGTCAAAGTTTTTAACTGTATCTATGGTAATGACATATCCCTATGTTTACTGATAAAAAAAACTCCCGGTATATATATATATATATATATATATATATATATATATATATATATATATATATTTATATGAGGTGCTACCCAAAAGTCTCCGAACAAATTTTTTTTAAAAGCTGTATTTATTAAAACTTCAAACCTACAAAATATCTCCTACAAAATAATCCCCACTTACAGTAATAGACTTGTCCCATCTTCTTTTCTACTGTTCAAAACACTTTTTGTAGTCATTTTTTTCAATAGCGCTTAGAACCTCCTGCGATATAGTTTGAATCTTGAATTTGTAACAAGAGGTACAACAGTAACGGTTAACTTCTACGTGGACGATTTGATGCGTTTAAGAGAAAATGTTAGGCGAAAACGCCCTGAACTTTCCGCAAGCAAAAATTGGCATTTCCACCACGACAATGCAGTGGCCCACACATTTCTGGTTCTTTGCGAATTTTTGACATACACGCAAAAAAATATCTTCCCCACCCCCCTTACTCAACAGACCACGCTCCTTGCGACCTTTTCATCTACCCAAAAATGAAAACCAGGCTAAAAGGTAAGAGATTTGAGACTGTTAAGGAGATTCAAACTATATGGCAGGAGGTCCTAAGCGCTATTGAAAAAAATGGTTTGAACAACGAATAAAAGATGGGACAAGTGTATATAGTTTTCAGCATGAGAAAAAAATGCACTGTAAGCAGTTTTTATTTTTAATGTCACCTTAGACCGAATAAATTTATACTGATTGTAGTAGAACGTATTGTTCGGATACTAATAACGCATTTTAAGTAGCCTTGATTTTTCCCTAGGTAAACCAACTGGGGTATGATTTTTTAACAAACTTTTTGAGTGGCACACATTCATCACAAAATGCATAAACAACTTTACACATCATATTACTTATAACAAGATCAAGCAAGCTATTATTGCTATTTAATATATTGTTAAACAGTTTGGCATCAATGTAAGTCAAAAAATCTTACATTGTTATAACTTGTAAACGATTAGGGTTAACTGTTATTTCCGGTATATACTAAGTATTACGAAATTAGCATCGTTTAAAAACGGTAACGATTTAAAGAATTCATACACATTATGATAATAATTTATATTAAGATTAGGAGGAATATAAATATTACATATATACTAAATTGAGTCATTGTATAAGTTGACCTTGGCACATACGATGTCTATATTGGCATGTAAAAAGTCTTCAACTTCTTTAAATAATACTCATGAAGATGGAAAGTTATTATGAATTGCTAAAAGCACACCACCACCGCTAGTTAGACCACAGGCGTACCTGATTTTATTTTTTTAAACTGTAGATCGTGGTAAGAATGTTGGTATATTTTTCTTTCAAATATGGTCACAGCAAATTAAATCAAGGTGCCAAATCTGGCGATCTCGCAGGCCAATGAATTGAACGATCAATCAATGTATTTTAGAAAGCATTCATCTAAACTACTAAATTTAAATATGTTTCTGAATTCAATGTGCCTCGCCTATATAAAAATGGTGCTATAATATGCGCGTAAAAAATCAGGCTTTTTTTAAAGATATTGGGTATGTGTATTAATTAAGACTTTACAATTCAACAGTAATTAGATCAATAATATAGCTCAATTTTCAAAGTTAAGCGTATTTATTGCATATTTTAATGACATTTAGGGAAAATTTTATTTAAATGTGGCTGATTGATTTATTACATAATCTTAATACATACAACTCGAGCATCGAAAATCACTTGAATATATAATCTACGGAATCAATGTGTTACACAAAAACCTAGACCTCGTTATTGTAACTCTATATTCGGTTATATATACCGGGTGTAACACGAAAAGTGAAACATAGGCGTTTAACATGGCAAATCAGTTTTTCCGTGCGCATTGCTTCCCTAATTATTTTAGGAAAAAATGTTTCAAATAAATGTTGTAAAGCATAAAATTCTACATCCGAATCAATAAACAAAATTCATTTTGACTACTTCATAACTGCAGAAATTAAATTTGAAAATTCACGTAATTTCAATTTAATAGTAATAGCCATGGAATTAAAAACAAGAGATGAACAAATGCGTAACGTTTTATTCGGAAAAATTGATTTGCCATGTTAAACGCCTATGTTTCACTTTTCGTGTTACACCCGGTATATAAATTTCTTGTTGTATAACCACTGATTATTTTTGCCCCAGTATCAAAAATTTGTATATTGGGTTCTTAGTTCAATATGAAAGTACTTTTATCTGTAATACAGATATTATTCACAAAAAAATATATATTTATTTTGCCCAAATCGAAAATTTCTTAATGCCGGGAATATTTATGAGAATCGAACTTTTTATTATTTAGTATTTTATGACCGGTGAATAAATGTAAATTTAAATTATTTGCTAATTGGCCCATAGGTACTACTATTAACATACTATTAGAATTTTATGTTACATTTAACAAAACATCTTTTTATCAGTTTATTCATTATTATTTTCATTTTCTTTATTATTTTGTTTATACTTTAAATCTGGAAATTGGTCTATGAGGATAAAGATAAAAAAACGCTTGCTTTAAGATATTTGCACAAAAATACAACTTGAAACTATAGAAAATTTTTCCATAACAAATTTGAAGGATAATAACTTAATAGTGATATTAATAATATTAATGAATCTACTCCGAAATAAAAGCAAAAACAAACAAAACATCGCAATTTCAATGGCATTCTGAAATAATGCTCTAAATTACATACTTTGCTTACGTTTTTTTTAACTAAAATAGTTATTTAACTATCAAATATGTTAAAGAAATCGATTAATAATCGAGATATTTTAACCCGCTCACTATGCTCTTGCGTTAATTGTCGAGATTATTAATCCACGATTAACACATGAATTAGTTACAATATTTTTCTGATGATCGTACCTAATTTGGAGAAAATCTAATTTTATTCCGTCAAAAATTTGTTAAGTTATATCCACGATAACTTTAGACTGATAGATGCGGGAACTGCGTATACTAGCAAACCTGAAAATGTGACTAACATAAGTACGTGTTTCTTGTTCTTTATTTGGTATATCTTTATCGCTGAGCATATCGAAGATCGCAGACAACATTTTTAGGATATTAATGTACCTGTCAGAAATGATTTGACAACATGACCACAGATTCAGTAGATGCGTTCAGTTCACTTAATGTTAGTCAGCACCAGCGGTTTTTCGGTTTTAGAATAATGTTTATATATTTTTTTATATTGATTTTAAATTAATTCTACATGAATATTATTTAGCTAGAAGTATCTAAATCATTTCGTTTAATTCTGTTGCTAACTTTTCGATTAACTTAGCGCTAGCCAATATTTGCTATATTAAGTGTGTTGTACGCATCCAAAAAATTCGCTAATTAATAAAAATTATGTAATTAAAAGAGGTCATTAATGTATGATTTTGTATACATTAATGGGACCCATTAATAAACGATCAAAGAAAAATTAATTTATTCAATAGAATTAAACTAATAGGTAAGAAAACAGCAAACTAAAAAATTTACAATGTTTTCCGTAACAGATTTCAAGTAGTAACCCGGTGTATATTAAATTTTATATTTAAAATGTTTCATTCGTGTTCTTAATATTTCGTTCCAAATGAAATGATTAAAATTTTAATTAAACATATTTTACAGCTGTTACATGAGTAAAATTAAATCTATATCCTACTTTAGCTGTAGAGTTTAATTTTCTACAATATTTAATATAAAAATAAAATAATACTTGAACAGAATAAATTATTATAATATAATTTATTATGCCCCAATTTTAAAAATAATAAAAATATTGAAGTCTTAAAGTATTTTAATATTGTATTTTAGAATGTGGTGAAGTCGTATCTAATGGAGTAACACATATAGTGAACGGCACAAGTGCGAAAAAAGGTGAATTCCCGTGGCACATTGCTCTCTATCGCTTAGTAGGAGAGAAATACGAATACAAATGTGGAGGTTCTATCATCAATCCCCTAATTATCATCACAGGTACGAGCAAATCACAAAAGTCTGGTATTCTTTTCTATAAACCTTATCATTTGTTTCAGCTGCCCACTGTTTCACAGACGAAAGATCATCGAGATACCCTGCTGAAGAATTTTACATTGGAGCTGGAAAATATTACAGTGATTACAACTCAGCCGAGGACATATTCGTCCAAAAACGACATGTGAGATCCAACAAATCTTCATATATTTTCTTATTATATCTAATAGATTTTATATTATTCACTTTAAGATTTTTCGTACATTATTTTTTATCATAATAATAATAATAATATAATCACACCATATTTTTGGCACTATTCAGAATCAACTTATCTAAAAAGAAAAACACTAGAAAAAGCTTTTAAATTTTCAGGTGAAACAGTATCACATTCCCACGGAATACACAGGATATGAGTCAAACTTTGCAGGAGATCTGGCTGTAGTAGTTGTTAGGAAAGCATTTCAAATGACAAATGTAGTTCAACCAGTCTGCATGGACTGGGATGGCACGATGGAAAGAGAACAACTAAAGCACAATAATGTTGGAAGTGTAAGTACATACAAAATGAGCTCGCGTCCGAAACACGGTCATGTATAATGATTGAGAAGAATGTTGTTAGAACAGTAGAAATGTGTTGTTTGAGATGGTTTGGAGATGTGGAACATAAATCGCATGAAAGATTAGTGAGAGTAAAATATTATGTGGACGACCTAAGAATAAATAAATGAATATGATTAAAAATTAATAACGCAAATGAAAGATGAAACGACCTTTTATGAAAGAGATTATGAATGTGGATAAAGCGAAAATGGTGAATAGATTCATGTTTAAGAGAATATATTATCCTATTCGATGAGAAATACCATGTTGTACTATAACTGAGGATAATTCTAATAAATAATTATACTATATAATTTTTTCTCTTTTCGTCTTTTTCAATATTTTCTTATTATGTCATAGGTAGTAGGCTGGGGTTACGTAGACCCTAATATACCCAAGGAAAGTGCAGCATTAAAGCAACTGAATCCGCCTTTCATCGAGAGGAATCAATGTTTAAAAGATGTTCCTTCAAACTTTCGTCGCTGGGTCACTTTGGACAAATTTTGTGCTGGTTTCTTAAATGGTAAAATTTACCAATAATTAAACAAAACATTACCTTCTGATATCTTCATAACTAAATATATATCATCAAACCAACTGAATTGTCGGTTCTAACAGTCAAATTTTTAAACTATTACTGAAAATGTATAATACCAACATCAGTTTTTATAAAAGTAAAAAAAATTAGAAATACTATATTATTAACTTTTAAACTGCCGTAAGCATGTTTTTTACTTCCTTGTACGAAGTAAAGGAAGTATTGTTATCGCGAAAATTTTCGGTTCTCAGATTTCAGTGGAAATACGCATTTTGGCCCTCCCTGAGTCCATTTTGACTAATTTCGTCGTGACGTCTGTACGTACGTACGTACGTATGTATCTCGCATAACACAAAAACGGTAAGCCGTAGAAAATTGAAATTTTATATTTAGGACTGTTATAACATCTAGTTGTGCATCTCCCTTTTTGGTCATTATATAACTTCCGGAAGTGGTACTTTACTTGAAGCCTATAATAGATTTTCATGAAAAACTATATTCAAATATAATTTAAAACTTTCCAAATTTGGTATATAAGACTACTATATCAATGGAAATAATATAATAGATTTTGGTTCAAATACACTAAAAGGAAGTGACACATTACATGAAGCTGCTAACAGTTTTCCTTGAAAAAAATGGTATTATTTTAATTTTAGAAATAAATGCTTTAAATAAAAGTTTTAGAGAATTAAATTCTGCGTCTAGCACATTAAGAATTTTTAAATTAGCCTTTTGCATAAGCGAGATATCTAAATTTAAATAGTATATATTTTGTGTGTTTTTTTTAATTAAGTTTGCTATGGATTAGAACAAAAAATAAAAAATAAAAGATTTTATGTCAAATATGTGCAATTAAAAAATATCTATAGTTTAATACGCGTACAAGGAAGTCATGTGGTGTCCACATCAGATTTTTTAGATTTTATAATATCAGTTTGGTTTTCACGTTACTAGTCTATAAAAAGTCTAAATAAAAGTATTTTTAGGTTCTAGTATATGTAAAGGCGACAGTGGAGGAGGACTAGTGTTCAAATGGAACAACAGCAGAGACAAGTATTTTCTTCGTGGATTGGTCAGTGTCGGACCAGTACGAAAAGGCATTTGCGATGACTTCCAATATGGAGTGTACACGACAATTTCGTTCTACAACAATTTTATTCTAAATATTATTGCTGCAAATGTAATAAATGAATGATATCTAAATAGTTAAATTTTAGCAATATAATAAATAAATATATATGTTTGAGACTCTCGTTTAGTTCCTGAATCTTTCGCGCGTCAGTAAGCATGATTCATATTGCTGTGCCTCTTCCTCTCTTTAGAGAATCGAAGGGCAGAGAGCAGCGTACTGCTCGATTGAAAAGATATTTTTTTACTGGTCCTGTTCAGTTTCAAAGGTTAAGTTGATTGACATGTGTGTCGTATTCTAGTTATGTGTTAAATATTGTACATCGAGAACATAATTATGATCGTAATGTTGAAATAAATTTTCTGGTGCATATTATTAACCATCAGAGAGTCCGATTTCGTTGAAAAAGCTGGGACCACGGCCAGACCCCATCGTATGCGCAGGTCTTGAAAGTCAGGTACACGTGCCGTAGATGGAAGCCGTCAATTTTCGGCTACCGCAGGATTCAACTCAACGGACCGTTTTACGCTCCATTTCTTTTCTAAATAAGAGATTACTGCGTACGCTGATTTTCCCACAATGTCGGCAGCCTTTCTGAAGCGCCAGAAGGAGCTAGCTGCGAGGATCCCGAAACCTCCGTTGCAGATTGCCAAGAACGCCACTGCAGACGCGGCTACGGTTACGAACAAATTGATCGATAACTCACTCGAGGCTTTTCGTGGCCACTGGGATAAAAACCGATTAGTACGCCGATAATGCGTACGCACAAGTCAAACTGCTGTATTTTATCCCAAGGCAGGCGGGAGACATTATTCTCGTCATCAAGCGTTATCCTCCCAACGTTCTCCAGTGCCTACCTAGACTGGGAAACCCTTTATAATGTCTTTAATGGCATGGTAGTGAAAAGCATCGACTAGCCCAACGTGCTGAATTTACTGCTGCTAAAAAAGACTTTGAAGGGCGAAGGCGCAATATATCTTCCACGGCTCAAAATTATACAGATCCGTGGAAAGCTATGTGTTCTCGGTACAGGAACGAGCAGCTGCTGGTGAACGATTATCTTAGCGCTGTCAGTTTGAAGCGAATCTCGCAAGAAACAGCCTATAATAAGGTAATTCATCAACAAGAATTATGTACTAATGCAGGCAACCTTCAAAAGGCTTGAGTAATTCCTGGGGACGGATCCGTGTCCTCAAGAATCAACGATGACGTAGAAGTTGGAGCCATTAAGCTCATCAAGCGGTCGTCCACCTGTCCGACGGTGACTTTCGCAGCAGTGATTGCTTGTTCTGCGAAGGCAGTCATTTGAAATTTTCCTGCAAAATCTTACGTCAAGACTCCGCTTCGAAGCGGTTCAACTTAGTGAAGACATCTATTCACTGCATAAACTATCTGGGCCATCACAAGAAAAAGGATTGCCGCTTCAACTCCACCTGCATCACGTGCTGCCAGCGGCACAACTACTTCCTTGACAAGTCATTTTTGCTGTCCTCGCCCAAGATTGACGATGAAGTAGCCGATTCGAACTACAACGAATTTCAGGTAGATAAGCTAGTCAACGTTCATAGATGCCTCGCTGTCGTAAGCGACAGACGTTGAACTGCCCTGTTGGACACAGCCTTAGTAGAGGTTGTATCTTCAGAAAGTAAGCGAGTTCGGATCCAAACCCTGCTGGATACCGGTTTTGAGGTATCATTCGTCTTGGAATATATCGTGTAGAAGTTACGAATCCCTAAGCGACGCTCGTCAGTTCAGGTGATAGGAGTTACTGTTTTCCATTACGCTCGCGCTACTTTTCACGCAAGGATCATGTTTTTTAATCGACGCGTATGTCATCTCGCGTAAGCGGTTAAGTATCTACCAGATCCGTCGTCGAAATAAGTCCGGATTTATTGTTGGGTTTTCAATTGGTACCCTCAGATTACTGCAAGGAAATTAGCTTCTAGGCGCCGATATATTTCAAGCTTTGCTAAGGTCCGGTTATGTATAAGAAGATAAGTAGTTCGCCCCCTTCCCTTCAGCCCACTACCGCAACCTTTCTCTGCTGCAACGAAGAGGATCTGAATGTCGTGCTTTGCTAATTCTTAAACCTCAAGAAAGTTTTTGACATCCACATTGGGCTTTTACATGACTGTGAACGACAGTTCGTCTTATCCTGTCGTAGAGTCGCCTGGCGAACACGTCAATCGAGTTCAACAGCAAGCAGGTGGTCGAAACTGCAACACGACCCTTCATTTCAGACAAAATGGCAACCTGAAGCCCCAGTACAAATTCCTCGGACATATAAAAAACAAATTTCTGCGATCAGACCGTGCTGGTACTTCTAACACCACGCTATCTTTCAGAAAAGACCCCAAGGACCTAAGATGCGATTAGTGTTCAACGCCTCTAGGAAAACGGCATCAAAGCGATAGCTGAACCAAGGTCTCCTTTCGGGACCTGTTTTTAAAAGTGATCTTACGAGAGTCGTTTGAAAAGTAAGGTAAACGACGCATAGATGGCAGCACCATGATCAATAGCGATTTACGACCGATATGTTTGATTTTTCAAACGAAGCTTTGTCGAGTTTCTACTTAGTGCATTGTGAGGTTATTCTTTGGTCGCGTAAAGTAGACGAACGTGCAAACACTTTCAAAAATGATGGACAGAAAGGAGATTCGGGCCGTGAAAATTTTTTTTGAAGGGGAAAACGGCAACCCTATTAAAAAGTAAGCTAAATCGTGTTTTGGGCGAGACTTTCCCTTCATTTAAAATAGTACATTTGTGGATTGCTGACATTAAACATATCCGAACGAATACCAAAGAAAAACCGCGCAGCGGATGCATAAGTGATGCGACAACTTGGGATAAGGTGACTAAGGTCCACAAAATAGTTTTAAGTGATCGAAGATTGAAGATCAGAGAATTAGCAGACATGGTAGGGATCTCAACCGAACGAGTTCATAATATTTTATATGAATATTTGGGCTAGCAATAGCTTCGTGCGCGATGGGTGCTGCGTTTGTTGACCTTGGACCAAAAATTGTGTTCGAATGGACATTTCTGCTGCGAGCTTGGATCGTTTCAAATGTAATCCCAATGACTATTTGCTGCAATTTGTGACCGTCGAAGAAACGTGGGTCTATTTCATTTTAAATTTTTAAATTGCCCTAATTTTCAATGTTAATACCTCATTTTTAATTTTACTATTATGTTAGGTACTAATTACAATATTACCATCTATAATGAATCAATTATTTCTTACCAGGGTCGGATTAAGGCAATCGGAAACCTGGAGCCAAATTAATCATTGAGCCCCCTCCGCGCTACTCTTTAAACTGAACTTTGTTTTAATAAAAGTCCGCTTGAAACATAAATATATTTATTTAAATAATAAAATACAAATACAAAAATATAAATTCTTATAATAATCATAAATAAAATTAATATAAAATTGAGAATAGCGTCCAAATAATTGAAATGAAAAAATTTTTTAGTCGGAAAGTAAACAGGAATAAATCAAAATCAGTGTTGATATGTTAACGTTTCTGTCTATTTAAGACCATCATCAGAAATATTCTTAAAAGTTGCCAGTTTCTTGTTGACCTTGGCTCAGTTCTTCAGCAGACGATAGGCATTGAAGCGGATCAACTTTTGTGGTTGTTGAAATAAAACAATTTAACGTACGTACATTGGTTGTAGATAAATGTGGCAGAAAAGGTATGCGACACTATGACTATACATATGAGTTGTGCGAAGTAGGGCGGATTAAACATCGATAGTACTATCGATAGACTATCGCCTTTTTTTATGAAAATGTTGGATTTTTCTCTGTTTTTATATTAACGTTTATTAAAATAGGCATTTGTTTATATGTTTGCATATTAAATAATACAAAAACAAAACCGACAAATCCCTAAGATCGTTTGTGTTGTTAGTCTCAGTAAAACCTCGAACACAATACAGACACTCTCAGCCGAAGAATCCCATAACGTCGAAAACCACAGCGTCGACAACCCATAGTGTCGAAAAGTCCATAATCCCGACAACCCATAGCGTCGACAACACCTCCCACTCCAATGTTCATAGCGTATAAATCGTGTTCGTGTAAGTTTGCTTTGCGTTGCCATTCTCGCTGCCAAATAGTATAGAAAACATGTAATAGATGGCGCTGATTATTACAATGAACCAAATGAATCGACAACAAATTTCAAGATTTTTTAATGCAATATATAAAAACAATATTCATATATCCTTTTAATTGTAATAGCTACGTGAAAGTAAATATGATTAAAAAATTTACAAATACTATATGAAAACCAATGCAATAAATTTAATTATTTATTGCTATTACATTTACATTATATCAAAGCTAATATTATATTTTACCAATTTTATATATAATGAAAAGAGTGTAAATTATGATTTATTTTATCATTCTAATTTAGTTATTATCTATATAAATTAAGTGAAATATTCTTGATATTTTATAAATAAAAATACATTTGCATTTAACAGGTTTACTTTAATAGTTGTTTCCAAATTTGAAATATACAGAAATTAAATAAAACTAAAATAGAAGCATACAGTGATAAGTGGTAATCAGTCAATTTTAAAAAAAATTTCTAGAAAAAAATAAAATCATTTATAACTTGAGCAGCAACAATATTGTTAAAATAATAAAGTGATGGTACAAACAAATATAGTTTCCATACATCATTTAAAAACAAAAAAAAAACTAAATATAAATCTATCTCATTTTGATATTCCAGGCTACTGTTTTCTCGTAAAAATTTATTTAGCAGATTTATAACGTAAATAACTATTACTACCAAAAATAAACTGATCTTTACAGCTTTCGAGTATATTCAATTAATTATTTCTTCAAAGATGTGTCGCCCAAATTATTGTGGACAAAAATCATTTAAATAGATACAAGTATGTAGAGAATAAAATTCTATTTCTAAATCGGTCAACATTTCTTATTGTACTTGTTTAATTACTGTTGGAATTGAATTTAAAATTTGACTAAAATTAGCTATTTTATTTTTAAATACTACTAACCGTGGAAGAAAACTAAATTCATGTAAATATCATATAATTATTAAATTATATATTTCAATAGTACACATCATAATTGACATTTGATTAAAATAATAAATATTTAGGCTTCTAAATATATGGTAACTGTTTAATTATAATTAAAATATTTGACAAAATTATGTAGATCTGGTGGATATAGTGGCTGATCAATGAACTCGATCCGCAATTCGTAAATTTTGGCCATGACGACTGTCAACGTGTTGTCTTGGTGGAAAAGCATTTTCTTCTTCTTTAAATATTGCAACAGTTTTTGCCTTCAGGTTGTTAAATAATACTGGGTATATTGTTTTACTTTTTTTGACATGATCGATAAACACAATTCCGTGACAATCCTAAAAAAAACAAAAACAGTCGCGGCACAATATTATATTACATTCATTTTTTACAAAAACGCTAACATCTACTGACACAATCGTCAGTCAAACAATAGCCAAATGTCAAAAACAGCTGAAATTTTCAGAGATATCTTTCAAAACATGTACAATTGTAGTACTAGAATAGTTTTAACGAATGACTACACTTACATATATTGAGGTTCAAATTTTTTTAGACAATTCTCGTATATAAATTCCAACGCTAAAACAAAAACGATTTCCAGTAATTGTCGCAAATGCTCCAATATTATAATATATGTATTCACAAAGTAATTGTAGTGTATAACCAGTTCTTCGTACTCATACTAATTTGATATTTGACAGTAGTATTGCATCGTTTTGTTTCATTAAAACAATCTGAAACTAGAAAAAAATAAATTGTATTCATTTATATATATCTTATAGTGAAAAATAACATACTGATTCCTGATATATAAATATCTGTAAAGGTAAACTTAACTTCTAAAATTTTTAAAAGGTCCAGAAAACCAGAGTAATCCTGGCATCCAATACTAGCAGGCACTTTTGACGTATAGTAAGTACATTGTCAACAAACTACATACTACGTATAACCATGGTCAACTAGATGTTTCACACATTATTTATTATTAAAAATCATCTTAAATAAATGGAATATAGTCTTACAGTAGTTCATTCTATTATATTACCTGATTTTTAACACTAATACCTTTGTTTATTGGATATTAAGAAAGATATGATTTTAATTATAACAATTACGCGCCAAATATGAATCTGCAAATAAAGTTGGTTGTGTATGTTTAGGATATAAAAATTCGTTTCCATCCCTAATAATTGATGTGCCTCAATTATTTTTACATGTACTTACAAAACATCCCTATATATATTTTAAAATACGTTCGGTGCCAACTAACCCCAGAGCAAGGTGATAATAATTTTTTTAATTAATAATATATCAATTTTATACATTTTCTTATTAGAAAATTCGTATCAACCCTAAATAATTGATTTACCTAACATATTTTTATATATGAAAGTAGACTACACCCCTGGGGATATTGTAAAACTAGTTCGATGACTAGCAACCGCGGACCAAGGTGGTAATTAATTTTATCCACAATCTACTCATAATATGCATTTATTTGTGCTCATTGCAATTGTATAAAGGGACAAATTATACAGTAGTGAAATAAAGTAATTTTATTCCACTGTTAAAACAATGAACGAATAATGCATAGAAATCAGTCAAATTTATTGAATTACTTATTAATAAAACATTAACATTTATATTAACACTTAAATCATTGTTTGTTTTATCTAATTTGATGTCCTTTCCATTGATAACAATCTTATTGCTGGCGCTATTTTCGGAATTTGTACGAATTATCGATGTCTCCTCTTCTCGGGAATCGGTTTGTACCCCTTACATTCACTCTTCAAATAAGCTGTCAGCTTGCTATATTTTGAAATATCTATATTTTCGTTAACTTTTATGGTAGCCTTCAACATGGAATACGTAGATCACGCTGATGAAACCGCACACTTTTTCTTGATATTATAGAAATATGAAAGCATGACTTCTTCATTTATTACCCTTACTCTCCGTTTTTCTGTGCAACTCTTAAATTCAGTAAACTCTTTTTCATACAATTCCTTAGACTTCGCAGGCAATAAACGCCGAGTTGCTTCAAAAACTTCCATTTTTTATCAAATTCATATTTTTTTTCAATGTAATAAACGATAAACAAACATCCTGTCATAGCAACAAATGCCACAGTAATGCATTTTTTTGACAGCACGTATCTAGAATTTGATAAAATAAAAAATGACATTTTGAAAAATGAATTAATTTTGAATAAAAGTTTTGATTGCGGATAAAACGTTATATTGTATTCGTGTTTTAGTTGCGCATTATCCACTCAAGATAATTAAATGCTCGAACTTCGGTCTCACATTAAAATAATCTTTTGTGGATAAAACGTCACCAAAAACACATACAATAAATAACTATTTTAACTAATAACGTATCAATTTTATACACTTTAGGTTTTATATGTTTTTCAAAATCTACAAACAAAGCAGTCAATTAAACCTTGTATAAAAGTGTTGGATTTTATATTAATTGCTTTTTTATTTATTTTTAAATATTAATTACCCTCTTGCTCCAGGGTTGCTTTGCACCGGACTTGTTTAAGAATATACACAGGGGTGTAGTCTACCTTAATATATAAAAATATTTTAGGCACATCAACTATTTAGGGTTGATACGAATTTTCTAATAAGAAAATGTATAAAATTGATATATTATTAATTAAAAAAATTATTATCACCTTGCTCTGGGGTTACTTGACACCGAACGTATTTTAAAATATATATAGGGATGTTTTGTAAGTACATGTAAAAATAATTGAGGCACATCAATTATTAGGGATGGAAACGAATTTTTATATCCTAAACATACACAACCAACTTTATTTGCAGATTCATATTTGGCGCGTAATTGTTATAATTAAAATCATATCTTTCTTAATATCCAATAAATAAATGTATTATTGTTTAAAATCAGGAAATATAATAGAATGAACTACTGTAAGACTATATTCCATTTATTTAAGATGATTTTAAATAATAAATAATGTGTGAAACATCTAGTTGACCATGGTTATACGTAGTATGTAGTTTGTTGACAATGTACTTACTATACGTCAAAAGTGCCTGCTAGTATTGGATGCCAGGATTACTCTGGTTTTCTGGACCTTTTAAAAATTTTAGAAGTTAAGTTTACCTTTACAGATATTTATATATCAGGAATCAGTATGTTATTTTTCACTATAAGATATATATAAAAGGAATACAATTTATTTTTTTCTAGTTTCAGATTGTTTTAATGAAACAAAACGATGCAATACTACTGTCAAATATCAAATTAGTATGAGTACGAAGAACTGGTTATGCACTACAATTACTTTGTGAATACATATATTATAATATTGGAGCATTTGCGACAATTACTGGAAATCGTTTTTGTTTTAGCGTTGGAATTTATATACGAGAATTGTCTAAAAAAATTTGAACCTCAATATATGTAAGTGTAGTCATTCGTTAAAACTATTCTAGTACTACAATTGTACATGTTTTGAAAGATATCTCTGAAAATTTCAGCTGTTTTTGACATTTGGCTATTGTTTGACTGACGATTGTGTCAGTAGATGTTAGCGTTTTTGTAAAAAATGAATGTAATATAATATTGTGCCGCGACTGTTTTTGTTTTTTTTAGGATTGTCACGGAATTGTGTTTATCGATCATGTCAAAAAAAGTAAAACAATATACCCAGTATTATTTAACAACCTGAAGGCAAAAACTGTTGCAATATTTAAAGAAGAAGAAAATGCTTTTCCACCAAGACAACACGTTGACAGTCGTCATGGCCAAAATTTACGAATTGCGGATCGAGTTCATTGATCAGCCACTATATCCACCAGATCTACATAATTTTGTCAAATATTTTAATTATAATTAAACAGTTACCATATATTTAGAAGTCTAAATATTTATTATTTTAATCAAATGTCAATTATGATGTGTACTATTGAAATATATAATTTAATAATTATATGATATTTACATGAATTTAGTTTTCTTCCACGGTTAGTAGTATTTAAAAATAAAATAGCTAATTTTAGTCAAATTTTAAATTCAATTCTAACAGTAATTAAACAAGTACAATAAGAAATGTTGACCGATTTAGAAATAGAATTTTATTCTCTACATACTTGTATCTATTTAAATGATTTTTGTCCACAATAATTTGGGCGACACATCTTTGAAGAAATAATTAATTGAATATACTCGAAAGCTGTAAAGATCAGTTTATTTTTGGTAGTAATAGTTATTTACGTTATAAATCTGCTAAATAAATTTTTACGAGAAAACAGTAGCCTGGAATATCAAAATGAGATAGATTTATATTTAGTTTTTTTTTTGTTTTTAAATGATGTATGGAAACTATATTTGTTTGTACCATCACTTTATTATTTTAACAATATTGTTGCTGCTCAAGTTATAAATGATTTTATTTTTTTCTAGAAATTTTTTTTAAAATTGACTGATTACCACTTATCACTGTATGCTTCTATTTTAGTTTTATTTAATTTCTGTATATTTCAAATTTGGAAACAACTATTAAAGTAAACCTGTTAAATGCAAATGTATTTTTATTTATAAAATATCAAGAATATTTCACTTAATTTATATAGATAATAACTAAATTAGAATGATAAAATAAATCATAATTTACACTCTTTTCATTATATATAAAATTGGTAAAATATAATATTAGCTTTGATATAATGTAAATGTAATAGCAATAAATAATTAAATTTATTGCATTGGTTTTCATATAGTATTTGTAAATTTTTTAATCATATTTACTTTCACGTAGCTATTACAATTAAAAGGATATATGAATATTGTTTTTATATATTGCATTAAAAAATCTTGAAATTTGTTGTCGATTCATTTGGTTTATTGTAATAATCAGCGCCATCTATTACATGTTTTCTATACTATTTGGCAGCGAGAATGGCAACGCAAAGCAAACTTACACGAACACGATTTATACGCTATGAACATTGGAGTGGGAGGTGTTGTCGACGCTATGGGTTGTCGGGATTATGGACTTTTCGACACTATGGGTTGTCGACGCTGTGGTTTTAGACACTATGATACGTTCTCCTTTCAGCTACCCAACGCCGTGGTGGCTGTCAACACGAGACGAAATGAATGAGAAGAATTGCTGTATTCTTTTTCCATGTATTTGTATTTTTTACATTTTTTATTTTGCAAGGATTAAGATCGCCGAGGAGATCCTCTCGATGTTCGTTAAAATGTTTTAAAGACATTTATGTAACATATTTACTAAATATAACATATTGATTTTCGTATGCTCAGTGCTCACAATTATTTAAAACCTTTGTCATTGTTTAAAACGATACATTTTATCATGTTTTATTTCTAGTAAAAGTTAATATTTTTTCTTTTTTGAGAAAGTTCTTTTTCAAAACATTGACTGTAAAAAATTAAACAAATATATTTGGAATTAATTTCGCCGATAGTACTATCAATAGTATTAGATAGTTTTTTCAAGAATATCGATAGTATTCAATAGTGAGACTATCGATGTTTAATCCACCCTAGTGCGATGTGCAGTGCTCCGATGTGAACCACAGAACTAGTCACTTTGTTGCCACAGCCACATTGTTCGCGACTCCGCCCTATGTATAGCGCAGTGAAAAATAAATGGCAGTAGAGCACAGAATTTTGTCTATACTATAAGTTGTAGAATATCAAAATTAAATATTTTGTGAATTATAATATGCACATAATTAGTATAATACATTTTTTAAATGGTGATGTAAATTTGATAAATTGATATCCGCTGGACGTGGCCCCTAAACGTCGGGGGCCTCGAAGTCATGGTTCCATGGCTGCGTGGTTTACCCGGCCCTGTTTCTTACCGATAAGAGTGAAGAATTATAATTTACCGGCGTATAATGAAAAAAACGTACTAAACCATAAACAAAATTGATTTAACGGTTGTTTATTGTAATTGGTTACAACTTTTTTCTTTTATTATTTGTACTTTCTAGAATATATATATATATATATATATATATATATATATATATATATATATATATATATATATATATATATATATATATATATATATATATATATATATATACGGGGTGTAGAATTGAAATGTGGCGTATAGGGGTTTCAATGTTATTTTTTAAATATTGCTGTATCTCTTTACCTATTCACTTTAGAGCAAATGCGTAAATACAAAAATTGTTCAGAAATTAAAAACGCTTCCTATAAAGTAAATTTCATTACATAAATGTGAATAGTTCACGAGATATTAATTAAATGAAATTCAAAATGTATTTAAATTTTTTGTAGATTGCGTTGGAAAATTAAACAAATGAACTGAATATTTGACATATTGTAAAAGAGTTTGACATTTGTTTGTTACAGTGTTGTAATATTTGTTGAACAAGTTTTTGAAGAATATTGTAAGGAAATAGTGAATAAATTTCAAGGGCACAAAATGTTTGACGTATTTATTATAAAATAAGAAAAGTACGTTATATTGCTACTATAATTTTGACAAATTATTTATTTATAAATATATATATATATATATATATATATAAGTAATATAGGAGTCCGGCCCTGTATTTCACAATCTTTCAAGTTCATTGCGTCAGACTTGTCTCTCACGGTGAAACATGAGAGACACTGCTGAGTAAGGTAATTTCTGCATATTATCAAGAACATGTGTAGTTAGAAGTTAGATTCTGTTAGTAACTTGTACTGTAAACACGCTGTACTGTTTTGTGTTGAAATAATAAATAATTTTTTTTATTATATTGAATCAATCAATCAATATATTTGGCGCAGTCGGTAGGATCGTGAAATATCAATATATCAAAAATTCTGCAAGAATTCAATTCGTTAAAAAATATCGATAGTCAGTTTCTACTGTTAATTCGCGATCCGAACATAATCAAATAATCGTCTCCCGAAGAAATTAACTTCATAAGTGCCAGCAAAGCTAGTGCCATAAGTTATTGCGAAAGACATTATTTCCAACATCAAAAATCTCATCACACAAGCAGTCCGAGAGGCCTGAAGCCGTCGTCATAGTCAGAGCATCATCCCACTCTCCAGCGTGAACCAGAATTCTCGACAACGAAGGAACCGGCATCAACTTCCCCAGTAGAGCGGATCCGTCCCTGTCTTCCAATCTGCCGAGCGAACATCGGAAAGAAGACCACAACCTCAATGATTAAAGAAGTAATACTATTACTGTAAGTTTATTTATATAATTGTCATAATCACTGTACACACAAATTCACTGACACAATTCCAATCCAAACCTGGATTCTTTACTCGAAGTATTAAATAATTTAAATATTAACAACAAACAATTAACGATTTAGTTAGCGCTATACCTAAATATAACGGTAATCCTAAATCTCTTACGCGTGTCATAACTCAAACAGATGAAATTATTGAACTAATTAATAGCTTGCATCCTAACGCAATCCAAATAAAATTAATATTATTACAAATTAAAGCGAAACTAACAGATCGCGCAGAAGAATTAATAAACGATCATAAATTCGATACATGGAAAGAGCTTCGCGAATATCTTATTGCAAAATACGATGATAAACAGCAGGCTCCAACTATCGCATGTAACATGGTTAAACTCCAACAAGGAAAACTTACAACATTCGAATATTTGAAAGAAATTCAAAAACATTACGATCGTGCAGTAGCAAAAATTAACTTGTGCAATTTTGTGCCTGACGCAAAAGACGGCATAATTGCTTTTATTCAATCCATAGCCGTACACTCGTTCATTTCAAATTGTAAAGATCCTTACAGAAACAACCTCGCTACTCGCAACCCTTCTTCTCTAGAATAAATTGAAAACCTCCTTACAAATGACTTCCAATAGTTACAAGAAACCCAACACCAAAATTTAAATTTAAATAAATCTAAACCAATTTATAAACCCACACCATATAACTTTAACCTTCCTGCTCAACAAAAATCACAACCCACATATCAAAAATATCAATCTCCGATGCAAAAATTTCCAACACCTCAAAGAACACAACAAGTGTACCAACCTAAACCATTCGCCCCACGAGCAAATATCCGAAACTCACAATTCATGAATCCAACCACCATGAGTACACAAACTCGACCAGTTCGTCCACAAAATTATTTCCAACAAAATCAGCGACAACAAAACTTCGTATTTGAGGAACTATTTAATCAAAATCTCGAAAATAATGAATTCGAAAATCCCTATATTGAAGAATATTCTGATAAACAACAAATTGATGATAATACAGAAAACGAAAATGAATATATCGAACAAATCGACACTCAAAATTTTCCCCAACTCGATTCACAAGAATCGAATCTTTAACGAATAATTTTAGTAAACTCCCATTTATTCAAATTAATAATTTATACTTGTAACGGTAAATCGTCCGGAACTGAATTTACCTATTTTCAATTTAATAAATTAAACATTAAAAGCTACATTGTCAATTTTCATAAAGATTTTGATATTTTATTGGGCATACCCGGCATTGAATTACTTAAAACTAAATTTAATTTTGAAAAAGTGATGTAACGTTTCTAAATAAATATAAATATCAATTTCAATATTTAAACCAAAAACAAAATAAAACATTTAATATAGAAATAAATAAGCAAGCCATTAGAACCGATCATTTAAACGAGTCGGAACAAAAAGGACTGTTCGTAACATTAAATAAATACAGAGATCTCATTTTAGATGATAATCAAAAACCTTCATTCACAAATAAAATAAAGCATGACATAAAAACAACCGACAACATTCCCATACACGCAAAACAATACAAGTACCCAGAAATCTACAAACAAGAGGTACACACACAAATTGAAAAAATGTTGAACGACGACATAATTCAACATTCTTACTCCCCCTGGTCGTCCCCCATTTGGGTAGTCCCCAAAAAACTTGACGCATCGGGTAAACAGAAATTTCACGTTGTGATAGACTACCGTAAACTCAACGACAAAACTATTGACGACAAATTCCCCATCCCAGACGTAACTGACATCCTCGACAAACTCGGAAAATCTAATTACTTTACAACCATTGATTTAACTTCCGGCTGCCACCAAATAGAAGTCAATCCCGAAGACATTCCTAAAACCGCCTTCTCAACCAACAGCGGACATTACGAATTTAAGCGCATGCCGTTTGGGCTAAAGAACGCCCCCGCTACTTTCCAGCGCTTGATGAATTTTGTTTTAAAAGATCTGATAAATAAGATATGCTTCGTATATCTCGACGATATTATTATTCTCGGTACATCTTTCGAAGAACATTTAATATATATTGAAAAAGTTCTCAAAAAATTGCGCGAAGCAAATCTCAAAATTCAATTGGATAAATGCGAATTCCTACGTAAGGAAGTAGCATATTTAGGCCACATCATCACTACTGAAGGGATTAAACCAAATCCCGCGAAAATACAAGCGATAAAAAAATTTTCGATACCAAAATCACCTAAAGAAATAAAATCCTTTCTTGGGCTACTCGGTTATTACCGTCGTTTTATAGATAACTTTTCTAAAATAACAAAACCGCTTACAAATTGCTTGAAAAAAGGAAATAAAATAGACATAACTAATAAAAATTATACGGAATGTTTCGAGAAATGCAAAACCCTTTTATCAAACAACCCCATCCTCCAATATCCTGACTTCAACAAAGATTTCATACTAACGACCGACGCTAGTAATTACGCAATCGGCGCTGTACTTTCTCAACGCGACGGAAACAACAAAGATCTCCCCATCTCTTACATCTCACGGACACTTAATTCTCACGAAATCAACTATTCTGTTATCGAAAAAGAACTGCTAGCAATTGTCTGGGCAACCAAACAATTCCGCCCATACCTTTTAGGACGAAAATTCAAAATTATCACCGATCACCGCCCTCTCCTTTGGCTAAATTCACTAAAGGACCCAAATCAAAAACTTATTAGATGGCGCCTCAAATTAGAAGAATTCAATTATGTAATCGAATATAAAAAAGGTTGCCAAAATTACGTCGCCGACGCCCTCTCGCGAATAAAACCAAAATTCGAAATTCGATATAATAACGCAGACATCTTTAAATCAAACAACCCATTAGTACACTGTGTTTCAAAAGATCTACATATGTCACAAGGATTCGCCAAGCAAATAAAACAAAATTACCCTGTATCAAAATTATTTAACGTAGATAACAAAATTTATATTCAAAAAGCATCCCGAACAATTTTACATTTAATAATGAAGGAAATTTATAATCAAAGGAAACCAACCCTGCTAGATGTTAAGAAATGCCTGAATAAATTACTAGAATATTGTATCCAAAATGACATCAACCAACTCGACTTACCACGTATTTGTACAGGACATGACAAAATACCTTGGATAAAAATCGAAAATCTAATCCAAGAATTATTCGCTAACACCTCAATTATTTTGAACGTGTATGATAAGCCCGAAAATTTAGAATTAAATTTGAATACTGATAATGAATCAGAAATAGCCGAAGTAGGATCGGAATCCGAAAACGAAACGATACATTCAGACGAAGAAACGGACTAACCTATTTAGACTCAAGTATTAACACTTGTCGCAACCAAGTAGTCGTAAAAGAAACCAATGGCAAAAATAATGTTAAAACAGAAAAAATTTTCGAAAATAAAATCCAACGCATTTATTTTTATTTAAATAAACAAAACTCAAACCCAAATATCACACAATTCATAAAATACTATCTTCAACACGGAATAACGTACTACTGTCTGATACCCGAAAATTTCAAAAAATATTTCAATTCCGTATTACAAGTATACTTTAAAAAAGGAAGTTATAGACTAATATGCTGTAAAAACATGGTTAAAGATATAGAAAACGTAGAAGAACAACAACTTATCATACGAAATTACCATGAGGGTAAAACTAACCATCGTGGTATCACTGAAACCTACAACAAACTAAAACTACAATGTTACTGGCCGAACATGTCGAAAGACGTACAAAATTTTATTAATAAATGTGATCTATGTCTCGCGAATAAATATGAACGGAATCCCATCCAGATCCCTAATATCCTAACCCCAACAGCGGAGAAGCCTTTCGAAATATTACACGTAGACTTGCTTTCTCTAGAACAAACCAAAATCCTTACTATTGTTGAAGCATTTTCAAAATTCGCCATGGCCTACGTTGTAAAAGATAAAAACGCGATCACTATTTTAGGAAAATTAATAAAATACTTTACACATTTCACTATTCCAATAAAAATTATATCTGATAACGGTTTAGAGTTCAATAACAAAGTGATCCAAAATTACCTAGAATTACGAAATATAAAAATTCATTACACTTCAGTAGACAACCCGAAAAGCAATGGAATAGTAGAGCGATTCCACTCGTCTCTAATTGAACATATGCGTATTATAAATCAAAATCCAATAATAAAATCCCTCAAACTTAAAGAACGCTTAAACTACGCATTAATTGCGTACAACAATAGTATTCATGCTACTACAAAACGAACCCCAATCGAAATTATATACAGCATAGAAATAAATTTAAACGTAAAACCCGAAGAAATTGTTGTTGAAGATTATGTGCTTAAACATTCCGAAATACTAAAAGAAATAAATCAACAAGTTAAGCAAAATATTGATAAGGCTAAATTAAAATACGCTCAACCTCTAAATAAACAAATTAATATCCCGGAACAAGTATACGTAAAAATCCACAAACGAAACACAGGCAAGATTGAGAAACCTAAATTTAAGAAAATTAACGTAAAAGCAGTTGTACATGAACGCGGACAAATAATCGATGATGACAATAAAAAAACATAAGTTAACACAACTAAAAAACCCCGTGTTACTGTTTCAGATTAATTCCCTTCGGAATTAGATTAATAACAAAAGATGACCAAAACCCTGGCATCAATATTCTCGAACTCGGCCTTGCACACATACAGGTAAACACTCAAACCATAATTGTCAAAATTTCCCTAGAAGAACTATTCAAACAATCCGAAATACTTGAAGGAAACATCAACGCATTTTATTCAAAACTAGATCTCTATAAGATTGATAGGTAATAGTGTAATTAAAAACCGTAATATATTAAATTCCTTATTAAATCACATTCATGAAAAAATTCAACTACTTAACCTACATCGCAAAAAACGTGGATTGATCAACGGTCTTGGCTCAATAATTAAAAGTATAACCGGCAATCTCGACGATTCAGATAAGGAACGTTACGATCAAATACTTAGTAATGTTGAGAACAATCAGAAAATCACATCTGTTAAAATTAACACACTTATCCAAATAAATAATAATATTACAGCGCAATTCAATGACAAAATAAAATTGATTAATGAAAATAATAATGCTTTAAATGAAAAAATTCAAATAATAAACGAAGATGTTATAGTAATGTGGGACGAACTAACAACAATAAAAATTCAGAATATTATTAACGAATTTATACAAGTAGCACAAGATATTTATTTTACTTTAGTCCAACTTAAAGAGACATTCACATTCTGTAAATTAAACGTTCTACACTTTGGCGTAAATTATCACAAATAAACTCAATAATAAATATAAAAAACTCAAAAATGAAATACTTATACTTCCCAAACAAACAACAGGTTAAATTTACTTGTAATAAAAATTTTGAAATAAAAACTCTTAAAGGAATTTATGTCACCGAAATGTGTGAAATAAATAATCAAATAGAAGTATCCAATAACTTTGGCAATTTAATTGATTTAAATCAAAATGTAACAAATTTACAAATAAAACATTTAGAGAATAAAATTCAGAATATTTCAAATTTTAATATAGAAAAACAAAAAGAAATTCGTTTGGATTCAATTTATAATATTAATAATCAAACTCATTATATAATATTGTACACTTTTATAATAATTATTATTATTGTTATTATATGTTGTAGTTTAAGAAACTTTTGTAAATGCAGAACTTATCTCTCTAAAAACACAAATAATCATAATGATATAGAATTAAACCAAATTACATAAAAACAACACTCCCTAAGAGTTAGCTTTTCTTCTTAAGGGTGGAGGAGTAATATAGGAGTCCAGCCCTGTATTTCACAATCTTTCATTGCATCAGACTTGTCTCTCACGGTGAAACATGAGAGACATTGCTGAGTAAGGTAATTTCTGCATATTATCAAGAACATGTGTAGTTAGAAGTCAGATTCTGTTAGTAACTTGTACTGTAAACACGCTGTACTGTTTGTGTTGAAATAATAAATACATTTTTTATTATATTGAATCAATCAATCAATATATTTTATATATATATTCTCATTTTTATTAAATTAATTGCATATCCAAAATTTAAGGTGCAGATTTCGTATGTGCCTCTTACAGCCGCGGGCCTTAGAACCATGGTAGCTACGACGCTGAATACATAACTATTGATACAGCTAATAACAATAACATGTAAGGAAACTATCTATCACCTGTAGCATTTGTTTATTGCACAGCCTATTTCAATATTGTAACATTAATTATAATTTTTAATACCATTTTTCTCGAAATAATTGATATACAACGAAGTTTATATCGTTAATATCAAAAGAAAATTCTGTACCTAATGAACTAAACAAAGTATATAGGTTACTATTTATAACAATTCAATCTTGTTTACCGTTTGAGAACCACTGGTTAAATATAGAGTTTGTTATTTCTAATAAATTAGCCCCTAATTCCTGATCATTTTATTTGTATAACATTTATCTTTAAAGTTATTAATTTGCCCAAAAAAAAAACACTGCTTGTTGTATAGGAAACACCCTGAACTTTTGAACATTATTTGATGTTTATTGCTACGATACAAAGTATATAATCAATTCGACCGGGGCAATACATGCGGGTATTATGATTCTTAATATCCGCTCATTATCTTTGTTTAAAATAAATTAACCAACTAACTGAACAATATTCTTGTAAACTCAAAGCCACAGTTTATTAATACTTAGTTTACACGCATTATTGTATTCTTATTTATTATAAATTAAAATTACTTTCACATATTCGAATGAAGAATACAATCTTGTATGCACCACGGATTGATGATATAGCCCTTAGATGAAACGTATTCGAACTGGATACTCTCTTCTTTTGTGCAGAATCATCTATACAACGCCCTTGGTGTATTAATGTCTATTAAAAATACCTAGACAAATTTAAATTTCTGTAAACGAAAACGCAAATTGTTTGTTTCGATGGATACTTTGTATTAATAATTGTTCGATAAATTAACCATCCTAAATAAGGAAACCAATGATGTTTACATTTAGCTACTTTATAAAGCAGCTTCGAAATCCCAAATGCGTGCACAATAATTTTATACTTTAGGTGAATATCATGAGCAATTAAAAAAGTATCACAAACGGAGTGTTCAGAGGCGTATCTGGGGTACTTGGCGCCTGGGTTCTGAAGCAGAATGTGGCGCCCCGAGCACAAAAATGTGATATGGTACTCAAAATATGTGGAATTTTATGCTCTACGATACAGAAAGAGTAAGGCAGTAAGCCGCCACGCCGTACTATGCGAAACTTGCGTGTAGATTTAGAGCAATAAGCAAAACTCATGACAAATAATATGTTATTCTCCTTAGCGTAGAATAATAGAACATTGTTTGTCTAGAAAAATAACTATTTTGTAAATAAATATTTTATAATATAGTTTCTCATAAAATTAAATAAAAACACAAAAAAAACAAAAAGAAATTAGTTCACTACATAGGTACATTCTAATATACCTAAACCTAATTAAAACTATATAGTTTACATTTTACAATTGCACATAATAGCACATACAATTATACAAATAACATATCAATACGTGTAAATACTTAAATACTCATAACTATACCGCGCGTTCCACGTAAAGGTTGGCATAGGGAAATAACATGGGAAAAAAGTTTTTGTAAATAAAAAGTGTCCGGCAAAAAATTATGGTATAATATTGCACATGACCATACTTGACCTATCCACACACATTATTTCATACAGATTACTTCATTTTAATGCCACAAATTAGATAAATTAATGAAAATAGAACGAGAAAATCGCCTACTAATTATGATTTTTTGTGACAGCTTTGTCATAGAAACAGAAGTTGTCACTATAACCGTCAAGATTTGTTGTGAATATTAAGAAATCTTGACAGTTAACTTTATATTTCAAACATTAATCACATTACTTCGCGATCTTTTGTAATTAAAGGCCTTAGTACGATAGTAGGTACCTACATTTGGTATTCATTTAATTACTTTATTTATTTTACAAATAATATTAAGACGCAGTATATGTGTTCTTTTAATATCCTCATATTTATTTTAACTTTTTGCCGTCAGCCGCCCTTTTATGCTGGCGCCCGGGTTCTGGGAACCCCAAGAATCCTGGGTTAGAACGGCCCTGGGAGTGTTAGTAGCAGAACACAAAAAAATTCAGGAGAGTGCAAGTATTTTTATGCATTTTGAGTAGCAGACTCCAAAAACTTGAAAAACAAGAATACCAGCTGAACTGAAACGAAAATAATAATTACAATAAAATTCAAAATAACATCAATAGTTATTTGTAAATAATTGTAAAGAAAAAACTAGACTTATACAAAAATATTATTCTTATTTCTTAATAATAAGAATAAAATTAAAAAATAACATATTATTATTGTACATGTACTAACGACATACGTGTATAAGAAGGACATGGTTTATAAATTTATTGCGTACTTAATTATTTTAAAAATCATATTTATATTTATTTTTGAGACCTCTATGCAATTTTTTGTCTTTTTTAATATTATCAATAAAGTTTTCAAAATTATCTTTGAAATTAAAATAAATAAGTAGCTTATTTTGACTGAACAGCGATTTCTTTCTTCGTATCATTTCGTATTCATTACACTAAATACAGGATGCAAAATTTCCAGTAATCAATAAAATAAATGATATGGGTTTAAAAATATTTATCCATTTGAACTCACTATTTTTCAAAATTACACAGTATTAATATAATACTATAATAGGAGTCACTAAATGACAGATATTGTTGCGTTTTTGATATATCGACTCATTATCTTGCTGTAAATGTCGATACGATGTTCGAGCCGCATTAGAGCGTAGACCAGTACCAGTAAACAAAAGGCTGAGGCGTTAGCTGACACCTTTGAGGCTGCTTATTATATAGATTCCGATTCCACTCCTGAACAAATACTTATTACACAAACAGTACACGATTTTATAAACACAATATATGACACAAACACAGTACCGTCCAGCAAGTAGCGAGAATTGTGACTGACATAACTACAAATTTTAATAAAAAAAAATTCACAATAATGGCCTTACTACACGTTGAAAGGGCTTTCGACAAAGTATGGCTGAAGGGGGTCATCTATAAACTAATTCTCGTGAAAGTTCCTCCAAATTTAATTAAATTCATCCATTTCTATTTATTCAACAGACACCTTCAGGTAAAAATTAACAACATCCTGTCCACCACCCGCCCCGGGATCGCGGGCGTAGCCCAAGGCAGCGTCCTAGATCCTAAACTTTTCATACTCTATCTTTATTAATCCCAACATTTCCTCAAACTCACACAGCACTCTAGGCCGTCCGCCTATCGTCCATACGGCACTCTATTCCACAGATCCAGATCCACCTCAATATCTATAAACCATGAGAAAACCGAATTCATTATTTTTACACGTAAAAAATCAAACAACACCATTTACACTCCACTTACGCTTCACGGACAGAAAACAAAACCACAAAATACCTCGGCGTCACCCTAGATTCCGTCTATATTACAAACCCTATTTCAACACCATAATTAAAAAAGCAACCATAGTTATAGAATCCTTGTATCCTATCCTAAATAAAATAATCCATGTCCCATTCAAACAAAAAACTCTTGTACAGGTCTATCATTCGCCCCATTTTATAATATACTTAGTTCCAGCGACTACAGAATAAATGTCTGCGCGTAGTTAATAACGCAGGCCGCTATACTAGAATCATAGATTTTCACGAAAGCACAAACACACAATATATACATGAGTACATAAACAAAATATCACAAACATTCTATACGTCACAAGGACATAATAACCCACTTACACGCACAATCACTAACATCAGAGAGTATAATACACCGTTTACACTGAAACACCTGTTACTTTACCAAACTCTCCCTATTTTCTCCCTTCATCCTGTTCCAATGCAATAAAAGTATGAACATAATACCAAAACCATTTATCACATTTTTGTAATGTATTCATCATCACCGCATTGTATATTCATTTCATTCACTTAGGTATAAGTTAGGTTAGTTTTGAAATATTCTGAAATAGGTTTTCTGTACTTCTTTTCCTATAATTGTTAATCATAATCACTAATCGCGTAGACATTTATTCTGTAGTCGCTGCAGCGGTTGCAATGCTGTTTTCGACGCCGAACACCATACTGGAGCTACGTGTAGTAAAATGGTACAAGAGTTTTTTGTTTGAATGGGACATGGAACTATTTTTATTTAGGATAGGATACAATGATTTAATATCTATACATTTTACTTTGTTACATTTTGTTTAATCTCGCATAGCCACCTAGAATAGTATACATTTATAACAAGTAATACATCATTGAAAAGAGAAAAAAATGGCGATTTTTATTTCAATAAAATAATTCTAAGTTCCTGTTTGAAAAATTAAAGTTGATAGTCGTATCATGTAAACCTGACTTTATAAAAATTTCTATATGTATAATAAAATAGTATATTTAATATACTAAAACTTCCATTCGAAGAAAATTTTTCTATTTCTAATAATAAAAAAGTTAAGGGAGGGTTCGCCTTCCCAGGCTCACACTGTATATATATTAATGGTTCATTATTAAAAAGTGCAGAATAATTAACCTTTATTTAACTCTCAGATTGCTGTTACTATAATAACGACATTATTTAGCATTTTTTTATTCAGTCATATTGCAGCTACTTTAATAATATAGGCACTGAGTTGAACAGTACTCGTATTGCCATCTATTGATAGAAATTAACCAGTGCTGCTGCCAGTTACCTTGGTATAGATGTCACTGCCGGTCGCGGATACTTTTAAAATCGTACCATCATGTACTAAAAACACTACAGCATTGGTAATAGACAATCGTACTTACATTGAAAATATGCGTTATATATATATACTGAAATAATTTTTCTGGTTTCTGATATTTACAAAAAAACAAATCAAATAAAAAATTCATCCATTCTTTAAAATTTTATGGAAATTGTCCAGAATCACTTTTGATATTAGAATTGGAAAAATGTAGCACATTACACAAAAATATAAATAGTAGTACTACTGCAGAAATTTAAGAGAAAGGTACACGTGTTACTAAAAAAGTTTGATATTTATCATATATCCTCAAAAATGTATAATTTTCGTCAAATTACGATTTAAATCTGCTAGTTCTTGTTAAATAGCTGTGGAAAAAGTATAGTATTCAACTCGCGTATTACAGCAATTATTCATTCGGATGAAATTTTGGACACGAGTCGCATACAAGCAACGTAGTGCACTGAAGCATGGTTAACTAGCGCTATACTTCTTGTTATGGCAACTCCACAAGTCATTAAAATTCCTAGTTTCAAATTTACAGAGCGGGTATGTCAACTAGCGTCTTTGATGAGATACGTTGTAACTAACCTACCCTAATAATATTGAATGTATAAATAAAATACCCAATTCCATTAAATATATTTCGTTTGATCAAATAAACTTCAGTTTTCAAATATTTTAAGGTTGTTTTTGTAACTTGACTTTAATTGAAATAAAAATTACTAGATGGCACTACTTGACGTACCAAATCTGTAAAAAACTCAGGACAAATTTGTATATGGCAAGGCCATAGAATGAAACGACTATAATAATATCGCAATTACATGAAGTTGGCCATGACTGAGTTGAATACTATTGCCATCTAATGAGGGTATGTAACTACTAAATTTTGATATTTATCATATAACCAGACAACTGTATTGTTTTCCTCAAACTACAACCTAAAAGTGTTAGTTTCTGTTGAATTATCGTGCAAAAATATAGGTAGTGTTATGGCAATTATTACTATCATAACATGCTCGTTGAATAATATACTATTATTTAGTTGCCACTATGGTAAGTGAATATTTATTTGGTAGTGTCGATTCAGTGATATTTATTTATTAAAAGGCTGGCCTGTAGACCAGGAATTAAATTGAAACGGAAATATGCCTCCATCATCAGCAATCCAAATAGCTGAAAGCAAAAACAATAAAAAGAAATTCATTAAATCATTGAAAGTCAAAGATATATACAAATCATGAACACACCGGTTTTATTCGAAACGTCAAATAAATTCTTGACATACCTCTGTGTTAATTTAATTCCTGGATCTACATGTCGACTTTTTACACAAAAAAAAGAATATTTATTTGACAGTTTAAACATTGCACACTTGTTTGCTTTTTGTTCATATTCCAAAGCTAGTTTACTAACATAGTTATTTTAAGAAATTTTAAATATAATTTAAACCCTAATTATCAAGATATAAGAAATATTTCTATAATATTACTCAAACGGTCATAAGAGTTTTAAAATTTAAATAACACTTATGCAATTTCCTGCTTCCCTAACCATTTTAAAGTGAAAGTATGAGACAACAAATATTTTGAATTAAAATCTCTACATGATATGTAATCAAAATATTTTAAAATTCTTTTTTAAAAGAAAATATTTAATAATTTATATTTAATAAAATATTCATAATCAAGTAAGCAAGTAAACAATTAATGTTGTTTTGCTACATATTCACAGCATTTATCTGTAAGTGTCACTGCCACTTTTATATATTGGGCCATAATGTGATAATATCTTATTGATGGGAAATTGGATGGCAATAAATATTTAGAATTAGGTACTCCAGACATGTCGCTGCCAACATTGTAGAAAATATTGTTTGGTTTCAGAAACACGGCTGTGCGGCATAATTTACAAATATACTTACTTCATACTTAAATCAATGTTTTCTAAACTGCTGGATAATTTACATTAGGCACCCAAATGTGGATTCTCTGAATAAATAATTACAGAGGAATACATTAATATTACAGTCCGGTATCTATCAAATATGCAGAGAAATTTTTACGAAAGACTAGATTTATTTTCTGTTTCTTATAATTTATTTTTGTTATTAACTAATTTTTATTCTGATAGTAAATTTAATAAATAAATTTTGATAGTGTAAGCGATAATTGTATCTTTCTTATAAATTATAAAATTAACAGTGATATTTACAGTTAAATAAATATAAAATAAATAAATATATCATCACGCCTTTTATCCATAACTGGGTGTGGCACTCTGTCTAAGCAGATCTCGGTAAGTGATACATTTTGTCGCGTGAAGTGCGATTACCCGCCGTCAATTTACGGCCCCCAAAGATATTCGTGGAGGGGGCCCACAGGGGTAGATTTAAGTTGGTGAAAATTGTTTGTCGGCTGTGGGGATCGAACCAGGGTTCTCAAGATTCACAGACCGGCTCGATACCAATGGGCCACCTATCAATATTTAGCAAAATATCAATTGTTTAATTGTTTAATTGATTATCATTATTTTTATTAAATATAAATTATTAATTATTATCTTTCCAGACATAATTTCAAAATAATTAGATTACCTGTCATGTAGAGATTTTATTTCTAAATAGTTTTTGTCTCTTACACTTTTACTCAAAATGATTAGGACGCCTAAGACCGACTGAGTCATTCACCACTCTGTTTAGATATATAAATATAGATCTAACGATATAATACATAACAATTTTATTTCTAAATTAATGTAAATTATGAAATCATGATATATTAACATAACACAGTTTTCGTCGAACTTGGGATTCGAAGATCCCGAGTTCGAATCCCACTCTAGCTAAAAATTATAGGAACTATTTCACTGCGGTTCGGTGAGTTCAGACTCTGTACTATTATTGGAATAAAGTTTCTGTTGTACAGTATAATATAAATAAATAAATATCCCACCAGCTCAGTCCGGGTTTGCGCAAGTTCAACAACCCGGTTGCCCGAAACTCATCATCAAATAAACGCAGGCATGAAACGTGTGTATTGCGGTGTATAAATTTTCACGTAGATAAGTGCTTATGAATACAACAAATTTAAAATGGCATTAAGCGCTAAGATATTTATAATTTAATTGTTATGTTTAAAGGTCATTCACCTTTGTTATCTTGTATACTTGTAGATTAAGGAAAATTTGTTGCTTTCAGGAAAACTTGGGCGTGGCATAAAGTTGCGTATAGGTTCAAGTTTATTTTAGCAGATACTCTGCCGTAGCTGATTTCCCCAAATCTAATACTTTTACGCATAAAGTGCGGTTACCAGTTGTCAAATCGCGCGGTCCAAAGAAAATGGAGATAATTAGTTTCTCGCGTATGAAATCGAACCAAAATCAGACGCGTTGTCACTAAGTGATCTACACAGTATACTTTAATTATTAATAAAAATCCTATGTCTTAAAATTAATTGACATTTATAAAAACTTAATATATTTTGTAAATTGAAAATAATCTAAATTCAAAGGAGAATTATAGCCATTTAACATTTTTAAATTTAAATAAAGCCAGGTATTCAATTACAATTACAGAATTTTTAATATTCCAAAATATCCTTTTGGCTAACCTAAATATTCACAATTTTATTGTTTCATATTAACTCATAAAACCATTTTTTTATTATTTGTAATTTGAAATTTATAATTATGGTTGTTAATTAATAGAATTTATATATATATATATATATATATATATATATATATATATATATATATATATATATATTTATATATATATGTATATATATATATATATATATATATATATATATATATATATATATCCAATTTGTACGTTCAGTTTATTTTTTTTTTGTTTAAATAATTTAAAGTAATATAAAATATATTTTTTTATAAAAAAGAATTACCAACTCGTATGTATTAAGTGTAATTTGTTTGACTTTTGTAGTTTCTGAAATAAATGTTTATAAGTTAACTACCTATTAGTAGCACTGTTAGTTGAACAATAAATTATTTATTAATACACCGTATAATAATCTCGTTCATAATGTTCTTGATCTTCAATTGTACTTTAACTTACTATGTTCTTTTCAGGTGCAGAGCTAGCACTTTTTATCGTCGATTGACTAATATTGTCATTATTATTAGTGAATGAAAAACATTGAAGGATATTTGTTTTTAATTTATTCGAATTCAATATTTATATAAATAATATGTTTAATCTAATAGAATATAATACGTAATATTACATATTTCTAGATCTTTCCAGGTGTTTTTAAAATTTAAATAGAACTGCAAATATAGAATTGAAATCAATCAATTTCTTGCTTTATTTAATTAATTAAGATAAAATAAACTTTATTGCCAACCATTATGCAAATGCTTATATTTATCTCATAATTTGACAAAAATAAATAGAAAAGCATTCGAGCAGTGATAAATTTAGATGATTGACATATCTAATAATATAAATTATAATTACATGGAATATTATGCAAGCTAAAGTGAAATGTATAAAAAGACAATTTTGTAAAAATATTTTTAAATTATTTGGTTAATTTTGTTTAGCTTAAAATTCACCTACATAACACTCAACTTTACAAAAATACGCAGTTAATTTCTAGTATTTTTATTATTTAATGCTAAGTATTTTGTACAATAAATGGTCAGTATATAGGCTGTTCAAGTTAACGTATTTATCATTAGAATGTTATTAATTTTTCGCTACATACAATAATCGTCCAAACGTTTGTTCTACGGGACAATAATTAAAATTTACAATATATTTAGAAATACAGAATGCGCCAATAAACACCACAAAAAGAGGAATATACAAAATGCTATATTTACAGAAAGTAAGAAAAATACATATATTGAATTTATTTAAAATGTTACTAGACTGTGAGCGAAAAGAATAATTAAATTTGTAAAAGTTCAGTGCATAAAGTGGTTGTATGAGTATCTCGTAATCAATTCAAATCATCTCAAATTGCCCCCTCACTTCTTGAAATTCATTCAAAATTAAAATCTCTTATTGCCAATATTGTACAACATTAAATAAATAATTACTATATTGCTCCTAATTTCTGCAGCTGAATGTACGTGAGCTTTTGATGATAGAAAATATATCACTATTATTTTGTCTAAAGACAGTATTTAAAATGTTTGTGTTATGACTGAGTTATAAAATATATAATTTAGGTAAACTTTAAACGAAGGAAAGAAGAAACTGTGAACAAAAGAAAAATAGTGGTATTAAGCAAAGTTAACTTTAACAGTGGTTTTCGGTAGTTGGACAACTAGTATTTACCCAAGAACAGGTTAAGATTTATCGTTTCCATAATCACACTGAATTATTGGACATTTAATTTACAAAGTTTTATTTCTAATAGTAGGATTAAAGAGCTATTCGTATAATCTGGGAAGAAATAATACAAAAATAGCTATAAAAAATATTTATAAATTTATCAAATAGTTAAATTTGATATTGTCGACAATGAAAATCGGAAAACCGCCAACTGAATCAGCCACGAACAGTACTTACCATAACAGAAGAAACTTAACACCCTAATCAACGCTTCGAAATACAACAATACCAAGATGATTGCTGAAGACACCAACAAGGAATTCTACCCGAGAGTCAAAAACCTTTAATCCGTACGTTTTTCTAATGATGAGATCTACCTATTGGAAAAAAGGACTCAATTAGCACCGAAGAAACAACCCTCAAAAGCTGACTTTGAAAAACTCATAATAGACACTGAGGTATCATTGTCTAGTTATTCTCATTTAACACATCTACAACTACAGTGAAACATAATTGTGCTAATACGACTATCATTCAAGATCAGTTAAAATCAAAACCTAGTTTGTTAAAATTAGATAAAACTCCAAATGTATTAAATCTATTGAATATAAATTTCGAGAATCTGAAGCTATTCTTACAAAAGCAGATAAAGGAAACACTGTAACTATTGTAGACAAGAATAACTATATCAATAAAGTTAATGATTTCATAAAAGATAATTCTCTAACTAGAATCAATTCGGATCCAACTAACAATTTTCAAATATAATTAAAAACCGATATTAAAAAATGCAATACGATTTTAACGAATAGTGATAAATATAAAATTATTAAATATGAATCCCTCCGCACCTGTGTTATATGGCTTACCTAAAATACACAAGAAAGATATACTGATTCGCCCGGTTGTATCATATGTTAACGCTCCCTCCTACAACCTGTGTAATAGATATTTACATTGCATTGCAAGAAATTTACAGGCGAGCATAGAAAGGTAACGGGCGAGCGCTAGCGAGCCTGTTATCTGTGTGAGCCTGTAAATTTCAGTTAACGGTGGAGCATTGTACAATGTTTTATGTGCATTTGAATCGCAATATATGTATATTTAATCAAATTAATTGCAATAGTATAACGCAATAACTAAAATGTTCAATCAAGGTAGACTTTGAAAATCTGACAGATTTTGTTTAATCAAAAAATATTTAAGTGTCAAACGTTTAAAATTAGATATGTTGTCATGATAACCAATGTCAACAGCCCGTTATAATTTTTACACGGGCTAGCACGTTATAAGTCTCGAACCCCTAGAGACAGAGTTAAGTAAACAGTTCATTACGATTCAAATGTACGTAAAAAACATAATAATATTCTTCCTAATATATTGAATATTAAACCTGAATATACAGTAAAAAATAATTAAGAAAATACAACACCCAGACATCCCAAGAAATAGCAAATTAGTCTCCTTTGACGTGTGTAGTTTATTTTCATCGATTCCGGTTAATCAACTAAAAAACATACTAGATATAAAACTAAAGGAACATTCCAAAAACTTAAAAATTAATCAAGACATAATAACTTTAAGTAATATTCAACAACAACTTTTATAAACAAACAGATGGTCTACCTACGTCCCTACTTTTTGCAGACATTTACATGAATTATTTCGAAATAAACTTATTTAAATCAAATAATAATTATACTAAACATATTTCCTATTGGTATATATACGTTGACATCATTTGCTTATGGACTGGAACGGACAGACATTTAGATTCTTTTTAAAACTCTTAAATTCCATTGAACCCAAAATTCAGTTCCCTATTGAAAAATAAATAGATGGATCGATTAATTTTCTTAATTTAAAAATATGTAGTACAAATTGCATCTTTAGCATTTTTCGTAAACCAACATTTACAGGTACAGTAATAAATTCCGCTTCCACCCATCCTTTTACTAAAATGTCAGTCTTTCATAGTTTTATCCAAAAATGAATTACCGTTCCTTTGTCTAAAAAAAGCTAAATAAAGAATTAAAAATCATTGCATAAATTGGCTTCAACAAAGGTTACAATATTAATATTATCAATAGTTTACTACATAGAAAATAAAAGAAATTAATTTTAGATAAAATGTATTCAGGACAAGTTATGATAAAATGTAAAATGAATTTTGTAAAATGAAGGGATTTTACTTCTTTTTAATAAGCCGAATGGAAGATTTTTTAAATTTTTAATTTATTTGGATTTCAGGCTTTTTCAAAATTAATAAAAAAGTTAAAATTAATTATACATTTTTTATTAAGTAAAAAATAAGGCGACGTTTCGGCCAAAAATTTTAGGCCATTATCAAGCTACAAAAAATATACAAAATATTAACAATTTTTATAGAATAAATCTGGAAAAATTTTCTTACCAGTTGGTGAATTAAAATTAAGATTACATAATTGAACAATAAAATCTTTTGAGGTGAACACCTCACGAGTCAAACAGAAACTGAATTACAATCAAACAAATTAAATAAAATAATTTCTTTAAAAATTATAGTGAGCCATCTATCCGTAAATAAGAAAAACAACAACCAAAAATTTATAAGGTCAAACAAGGACAAATCTGTCAAAAGTTAGTTAAAATGATGCAAAATTGATCTGTACTGAGAATTCGATATTTGATAGTCAGTTTTAATGTTAACAGAATTAGGTTCCAAGTTAATATAGCAACTCTCGAGAAAGAGCCTTTTATACTTATTACTTTCAGCATGTAAAATTTTAAATTGATCAAAATTCAGTCTATGATTGTTGTTGAACGCATGTTCAACAATAGCACTGTGATTGACATTACCAGTTTTAATCATACGAGAAAATAATTGTTTTATAACTAATTGGTATCGGAAACCAACTTGGTCTGGTCGCTATTTAAACTTTAACTCCTACTACCCTGCAAAATATAAACAAGCAGTTATACACAACCTTACAGATAGAGCTTTTCTTTTATCACATAAAAATTTTTTAAATGAGAACATAAAACTTATTAAAACAACTTTATTAAGCAACAATTATCCACCAACATTTTTAAATAAAACCATAAAAAATAGACTCCTAGTACTTAAAAATATTAATAATTCAAATTTTCCAGTCAACAAACAAAAAGAAATATACATCTCCTTACCATATTACAAACATCTAGATAGGTTATTGAAAACTATTACTATTGTTCTAAATTTAAATATAGCTTACAAATCAGCTGCTTGTACAAGTGAATTGTTTAGTACGTTGAAATCTAAAACAGACAAAGAGAAATTAAGTAATGTAGTTTATAAAATTAATTGTTCTGATTGTAATGTTACCTATATAGGTGAAACTAAACAATACATTAACACCAGATTAAAACAACATAAATATCATCTAAAAACTGGTAATGTCAATCACAGTGCTATTGTTGAACATGCGTTCAACAACAATCATAGACTGAATTTTGATCAATTTAAAATTTTACATGTTGAAAGTAATAAGTATAAAAGGCTCTTTCTCGAGAGTTGCTATATTAACTTGGAACCTAATTCTGTTAACATTAAAACTGACTATCAAATATCGAATTCTCAGTACAGATCAATTTTGCATCATTTTAACTAACTTTTGACAGATTTGTCCTTGTTTGACCTTATAAATTTTTGGTTGTTGTTTTTCTTATTTACGGATAGATGGCTCACTATAATTTTTAAAGAAATTATTTTATTTAATTTGTTTGATTGTAATTCAGTTTCTGTTTGACTCGTGAGGTGTTCACCTCAAAAGATTTTATTGTTCAATTATGTAATCTTAATTTTAATTCACCAACTGGTAAGAAAATTTTTCCAGATTTATTCTATAAAAATTGTTAATATTTTGTATATTTTTTGTAGCTTGATAATGGCCTAAAATTTTTGGCCGAAACGTCGCCTTATTTTTTACTTAATAAAAAATGTATAATTAATTTTAACTTTTTTATTAATTTTGAAAAAGCCTGAAATCCAAATAAATTAAAAATTTATAAAATGTAAAAATTATAGAAAGATACCTTACTTTGGAGAAGTCTAATAAAATCTCCAAACAACTAAAAACTGTAAATATTTCAGCTGCATTTTATAATGTTTGTACTTTAAAAAATTTATTTGTTAATAATAAGATAAATGATAAGGATAAATTAAACAGTAGTTCTATATATGAAATAAAATGTAAAAACTGCGATTATATACACATCGGACAGACAGGCAGTAGTTTTAATATAAGATTTAAAGAACACGTATATGCTTGGAGATTAGGTAAAACCGAATCTAATGTCGCGAAACATCTGTTAGATAATAATCACATCATAACAATAGAACCTCTAAAGGTCTTACATGTTGCCAAGAAAGGATTAAAGCTGAATTATTTAGAAGCAATTGAAATCAACAAAGCATGAAAGACGACAAAAATTTAATGAACGCTTATTATTTTATTCTTTGATATATTAACCAACACTACTAGATTAACAAATTGAATGTTTGAAACGTTAGTTTCATTTAACTGTAATGTAACTATGGAATAAATTTATTTGATATTGTTAAATGGAACACTTATTTTGTTTACTTAAATCGAATTAATTATCAATATCATCTACAAATCTAATACGCAGTAGTTATATGGCTATATTTATTTATCTAGGTTTCTATTTTTAAATTTAGAATTTATTCGACTGTTTTGATATTTTGTGATTATGTAAGAAAATAAAAATATCATCAGTAACAAAACCACCAACAAAAACATAAAAACATGAAGCTACGTGCTCTTCACGGATGGAAACTCCCGTTTGCCGCCATCGCATCCTCTACCCTGGCCCAGGTTATTTGTGAATGAAGCCCGCGGATCGATGCTGTCAAGGCCACGCTGTAGCGAGCTGCTCCGCGCCGCGCCTCTCCCTGTCAGAACACCGTGGCCATGGCCACGACACCCAGCTAGCAAGGGCGTCACTCGCCTCGCCGGCTTGTTGCATAGATGTCGCATTTGCTGCAGATGCGTGTTTGTTGTGATGATGAATGGGTTCTAGGCAGGCCCGACGAGAGGGGAGGGTAGGTGGGGTAAAATACCCAGGGCCTGTGGAATTCAAAGGGCCCGGATGTGATGCTATTTTATAAATTGCTTTTAATTTTCTACTATTTCACCAATTTTTTATATTCTTTACTAAAACATGTATAACGAAATGTCTGATACACGTTATCTACAATTTATTACATTGTATAAAGTACTAAATGACGAAATGCTTGATGAAGGGCCGGCCCCAGTTGCAAATTTTAAATAAATTTATACACTATTCAAAAGTACATTATTACATTGTTGCATTTTTGTTTGTTATATTACTACATTGTATACAATACACATAGGCAAAGGCTCTATACATTTGTGCGTAGTGCTGTTTTGGTATCCCCTGCATTTATTGAATATGCAACTAGATATTAGATAGTCATACAGTGAGTATACAATACACATCGCTGCACCAATTAACTCAGAATTTTGTATTTAATTTTATTTATATTGTTATAACTTTATTTAGATATTAATAATTCTTATTGTTGTCATACATATATTTATAAATATATTTTTTTGGTATCTTATATTTAATTAATAAATATTCAAAGTTAAAGGAGGCCCGAATTTGTTTTTTCCCGGGGCCCGTTTTTTCTCTCGGCGCCCCTGGTTCTAGGAAATGGTGGAAGTGTTAATTAGGTTTTTAGCACACACAAACAATTAGTGGAGGTTATATTTGACATGTCTCGCGGGATGTATTGATAGAAATAAGTATGGATTAATCAATTATTTGATATTAAAATACTTTTTTAATGGTACATATATATTTTAATGATATGGGATAATAAGTTGGTATTCAAATGCTCATTAATAACAATCGTAAATTGGTGAATTTATTCATGATATTCAGTGTTTGAGTGTTTCAATTTACATTTGATACATTGCATTAATATTCAAATGGTCGGCAGATCACTTAATTTATCACAATGAGAATAGTGTGACGATATTTATGTAAATATTTATAATTTAGGTGGTTTGTTGTTGTGTATATGTTTTGTGTAGTCTTGGCTAGGTAATTTATAGTATTTAGGAACTATTAATATATGTACTGTAATTGGGATTCAAATCCTGTTGTACAGCGTAACATAAATAAATAAATAAATATGAAAAAAAGGCTCAGAACTTATGTTTTATTTAGGAAATATTAGGTATAATGAGATTGAAATGTTTTGGGTAATAAACTGTAGTATGGCATCATATGGTGACGGATGAGGATACCTATGTGAATGGTTAAGGGCGCATGTGATTTTATAGATAGTTATGAAAGTAGTTTGTATTCGGCAATAGACAAGAAAAACTAAATTAACAATTATTTGTAAATGTATAAATACCGCTGATGTACTTATACTATGTACTTCGTCTATTATTCTGACAAATATCTGTGTAGAGAAGTACAAAAAAAGCATTAATTAAATGAAAAAAATGTAATCATACAAGTATTGCTTATTATAGTACCATTACTTTTTATATAAATTTTAGGACCAATAGTATAAAGCAGGTTAAATTTAAACGTAGTTTAAATAGTTTCGTAACCATCTAATAATATTATGAACTATGAATTCGAACTGCTTAAACCACGTTCAAAATCCTATCAATCCTTCAAGTTAAATATCTAACTTATTATTAAGTTTAAAATTTAGATTAACTTACTCAGTTGCTTTAGCAGATCTGTATAATTGATATAATAATAATAAATTTTGTCCCGAGTGATGGCCTGGGTTCAGGACCTGACTCACGACTGTAAGGTTGTGGGTTCTAGTCGACATATGACCTAGTAGTTGGTCATATATATATATATATATATATATATATAAAATTTAAAAAAATAATAATAAATTTGTATATTTAGATTTAAATAGTCTATTTGCAGATATAAAGTTATAGGCCTAGTTATCAGGCTTAAATTTATCACAATTCACAAACAAGGTAAAATAGGCAATTGCCTAATCTCTCAGAAAACTGGTAATGTCCGGGGTTAATAGAAATAGTATATAATTTTGAGGAATGACAATATTTGTATGTTTTTAAATGTAAATTTAGATTATATGAAGGTACAACACAAACTTCTAGAGCCACTATTACCCCATAACTAGATTTTTCTATCCATAATGTAGCTTAAAATCCAGATAGAAGTTTTTGTATCATTTATTCAATATATGGCAATTGCTACACTAATTTTATTTGTTGCTCTGAATTACAGAAACTTAATCCCAATTACAGTACAGGTATCTTATGTCACAACAAATAGTTGTTTATGTTGCACTTTAGTTTATATAACTAAGATTAATATTTATACGATAATTCGTATTGTATTCCATTTTAATACTTTTGTACAAAACTACATGTTCCTCTTTATTGATAACCTATTGTCAGAAAACACTTCTGTTACGAATTAATACAATAACAGTGCCAAAGACCGCCGTTGTTCCGGAGTAAAACAATTAAAGCGACAAGCTAGTCAGTGTGTTTTTTGGCTTTGATTCTAATAGTATACTTACGTCACGATAACGCCATGATAAACGTTTTCAACAAATGTACATTTTATTTTTATTTTTAAATAAATATTTTGTACTCATGACTAATAGTATATTATAAGCCAAGGTTGAGAAGATGATCAATATTGACCTAGCGCCAAGATTATACCCCGAGGTGCGACCGTGGTTTATATACAATTTTTTTCACTACTAGCTCTTAAATCCTATGTAACGAATTTTTGAATAATCATAACATAAGCAATTTGATATGAATACTTGTTAATATCTACAAAAACCGAGAAGGCAGAAATGAAATTCTTTTGTTTTTAGCATTGTTTTTTTTTTTAAATATCTGGATCCTCGAGAAAATTTGTCCTGGTAGATTCTTTTTGGGTTGAAATAGTTAAAAAATATCTAAATAAGAGGTCCACTCCTGACATGGCAAAAGTATTTATTAGTTTCTGACATGGCAAACCTACAAGACAAAATATACGACATAATACAATAAGCAAAATGTCCAAATATAGTTCCAACATTTTAAAATTTAGACAACTCAGTAACTTACATTGGTTATTCATTGCGAAGTACTTTCGCTACCATTTTGGCAGTAAATGTGGGCGACATATTATCTCGAAAACGTCATAACCTCAACCAATGATACCAGAAATTCTAAATGCAACTTAATATTCCCGTGGGTAACCTTACTGCAGGTTCATGAAATATACGAAGCACTAAAATTTCATTAAACACGGGTTCTGTAGTAATAAACTGTACAATGTAAGATTATTCAATAATATTACAATAAACATTTACCTTTTCGAGAATTTAACAATAAATATAACAATAAATAAATACATACATACATATAGCACGATGTAACAGAAAAGTACACTCACATGTAAAATGTGGCAGTTTGAAAGATACTTACTATTCAAACTAAAATTTGCCTTGGATTGCAAACTTGAAATTAGGCGCCAATTTTAAATTCAGAATTAATATTTTCCTTCCATTTAACGAGTCAAATAAGTTCAGAAGCTTGAATTTCTTTGAAAAGTGACAGTTCTCATTATTTACCTAGGTCAATAATAATCGATTATTGACCGTTGTTAAGGACGCAGTAGAGAAAAACAATTTCACGACTCAAACCGAAGTCAATAATGGCATGGTGAAAAAAATATATTTTGTATTACATACATTAGAGACACTCATTATTTTTTTTTTTAATCAATGGAATGAACGAAATAAAACAATTCTAAAAATAATATTATAAGCAAATACAAATATTGGTAGGTGTAATAATATTTTGGTCATTATATGAATTTAGTTATGATGAGATTAAACCAAAAATTATAATAGGATATGAAAATATTTAAAATAAAATTTCCTCATTTGTTTGAAATAACGCCTTTACAAATATTTTATTTTATCGAAATAGTTGAAAACTATTCAAGTAAATGATATTCAAATATGTTATTAGTCAAACATTTACGACAAAAAAGCATTACCGAAATATCAATTAGTTACTCAGTTGTTAATGACATGAAGATACGCGAGCGCGCACGGCCACCTAATCACCATATCACCATCGCACATACACACACACATGTATATATATATATATATATATATATATATATATATATATATATATATATATATATATATATATATATATATATATATATATATATATATATATATATATATATATATATATATATATATATATATATATATATATATATATATATATATATATATATATATATATATATATATATATATATATATATATATATTGAACTTAGAATGTTTAGTGCGGCCAAATAATACTGATTTTTCACCAGAATAATTCCACTTAATAATTTGTAACATTTCTTCATGTGAATAGTTATCCATTTTCAAAAATGATATAACAACAATCACCTGGATTGTCACTTAAATAAATCACAAATCCATTTGAAACTAAACTTTTCTGACAGTTAAAACGTCACACATTTGTTTATCATTTTGTCTCAATTCCATGGCTATCACTATAAAGTAGAAATTCTTATAAAATATTAATGCGATTATTTCGCTTACAAAACGTGCAAAATAAAATCTGAAAACTGATTTAGATCCATAATTTCAAGCATTTTTGTATAAAATCAATTGGCCACTTTTGCGCAAGGAAAAACTGATTTCCCATGTTAAACGCCTATGGTCAGGTTTTCATGTTACACCCGGTATATATATATATATATATATATATATATATATATATATCGTAATGTGCATTATAAAACATTATTACTATATGTATACTATAGCGTGTTTTATAGCAATTTGTTTGATAAAAATACATACATACACTATATAAAACGTAATTATATATTTTCTTATTCTAATAATAGTAAAAATGCTAAAAATATAAAATCTAATGATAAATGGAAACATCTATCCATCTCTAGAGATCGCACTAAAATGCAAATAGAATATTACAAGTCAATAAGAAATGAATTAAATGTACGTACAGCCTCTGGAGAAAATGATTTAACTATAAAATATTTTAACAATGTTCCTAAAATTGTAAAAGTTAGCGATTTAAACTAAATTTACCCAACAGCTTTCCAGTTGCACTTAGTTGTTATTATCAAAATACGAGAGGTTTAAATTCTAAAAGCCATAATTTTTATGTTAATTGTTGTTGTGTTACTTATGATATAATCATCATATCTGAAACTTGGTTAAATAGTTCTTTTCTGAACTCAGAATTATTTCCTTCCAATTACAATGTTATTCGTGATGACAGAAATTTTTCTCTTACAGGTCGTAGTAAAGGTGGAGGTGTTTTAATCGCTTTAACGGATACTGTGAATTACAGTGTAGTAGATACCTCGAACATAAAAAGTCTTACACCTATAATTGATATAATCGCTTGCAAGTGCCACTTTCAAAATTCTACATTCGTTTTGTGCGCCCTCTATATACCTCCTGATGTAAGTGCGAACGAAATCGAAATTTTCAGTGATGCTTTACAACTTTTATTTCTTTATGAAAATATCATTTTAGTTGGGGATTTTAATCTCCCTAATTTCTCCAAGAATTCTTTCAGCTGTGTTAAATCTTCTTCCTTCCGGAATCTATGTGATGTGTTAAATCTCACACAGCACAATTCTGTTGGAAATATGTATCACAATAAGTTAGACCTTGCCTTTTCAAATTTCACAACTTTAAATATATCGAAGTCTGATTCTCCTTTGGTAAAGGAAGATCCTTTTCATCCTGCTTTGTCAATTAAATTTGAAATTCTTTCGTCTTTCAAACCTGTTAATTTCCCTCCTGCCAATAACCTACGATATAATTTTCGTAAAGCTAATTTCAGTCTTTTATATGATTATATTTGTGAAATTGATTGGTCTCATTTAATTAAGTATGATCAAGTTGATAATGCACTTAATGTTTTTTATTCAATTTTATATGATGCTCTAGATAGGTTTGTTCCCAAAATTAATTATGGTTCCTCTAAGTATCCTCCATGGTTCACATCTGACATCAAGTACAATATTAAAACCAAAGAATTCTACAGGAAGAAATGGACTAAAACTAAACAACAACACTACTTTGATGACTTCAAAAGATTAAGGTCTATAATTAAAGAGCAAATTAAGAATGCCTATGATGACTATACTCGCTCAGCTGAAATTAATATTAATAAAAATCCTAGTGAATTCTGGACATATGTTAAATTAAAACAAGGGTGTTCTCGTATTCCTGGCAAAGTTTCAGATAATACTGACGAGTACACTACTCCTCAAGATATTGTTGATGCTTTTGCTACACTTTTTTCTAAGTTGTTCATCACAAGTTCTACATTTATTCTAAATGAAGAGGTCTCAAATAATTCGTGCTTTTCGATTAATTCTGTAAGTGAAGATGATTTAATTACTTTAATGTCTTCTCTTTCCAATAAATTAACTTCTGGTGAAGATCAAATACCGGCATTTTTTGTTAAGGATTGTAGATTTTTTCTTGCTAAACCTATAACAATAATTATTAATTTAGCAATAAAAACTTGCTCTTTTCCAGAGAAGTGGAAGCTAACGCGCATCACTCCAGTCCATAAAAAAGGTGATAAATCGAATATTTTGAATTATAGGCCAATATCTATCTTAAACAACTTTGCTAAACTATTTGAGAAGGTTATCTATAACTCTCTATTTAAAAATACAAGATCTCTCATTTCTGTTGATCAACATGGGTTCATGTGTGGACGGTCAACGGTTACAAATCTTGCTTGCTTCTCTCAGTATATATCTGAAGTTATGGATAATCGTGGACAAGTTGATGTAATTTATAGCGACTTCTCTCGTGCCTTTGACTCGATTGATCATGGCCTATTGCTTTCCAAAATAAATTCCTTCGGTGCATCTTCTTCTTTGCTACAACTTCTAAACTCATATCTTTCTAACCGAAGTTGTTATGTTTATTACAATGGTTTTTCCTCTTTACAATTTCAGGCTACCTCTGGCGTGCCCCAGGGCTCTAACCTGGGTCCATTGCTTTTCATCTTATTTATTAATGAGTTGTTGCTTTCCTTTACCTGTCAAGTTCTCGCTTATGCCGATGACATAAAACTTTTTGTCAGTGTATCTTCATTGGATGACATTAAATTCCTAGAAAGTAATATAGACCGTTTAGTCTCCTGGTGTAAGCTTAATAAACTTCCTTTGAATATTGATAAATGTTGTGTTGTTACTTATACACGTAAATCTAATTATATTACACATCAGTATGACATGCGTGGTATAACTATTTCGAGATCATCTACAGTTAAAGATTTGGGAGTAACATTCACATCTACTATTAATTTCAATAATCATATTATGAATATTTGTACATCTGCCAGTAAAACTTTAGGGTTCATAATCAGAATTTGTAAAAAATTTCATGACCCATCTGTTCTTAAATCTCTCTATTTTGCTTTTGTCTTAAGTAAACTTGAATACGCTTGTTTAATTTGGTATCCTTTTTATGCCAGCCAATGTTCATATTTAGACCGCATTCACCGTAGGTTTTTAAAATATCTTTCTTTCAAGCTTGATAACATTTATCCAACTAGAGGTGTAGATCTTAATTTCCTTCTTGAGCGCCATTCATTACCCTCATTATGTGCTAGACGTGATAATTTCAGCGCAAGATTCCTATGGATGTTAGTCCACAACAAAATTGATGTACCATTCCTTCTGTCAAGAGTGCTATTCCGCGTTCCCAGGCTGGCATCGAGATGCACTAGAACATTCCATCTTCCTACTGCACACTCAAATGTTCTGAAGCGCTCACCAATTCACATAATGTGTTCAAATGCTAATTTGTTGATTGAAGATATTTTTCTTTAATTTATGTGTTGTTCCTCAACTATTTAATTTTATTTAATTTTATTTTGTATATTTGCTTTAGATATTTATATTGTATTATTATTTACCCTGTAACTGGTTTCCTGTTGGGTAATAAAGTCATTATTATTATTATTATTATTATTATTATTATAATACCACCAATTCTATTTACAATCAATAAATAAGTAAGGGAATTTCTTTGTTCGTATGTACAACATCTAATGCAGTGATATTCAAACTGGGTTCTGCAACTTTTTATTTACAAAATTAGTATTCTTAATCACCTTATTAATTTGTTATTTTGATATATTTAAAATCAATTACAAAAATTTTAAATCCATTCTATCAATCTTCGACATATCCAAATAAAATACGATTGTGTCTGATCAGTTCGGATTCCACTATAAGTTGTAGACCCCGTGTACTGCAATTGCGAAGTTCCTGTTGTCCAGAGTTACTAAAAAATAAATTCTGTGCTGTGGAGATAGATGATACGATACTTCAGTATTAAATTTGAATTGATTTGCAAAATAACATTCCTACATTACAAGGGTTTAACTCTACCGGTCAGCAAGGGTTTATGCAGTTAAAATTCCACAATACTTGTCTTGTAATCACACAATCTCTACTGTAATTTGGATTAAGGTCTTGTTTTGTAGAGTAACAAAAAAAAATTGTGTCTACCGGCCTGAAATTCCTGAAAAGCCTGGAAAAAACTCGGGAATTGAAAAAACTAGAATGAAATCTTTAAAAATGTTTTAATTTGTATATAATACCTGAAAAAAATATTTACATTAAAAAGTTTTGAATTTTGTTTTGTTCTCCAGTTAATTAAAATTAAAGTTATTTCTGACAATTTTTAATCCAATTTTCATAGTAATGAACTAAATAAAATTAAAAATATGTAGATATAGAATTTAATTCTTGACAAAATTTTACTTTAAGCATTTTTAACTAAATCGATTTAAGCTAATTTAGAAAGATTTTGTTTGTAGAAATTTCTAAGGTAGTACCATAAGAGCTTATTGTTTTACTGGTTGAACTTTTATTTGCAGTAAACAGTTGTTTGGTAACGGACGAGCGTAAATGACATGAAAAATCGCGACAACGAAGATGGAGCTGTTTCGTCTAATGTCATTTGCTCGAGCCTACGATACCTCAAAGTTATCAAGTGTGAGTTAAGTAAATCAAAGTTCAACCTGATGAAAACAAAAACTCGAATGGTATTTGTTAAGAATTTACACAATAAAATTAAATCAGTAATTATTTCTATTTTATTTGAATAGATAATATAACAATTTAATATTTTAAACTTTATTTAAAGGACAATTATTATACACAATTTGGCTTGACGATGACTGCTGCATTGAATTAATTTAGCTGTTGCATTCTAAATTGATATTTTAATCGTCACAATTAATTTTTTACCTAATAAAGGACTAATCAGTTAATATATTAGTAATTTCTTCTACTGATGTAGTAGCTAATAATTTTTTTTTCTAAGACAAAATGTTTCAAATTGTTTCCAAACTGAATGTTTGGTTTTTATTATGTTTTTAGGTGTACCGCCTTTAAATTTTAGATTTAATTGGTTCTATTAAACATTCTAGAAGCGATTTTTCTTATCCATTAAATAATGCAATCATTTTACTGACGTTTATATTTACTTTGTTGTAAACAATTTGACGTTTTTAAGAAAATTCGCATATAACAAAGTTGTTACCATGGTAAAGGTAAACAGGTCTACAGCGGTAAATCTTTTCCTTTTTAAACAAGTAAATTTAATATTTCATATAAGATTTTTATACATGAGTGAAAATTATCTGTACAATATGCTTTAAAATCCTTAAACTACATTTTTTTACTTTTGATGGATCTACCATATGGGGAATTATTGTAGTTGTAATCAAGTTAAAACTCTGTTATTGTTTCTTTGATTAATTATTAAATGTCAATATGACTATTTTGTAAAGAATTTCGTGAAAAATATTATGAGTTGTTTGTTTCTTTCATAACCCACTAAATCCTATGCGACTTGAATTAAATTAATGTCAATTTAATATGCATTTTTGTAAAAAAAAAAAAACTATAATATCAGGGTACAGAACTTGAATACAGAATAAAATTCTTTTTGCTCCAAAATAAATAAATATATAGGTTTCAATTTAAAATTATAAATTGCTCCCCGTTTTTCAAAACTCTCTGATATTAGAAAAATACTTGTTTCGCTCATTAAAGTAGTCTTATAAAATAGAAATTGTTTGCTAATTTAACCGACTTCGTAGATCCTATACTTCTCGCGATTGCAATGGTGCGCCATTTAATCCTATATATTATATTATATTAATATAACTGTATATTACAGATAATTTTGTATTTTGATAATGATGTAAGAAAGACCTGGTGGTCATTTGTTTACTCTGGTGACCATCTAGCATGACACAAGTTGGGCGGTTTTAAAAAAAAATAAAGCACGTAAAAATGTATTTCTATACTAAATTTTGTAAAAAGCATGTTTTATATTTGTGATAATGGCATAACTACACAAAATTATAATGCATTCCAGTTAAAATTTAATGAAATATTGCTGATGATGAAGGGTTAACCATCGAAACGTCCTACAGTTATTAAAAAGAGTTTGATTGGATCCTAAAGCCACAAAATTCCTAGTCCAAAATATTACTGTAAGACTAATTTTCCTTTCAAAATTTGTATAGCAAAGTATGTTTAAAATATAATCAATAGATTCCGCTTAGAAAATGTGGTTCTATAAAACCCTCCATTGTAATAATGTTTGAAATATGGAAAATTAGTTGATTTTGCCACATTCACATTTATTATTTACTGCTGTTGACATAGTCATGATATTTAAACCTGCAAAAGTGATATTGTAAAATAATTGCGCATTACTGCTTTCAATGAATGAAATGTTCGTGTTTCATTCCACCCACGTAACTTCAGTTTTGCGAAATTACCAATTACCATAATATGCATACATGAATATAATAAAATTTTCCCAGAATATCATGAAATATAATGCTATTATAGAGAAGACAATAATACCGTACAGAATACTTGTAACTATAAATAAATTATATTTTTATTTAATGAAGTGCCGATTTTGACTATGAGAAAAAAGTTTCCATAGGTAACTACTTTTCATACCAATTCCAGTTATATCTTTGAATCTGACTGACATGGAAATTTAACAGTCTGTGACATTGTTACTTATTTTATACCAGCTAAAATGGTAGGTTAGTGGTTAGTTTCACATGGTGACGATAAAATATCTGAAAGCAAAAGGGAATACTTTTTTCTTAAAAGTTATTAACAAATGTAATTCGTATTAGAATATTTTTTATGTAAAAGAATCCACAAATCAATTGTTATACAAAAACCAGTGATGGAATATGTTAACCTTGTCGATTAACTGAGTAGTATATATATATATATATATATATATATATATATATATATATATATATATATATATATATATATATATATATATATATATTGTTATGTATGCACACGCACACCTAGTTTCTAAAATATAAAATAAAAGAATAACAGTTGATAGTATCAGTATCTATGTACAGAATGAAAATAAATATTATAAAAACGTCACGCAAGCCATCTACTTTCTATCAGGTAGCCAACGCTTGGATAAATGGATTCCAGGTACAATTGTTACGCGCCTCGGAGATCTTCATTACGAAATTGATTATTTCGGTAAACGCTACAAACGACATGTAGACCAGATCCGAAGTCATCCAGAAGCTGAAGTTCCGGAGCAGCCGGCCAACGTTGTTCAACCACCGTGAGAACATTTCTGAACCACGTCGACGAGTCCACTTCTACGGAGACTGCTCAACACCTGCAGTCACGACACCTACAACTCCACGTCAATCAGTTGAAACTCCGTCATCTCCTGTGACTCCAGAGTCTCCTGCTACTGCAGAGTTTCCTCCAGCACAACATCCACCGCGGCATCAAGACGTCACGACCCAACGAACTCCACGTCGATCATCACGTACTCCTTGTCCGCGGAAACCATACACACCAAGCTAATTTATTTTATATCTCCATTGAAAATTAAAGCAGAGAGGAAATGTTATGTATGCACACGCACACCTAGTTTCTAAAATATAAAATAAAAGAATAACAGTTGATAGTATCAGTATCTATGTACAGAATGAAAATAAATATTATAAAAACGTCACGCATTATTTTCCATTATCCCACAAATTCACGATTTAACATATATATATATATATATATACCGGGTGAAACACGAAAAGTGAAACATAGGCGTTTAACATGGCAAATCAGTTTTTCTGTGCGCATTGCTTCCCTAATTATTTTAGAAAAAAATCTTTCAAATAAATGTTGTAAAGCATTCTACATCCGAATCAATAACCAAAATTCATTTTGACTACTGCAGAAATTAAATTTGAAAATTCACGTAAGTTCAAATTAATAGTAATAGCCATGGAATTAAAAACAAGAGATGAACAAATGCGTAACGTTTTATACGTCAATGTCAGAATAAATTGTCAAAATTATTTTTACGTACTAAATTTTTTTTTTCTAAATAAAAATTTAATAATAATAAGGCAAAATATTTTTTAGATTTATTATTTAAGAATAATAAAATAATAAACTCGATAAAATATTTAAGGTAGGTTGTTATTTAACAAATTAATTAATGTAACATAAATTTAATTCAATAAAAACATCAACGAACTAAATATTCTTAAATTGTTAAATTAGATGTTCAAATAGTCCACTGTTTTCAGCTAAACAATAACCTAATCTGTTGTAGAAGCTTTCTCGAGCATTCCTTAATTGTCGATTATTTATTTTCTGGCATTCTTGTAAATAAATAAATAAATAAATATATCATCACGCCTTTTACCCATTACTGGGTGTGGCACTCTGCCTAAGCAGATCTCGGTAAGTGATATATTTTGTCGCGTGAAGTGCGGTTACCAGCCGTCAAATCACGGCCCTCAAAGATATTAGTGGAGAGGGAGCCACAGGGGTAGATTTTTTTAAATTGGTGAAAATTGTTTGCCGGCTGTAGGGATCGAACCAGGGTTCTCAAGATCCACAGGCCGACTCGATACCACTGAGCCATCTACCCCATTCTTGTAATATAGCATTTTTAAGTTCTTCTAAATTGTAGTATCTTTTTTTATAAACATAAGATTTTTAATAGCCCCATAAAAAAAATCGCACGTATTTAAATCTGGCGACCGTGCTGGCCAGTTAACTGGTCCATTTCGTCCTATCCAGCTTTCAGGAAATACATGGTTTAGATATTCCACAACTTCTCTAGTGCTATGTGCAGGGCAGCCATCATGCTGGAACCACACATTTTTTTTGTTTCAACAATTTTTGGTCCAACAGCATTAATTAAAGTTAAATTTATGACAGAAAAATTCTGATGACGCCTGGATTCGAACCAGGGACCCTCCGCTTGCCGGGCAGAGATGCTAACCGCTACACCACGTCACCTGTGTCCGACGTATGGCATCAACCAAAGTCTTTTGTCATAGTGTCTAACGTAGCATCGATCCCAAAGACTCCTATATCTATGATAGGCATTGACAACGGGTTTCGTCTACAGCGACACAGTTCTGATTTATATCGAATCATACCACGAACTGATTTTTAACGTATGACTTCGACTGAACGTACAGTAATGAAGATAATTTTAAAGTTATTTTATTTGAAACATTTTTTCCTAAAATAATTAGGGAAGCAATGCGCACGGAAAAACTGATTTGCCATGTTAAACGCCTATGTTTCACTTTTCGTGTTACACCCGGTATATATATATATATATATATATATATATATATATATATATATATATATATATATATATATATTAGGGTGGGTCGAAAAAAATAGAATCAATAAACAGAATTAATTTTACATGCCCTATAACGGCAGAAATTAATATGAAAATATTAAAAATTAGCTAAAAAATCGGGTTAGCCTTGGAAATAAATAAAATTGTAAATAAAAGATTGACGATTTATCTGTCAGAAGAATATTATTTTTCTTGTTTCATGAGTTTATTGCCAGTAATTATTTATTAGTGTTCAATTTATAAAGTTACTTATTAGAAAAATGATGGACAATTACGAGTACACAATTAGTGAAAGAAATGAATTTCTTAGGTTGTATTATGGTGGTAATAGTTTAAGACAAGTGCAAGATTTATTTGCGGGTTCAGATCCTCACAAGCCAATTCCTTCAATTCACACAATTCAAAGAGTTATTAATAATCAAATTAAATATGGATCAGTGTTCCATTATTATTTATAGTTACCAGGGATACAAACAAAACAGAAACTTGTCATATTGACAGTTAACAGAACGAATTTATTTTCAGTACGCAAACGTCTTTTAATAATTTTAAGATGTAATCGTAGAAAAAAACATGTGTGTATCACGAGCGTAAAGTGTCTATGTTCCTCTTACACTATTGCAGCTCTCGCCTTCGGCTCGCGCTGCAATTACCGTGTTCGAGTAACAAAGAATCACTTTACGCTCTTAATACACAAATAACTATTTCTGATACTGTAATGAAAAACTCTTTAATGATTACCACAGTTGTTAAAATTTATTCTTAATATTGTTTTATGAAATTTTTTATTGTTTTTTTTTTTTAATACAAAGGTGCATAACACAAACGTTGAGTTTTTGCCGCCTATTGCTCATTAACAACGCCACCGGTGACAAAACCAATATTACAGAATTATGGCCCCCTTCTGTTCGTTTATTTTTCCCTCATGCCATTTCTTTATATACAGGATGAGTCTGGGAAGACGCCCCCCCACCCTTTAACTTTTTTATTATGAGTAATAGAAAAAAATGGTTCATATGAAAGTTTTATTATTTTAAATATACTATTTGATGGCAGATGTAGATATTTTTTATAAAGTCAGGTTTACAAGATACGACTATCAACTTTTATTTTTTAAATAGCAACCTATAATTATTTTACTAAAATAAAAACCGCCATTTTTTTCTCTTTTCAACGGTGTATTAGTTTTTATTAATGTATCTGAAAAAAATTGAGAAAAATAAGAAAATTGAGAAATACTAGAAATAATTTTTATACAAATATTATAGGTGGCTATGTGAAAATAATTTGTTTTAAGTTGTTTTTGTTACTGAATTTGTTGCTTCAGTTTGATAAGTTGTATAACACTGTTACATTTTGTTTATTTTCACATAGCCACCTATAATATTTGTATAAAAATTATTTCTAGTATTTCTCAATTTTCTTATTTTTCTCGAATTTTTCAACATTCTTTGATAAAGTCCAATATATATATATATATATATATATATATATATATATATATATATATATATATATATATATATATATATATATATATTTGGTTATTGGCCAGAATCTAAAAAAAGTGCAAAAACGGCGTTTTGAGGTGCCCGGTGCTGCCTGGGTATTCATCAGAAAAATGTTTCAGCACATCTCCACCAGGGATGTGCGTGTAGTCTACTGCAAGTAATCTACGCCATTCTCTACGTGTAAACAATCATGTAGTCTACGTCTTCATTTTTCATGTAAACAATGTAGACTATGTAGACAATGAAAACACCTGTGTTCACTTAAGTCAAATTAAAAATGTTATCCCTAGAACTAGGGAATTTTAAATGTTGTTAGAGATTTTTATTTTTATTCTAGGGATTACATGAAAAAAAATTAGTTGTGCAGGGCAAAACGTTGAAAATTTGTCAACTGGTTACTTTTAAAAATAGCGCCAAAGAAAACTTCGTCTGGTGAGATGGCGCGTTGATCGATTTAAAAAAAATGACAGTTCACCCAAGACCCAAGACAGACATTCGTCTATTAATGTACGAGCACTTGCTTTATTAGTTTTATTATATAAAGACCGATAATGACCCGAGCTTACGAATACGAATACATGTAATAGTTACATAGGAATAAATTTAGGTTATGTTGAATTTTACAACTGTCAGATGCATTATCTACATTGTGTACATTGTCTACGTCGCTAGAATTGTCGACGTATTGTCTACGTGTAGATGTAGACAATTAAAGATTACACGTAGATGCACATCTCTGAATCTCCACAACTTTTTGGATGGAACTCTTTCATTTGAGACCCTAGAGAACGAAATCTATTTTTTTCGACCCATCCTAATATATATATATATATATATATATATATATATATATATATTTGGACTTTATCAAATAATGTTGTTTAATATAAACATGACTTGAAAAAAGAAAGTATTATTATTATTAATTAAAATGGTTATATATAAAGAAATGACATGAGGGAAAAATAAACGAACAGAAGGGGGCCATAATTCTGTAATATTGGTTTTGTCACCGGTGGCGTTGTTGTCACTATAACAAGGTCAACTATTTTTTTTTTAATGGGAACCCCTATTTTGGATTTATAGATTCAGATTCCTTGTAAAAAATAGAAAGAATTTAATTTTTTTTGTCAGCATGATAGAAGGCGCCGTAATCGCGAAAATTCGATTTACCGTACTTTTCGAGAGATTAAACAGAAAAAAGCCCCCTCCCTTCCTTATGGAGAGGTAATCTTAATAAAAAACATAATTTTGTGAACATGCATGTTGACTGTAATCAAAAGTTACGTTCGGCATAATGAAGGAACAGCGACGTGGACGTAGTAGTTTTCGCGATTACGGCGCCATCTGTCACTAATCGAAAAAAATGTTTCAAATAAAAGTTACATATTTTATATGGAGAATCCGAATCTGCAATAAAAATTGGGGGTTGCCATTTAATATTTCAAAGTTGTCTCCCGCCCCACCGCCTGAGGGTGGGGGCCGAGTTAAGCACCATTGAATGTGCCCCTCTCCCCTAGACTACAAAATTTTACCCAATACTTGTTTTGATTTGATGCGCAGGTATCCAGATTTTTCATTATCTCTGAATGTTTCAGAGGTTCGTGCTACCCCATTTAATGGGATATAGCGTGATGTTATTTATGTATGTATGTAGAAAAACATTTCCATTACATTTACCATTAAATTAATTTAACACATTAATTGCTCATGCTAAGAGTTTGTCGACATTGGCATCACATGGGCGATGCGTTTAACGCATATGTGTCGGCATGGTCACGATACTAATGGATGTTTACGACTTTGAGCACTGCGGTTGAAATTGTATCGCGTCGTGAGCACTTTGTTTATTATTTTATTTAGTGTTTGATTTAAAATATTTCTTTATATTTTTTATTTTTTGTTTTTCCTTATCATTTTAACAGTATGTCATAATAAACACCAAAGAAATTAGATTTTCGCAATATTTCATGAGACGACACTCATACGTTAATGAGCAATAGGCGGCAAAAACTCAACGTTTGTGTTATGCATCTTTGTATTAAAGAAAAAAAAAACAATAAAAAATGTCATAAAACAATATTAAGAATAAATTTTAACAACTGTGGTAATCATTAAAGAGTTTTTCATTACAGTATCAGAAATAGTTATTTGTGTATTAAGAGCGTAAAGTGATTCTTTGTTACTCGAACACGGTAATTGCAGCGCGAGCCGAAGGCGAGAGCTGCAATAGTGTAAGAGGAACAAAGACACTTTACGCTCGTGATACACACATTTTTTTTTCTACGATTACATCTTAAAATTATTAAAAGACGTATGCGTACTGAAAATAAATTCGTTCTGTTACCTGTCAATATGACAAGTTTCTGTTTTGTTTGTATCCCTGGTAACTATAAATAATAATGGAACACTGATCCATATTTAATTTGATTATTAATAACTCTTTGAATTGTGTGAATTGAAGGAATTGGCTTGTGAGGATCTGAACCCGCAAATAAATCTTGCACTTGTCTTAAACTATTACCACCATAATACAACCTAAGAAATTCATTTCTTTCACTAATTGTGTACTCGTAATTGTCCATCATTTTTCTAATAAGTAACTTTATAAATTGAACACTAATAAATAATTACTGGCAATAAACTCATGAAACAAGAAAAATAATATTCTTCTGACAGATAAATCGTCAATCTTTTGTTTACAATTTTATTTATTTCCAAGGCTAACCCGATTTTTTAGCTAATTTTTAATATTTTCATATTAATTTCTGCCGTTATAGGGCATGTAAAATTAATTCTGTTTATTGATTCTGATGTAGAATTTTATGCTCTACAACTCTTAATTGAAGCTTTTTTACCTAAAATAATTAGGGAAGCAGGAAATTAAGATAGTATGATTATACATGTTAAAGTCCTATATTCCGGGGTTGCGGTCAACACTCTGTATATAATTTATAATAGGTAAAATTAGGGAAGAAGTGGGAAATCAGGATATTTGGATATGTGTTGACGAAACGACTGACGCATTAGGTCGACAGATAGCTAATATATTTGTTGGTGAACTATCCGATGAAACTTGTAGGCCTTATTTATTGGCAAGTAAAACTTGGTTAAAGGCAGCCGTTTATTACCAAGATTTTTTTTTAGTATTAAAGAAGTGTGTATTTGAAATCTTTATAATTGGTAAAGAAATAATAATATTTTTAATTTAATTTCTAGATTATCAAGTCGTTTTGGGATGAAAGTGCTGCCATAAAAAAGACAAAAGAATGTATCCAAGTAACTTCTATTGAATCAAATCTTGCGTATATTAGTTTGCATTTTAAAATTATAATTAATATTATGGGGTAGGTGGCTCAGTGGTACCGACTCGGCCTGTGGATCTTGAGAACTCTGGTTCGATCCCCACAGCCAACAATTATATCTGCCCCTGTAGCTCACCCTCCACTGAACAAATTCACTTATTGCTGTGAAATAATTTAAATTTTTGTAATATATAATTATTTTTTTAAATCGAAAGTTCTTTTTTATTTTTGTTTAACTTAATATAAGTCCTATCTTTAATAGTTTTCAAAATTTCCATGTGCATATTATCATGCATAGCCTGTATCTTTAGACTCATGTGTCATAATGGAGCGCAAACGTACGTTTTATTTTGTAGGCATTACTTTGGATATAACACATCTGTTTATTAAAATTGTAAAGATTTATTAGGAAACAAAAAGAAATAGATTTAAAAGACACATCATTCCATCAAAATTTGGTGCAAATAAGGAAATGAGAATTTAATGCTTGAAGCTGCTGATGCTGCCACCATATGATCTAAAGGAGATTCCATGTCCACCGAATCCACCATCTCCATATCCGTGTCCACCGCCGTATCCACCTCCATAGCCACCACCGAATCCACCTCCAAGTCCACCGCCAAGACCAGCACCAGCTCCAGCACCGGCACCACCGCCTCCGATAAAGACGGGCTGAGCCACGGGCACGACGACGGTCTGTGGCACTCTAACAGGGACGGCTTGAGTGATGGTGACAGGGTAGGGCTGGGGCACGGACACAGGGACGGCCTGCTGCACTGGGTAGGGCACGGCCTGTGGCACGGGTACGGCCACTGGACGGTTCACGTACACTGGGTACGGGCGGATGACGGTAACGGGCACGGGCTGCGGTACCGGCACGGGCACAGCGCGAGGGACGGGCACCTGAACAGTCTGCGGCACGGGGACAGGCACTGGGCGAGTCACGGTCACAGTGTACGGCTGCGGCACAGGCACGGCAACGGTCTGCGTGATGGTGTTCACAGATGTGCTGCCACCATCGGCACCTCCTGCACCACCGCCGAATCCTCCTCCGAATCCACCACCGCCGAAGCCGCCACCGTAACCACCACCGTATTCACTGCTTAATCCATGGTTGGCATCATCACCGTATGAACCGGAGCTGATAACTCCACAACGACCTAGAGTCGCTACAGCGAATACCAAAGCAGCAATCTGGAAATTAATAGTTTTAATTAACATTTATAATAATTAATAATTAAACCATTCAAATTACCACAAAAGTCCTCATGTTGTGCAGAGTGAAGCGATGATGATCGAATGATGATTTCTGTATGGAATACATGCTATTTATACAAGTCACTATAGTACTTTTACTTACAAAACTTTTGTGCGCTCAACCATTTACACAAATTTTAAGAATGTATGTATTTTCTAATAGAACAATTGATACAATTTCATGTGATGTTAAATTAATAGTATTTATGAAACAAATAATAATAAACGAATGGCAAGAAGATTTCGAATTTTAACAAACCCCAAAATTCAGTTTATATTTTTGCTGTCAATGAATCAATGCTTTTACGAATGTTCTTCCAAGTGGCAAATTTAATTAAAAACCAAGGCAATTGATAATTCTTCCAACAATTTGAATAATAGCAATTTTGACAAATATGAAATAATGTATTAATCACAAATCACCGAAGCTGGAAATAATAAACTAGCTAATTGTCGTTATGGATTACGTCTTACGCACTAAACATAATGCATCAAGAACTAAAACATTCTGTAGAAGTGAGGTTTTAGTAACATTAATTATATTTAGATATTTATATTTTATAAATGTTCTCATCAATAACAAATTGAAGATATTAGGCAAAAATAAATTAGTTCTTAATGCAACAAATAAAGTAAATACTGTAAATATATATATATATTTATGTGTAAGAAAATAAAGTACACTATTATGCATAAAACGAGGAAGTGTATTCCATAAACGAGTAGTTACAGCCGATGCGTGAAGTTGAATTTCGGTTACTCACATGTGGCTAGTATAAATAGCGGCAAACGCAAGCTACAACTATCAGTCTACAGTGATCACCACCTCCATTCACATCATGAAGAACACCACGGTAAGGACGAAAGGTCATTTTAAAATATGTATGTCTAGAATATAATTTTATTGTTTCAGCTCTTTGTCGTTCTGCTAGCTCTGTCCGCTACTCTGGCGGCTGAGGAGGCCAAGAAAGGGCAAAAGCGCGGAATCTTCGATGAAGGTTTCGGTCACGATTCTGGTCTGAGCCTGGGCGGCCATGACTCCGGCTTAAGCCTAAGAGGACACTCTGACTTCGGCTCTTCTGGTGCTGACTTCTCATCTCATCACGGACCCATTGACTTGGGCTCCTCGTACCACAAACACATCACCATCACCAAGAAGGTTGGCGTGCCAGTGCCGAAATCCTACCCGGTGCATGTGGAGAAGAAGGTCCCAGTGCCGTATCCCGTGGAAGTGAAAGTCCCTGTCGACAAGCCGTACCCCGTGCCTGTGCCCAAGCCCTACGCCGTCCCCGTGGAGAAGCATGTGCCGTACACCGTTGAGAAGCATGTGCCCTACCCGGTGAAGTATCCTGTGAAGGTTCCCTACACCGTGAAAGTGCCCGTGCACGTCCCCAAACCCTACCCCGTGCCCGTCATCAAGAAGGTGCCCGTGCACATCCCTGAGCCCGTCTTCGTCAAGAAGCCCGTGCCTGTGTACATCAAGGGTCACGACCACTCCGAAGACTTCTCGTCTCTCGCTGGACACGGTGGATTCAACGGAGGTTTCTCTGGACACGTCTCTGGTTTCGGCGGACAGAACTCTGGATTTGGAGGACAAGATACTGGATTCGGCGGACACAATGGTGGATTCAGTGGCCATGATTCTGGATTCGGTGGACACAACAGCTGGCACTGAATGGAATATTGGTAGTTTTACCAATAATTGGTGATCACAGAGCTGTCACTCTTCCATCCATCTACATTACTTGTGATCACTATAATTCTTTCTATTACTGTTATTCTGTTGTTGAAATGCTTTAATAAATTCATTTATTTAAATACTGCAGTTATTTTTGCATTATAGAATAGGTACCTACCGAAATCATAATAAAAAAACTAAAACAAAAAACTTTCAATTGTAGAAAATATGCTTGTTATAAAATAATAATAATAATTTCATACTAAATTATCTTTAAACGAATATCGTTCAATTCAGTTAATAATTAAAATTTCACTTTTTTAATTTACTATTTAATTAGAAATAGAAATCTTTTTGCAAAAGTATATCAAGTAGGTATACTGAAAAAATAATTATTTTTTTATGCACGGGGGTCGCGTGTTAATAATTTTCGTTATATTATTTTCTTTTATTGTTCATTTTATGTACATTCATCATGATTCGTTTACTCTAATGTGTCCGCGTCTAATGTTTGAAATGTTTTACAAGATAAATAGCTAACAACTTTTTTGTAATTAAAAATAAGTTATGAAAATTTTTTTTACTACATTTTTTATTAACCAATTTCAAAAAACAATAAACTATCGGTTAGCATAAATCAAAAACACAAAATTAACGTAAATGTAATTATTGGTATCTATGAAATTCTAAATATACTACTCGTACTCGTACTTTACTGCTTTTAATAAAATTATAATTTATTGTTGGATATCGGTATACATATTATAAAATAAAATGGGTAGCAGTACATGCAACACAACTGCAGTTAGTGAAGTCATATCAACACTCCTGAAGGATAATAGCTTTATAAATAAATTAGTGGAGAAAATGTTTGAGCGGTTTGATGCAAAAGTTCAAGAAATTAAACTCAACTACGAAGAAAACATTGCTCACCTGTCACTAAAAATTAAAAATCTTCGCAAAGAAATAGATAACTTGGAGCAATACTCCAGAAGAAATAATGTGCGTGTCTTTGGTGTGAACGAAGAGAAGGGTGAAAAAGTCGAAGATAAGATATGTGCCATCTTTAAAGACTCTCTAAATGTGCGTGTAGATCAAAACCAAATTGACCGTTGTCATCGAGTTAACACTAACAATAAAAACCCGCGACCTATAATCGTCAATTCATATGTATATATATATACAGGGTGTTTCAGGACTAGTGTAACAAACTTTAACAGCTTATTCCTGAGGTCATTCTGGGCCAAAAATGTCATATGAACATAGGTCCTATTCCTTCTAGTTACCAAAATACAAGAGGTTGAAGTTCTATAAATAACACGAAATTTTCAAATTTTTGTAATCAAGATACTTTCGGAAAACAAGAGTTTTATTGAAAAGTTATACCTTATTTGTCTTAATTAATTTTATTTATTAATATTAACATGCATACGAATTCAAGGCGCTCATTTTGTAATTACTGTAATTTTTTTTTAATTTGTTATTTTATTTCATATTGTGTTAACCTATTCCATGTTTGGTTATGTTGTTCTGTGTCAATTTAATTGTGTCATTTTATGTTTTGTTCTCTAAATCGTATTCGTTAATATTAATAAATAAGATTAATTAAGACAAATAAGGTATGACTTTTCAATAAAACTCTTGTTTTCCGAAAGTATCTTGATTACAAAAATTTGAAAATTTCGTGTTATTTAAAGAACTTCAACCTCTTGTATTTTGGTAACTAGAAGGAATAGGACCTATGTTCATATGACATTTTTGGCCCAGAATGACCTCAGGAATAAGCTGTTAAAGTTTGTTACGCTAGTCCTGAAACACATACATACATACATACATACATAACATCACGCTATATCCCATTAAATGGGGTAGCACGAACCCGTCAACATTCTCATCCTGACACACGATACTCGATTCGACCACATTAACACTTCCTCCATACAAACTCTTTCTTTTCTCACAACCAAAATCCATCAACACACAACAAACATTCATCCATTCGCTAGTGTACACTGCGCTTGTTTCTGAAGATGGTCTCCGCACAATTGCAGGTAAACACTCAAAACATCTAACCAATTAATCTAAAATCAAGAATCATACGCTTGTCTTCATTCATCGTATTTATCCCGCAATTAATTTTCTCCAAACATTCCTATCCTGACACACCACTTTTGCTTCAACCACATTCATAATTCTTTTCACACAAGCTCGTTTATTCTTCACGCTCAGAATCTTTCGCTCACGCAACAACCCTTCAATCATATTCATCCATTTGTTCCTAGGCCGTCCACGCAAACTTTCACCCTCAATTTCACCAACATACATCTGTTTCACCAATCTGTCATTCGACATACGTTCTACATGACCAAACCATCTCAACTAGAGATGAAAAACTATCGGTAATTTCAACTATCGATTGTTCGATAGTGCTATCAGTAAACTATCGATATATCGATAGTACTATCGATAGTCAATTTAATTACTAAACGATAGTTTTAGTTACTAAAAGATAGTTTTAGTTACTAAACGATAGTTACTAAATGATAGTTACTAAACGATAGTTACTAAACGATAGTTACTAAACGATAGTTACTAAACGATAATTACTAAACGATACTATCGATAGTTTTTTTTTCTTTTAATTACTTATCGATAGTATTTTTTTTATAAAAGTATAATTTTTTTTTTCAAAATTACAAAATCTTTGCCTATACAGAGTTTAAAATCAGTGATTAAATTCGTTCCTTTTTCGAGAGAGAGGTAAAATAAAATGTATAATTTTTTAAATGTTACTCTCATCCCCTAAAATTTAAAACTTTTGATATTGCTCTATATTAAGGGATGTTTGCTAAATAATTCCTGTGAATATGGTTTTGTTACAGTTATTATTACCCGCTCTAAGGTATGTAAAATGGGAGAAATAGAAAATAAGAATATATACAATAAATGTCAAAAATTTATTTCTTTAAAATTTAGGCTTAATAACAAGATTTCAGAAGTAACAAATGTGAAAATAAAAATCAAATGCAAATATGTACTTCTATCCATAGGTATATACCATTTCTTACATTAATTTATACTTTTGTCGAGATCAAGATATTAGAAAAACTAGTTGCAATTCGAAACACCTTTTATATTAATTTTAATTTAGATCAAATAAAAAAGAAATGTGGTATTGTGATAGTATTTTTGGAGTTGTGATGCATACTGGATGAGTGGTAAGCGGAGATTGTCCTGGTTAGAAGGAAAAAATGGTGGATTTTGGGGTGAACAAAAAAGTTTGGAATGTAGGTACTTGAAAAACAGATGTTGTTAGGTTCGGAGAAAGCGGGCGAAGTTACAATAGCAGGTAGTGGAGAAACATGATACAGACTCTGTATTATTGAAGCGTAGCTCTAGCAAACGAAATCTGATTTGCGGTGTCAGTAGGAGAAAATCACAATTACTTATGTTTGACTATGAATGTAGAGAAATGACTTGCACTTCTAAATTTATTTATTTAGTTGTGTAGACAAAAGTGAAAATTATATACCAGCTAAGATCAATGAGTTAAAATATTGTAACTCAATGAAAAGGATATATGATTTATTAAATTTTGATAATAATTGAAAATATAATCAACATAAACAAATGCAGTAACTATTGTTTCATTTAATTTACATTGAAAACTGTAGAAGTAACTGCTGTTTATTAAAATATTACATTTAGAAAAAGTTAAATAACAGAAACAATGAATAAATGTGATTGTTGAAGATATTTATTAAATATTATAAATAAAATTACTATATGATAGTTACTGAACGATAGTTACTAAACGATAATTTCTAAACGATAGTTACTAAACGATAGTTACTAAACGATAGTTACTAAACGATAGTTACTAAACGATAGTTACTAAACGATAGTTACTAAACGATAGTTACTAAACGATAGTTACTAAACGATAGTTACTAAACGATAGTTACTAAACGATAGTTACTAAACGATAATTACTAAACGATAGTTACTAAACGATAGTTACTAAACGATAATTACTAAACGATACTATCGATAGTTTTTTTTCTATTAATTACTTATCGATAGTACTTTATTTTTTAAAACTATCGATGTATCGATAGTACTATCGATAGTTTTTTCATCTCTAATCTCAACTGACTTATTCCCACTCTTCTTACAACATTCTTCCCAATCTCACATTCATCATACACCAATATATTCCGGACACGATCTCTTCTAGTATATCCACACACACCCCGCAAATATCTCATTTCCACAGCAGTTATACGCCGTTCATGTTTCTTCATCCATACCCAACATTCACTACCATACATCAACGTAGGCACTAACACACCATTATAAACACTCAATCGAGCATCTCTGGATACATTCACGTTCCGAGTAAAGGTTCCCAGAGCACCCAATATCTTACATCCAGCAGATACTCTTCTTTCAATCTCTCGATCAATACGTCCATCCCTCGAAAACACACTCCCCAAGTATACAAACTCATTTACTTGACCCAATCTCACACCATTCACCGAAACATTGCAATCAGTCACCAAATCACTCTTCTCAAACACTAACACTTTACATTTATCAACATTCAGTAATAGATTTAAACCTTTTCCTAATTCATTTATACTAAGAATCATTCTTCTCAATTGTTCTTCAGATTCACCCATTACAACTACATCATCCGCATAAGCTAACGCAGGCACTACACTGCCACCAATACGTACACCATCCGCCCCATTCAGCGACTTTCGTAACAACACATCCATATATAAATTAACAACCACGGGGACATCCCACAACCTTGTTTCACGCCAACATCTATAGAAAACCAATCACTCAATCTACCATCAACTCTCACCGCAGCCTCGCTATCTTCGTATAATGCACGAATCGCTCCCAACAAATTACCATTTATACCGTACTCTAGAAGTACATCCCACAGAATAACTCGATGAACACTATCATATGCTTTTTTATGATCGAGAAAGCCACAGAACACCTTCTTGTTCTTAGCAAGTGATTTCTCAACAATCATACGATGAGAAAACAATTGATCTACACACCCTCTCTCAGGCAAAAATCCACCTTGCATATTACTCAACTTGGAGATTGTTAAGGTTCGTACCTTGTGAATAAGAATCTTCCCGTACAACTTCCCTACCACACTCAACAAACTTATCGCACGGAAATTAGTACAATCACTCGAACTACCTTTGCCCTTAAATAAAGGACAAATGATAGCACGTTTCCAATCATCAGGAGCTACACACAGTTTCAAACAAAATCTAAATAAATAAACTAACCAATCAAATAACCTCTCACCACCATACTTCAACATCTCATTCGTTATACCATCCAAACCAGGAGCTTTACCATTCTTCAAACGTAACAATGCAAAACTAACATCACTTTCATCTATATCCCATTCATCACTTCTAACATTTTCTCTTGAATTTTCACTACAACAATTCGATCCATTTACGCTACCATATAAGCCTCTAAAATACTCACACCATCTATTTCTAACGTCTAATTCATTCCACAATAACTCACCATTCGCACTCTTAATCGCTTTTACCGCCCTTACATTACCACCTCTCAATCTCTTCACACTCAACCAAAACATTCTTTTATTCATACTAAAATCATTCGTCATTCTTTCACTCATCAAATCATCAAAACGCACCTTACTTTCTCTCACTACTCTCTTAACATGTTTATTTAACCTTTTATATTCTAGCAAACATTCATCACGTAAACTTCCAGGCACATCTTTTACATGTAGAAATCGCAAATACGCTCTCTTTTTCTCTTCAATTGCTTCTTTCACTTCATCATTCCACCATGCATTCCTTGGACAAGAGCCTAATCTGGATTCACCACAAACTTCTTTTGCACATTTAAGAACTGTATCCTTAAATTTCATCCAAACATCATTTATGCTGTATTCAAAATTAGGCTCACATACAGGCAAAGATTCATTTATTTTCTCAACAAAGATATCTCTAATATCCTCATTCTGTAGTACACTAGATTTCACACGAAACATTTTTTCGGTGCCTTTTACCCTCATTCGCCAACATTTATCCAGACGTATACGCGACACCACCAAATAATGATCATTCGTACCCAATTCAGCCCCACGCTTCACACGCGTATCCACAACTAAACTTCTTAGTCGTTCATCATACAAAATAAAATCAATCACACTCCGCCTATTCTCCCTCACATTCTCCCATGTATACAAGTGAGCTAATTTATGTTTAAAGACAGAGTTGGAAACGAAAAGATCACGCTCTAAGCAGAAGGATATTATTTTCCTACCGTTTTCATTCACTCTCACATTACCATATTTACCCAATACATTCCCAGACATGCTTCTCTTTACTCCCACCCAACCATTCAAATCACCACATACGATAACTTTTTCACCTGGATCACACGAATCAATCACACTATCTAACAAATTCCAAAATTGATCTTTCTCAAGATCACTTTCGGATTCAGTTGGGCCATAAACTGACACAACGAAGATTCTATGAAAGCCTACCTTAAGTCTCAGCCAAAGAATTCGCGATGAAATACAACTATAATCTCTTACAAACGGTTTCATTCTTTCACTAAGAAGCACTCCTACACCATGTTTTGCCCGTTCATTCTCAGCAACACCCGACCACAAGCAAAACAATCCATCTACCTCTTCTTCATTACAGCCTTTCCGCTTTGTCTCGCTCACACACAAAACATCTACATTATACACACGCATTATATTCACCAATTCATTTTCTTTTCCATTTATACCTCTAACATTCCACGTACCAAACTTACATTCATGAAATTTCGCCCATTTATTCCTCATTAGAACAAAAGATAAAAGAAATAGGGTTCTCTTGGTGAAAGAAGAAGAAATTAAGGTAGCTTACCAGGCTTATCCTTAACTATAAAAGAAAGGAAATAAATTACATTCACACACCTGTCAAATGTTAATCACACCTAAAAACAAATCATAATTCACCGTAACTAAGCGTAACTAATACAATCAACTAACGATATGAAATACCATATACAAGACAAAACAAAAATTAAACTATTTTGAAAATCAAAGATAATACTTATCTTAGTAAAAGGATATGCACACACCCTATAACACCCTATATATATATATATATATATATATATATATATATATATATATATATATATATATATATATATATATATATATAATTAAATAATTTGATTTAATATATTTGAAAAAAAATGTTTTTATTATCAACTTGGTTACATGTGTTGAGATAGAAGAATACAGGAACAATGAACACCTTATCTTAGTTACAAGGGTTTTTATTACCTAGCTTATCATAATGGAAATATACTGGAAGAATATGCTGACATCGCATAATTATTGTAGAATAGGAATACAGCCATTACATAATTCCTCCCTTCTAAGATTATACAATAATTATTAATTAATAGGACTTAATTCTATTTGTTCTTTATTACAACCAGGTCTTTTATTTCTTTTACACATTATTAATAACTTATTTCTAAGCTTATAAACTAAAGCAGAACATATTATTAAAATTAAAATCAATATAATATAAATAGTGTAATAATAATAATGATGATCTTCCAGTTTTGGCTCGTTTATTTGTGGTAATTCTTTAATTGTTACATCTACCCTTTTTACTGTCTCTAAATTTATTGTTGTCAATTGTTGTAATGTTTTATTAAAGTTAAAAGGTTCAAATATTATTTCTTTATAACTTTCTTGGATTATATCAAATTTGAAATTGTTTATTTCACATTTATTAATAAGTTTTAATTTAAATATACCCTTGATTTTTTTATTTAATGTAGTACTTTCACAATTAATTTGAATTTGTTGCTCATTAGGGCTGATTATAATTAATTCATTTGTGTTTTGAATTTTCTCCCAAGTATTTTTCAATTCAAGAGTATGATATTTACAATCATCATTTGTTTGAGCCTTTAACATATTTACTATACATTTATTTAAAATTATATACTCTGTTTTACAGTAATACATATTATTAATAAAAATACAATTATTTATCTTAAAATTATCGTTATTGTTTATAAAATACATAGTTTGTTTCTCATTTAATTGTAAGACTTGATTATCTTTGATAAACGGTAGAGGAGTAAATTGATACAAGTCGTACGTATGAGAAGAAAAGAGTGGGATGTTGATAAGGAAGTGTATCTGTTCGTTATCGTGTTGGCAGTAAGTTTCTATGATTTCGTTTAATTGCCAAATGTCTTTATTTTGTGTAATTTTTCTAATGTTAGTCGGGTCAATGATGCTTGTGTGCAGTTTTCTTAAAGTACAGAAGGTTAAACTGATTTCAATCTGTTTGGTGAGGTCATTTAAGTTTTGAATTATAAATATTAATTCTTGAAATTTGCTTTCTACGTCAATTCTTCCTTGCCAGTTGAAGTTATTCTTTAAGATCTCTTTAATATTTTCTATTTGTATTTTCAACGTATTCTCATTACTTTTAATATTTTCAATTTGATCATTAAATTTATTTATCATTTCCTTACTGATTTTTAAATTTTGATTAGTTTGATCTTGTAATAATTTTTCATTATTTTTAATTTGTTCAAGAATTTTATCGTATCGCTCTCCGTCTGAAGCATCTAAGTTACCTGATATTGCTTTAATAATACCTCCTAATCCATTAATTAAACCGCGTTTTGAGATTTTGTGAAATATTTTACTGATTTGATTTTCCAAGTCGTTAAAGTTATATGTTAGGATATTAATATAGTTTTGAAACACATCCTGAGCGTCTTTAATTTGAAAGAGAAGAGTTTCTTTTAATTTTGCGATTTTAATAAAATTCATCGTGAATCGGGGTAATATTGTAATTAAAATAGATTATTTGTTCTGATGTTTTTATTTGTGTTTTCCCTAATTTAGCTAGGTGAAATCCATTATCGTTTGAAATATCCGTAAGTTGGGCCGTACATCTGGAACAACAATTTATTGTTTAATTCTGTCTATCCTTACGTGCTTTTCTGCTATTTGATCTCTGATTTTTGCTTTTCCGAGTATCGGGTCATAATGTTGAACTCTATATTTTCTAAATAAAGGCTTTTTAAATTTCTTAATTAATCTTGGGTTTTCTTTCACATAAATAGTATTTTTTATTTGTAGGGGGTTGTCATTTTCTTTGTACCGCTTTTGCTTTTCAAATTTAATTTTATTATTAATGATTTTAAATAATTCCTCTTGTTCTGTTTGATATTTTTGTATTGTTTTTTCGTTAATGACTGTGATTGGTATAAGAGGGATTTGATTATTTTTACCGAATAGTGTTTCGTTCGGGGTTAATTTCGTAACGGTGTGTTTGGTATTGTTATAGGCCAGGATGGCTAAATCGAGTTTTTCCAAGAATGTTTTATTCTTAAAATGATTGTTATTTTCAAGGAGTCTAAGATGTTCTATGAGTGTTGAATGGAATCGTTCAACGGCGTTGCTTTTAGGATTGCTTACACAGATTATATGACTTTCTACATTTTTAATTTTGAGTAATTCTTGTACGATGTTACCTTTAAATTCTGGACCTGCGTCCATAATTATTTTATTTGGTATTGTGTAAATTTGGAAGTATTGAATTAATTTCTGTGATATATTATTTGAGCTTTTATATTCTAATGGACAGATTTGACCATGTTTAGAGAATTGATCGAAAATTGTTAAAAAATTATTTTTATTTAAACATAGTACGTCGACATTTATTATGTCAAATGGTTTTTGAGGTGTTGGTGTTAGGTTATCTATTGCTGGAATTGGTTTTCTGTTATATTTATTTAATTTACAAAGTTCACATCTGTTGATGTATTCAGTAATTGAATTGACCATTTTTGGCCAAAAATATTTGTCTTTTAATGAATTTAAAGTGGCGATTATGCCTCTATGATTTGTTAAGCCCGTATGAAAGTCATGAATAATTTCTGTCTGTTCTTCTTCATTTTCTACGTCTTGAACTATTTTATTACAAGCAATTATATTAATTGTGTTGAATTCGAAATTTTCTTTTATTATTTTTGAGAATTTAAGGTCTAAATCTTTTTCATAAAAAATAGCTAAATATTTTACTTTTGGAATTATATATTCTTTAAGGAAGTTTAAGATATCATCTTCGAGAGTTTGTTGATTAAATTTACACTGAATTCGTTGTTTCTTATTTTCAAATAATTTTATTATTTTGATTTCAGTTTCAGAATTATAGATTTCGAATGTTAATTGATTATCAGCTATATTTATTCTATCTTCTATATATTTAATTCCATTTATAAAATTTTCGGGATCTGAATGAATTGTGTTTTGATTTGACGAAATTGATTCGTTATCGTTCCTATGTAAATTTACTATGGGTAAAGAATATTTGTATCTTCAAATATTTTTTTATTTTTGCTGACACCTGAGTCCATTCTAAGTGATCTAAACCGCATCCTAGCAGGGGTAGATTTATTTGAAAGATCTCGTTAAGTATAAGATAATCCCCAAGTTCTTTTAATGGTTTGTCTAGGTTTTTAATTGATAGTTTATCGTTATATCTTTTTTTTGTAATCAAATGAATAATTGTTTGATTATGAGAATTTTGAATAATAATACATTTATCTGTAACATTTTTATTTTTGCAAAAATTTCTACTATCGAATTTTTTATTAACTTGGTCTGCTAACCCTTGGCTCATTTCTAGGTCTTCGGAAATACAGTGGGCAAATATTTTTGTTTCTGTTACGTCGCCGATTTTATTGTGAATTTGTGTTTTCTCGCGTTGTCGAGAGAGATTGTCCGCTATTACATTCATTTTACCTTCAAGGAATTCTATATCGAAATTATATTCGTTTAACTCGATTTTCCACCGCATGAGTTTCTGGTTGGGATTTTTCATATTGAATAACCAGCATAGAGGTCTATGGTCTGTTTTGATTAAGAATTTTCGGCCAAATAAGTAAGGTTTAAAATTTTTTACAGATTCTATTATTGCTAATAATTCCTTTTCAACAGTATTATAATTTTGTTCGGTATTACTTAAAGTTTTTGAGAAGTAAGCTATTGGCATTTCTTTACCGTTTTCATCTTTCTGTAATAGAACTGATCCTATGGCATAGTCAGAGGCGTCCGTGGTTAAAATAAAATTCTTATGAAAATTTGGAAATTTTAATATAGGGGATGACGTGAGAATATCTTTACACTCATCAAAGCTTTTTCTATAGGATTCGTTATAAATATCTATGTTTTTACCGTCTTTGAGACATAATGTAAGGGGTTTGGTAAGTTTGGCAAAATTTGGGATAAATTTACGATACCATCCTATGGTACCGATAAATTGCTTAATTTCTTTTTTTGTTTTAGGGATATTAAGATTTTGATTTTTTTCTATTTTGGAAGGATCTGTTTTTATTCCGTCTTGCGTTATAATATATCCTAAATATTTTGTTTGTGTTTGTAGGAATTCGGACTTGTCCATTTGGATTTTTAGGTTTGCTTTACTTTACTTTACGAAAACTAGTTTAATATTATTTAAATGTTCTTCAAAAGTTTTACCAAAAATGATCATATCGTCTAAGTAAACTAAACAAATTTTGTTAACTAATTCTCCCAGGGCGGTATTCATCATTCGTTGGAATGTCGCGGGGGCGTTTTTAAAACCGAAAGGCATACGCAAAAATTCGTAAGACCGGATAAAGTAGAGAAAGCGGTTTTTTCGATATCGTTTTTGTTCATAGGAATTTGATGAAATCCCGAATGAAGGTCTAAAGTCGTGAAAAATTTTGAATGACCGATATGGTCCAATAAAGTGTCGATATTGGGGATTGGAAATTTGTCATCTTTTGTTTGAGAATTTATTTTTCTAACATCGATTACTAATCTCGTTTTTCGTTTGTCAGAGGCGTCTAATTTTTTTGGAACTATCCAGATGGGAGAATTCCATGGAGAGTGGGACGGTTGTATAACTTTTTCTCTTAGCATTTTTTGAATGTGTTCTTCGATATCGTTCTCGTACATTTGCGGGAGTCTATAATTTTTTGTGTGAATAGGAGTTTCATCACTTAGGATTATTTTATATTCGCATAAATTTGTGCAAGATAATTGTTCATTTGGTTTTGGAAAAAGGTCTCCGAAATTTTTTATGAGTGTTGTTAATTTAGATTTTTCGATCTGATTCAAATGTTCTGAGCGTATTTGAATATTATTATTTTGTTGACAAAGTCGGTTTGTAGTGTCTTTTCTTTTCCTTGGATGTTAACGGAGTTTTTCTTAAAATCAATTTGGATATCTAGTTTCTTAAATGCTTCAATACCTAATAATAGATTATATTGTTTATGAAATTTGTGAATATAACATTTAAATGAAATTTTATTTATTTTTAATATAACAAAGTGTGAAATAGTGGATTTTCCATTTACGGTGGTAAATGTACATTTTTCTTCATAAGTTTTGATATTTTTGAATTTAACTAAATCTGGGTGTATTAAGTTTATGCTTGACCCCGTATCTAATAAAATGACATAATCTTGTATTTGTTATGATGGTAGATTATAAGTTAGACTAGACATTACTTGTTTTCGTCTACTTCTGTCTCGAGTTCTAAAAAAAAATCATGTTCGGTTTCATTGTCTTGTTCCGCGTATTCGTATTCGTCCTCAGTGCGGTCTGGTTGTTCATCTGAGTTTTCGTTGAGGTTGTAATTTTGTCTTATCGTTTGTGTTGACATAGGCGTAGTAAGCCTGGTTTGCTGGGTCATTGGTTTGGGTTGAAATGTTTTTTTTTTGTGTCGTAATAATTTTTTAAGTTTTGACGTGGAGCGAAAATTTTTTGTTGTGGTTGGTTATTATTGAATTGGATGGCTCTTGATGGGAATTCTTGAGCCGGGAATTTTCTTGGTGGTACATTGAAGCTAAAATTTTGCTTATCTTTTAACATGGGTGACTGATGTGTGCTCTGTTGTGAGTAATTGAATTCATTTCTCAATAAACGTTCGCACGCTTCTAGGGTGCCGGGTTCTTTAACAATAAATGCTCCTCTTATTGATAAAGGTAAAAGAGTTATGAAATAAGAGATTACTAACTTTTGATTTTCGTTTATTATCGCGTTTTTTTTGCGATTGACTATATTCTTTTAGTAAAATGTTTGATTTATATTTTGCAAATTTTTGAGAAATGATTTCTAGAGTTTTATCTGCGTTAATTTAATTTTTTATTTGTAAAATTTCTAATAGTATTGTCTCGGCTGTGCTTTTATCACAGTAGTTTGTTGTTAAATGGAATTTTAGTTCATCCCAATCTTTAAAGTTATTTACTGCTATTAATTCGGCAGCTTTGTGTGTGAGTTTCGTTTTTATGAGTCCAAAGAGAAATGTGTTCTGGATGGCAGTTAGTGTAATGCCGATTAGTGTAGATTTTACGTCATCTATGGCATTGATAAAATTATTAAGTATTTTTATGTCTCCGTTGTATGGAGGGATAATTTCACAGAGGGTTTTTAATTCAGTACATGTGGTTGTAGTCATGATTAAACTATTTAACACGTTTAGTCTACTCGATCTTAGTGTTATATTTTTATTAGTGTAATTTGACGGAGTAGGCTCTGGTTCACTATCACTATCTAGCATGAAGTGTGTTCTGGATGTTTGGGACTGTGCCGGTCCCTCGATACCTTTGTTACTAGTCGTTTGCTAGAGGTATCCCTTTAGTGTGTTACATAAATTATTGTCTTAAATTTTCTAACAGTTATTGAAAATTTATTTTAAATATTTATTACTAGTACACAGATAATTATCTTAAGTTTTTAACTTACTGAGATATTATGAATAGTACTAGGGTCGTTTGATGCTTTACGGACATCACCGGGTCGCTGATTCTTCCTGGATTTGGAGACGTGATCGGGTTCGAACAGCAAGTCTTCCTTCTTCTTCTCTCGATTCTTCAGTTGTTGAGTTGCCAAAGGAAAATAGATTTCTCCGTGGGATCTGCGTTTCGATTGTTTCCACAGGTCGTTGTAGACGGTTTTGTTGAAATGTATTTTGTTTTGGTTTATTATTGATTGATTTATCAGAGTAAAGAATCAATATTCACCACACAGTTATGTGTTTCTCTGATACTACCGATGCTGCGCCAATTAAATAATTTGATTTAATATATTTGAAAAAAAATGTTTTTACTATCAACTTGGTTACATGTGTTGAGATAGAAGAATACAGGAACAATGAACACCTTATCTTAGTTACAAGGGTTTTTATTACCTAGCTTATCATAATGGAAATATACTGGAAGAATATGCTGACATCGCATAATTATTGTAGAATAGGAATACAGCCATTACACAATTTATATATATATACAGGCTGGTTACTCGCTCAGCCGGTCACAGGGATTTAACATGGGAAATCAGTTTTTTGCAATTTCCTGCTTCCCTAATTATTTTAAGCAAAAACGCGTTAAATAAAAGTTTTAGGGCACCAAATTCTCCATCTAAATTAATAAACATAATTACTTTTACATTTTTTGTAACGACAGAAATTAAATATGAAAATGTCGAAAATTGCGTTGAAAATATTGATAGCCTTGGAATTAAACAAAAACAATAAATAAATGCTTGACGTTTTATCTGTCAAAACATCAACGTTTGACGTTGTGACAGATAAAATGTCAACGTTTGATGTTGGATCTGCAGGGGAAAATATTTATATTTTATAAAACATTCATAATTAAGTAGGCAAGTAAATAAAATTAAACTATAATAAATACATATTCTAGTCTAGAGCATATCATCAAACACATCTCCATTGTTCGCTAAGCAAAACACAAGTCTTTCGTAAAAATTACGGCGCATATTTGATAGCTGCCTGGCTGTAATATTCCTGCATTCCTCTGCAATTCTTAGATTTAGAGAATCCACATTTGGGTGACTACTTTTGTAAATTTTATTTTTTAAATGACCCCACAGAAAGAAGTCATTAGGTGACAAATCCGGTGATCGAGCTGGCCATTTTATCTGTCACAACGTCACACGTTGATGTTTTGACAGATAAAACGTCAAGCATTTATTTATTGTTTTTGTTCAATTCCAAGGCTATCAATATTTTCAACGTAATTTTCGACATTTTCATATTTAATTTCTGTCGCTACAGAGCACGTAAAAATAATTCTGTTTATTGATTTAAAAGCAGAATTTGATGTCCTAAAACTTTTATTTGACGAGTTTTTGCTTAAAATATATAGGGAAGCAGGAAATTGCAAAAAACCGATTTCCCATGTTAAAGTCCTATGACCGGCTGAGCGAGTCACCACCCTGTATATATATATTAGGGTGGCCCTTATTTTGGGTAAGTTCGAATTTTGTCGGTCTCCACCCGAAATCTGGTTTAAAATCACAAAAAAAGTAATAAATTAATTTTTTGAGATTTTAAAAATAAGTTTAACCCGTGCCTCTAGACCACTTTTACTTATACACATTTACAAATAAACACTACAAATGATAAAATATATGTGGCTAAAAATATGATATAACAAAATTGTTGGAAAAGAATCAGTACTGTGAATCATTTTTTGCGTATTTAAAAAAACTAAATTTTCGTTAGTTTTTACCAATCCTTTAGCAATATACAATCATATAAAATTATTGTTTATTGTAATCGATCGATTCGTTATCTCATCTAGATTAATGCCCGCTTGGAATATTGAAAAACAAAAAAAATATTGCATTTTGAATAAAGTCACTGCTCAGTGATTTGGGAACTGAAGACAAAAGTGAAAGTGGCCTAGAGGCACGGGTTAAACTTATTTTAAAAATCTCAAAAAAATAATTTATTACTTTTTTGTGATTTTAAACCAGATTTCGGGTGGAAACCGACAAAATTCGAACTTACCCAAAATAAGGGCCACCCTAATATAGGTACCGGGTGTAACACGAAAAGTGAAACATAGGCGTTTAACATGGCAAATCAGTTTTTCCGTGCGCATTGCTTCCCTAATTACTTTAGGAAAAAATGTTTCAAATAAATGTTGTAAAGCATAAAATTCTACATCCGAATCAATAAACAAAATTCATGTTGACTACTTCATAACTGCAGAAATTAAATTTAAAAATTTGCGTAATATAAATTTAATAGAAATAGCCATGGAATTAAAAACAAGAGATGAACAAATGCGTAACGTCTTATACGTCAAATTATTATTATTTATTTTGACAAACTGTGATATTAAATCAATATTAGGGTTTATTATTATCAAAAATGAATAATTATTCAGATGAAGAAAAGTTGCAAATAATTAAATGGCATTATTCTGGCCATAGTTTACGACTAATTCGTGACTATATTAGCGCTATTTGGCAGCATCATGATATTCCTAGTACGGCAACTATTCAGAGGTTTATAGTAAAGTTTGAAAAGACAGGAACACTAAATTTCAAAAAAGAAATAAATGAAAGAATTTATAACAATGAAGAAAATATTCCTGCTTTAATAGAACTGGAGCCAACAATGAGTGTGCGGGACATATCCAGAGAACTAAATATAAATTTTATGACAGTGCTTAGAATTCTCAAAAAACATAAATACATTCCTTTTAAATTTCAAAACCACCAAAATATTTTGGAACGAGATCTTGAACTGCGTGCCTCATTCTGTGAAATAATGATGGAGAAATCAAATTGTAAAAGAGAATTTTTAAGTAGTTTTTTATTCAGAGATTATTATTATTATTATTATTATTATTATTACAATACCCTGTCCAGACAGGAGAACCCAATTAATTGGACAGGAACAAAAAAAATACAAAAATATAAAAGTAAGCACATATATAGTATGAAACAAAGAATAAATAAACACTAAATAAAACTAAGCAAAATACAAATTTATCATTCAGTGTTAGCAAAGAGAAACTTCCTGTAACGTGACAACGAAATACTAAAAATATCAATTTGTGACTCAATACGATTAAAGAGAGAGTACATAAGATGAACGGGAGAATGTTGCAAAATATTAGTACGAGCAGCAGTCGGACGGAAAGTGTGAGGATTCCTAGAATGGAATGATGGAACACAGAAATTTATTAGGTTTAGTGTTAATGGGTCATCAAATAAATTATGGATGATTTTATATAAATGTATAAGCTGTGAATTATTTCTACATACTGATAATTTATCAAATTAAAAATACTGCAGTAAAAATTCGTAACTAATATCATAAGAAGGATATATGAGATATTTCCTAAAATACAAAAAACGAAGAAATTTCTTTTGAATTGATTCAAGCAGCACAATATGATTATTATATGAAGGATTCCACACTACAGAGCAATAATTTAATTTGGATCGAACAAAGGCAAAATAAAGTGTAATTATAGGCTCAATTGTTGTGAAACTGCGCGAATGACGGATTATAAATCCAAGCATTCGATGCGCTTGAGATACTATATTCTTTATGTGATTATTAAAAGATAGTCTTGCATCAAAAATAACACCAAGATCTTTATATTCATAGCAACGAGTAAGAGGTACTGCAGAGATATTATACGCAAATTCGGTTGTTACTAGTTTCCTGGAAAACGAGATTATTTTACATTTGTTAATGTTTAAGTCAAGTTCATTGAGAATGCACCAACATTAAAGTCTATCTAAATCTTCTTGAAGTGAAAGGCAATCGTTAGGATCAGAAATTGATCTAAAAAATTTTAAATCATCAGCATAGAGAAGTTTATTATTACTAATATTTAAAGGCAGATCGTTAATAAATAGGAGAAACAAAAGAGGACCAAGATTTGATCCTTGGGGGACGCCAGACGTTGCAACAAACTGAAATGAATTCAGACTACGATATTGTACGGACAGAGAACGATCAGTGAGGTAGGAAGAAATTAGATTTATCAAAGCATCAGATATGCCAAACATATGTAATTTTTGAAGTATGATGTTATGACTAATGCGATCGAAGGCTTTGGAGAAGTCGGTATAAATAACATCCACTTGTTTATTCTCATCAAGAGAGTTACAAATGAACTGGGTAATATAACAAAGATTAGTAGATGTAGACCGACGTTCTACAAAACCATGCTGGGAAAGAGATAATAAATTGTGGACCTGTTTGTAAATAGTTTTATAAATAATATTTTCAAAAATTTTGCTAAAGTGAGACAAAATGGATATTGGTCTATAATTTATTATGCTGGACGTATCACCAGATTTATGTACAGGTACAACTCTTGCCTTTTTCCAGACATCGGGGAATGTGTTAGTTTTTAATGATAAATTAATAATGTTGCATAGAGCTACTTTTAAAGGATGGGCGCAATCTTTTATCACAAAAGAAGGAATCATGTCAGGACCAGATGACATTGTTATTTTTAGACAAGCAATAGAATTCATCACATCTTCCTCAGAAACTTCGATGAGAGATATTATTTGATTATATGAATTATTTTTATTTACACTAATACTATTAGTTCCAGATGTAGAGTAAACACTTTAGAAGAATTTACCATGAATGGCGAACCAAACTGTCATAAATATCGGTACTGGTCACATAATATTGTAGAATCGACGACACAATATCGTCATTCTGTCAATGTGTGGGCAGGAATTTTTGGTGATAAAATCATTGGCCCATTCTTCATTCAACGAATAAATTTAGCATCATATTTGAATTTATTAATTAATGCTATTGGATCACAAATTATTGAAACAAACAAAGAAAATGTGTGGTTCCAGCATAATGGCTGCCCTGCACATAGCACTAGAGAAGTTGTGGAATATCTAAACCATGTATTTCCTGAAAACTGAATAGGACGAAATGGACCAGTTAACTGGCCAGCACGGTCGCCGGATTTAAATCCGTGCGATTTTTTATGGGGCCATTTAAAATCTTATGTTTATAAAAAAAGATACCAGAATTTAGAAGAACTTAAAAACGCTATATTACAAGAATTGATTTTTGGTAACAGTGTTATCTTTGAGATAAGTTGACTTAGCAAGTGACTGTCAGAAAATTTAAAATTCATGGTTCGGAAGTCAATTAAAATTAGTAGAAATCTGATTAAAAGTGACTATTAGCTTCAACAAATAGTGATCAGCTGTTTTTATTAGAAACTGGGTACATCTGTAAGTGAAAATAAACTATCTTTATAATTCATGGTCACTCAACATCAGACTTAAATTTGCTGTTTAATTAACTTAACGCGCGTATCTGAATTTGAAAGCAGTGTTCCCAACCATAGAAAAACTAAAATATTAACATGGCCAGCATAGAAGATATCAAAAAACTACTTGATCCAATAAACAATAATATAAAACAGCTACAAATTTCAATGAACATTTTTGGTTAAATAGCACAAGAAAATGAATCTAAATACAAGCAACTGGAAAATGATTTGAGAACTAAAGATCAACAAATCGAAATGCTAAACAGAAAAGTAAGAGAGAAAAACCTTTTATTTTTTGGTGTTGAAGAAGAAAATGGTGAAAACTTAGAAGAAAAACTTACTCAACTACTAAAAAATAAGATGCACCTTGTTAAAACAACTAAATATGATTTCGAGGACATACGAAGGCTTGGAAAATTCAACGAAGTTAAAATAAGACCAATACTGCTGGAGTTGAACTCAAAAAGAATAAAAAAGGAAATTTTATTAAATGCTAAAAATCTAAAAGGAACCAATATTCGAATTGGAGAAGACTATAGCCCTAAAGTAGTACAAGAAAGAAAGTTTTTGAATTCCCATCTTAAGAAAGCAAAATTAGATGGTTTTAAAGTCCCTTACCAGGACCTTCAAGGAGAAAATCTATGTCGCTTCAGGAAATCCCTAACTTAAGCAACGACGAAAGTGAGAACGAAATAGATGAAGATATTTCACAAAAAAATTACCGAATACCAGCGCAAATGAATAAAGCATATCGAAACTTGAAAGAAACGAAAACCCAAGAAAAGAAATTGAAAGAAAAAATATTACTCCAATACCGAATTTTGGTCCAATGGATAAACATATTAAGACTAGATCACGAACAGACAGCATTTAAAAAAACTCAGAATAAGCTTAGGTAACTCAAAAGATAATTCTAGAATAATGTTTTGGAACATTCAAGGCTATGGCAACATTTTTAAACTAAATAGCTCAGAACAACATTTTATACTGCAACATGAGTTACTATGTCTTTGTGAAACATGGGCCAACTATAACATAAAAGAAAACCCTTTATTTTTAAAAGAATACAACAAATATCAACAATTAGCAACAAAAGACTCTAATACTGGCAGAGCTATTGGAGGTCTCGTTATTTTTTCAAAATGCACTATAACAGATATTCAAATTATAGATCAAGAATCGCACTGGATGTTCCTTAATATCAAAAATAATGTTAGAAACATAATTATAGGAGCTGTCTATTTCTCACACTCTTACAACTTTAACATTCTTATAGATTTATTTTCAGAAACGTTAGAAAGTATATTATGCAAATATCCGTATCACTCCTTCATAATAACAGGTGACTTTAACTGAAGAATACGTCTCTTAAACAATCTCGACGAAATACTACTCGAAAATACTAATCTATTTCCTACTCGAGAAGAATGGGATAAAAGAATGAACAAAAAAGGAAGGGACCTAGTTGAAATGATGGAAAAACTAAACCTGCTCACTTTAAATGAAAGAAGTCACAGTGACACACCAGCAAAATATACATATCTAAGTAATAACGGTAAAAGTACAATTGATCTAATATGGACAGATCTGTCTGCAATCGGCTTGATTGAAGATTTCTACGTTTGCGAAGAAATATTTATCTCGGATCATTTAATCTGCTGTATTGAAATGAAAAACATATTTGAACAAACTCATGAAAAAATTAATATCGTGTACAAAACAATAGTCAAAACGGTATGGGATGAATCTAAATCGGAAATGTACACACAAGAACTAGCAAATCAATTTGATATTCTGTCTAAGCACGAAAATAATAGAGACCAATATTGTTACATCAAAAATAGAATAGAACTAGCTTCCAACAAAATAGGAATAACAAAATACAAAATGGTTTCTAATAAGAATTACACTCGAAAAAATAATGCTATATGGTACAATGAAACTTGTGCCATCCTCAAAAGACAAACAAAAAAACTCTTGAGACAATGCAGGACTAATCACTTTGATGACGAACATATTAAGGCTTACTTAGAATCTAAGAAAAAATATAAACAGTATATTAAACAATAAAAACTGGAATCAAAAAATATTATTAAAACTAAGTTAGAGGCAGTTACAGACCAAAGGCAATTCTGGAAAACTGTCAAAAGCTTACACCCGTCAAATTCACCATCAAATAAAATAAGCATGGAGCAGTGGACACAATACTTCCAGAAATGGTACGCGAACAGTTCCCCTAAGATTTTTACTTTTCTGGATGCAAGCCATCCATATATGGATTCCAAAATTACAAAATGGGAACTTCACTATACCCTCAGACATCTAAAAACATCAAAAATACCAGGAACAGATGGAATCGTGAACGAGCAGTTGAAGAATCTACCAGACAATTGTAAAATGTGTCTATTAGACTTATTAAACAAATTTTTAACAACTGAGGATATTCCAAAAGAATTGAAAACTGTTAAACTCTCTCTTATACATAAAAAGGAAACAAGAATATGATGGAAAACTATAGAGGAATTGCGGTGTTAAATACAATCACAAAAATATTTACATTTATTTTAAATCTGAGAATGGAAAAGTGGTCTGAAAGTCATAATATTTTACCTGAAGCTCAGTCGGGATTCAGGAAACAAAGATCATGCATAGATAATTTATTTGTCTTAGACTCTATTGTAAAAACATCATTTTTGAAGAAAAAAGTTGACGTATATGCTATATTCGTTGACTTTAGGAAAGCTTTTGATACCGTCCCCCACGACATGCTTTGGCACAAAATTTACCATCTAGGTATAAGCGAAAAAATAGTACGAACTTTACAGAATATCTACAAAGATGCTAGTCTACAAATCAACATAAATAATGAACTATTAATAATTATATCCAAAGGTGTTATGCAAGGTGAGTGCACTAGCCCATTACTTTTTGCACTCTACATATCAAATCTTAAGTTATTCTTTAGATCAAGATATCTTGAAGGACACTTTATTAATCATAGAATGGATATACTCACTCTTCAGTATGCTGACGATATAGTCATTTTTGCAAATTCTCCTACAGATATCCAGCATAAGTTAACAGCACTGGGAGACTTTTGTGATCAACTTCAGCTAGAAGTTAATGCGGATAAAACCCAAATAATGCATTTCCATCGCGGAAGACCTCTAAATAATAATATGATATTTTTCTGTCAAGAAAAAGAAATCAAATTTACAAAATCATACACCTATCTTGGTATACTATTTCAAGCTTCTGGCGTTTTTAACGAAAACACAAACAACAACTAAATAAAAGCAAACAAAATCACAGGAAATATATGAAATATAATGATGAAATCAGAAACTAATTCGTGGAATACATATATAAAGCTATATAAGTCACTCCTGATTCCTGCTCTACTATATGGTTCCGAAATTTGGGGTGTCTTTCAACAGGAAAAAATTGAAAAAAGGACAAGTACAATTTTTTAAGAGCATGCTGCTATTACCAAAGTCGACACCAAATTATATTGTTCGAATTGAATCTGGTCAACTAAAGTTAGAACATCTCATACTTCAAAGAGTAATGAGCTGGTGGCAAAAAATTCTTACGATGCCAGACGACCGATATCCAAAAATTTGCTATGAGCGGCAACTTCAACTTAAAATAAACGACACAATCAGTGAAGAAATCCAGTTTAAGCATAATTGGACTACCAAATTGGACTTAACTCTTTCAAAAGCTTGTCACAAATGGGTATGGGACAAACAAAGCTGTAGTGTCTTGAAAGAAGAGCGTAGTAACATTTTATCAGCTTACAACAATGTTCTACACAAGAAAGATATTCAATCTATCAAAGACTCATCATACAACCCTTATTTTAAATACTTCAGCATTCATCAAAATTATTTTACCTTTCCTGTCCCATATCATATTCTTACTTTGTTCAGCCGAATCCGTACGTCCAATCCAGAACTAATATTCCTGAATCTAGAAGGAACATATCACATATTCAATGGTGAAGAAATATGTGACATCTGCAATACATTTAAACCAAACAATTTACATCACTTTCTTTTTGAATGTCCTATTTACTGTCCCCTCGGAAGCACCTTCATTCTAAAGCACATCCCCCATGATGTCGTGGACGCCAGCCTCAACACAAGATTCCTCCTCGAGGAAGTAACCAAGCAGAAGATGTACGACCTATATAATTACGTCAAAGTAGCACTCAGACTCCGTGCATTTATAATAAACATGTAAAAATTGTGTTTAAATAATTTCAATAATACTTAAATGTTAATGATATGTAAATATATGAAATCAATACTCTTGTTACCATTTCTTTTGTACAGAGATGTATTTTTTCTCTAAACAAAATATATATATATATATATATATATATATATATATATATATATAGGTGTATGATTTTGTAAATTTGATTTCTTTTTCTTGACAGAAAAATATCATATTATTATTTAGAGGTCTTCCGCGATGGAAATGCATTATTTGGGTTTTATCCGCATTAACTTCTAGCTGAAGTTGATCACAAAAGTCTCCCAGTGCTGTTAACTTATGCTGGATATCTGTAGGAGAATTTGCAAAAATGACTATATCGTCAGCATACTGAAGAGTGAGTATATCCATTCTATGATTAATAAAGTGTCCTTCAAGATATCTTGATCTAAAGAATAACTTAAGATTTGATATGTAGAGTGCAAAAAGTAATGGGCTAGTGCACTCACCTTGCATAACACCTTTGGATATAATTATTAATAGTTCATTATTTATGTTGATTTGTAGACTAGCATCTTTGTAGATATTCTGTAAAGTTCGTACTATTTTTCCGCTTATACCTAGATGGTAAATTTTGTGCCAAAGCATGTCGTGGGGGACGGTATCAAAAGCTTTCCTAAAGTCAACGAATATAGCATATACGTCAACTTTTTTCTTCAAAAATGATGTTTTTACAATAGAGTCTAAGACAAATAAATTATCTATGCATGATCTTTGTTTCCTGAATCCCGACTGAGCTTCAGGTAAAATATTATGACTTTCAGACCACTTTTCCATTCTCAGATTTAAAATAAATGTAAATATTTTTGTGATTGTATTTAACACCGCAATTCCTCTATAGTTTTCCATCATATTCTTGTTTCCTTTTTATGTATAAGAGAGAGTTTAACAGTTTTCAATTCTTTTGGAATATCCTCAGTTGTTAAAAATTTGTTTAATAAGTCTAATAGACACATTTTACAATTGTCTGGTAGATTCTTCAACTGCTCGTTCACGATTCCATCTGTTCCTGGTATTTTTGATGTTTTTAGATGTCTGAGGGTATAGTGAAGTTCCCATTTTGTAATTTTGGAATCCATATATGGATGGCTTGCATCCAGAAAAGTAAAAATCTTAGGGGAACTGTTCGCGTACCATTTCTGGAAGTATTGTGTCCACTGCTCCATGCTTATTTTATTTGATGGTGAATTTGACGGGTGTAAGCTTTTGACAGTTTTCCAGAATTGCCTTTGGTCTGTAACTGCCTCTAACTTAGTTTTAATAATATTTTTTGATTCCAGTTTTTATTGTTTAATATACTGTTTATATTTTTTCTTAGATTCTAAGTAAGCCTTAATATGTTCGTCATCAAAGTGATTAGTCCTGCATTGTCTCAAGAGTTTTTTTGTTTGTCTTTTGAGGATGGCACAAGTTTCATTGTACCATATAGCATTATTTTTTCGAGTGTAATTCTTATTAGAAACCATTTTGTATTTTGTTATTCCTATTTTGTTGGAAGCTAGTTCTATTCTATTTTTGATGTAACAATATTGGTCTCTATTATTTTCGTGCTTAGACAGAATATCAAATTGATTTGCTAGTTCTTGTGTGTACATTTCCGATTTAGATTCATCCCATACCGTTTTGACTATTGTTTTGTACACGATATTAATTTTTTCATGAGTTTGTTCAAATATGTTTTTCATTTCAATACAGCAGATTAAATGATCCGAGATAAATATTTCTTCGCAAACGTAGAAATCTTCAATCAAGCCGATTGCAGACAGATCTGTCCATATTAGATCAATTGTACTTTTACCGTTATTACTTAGATATGTATATTTTGCTGGTGTGTCACTGTGACTTCTTTCATTTAAAGTGAGCAGGTTTAGTTTTTCCATCATTTCAACTAGGTCCCTTCCTTTTTTGTTCATTCTTTTATCCCATTCTTCTCGAGTAGGAAATAGATTAGTATTTTCGAGTAGTATTTCGTCGAGATTGTTTAAGAGACGTATTCTTCAGTTAAAGTCACCTGTTATTATGAAGGAGTGATACGGATATTTGCATAATATACTTTCTAACGTTTCTGAAAATAAATCTATAAGAATGTTAAAGTTGTAAGAGTGTGAGAAATAGACAGCTCCTATAATTATGTTTCTAAAATTATTTTTGATATTAAGGAACATCCAGTGCGATTCTTGATCAATACTCTTGTTACCATTTCTTTTGTACAGAGATGTATTTTTTCCCTAAACAAAATATATATATATATATATATTATTATTATTATATTACAAGAATGCCAGAAAATAAATAATCGATAATTAAGGAATGCTCGAGAAAGCTTCTACAACAGATTAGGTTATTGTTTAGCTCAAAACGGTGGACTATTTGAACATCTAATTTAACAATTTAAGAATATTTAGTTTGTTGATGTTTTTATTTGTTATTTGTTAAATATTTAATAACAACCTACCTTAAATATTTTATCGAGTTTATTATTTTATTATTCTTAAATAATAAATCTATAAAATATTTTGCCTTATTATTATAAAATTTTTATTTAGAAAATAAATATTTAGTACGTAAAAATAATTTTGACAATTTATTCTGACATTGACGTATAAAACGTTACGCATTTGTTCATCTCTTGTTTTTAATTCCGTGGCTATTACTACTCGTATTAAATAGAAATTATGTGAATTTTCAAATTTAATTTCTGCAGTTATGAAGTAGTCAAAATGAATTTTGTTTATTGATTCGGATGTAGAATTTTATGCTTTACAATATTTATTTGAAACATTTGTTCCTAAAATAATTAGGGAAGCAATGCGCACGGAAAAACTGATTTGCCATGTTAAACGCCTATGTTTCACTTTTCGTGTTACACCCGGTATATATATTTTCATTCTATCCATTTTTGAAATAATTCAGGAAGACGAGATTTACCTACTTTCGGCATCGTAATATAAATATCTCTCAATTTTTGCACAACTTCAATCTTTAGAAAATCACAACAAAACACTACTACGCACAAAAGCGAATGACAAGTATCGAGACCAACACTACATTGTTTGTTCTGTATATCCATAGCTAAATGTATTAAACAAGGATGAAATTCAACTTACAGTGTCGAAATTCTTCTATTAAACAACATTGTCCTTTTTGTACATGAAAAAAAAAATTAAAAATGGCATTTTATATAAATAAAATTTATTTTATATGAAACTAAATCTTCCAATTTAAATTTTGCGGTGACTGTCTATAAAATGCTTATGTTGATAAAAAAAAATAGGCATTTGCCTAGAGTCCGGACTCTAATGATTACTCTTTATAATCCTGATAATCCTAATGATAGAAAATAATAGTCGTCCTTTGTACCATTTATTATTTTACCTACAACAATAAATGAACATTATTTTATTATTGTACAAAATAGTTATTTGAATAAAAAATGTTGAAAGTATGAGGATATTCGACATGTATTATGCAGACTATTTTTTTCTACTGCTGTGATGTAATAAAGCTCAAAAATTAGGAAATGAAATAGTATATTGATAAACTAGTATTACAATTGTGCATTGTAATACTTGTCTTACATACTATCTTTGCTATAACACATTGATTTACATGTTCTTATTTACAAATAAAAAAGTAAATTCTAATGATACTTATATGAGCAATTACTGCTAAAACGATGTGTTTGTTTTTGTTTGGCAGTACGACAACTTTACTAAATAAAAGTTCCTAATAACAGTTGTACAAATTCGAATTTTGCGCCATTGTTTTTGATAAAAACAGTATCACAAAATTGGCTTTGTACGTGAGGTGATAAGAAAATATAATTTTCTGAAAAAAATTAACATTGTAAATTTTTATGATTTTGTTGCAATGGAAACATAAATAAAACAAAATTGTAATCTCAATTATAATCAATCATATTAACAATGTAGTGTAGAAGTAATGACTACAAAAGTTTAGATTAATAATACTGTCACATTGAAATATTGTTTTGTTTGTCATGTTTGAAAGTGCCAAATTTTATTTTCCAAATATCTAGTGCTACAGACATGCGATCATGTTAAATTAAAACATTTTAGAAATAAAATTCAATATGAAATAGTTTTTATTTTTGTACTTTTGCTCTAATATGTGCAGGTGTGTCAGTAAATATTTGAAATCCCCTATTTTTCTTCTTTTTTTTTCTTTATTTACTACTTTAATTTTCTGGACGATAATACAAAATAGTTAAAAATTTTATTCTTAATCAGTACTTTACAGGATTCAAGGATACGATGTTAAGAATAAAGTCTTTGTAAGCGGAAATTTGCGTATAAACTGCATATTGAAATTGATCGCAAACGCCTTTTTTAGCGGGGCCGACACTAACCAATCCATGAAGGTAGAATTTCTGTTCATTATTTTCGTTCCATTCGAAAACCAATCCTCCTCCGGCATCGCCATTGCAGACACCAGAACCTGAAAAGATCCATTTTACATTATAACGTTTATCAAAAGTGTTCGGTAAACACTTGTGGAACCAAATTATGTATAAAAAACGAATAATGAGTTATCCATACTTCCACACTCTTATTTAATACAGATTACTTTATTTTAGGTTGGATTTATACCGACAACTCAATTAAGAAATAATTATTAAACTTATTTTTGAAAGCTAGACAACACAACACCAAACGAAATACAATCTTGTTTTCTTGATAAATATTAATAATGTAAATTATGGAAACAAAATCATCATTGATAAACTATTGACATTTATTGCCAAATTTGTACCGTTTGTAAAACCGGCGCAAAATTTGTCTGCAGTAACAAAACGTCTAAAGGAGTTTGGGACGACCTCTAAACACTGTAGTAAATCAATATAAGGAACGTATAATTGATTTAATTCAAGACTAATCTTTGGTTTATTCGGATCTACGTAACCCCATCCAACTACCTGTGAAATTAAAAAAAAAACATTATTAACACAAAATTAAAGCATATACGTAAAAAAATTGCTTACACGTCCTATTTTATTGTGTTTAACTTGCTTTGGTTCAATCCTATTATCCCATTCAACGCAAATTGGTCGAACTATATTATTTATTTCTAATGCTTTCAAGAGAACTACTACAGCCAAATCTCCTGCAAAGTTCGTTTCATTTCCTTTGTATTGTGGAGGAATGTGATATTCTTTTACCTGCAAAAGTACAACACGACTAGTTTTGAAGTCGCAAATTTGCTTATTAGACGAAAGTTGTGTCCGCCAGCCTATTGTTTCTCGTATTTCGTATATATTTATAATATTATAGATTCTTACTTGTCTTTTTTGAACGAATTTATCTTCTTCTGCATTATAGTCGTTGTAATATTTTCCAGCCGCAACGTAAAACTCTTGGGCTGGAACACTTCTTATCCTTAAATCACTTTTGAGGCAATGGGCAGCTGGAATAAATTATGACTTAATTAATACATGAAGTCGCCAAAAATTACAATCAGTTGAATTGCATTTACGAAGAAATTAAATCGCATTCAGATATCTCACAAAAACTGTGCGATAAACATAAAGCAAAAGTTTCTGCATTACTGTCGCATCTAATTAATTTACAAAGAAAAGATTCAAATCAAAGTTGTAGATTTCAACTTGTTAAGTTACTATTATAGTCAGGTTTCATCAATGTTGCAAGAAACTGAGCTTTTGCTGAATTTCCTTAGATTTAGGAAATAAAGTTTTCCAGTATTTTAAAATTTTCTGCAGCAAACTAGGATATATTTAAATCATCTCCATGTGATAAAATATGTACACATTGCACGAGTACGTTAAAATAAACTTTAATGTTTCAAATTACCTTTCTAGAATATTAAAAATACATAAATTTGCAATAATCCAGCAATGTGGAGATAATACTACTTCACCTTTTCTAAAAATTCGTCTGGAAACACTGGGCTTAATAGTTATTTATGTACTAAGAATGGTAAGTGATGTTTTAAGATCGGAGATTTTATTAGGGACGAGACATAACCTAGAGTCCTTAAAAAAATCTAAGGCAAAATATCTTAAATAAAAAATATATGTCAAATGCTATAATTAATACTTTGTTACCATGCAAATAATTTAAAATCTGTATTATTTGCAATGATTAATGTATTCTTACTATAACAATAATTTAAAATTTGTCTTTATAGGTGATAAATAATTCATTATATCGCTGTTATCAAGGATATAAAAATGTAAAAAATATAGTGTTCTATTACTATTTAAAAAGTTGAAGTACATAATAGTGTCATACTGGAAGTGACAAATTACTGTCAGTGTCAATCATTGTCAAATATATTTAATAATTCTAAAGATAGTAACATTTCAAAACAAATTCCAACACATTTTGGACCATCAATAGAAATTAACCAATGCCATGTCTTAGTTCATTCTGGTACTCTAGTTTCGATTGATTCGGTAAAGCAAGTTAAACAAAAGCGCGGCGGGTAAAAAAAATATTAGTGATGATCAAGTTGAGTCCGCTTCATATTTTTTTTATAAATGGATACAAAAAATGTTTCAAAAATAGAGAACAACATTTGGGGAATGTATCAGTTAACCAAGACAAGAAAAAATCCTAATATACTCATGTCCGGAAACAAACCATTTCTTATTTAAACACTCTTTAATTTATTTTATTTTTTAGTAATATTTGTTTATAATATTAGCCTTACAGTTACATTAATTGTTCGAAGTTTTCTCATTGAACTAGTATGCAACATTCGGTTGAGAAATAATTGTACATAGAGACATTTAACTGCCTGCTAATTACCATGTGCACGTTCGTACATTAAATGCATATCGGCTAATTCTGAGTTTGTATAACTGTTCATATTAGAACAAAAACTGCTGCACATAGTCAAAATAAACCATAATTTATTACGGCACAATAAATTATGACAGTTTCTAAGGAAACATGATTAAACAAACAATAAAATGTATCAGAATACTAGACAAGAATCTATAATAATTTACAAAACAGTCTTTAAATCCAAAACGGTTCGTTCCCGAACATAAGTATATTAAATTTTTTTCTTATATTGTCCCCTATTTTTCGAACACTTGTATCCGTTATCAGAAATTTTTTTAAATCTAGGTTATGCACAAAACTCCAAATACAAAAATTATTTATTTTTATTTTTTAGTTATTTTTTATATTAGACGCATTCTTGGCGAGGTTTGCTTGACTTTAGTCTCACTTTTAGTAAATACTTCCAGAATGCATGTTCCACACACGGAAGCCTTAATTTCTTACTTTGTCGGTGACATAAATAAAAATTAATTATATACATCATTTTAGTATAAAATGGGTAATCAGAGAAGCAATGGTAAAAAAAATATAATTTTTTCAAATAATATTTATGAAATTAATGCAATTAAAAAAATAATGATTGCAGTAGTATTGGAAATATTCTTAATTGGATTTTCTTCAAATTAGTCGTACCTGTGATAATAATAAGTGGAGAAATAATAGAACCTCCACATAGATATTTGTATTTCTCTTCTTCTAATTTGTAGAGTCCCACGTGCCATGGAAATTCAATATTTTTCTGATATTGGCCACTGTCATCAGGGTGTACGGCTCCACAATCTAAAATATTTAAATAAGTTTCTCTAAAATACTATATTTTAATATTAATTGAAGTAAATTATAATAATAACCTGGTATACATCTAATGAGCGGATTATCCCAGGATCCCCCAGAACACGTAGCGATCGGAATCTCATTGGATGGTTGTGTGTAGAAGTGCTTACACTTACTTTTGACCACTGTTCCCTGCACTAGAGGTGTACTGCAATTCACAGACTTACCGTCCACTGTACATGTCACGTCCACTGAACTTGAGATTCTTGGAGCACATGTAGACATGTTTACTGTATACGCGTAGTCCGTCTTCTTTCCCTATGACCGCCTTCGCCTCTCCGCATCCCTAGACGATAGATAGTCTAGTATGCACCATGCACTAGGCACTGCGCAAGGATGTTATATATTTACCTGGATAGTTGACATCTGTGATCTGAGTGAGGCAAGTGGTGGGGGTACGCCGCCATTTGCAGTATAGGCAAAAGAGTATATTTGTCATATGCTTACATGTTAATTTACGCTTCATTTACGTGAGTTTACAAGTACTTATATTTCTTGTTATATTATTAAACAATTATAGACATATTGTTTGTAGTAAATATCAACATGCCAGTGTCTTGCAGTGTATATGGCTGCACAAACAGGCATAATAAAGATAATCCTCGGCAGTTGTTTCAGTACGTATATAATTTTTAACATATGACTTCGACTGAACGTACAGTAATGAAGATAATTTTAAAGTTAAATTTTTATGAAAGAAAAATTCGGATGACGCCTGGATTCGAACCAGGGACCCTCCGCTTGCCGGGCAGAGATGTTAACCGCTACACCACGTCACCTGTGTCCGACGTATGGCTTCAACCGAATTCTTCTTTTTATAATATTGAATTTTTGTGTTTTTACTATTTTAAAATATTAATTAATGTACCTATATTACAGATTTCCTATAAACAACAATAATTTATTAACTTTATGAGTAAATGCACTCAGAAGAGAAAGCTTTGTCCCTACAAAAGCTTCAAAAGTTTGTAGTGATCATTTTGTGGATGCAGACTATTTGATACGACCTGGAACATATATTAGACGATTAAAATCTAATGCTGTACCATCTGTATTTCCAAGCTATCCTGTCCATTTGCAAAAAAAAAATTACAAAAGAAAGGAAGGGTAAGAAACGTCCTGCGGACAACGATAATTTACAACCAGAGAAAATTTCAAACCTTGCTGAATCCACGTCCACAGAATTATCAACGGTTGAATTTATAATCGGTCCTTCTGTATCGCCATCAACACAAACTGAAGATAGAACATTAAATCCAAGTCCAACAAAAGGTATATTGCGGAGAAAAATTAAAACACTCCAACAAAAAATTCGACGAAGGGATAAAAATGTAAATAATCTCAAAGAATTAATTAAACAGCTACAGGCAGATAATCTTTTAAGTGAAGAGAAAGGAGTTCTATTAGCGCAACATTTTCAAGGTACTAGCCTTGAAATTTTCAAAAATAAGTTTAAAAAAATCAAGCAAGAATGTCTACAGGAAAAAGATATTCAAGAGAACTAAAAAAAATTGCAATGTACTGATATTTCAATAGATGAAAGGCCACATAAATTATTTTTCATACTAGCTATTATGAAAAAATATTTAAAAGTTAGGTTTTTTTCTTATGGTATGTTTTTCTCAAAAATTATAATGAATCCTGTCAGCAGAAGACATCAGCTAACTAAACAGATATTATTTTCGCATACGTGATATAGATGCTTAAATATTGTTTGTAATATAAAGTATTTTATATTTAGTTGATTTTATTTTATTAAACCAAATTCACTTGAAAAAATACAGATTCCATTTTTAGATAGAAGTATTTGTATATTTTAAACTCTAGAATGTTTGAATATCGCGCGCTTATTTGCCTATACTGCAAATGGCTGTCGTTGCGCAGCTTGCCTCACTACTGCGTATGCATAAAGTATACATGTTAGCTATCCAGCGTATATATATAACATCCTTGACACTGCGCTCGGCAATTTTATAACCTACGGGGTTAAGAATTAAGAATATCATTTATCATTCAACATTAAACGTTTAACAATTAATATACAGGCTGTTTTTTTGTAGGTCATCGCGATTATTTTATTTATTATTAGTCATATAAAACATGTTATTTGGGAAGTATGTTCATATCTGAAGGGTACACTAGACTATGTAGTAAAATATTTTTTTAAACCAATGGTTTTCAAGTTATGACACAAAATTCTATTTTCTGAAATAGCATGATACATACATATTATTGGACTATTCGATAGCATATTTTTTTCTGAATTTAACCATGTAAAAAATTATACTTATATATTTAAAAAAATCGAGTAAAATGCAATTGAAATTTAAATCTACTTTAAAAATTATTTATGAGCAACACCTCCAAGAGGGCTACCCAAATATAACAACAGCTCTGCAATTATTCCTTACTCTTCCAGTTTCTGTTGTTTCAGGTGAAATGAGCTTCAGCAAACTAAAATTAATAAATAGTTATTTGTGTATTAAGAGCGTAAAGTGATTCTTTGTTACTCGAACACGGTAATTGCAGCGCGAGCCGAATGCGAGAGCTGCAATAGTGTAAGAGGAACAAAGACACTTTACGCTCGTGATACATACATAATTTTTTCTACGATTGCATTTTAAAATTATTAAAAAACGCATCCGTACTGAAAATAAATTTGTTCTGTTAACTGTCAATATGACAAGTTTCTGTTTTATTTGTATCCCTGGTAACTATTGAAATAAGCGCGCATTTAATATCTTTTTCGCGCGTTGCCATTGGAAACGCGCGCATTTAACGTTTTTTTTCGCGCTTTGCCATTGGAGACGCGCAAAAAAGATATTTTTCGATTGTTCCACAGAAAACGTCAACTTTACGATGATAAATGAGAGCGTAATTGTCAACTTTTCATAGTAATCGTAGAAAAAATTATTTAAGAAGCACAATGAAATAACAGAGATTCACCAATTTAAGTCCCATATCAATTGAACATCAAAGAGCGTCATCAATCTTTATTTGACGACATAATCAAAACTTTTGCAGCCAAAAAATCAAGAAAAGTCAAATTTATATAATAGTGTTATGTATAATATTTTCCTGGGGTATAATAATTTTTTTTTACATGAATTGTTTCGTTCTCATTTACAAATAAACCGTACTTATTAACTTCAATTCCATCATAATGGTATATAACATCCCAAATATTTTTAAATAGGACTAAAAGTTATTTGCAAATTACTGGAGTTGTGTGGGGCATGGGGAGCGGCAAAATTAGGTCTTGCCCCTCCTGGAAAAATGTGTAGTTGCGGCCCTGGTCATAGACAGCACCGATCCTATGACTCTTCGCATAAACTATAAAAGACGTGACACAAGAGTCGTAAATATTTAACATTAAAAAACACTAATTAAATATTTCAATTGGTTACTATAACAGTGTGCATAAAGCGATGTTAATTATATTGTTAGTTTGTTAAAAATTAGCAGTGGTCAAGTTGGTCTACATTATCTGATATTCACGAAATTTTTACTAACATTTGGTTCACATTATTCAGTGACAAATTTGTTATTGAATTCAACGTTAAAGGTATTTGTTTTATTTCATAGGGCAACAGCAATTAATTGTAACTTTTATTTTATGTCTATCTGAATGTACATATTCGAAATAATTCAATAAATTTTTTGTATTTGCATTATTGATCTAAAATAAATAAGGATGGAAATAAGTATTTTATATAAAAAAGCATACAAATAATAGAAAAGCATACGAATGATACGTAGCAAATAACTTTTTCTTATATAATTCGTACAAAATTGAACAAAATTAATGTTTGCTTTAAATATCGAGTATAAGTAAAAAAGTTTGAAATTTGCTTTCCTGTCATAATTAAAATATTCTGCTTTTAAAATACCTATTAATTAACAAGATATATTTTAATGGAATTTCCACCTGCAAAAAAAAATTATTTATATTTCCTCAAGTTTTTTTATAAATTAAGTACTTATAATTATTTACATAGTAAAAAAAGGTAATTAGAATAATAGATATCAGAAATGATATCCGAGCGACTTTCAATAGTTTTGTAAAAAATTTCATATATTTTGTATGCAAATAACGCATAGCGAAGTGTAGTTCGTAATATCTCATTGAGTGTTGGGCCCCGAAAAATACTGAAAAGTTACATTACCTTATTAAACATGAATAAGAGTATTTTTCTATTAAATATTTTCATATTATAAATTTACCGTACAGGCTGAAAAATGGTACAAATAAAATTAAGGAGAACTAAATTATGTACCATTTTTATTTGAAGCATTTTTCTTTAAAATAAATTATAATGTGTAATAACTGTCTAGGTTTACCAAATATTGACTAAATATCACACCTAGATGACCAAATATTTCCAAATTTCATCTCTGAATAGAAGACAGGTGATCACTTGATTCAGAAAACGCCATTAAGTGAACAGCCATTGAATAAAGGAAAAGTCGAAGATTTAGTGACAGAAGGGAAAGAATCATTGCATAGATTCCACATGAAACCACCACAGGTTGATAGCAAGGTATCTTGGCCTAATTATTACGCACGATTCGAAGCAGCCGCAGTATCTAATGGTTGATCATCTGAGAAGGCAACGGCCTCGATCATTGCGCTGCGTGGTGACGCAGTGGATATATTGCAAACAATCCCTCCAGAAGAACGGTAGAACTATCAGCAACTAGTTAAACGCTTGGAAATGCTTTATGGACACTCACATCTGCAGCAAGTATATCACTCGCAGCTGAGAAATAGATGTCAGAAATCAAACGAAAGTCTTCAAGAACTTGAATCTGATATCGCTCGTCTAGTTCGCCTAGCATATCCTGACACCCCAGATAGTGTGTTGGAACGACTGGCTGTGCAAGGATTCATTGATGGTCTCCGAGATAAAGAAACCAAGCGAGCCTTGATTCTGTCTCGTTCGAGTAACCTGTCCATTGCCTTAGCCAGCGGATTGGAATTCGAGGCGATAGAACACGCTTCAAGACGACAAGGCAATATTCGCACAATAGAGGCCGTGGAGGAAAATCACAATGAGCCTAGGGAGGAAACAGCACGGCGTGTCTTAACTGAGATGTTGCCCAGGAAAAGACAACTTCGATGTTGGAATTGTGGTGAGCTAGGGCATGTGCAAAGTTGCTGCGGGAAACAAATAAAGAATAAAACAGCGGAAAATTAAAGCGGGTCGACGCAAGGAGGCGAACGTCGATCAATCATAAAGATGCCCTAAAGCTAACTGGACATGTCGCATCCCTACAACCTAGACTAAATAGCATCTTTGTGGATGGGTTGATCGACGGGAAACCACATACCTTGCTGATTGATACAGGTGCGACAAAAACCATCATCAGACCTGATACTCTCAAGAAACCGATAACGATTGAATCAACAAAATGGCGACTGCGCACAGCAACAGGAGCCGCGGCTACCATCCATGGCGAGCAGACATTACCATCACCATCGGAAATACACGAATTAAACACCGAGCTCTGGTAGCTGACATATAAACGAATTCATTCTCGGGATGGACACCATGAACGCAAACGGCGTTGAAATAAATTTAAAACGCGGAATACTTAAGATCAATGGTGAAGAGATCGTTTAACATTCCCGTAGTCTGCAGCGCGTTTACCGCTGTCTCATACGCAATACAGAGACAAGTTCGAACCTGTTCGTCTGCGGCATGCTTGTACGGTGTTCCAGAAGCTGTCGAATATTGTAGAAGATCTTGTTTCAGTATATAAGGGAGAGTTTGGGCCGGCAACACTCATTCTGTATTTGAAGTGTGAACAGTGCAAGTCGTTGCTAAATACTTTAATGTGAATATAAATACGTGTTGAAAATAAATATATGTCTTAGTAGTTGTACTACATTATTTTCGTTTTAAATACATATTTTGTTAGTGTTTTAATTACTCGTGTTTTATTTAATAATAAACTTCACCGATCCCAAAATTGTAATGAAAGGTTACAATATATATATATATATAAATTATGTAAGGCCATGAAAGTATTTCACAAACTTTGTAAGTTGGGACTTGCTGCATCAGCCAAACACCCAGTAGTTTTCCATCATGTTAGAAATAGGATAAATAGCACGTCTCATAAGATAAGATTGTTCACTTGCTCTTGTAACTTCTTGAATGCACACGTACATGTCATTGTAGTGCAACAAAAAATTAATAAAGATATATTTTATTAAATATTAAATAAATCAATATTTATTTATTTATTTATATATATATATATATATATATATATATATATATATATATATATATATATATTCATAATCTACTGATAATAATTCTCCTAATTTAATTACTTCATCTCTTTTCATTTGATTCCATTCGGATTATTTTTATAAATTAGATTTTCTATGATTATTACTGTTTGTTGGATATTGATATTATTGCCCTCATATTTCTGTCGTCAAAGAATTTAATGAATGTAATACTTATATTGCACGCTTTGAAAGTAATTCATTCATTTTACTTATAGAATTTTTTATTAATTTGGAAAATAAAATTTATTAATGATATATTTATTTTTTAATAATTCATCATAATTATTATTGTTTCCACGTACTATTTTTATAAATACAAATTTATATAAATCGCCATTTCATACTTTCGATCCTTGACCGACCTCCAAAGACACCTTTCAGAACACAAGAAATTGGTATATGGGTTGTTTATAAACCTCTCTTTGTATAAATATAAAAATGCTAAAAAAAATTAGGTTTTATTTTTATTTGTTCAGGCATTAAAGATAAACAATAAGTAATTATAAGATAAAAAAAATATAGATTAAAGGTTAATACTGTTGAGCTGATTATAGTAGTCAAAAATGCGGGCTAAAGAGTGCGAGAGTATTTGGATTGCGAATGTATTATCTCTTTCTGATATTGACTGCATCTCTTTTGCATGTGACGTTAATTTTGTGTCTATTCACAATTAATAAATATATTGCAACTAATTATTTAAAATAATTTTAAAATTGCAAATATAATTATAATATTTGGTGATATCTAATTTTCAATTTTAAAAAATTGCACAGGCAACCAAATTTTGGATTCATCTACAGCTTACATGGTTTGTGTGATTTTTTTTTTGTAAAATTTAAAGAATGTTCGGGACCAGTACATTTATAGTATTTCATGTGATTTTCACCAATTTAAAAAAAATCTACCCCTGTGGCTCCTCCACCACTAATATCTTTGGAGGCCGTGATTTGACGGCTGGTAACCGCACTTCACGCGAAAAAAATATATCACTTACCGAGATCTGCTTAGGCAGAGTGCCACACTCAGTAATGGGTAAAAGGCGTGATGATATATTTATTTTTTTTTATGTGATTGAGAGTTATAGTGTGAAATTTATTTAAAACTTCAAAGCTGTCACGTTTCACGTTACGAAAGAGATTTTGGGCAAAGTAGAGATTTTGTAAATTGATTTACCTAATTCCGTTATGAAAAGTCCTGTTTTACATAAATTTTTGACGTTATGAAATGTTAATTTTATCATAACTGTCATTTAAAAGTTATGTAAAGAATTATTTACATAACTAGTTACGTAATACATGTTGACAGTTAACGAAAAAATAAACTAATTTATTATATTTTATGTAATAAAATTTATTACAACTATGTCGACTAATATCCGGATACCTTTTAAGATTGGCCCATTATTTTGTAATTTTGTAAATATGTATAAACGAACTGACAGTATTTTTGTGTCAATGAAAACTGAGCTCCCAACTTCGGAAATCCGAAATTAAGAAACCAGGTATATATATATATATATATATATATATATATATATATATATATATATATATATATATATATATATATCAGTCTTCAAATCACGGCCCCCAAAGCCACAGGGATAGATTTAACTTGGTGAAAATTGTTTGTCGGCTGTGGGGATCGAACCAGGATTCTCAAGATTCACACCACTGAGCCACGTACGTACTCCATACATATGTATATATATATATATATATATATATATATATATATATATATATATATATATATATATATATGACGTCATGAATCGAAATTCCTGCTCATTATGTCCCGGTGTTGTTTATATCATTTAAATAAACCGCAAATACATAATAATCAGGTCAAAAATGCAAGTTATGTAATTTAATAGAAGTTGTGTAACATCTCTTTCATTGTTTAATGCCTCTAAAGTAAAGTACTGAAAATGTGCAATTCAAATAAAAGGCACTTATTTTTACGTATTACAAAAACAAAATTGTTCTGTAAACTGTGTATCAAATTATATAATACATTAAAGTTTCGTCTATAGGTATAGAAACAGTCTGTATATATCTCAGGGGTCGAATCTGATTGTTTTCTGTTCGGGTTCGGATTGTGTCCCAAATAAAATAACAGTTCAAGGAAACCGTTCCGAATATCAAAATCCAACAAATTTCGCTCAGAATAATCATTTAATAATACAGGTTCGAATTAAAAAAAAATAACTTTCTGCAGAAACTAAATCAACAAAAAAAGTTTTGTATTGAATTCTAATAAATACTAAAATATCTAAATAAATAAATAATGTTTTTAATGATTATACAATATTTTACGGTATATTATATAAATAATATAGAGTCACTAGCCTTTATTTCATAAAGGTACATTAAAATAAACAGTTACTGCATAAGGGGTTGTAGAACGTGATTCAATACGTATAAATTAGATAATCTTGTAGTGTAATGATATACGCTAAGATTACAACAGCATATTGAATCGGAGAGTTGAAGAAGTGGTACGGACTGATCTGTGACCTCTCTCTCATACAGTATTATCTGTGCGAAGGTAGGAGAAATAGAAAAGATAAGTGGAAACTAAATAAAAATGATATAAGTTAATCTAAACTGGCATCAACAAATTGTGAAATTTACTTCGCTTATTTGTGGGACTACTAGTGACATCTATAAGCCCGAAAACAAATTAAAAATCAATCTCTACACGCATGTAAGGTGGGTTACAGCTAAGCACGAGTAAATGAATATGAAGAAAAACGAAACCAATACGCATACAAGTTCAGCGGGTGATCTGAATACTGGGTAAGATGAGTCAAGAAAAGAAAGTAGAAAAGAAGACACAGCAAATGCATTTCAGACTTTTATAAAAAAGAAGTTGAATGACATGTAAATAAAATGTTACAAGACAATATAATCTAATACTCGAACCCTCTTTGGTCATCACCTACATGAGTGGTCCCGAACAAAATTGATGCCTCTAGGAAACAAAAATTTCGAATCGTGATTTATTACCGTAAATTAAATGACAAACGACAAATTCCAAATACACGACACAACCGATATACTTGACAAATTAGGGATTCCACATATTTTACTACCATAGACTTAATCTCTGGTTTCCACCAATTAAAATCCCAATATCCCTAAAACATAATTCTCAACAAACGTTGGATACTATGAATTTCAAACATATGCCTTTCAGCCTAAAAAAATACATTCTACTTTTCAGAGCCTCATGAATTTTGTGTTAAGATATCTAATTAAAAAATCTGCTTCGCATAGCTCGATGATATAATAATGTTAGGAAATTCCTTCAGGAGCATTTATAAAATATAAATTATTAAAAAAATTACGCGAAACTAACTTTAAAATCCAGTTAAATAAATGCGAATTTATTCGCAAAGGAGTCTACTATTTACGTCATATTATAACTCCGAAAATATCCCGACAAAAATCACGCAATAATTTTTTCAAATTCCAAAAAGAAGTAAAGAGATCTTGTCTGAGACTTCATTCAAATTTTTTCCTAAATTACAAACCTACTAACAAATTGTTTATAAATAGGTGCCAAAATTGATATAGTTGATACAGAAAATGTTTTGAAAAGCGTAAAACTCTCCTATATAACAACCCCATACTCGTACTCCAGTATCCAGACTTCTCAATAGACTTGATACTGACAACAGACGCTAGCAACTTCGCTCTCGGCACTGTATTATTGCAGAGAGATAAAAATTTAAAAAACTCCCTATCGCATACATATCGAGAACTCTTAAAAACCACGAAATAAACTACAGTAGGTACTATAAAAAAAGAACTTCTGGCTATCGTTTGGGTCACTAAGCAATTCCGTCCATATCTCTGGTTATAATTTTAAAATTATCACCGATCATCATTCTCGTATCTGGCTGAATGCGTTAAAAGAACAACCAAAAATTAATATGTTGACGACTAAAACTAGAAGAACTTAATTACACCATTGCATATAAAAAGGGCTGTTAAAATATCGTAGCTGACGCACTCTCTCGAGTAAAACCTCAATTCGAAATATTGCTATCATAATTCAGATATTTTCGAAGAAATAAATTCATTTATACACTACATATCAAAAGTTAAAAAAATGTTAGACGGATTTTCTGAACAAGTTAAAATAAAATATCCATTTAAAAATCTGTTTAATTTAGATAACAAAATTTTAATACAAAATGAACCAATATTAATATTACATCTTACTACAAAAAAATATATATTATGAAAAACCTACATTTATTTTAAAATGCTTAGAAAATTTATTAGACCACTGCATATAAAATGATAATAATGAAATAGATATGCCTGGTATTTGTTTAGGACTTGATAGAAAATCTTGGAATAAAGTTGAAAATTTAAGAAGAATTTTTTTTAAATACAGCGATAATTTTTAACCTCTTAAATAAACCGGAAGTACAAGATTTAAATTTAAATACAGATAATAATAACGTATCCAGAGATGCTCGATTGTGTGTTTATAATTGTGTGTTAGTGCCTACGTTGATGTATGATAGTGAATGTTGAGTATGGATGAAGAAACATGAACAGCGTATAACTGCTGTGGAAATGAGGTATTTGCGGGGTGTATATGGGTATACTAGAAGAGATCGTGTCCGGAATACATTGATGTATGATGAATGAGAGATTGGGAAGAATGTTGTTAGAAGAGTTGAGATTGTTTGGTGATGTGGAACGTATGTCGAATGAAAGATTGGTGAAACAGGAGTATGCTGGTGAAATTGATTGTGAAAGTTTGCGTGGACGACCTAGGAGCAAATGGATATATATGTTTGAAAGGTTGTTGTGTGTACGAAAGATTCCGAGCGAGAAGAAGAGGTTGTATGAAAGGAATTATGAATGTGGTTGATGCAAAAGTGGTGTGTCAGGATAGGAATGTTTGGCAAAAATTAATTGCGGGATAAATGTGATGAATAAGGACATGCGTATGATTCTTGATTTTAGATTCATTGGTTAGATTTTTCGAGTGTTTACCTGCAATTGTGTGGAATTCGCTTTCAAAACAAGCGCAGGACTATGGTCCCCTCCTTTCTTATTTTTTGATTATTTTTCTGTATTTTACTATAGAGTGTTTAGCTGCAATTGTGTGAAATTCAGTTTCAAAAACAAGCGCAGGAAGATGCTCCCTTCCTTCCTCATCTGTTTTTCTTCATTTTCAGTTTTTACTATACAGTGTCTAACTGTAATGGTGTTAAATGTGCCTTCATTTCTTTATAGATTCGTTGTTAGAGAAGTGGGCGTAAGTGAAGATTTACGAAACAGATGTACAGGAGCGAATAAATAGATGTGAATAAAGGTTTGTTACGTGATGATGGATTTTTTTTCTGAGGAAGGAAAGAGGTCGTATGCAGGAAGTGTTAATGTGGTTGAAACGAGTATCATGTGTCAGAATGAAAATGTTGACATGAACTGATTTTTTTACGAATCTTTTAGTGGATGTTCTGTAAATGGTTCAGGGGTTCGTGGTGCCCCATTTAATGGGATATTGCGTGTTATTATGTATGTATGTATGTATGTATAACGACAATGACTCTCTCATTTTTGAAACCGGATCCGAAAGCGAAACGACAGACACCATCCACTCAGATGATGAAAACTCAGTAAACGGACTAACTTATCTTAACACCTCTATCAATGCATGCTGAAATCAAATCGTAATTAAATAAACTAATACAAAAACCATAATAAATAAAGAAACTTTTTGATACTAAACTACAACGTATTTATATTTATTTAAATAAAATAATTTGTAACCAAACTAATATGAAATTTATCAAAAATTATCTCCAACCAGTTATAACTTATTGTATTTAACCTAAATTTTAACGCTATATGCAAACTTGCTTTGACTCTGGAAGTTATAAACTTGCTTTTTTTGTAAAAATATAGAGAATAAAGACAATCAACATAATGATAATACAAAATTTCCATTAAAGCAAAATCAATCATAGAAGAACAACTGAAACGTATAATGAACTAAAATTATTATATTATTGGCCCAACGTTTGTTTAATAACAAAATACAGACTCGGAATATGTTTCCACCCACAGCGGTGAAATCTTTTGACAAATTGCATATAGACCTTTTATCACTCGAACAAATAAAAATTCTTACCATAGTAGACTCATTTTCAAAATTCGCAATGTGATACAATATTAAAGATAAAAATGATATAAGAATATGCTGTGAATTAATTAAATACTTTACTCTTTATGTTATTCCAAAAGAAATAGTTTCTAATAACGGTTTAGTACAAAATTAATCAAAATTATTTAACTAAGTAATATCCATTATATCTCAATAAATGTCCCGCGTGATGGCCGCGCGGGTTGAGGGCTTGACTCGCAACCATAAGGTCGTGGGTTCGGGTCCCGCCCGTGGCGACCATACAAAGGACATATCGGCATATGACCTTAGTAGTTGGTCCGATATATAAATTAAAAAAATAATCCAAATAGTAAAAAAGTAGTACAACGTTTCCACTGAGAATGAGAATATTAAATCAGAACCATATTACTAAAATATTAAAATTCATTCTGTAACCAAAAGAGCACTATTAGAAATAATATATGGTCAAAATTTCGAATCACGTCTAAATCCGGAAGAAGTACTAGTTAAACAATATTTACAAAAACATGTAGATATTCTTCAAGATATTAATCAGCAAGTAAAAGGTAATATTGATAATAATAAATTAAAGTATGCTAAACCACAAGAAAAGCAATTCAATATTCCCGAGAAATTCTATGTCAAAATTCATGAACGAAATCCCGGCAAAATAGAAAAACCTAAATTCAAACAAATAACTGTGAAAGAAGTAATAAATGAAATAGGCCAAATAGTAGACGATCACAATAAAAAACATAAACTACCCCAATTATGAAACCTCATGTTGTTGTTACAGACTTAATCCATTCGGAATTTCTCAAATCACACGCGATAAAACAAACCCTGGAATTAATGTCCTGGAACTAGGAACCGTGCATTTACAGGTAAATACACATGTTGTCGCCCTCAAAATCTCATTACAAAACTTATTCGAACAACAAATATATTAGAAAATAATACAGCCGTGTTATATGAAAAAATTTAAAAGTGTCAACTTAATAACGTCCGGACTAACAAAAAAATATTCTAAATTCATTATTAAATAATATTAAAGAGAAGACACAATTATTAAATTTAAAACGAACTAAATGCGAATTAATGAATGGTTTAGGAGCCATCCCAAAGAGCATCAAAAAGCCTGGGACGAGGGGTCAGATACTCTTTCTCTCACTCTCTCTCTATATACAGGGTGAGTCTGGGAAGACGCCCCCCCCGTTTAACTTTTTTATTATGAGTAATAGAAAAAAATGGTTCATATGAAAGTTTTATTATTTTAAATATACTATTTGATGGCAGATGTAGATATTTTTTATAAAGTCAGGTTTACAAGATACGACTATCAACTTTTATTTTTTAAATAGCAACCTATAATTATTTTACTAAAATAAAAACCGCCAATTTTTTTCTCTTTTCAACGGTGTATTAGTTTTTATTAATGTATCTGAAAAAATTCGAGAAAAATAAGAAAATTGAGAAATACTAGAAATAATTTTTATACAAATATTATAGGTGGCTATGTGAACATAAACAAAATGTAACAGTGTTAAATTAATGTCAAAAAAGTATACATTTGCTGGTTACTTTATTTAACTTATTTTGCAAACAATAAAAAAAACGTTTTCAAATGTTTACGAAAGAAGAATTAATAGATATGATTCTAATAATTGGTGAATCGACTGGAATCATGAGAAGGGCAAAAAGAATTTACCGGGAGCGGTTTCCTAGACGTCGGCAACCGAGTTTAAGATCACTGAGGAGGATTTTTACCCGATTTCGAGAAACAGGTTCAGTAGAAAAACCAAAACGATATACATCTAATATTATAGTAAATGAAGAAACCGAAATTATGGTTTTGGCTTCTGTTTACGAAAATCCTCATGTCAGTACGAGGAATTTATCAAATTTAATTGACATTAGCCAAAGTTCTGCGTCTAGAATTTTAAGAAAACATAAATTTCATCCTTACCATATTAACCTTACACAAGAATTGCACGGTGAAGATTTTAATAATAGAATTCGATTTTGCAATTGGGCGATGGAAAATATTAGACGAAATCCGCTGCTATTATCTAATATTTTATTTACGGATGAGGCTACTTTTAAAAGTAATGGTTGCGTAAATAGGCATAATATGCATTATTATGCAACTGAAAATCCTCACTGGATGCGGAACGTCGACAGCCAGAGGGTATGGTCCTTGAATGTTTGGGGTGGCATAATAGGAGATTTTGTTGTTGGTCCACATTTTTTTAAGGTCCATTGAATGGAGACGGTTATTTAAATTTTTTAATAATGATCCTCCCGGAATTATTGGAAGATATTCCATTAAATGTCCGCCAAAATTTGATATTCCAACATGACAGAGCGCCACCACATTATGCCGGTAATGTTCGGAATTATTTAAATAATCACTGGAGGGGACAATGGATAGGACGAGGTGGACATATTTCATGGCCAGCAAGATCTCCTGACCTTACGCCTATGGACTTTTTTTTTGGGGATACGTCAAGGATCTTGTCTACCAGAAGATACCTACAGATGCAGAAGACATGAAAGAGCGTATTCGAAATGCTTTCCAAAATATTTCGCGAAACATGCTGGCAGATGTTCGAACACATCCCGTTCAACGCTTAAATTTTTGTATTACAGAACATGGTCGTAATTTTGAACATTTGTTTTAAGTTGTTTTTGTTACTGAATTTGTTGCTTTAGTTTGTTAAGTTGTATAACACTGTTACATTTTGTTTATTTTCACATAGCCACCTATAATATTTGTATAAAAATTATTTCTAGTATTTCCCAATTTTCTTATTTTTCTCGAATTTTTTCAGATACATTAATAAAAACTAATACACCGTTGAAAAGAGAAAAAAATGGCGGTTTTTATTTTAGTAAAATAATTATAGGTTGCTATTTAAAAAATAAAAGTTGATAGTCGTATCTTGTAAACCTGACTTTATAAAAAATATCTACATCTGCCATCAAATAGTATATTTAAAATAATAAAACTTTCATATGAACCATTTTTTTCTATTACTCATAATAAAAAAGTTAATGGGGGGGGGGGGCGTCTTCCCAGACTCACCCTATATATATATATATATTTATATATATAAAATACAATTACGAGTATAATAAACCAACAAATAGGTAAATGAAATTGGCAACAACCCTTAAAAACGAAATACCTGCATATCAATGAAAATGAAATACATACGTAAATAAACTTTTAGAAAATACATTAAAATAACCATTAAATTTGTAATTCCCAAAAAAAGTATATTTTAAATTGTTATAAACATCAGTTTGAGAATATAATAAAAAATTTCTAAAATAAGTCTTTGACATTTATTTTCCATAACGCCAATAATTTTAGATTCAAAACAATTAAAAATGTGGTCAGTATCCTGATGGTTACCAGTTATAACACTATAATTTGGATCAAGAAGCTTGCAATTATAATTATGTTGGTATAAATTAAAGACTGTGAAGTCTCACTAATATAACATTTTCCTCAAGAGCCACATGGAACTTTGTATACAACATTTGTAAAATGTTAGTTTTAATATAATAGGTTATAGTATATAAGTTATGTTTTTTAAGCTCTAATAAATATTGAAATACCAGCATTCACATAAAATAAATGAAAATGATAGCATCATCATTATAAATATTGTTTATGATGAAATATTATAAGTTTATGAACATGAATAATTTAAATGAAAAGTTTAAAAATTTGTTATTATTTCACAGTTACACCATTTTTATAAATGTGACCACTGTGTAGGTCAACTGATTAAGAAATAAAGATTCCGGTTCGGTTACAGCTTTTTAAGTTTAGAAGATCAAAGTACGGATACTGGTTTAGATTTTCAGGTAATTTAGGTCTTAGGGTTCCGGTTCGGTTTCGGTACAACTCCAAGATAATCTCGGATTGACTTTACAAGAGAATAATAAATTAATTTTGGATTTTATAATAAAATACCAAAGAAACAAACTTTTTTGCCTGTTTTAGAATATATTTTAGTTATTAGAACTTTTAATTAATACAATATTCTTTTATTATAAAGTTTTTTCACTTTATTTTAGTTAGCTTTGAAAATAAATTTTCTTAAAATTAAAAAAAAGTAAACAGCGAAAATCAAAATACATAAAACGTAGCAGTAACTTTTATTCCCGGATTACGAAAGGGTGTTGTAACATTAACATTTTTTCGATATACTCTCTATATTTTAAACAATATTTTTGACATTTAATCATTTGTTAATATTTTAAAATTAACTAAATGTTTAAAACTTTTATCGTATCAACTATTGTAATGTTTTTATGTTATACATTTATCGATAATTACAATAAAACATATTACAATAACTCAAAAAAATGTTAGTTACTCATAATATATTAGTTATGAACTAATAATAGATTGGTTACGAACTCATAATAAATTATGAATGATTATTACTATTATTAGTAGCTTCACATATATCAGCAGATTCATTGAATGTTAAATTTAAATTATTACTAAAATTATTATCAGACTCCTCCGTTCTTTTAAATTCAGGCTCATTACATGTTTTTCTTAAAAAACTAGAATTGCGTCTATATTTATTGTTATATTGATCCTTTACAACATATGATCTAGGAGTATCACACTTAGACTCAACTTGTGCATGTTCCCAAATTTTATCTTTAAGTAAAAGAACATTATCACTTTATTGAAACTCGGGTCTATCTTTAGCACTTTTATCATAATTGCTCTTATAACTAATTTGACCACGCTCAAGTTGTTCTTTTACATCTGTCTTAACATGTGGTTTTAACAAAGATGTCTTTATAGGTAATTTTGTTATAGTTAATCTACTCATCAACATTTTTTTTTTTATTTCAACAATTTTTGGGGTCTTTCAGCAACTTGGCTATTAAGACCCCGGTACAGTTATGTGATATATGTTCGTTTAAATTAGATTAAATATATCGATGTCTTTTAGAAAGTTTAGCAATTTTGTTGTGGTGTCTGAATTGTTTTGTAGTGCTCGTTTTAATGTGTTTGGTATTTTGTGTGTGTTTCTTGCCTGTTCATAATTTTGACATTCTAGGAGTATGTGTTTAACTGTTAGAGGTACATTACAGCATGTGGGAGGTGGTGTTCTTTCTAAAATGTATTTGTGTGTTATTTGAGTGTGGCCTATTCTAAGTCTGGTGAGGATGATTTGTTCTCTTCTGTTGGTGGTCGCTGTCCAGTTGTTTGTGTCTTCTTTTATTTCTCTCAGTTTGTTGTTGGTTTCTCCTTTCCATTAGGTTTCCCATTGCTTCCTTAATTTCCTTTTTAGTGTGTTTTTTATGTCTGACGGTGGAATTGGACGGTTGACTGGGTCTTCTGTTGTGGCTTCTTTGGCTGCTAGGTCGGCTTCTTCGTTGCCCTTGATTCCCACGTGAGAGGGAGTCCATATGAATATGATTTCTGTTTTGGATCTTGCCGCTTCATCAAGCTGTTCTTTTATGTTTTTTGCAATTGTGTCTCTTGGATACATTTGTTGGATTAATTGGAGGCTGCTTATGGAGTCCGTGCATATTGCCACTTTTCTTAGTTCTGGTTGTTGTAGAGAGTTTGTATTTATATAATTTATTGTCTCTTTTATTGCCGTGAGTTCCGCAGAGAAGTTGCTAAAATCTTCTGGAAGATGAAGTTTGATTTTTCTTTCTTCGGTTACCATGGCAGCGCCTACCTTCTTCTCGATTTTAGATCCATCCGTGTATATAAATTTGTAGTCCCGAAGTTTACTTTTTAATTCATTGAATTTGTTGACGTAAGTTTGGTGTGGTGTTTCTTGTTTTGGATATTATAATAGCTCTAGGTAATACTGAGGTTGTTTGAGGTTCCAGGGTGGGGTATTGCTGTGGGTTGTAGTGAGGGTGTTGGGCAGGGTATATTGGAGTTCTTCTAGGGCCGTGTTTATAAACTGGTGTAAAGGAGTGGAATTTTTAAGTGTTGTCCGGTTGTTTGATGTCTTGAATATCTGGTTGTATGTTGTGTGATTAGGGTTAGTTACCAGTTTAGTAATGTAGGAGAGGGTGATTTGGGTTCTTCGGAGGTGTCATCAACATTTGTGTTGGCGAATATTTTAGTCCTGTTATTGGTGTATATCGATATTCTAATAGTGCACTCTGTAGATCATTTAATTTTTTAAGTAAACGTTTACATATACCCACAGCCTTCTCAGCCAGCCCATTTGACTTAGGATATCTTGGACTACTAAAAGTATAATTGAAATTCCAATCCTGTGCAAACTGTTTATACACCCATGAATTAAATGGAACATTATCCGATACTATTTCTTGTGGTACACCATGCGTTGCAAATATAATTTTAAGTTTACTAATTATTTCTGTACATGATTTATTTTTAAATTTTATTAACTCAATCCACTTTGAATAATAATCTACGAGTGTTAAATAATCACTGTTTGAGAATTCAAATAAATCTACACCTACTTTCTCAAATGGCAAATTTGGTATTAAATGTGGTATTAATGGTTCTTTACAAGTCTTCGCTTGATATTTATCACACAGTCTACACTTTTTAACATGTTGTATATTTGGATCTATTCTTATTTTGCATTTATAATCAAATTTAAAAAAAGATTTATTAACATGAACTTCAATCTTTTTACAATTCTTAAAGTTGTAAAATATGCTTTTCGTGTCCATCATCTTCGTCAGGTTTTCTACTGCTTTACCTATTAATAACATTCTTGCTAGATGATTCAGCAAACATGATTTCCAAGACGCTTACGCCCTTCAAATTTTGATTTGTACGTGAAAATTCCATTAATTATTTAATATTTAACACACTGTTTATTAAAACGTTTCCTACCTGAATCTTTTGTGCAATTGAAACCTTCTTCGCCAGGTGTTCTTCTAAATACTTCCTCGCAACCTTGCTTGATTCCCACCCACCCATTTCTTGCCGATCTAAGATGTCTCCACCCGAATTAACAAGAAAGGTTGCTGAGGGTCCCCTAATACAATGGCTGGTGTACATAGTTGGATTTTCAAGTTTGAAATATGTAGCGATTATCTCACGTATTTTAGATAAGAAATGAACACCACAGGGCTAAATCGTACACTTTCCATTTCTGTACGATGTAAACAGTTTTCTATGCGTAACATGGGACGGCCGTAATGCTATATAGTTTTAAAATAAAACTACGGGATTAATATCATCACCATCAGATATAAGGCAAAAAAATTTTTCTTGTGAGTTTTTAAGTCGAAGATGGTAAAAACTATCTTATTCTCTAAAATGTCAACATCGTCCGTTCATTTATAACTAATTCATTGGTTCTACAATCTCCACCAAGTCCAATCAAAAAAGTAACTTTCATCATCAGAAACAGTCTGGAGCTGTCCATCAACTTGCTCTCTCGTGAATACTTTGGATTTTTTAATTCGATATCCAACATTCTTATTCTTGATTAATCTTATCAAAGTACAATACCAGTCGATTTCCATTCTTTCCTTCAATTTCAAACTCATAACATAAGATATTTAGGCCACAAATGTGAAGAAGAATGTTCATTTGAAAGTTTCACGAAATAAGCGAGTAAGACCTTTTCCCCAGCACTTTCAACTTGTTCTCTGTCTCGCTACTCACTAAAAAAGATATGCTTTTTTGTAATATATTTTTAACTTGTCTGGTAGCAAATCTAATCTTACACTATTTATTGCCTCTAAAATATTTGCGGGAATATCAAAATTTTCCATGATTTATTTAAAACAGGTGAAAACTTTTGCGTAATTGTTTTTATATAATTGTTGATTTAGTTTTGCATTGTCATCCTAGATGATATTGTAAAACTTTGAATATAACACGAATATTAGCGATTTAACACTTAGCAACGTCTTCGAATATTATAAATCGCATAATATTCTTGTTATATTAATAGCTATATTATGATTATAAAGTGTAATTTAAAATGGCATCAAATTGAGCCACGAAAAAAGTATGTTTAAAATTAATTAGGTAGTTATGTCATAATTGACAACGAAAAATGTCATCGATTGTTCAATATAGAAGGATTTTTTTATTGAAATAAAAATTAAAAAGAGAAAAAACAAGGTTTATATATATAATAATTAAAAAAAGAATAAGACGAGCTTTATAAAAAAGTAATTTAAGAAAAAGTTGTTGAAAATCACAATACTATTTTACGTCTATTAGAATCAGAAAATTAATTCTTTTTCTTTTTGCAATGCCCACCACTTAAGAGTTGAGTATGGTATAATTCAAAAGCCCGCCACATATTTTATTTAAATGTAGCATATGGATATTTAGCATGATTGTAAAGCAACTTTCTAAAAAATATTATGTTTTCTATTTTAATGTACTTACTCGGAAACCGGAAGTGATATCATGGATTTATATCTACCTTTTGTACTATACATAATGCAGTATGAACATGTTATGTAATTAAAATAATTAAATCAACGAATTAGTATATATATAAATATATATATATATATATATATATATATATATATATATATATATATATATATATATATATATATATATATATATATATATATTGTTCGCATTTTATATTTTATGGACAGTCGTGTGATGCACATTTAATTGTCTAGCTATATTTCGTACACTATTATTTGGATTCTCCTCAATGCAAAGTAATATATTTAGAGCTAATATTATTAAGTTGTGTGATTATTAAAGGTAATCATACCTGTAGTTTTTGACTAAAGTTAATTTATATTATGAATTTTTCTGTCATAATATAAATTAACTTTAGTCAAAAACTACAGGTATGATTACCTTTAATAATCACACAACTTAATAATATTAGCTCTAAGCTTGGGTATGATTCCCTCATAATCAAAAACTGTGTCACTGTAGACGAACTCGGTTGTCAATGCCTATATAGGAGTCTCTCGGAACGAAGCTACGCTTAGACACTGTGACAGAAAAATTCAGTTGATGCCATATTTCGAATACAGGTGACGTGGTGTAGCGGTTAGCATCTCTGCCCGGTATGCGGAAGGTCCCTGGTTCGAATCCAGGCGTCATCAGAATTTTTGTGTCATAATATAAATTAACTTTAGTAATACATTTAATTTATTTCGATTATCGTCAACATCTTGGTTATGATTTTGATCTTTACACTTTCTACATGGTTTAAGTACGCTACCCGTATCTTCAAATTGTTTTAGAACTCTACTAATGGTAGCAGTAGATGGGATAGGTGAACCAGGATGCAGCGCACTAAATAAATCACGCACTTTATGCAATGAATTTCTCGCGTAATACCATTTAATGAATAAAATTTTATCGTTCTTAAAACATATTTCCGTACTTAAAACAGTTTACAACAAATAATCTGTTAACCAAAGTCATCAGTGCTATTTAACAATCATTTGACGTAAATATTGTAATAATAAAAGTGCAAATGTTGGCAGTCACATTCACTGCTCGACAAAAAAAAACCGGACACTTACATGTTTCAAAAATGTCAGCTTGGTCCAATCTGCCTCATTCATCTTCTAGAGCAGTAAGAAGTTAATCTAAGGTGTCTAAAGCGTTTCCTCGATCTCGAATAGGACGTCCTAACATGTACCATACATGCTATATTGGATTGAGATCAGGACTGCGAGCTGGCCAATCCATTGTGTTAATATTTACTTCATCCAAATATCTGTTGACAATATTTTCGATATGTGGCCTTGCATTATCATGCATAAGAATAAATTGATCCCCTATAAAAGGAGTATATGGAACAACGTGACAGTCTAGACAGTCCGTTATGTAACTGTGTGCATTTATAATCCCATTATTCATCACGATAAGGGCCATACGTCCTTCCAAAGATACACCAGCCCATACCATAATAGAGCGTCCATGAAACGGAGTTCTTGGTGATATTACAGTCCGCATATCGTTCTCCAGGTCTTCGCCAAACACGTTCACGGCCATCTGGTGATCGTAAACTAAACCGGGACTCATCTGTAAATAAAACTGAACGCCAATCATTGATATCCCAATTGTCATGATTTTGGGCAAATCGAAGGCGTGCTGTTCGATGAGCTGGGAGCAATTCTGGCCCGGTAGCTGGCCTCCTGGATCGAAGTCCAGCTTCGTTAAACTTCCGAGATACCGTTCTTGCCGAAATTGTCACTCCTCGAACGTCAGCTAATCGTCGAGAGACGGTACTAGCAGTTTCACGACGATCACAGAGAATCATGGATACAATAAATCGGTTATCCCGTTCTGTAGTTACTCGGTTACGACTCGATCCTGGTCTTCTTATATACTGTCCAGTTCCATGGTACCGCCTAATAGCGTCATTCACTGTACTTCATGCCAAATTTAAAGTTGCGGCAATATATCGAACATTTCGTCCATCTTCAGTTAATGCAACGGCTTTGGCAAAATCTTCAGGTCTCATTTTAAAATTTGTGTATAAAATTATGCATAAAAGCATTTATAACAGACAGTTGAAACTTTTCAACCTCACCAAAACAAAAACAAATGAAGTTTAAACAAATTTAACAAGACAAAGTTATTTCGATTTCTTCAATAATTTATTACAGAAACAAAATAATCTAATAAACCTTTCACAATTATAAGATAATTTGAACTTTTTGCTACGTAAACATTTGAATATATATAAATATATATAATAATTGAAAAATACATAATAATTTATTCGACAGAAACGAGAGGAACGTAATATTTTCAAAAATGTAAGTGTCCGGTTTTTTTTTGTCGAGCAGTGTACTTAACTAGGTCTCAAATAGAATACCTCTCCCATCTGCGGGTCGAAATAATATCCACACAAAATATTGGTTTTTGGCTATTTATTAGAGTAATACAATCAAACAATAGTTCTTAATTATCTTAGAATTTGAAGTTCTTAGATAATATTTTCTATTTAATTTGTTTAACAAATTGAGTTATCGTAAATAATGACATCATTATTATGTATTAGGGCCAACATTAAAAAAAAGTCCATGCCTGAGGGGGTCGTGACCCCCATGACCCCCCCTGGATCCGCCCCTGAGTTGTGGTATAATTTAATTAGGGAAGCAACAATCACCATATTAAATAAATACCATTGTATTTCCTATGTTACATATTTTAATTCTACACGCGGTATATATATATATATTGCGTGTAAATTTTTTGTTAAAATGCTACATTTTTTTACATTCTATCATAGTCTACATTAATATTTTTGGGAATGTAATTTGATAGTTTACGTTCATCATCTTTATTTAAAAAAAAAAGTATTAACTGAAATACAAATATTTATTTAAAGTTACATATAAAAATTTTGTTAGTAGGTAACAAAAATGTATGCGGTGCTCTAGGTAGATAGCGTTGTATTAGATGAAAATCTCATTTATATGTACATAATGTGAGAAACAAATCAATTTTCAATAAATATATTGTAAATTTAAACAGCTTAAATCTAAATATTAGGAATTGTGAAATTTAAAATTGTTCAAAATAAGTAGAAATATTTGGTGTTCAGTAAGCTATAGTTTATGTTGATTGTAGCTCGTATACGAGTTATGATTTATTATAAATATTTGTCATTGTTAATTTTGTATTTCTATCAAATTAAAATCTAGGCATTATTGCAATTTGTCAAAGTTACATTTATCTTATGTATACATGGAAGTACAATCCATTATACATTACCAGAAAAATTGTTTGTTTAAAAATCTAGTACTTATTTATTACCAATAATAATGATAAACAGACACTTTTTTTATTTGTATTTTTATAATAGTATTTCTATTAATTTTTTGATTTGTTGTTTTCACTTGCCTGTCAGTATTCCTTTGCTTTCTAATATAAAATACTCTTACTTATTTTTGAGTAAGCATAACTTGCAACCTAGTTAAAACATTATACGCTCTATATAAACTGTATTTATACACATATTTCATGAAAATTCTACCTGTGATGGTTAAAATAATACTTAAGTATAAATCTTGTTAAATGATTATAAAACGAAACCACTAAAACAGATTTTGTGTGGTATGTGTCAACCTTTGACAATCGAGTTTCCTAAATAACCAGGATTGTCGGCGATATGAAAACCCTCGGGCCGAAGTTAACGTTGTGAAGCCAACACGAGTTCGAGGTCCTCCCACGCGCGAATTCGCACGTGCCACTTTAACCCGAACCGTTGCTGTAGGTCAGGGTGAACTGACTCTATTTCTGTTCCTGGTGCAATGTTTGCCGGGCTTCGGGGATGTCTAGCCGGTTCTGACGTACACCCCTAAAGAAGTTCAGTTCAAACATCGAGTGAGGCAAGTTGAATGAAATTAATGATGAAATATTGTGCGGATGACCGTGGCACAAATTTATGAATATAATTTAAGGTTTGTCACGTGATTCCAAGTAGAAGGAAAAATGAGTTTATATGAAAGTTTATATGTTATGATTGGGATGAAGCGAAAGTTGTGTGCTAGGATAGAAATGTTTTGCGAAGATTAATTGCGGGATAATAATAACAATAATTTATTGATCACGAATAAGATCAGCATGGTCGGTCTCCCACCATGTCTTAAAAATGCAAATAGATTACAAAATATAAACTTAAATAAATCATATAGAGTTAAATTCATAATTTAACAAGTATTCCATATTTAGTGAATATTATCAGGGTTCATGCTACCTCATTTAACGAGAGGGATGATAAAAAATGCGAATGTTATAAAATTTGTTGAAGAATAATTGTAGCCGATCCCTCACTAAGTTTTTGTACTTATTTAGTTCCCTTCTCACAGGTATTCGGTAACTTCTCAGGCATTGAGTAGTGTAATACGATCGGGAATGTTTATCGTGAATTTGAGAAGATATGATCGAATGAGTAATATTTAATGATTAACGACAAACAATAAAATTATCTTTATTAACAAAACAGAATTAAAATTAATTCAAACTTAAAAAGCAATTTAAACTTAAAAGTAGTGACGTAACGGATAGTGAATTGGCCAAATACAGGATATCCGGTGTATTCTCTAGCCAAGTATTTGGCCACCGGATACTTGGTTGAATAAAAATTTACTAACCTAAATCAGTGTCTAATTCTATCAAGGGTAAATATATACCTATCACCTCCATGTAGCAGTGTATGAGTATATATTGAGAGATTTGTCGGAAGCTGTTAATTTGTATGAAAACAAACGGAATACTAACATTGTAACTAATTGCTACAAATAATTTGTATTATTAAAAAAAAAAAATTATTATTACCTATTTGTTTTTGTAAAATTTTGTATATTTTCTTAATTATCCGGTGATTGCTGGGTATTAAATCACTATTCAGTATTCGGCTGGATAATAATAAAGTGGCCGAATAACCGGATACCGAATAGTAATCGGATATTTTTTGTACCTTAAAAAACATATCGCGGGTGTGGTTACAATTTCTCTGTTTGATCTCGAAACATGCAACTATATTTTCGAGCGGAGATGTTGAAGATATATTTGCATTTGTTGTCATGCTATAATTTCTGTTAGAATAACCTCTACATCTATTTGAAAACCCTTCTGTTACAGTAGTATAGGATTCTTACGTTACATATTTTTCACAGGACAATGTCAACTGAGCTAGAGACTGGAGAGAATAAAAAATGGTTTTCAGAATAGAATTATAATGTGTTTATGATAATTTACTCTCTCAATTTAAATTTGTGTAACACGTAAATTTCAAAATATGATGATATTATTTAGATATACTGTTAGAATTCCATAATAAATTGTAAATAAAAAAATTATAAAATAAAATTTTCAAAATAACATTATGTCTGATGCCTGAGTAACTTATAGCCGACTTCAGTATGTAGTAATGCGCCACTAAACGTTATGCATAAACATTTTTATTTATTTATAAAACCTATGTATTCCCTGCTAAACGTTTTATCTTCTGAAAATGACACATGTATTTAAAAATCCTGAAGACAGTTTAAATATAAAAATAAAAAAGGTTTCAGATATTTTAGTTAGTAAATAAGTATTTCTTCTAATTTTATTCAAATGCATTTAGGTACTGTAAATGTAATATATAATACTGAAAATTACATTATTTTTAACATTATAATCATATGCTCCTAATTGTTTCAAAATAGTAGCAAATAAAATACAAAGTAGCTTAATTCTATACTATCGAGGATATTGATTGTAGACGTATGAGTATAATAAAAAATTAAATTATAAATAACTATAAATTTACTATCACGCCTTTTAACAATTACTGGGTGTAGCACTCTACCACAGCAGATCTCAGTAGGTGATATATTTATGCAAGTGTAGTTTGGTTAATAGCCGTCAAATCACGGCCTCACAGATGTCAGTGGTGGGGGAGTCACGTAGTAATTTTAATGTTTGTTGGCGGTGGGAATCGAATAGGGATTCTCAAATCCATAGGCTGATTCAAATCTATTGAATAACCATTATAATAATTATTTTATTTATAAAATGATGAATACCTACACTTTTTCATTTTTGTACTTATGAAGCCTATAACATTAATCCAAGACAAAATCAGTGGAGCACTTATAAAAAATACGGAGTATACGTAAATTATAATAAAATATAGTTAAAACTATATGCAATTAATACACCGTTTTTTTATGTTAAATATGAAATTAGGATATATAACAGCAAATATTATGTTTAACTTTACCAAGTTTACATCAAAGACTAATATTTATATATAAAGCTCGGATTTTTAGGCAATTGCCTAGATTCAAATTTTAATATACTTCAGGCAATTTAGTTTTTCTATACATAGGTAACATGTTTACGTGTAATGGGAAGATTTTTTTTCGTGCCTTAGAGCCTATTTTTCCTATATTTTGGTTTTTGTGCCTATTTTACCTTATACAGCCTATTTTGCCTATTTTTGTTACCTATTTCAACTTTTATTGAGCAAACAAGGTTTATCAGCGCCATCTATCATCTATTTCGGTAACTAATTCAACACTCGGCAAAGTGTTTCAACCTAATCTATAATATTTAAAGTACTTACTTTGTCTTTAATCAAGTTTTTGTGTGTGAATTTAAAATGCCGGAAGGCAATACGCGTTTTAGTCAAAATTTTATGTGGCAATTCAATTGTGCCTTTGCCATTATAAGAACGCCCCGGACACATTTTATGATGTCGAACGAAGTTTTTAGCTAACAAGCAAGTTCTGACTGACCGAAGACAGTCCCTTTCCGAAAATTGCATTGAGCAATTGCTCATAATATTTTGTGAATCAAAGTATACTACATAGTTTGAATTCGTATAATAGTTAATTAAATCTGAACCCTAAATGATTATCCTATTATTATTTTTCAGATTGCGTTAATTTTAGATTAAAATGATTATTTTTTTCTAATGAAGAGTAGGTACGAGTACCAATATTAGAATAAAAATTAGTTTATAATTTTTTTAAAAGACATTATTTATATATAGGCTGCCTAAAATTCCGCCTATTTTAGAGTAATTACCAGCCTAAATGCCTGCTTATTTAGGTGTTTTTAAGTGCCTAAATATCCGGGCTTTATTTATATATAATGATGTTTATGTTTTCCAGACGATTATGTTTTATTTTAATTCATAAATAGTTGGAATAAAATGGAAGAAAGAACCAACAAAATTTTAATACATAAAATCTATTTATGTTGTAGTTGAGGTTCAAAGTTTTTATTATGTATTTAAATTAAAATCATTATTCATGAATACTGTTTTCTAATGTTTACATTTAATATATCAAATTAAATGAAACACAATTAACACCTTCAGTCTGAGTAGAGTCAACATTACCTACGTCAATAAATTTTTCTTGTTAAACGTAACGTATAAATAAGCGCTAGAAATTTTTTCTAATTTTTAGCATGCATCAAAAACCACTTCCCTTTTACAGTAAGAGTGTTAAACGCGACCAGACACTGACGACGTGACGTCAAAACAATTATGGCGCTTACGTCAAGTGCGCCGGGCGGCAGTGCTGACGTCAAGCGGAGCCGTCGCCATGGCGACGTCCCTGTCGCCGTGGCGCGAGCGCATGAATGAAGAAAACTGAAAGCGCGCCCCAGACCCAGACCGTGGCCGTGACGCGCGGCCGCCGCGTCGCCGCGAGGGAAAGCGACGCAAGCTGCGATCGTTACCAGCCGCTGGCGGTAAGAGACGGAGTTGGATGACGCCGAAGCCTGCTATTAGATAATATGGTATGGATCAATGGAAGGATGTTTGTTATGTTGTTTTTCTGAAATCTCAACTAACTAGATACACATTTTAACACATATCGCTATCGTAATCGCGTTATCGGTCATGTCCCTCTTTTTTTATAACTTGATCAATATTTATTACGAATCAATGTTTTCATTTATATTTTATGTTTATTTTTAAAATGAACATCATTTCAATATTCTATTATAAAAATAATTTGTCGTATTACGAGTATACCTTCATTTATATTTTACTTTTATGCAATTTATACTTAAAGGAAGCCATCACTATAAAGAAATTTAAAAAAAAAAATTATTACGAAACGTCAGTGAGATGCAACTTTTTATAACTATTTTGATAATTTTTTAACGTTTCTTAAAACCAATGAAATATCTAATTCATTGTCACGTGTTTCCACCAATTTTATCATTATTATAGTGAGAATCTACTGAAAGCTATTGTAATTATTTTCTCTACTATAACCACTGTGGCTTTCGTTTGCCAAATATCAGATAGAGAGTTGTTAAATAATTATTTAAAATTATACACGTATAAAAAAAAAATCCGCTGAAGTAAATTTGTGAGTAAAAAATAACCCTACTTAAATATAACTTGAAAGCTCGGTAAATTAGAAAATCATTTTTCAGTTTCGTTTTTAAACTTGTTGCCAGTAAACAGTAACTATAGTTTTTTCTATTAGAAATCTATCAAATTATTTTAAATTTGTTCTCATTCTCTTATTATTTAATTTTGTATAATAAATGGATATGTCCCTTTCGAGCAAATTGTATTATTTCTTGGTCAGCGTCTTGCTTCACATTTCGGATAATCTTGATTTTCCCTTTCTTCTGAGGATGGAACTTAGTTTGCGAAATATGTATCTAGATTTGATTCTACGACTAAGGCTTTAGAGGTTAAATTATTTTTAAAGGCGCGGTGGCCGAGCGTGTTAAGGCACATCTTTTAACATCTGTGACGTCACCTGAATCAAGGTTCGTAAGTTCAAATCCGCCTGTCGACAATGTGTGATTTGTCGTAAAATATGAAATACAGTTACATGTATTTATCACAGTCGGGCGCTATAAGCTAGTCACTTAACCGCCTTAAATAATGTAACATCCGACTATGAGAACCGGCAGTACAGCAGTGTAAAAACTGCGACTCGGCTTGTCTGGTAAGTCTAGGCCCTACATGGGTCGTAGAGGAAAGTGTGTGTTAAATTCTTTATTAATTATGCAGTTTTGTATAACAAAAATCGTATTATATAAATGGTTAGGTAAATGATGATGATGACTATATTTACGAAAAGTGCAGTTTATTTGATGCTTTAATTACTACCTACAGTTGAGATAGTAGTGAATCGTCCGTGAGGCAACAATTTTTTTTTGTTTCCCGACCTATATAATAAGGAATGTATTATGATGGTGATTTCCATCGATTTCGAGATTTTTATGAATTTATTATTTAGATCCTAATGAAATACAAAAAATGTTTAAAAAAAAATGTTCTTCATCTGTTAGGCAATATCTTAAATATGCGCTAGAAGTTTAAAATTAACTTTTATATATAAACTTATAACTCAAAAACTAAGATTAATTTCAACAATCTTTTTAATTTTTCACGTATATGTTTCAAATTAAAATTTGTTTCAAATCAAATAAAACAACAAATATTATTCAAAATTGTCATAAATCCTAAATACTATATTTCGGACAAAAGTTATTGCTTTAAATTTTAATAAGTTCTGTCTCTGGGTGTACAAATATCAAATACAAATAGTTCAAATATTATTTTGAAGAGATAAATTCTGTTGTCGCCTTGATTTGTATCCGTGACTTACTTCTGTAAGATGAAAATTCCAATCATTCCATTGCCTATCAACGATGGCGAATCCATGACCCGCGGGTCAAATTAAATTTGGAAAACTATATATAATAAAATAAGATTTCAACTCTTCGCTAAACACATAAAAACTTAATATTATCTACTGGACTAGCCACTAGATTATTTCCACATTTTTAGTACATTAATTTCTGCAATTGAAAACCAACTTATAATTTATCATGTTAGTAAAGTAGGTACGTTTTGATAAACCAGCAGAAGAATATATTGAAAATACCATACTACAAAAGTGGAATTCTTTATGCCTAATCCATTTATTTGCATTAAAAAATTTAGCACTTATCATATTAACAGTATTGGGATCGACATATTTCTGGGTATAACTATTTTTTTCAATTAATTACATAAATTCATCAGTAAGAATTCCAATAAGGGAAGAAAATGTTTGCTGCATTTGTGAGATTTATTACAATAATTTACAATTCTGAAATAAATAAATATAACTTTTTTACTCATTCAGAGTATGGTAGTTATACACTTAAAGTGCAGTTACCAGCCGTTTTATCGTGGTCTTCAAAGATGTGAGTAGAGGGGTAATTTTAATGTGGTGAAAATTGTTTTACGGCTGTGAGGGATTCGAACGCGGGCATAGTTTAACACGATATCACAGCCATTTACTCTTTAACGTACAATCCTGATATTCAAAAATTATTCCAAAAATATCAGCAAATTTCGCATTTAATTTGAATATAATTACAGTACTTATTTTTTTACTACTATAGATTGATTAAAGTGATAAAAATGAACAAAAATTTTAATATTTTATATTTTAACCCATTACCAAAAAGGCTGAAATAAGTCAAAGCCGTCCGAATGAAAAAATAGGATACTTATACAAACAAATGTTTCGCAATACGCAGTATTAGGCATTATAAAATATGTCTGCATTATGTCTTTACCTTATTACATATAATGGGATGATTTACATCCTGTTCTTACGGCATTCTGACTATGTTTATCTGAATATAGGTCTTAGTTCTTACTTAATAGTTGTATACTCCAATGTATATCTCACAATAAAGCGCAAATACAACATCATACATAACTCAGCCAAAAGTTCGACTTCCGTATTATAGGTACAAATGACGCAGATACAAGCTCAAGTCTACATACTAGATGTACAGCTACAGGGTATTATAAGAATCATGCATATATGTTCTTCCTTCCAAGCAGCACTTCAGCTCAGCGCGCTTCACATTCCAGCTTCAAGCTCTCCCTCCATTCCTGCCCGCGAAAGCTCTGCTGCAGCCATCCAATCGATTGCGGATTCCAAGGTCGCGCACAGCAACAGATGACAGACATTTCTCTGTTCTATAAATAGAAGTGTTTTCGTGCCGGGTAAATACGTACACCATTGTTAAACTTGTAACATATTTTTGTTGTGAAATGTTTGTTTGGATGTTAAATACAACAGGAAGTTTCTTTCTTTTGGAAACCCAAACACAATAGATGTATTTTTATACAGAAATTAAAAGGAGAAATAGCCATATTGATTTTAAAATTATTTACTAATAAACAAGTAAAGGCTTGTGATTCATAATTAAGTTGATAATATATCCTCATCAAACTTATTCGGTAAAATCATATAAATTTAAATAAAAAAAATTACGTTTAAAATAGTTATTTTATAATTATGTTTCTAACGTCATCAAAACAAAAGACATCATATGAAATTTTGGATTAAATGATTATTTCAGGACTTATTAATATTATTATCCGCAGGTTCTTAGATAATGTTTGGAGTTATATTTTAATACGCACGGTATTTGATTTAGATATTTTACTTTATACTTACATATTTTGAACTTAAATTCTTCTATAGAACATGAACAAACAACTGCGAGAGTGTTGAAGAGCAGAAATATTTTCAAGTATGGTTTAAATTTAAGTGAGTTCAATTTTTAAATGTTTCGATAAAGCATAATACCTCTTTAATAGGTTGTTTAACTCACCTAATAGTCCTACATTTTTTAAAATGTGATCTTATTCACGCAAACTAAATAAACATTTAGTAAATTGATTTACTTACACTCTAAAATGTCTAGAAAGTATAATGTATGAGAGAACAATTCTTACATGTACAACTTTGTTCTTGAGGTAACAGACGTAGTTGAGATCTAAAATGCTATGAATTTTCTATAAAATTTCGAACTGCTTAGCTTTGTACAAAATTCTCGAAAATAAATTTTAGTTGTGACAATTAAAACAACATTTTAATTAAATCATTATTTCAGCTTAGTATGACGAGCCTAGTTCTAAATTGTACAATCTTCATATTTAAAAAAAATAAATAAATAGAAAATATATGATTTTTATAGCAAAAGATAATATTTGAACTTTTTTTTTATTTACTCGAAAACATAAAAAAGTAGATATTGTACACTATAGAACTATAAACCCAATCATGTATTTTTTATGTACTCACAACTAATTGATACATATGGTAAATATTCATAGTTAAAATTCGTAATATTTACTTACTGAATTCTTCATATTTACTATCTTTTAGTGTAAAGCTATGGCTATGTTATCTTTGAGTTTCTGTTACTGGACTTTTTTTCCAAAATTTCTTTCAGGCATTTCCATTAATATTTAAAAGTCTTGCCTCTTCGTGCATTGTTCTTCTGCAGCCGTACTGTCTTCTTCATCCATCTTTTTATTAGTCTTCCTTTTTTTTTGTCCCAATTATTTTCGATTCATACATACATTTTGATAATCTTATTTCGTTCATTATTTATCCTCTCTATCTCAGTTGCTCTGGCTATATTATTTTCCTTATTGTCGTTGTATTTAAATTATATCTATAAATTTTGTTTCCGAATTTATCCATTTTATTTCTCCCCTTAATTTTTATATAAAATCAGCTTGCTTTGGTGTATCCTGTGACCTTTTGTTTTTTTTGGTTCTTGCAATTTTCTACTTTGCTCACTCTTTCGTTAATCTCATATTTTAGAATTTATGTTTCATCGACATTTACTTTTAGATATGTACAGATTTTTATTTGCTCTATTCTGGTGATGTCTATTTTGATAATATGGCACTTTACTTTCCATTGACTAATATTGTTTTAGTTTTATCCATATCAATTTTCATATTCCAACTCCATTGCAAAGACTAGAACCAAACTCGTATTGATCAGCGTATTTTTAAGAAACCTGAACCAGAACATGAAACTTTTGCTACAATAATCATGGTCGAGAACCTTAACTAAACCATAAATATTAAACTGGTTTTAAAATAGGTTCGGTTCAATCTATCTAAAAAAGTTCTAATGTATAAGTTTAGAGTTTGTGCATTTATAACGAGCGGACAGCCGGAAGTGTTTTAACTAGCAGATTTCGGAAGTGATATATTTATGCGCGTGAGGTGCGGTTTCTTGACATTGTTAAATAGAGATTTTTTTGCCTTTGAACGATATATAACACTTGTACTTTATTATTAAAATAACTGCAAAAAAATTAAGAATTACTTTACTTTTACTATTATTTCCATTTTCTATTAATTAGTCATGTACAACAAAAAAGCAAAAGAGCTGAAAAGTTATATTATTAATAGTATATTCTGTCATATTAATTTAATAATTAAGTGTTGTTATTTTGTTGAAATATGTAATGTAATAAAAAATATATTTATATATTGTGCCGTTTCATTCCTTTCCGGAATACTTCGCGAGATACTGGAAGAATAAACTTTGCTTTATATCCCGAGAGAAAACTACCCGTATCATTATTGAGAAGAAACAAGATTAATTAAATTAAATTTGGTGTATTCGCAAAATTTAAAAGAGATGGAAGAGAAGTTGACCATGACAAATAAAATACAATTACAGAACAAAATACCGGTGTTCCAAAATCTAATGCTCATGGTATACTATAAAAATATAAATGCCATATTTCTCAAGGACTTCAACCTGGAGACAATAAGAGGCGGTTTAGTATATTGTTGTTTGTTTTCTGTCAGAATGATAGAAACTTCATGACAATCATTTTATGGACGGAAAAAAGTAGGTTCACCAGTAATGGTATCTTCAACAGACATAATTGTCATTATTGGTTATCCGAAAATCCTAAATTAATTATAAGAACAGGAAATCAATAACGATTCAGAATAAATGTCTGGTGTGATATGTGGAATCACTGAATAATAGGTTACATTTTTATAATGAAACACTGAAATAAGAAAGATATTTAGAATTTTTTCGAAATGAAGTAGGATAATAGTTGGACAATCTCCATTTGGCGCCAATTCAATATATCATGTTACAACAGGATGGTGCACCAGCAGATAATTCACATATAATGTCTGAATATTTAAATCTAAAATTTCCTGACAATTGAAATGAAATACGAGAACCTATTCGTGAGTCAGCTGGACCCTTCGAGTTATCAATACTGGACTTCGTTTTTTTTTGGCGATGTGTAAACGATAAAATTTATGTGAAAAATTATAACAATATAAATGAACTGTTCGAGGCAATTAATCCAGTTTTAAGATATATTTATCTGTGATTAATAAAAAAAAACAATACAAAATCCTGTTTAAAGAGCGCTGAAATTTGTATTTGTAGAAAACTAATATAGGAGCAATATTTATTTTAGCAGTCTACAATTTCAGAATAATATTTCGTTATTACTCCATTTAGATGTAATTGTTATTCTAATTATCTTGTTTCTAAATTTTAATTTACGTTTAGTTTACTTCAATAAAATATGTGTATTTTGAAATATTTTTTTTTTGTTAATAATATGTAAATAATAGTATAAAAATAATTCTACAATTTTTGCAATTGTTTTAATAATAAATTACAAGTGTTTTATATCGTTAAAAAGCAATAAAACTCTATACTTAAAAGAGACATAGTTTCATATGAAAAATATTAGTTGGTACATATATAGAATAAATTTGAGTACTTCTGGAAATTCTTCATTAAGGTGTACCTTAAGAAAGTAAAAACTGAAATTATGTATCATTTTATTTATAAAAAAATGTTACTGATATCGTATCTCTTACCGTTCTCAAGATCCTAATGGTGGTGTGTTAAATGCATGAGTCGCTCTCTTTAATAAGTTATCCGATGTTTTGCATCTTCTTAGAAAACTTGTGGTTATAGAATTAGAAATTTTGACTTTTTCTTCACTGATTATATTTTTTAATTAGATTGAAATTAACAGATATAAATCTTTTTTACCAACTGATAGAGATCATCACTCTCTACTAAACAAACTTTGTTACAGATTATAATTATTATGTTGTAAAAAATTCTGCAAATTGAACTGTATAATTCCTGAGTTACCTAAAAGTAATAAACAACTACTAATCGTAAAATTCAAGACCTAACACATTGAATGATATTGTCATTTAGGGTCGTTATTTTTAGAATTTAGTGCATTATGATGAATGAGAAAAGTTTGGTTTAACGCAATCAAAAACTATATCCATCATGCACAAGTACCTGTTCCTAATTTTGTTAGTTATATTCAGTGTTTACAATATCTATACTATTCGTAGCTCTATTGTAAGTTTTCTGGTTTGTAATAGGAGCAATTGTACATTCATTTATTATGTAAATGTAATAAGAATCAATATCTGGTTTCTGCAGGAATGTATGGAGGTAGTGGTATTGAGTTGGGCTGCGGATTTGTGAATCCTGGTTTTCACCACATTCATCTGTAACTTTCTCTTCACTAATATCATTAAGAGCCGTGATTTGACTGCTGGTAATCGTAATTTACGTGCATAAATATGCCATTAACCGAGATCTGCTACAACAAAGTGCCACACCCAATAATGCAATAAAATGTATTTCTTTTTTGTATACTTTATTTATTTATTCTGATTAATGTCTCACTTCATATAGTAATGTTCCCTCCTGAGGCCGCGGAGTTTATATTTTATCTCGGTCTGTTTTTCGAAAATCCGAAAAGTTTATTTATGTAGACATGAACTGTTGGCTTTTATTTGGAAAATTATATTAATAACGACAATGGGCAGTTTAACAAATATCTATGTTAAATAAATCAATTAATTTGTTTGTAGAATATTTTGTTTCTATCATTGAAAATCAATGTTTGTCAAGAAAACAATAATGTATTTTGTTTTAAAAATGATATAATTATCAAACTAGTTGCCATTTAACGTAAAATTTGAATGCCTGGATATACTTCTTTCGTTAACACATGTGTCTATTTGATATATACTATATTGGACTTGTGAACTTATGCACACTTTTTATTAATTTTTACCCTATAGTTACTTTATTGAAGTTATTTACTTTTCAATTCGAAATAACAAAGAAAATAGTTTTGATATATTCTGTGCAAGATTAAAACAACATTAATTGCAGATATGACAAATGCTCGCTCGATCAAAACTGGGGCTGGTCCAACAACGTCCGATATGTACGAGTTGCATACTAAGTTTTATATTCGTCTTCCTAGGACATGTTTTAGTTTCTTAAAATATGGTTATGTAATAAACTTGGTTGTATCTCAAAGTGTACGTTGTTGTTGCTTTTGTTTGATAATGTTACTTATAATTATTAAAATATCAAATTTGTATAAGAAAAATGTGGAAAAAAGTCATTGTTTGGGTATAATAATTATTTTGACTTTGATTTTTCAGTTTTGTTATTTTATCATAGTAGTCCAATGATAGTTTTTGTATACTAAAGAGATCAAGTAATTAAATGCAGTCGAACATAATAATATTTATTATTCATACAATATTACAAAAAATATTTATAATTTAAATCTCTACATGATAGGGAACTTATTTATTCTGAAATTATCTCTGGAAAGATAATATTTAATAAAATATTCATAATCAATTTAGCAAGTAAACAATTGATGCTGTTTTGCTATTTAACTATCAGTGTCACTGTTACAGTAATTTTTATAATTTATAAGCAAAAAAGAATTGTACTATAGTGGAAATAGTATTAACAGGGTGCCAGATAATAATTGTTTGCAGTAAAAAATGGCCCTATCACTTTACGGCTCATTATTACTACCCAAACATTAACTGTACCACAGTTTGCCAGTTGCTTTTCATTTATCACAGAATACAACAAGTCAGCTGCAAAAACAGAAAGTAACAAGAGTCCCCAGACGTTATGATGTACCAACTTATGATGGAAACCGTCAAGGGAAGAATATTTGACCTTGTTCGAAACACTTTCCATGATTCATGGCTGGACTTCAAGTGTTAAACCGTCCATGTTAAGTACATCATTACGTGGAGACACTTTGTGGGTATTACAAGCAATACCTATGGACGACAGGTTTAGCTACATGAAGCTGATTGCTCGTCTAGAAATGAGATACGATCAGAAACACATGGAACCAATGTACCGCTCTCAACTTAGTAATCGATTGCAGAAGATGAATAAGGCTCTACAAGATTTTGAAGCGGATATTGTGCATCTTGTAAGAATTTTGTATTCGGAAGGTGGATATATATGCAAGGTGGTCCATTTTAAGTTGCGTTTGGAAATATTTCGAAAACTACACATCGGATAAAAAATGTAAAAAATACGTATCAAATAATTTTGAAGGGGCTATCCACTGACACCACAGTCGATCCCCCAACTTTACTCCCTGGGGGTGCGGCGGGGGGTAACATTAAAATCTTAAACAGGAACCCCCATTTTTTATTACAGATTCGGATTCTATGTTTAAAATTAGGAAGGTTTTGTTCGAAAATTTTTTTTTTCGATTCGCGATAGATGCTGCTGTAAACGCAAAAAAATGATTTAACATCCCCAACAAATTTCAATACAGTCCCTCGTCATACTTTCGCAAGAGGTAGTGCGGGGCAATGTTTAGTAAAAAGATTCGATAACTTGTGTCTAAATTATAAATCTCCCGGATTTTTAAATTCTATTTTAAGTTTTCGTTGGTGAGAGGAGAGAGGACTCACCTAAATCAAGCACCCCGTAGGTGAGAGGCGAAAGAATCTGAATCTGCAATGAAAGTTTTCTTTTGAAAGACTTTGGTGTCAGTGGATAGCCCCTTCAAAAATATTTGATAGGTATTTTTGACATTTTATATCCGATGTGTAGTTTTCGAAATATTTCCAAACGCAACTTAAAATGGACCACCGTGTATATACAGGCTGTTATATTTTAATAGACCCAGCAAATATCTCGCTTATTTATCAACTTAGAAATTTCTTTCATATAACATGATTTATACAGAAACATGTAAGCTAGTTGATGACGGATGTAAATTCATGATATCATTTCCGGTTTATTAGTAATTAATATCAACTTTGAAATTTCAAATGGAACATACTATATTTTTTTACAAATTTGAAAAGTGCATCAAATTTGCTTTACAATCATGTAAAATAATGTGTGTATATGTTACATTATTAAAAAGTAAAATGGCGGGCACTTTATTATACACCTATTCGGAAAGAGAATAGTGAGCCATGACTGTGATAAATAAGCGAGATATTTGCTGGGTCTATTAAAATATAACACCCTGTATATATATATATATATGTATTTATATATATATAAATATATATATATATATATATATATATATATATATATATATAAATATATATATATATATATATATAAATATATATATATATATATATATATATATATATATATATATATATATATATATATATACCGGGTGGTGCTCGGTGAGTGCGAACATAGGAATTTAACATGGGATATTAGTTTTATGCAATTTCCTGCTCTCCTGTACATTTTACGGAAAAAACTGTAGAGGGAAGATTTGTTCAGAATTAAAAGTTACCTATGAAACTGTTTTTACATGTTTTATTAAGTTTTTGGTTTAGCCGTAACATTAAAAATAAATTTCGAAATTTCTGTTACTTTGTAGCAATAGCCATGACTTTTCTTTTATTTTTATGACAAATGCGTTAAATGTCAATTTTTGATGTTTATTAAAGTTAATCTTATAATTTAAATTAAATCTTTGTGTAAGCTATAAAATGAATGTTTATTCAAACGAAGAACGTGTCTTCATTATTAAAAATTATTATGGAGGAAATAGTTATAGGAGGGTGCGGGATTTATTTTCAATTAAATATGAAGATAAACCAATTCCAAGTGTATCAACAATTTCAAAACTGGTTACAAAATTTGAGAGTACAGCTAGTGTAGCTGTGACCGATGGTAATGAAGGCAATAATAATAATAACAGAATACGTCATAACGAAGTGAATGAAGAATTGGTATTGGCTATGATATCTCAAAATTCAAGGTACAGCATAAGACATATTGCTTCTGAATGTGGTTTGCATCATTCAACAGTTCTGAGAATTTTAAAAACACATGGATATAAATCTTACAAATTTCAAACACATCAAGAACTTCTTTTGGCTGATTTTGAAACTAGAAGTACATTTTGTGAAATTATGCAAGAAAAGGCAAATCGGGACCAGCACTTTATTTCGTCGATTTGTTTTACAGATGAATGTACATTTACTTTAAATAATGAACCAAATGTTCAGAATACTCGTATGTGGACCACAGAAAATCATCATTTAACTGTGTGTACAGGTACCCAATATCCTGAGAAAATTAATATTTGGGTTGGAATTTTTAAGAACAGGATTATACCATTTGAAATTATGGGAAATTTAAATTCTGATATGTATTTAGAACTTCTGCAAAATCATATAGGTCCTGCATTGGATGAGGCAGCTGCAGTAGATGAGGATATTTGGTTCCAGCAGGATGGGTGCCCGGCTCATTATGGAATAAATGTGCGGGAATATTTAGATTTGGTTTTTCCTAATCGGTGGATTGGTCGTGGTGGTGGAATAAATTGGCCTGCAAGATCTCCGGACCTAGCTCCTTGCGATTTTTTTTTGTGGGGGCATCTTAAAAGTAAAATTTACTCTAAACACTACGAAAATTTAGATTTACTAAGACAAGCTATATTCGAAGAATGTGATAATATTACTGACAGGCAATTAGCCAATGTTAGAACTTCGTTTTACAATAGACTTGGTTATTGTCTTGCTGAAAATGGTGGCTTGTTTGAACATTTATTGTAATTTCTTTATTTTTTTATGTAGGTATATTAAATAATATTGTTACAATTATTACTTATTATTTCACATTAAATTATTGTAATTTAAAATTTTAAAAAAAAATTGAAATTGTTGATAAACTTGAAACTGATTTATTATTAAATATGAAAATAAAACTTTGTTCAAAGAATAAAAAATGTGATTTTTTTGATTTAATTTAAATTATAAGATTAACTTTAATAAACATAAAAAATTGACATTTAACGCATTTGTCATAAAAATAAAAGAAAAGTCATGGCTATTACTACAAAGTAACAGAAATTTCGAAATTTATTTTTAATGTTACGGCTAAACCAAAAACTTAATAAAACATGTAAAAACAGTTTCATGGGTAACTTTTAATTCTGAACAAATCTTCCCTCTACAGTTTTTTCCGTAAAATGTACAGGAGAGCAGGAAATTGCATAAAACTAATATCCCATGTTAAATTCCTATGTTCGCACTCACCGAGCACCACCCGGTATACAGGGTGAGTCTGGGAAGACGCCCCCCCCCCCCCTTTAACTTTTTTATATGAGTAATAGAAAAAAATGGTTTATATGAAAGTTTTATTATTTTAAATATACTATTTGATGGCAGATGTAGATATTTTTTATAAAGTCAGGTTTACAAGATACGACTATCAACTTTTATTTTTTAAATAGCAACCTATAATTATTTTACTAAAATAAAAACCGCCATTTTTTTCTCTTTTCAACGGTGTATTAGTTTTTATTAATGTATCTGAAAAAATTCGAGAAAAATAAGAAAATTGAGAAATACTAGAAATAATTTTTATACAAATATTATAGGTGGCTATGTGAAAATAAACAAAATGTAACAGTGTTAAATTAATGTCAAAAAAGTATACATTTGCTGGTTACTTTATTTAACTTATTTTGCAAACAATAAAAAAAACGTTTTCAAATGTTTACGATAGAAGAATTAATATTTCGCGAAACATGCTGGCAGATGTTCGAACACATCACGTTCAACGCTTAAATTTTTGTATTACAGAACATGGTCGTAATTTTGAACATTTGTTTTAAGTTGTTTTTGTTACTGAATTTGTTGCTTTAGTTTGTTAAGTTGTATAACACTGTTACATTTTGTTTATTTTCACATAGCCACCTATAATATTTGTATAAAAATTATTTCTAGTATTTCTCAATTTTCTTATTTTTCTCGAATTTTTTCAGATACATTAATAAAAACTAATACACCGTTGAAAAGAGAAAAAAATGGCGGTTTTTATTTTAGTAAAATAATTATAGGTTGCTATTTAAAAAATAAAAGTTGATAGTCGTATCTTGTAAACCTGACTTTATAAAAAATATCTACATCTGCCATCAAATAGTATATTTAAAATAATAAAACTTTTATATGAACCATTTTTTTCTATTACTCATAATAAAAAAAGTTAAAGGGGGGGAGCGTCTTCCCAGACTCACCCTGTATATGAGAGTCTGGTCATCGAAAGATTTATAAACGGGCTGCTAGATATTAAGACACAGCAAACCATTAAACTTGCAAGACCGAAGACCATAAAATATGCCCTCACACAGGCCGTTGAATTCGAAGCTGCAAAGCAATTAATTAAAAAAACAGGTCAATATACGAGTTATGGAAGGCCGTACCGAGAATAAAAAACATCCAACACTGGAAGAGATCGTGAAACAGGTATTGAAACCTCTTGAAAAGAAGCAACAGAAGAAACAAATCCACTGCTGGAATTGTGGTGAAATGGGGCATATCAGAAATAAATGTGCCAAGCTCCAAAAAAAATTAAAAGCCAGCGAAAAACTAAAGTGGATTGGTGAGAAATGGCAAACATCGATCCGTTGCATTCAAGCTCCAGAAAACGTTGTTAAAGTAGCTGCCAGTGAACATCGAGCTAGAACTAGTCATCGTAATGCCGATGTAGTGCCAAGAAGATCTTGTCCGTTAGAATGCAGTCACTGTGGTCGTGTAGAAGAAAAATCTGAACATCTTTTGCGGACAACTGCTACTGTTGATTGAAGGCAGTTGAAAACCATTGAAGAGGACCAACACCAAGATCCTGAATTAAATCAGGTAATCCGGTGAATGAAACGTGGCTTGAGACCAAATTGGGAAGAGATTTTATCACAGTCACACAGTGTGAAGACATATTGGACAAAGTGGAATTCAATTAAGATGGACGATGGCCTCCTGAAGCGGGTATTGGAAGATGGCATCCAAGAGAGGTTACAATCATTGGTTCCCAGAAAAAGAGTGCCAGAGGACTTGAAACAGTTTCACGATGCTGTATCCGGTGGACACCTAGGCGTTAAGAAAACGTTGGAGAAAGTGAGTGAAATGTTTTACTGGGTGAACTGCAAAAAAGATGTGACAGATTGGTGCCAAAAAGCACTGTATGTGCCAAAAGTAACGAACCACGCCAACAAGTTCGTTTGAGTATCCAAGACGCGAAAAACCGGATGAAAGAAAACTGCAACATCAAGGCAGAAGAAGGTAGATACCAAGCAGGAGACTTACTATGGCTCTTCAATCCACAACATCGCCAGGGCTACACATCAAATCTTCAGAAATCCTGGAACGGTCCGTAAGAAGTTGTAGAAGGATTAACGATTTCATTTAACGTATAAAGAAGAATCCCAGTGGGAAGCTAAATGTAGTGCACTTCAATAATTTGGCTCCATTTTCCGGAAGAAATCCAGAGGAGGACGTCCGAGTATGTAATGCAGAAAACAGGGAACCATCCTTAGAATAATTTATGAAGCAGTTCGCAACTGGAAAGAGAGTATTTTGAAACGTCACGACCAAGGTTCAACAAAGACTATTCAATATTCCAAAGCAGTATTCATTGACCCATTGCGTAGCTGAGGACCTCATAATGTTCAAAGAAATTGCGGTTGTCTTCCGAGAGAAGTTTGGCAGAGTAAAAGAGCTTCGAAAACATCAACCGGCTGTAGTAAATCACCATGGGCGTCCTATTAACTACTTGGTGACGAAAAAGGCTTCACAGCAAAATTCTCCATATGAAGCTCTGTGGAATTGCCTTAACTGCCTGGGGGTGGGCTGCTTTGGCAGGACATGAAGAAACTAGACATGCAGAAGACAAGCTGCGGTCTTGACGCACTCAATTTGAGAGTCGTGCGTAGTATGATCAAAGTGATCTTCCGATATACCGTCATCTGCATTCTGATATACTGTTACAACCCTCGAAAAGTGGAGAGACCGTGAAAAGCGGTGGATTGTTATTTTTAGTTCATGTAATAAAGAAGCACAAATTTCGATAAAGCAGTAGGAAAGTTTCGGGATGAAACTGTAATCCTCCTCGCTATGACGAGAGTTAGCAAATAATATACGGGTTCTTGTCAGATTGAAGGACACAAGTATTAAAATATAAAAATATAAATATATTTAAATAAATAGGTTTTTACATACGTTATACACAGCACTACTCGATACACTCTTGGTGTGTTGACTCTACACTATTTACACTCTTTTCTGCTGGCCCAATCGGTCAGTCCTCTCACTAACTATTCTCGAGTATAATATTCATTCCTTATATATGTATATTGGAACAATGCTAAATCAGCAAAATAAGTATTACACTTTACTATAATATTTAGATATTACATGTCACACCATGACCCAGTTATTGAAGTTACTTAATATGTATGTCTTCATTGTGCTGACTTAGACTTGTTACAAAACAGACCTAAGAAGGGGGCAGTGTAACGAACGGAACGGACAGGAGAGGTATGTAGAAGTTTTTAGTAACAGTGAGGGGAGATAATACGGCAGCGTTCCTGGCAAGCGGGTAGAGTTAGTTGGAAGCTTCAATACAGTGCAAATGAATATAGTCGTAAATTGATCGTTGTAAATAAATATCGCTCGACTAGTTTAAATAAATAATAGTGTATTGTACGTATATCGTTCAACGTTATAATACGTGTTAATGTGTCAGACTTTGTATCAGTTATTATAGTTATAAACAGAGTGTAAATTTAAATTTTTATTACTACAATTATTATTATTTGTTGTTGTTGACATTTTTAGTTCAAATAAAAAATTTTGAAACCCACAAACGTTACATTATGATAGGGTTAACAAAAAGTTCATACAATGAAAACAATTAATATTTAAATAATAATAAAAATAACTATTTTTATGTTTCCCATCAAGCAATTTATATTGCCGCGAAACAAGACAAGATTTAGAATCAGTTTCGTTTCGGTTTCGACTCTGTTTTCAATTACTATGGTCTACTTTATATCTTGAATGTTGTAGGGGGTGATTTATGTGAATGAAATGCAGAGAACGATGTTGATATTAGTAGAGATGTGATTTTATATAGTAAAATTTATAAGGCTGTAAAATTTAAAAATTAGGACCATTTAAAAAAAAAAAGATTCAAATGAAAACATTCTGTTCAAAACAAAATGCTCATCCAAAATAATATCCAACTTAACTAGTCATAGTTTGCTACCTGGAACAGTAGTCTAATCATGAAATCTTAGTAAGAAACCACTATAAATCATTCATTTCCACATTGTCCACTAATCAATATAACCAAATCACACAACATTCTATTGCCTTTTGTATCTTGTTGGTAATTTGATCAGAGTTGCTATAGCAGAAAGGGTTACTCGATACATCGTTATCGGCCTGATTACGATACCACTACTGCCTAAGCTGGACAGATTTTTCTAGGTCAAATCTGTTATCAAAACTCATCTAGTCTCAGTCGATCCAAAATGCTCTCACTTTCATTATCAACATTCAAAAATTCGCGTACGCAAGAAGCAACTTACCTCCAAAACTATTTTAAATATCCTTCGAAACTCTATCAAACACTAACACAACTAACTATCTCACAACCACTTAATTCATTCAACGACGAACTGAAATGTACGTAAAGGATGAGATGATATGGTAAAACAATAATCGATCATTATATAAATATTTTAATTCGGTACAACAAAAAGAAACAACATAAGCAAAGAAGAATCTATGATTGAAAATATAATAATATTGAAATAAATAAATATCATCATACCCACTACTAGGTGTGGCACTCTGCTGTAGCAGATTTCGCTAAGTGATATTTCTTTGAGTGAAGTGCGTGTAGTTTTTTAATATGGTGAAAATTGAAATAAATGTAATACCTGAATATCAAAATATCTATGCCTATTTTATTGAACAAATAATGGAAATACTCAAAAATAGAGTGTAATAATATACCAAAGATTAAAAGTAGCCCTTTGCAGACCGAGACTAGAAATTGTAATACAAGCATAGCGAAGGTTGCAACTAGTGAAAGTCCTAATTGTACCAATATAGTTTCAACCAAAATTTATACATAAATTCTTTCGATAGGAAATAATAATATATTTTTTATTATAATTACAATTAGGAACGGTCCGCAAAGAGCCTTGGTTTGCAATTAGTAAATTTACTTACTAATTTGCGTGTACAAAACACTACACAATTGTATAATATTACCAATATGCAGACTTAAACATATATACAAATAAACTATTGTTTCAGTACAAGACAAACACAATAATACGAAAACTTTAATTACTTTATAAAAAAGATTGATTGATTGCCGTTTAATTTAATAAAGTTAAAAAAGTTCATTATTTAACTACCCTTTGTTTTTTAATCATAATTTTAAATATAAAATCTCAATTCCAAAACTCCAACTTGTATGTTATTTAATATCAAAAAGATAAATCATTGATCAGTCTATTTTAGGGAACTGAAAATTTATTTAACTGAAAGTAATATATCAATTACCGAGATCTGCTACGACAGAATGCCACACCTAGTAATGTGTAAAAGACATGATAATATATTTATTTATTTTTATTGGAGTAGGTGGCTCAGTGGTATCGAGTTGGCTCGTGGTTCTTAAGAACCCTGGTTCGATCCCCACTGCCGACAAACAATTTTCACCAATTTAAATCTACCCCAGTGGCTCCCCCTCCACTAATATCTTTGAGGACCGTGATTTGACGGCTGGTAACCGCACTTCACGCGAAAAAATATATCACTTACCGAGATCTGCTTAGGAAGAGTGCCACACCCAGTAATGGGTAAAAGGCGTGATGATATATTTATTTATTTATTTTATTTGAATAACAAGCATGGATTTATACATATTTTGCATGAATATGAAAGTTTGAATGAATCGAAGCCAAATGCTATAATTCATACGAATGAGAAATAAACATTCAATGAATGTTGAATAATATGCTTTTTCAAGGACTAGATAACATTGTTGCCCTATTAATTTATATTGTAATAATAAATCTTTCACTATTCCTTTTACTATTTTGTACCACAATTGAAATTAAAAACATTCAATAATTTCAGTAATTGTGATGAATATGAATTAAAAACAAACCTGACAGCCTTAAATAGATAAATTGTTAATAACTTTGATTACATGCTTTTTAGATACTTGTTTTAGTTGTTTATTTATGTTTGAAATCCTGATTGGGGTGTACGTTCAGTTCATCGAAACATTGATTTAAATTTAAAATGAAACAGAACTTAAAAACCTAAGGTGTACTTAAATGATTAAAATTAGATTCATAATGTTTTTATTTGGAATACATTAATGCAAGATGACATTAAAAAGGCAATTGTAGGCATGATGCATGACATCTTGGTTCAATATTTGTTAGTTATATGTTATTCTATTACGCTTTATTGGCCAATGCGATGAAGAACAAAGTTCTAATAAGGTTATTCTACTACTTAATCCTTCCATAAGTATCACAAATCCATATTCTAAGCAGTATTTGAATTTGTCTCCTGCGATATGAGGTCAAACAGCCATCGCCTTGAATAGCAATTCCGTGATAGGTTTAAATATTACTACTATATTTACAATATTCTCAACAATTACAATAATAATATTTGTTGTCATGGTGTCTCATTATTGCATTTAATTATTACGTAACCGTAGTAACAGTAAAACTTCAAAATTGTAAAAGCAAATCACGACGTGCTTTCCGTCCGTTGTTCAGAACGAATACCCAGTTCCATATAAGCTACATACTTCAAATTAGAAGAAAACTGAATAATAGTTACGTGTTCTACATACTGCAGATAGTTAAATAGGAATATACTGATATATCTGATATCAGTGACTTATTTCAAATTGATAATAAAATTCCGGTGCTTTGGTCGGTATGTATAGCAGAATACTGAGGACAAAAGAAAGGAATAAAAACAAAATAGAGACTACATAATTTTCGTGTTCATAGACATGCTGCAGCCTTCATATACTCTTTGACTTGTGCAGTCCAGATCATCAGCAGAGAATAATACCTGGGACCTTTCTACTTATCGCTTTTTGCGAAGCGACAGAACTTTGATGAGAGATCTACACATGGGGAACCCCAATGGGCCTTATGGCCTAAGTGTGAGGGTTTCACGGCTCCCCTATTACAACAACTCTTCATCCGCTGTTCAGTTTACGGTTTTAAAAGAACTACTTAGTTCATGCTGGACTATGACCAATTGCATCAACGAAATTTAAATTTCAAACTTAGTACTAGCATCTTGAATGTTTGACAATAATATCAATTATTCTATACAACATGTAGGTTTAGAATTTAAGTTTTGTTGGTGCAACTGGTCATAAACGGCTGATCTAAACCTGAACAAGAGCAACTTGCCCATATATTCATATTCATAATATTCGGCATAGCATTTAGTACATATCCGGATTTTCCTTTGATTACGATGACTTTGTAAGAACGTTGTGAAGATTTTGATGCTCCAGGCCAGGCGGGTTGGTAGGAGTGTCGCTGTGTTGAAATCCTAGTGACGAGATTACAACGTGTTTTACTAGTCACTAGAAAATCCAAGTGCTTTTGTCGGTGTGTGAGCAGTTGCTTGGATAAAGTGCTGTGACGGTTGGCGGGTGGGCCCCTGCCTACGTGGAGCAGCACCTTGGCGAGGTGGCAGGGCTTAACCACGTCTCTGTTAGTAGCAGAGATGTGAAACTAAGAAGCTCCACAATCATATGTACTATAAATCACAAAATAAAAACTCATTAAAAATATATTTATTTTGTTCTTATTTGTAAAATGTTCGTGTACGAGTATGATTAAAAGAGAAAAGACTATATTGTTATAACAACTTTCCATGTTTCAATACTAGAAAATTGAGTGTAATAATATACCGAAGATTAAAAGTAGCCCTTTGCAGACCGAGACTAGAAATTGTAATACAAGCATAGCGAAGGTTGCAACTAGTGAAAGTCCTAATTATACCAATGTAGTTTCAACCAAAATTTATACACAAATTCTTTCGATAGGAAATAATAATATATTTTTTATTAAAATTACAATTAGCAACGGTCCGCAAAGAGCCTTGGTTTGCAATTAGTAAATTTACTTACTAATTTGCATGTGCAAAACACTACTTTACACACAATTGTATAATATTACCAATATGCAGTTATTTATGAAACTTGTGTTATTAGTGTCACTTGATTGTGCGAGTGGGAAGCGTGTAGCACGAGCCGTGGGCGGATGTTGCACACCCAGGAGTGCAATACAAAAGATTTTAAATGTGAGTTGCATACATTATTTATTCTAGACTTTAGCTTTATTTCACTAATTATAGCAAGTATAGTAATGCAAGTTATTAATTTACAGTGCAAAAAGTGATATGTTGGTACGAAATAAATATAATATCGCAACTTAAGATAATGTACAAAGTAATAGTATATTAGTTTTATAAACGTCTCTTTACGTATGAGTATATAAAAAAACGAGTATCTAAAGAGCTTATAAAACAGTCACTATACTTTTTCTACGATCAGAAATTAAGACACAAAAAAATTTAAGTTTTATAAATTATTTAAAAAGAGCGTTAAATGACATTTTATTAACGGGAGTAGAATAAACTCATTATATACACCTCGCCATACAATGTATTTTGCGGTCTCAGTGTCTATCTCGGTCGACAAGTTCATTCTAACACAGATTTCACAACCTAAGTATACAAATTAGAGATAAAACGGATAGTGGTTTGGTCGGATACCGGATATCCGAAGACCCCCTACGCCGGATATCTGGATCTCCGGCCCCTAAATAATCGGCTCATAGTCACGAACGTGTCGAGACGTGTTTAGCTCCAAGCTACGCCGCGGAGAGCGTAGTCGTGAGTGATTAGTGAGCGAATGTTACTTACGCATTGACGTTTTGATTTGTTACGCTTACTTGTTATAATTTTAATTATCTTGTAAATTACAAGAAAGTCGAAAGTAAAATGTCAACGGTGAAAAAAAGATTGCCTATTTGGCATTATTTTGATATCAGCAGTGATAATAATAAATATGCCGTTTATTGTGTCGAGTGTAAATTTCTCGGGTGAAGAAGGGAAAAAGGTACGTCATCCATTACCCATAGTTTCTAGTTGGTATATTATATATGCTAGACTATATTTATTTAGTTGTTACTTGAGAAATAAATTATGGTGTTTATTTTTATAATAATATAAACGAATGCTGATAAACTACAGATAATAAATATAAAGTAATCAACAAACGTCTACTTTTGAATTCGTCATGAACACGTCTTGATTAAATTAATAATGAACCATTTTTATAAGATAGTGTGGTATTTATTTCTTTCCAAGTATCTCCCTTTATCAATAAATCAATTTATTGGCATTAACTGTATAAAATTTTGTAGTTGAAAGAAAATCCGGTATCCGCCGGATATTATCCTGTAGCCGGCCGGATATTAAAACTACCCCGGATACGAGATACTTACCAGATATTCGTTTCATCTCTAATATAAATAACTATGAATAATAATTTGTACATTTATTTACTAGTACTGATTTGATAATTTATGAGAATCTTTGGCGATTCTATTAATTCTATAATGTATTGCTTCATCATAAATCATTTGCATATGGTTCTAAAATAATTGAATTTTCAGTAATAGAAAGGTCAAAATGAAATTACTCTATAACTACGCCGTTTAGTATTTGTTGCAGTGCCCTTGACCGTTACGTATTCATTGTTGGTAAAACTTAGTGCAGCAGCGATCGATACCCGACTTGCATAATGTGCTTGGCAAGCTCTCGACTTGCTCTTGTGGAATACGAGTATTCGGTGTCGTATCCATTGTAGTTGTGAATATCTGGGTTTATGGGTTTATCATTCATATCTGTGGTGCACATATTTCATTTGAAAACGAATAAAGAATTTAATTAATTATACTTATTATAGTTCTGACAGACTTAACATATTTTTAGTATGTTTGTTGTTAGATTTGATTATCAGTTCTCAGTAATTTTTACACATTAGTAAATTTTGTGTGTCGTATTAAAATGCATTTAACAAGACTAAATTTCTGAACTATGGTTATTAATAATTTTAACTATTTGCTTTTGCCAAAACAATGCGTTGAAAGCTTCGGGCTGCTTTTGTTAATGAAACACCTAGTGCTAGGTTAGTTTATACTTGGTACAATAAATTCAAGTATGTACGAGTTTCCGTCAGTGATGGATAATGTTAAAGTTGTTCAATTTCTTTAGTTTTGGTATTATTGGTAATATATTTTAAAAAGACAACCAAGTCACATACAGAACTATACACAATATCATCTGAGTCAGAAAAGTGTATTGTCGTTGGATAACTCATAACGTAATTTAAAAGACTTTTTGTGATAAATGAATCCAGATTTTGGATCTTTTGAATTTCTTCTTTTTTCTAAAGGATAAAATCCATTGTTTGCATAAATAAATGTGAATATTCTTCTAAAACTTGATCTTTCTGGTAGGTATCTAAAAGGAATTGAGTTCTAGCTTTAACGATTGGTTTTTATCAAGATCGTAGCTGTTTTTACGGTGTACTGAACGTATGAATTTCCCACGCAATACCATCTAAGGCCACCTCGGAGTACAAGCGAAAACGCTCAAAAATGCTATTAAATAATCTGCTCGTCTAACAAACCAAATTTATTCAAATTTTATATAAATAATGATGATATACAAATATTAACATTTGTCAGTCAGTTTTTTGATAAAGTTTATAATAAACAAGATACTGTCATTTTTGTGTTTGGACATTATCAAAATCAGATTACAGATCATTTCAATATACAATTTATATATGAAATGAAAGGTTATGACTTTTTGTCAGTCAAATTTGTTTAAAAATGTCCCGTTCAAGAGAAAACTCTACATTTGTTTTCGATTTTTACATCAAATTTTCATGTTTTAATTCCCAAATGTATAAAACTATGCAACGAAACTAACATATTGTGCTTTCGCAGCGACGATGATTTAAAAACAGGTATATTTTTATTGCGGAGTAATCATAAAATTTTACCACTAGGGCTCAGAATATTTTTTATCAAAAATAGCCTGAAGACTCACGATATGCCTAGTAAATGTGAACTGAACAAGAAAGATAAAATCGAGGATCAGCTAATTTGTTCAATAAATAATTTTGATAAAAATGTACTAGTTTTGGAGCCATTGTTTTTCTCAAAATACAGAATTATTTTTTACTTGAAGCCTATAATAGATTTTAATGCAAATATATATTAAAATGTAATCCAAAACTTTTCAAATTTGGTATATAAGACTATTTTGTCAATAGAAATAACGTAATAGATTTTGGTTAAATGGACTAACATGAAGCTGGGCACAGCTTTTCTTGAAAACAATGGTTACATTTTGATTTTAGAAATAAATACAGCAAATAAAATTTTTAGACAAATAAATTCTGCGTCTAGAACATCAAGAATTTGTATAAGCGAGATATATAAATTTAAAAATTATATAATTTTTTGGTTTTTGTAATTAAGTTTGCTCTGGATAAAGATAAAAAAATAAGAAAAAAATAATTTTTTTAATGTCAATAGCAAATTAAATCAAATATGTACGTGCAATTAAAAAATATCTATAGTTTAATGCGCGTACAAGGAATGCATGTGGTTTTCACATCAGATTTATTTTCAAACGTATGCCATTTCTAATTTCTATAAATTTTATAATTTTTTTTAACACTTTTTCACCTTTCTTCCTTCCAAAGCTGTTCAGTAAACTGGATAATGATAATAGTGTATTATAAAATATAATTTCGGTCAGCATTTTTAATAATATTAAAAAAATAATTTTTCGCTTCTTTATATTCTTCGTTGCTCATATCAGGTTCTGGATTTTTGGCATTTGAACTATAATTCATAACTGAATGATTAACAACATGTAATATTTTTTGAGATATCTGCGGTTTCACCTTGCTCCTAATTTAATTCTCTTTTTTCTATATACTTCAGTGTATATTTGTCAACTTTACGTCCCGTACCTATATGATTTTTTTCATGAAAATCTTTCGAATTCATGGAAACAACAGCCATATCACAACAACTAATTTATTGACATCCGATGTTATCTCTGAATTTTCAGTGTGAACACTCGAAATTATGATGTTTTAAAGATTTTAGATCATTGAAAGAGTATTGTATATCCACGATTCTTCTATCGCAAATTTCATCGTCATTCATTTTAGAAGATTCTACTTCTATTACTAAATCTTCCGATAAGGAAGGAAAAATAAATGAATACAAATTATATAGTTATTGCTGTACATGTTACCGATTGAGATTCTAAGAACTGTGGTACAGTGGTGAATCATATACCGGGTGTCTCTTTTAAAAGTGTACATAGGAGATTTGGCATGTAGATGCTCGGTGTTCTACCAGACAACAAAGATTGTAGTATCACTCGAAAGATATCATTTTTCTGAATCAAACAATGTAAAATGCATTTCAATTTACTAGTAATTTAGAATCGTATGTTAACTTTTAAGTTTTTTTTATTAAATTTTTAACTATGACTGTTTTGTCTTATTTTCTTGCGAGCGATTTATTTGACGTTTCTGACTTTTTACTTGACTATTTGCAAAATATGGTTATTTACACTAATAACGAGCCTGTTTTTATAATAAAAATGTACTATGAAGGAAATAGTTACTTGAGAGTGCGAGATCTATTTTCTATTAAGTTTATGGATCGACCGATTCCAAGTGCAACCACAATTGCTAAATTAATAGCAAAATTTGAAATTCCTTAAGAGATGCCATAGTTAATGAATGTTGTCGTATAACTCCACGGCAACTACTTAAGAGTGTCGTTTACCTAAATTTTATTTCTGTTTTCTGTAAATAAGTGGATTTGTAAAATATGCAACCTAGATGCTCTTTCAGAATCGCTGGTAGCTGGTAATAGAAAGATTTATGACATTGGTCCCAACCCCGGCTTAGATTTCCAGGTAGTCTTCCGTAGCCGCTAAACGTATTTTAAACATTGTTCCTGAAGGCTTTTTACTTCTATGCTCAGTGTGCCTTATTCTTATTTTCTGTATTATTATGACAAAAAAATATTATTTCGTTTAATAATAATAATTACAATTGTTTTAGTTAGTTGTTTTATTTCAGAACACAGTCATGGCTCACTATTCTCTTTCCGATTTGGTGTATATTAAAGTGCCCGCCATTTTACTTTTTAATAATGTAACATATGGATTATTTTACAGGATTATAAAGCAAATTTGATGCACTTTCCAAATTTGTAAAAAAATATAGTATGTTCCATTTGAAATTTCAAAGTTGATATTAATTACTAATAAACCGGAAATGATATCATGAATGTACATCCGTCATCAACTAGCTTACATGTTGCTGTATAAATCATGTTATATGAAAGAAATTGCTAAGTTGATAAATAAGCGAGATATTTGCTGGGTCTCTTCATTATACTAACTCTGAAGCAGAAAAAATTTCGGGCAGAAGAATTGTAGATATTAAATATTTTTTGGACACATTAAAAGAATTAAAACACGAAGGGTTCGGTTGTTCATTTTTTGATATGAATGTGATTAGTGAGAAACGCATCGGATTCGAATCAATTTTTGGTTTGGAGTGCACTGTGTGAAAATCGTATATTCATACGGAATCGCCAAAATTGACCGAAGAATACATGAATATAAATGCAGCAGCAACAAATGCTGCAATAATTACTGGAGGAGGATTTTGACAGTTGTCTGCATTTTGTAGCGCAATTGACATTCCATCCATTTCTTCAAAAACATATCATAGTTATCAAAATAAATTATCCGTAGCAATAAACAAGACGGCACTTGATGAAATGAAACAAGCTGCACTTGAGGAAGCTAAAATTGCCAAAGAACGGGGAAGTGTGGATAAAAATGGAATTCCAATAATTACAGTTATTGCTGATGGAGCATGGAGTAAGAGATCGTACCGAACAAATTACAATGCGCTTTCAGGTGTAGCGTGTATTGTTGGTTTGGAAACAAAAAAAATGTTGTTTATCAGTGTCAAAAATAAATATTGTATGATTTGTGACAGTACTGTTTTCAAAACGAAAAAAGAACATTTTTGTTTTAAAAATTGGCACGGAAATGGCACAGGAATGGAAGCAGCTGCAATTTTGGAAGGCTTCTGTAGTTCAGTGGAAATGCACGGTTTAATTTATGATACAATTGTTGGAGATGGAGACAGCAGCGTGTACAGAAAAATAAAAGAAACATTACCATACGGAACAAATGTTTTAGTCGACAAAATAGAATGCACTAATCATCTATTACGTAATTATATCAGTAAGCTGCGTGATATAAAATATAAGCCCGGGTTTGCTGCAGAAGATAAGAAATACATTTCTGACAATATTATGAGATTCAGAAATGCAATAACCTGTGCGATAAAATATAGAAAAAATGAGAACAGGGTAAGGCATGAACAGATAAAAGACCTACAAAGTGACATTTTAAATAGTATATCTCATATTCTTGGTAATCATAAAGAATGTGCAGAGTACTTTTGTAATAAAAAAAATGAAACAAATGATAGCATGTATAAAAAATTTGAAAATACTGGTTTATTAAATGAAATTAAAATTCCATTGAAAAGAGTTGCTGATAATGCGAAAAGTTTAATTTATGAATTAAACAATAATCCAGCAGAAATCTATAATGCATACGTTGCACAATTTGTTGGTGGAAAAAGAGTGAATTACTCTCTCAGAGGATCTTATAAAACACGATGCGAATTAGCAGTAACTGCCTACAACACCGACGGAAAATTACTATCAAAAATCCATGAAACCTATACTAGTCACAAAGCTGGGCAGCAGACACAAAAATATTGTGAACGGGAAAATAAGAAAAGAAAATCTAGGAGAGAGAGAGGAAAACTACATTGCAAAAGAAGGAAGATCTATAAGTACAACGGAACAGATAGAAATTACGGGCCAGATGCAGCAGAATAAAATCCCGACTTATCCGAAGAAGAATTTAAAAGTAGAAAGGATACATTTATGAAGGAATTAAAAGATACGAATCCCAAAGCTTTAGAAGAAAATACTAGAAAACAAAGCCATTCTGATTTATGGCTAAAAGAACGACTGAAACGAGTAACAGCCTCAAATTTTGGATTAATCAACAATATGAGAAATACAACTTCCCGGGCAGGTGCGGTGGAACGGATATTGTACAAAACTTTTTCAAATGCAGCAACGAGATACGGAATTGAAACTGAACAAGAGGCAATTAAAAAATTAGAGGATAAGATGAACATTAGTGTGAAACCATGTGGTATGTTTGTCGATGAAAAAAAGGCCATTTTTAGCAGCATCTCCTGACGAACTGGTTGAAGAACATGGAATTATAGAAATCAAGTGTCCATTTTCAGCGAAAAATATGAATATAAAAGAAGCTGTACACAGAAAAAAAAAATTATTTGCAAATTAAATCTATTCAAATAAAACTGAAACAAATCCATAAATTTTATTGTCAGATACAAGGACAGCTAGAAATAACAAACAGACAAATGTGTTTTTTATGGTATATACTAAGTGTGATATGCACATAGAAATTGTAGAAAGAAATAGGGAATTTTGGAAACGCGGTTTGAAGAAATTAGAAAATTTTTATTTTAATTATTTACTTTCAGAAATCATTGATCCTCGGAAAATAAGAAATATGAAATTACGTGGCTAATTTAATATTTATTTTTGTGTGTTTTGTTTTAATATGTCATTAAAATTATACAACCATTAGTTTAATTTAGTCTAGAAGAATACTTCAATAAAATTATGTTTTTAAGAAAGTTATTATTTGTTATAAATTTTTTCTTATTTTAAAAATCTAATAAAACATAGTATTTAAATATAGTGTTTTCTTTCCATATTTATATTTCTTGTCGAGCGGTCATAATTGAATCATACAAACACCAGCATGGGAAAAATTTCGTCTTTATTTGAGAACCCTACTTACTGCAATTTAGATAACAAAGGAACAGGGTAGTAAATAGAATGTCGCTGAATATTGACAGGAGCAGGTATAGTGTCGTGAAGGTTGCTGGACTGGAATTTCACAGTAATATTATTTTTAAACTTGAATGACGTTTTCCTAAGATTTTCTTACATTAATTTGCGTGTTTCTATAATTACAATAGAGTGATAGAAAATCCATGTAGTACATCTAGCAGAGGACAGTTGGAGGTACATATATTTATTTTTTCGCAATATATGACGTGCAGGAATCCGATAAAATCTCATTTGTTTAAATCAGAAAAAGTGTTATTTACTCGAAAACTATTAACAATTTTAAAACTTTGTTCCAATGAATCCATAGATATAATCATAAACAATGAATAAAAAAAAACTTTACATGAACAGGCGGCTAGAATAGGCAGAATTTTAAATCTAGATTTAAAGCTATACTTTACTATTTTTGTTCAAATATCTATAAATAAAAATCAAAATTTTAATATATCATCGTTTTCTGATACTATTTATATGAATATAACTTATTACGCTATAAGCTAGTCACTTATACGCCTTAAATAATGTAGCATTCGACTACGAAAACCGGCAGTACGGCAGTGTAAAAACTGCGGCTCGGTGTGTCCGGTAGGCCCAGGCCCGATTTGGGCTGTAGTGCCATCAGAAGAAGAAGAAGATAACTTATTATAATAAGTACACCAGAAAGAATTAATTTTAAAGTGCTTTTTAATAGAAATTATTAAATTTCAGTGAGAGTTATATGTGTAAAATCATGCAAACTTTGAGCCCCATTTAACAACAAATAAATGAAAAATTAAAAAATGTGTTCCACCCAATCCATTCTTTGATATTTTTTCTATCGAAGGCACTGTTGGATAAAACACAGTATTTTGTTAAACAAAAGATATTTCAATTCTAGTGAACCATGTTTTCGCTAAATCAGGTAAACGACACTCTTAATGTGCGAACAGCTTTTTATAATAGATTAGGTTATTGTCTAATTTAAAATAGTGATGTTTTTGAATATTTACTATAATTATGTGTTATTGATTTCCTAATTGAAAAAAAATTGTTAAAGTGCCTAAATTTTGTTGTGAAATACTTTAAAAGTCTTAACTGCACACTTGTTTATAAGTTACGATATTTATTTATGTAAATAACCATATTTTGAAATTTGTTAAGTAAAAAAGTCAGAAACATCAAATAAATCGCTCGCAAGAAAATAAAACAAAACAGTCATAGGTAACGATATTTATTTTCGTTAAAAATTTAATAAATCGGCGAATTTACAAAACTTAAAAGTTAACGTACGGCACAAAATTACTAGTAAATTGAAATGCATTTTAAATTGTTTGATTCAGAAAAATGATATCTTTCGAGTGATACTACAATCTTTGTTGTCTGGTAGAACACCGAGCAACAGCATGCCAAAAACTGATTTCCCATGTTAATCTCCTATGTACACTTTTAAAACAGACAACCGGTAAATGTAATACCTACATGATGTTAGTCCTTAATAGTTATTTAAGCAAAACATTTTCTCATTTCTGTACTATAAAAGATTTGAGTTATTTATATTGATATTTAGTACAGTTCATTTATTTTAATTGTTGTTGTTTCTAATCTAATAAATATTTTAAGAATAGATAATGAATACAAAATAACGTGTAAATTCGTCTAAAACGTAATTTTTTGTGAAACTCGTATCATCTGGGTTAGATATTTCAGAAGTCGAAGATAATACAACAAATATTTGAATACACAATAATAGCATTGTAAAACAAAATTACAACCCGTAATAAATAGACCCTCGGCCAGCAGACCACGGTTCCAAGAACAGCAATACGGCAAGTTGCTGGGTTTAGCGGATGCATAAGATTTAGGGGAAAATACATAAATTGTATTCATTCCGGAGCGGTATAAAATTTTATCGTTCTTAGAAAATATTTCCATACTTAAAACAGTTTACAACAATTTATCCGTTAACCAAAATTATCAGTGTTATTTAACAATCATTTGACGTAAATATTGAAGTAACTGTGAAAATTAATAATAAAAATTATTTTGTTTCATTGTTTTCCACAGCACTCTCCATTCGTAATTTTCTTTATAAAAGCCATATTTAGTTTGCTTCTCACTCTTGCATAAAAAATAATTGAGCAACAAATAGATACTTATTAGATGCAGGTTTTAATTCTAAACATTATTTGTACTTACACATTTGGTTTCATTTAATTAGGGAAGCAACAATCAATTTTATAAAAATAATAATGGATTTTGTAAACACGTAACTGATGTTGAATAACAAATGAATTTTTTTAATTCAAATTTATGTGCCGACCAGTGGCATTATCATGTTTATGATTTTGCGAATTTTGAAAAAAATTCTTTTCGATTGTGAATCAGCACATCGTAATGTATATACTTATATATATATATATATATATATATATATATATACACCACTTACAAATAGTTTGTAGAATATCAACAGCAAAAATTAAAATAAACCGAAAAAACAATGCAACGAAACAATAACAAATATAAGCTTTAACAAAAAACAAAAAACCCAAACTAAGCTAATTTAACAACAATATTTAACAATTGAACATGAGCGTATGATCAAAGAGAAATAACGAAGGAATCAAATTCACAATGCTGACAACAATTACAGCAGGTTTGCTCGCAACATCAATTCAAGTAACGGTAACCGCAAGTTGACTACGCCCACTGTGAAAATCTCAACATTTTGCGCCTGTAAAATAGGCAAGTTGTAATCATTTTTTGGATCAAACTACAGCCACAAAAATGAACCTATATGCTTGAAATTTGATATAGTTATAAATAACGGTCGTTTTCAGGACACTATCTTACTATTATATCAATATTTTACTTTTTCTTGTGACATATTTAATATCAGAAATAGATGATTTTTTAACTGTTTACAACAAATTTCCAGGAATGAAAAATTTAAAACATCAGAGTTGGCGCACTATTTAGATTCTTTAATTGCATAATAGTGAAAAAATTTATAAAATATATGCTGTTATAGAATCAGGATTTGGTCCAGAAAAATTACCTATTTTTCATACCGGATAATATATATTTAAGTCGGGGTTCAGATGCAATTTTTTTCTCTGCATTACGCAAGCATTTTTTCTAGTTTTAAAAACAATATCGGCAAAAGGATTAATTTTGATTCTAAATTTGTCGTAATATTTTTCTTGAAACTGTTTTTGCTATGGTGTTCCACATTTGCTTCACAACTAACTGCTTGTAGTTGGTTCCATCAGATTTTCTCATGATAAACACTCATTAAAATATCATTTAATTTTTCTACCGGTAAAGCTTTAGTAGTAACATCGTAGCCTCTGTCCCCACACGAATTTTTTGTATTTATCGGTGCGCAGTTTTTAACTTCTACATTGATTACTTGTAAGTAATCTGACCCAAATCGGGATACTATGGCTATTTAATTATACCGTTTTTTGTCACAGAATAACACAATATTTCAAAATTTGTTGAATTACTGCATCACCACGGCAACTAATGACAGATACTCAAATTACAAAACAAAAACTCAAACTACCTAATTTGTCTTTAAACTATTTTTTTGTGTTATTCGACCGATTGTCTGAACAAATATCCCTCGGTCAGGCATATAGCGTGAAAATTTCCCTCCTGTTCTACACTTGTGTTTGTTGACCTTTGAAAATTGCCCGCGCGCTGTACAATTTTCGTTGCAACAAACACTTGTGTGACAGCTTGGAAAAATTTTCGCTAATATGCCTGAACCTTGGGATATTGTATTTGAGTACTGTAAAATTAAGAAAATTTATCAGTTTTTTAAATTTAATTGTACGGTGAAATAAATAACTATACACAGAATTATTTATGAACACATATTGAATGTATACTCGTATAAGTCAAAAAGAAACTATTATAAGTGTAGAACATAATTCTTTCATATAATTTTGTGTTGGCGAACGCTTATGATATAATAGATTAAGTCAATGATTTAAATTAGTAATATTTAAATTAGTCCATCATGCCTACTAAGTGCGCTTCGTGTAGACTCGGTATAAATAATAAATATCCAGAGGTTGTTTGCGCCAAATGTTTCAACGCGTGCATAAATTAGTAACGAACAAATTAAACTTTTATTACACGTTAATTGCGATACATATCGCCGGCGATATATAAACAGATGTTATTAAAGTGCGGAGGCGAATTTTATCTTTTCTTTGTTCCAGTGCGAAGCGTGTAAAATCTTTATTTTCCAATTTCATTAAATATGTGCGACTATAGTCCCCGGAGATATGTACGGTTTTACATCTCAGATATCAATTTATAAGATAGGTTATTGAAAACAAACAAAAAGTTACAGTAGCTGTTGCTGAAGGAGTTAATTGATACATCAGTAGTAACAACTTACATATCACTAAATATATGTATCGTGGGTTATATTTTCGTTTCGCAGCTATTATGTTAAAATTTAACACTATCTTACAAGACAATATATCTTTAAAAAGCTGGGCAATTCCCTTAAATAGATAAATTGAAAATATGGAGCTATATTCTAAACTAAATTATGTCACCTATATGTACTTGAGAAGGACAATGAAAACATCGACAATATTGTTTGCGCGACTGGTAATATGCTCGGTGTAAACATTGCCAGAGAAGGGTTAAGCCTGTTCATCCGCAAAGCAAATTTCCTAAAAATATCGTTATGAAATTTATATCGTGAATAATCAAGGGATCTTCAAATTTACAGTCCGATTTGATACCACTTAACCTCCTACCCCATTCGAGAAAGAATGATTGTACAAATACTAATTTTCTTCACGCAGTTAGTGATATAGCAAAACTAATTTAAGTATAGTACGTTCAGTGCTCATTTCGAAAAATGACTTTTAAATCCCTCCATTCTTCACACTAATCGATACTACTGTTAAAACTTCTTGTTTTTCAGATTAACGTACGCTGTACGTAGATTATAATATATATCTAGGACAGATGAAAATTGCTCGAAAATTTTTCAAATACCGATAGAATGAGACCAATTACATGATATAGGACATGTCAGGAAAAGCACAAATTAACATGGATCTATAAAATACTCATTTACATTATAGTAGCACTTAGATATTAATGTTTGCTTTAAAATCATTTTAAATGATGTAAGTGTATTACAATTTTTACTTCCTTGTACGAAGTAAAGGAAGTATTGTAATCGCGAAAATTTTCGGTTCTCAGATTTCAACGGAAATAGGTGTTTTGGCCCTCCCTGAATCCATTTTGACTAATTTCATCATGCCGTCTGTACGTACGTACGTACGTACGTACGTATCTCGCATAACTCAAAAACGGTAAGCCGTAGAAAATTGAAACTTTATATTTAGGACTGTTATAACATCTAGTTGTGCACCTCCCTTTTTGGCCATTATACAACTACCGGAAGTGGTACTTTACTTGAAGCCTATAATAGATTTTCATGAAAAACTATATTCAAATATAATTTAAAACTTTCCAAATTTGGTATATAAGACTACTATATCAATGGAAATAACATAATAGATTTTGGTTAAAATAGACTAACCGGAAGTGGCACATTACATGAAGCTGCTAACAGTTTTCCTTGAAAAAAATGGTATTATTTTAATTTTAGAAATGAATGCTGCAAATAAAAGTTTTAGAGAATTAATTTCTGCGTCTAGCACATTGAGAATTTTTAAATTAGCTTTTTGCATAAACGAGATATCTAAATTTAAATATTATATATTTTTTTATTTTAAAAAAAATTAAGTTTGCTATGGATTAGAACAAAAAATAAAAGATTTAATGTCAAATATGTGTAATTAAAAAAATATCTATAGTTTAATACGTGTACAAGGAAGTAATGTGGTGTCCACATCAGATATTTTATTTCATTTGATAAATAATTATACAATATAATACCTAAATAGTGTGGATTCTGTTCAAAAAACACAGTTCTATGATGTGGAATTTGTAGGTGGTTCTTTTTCCGGGTGTGGTAGTTATGTACGTCTGACATTGTTACAAATTTTGATAAATTTTCTTTTACAAATACTAGAATATTATATATATATACATAGATGGCAAGGTAAGAAGTCCATTTGACGCAAAAGTATTTTTACAAGATTGGTTATAATGTAATTGGAACATATATCTAACAGCACGTTTTTGAAATCTAAACAATCTTACAGCTGAATTAGATGCTCCCCAAAACATAATTCCATAGGTACATACAGACACAAACTTACTAAAATAATAAGATTTTACAATATTTAGATCGCAAATATTTCTTAATCTTTTAATAGCATAACAGGTTTTAGATAGATTCAAACATATAGTATCTATATGCATTTCCCAGGTTAAATTTTGAGTTAATGTGAGGCCTAGAACTTTGCATTTATTCACTTGATGAAGAGAAGTAGAATTATACTTAATAAGTAAACTGCTGCCATCTGAGTTTTTAGTAGAAATAGAAAAATGCATAAAGACTGATTTATTTATATTGACTACTAAAGAATTATTAAGAAAGTAGGTGTTTAATTTCTGCATTTGCGAGTTAACATCTTGTATTAAATTGTATAAGTTATTGTTAAAAATAAATAGTGAGATATCGTCTGCATAAGCTACATAATTGTTGATGTTTGTTTGATGTTTAATGTCATTTATATACAGAATGAATAAAATCGGCCCAAGTATAGATCCTTGAGGCACGCCTGAATGTATTAATATTTTACTGGATTTAACACCATCTAGGTATACTAATGATATCTGTTACATAAATATGATTTCATCCACTCGTAGCACATTCCCCGGATACCTGAAGCATATAATTTTGAAAGCAAGATTTCATGGTTTACAAGGTCGAAGGCTTTAGATAAGTCTATAAAAATGGCCAAAGTTTCTACATTTTTGTCCAGGTTATTGTAGATTTCTTGTAAGTAAGTCGCTAGTGCACTGATTGTAGACCTTTTTTTTCTAAAACCAAAAATTTTGTGGAAAACTGAGACAAGTGATATGGGCCTATAGTTGCACATATCACTCTGCTCTACTTTTTTAAATAACGGTTTAACTTTTGTTACTTTAAGTTTATCTGGAAAACAGCCTGTTCTAAAAGATTCATTTATAATAACGTTAGTGGTTTTAATAAGTAGTAATATACTTTCTTAAGGAAAATACTAGATATATCGTCAATCCCACTGGAATGCGAGTTGTTCAATGATAAAATTAATTTTTCCATCTCATGTTCATCAACATAATTTATAAATATTGAGTTACAATTTTTATTTGTTCTGCAATTAGATGAAGTTGGAACATTGTTATTATTAGAAATATTACAAAACAATTTATTAAATCCATTTACAATATCCACTCTGCTGGTGGTATTTTTCCCATCTATAATGAAAGAGTCAGGCATTAATTGTTTATTTGATGTACATAAATTGTTATTAATAATTTGCCAAGCTGCTTTGCTTTTGTTGGTGGATTTTTTGTAAACCTCTTCATGATATTTTTGTTTGGCTAGTCGCACAGTTTTTGAATATACTGATTTATACTTTTTATAATAATGATCACTTATTTGTCCACTTGTTTTTAATTTAAATAAATCTTTAAGATGTGCTGAAATTTTGATACCACTTGTAATCCAATTGAAACACTTTTTATTTTTAAACTTAGTATGAATTTTTGGAAACACTACATTAAAGTAATAATCAAAAATTGTAAGAAAAGTTGTAAATTGATGGTTAACATTATTTTGATCGTAAACTTCTGTCCAACATTCACGTAAAAGGCACAAGTTAAAAATGTTAATATTATCATCACTAAAATTCCGGAATGGCTGAACACAAGATAAATCAGTGTGCTGATACTCGTAAGTTATTGATATAATTTGACTTGCATGATCTGATAGTCCGTTATGTATTACACTAGACACCCAGTATTCTTTTTCGATGTTAATAAAAATATTGTCAATGCAAGTACTGGAGCCAACGGTAATTCGGGTTGGTTCAAATATAGTTTGTGACAGTCCGTGTGACAAGAATAATTCACGTAATTCATCTCTTAGTTTAGAGTTCACTAAAAAATTTACATTAAAGTCCCCGCAAACTATTATTTTTGCATTGTTGTACGTATAAACTACTTTTGTCAGTAGGTCACAAAGTTGTGAGTAAAATTTATTAAATTCACATTTTGGTGGTCGATAGAAACATATAACTATATATAGATTGTAAGATAATAATAATTTAACTGCAACGCACTCGAAAATTGTTTCAATATTGAAGTGTGATATGTCGAGTTTTGTAGCATGCAAACTTGATTTACAATATATTATTACTCCTCCATGTATGTGCGACTGTCTGCAGAAATACGTAATATTATTATAATGATTAATATTGATGTTTGGCAGTTCATTCTCAGAAAGCCAGTGTTCTCTGACACATAATATATCGATGTTGCGATCTTGTACAAAAACTTCTAAATTATCTACTTTGTTACTTAGTGATTGCATGTTCTGATGCATAATATTTAAAATTTTGTCATTTGGCTGATTTTGTTGCGTGATTTTTAATGCTTTATAATTTGAAGAATTTTTTTCGATCTTTTTTGGTAATTGCTATATAATGTTGTAGTTTGTTTTTGACTGAATGATTTTTATTAATTTTTGATAAACTGGACATGTATTATTATTTGCTGAATGATTTGTATCATATTTGGTATTATTTTTGGTATTCGAATTGCAACAATTAACACATTTTTTGGTATCAATATTACATTCTTTAATTCCATGATTATTCGAACACTTGGGACATACAGCATTTTTTTCTTTACAATCTTTAATAAGATGACCAAAAGTAGAGCATCGATAGCATCTGATTACTGAAAAATATTCTGCGCATCTATAACTTCTCCAGTTAAAAGGTACAGAATTATATTTTAAAAGTAAGTTTCTAATTTGAGGGTTAACTTGAATTACTATGTTGACAGTTCCAGATTTCTCATGTGAAATAGTTCGTATAAATTTAACATCGTTTGTTAAATGTTGCTCAATTTTATTTTGTTTCATTATATTTTCAACTAATTGATTTTTATCATCAGGGACATCATTTTTATTAATTCCATAGATTATGATGCGAGTACTGAATTGTTTGGGTTCATAGATGGTGTATTTTTCTTTAGCTGATTCTAAATTTCATTTTAATTTCTTTATTTACTCATCATCCTTACAATTTATTATAATACCACCCAGTTTGGAGTTTGTGACTTTGTTAATTTCGATTGATAAATTTACCGGGTCGATCAGCTGTTTAATTTGTTCTCTAGTTGTTGTAGATTCTTGTTTAGTTTCGATTGGTTTAATTACAATACCTTTTCTACAGGTTTCGCAGTTATCATGCTGTATGTTTGTTTTAATGGAATAGTGTTAGATGCCGCGACAGTGTGGTTGTCGACTTGATTGTGTTGTTCATTTAAGTAAACGTTTTTAAATTTTCGCTCCAGATCATTAATTTTATAGGACTGTAATTCATTTACCTTTTGCATTTCTTCAATGATTTTTTGAAGATTATTAATTTCTCTTTTTAAATAGACATTCTCTAAGTTGACTTTATCATGTGAATCGATTTGACTTAACTCCAAGGTCACATTTGTTTGACATTCATTGCATATCCAGTTTTTTTCTTCTTCATACTGTCTCATTGCTTCAACTGTAATATTAATACACTGTATATGGAAATATCTATGACATATGCCACTGCATGCAACTTTGTCATCATATCGTGACACTTGATCGCTAGACGTACTATAACAATATAATTTTTAAATAGTGCTCTCTTGAAATTATAGGACGATTACTTATATTTTTTTTCAGTTTATTATTTACGTGAAGTACGTATTAAATCTAACAACATACGCATAAATTCATTCGTGTGTGATTATGATGTAAGCATATTGAAAAAGATTTTAGAAATCATGTTTAAATAATTAAAACAATATTTGATTTAAGTTAAGTAATATTATAATTAATTTGACATTTCGATATACTAAATATAATAGAAAATATTAAATAAATAAAACGTAACTATGAATAAATAACCAAGTCCAACCTGATCTACCGGAGACGAGCAAGTTCGTATTATTCAGGCGAGAATTAAGAAGCGGCGGTACAGACTGAGAAAAAAAATATATTGAGCATTTATGTTATTTATCTTACCTATTAAATTACCTTTTAATTATAAATTAAAAGAAGTAACATGGTTAACTCGATAAAAATATAATAAATACGATTTATAATAGGAACCAAGGAACAAAATTAAATTGCATTAATCGAGAAAACAAAATACCCGAATATGTGGAAGATAATTCAATCTATAAATTGTTTATATGCGATAAACGATCACTTTGCTCTTTATCACTGGTTTCAGTCTTTGTATCATTTCCTTTTACTACTGTCTTTGCCCAAATTCATAATATTTTTTTTCATTTCTTCACCTATTGTTAGTTCTTTCTCGGTGTATTCGTCTTAAATATTGCCCATTTTGCTCTTAATACGTTTCTTTTGAATATCCAGTAATTCTGACTTGTTTTATCTTCGATTTTAACCTCTTATTGAATAATACTACTTACTAACAAAACTTTCTATATCGATTGTACTACTTAAGATAAGAAAGTATAAATCATAGTAAGGTGGGAATAAATTTGGTTGTGGTGTGGTTAGTGCATCAGTACTCGTAATTCCTCCCATAATAATTTTGCGTCTTTGAGCAGGTACAATTCAGCCGGCATTTCACAATGGCTATACACGTGTCGAATTAAATAAATTATTCCAGAAGTTGAACCAACAATCGTTGAAATAATAATATAATCTACTTAATTAAAACATTTCTCAATGATATAGTTAATAGCAGTGAAATGATATCGAAAAATTTAAATATAATTCGAAGAGATAGATCTTCAACTACATCGCTGAATCTCTCAAGACAGATGGCGGTGATGTTCTAATTGGTGAGCGCAAAGGAATCTCTTTCACGGTAAAATCAGACAGTGACACCAAAGATCTTTAAGTAATGTTGATAGTTAATAAATCTATTTTCCACGTATGTTCTGTATATTTGCCTCCAGAAAGTACCTATGCATTTCAACTAAATTAAATAACTTGACCACAATTATTAGAGATCAAAGTTGCTCATGGACATATCTTGAAATGTGGGGATTCTTATCTTCTGCAGCAAAGAAATGAATGACAAAATTATTGTTATTATATCTTTATAATAATGAGTCCCATAATTCCGTGTCGGAACATAGGGGCCGGGCACACCGAGCCGCAGTTTTTACACTGTCGTACTGCCGGTTTCTTTAGTCAGATTATGTAAGGCGTATAAGTGACTAGCTTATAGCGCCCGAGTGTGATAAATACATGAAACTGTATTTTTATATTTTACGACAAATCACACATTGTCGGCAGGCGGATTCGAACCGACGAACCTTGGTTCGGGTGACGTCACAGCATGCTAAGAGATGTGCCTTAACACGCTCGGCCACCGCGCCTACATCAGACAGTGACACCAAAGATCTTTAAGTAATGTTGATAGTTAATAAATCTATTTTCCACGTATGTTCTGTATATTTGCCTCCAGAAAGTACCTATGCATTTCAACTAAATTAAATAACTTGACCACAATTATTAGAGATCAAAGTTGCTCATGGACATATCTTGAAATGTGGGGATTCTTATCTTCTGCAGCAAAGAAATGAATGACAAAATTATTGTTATTATATCTTTACCTATTATAAAAAACTATTATAAAACGATACATTATACAACATAGCGACCTATTGAAATAAATTTTACAGTTTATGTTATTCAAATAGACAGTAGATTCTGATTTTATTTACATTTTGAAAGTAGCAAAATATATTATTGAATTTTTCATCGATTAAAACATTGAGGGACATCATATTAAGTTCACCTGAAAGATGAAAATTATATTTATTTTTTCTGCAAATTACAAATTATACCATTTTAATATACTTATAGTCAGTTGTAACGCTAAAACTTCAATTTGAAACCAAGTTTAAATAAAAAAAAGGCGGATCTAGAATTTTCTCTGTAGGAGGGGCGTTTCAAAAATATAAACAAATATAAAATAATGAATACAATTTAAATTTATAATAAAATAAATAATTAGAAATAACACAAATATAAGTTTAAGAAAAAAAGGACACGTACATGAAACATAAAAAAAATTGCAGTTAGAAATAAAACTAATAAAAGTTATAAAAATAAAATAAATATATCATTACGCCTTTTACCCATTGCTGGGTGTGGCACTCTGAAAAAGCAGATCTCGGTAAGTGATATATTTTTTGCGTGAAGTGCGGTTACCAGCCGTCAAATCACGGCCTCCAAAGATATAAGTGAAGGGTTAGCCGCAAAGGTAGATTTAATTTGGTGAAAATTGTTTGTCGGCTGTGGGGATCGAACCAGGGTTCTCAAGATCCACAGGCCGACTCGATACCACTGAGCCACCTATATATATATATATATATATATATATATATATATATATATATATATATATATATATATATATATATATATATATATGTATATATATATATATATATACATATATACATATATATATATATATATATATATATATATATATATATATATATATATATATATATATATATGTAAAGCATTTAATTTTAGATGTATATATAAGGCTTTACTTTATTTAAATAAATAACAATAATAATATTGAATGTAGAAATATATAATATAGAAGATGTGTACACTTTTAAGTTTGAAAGAAGAATGAAAATAAATAAATAGTTGACAGAAAAGTAAACATAAACAACAGAGTAATAATAAGAAGTAACTTGGAGACGAAATAATGTAACGTCGCCAAACTACTTGATAGCGACGCTACATTACTCCCCCCTCAAGAAATGAAAAGAGAGGGAAAAGAAAGGACAATAAAAATGTTGTGCTCAACATCTAAAATGTTAAATTTAATGTGTGAAAGATAAGAATAAAGAGATAGTGAACAATACATTGGATAAATATTATCCAGAAACGAAGAAACTAAAAGAATGATAATTTCAACGGAAAAAGTTAAGTAAAAATTGCTGAAAGGGGTTATTGAGAAGGGATGAAATTATCAAGAATTAATTAAAACATTAATGAAAGAATTTAAGAAGTATTAGTAGTACTAGATTGGCTTTAAACTAAATGTCACACAACACAACATTGATATTGATGAAAATGGAAAGGAAATAGTAAGAAAAAGCACGTAACACATAATGTAATGTAGTGTTTGGTAATGTAGAAAATGTGTTGCAAAGGTAATAATAGTAATAATAAAATTGTCTAATCAAGTAAGTCTGATTAGTTGATTGTGTTAGCGTACGTGTAAGTGAATAAATGAATGTGTTACGTGTTGAAAGAAAAGAAATAGAAAAATAGTTATAGTTACATTAGACACTTAACAAAATAATATAAATTAAAATGTTCATATTTCTTGAAAGATGGGTAGACTGGCAGAGTTGGATAGACTGGTAGAATTGGGAAGACTGGTAGAATTGGAGAGACTGGTAGAAGTGAGTAGACTGGTAGAAGCGGGTAGACTGGTAGAAGTGAGTAGACTTGAAGAATATCAGGAAACGTTGGACACTTTGTTAAGCACTATGACATTCGCGGCACTGAGTTATGATTATTTTTTTCTTTTTGTCGGGGGTCACCAATGTAAAGCATTTAAATTTAGATGTATGTAGATTCATTTTATTTAAATATATGACACTGAATTTAGAAATATATAATATAGAAGATGTGTACACTTTTAAGTTTGAAAGAAGAATGAAAATAAATAAATAGTTGACAACAACAGAGTAATAATAAGAAGTAACTTGGAGACGAAATAATGTAACGTCGCCAAACTACTTGATATATATATATATATATATATATATATATATATATATATATATATATATATATATATATATATATATATATACAGGGTGAGTCTGGGAAGAAGCCCCCCCCCCCTTTAACTTTTTTATTATGAGTAATAGAAAAAAATGGTTCATATGAAAGTTTTATTATTTTAAATATACTATTTGATGGCAGATGTAGATATTTTTTATAAAGTCAGGTTTACAAGATACGACTATCAACTTTTATTTTTTAAACAGCAACCTATAATTATTTTACTACAATAAAAACCGCCATTTTTTTCTCTTTTCAACGGTGTATTAGTTTTTATTAATGTATCTGAAAAAATTGTAAATGTAATTATATTTGTACTATTTTAATATGTTATTATAATATCTACATCAACACAAAAACATAATAACCAAAAATGAAAATTAAAGGATTTATTCTATTATTCGTAAGAGAACATTTTTAAGTTGTGAAAATAATTGACCATAAATAATTGGTAGGCTAATTAAAACTTATATTAATATAGCGTAACGTCGCCTTTAGATTTTATAATTGCTTCAACTCGTTTTGACATTGTGTTTGTAAGGTCCTGGCACTCATCTGGTGTAATTGAATTCCAAATTTCTGTAATTTTTTGTTTCAAACCTGAAACAGTTCTTTGAGGCTCATTTCTTAAACGACGTTTCATTACTACCCACAAGAATTCTATAGGATTAAGGTCTGGACTGGAGGATGGCCAGCTCAAGACATTTATCCCCTTACTTTCCAACCAATTCTTACTACCTTTGGCGGTATGATATGAAGGATCATCGTGTTGAAATATAAATTCTTCATAGGAAATTAATTGGGTTACAGACGGAATTAAATTTCCCTCCAAAATGTTAACATATTTCTGAGCATTTACAATGCCATCAATAAAGTGCAAATTGCCCACACCTTTGGAGGACATGCAACCCCATACTATGATACTAGATGGAAATTTGACGGTACGCTTCAAACAGTCTCTATGGTATACTTCTTTTTTTGTCCGTATTACTCTTTTTCTAGAGTCACCAACGCAAACATCAAATTTAGATTCATCACTGAATATAATGGAATCCCACTGCCTCTGTACCCAAAGTCTTCTTTCTTTTGCCCATAATAAACGTTTTTTCTTTTGTATACTGGTCAATAATGGTTTTTCTTTGGCCTGGAAGATTTAAGTCTAAGTTTACGTTTTTCTTACTTTAAAAATCTTACCTTATAGAATCCACATTTTAGTTTATGAATATTTTTTCGGGTCCATTCGCGTCCCACGGACTTTCCAACGTTTGCTGACCAATTTTTCGGATAAATTACGAACGGTACTTCGTCTATTTGACTTGACAATGGAAGACAACGCTCGCAAATCTCGCTCGGTAATTTTTGAAATTCTACCACTTTTGTTCTTAAATGTTGAAATAGATCCAGAAATTTTATATTTTTTAACTATGTTTGCAGTTGTCGATTTAGGTAAATTCAATTGCTTCGAAATTTCACCATAACTTTTACCAGATTCATTTTTTTCAATAAATAATCTTCGAATATCTTCAGATATAGGCTTTCCGCGTACCATGTTGAAAATTTATGACAGTTTATTGAAAACAAAAGGCAATATTAATGACAATTGATTCAAAACAAAGGCAAAACCTACTCGAATATTCGTTCAGTATAAAATAAATAGTATAGAGGGCAATAGGAGGATGATTAATATAAGTTTAAATAGCCGTACCAATTATTTGTGGCCAATTTATTTCATAACTTAAAAATGCTATCTTACGAATAATAGAATATATCCTTTAATTTTAATTTTTGGTTATTATGTTTTTGTGTTGATGTAGATATTATAATTACTTATTAAAATAGTACAAATATAATTACATAAATTTATTCCAAATAATGTTTAAAATGCTTCAAAGATCAATATATTTGAAAAACACAGCCGTACCAAATATTAGTGGTTAGGGCTCGTATATATATATACAGGCTGTTATATTTTAATAGACCCAGTAAATATCTCGCTTATTTATCAACTTAGAAATATCTTTCATATAACATGATTCATACAGCAATATGTAAGCTAGTTGATGACGGATGTACATTCATGATATTATTTCCGGTTTATTAGTAATTAATATCAACTTTGAAATTTCAAATGGAACATACTATATTTTTTTTTAAATTTGAAAAGTGCATCAAATTTGCTTTACAATCATGTAAAATAATCCATATGTTACATTATTAAAAAGTAAAATGGCGGGCATTTTAATATACACCTAATCGGAAAGAGAATAGTGAGTCATGACTGTGGCTGGAAATAAAACAATTAACTAAAACAATTGTAATTATTATTATTAAACGAAATAATAATTTTTTGTCATATTAATACAGAAAATAAGAATAAGGAACACTTATTAACAACAAAATGATTTTATAAAAAATATTCAAAATGACTCTCAGCCTCTTCAATGCATTTTCTCCCGATATGACCACATGATTTTTGTATGGAGCTACGTGAAAGGTTTGGTTTGTAATGAACCAGTAAACACATTAAACGGACTGAAGAATAAAAATGAAGCAGCAATTTAATCTTTATCTGCTAACCAAATAGAAAGGGCTACTTATTCTGTTTAAAAAAGTTGTGCAAAATGTATTGAAGAGGCTGGGAGTCATTTTGAATATTTTTTATAAAATCATTTTGTTGTTATTAAGTGTTCCATATTCTTATTTTCTGTATTATTATGATAAAAAATATTATTATTATTATTTCGTTTAATAATAATAGTTACAATTGTTTTAGTTAATTGTTTTATTTCAAACCACAGTCATGGCTCACTATTCTCTTTCCGATTAGGAGTATATTAAAGTGTCCGCCATTTTACTTTTTAATAATATAACATATGAATTATTTTACATGATTGTAAAGCAAATTTAATGCACTTTTGAAATTTGTAAAAAAATATAGTATTTTTTTTACTGCTTCCAACATTTTTGAGATCGTTGATTATAAATTTTATGCTGAAATTGTGGTATGACACATAACTGTCGAAATTGTAAATTAACATTCTACATGTTTTTACTATATTCAAGATTAGAGTTAATTTTGTATTAAGTTTTAAAAAAAACGTAACACATTTGTTGTTATATAAAAGAATTTTTAGGTTTTTTGAACATTAAATATGTCTCTCAAATTTAAAGGCAAAGTCAGTACATTCCTCGTGAATAAATTAAGTAATTAGTGTATGTTGAAATCAGATCAGTTATTTATAATAGTATTGTTATTGTCAGTTATACGTTATTCAGTTAAAGATTCATAAGAAGTAATTGAGTTTCAAGTTGAGATATTAGTGGTAGTGTAAAGTTGTAATTTTTTAAATATGTAAAATACAAAACCAAACATAATAAGTAAAGTCCCTTTACTTGTGCTTCATTAATTCCACCAGCAATATGCAAATTTTTATCTATTTTACAAATGATAGCAGTGGTTTACGGATTTTTGTCAAACTAAATGAACCAAATTTTTTGTAAGTTATAAACGTTGAACACAATAACAACAGGCAAGTAAGTAAGTGAAGAACGAAGATCTAAGAAGAAAATATACTATACAAAGTATAGTATTAGAGAAAAGATAATTACATCTATTACAGTTATGTGAATGAAGTTCAGTGTTATAATTGCAGTGGCAATCATTACGCCAGGCATTGTCAGCATGAGCGTGAACATCAGTATCAGTGTCAACAATCAAATGCCTACGATCATCAGAAAGAAAAGAACACTGAAAATAATATATTCTATAAAAAACAATGTATGCAGAAAAAACGGGCCAAATATCAAGAGTAATAAAGAAATGAACACAGCAGAACTAAAAAAGATGTAACAAATTACGTGGTTGTTTAATATATTGAGAATGGAAGACCAAGAGTGGATGGGATGTCGATGGAAGAAAGAATATTAAGATGTTCTGGATTTAAGATGCTGTCTTTGTGAAAAAAATATTTCGGAGCCTACACAGTACATACAACAATGTGATACATTTCAGTAGTCCTGTTATCGTAACCTGAACTGTAACCTCTAACCTTTAACAGTCACCGTGATCGCGCTGGCAACATGAACGTCTGATGCCTTTCAAATACGTAATTACCGGGAAACACAGATTCAGCTTCTTTCTAACGTCCGTGAATTTATAAGAACTAATAACTGACAGTAGCAGATCTTCCATGAAAATAGTGAATCTATTCCCAGAGGCACTAGAGAAATATTATTATTTTTTTAATTATTAGACTATTTAATTAGTATTTTTGTATGTAAAAATTCTCACTGCCCACTAAAATTGATCACTGGTAATCGCACTTCACCCACAGTATATACATGGATAGCAATACGGAATTCGAATCCGGAGATCCCGAGTTCGAATCTTACTCAAGCTAAAAATTATATAAACTACCACACTGCGGCTCGGTGAGTGCGGACTCTGTACTGTAATTGGGATTAAGTTCCTGTTGTGCAGCGTAACATAAATATATATTTTACAATTTTTTTGGGGTAAATAGAGGAGACCAAAATAAAAACTTTTGTTATATACGATAGGATGAGTTATGTATTATTAAGACACTAAAACTGATTTTTAAAATATAACAATTTCGATTTTTAAACTACGAACTAAAATTGGAAAGATGGAAATAGTTTATTTTAAATTCAGGACCATCAGATAATGTTGAAACTATTTTCAGTGCAACATCACATACGAGTAGTTATATAATTACATTATATTTATTTCTTCAAACACTGCTACGTTTCATCACATAGTTTATTAACCTTATGTACGTCATTCAGTATTTATTTTCGATAAATACCAACCACGCATATTACATTTCATTTATAACTTTTATAAAAATAATTGATGACACAAATCTCCATTACGTACATCGGTATATCACAATACTAATTACATTACCAGATAACAAATATTAACTTTCCAGCCAATAAATTCTAATTACATGGATGACGTAACAACTGTCAGGCAAGTGCGTATATTGGCGTATCGTATGACGTATCTGCTTGATTTTTTTCGTAGGAGAATTTTTCTTTAGTACGTGTAACTAGATATGAATCAATCGCAAAATGTTCTTCGCGTAAAATGTGAATTAATTTTAAAATTCATTTTATTTTGTTCATTTTTACCAACAACCACTTTCGAGTGTCAAAATCTGGATAAGTTCTTGCGGTTTATCAAATAAGATCATTTATTGGACTAGTTCTATAAAATAGCAATATTGCCCTCCTACCAATATGAAAAAAACTGAATTTATTTATTTATTTAGTTGCATTTAATACAATTTCTATTATTTCTATGGAATTCTCTACATTTTAAGACATTAAGAACACATTTTTTCTTTTGTTTGACAAATTTCAGAACCTAAATTTTGCGCTTTCCACCTAATAGTCTCTAACATAACATTGTCAAGATATAAATTATTTTGCCTACTATTTTTAATATATATTTTTTTATTTAAACATTGCAATTTTAAAATAGTGCAGTTGACGAAATTAGAAAAATTTATTATGCCATTCTTCGAATTCCGAATTTCAAATTTATAAATTCGTAATCTGAATTTCCAATTTAGAAGCATGATAAATTGGAGAGCTTAGTTAAATATTATTATAACTGAAAGATAAGCTTTTAAATTTCATTGATTTACAATTTACGTATAGGTAGATACAGAAAGATACACAGTATTTCCTTTATGCAACTTGAGCTCAACTAACACAAGTAATTTTAAACCTATAAATAAAACAAACAAAAATATTACAATTAATGCAGGCGTTTGAAATTGCGTATTTTATTATAGTTAACAAAGACGCATCATCCTAAATAAATCGATGCATTCAGTTCAGTATTCCCCCATCTATCGAAATGAAAATTTGTGCTTTTATTTTTTACGTGCTATTTTAAATGAATATTCGAATTTCCATTAAAATTTCAATTATAATTCTAAATTCTAATTTTTCATAGTAGAATTTAATTTGAAGTGAAATTTCAAATTCCATTTTTGCAAAAATTAACAGCAATATAATAAAATAATTACATACTACTCTAAATCGCACTGCTTGTAAAAATGCTTCCCCAGGCTACGTCGTAGCGCTCGCGGCAAGCGAGTGATGCGATAACAAACATAGAGTAGAAGGTAGCTTGGGATAGCGAATTTATATATTTTATAGTGATTATAATGGCGTCATAATTCAATAAGCACAATGTTAAATTTAACTATATGAACGGTGATGGATTTTATTTTTGTTAAAAGATGGAATGATGACAATTATGAAGAAAATAACACGAGAAAAGTATTTAACGTTCAGTATTAACATTAATACACAGTAAAAAATAATAATTTATGCAAAGAAGAGAGTGTTGGTCTGCGCTTGTTTTGATAATGAATTTCACAAAATTGGAGCTAAACACTCTAATGAAATAACTAAACTACGAATATAAAATGAAGAACTCTGCGCATGTCTTTATTCTTTAGACTCATCCCGCAATTAATCTTCGCCAAACGTTCCAAATATGACACTACTTTCGCTTCATCCACATTCAAGCTCGTTTGTTCCTCACATTCGGAATCCTTCGTTCACATAATAATCATTTAATCATATTTATCAATTTATTCGTAGGTCATTCACTCAATATTTCATCATTAATTTCATCAACTGACACCTGTTTCATCAGTGTTTCATTCGACATAAGTTCAACACGTCCAAATCTTAGTTTTTTCATACCTTTTGTAAAGAAATAAAATTTAAGTTAACATCTTTTAAAGAATTTTCTAACTGTTTCCATACTTCTTTTGCATCCGATATGCTAGAAAAATTTTGTTGTACATAACTTGTCTAAAGATTTGTTTCAAAATAAATAAAAATTATTGTGCTGATCTCTTCAAAGTTATATTTGTTATTTTTTCTTAGTTATGTTATGAATAACGTTTCTGTTTTCTTAACACAATCGGCGAATATAGTCCAACGAAGGTCTTGAGGCGTCACTACAGCACGGCCGCGTTCTTGTTTATATTTCACGTTTGCAAATATTTCTTCAATTACAGCACGATTATACATAAGAAAAAAAATAACAACATAAAAATATAAGCAAGATGGTTGATACGCCCAATTATTCCAAATATAGTAATTATGAGAACGTAGCGAAATATATAAGCTGACAATCAAATGGGGTAGATGGCTCAGTGGTATCGAGTCGGCCTGTGGATCTTGAGAACCCTGGTTTGATCCCCACAACGACAAACAATTTTCACCAATTCAAATCTACCCCTGTGGCTCCCTCTCCACTAATATCTTTGGGGGCCGTGAATTGACGGCTGGTAACCGCATTTCACGCGAAAAAAATATATCACTTACCGAGATCTGCTTAGGCAGAGTGCCACACCCAGTAATGGGTAAAAGGCGTGATGATATATTTATTTATTTATTTTACAATCGAATCAATCTAGAATACCTAAAGTAACAAATAAATTTAAAAAATGTAAGCTAAATTCACATGTATTATCGATGCCGAAATTGACGAGAGATGAATTAAATGAATGACGAATCAAGTTTATCGTATTATTGAAATATGTATACAGAGATAACGATAACTGAGGGTGAACAATTATATAAACTGAATATATAGTCACGGAGTATGATGATGTGACGTGATCAAGATGAAGGTGCCTTCGTAAGGGTTGGTTCCGCGTTGCCCGCGTGAACACCGTTGCCCACAGACGCAAGATAGTGAATTGTGTCGACACAGGCCCCTCCAAGGCTATATACACTGGTGGCATCGATTTCTCTTGATAGTATTTTAAATAGAGAACCAGTACATACACACATCACGCACAGTCAGCATAACGCCTCTTTAAGCGACGCTCACTTCATGCATGATACGTACAACTCATTGATTGACAAACTCGTCGATGAATAGAAGCTCACAGGTAATTCAGGATACACTAGTTGATTAACCAACCATGTAATCACAAGTTCATATCATAGATAACACTGCACTGTACAAACAAACTGTACAAGACAAAGCCAAGCCTTCGAATGAGCCAAAGGTATGTTGGCACGTCTTTGCAACCCTCAGAAATGTTTACATAAACACATGTGTGCAGCTATCGCTTGAGTGTGTTTGTATGTCACTAAGTCAAGTGGCATTTGCAGACGACCTGGCCATAGTAGCCACGGACAGAAACGAAGCAGGGCTGGAGAACAAGGTAAACAGAACAATAGACAGAATAACCGAATGGATTGAGGAACAAGGCATGGAAATCGCGGAGGAAAAAACAGAAGCAGTCTTGCTGATTGGAAGAAAGAAATATGGGCCGATCGAGTTCCAAGTTCAGGGCAGTAGGGTGCACCCAAAGCCCGCTATAGTGTATCTGGGGGTGCTCTTCGACAGACGAATGACTTTTGTCCCTCATGTGAAGGAGCAAATTACAAAGATGGGACGAACCACCAGAGCCATCATGAAGTTGTCCCCCGCATGGAAGGACCAACAGAATGCAAGCGCAGACTGCTAGCGGCTGCTGCACAATCGGTTGTACTATATGCAGCACCCATATGGGCAGATGCTCTTAAGTACACGCACTGCCAGAAATGGCTACACAGCGCCAATAGAAAGCTGGCTAAGGGAATTTGCCGAGGATACACAACGATTAGTGTCATAGCATCTGAGGTACTAGCCAGCTTATGCCCAATAACCATATTGGCGGAAGAAAGGAGGCTAGGATACGCAAAGCTACCGAGCGAACGCAAGCAGATCAAAGAGCAAAGAGTCCAGAAATGGCAGGGGGAATGGAGCGCAAACGACCACCGCAGCCCTTGGGTACATAGACTTATCCCGGATATAAGAAGGTGGATAAATAGAGAACATGGAGAGATATCCTTCCACACCACACAGGCGTTAAGCGGGCACGGCTGTTTTCAGACTTTCCTGCAAAGAATTAAAAAAGCAGACACAGGAAAGTGCCGGTATTGCGAAGACGAAGATACTCCGAAACATACCCTGTTTGCCTGCTCTCATTGGCAAGAATAGAGGAAAGAAATGGAAGACAAAGTTCGAGGAAAGGTAGAAACCAGCAACATGGTGAATCTTATGCTGAGGGGAAGCGAAGATTGGGATGCAATAGAACAATATATTAGCAAGATCATGAAACAAAAAGAAGAAGACGAGCGAGAAGAGGAACGGAATAATTAGAAATTTATAAAAGTAGACAACAGATAGGTGGAGAAGAATGCTCACGCGGTGCCACACCTACCTGGGATAAAGGGATAGGAGGTTTAGTGGGTGAGAGTCCCACACTACCCGAACCTACGGGGACATCCAATACCCGAAAGGGCAAGATGCTGGGTGTCCATTAGGATTCCTCCGACCCTTAAAAAAAAAAGTCAAGTGGTTTTATGACTAGAGTCAGATTTCAGACGCCTCGACCCACAGAACTTCGTGGGAAAATTATATATTTGAAACGAAGTCAAAGACAAAAAATCTAAAAACTAGAAAATAATAATTAAATAAAATTGTCTTGGAACACATGTACGACAATAATGAAGTAAAGTACATCTAAATTTAAACAAAATGTTGTGTTTAAGGAGATTTCAATTAAAAATCTCGCTATATGAGAATACAAGGATGTATAGAACTTATAGTTTTAATTTTTATGTTATCAGTATATAGAAGTATATTGGAATGTTGAACACAAAGAACAAGACAGCGAAAAAGTAAAGCGAGTCGACGCAAGGAGACGAACGTTGATCCATCAACTGAAGTTAACTGGACATTTCGCATCCCTACAACCTAGAGTAAATAGCATTTTTGTGGATGGATTGATCGACGGGAAACCGCATGCCTTGCTGATTGATACAGATGTGACAAAAATCATCATCAGACCTGATATTTGAAAAAAATCGATAACGGTTGAATTAACAAAATGGCGACTGCGCACAGCAACAGGAGCCGCAGCTACCATCCATGGCGATGCAGACATTACCATCACCATCGGAAATACACTAATTAAACACCAAGCCCTGGTAGCTAACATTGAAAACGAATTTATTCTCGGGATGGACATCATGAACGTAAATGGCTTCGAACTAAATTTAAACCATATAATACCATATAATATAATGGTGAAGAGATCGTTTTACATCCCTATAAGGAGAAGACATAATATATGTAACCTTAGCTGAAGTTACTGTCGTGTTAGATCGAAGTGAGATTGTGGATGCCCACCTGGACCGCAAACTTTCAACAGGATGTACAATGACGTTAGAAGCTGGAAATTATAAAGAAAGGACTACTCGAGGATAATAGTGGGAAAATCCCTCGTGCATACTGAAAAGGTAGTACCAGGTCGAGTAATGAATGTGAATTATTATCCAGTTAAACTAAAAAAGTTTACTATCTTAGGACACTGTTCATCAGTAACTTCGATTATCATACGAACATCCGTTATACAAAATTCACCATAAAAGCTTCCCGCAGAACTAGTCAATCACCTGCGTAAAACCAACATAGTCCAGCATCAAATAAATACCGGCGGTGCACGTCCCACCCGTCAAGTACCGAGACGCTTACCATTGGCCAAGAGAGAGGAAACCGAGAAAATTATTCAAGACATAGAAAAAGAAGGTGTCATCAAATCCTCAAGCAATCCGTGAGCCTCACCAGTGGTGTTGGTAAAGAAGAAAGAGGTGTCAACACGATTCTGCGTGGACTATCGTCAACTCAACAACGTGACAAAGAAGAATAGCTACCCGTTGTCCCGAATAGATGACACATTGGATACGCTGGCCGGGTCGAAAATATTCTCAACATTAGACTTAAAAAGTGCGTACTGGCAAGTTGAAATGGCACCAACGGACAAAGAGAAAACTGCGTTTTCTGTCGGTGCCGACTGTTACAGTAATGCCGTTCGGGCTCTGCAATTCCCCTGCCACGTTTGAACGACTCATAGAAACGGTACTACACATTATCAGCAGTCTCTGCAAAACCGGAATATTTACACTTGGAAGTTCTCCATGTTGATTTTATGGAGAGTTTCAAAGATATTTTAAACATGCATATATCGAGTTGGGTTTTAGATCCTTTCGCAAACATAGATACTAGGGCTGTTCGATTATGGTTTTCAATAATCGATTATTGATTATTAAAAAGAATCGATTATTTTGATGAATCGATTATTTTGATTAATCGATTAATCAAATAATCGATTAATCAAACAATTGATTAATCAAATAATCGATTAATCAAATAATCGATTAATCAAATAATCGATTAATCAAATAATCGATTAATCAAATAATCGATTAATCAAATAATCGATTAATCAAATAATCGATTAATCAAATAATCGATTAAACAAATAATCAATTAATCAAAAATCGATTAATCACTAATTCGATTAATCACATATTCGATTAATCACATATTCGATTAATCACATATTCGATTAATCGCACAAGAAAACGACTAAATAATTAAATAGTATATTAATCGACTGATAAAATAATGAAATAATATAATTGATTATTCAAATAATTAATTATTCAAATATCAAAATAACAACTAATGGATTAATTAGATCAATTAAATAATTACTTAAATACTCAACTCTATGTACATCAAATAACAATAAATGAAATAACATCATGATTAAGAAGGAATGAAAAAATAATAATAGTTTATAAATGTAAATAGAGGTATATTTATTTTTATTTTATTCCACATCTTGCAAAAGTGATACATGAAATTAAAACGTAGAAAACAAAATAAAAAAATCATGATTATAAAGAGATCATTATAGTAAATAAATATTATTTGTAAAGAAATGAAAACAAATAAATAAATAATAATTATTGTATTATCACGATAACATATAATATATAGTACGTGTTAATGTGGTACATATTTTTTATTACAAGCTAAAAATATTAGTTCACTAGCATGTTCGTGTGTTAAAGAGGTTCTCATATCATTAATTACCAATCCTCCTTTACTAAAAACACGTTCCGATGGAACGCTAGTTGCTTGTACCGATAAATATTTTTTTGAAATTTGTGCCAAAACAGGATACATAGTTTTATTTATATTCCACCAATCTAATGGATCGTCATCAAAATCAATTGTATGTGAATTAGAATAACTATCAATTTCCTTTTTAATTGAGTAGTCTGAAGATTCGTCAGAATTAGATTTATTTGTTGATCTAAATATGGACGAAAGTCCGGTCTTTTTCTTTTTGACAGGATTTAGTAAAGTTATATCTATACAAATGTTATTAGCTTCGTTATATATTTTATCGGATATTATATCTATTTTGTTCTTTTCGAAAAATGTTCCTTTGAATCTAGGATCTAAGAAAGTACATATTTGTAAAGTATTAAATGTATCATCATTACTGTATCTGTTGTCAATAGTATCGATAATTAAAGATATAATTTCGGTTTTTATACTTTTTGTAGTAATATCAATTTCAGTTTCGGATTTCAAATTTAAAAAGTTACTTTTAATTTCTTGCAAAACTGGTAAAATTAGTGATGCTGTAACATAATTTTCACCGGATAAATTTTCTGAAATTTTTTGAATTGGCTCTAAAATAAGTATAATAATTTTTAAGAAATCAAACTCGTCATTATCTGGTAAATATCGTTTGTATATACCATTCGCATAATTATTTAAAAATGAAAATAGAATAATTTGTTGTTCAACAATTACTTTAATTAATTTTAAAACTGACCACCATCTAGTTTTCGAAAATGAAGGTATTGAAGATTTGCTAATATTAAATTTTTCTTGTAGTTCGTGTAGTTCTCGTTTAGCTTTCCAACTATGAGCAAAAATATTTCTAATATTTTTTATTTTTGGTAATATTACTTCAAACCTTTTAGAATCAAATATTTTAGATATTGCTGTATTTATAGCGTGACCGAAACAACAAATATGTACCCTATCCATTTGATGAATTGCATTTACGATATTTCTGCCGTAATCTGTTGTAAATGCAGAATGTTTCACTTTTTCTGAAATGTTCCATTCACATAAACACATGTTTAATGCTTCAGCAATATTTGTAGCTGTATGATCTTCACATAGCTCAAAGCAGCCTAAACATACACTAATAATTTCAAAATTATTATCTATGAAATGACAAGTAATAGCTATATACGGTTCGTTAGATACTGATGTCCAACAATCAGTTGTAAATGAAAATATGCTAGACTGTTTTAATTTAGCTGCAATGATATCTTTTGTGTTACTGTACAAATTTGGAATTAAGGTCTCTGTCAATTTTTTCCGTCTTGGTAATTTGTAGCTAGGATTTAAGGCTTCTACAAATTTTCTAAAACCTTCCTTTTCTACAATACAATATGGTATCATATCTGCAGATACAAAGTAAGCTAATGATTTGTCAATATTATCTTGATTTTTTTTACTCATTGTAAAATTATACATAGATATTTGATTTTTTTGTTTTAAGCAAGATTGGTATTTTGATATTACTGAAACTGGAGACATAGTACTGGTTCCTGAAGTTGATGGTGAGTTTGGTTGTGATTCTTGTTTTTCTGTCTCTGACTCTACGTTAGTGGGATCGCATTCTACTTCTCTGAAATATTTATAATTATTACGTAGAAATACTAATATACTATACTACAAAATTAAAATTCTAAAAATAATCTCTACTTTCGACGAAATAATAAAAATGACGGAAAGACGAGGTAACAAGCGGGACTTCCCTAAATATTATCGGGGAAGGAACACTAACCAACATACGAGTATTAAAATTTTCATCCATCACCCGCTCTGATAAATTTTTTTAAGAAGATTTTTTTGCCGATATTTTGACAAATTCACATGATCGAAAAAAAATTAAAACAAAGAGAACTGATTTTTACATATTTTCTTGTAAACGCAAACCGGCCTAAAGTCACGCACTCTAACAAGCAGTTCAGAGCAGGTAATAGTGACTCGGGAGTATACAAAACTTTTTGTAGTTTTTTTTATTCGTGTTAATGACACCTTAAACAAAGTAAAAATTCTGAATGCCACTAATTTTTGTGATCGGGGCTTTATTATTTTTGTTGCTAATTTTACATTCTCCAGAATTCATTTTCTCCTAATGTGGACGTACAGCTGATAGGGCAGTGCGCTCCAACAGCACAAATTGGAGAGCTGGACACCTCTACCAACAATTTTCAGCAAAATACTGTTTGTTGGGATATGAGTAAAAAAAAACTAAATTTATTTAAGAATATTTTTATAGCTAAAGTTTGACTTTTTCTAAACCTTTTAATAACATAAAAATAACATTTAATATTAGCTTACATTTGTTCGACGTCATCCTTTGTATCACAAAACTCACGTTGTTTTGTCAGTTGTTCCATTTCGACATATATAAATGGATGTTTGCTCTTCAAATGATTTTTCAGGTTAGTGGTGTTGCCTTTATTTAATATAATTTTATTACATTTATTGCAAGATGCATGATCTACGTTTTTAGTAAAGTAATTCCATAGAATACTTCGCTTGGAAGAAGAAGCCATCATAGTAGCTATTACTGAAATAAACTATAAAATAGTATGGTAATATATAAGTGCTGTAAAGCTTCGATAATCCGGATCAATTAAAACTGATACAATCCGGATTAGCGAAAAATCGAAAAGTGAAATTAATGACGATATTTCTTATAACTCCTATTATACATATTATTTTAAAGAAAATGTAAGTAACACAAACCTTTTGAGATAATTGTTACAAATATATTACACCAGAATTTTCTGCTAACGCTGTACTAACACCACTATCCAATTTTTGCCATCTGTCCTGTTTTCAGCCAGCGTTAACGTTTTGAACGGTCTTTAATTCAAACTGATTTGGAGACTGCTTGTTTCATGTTACATTACATAGTTACGCGGGGGTTCCCCGAGCTATTCAGTTACGATGAGAAATAGAAACAAAAATATATAACGTGCGATCCGGACTGGGGAACCATGGTCGGTCCGAATTATAAATTAAAAATGACATATTTTAATTTTAGCCGGATTTCAAGAACATCGGATTAGTTTAGTAGAGGTCCGGATTATCGAAGCTTTGCTGTACACTCGTATACATAAATATATACATGATGCAAACAAAAACTGGAAAAAATATATATCTCAGTATCTCAGATGATATAGGAAAATTATTATAAAAAAAGATTTTTATAATAAATGAATGATACCTTTTCTGGTATCCGAGTTATCAACACAAACCTTACAAGATCAAAATGGAACATATTAATTTAGCAAAAAGTGTATGAAAGTAATTATTAATATGTACGAGTATGGTAGCGAAAAGTATATTATAAGAAAAATAATAATATAGAAATTAATATTATAATAAACATTTATTATTATTAAAGTTTAAGCGATACTTTTAATTATTTTAACTAAACGATCACTAATTAGTAAGTATTTATTTCCCAATTTTTGTTATTTTCACAAGTTATCACCGTAATTACCTGATTGTCTGATTGCGTGACCTAGTGACTAAATAACTCTAGTATATATGCGATAACTTTGTAACAGACACTAGAACGTTACCTCTCTGCTCGTCTTACAGAACAGAACGCTGTGATATCGCCGTTGTGCGAGCGCCGACTTTCTGCGCACATGACCATGACTCATCATGACCGCATACGTTACAATATTATATTTTTAATAATTTTTTTTTGTAAATTTGTTTTAATCAATTAATCAAATAATCGAATAAACAAATAATCGATTAATCAAACAATCGATTAATCAAATAATTGATTAATCAAACAATCGATTAATCAAACAATCGATTAATCAAATAATCGATTAATCAAATAATCGATTAATCAAATAATTGATTAATCAAATAATCGATTAATCAAATAATCGATTAATCAAATAATCGATTAATCAAATAATCGATTAATCAAATAATCGATTAATCAAACATTTGATTAATCGATTATTTAAAAAATAATAATCATTTGATCGATTAATCGATTAATCGATTAAATTTGATTAATCGATTATTTTGCACAGCCCTAATAGATACTGAAGACCCATCAAATTTGGAAGACGAACTCTTAGAACTCAGGACTAACGAGTAACTCAAAGCAAAATTCAAACATAGATACTAAGTGTTATGGCTTCAAAAATCAATACAAGTTCTCTAACCTGGATTGTGGACAATAGTACAGAAATTATTAATCGTAGTACCTTCGTCCTATATGGCTGAGCGTGGATTCAGTGCAGTAGCTAATTTATTGTCTAAGAAGAGGAACAGATTACACATAACTGAACGTGGCGATTTACGATTGATATTAACGAAATTGGAAGCCGACATTAACAAATTGTTAACACTCGATCAACCTCAACCATCTCATTAATGTTTTTATTTATTATTAATTTTTATTTATCTCATTATCTTTTATTTCTTATTAATTTTGAGTTTATTTTTAAAATTTTATTGTACATTGGTTGTCGTTTTATTAATTTCTGCTTTATGAGTTTTAATAGATAATAAACAGACATATTAGGTACAGATAATATGCAATAATATTTTTATATTTCATATAAAATTAACTATTATGGGCTCGGGCTAGAGACTACTAAGGCGTTGAAATTTTTGTTCTCTTTTAAAGGGGGCGATGGTCCAGAAAAGGTTGCGAATCTTTAATTTAAGATGTTAAGGGCTTTACTAAAGTCCAAGAGTTTTAAAAATACCATGTGGTTACTATCGATGTCAATAATAGTATCATCAATGATATTCTGGACAGCTGTTGTGATATAACCGCATCTGAAACTAGACATTGCGGCAGTATATACTTGTTTAAAAAAAATAAAATTTGAATATAAATAACCATTTCTAGAATTTTAGATGCAGTGGGTAGTATGTTACTAGGCCTTATGTCGTTATATGGGGATGGATTTTTACATTTATTTTTGGTTTTACTACTCCCTACTTCCAAAAGTCGGGAATCTTATTATGGAATAGACACTCATTCATAATGTGCGTCATTTGTGAAACAATTTCGAGAAAAACTATATTCAGCATATTAAAGTTAACGTTATCGTCTTTTGTTAAATTAGATTTTAATAAATTTTTTTTTTTAATATTTCGTCCTCCGTAACCAAAGAAAAAGAAAACGAAACATCATTATTGAGCAAACAGGCGCGTTGGCCGAGCGTGTTAAGGCACACCTCTTAGCATACTGTGACGTCACCCGAACCAAGGTTCATCAGTTCGAATCCGCCTGTCGACAATGTGTGATTTGTCGTAAAATATAAAAATACAGTTACATGTATTTATCACACTCGGGCGCTATAAGCTAGTCACTTATACGCCTTAAATAATCTGACTAAAGAAACCGGCAGTACGGCAGTGTAAAAACTGCGACTCGGTGTGCCCGGCCTCTATGTTCCGAAACGGAATGATGGGACCAGGGATGTGCGTGTAGTCTACTGCAAGTAATCTACGCCATTCTCTACGTGTAAACAATCATGTAGTCTACGTCTTCATTTTTCATGTAAACAATGTAGACTATGTAGGCAATGAAAACACCTGTGTTCACTTAAGTCATATTAAAATTTTATCCCTAGAACTAGGGAATTTTAAATATTGTTAGAGATTTTTATTTTTATTCTAGGGATTACAAAAAAAAATATTAGTTGTGCAGGGCAAAACGTTGAAAATTTGTCAACTGGTTACTGTTAAAAATAGCGCTAAAGAAAACTCCGTCTGGTGAGATGGCGCGTTGATCGATTTAAAAAATATGATAGTTCGCCCAAGAGCCAAGACAGACATTCGTCTAGTAATGTACCAGCACTTGCTTTATTAGTTTTATTATATAAAGACCGATAGTGACCCGAGCTCACGAATACGAATACATGTAATAGTTACAAAGGAATAAATTTAGGTTATGTTGAATTTTACAACTGTCAGATGCATTATCTACATTGTGTACATTGTCTACGTCGCTAGAATTGTCGACGTATTGTCTACGTGTAGATGTAGACAATTAAAGATTACACGTAGATGCACATCTCTGGATGGGACATTCTCATTATTGAGCAATCTGTGTGATTGATAATATTTTAATGTAGAATCATCAGGTTTAGATTCCTATCAGGCTGTCGCTGTTTAATTTTCTCAGATCTCTTTATTGCTTATATACTGGCAGATTGAATAAACCAGATTAATTTGCATGAGATTGATCTATGATCAGTTAAATGATGCATGTCTGCAACACATACCTCAGTACAAATATCTTTACAGGATGTAATCAACACATCTGTTAGTGTCTCCGACTTAGGCATTATACGAGTTGGCTCAGTGATTATTTGATCAAGATCAAACTCATTTAGTAATGTAGATCAATTATGAACTACAGTATTATTTAGAGATAATAAATTAATATTAATGTCACCCATGCAAATAATATAATTGGCTTCCGAAAATACAGAAGAGATAGAAGCTTCCAAATAATCAAGAAATAATCCATTGGGGGAACGATATATTACACCAAATATTAGATTCATTTTACCAAGTGTTAATTTTACCCAATAATGTTCTAACTGAACAGTATTAATGTTAATGTCATCTAAAATATATATTTTATCAGATATAATAGTTTTAACGTAAAATCCAATACCGCCACTACGTCCAGTTTGTCTGTCATTTCTGATTAAATCATATCCTTGAATGCAAAATTAATTACTGTTGTCATGTAACCAAATCTCACTTAGAACAATGATGTCGAAGTTATGTGTTAGAAGAAAATCTTTAAATTCCTGAAAGTGTGTTACTAACGATCTAATGTTCACGTGACTAATATAAAACATTTATAAGCAAAATTTTAATACAATGTAAACAAAGTATCTTATAATCGGCTGGAATTATTGGAGGTCGTTGAACTAATCTTTAGCAAAGCGTTATCAGGTGTGTACAAATTTAACATACGACAAAGGTCGAACCAATTGACATTCGGTAGAGTATAAACTGGAATATGTGAAATTGATACAGAAATAAACTTTCTACTGATGGAAATCAATTTCACTTAGCGTGAACTTAATATGAATAAATATGTTACTTTGTTACTTACAAAAAGTTTTAATTGAAATAGTTTATTTTTCACGTACTTATAAAATCGAATAATGTTTATAATAATACTAAAAATACTAAGATGAAGAACAAAATAAATAATATTCATAAAGAATAGAAAAATATACAGGGATAAATATTGTATGGATGTGTGTAAATGATTTTGCAATTAACCCATATAAACAAAATATAAGTAAAAATAGACGGGTATAGACAGATAAGACTGGAGAAGGTTATATACGTTTACTTAGGTAGACTGTAAAACTGTTTTAGCGTAGATATTTTATGAACTGTTACCGTCCCGTGGCCATGTATTTTGCACACCTAATTTCTTCTTCGCCTCGTTGATGAAATTTAGTCTAATATGCGTGAGATCCTCTCTAATAGTAATACTATTTTTTGAGAAAACAATTCGCCGGTCGGGAACTGCACTTATCTTTAACTGGCTTCTCAAGACGGTGTGATCTGTCGATGACTAGTCTCCAGATGAACATTTAGTTTCTCCTAACACAGCTGCAGTATGATGTAGATCTTCTCGTCGCTCTTTTCCGGTACACCAAAGATCTGCAGGCAGTAACGCCTACTCTATTGCTAGAGTCTATCGATTTCATCGCCCCTGGTTTCGATTATTTTGTCTTTATCGGCTAGCTGTTTATGATGTACTTTGAGATCGTTGCTCAATATTGATATTTGTTGTTTAAACGATGCTTTAACATGAGCGCTTCACCGAACTCATCTTGGAAGACCTCTTTAGCAATAGTTTCCACTTCATCTTTTTGTAAACGTGTAGCCATTTTTTTTAAATAGGAAACTGATTACTGATAGTGAATGCACTACACAACTAACACGTATATTCTGTTTGACTGCTCATCCCATTCTTTGGTAGAATAAATCAATCAATAGAATCAAGAATTTGTTTGAAAATAAACCAAAAAAATGAAAGCTGCTTTGGTAGTTTTCTACTAGTAAAATTAAGATGTAATACTTTTACACCGTAATTAAATCTCCTTGGTTACCAATGAAATAATTGCTAGTTTCATAAAAGTCAATTGAAAAAAAAAAAACAATGGCAAATTCTCAGTGGGGAACTATTTCTACACAAAAATTTTTGTTAGTTAAATTCTCACGCAAAATATAGCTCGTAATATGATAATTGTCAGATAATATTTTTACATGATTTTAAATTCGTTGTTACAGAAATATTAAATACAGCTCGGTCTGCGCATTTGCTATATTCCATTTCCATAATAAATTACTTGATATATTGGTTTAAGCGGTATTACGGTAAATATACATATAGTATATGTGTATGTATATTAACCATTAACCATGACAATATCTTTTATTTGATTTGTTTATTTTGTAATTGTAAAAATAATTTCATTAAAAAGTTATAGTGAATGTTGTTCTATTCATAAAATAATCAATACATACGAGTATACCACTAGAGCATTGAAAATATTTTTTTCCTTCTGGTTCGATTATATTGTCGCAAAACACTGCTTGATCTACAGTTTCGGGAGTGTTCCTATGGTATATCATTCATTAATGATAACTTCTTTATGAACTACTTATTCTGTTTTGTAAATAGCTCTCATGACACTACATTTCAACCTGGAATGCAAATGAAGTTAGTAAGCTACTAATGTAATCCTTTTTATGAATCTGCCTTGTGACAAAATAGAAATTTATATTTTTATTGTTTCAATCCACCTGCAGTTTATTTTAAATGTGGTGATATTCTCGTCATAAATAATATTCTGACATGGATAAAACCATAATCCTTTACTCATACATATTAAATTTGTTTATTATATTATATTTACTCATTACTTTTATTATTGTTTAGTCTATGTATTCTAATTATTTTCCATATTTCATGTAAATTATCATAAATGTCGTTTACTTTGAACAGCTTTAGTTCATAATCATGTTTGTATGTTGTCTAGACCAATTTATAGTTTCCCTTAAAACCCAAAATCATGTTACCGTCATACTATATCATATTAATTATCTACATTTTTTCCTATACTTCTCATCCTCGAGTTTCAAGTTACAACCCGGTGGCAGATATTATCCAGACTTAGGTCATATCCATATGATACTAAATTTCAATCAATTTAGAAAATTAGAAAACAAGTCTTGAGCGCTTTAGTAATCTTATAATATCTGTAACCAATGAAATTTAGAACGATTACTTCTGGGGGTAAAAACTCTCATAGTGGGCGTAACTTGGAACTCAGATCTCAGATGAGTAGATCATTCTTAACTCTCATACAATAAGTCGCCACAATCGTTCAAATTCCTAACTCAACCTCATTCAACTCCAGTCGTCACAATCATTCATATTTGTAACATTCGTTTCAAACATTCCTAACAAAATGTTACGCTGTACAACAGGAACTTAATCCCAATTACAGTACAGGGTCCGCACTCACCGAGCCGCAGTGTAGTAGTTTATATAATTTTCAGCTTGAGTGAGATTCGAACTCGGGATCTCCGGATTCTGTATCCACACCACCGTACTGACGTTATGCATGCGTAATATGTATATAAAATAAACATTTTTAGGAGATAAGCTGTTTATAAAAACATAATTAAAAATTGATAATATTATATCTCCCCTTGACATAGCACACGCACCTGTGACGTAGCTACCAGAGGACCGTAACCGTGACCGTGCGTGTATGACGTTGTTTGTGACGTCGCCGGTACCTGTTGAGCGGCGCTTGCGCGGGGCGCCGGTCGATGAGCAGCATCGGGCAAGGTCGCACGGTCGCGGCCACCAAGGGCTGGAGCTGACCTCGGCACGTGGCGGGTTCACGGCTGCTGACGCTGGCTCGTGGCTCGTGCCGCTATGAATGAATGAGTGGAGGGGAGGAATTAGAGGAGAGTGCGCTTGAAGTGGAAGGGAGTTGTTGATTGCAAATGGGGTAAGCTTTGATGGGAATTAAAGGGGTGATAAGTTATTTTTCAGTTTCATTCTCTCATTGCGGTGTGTCAGTAGGTACCTTCCTACATTCATTTATTATTATGGGGTTGATAATTTTACACTTTATGGTGATGAGTTGTGGCCTGATAGTTCACTCTTTATACCCACTAACTTTTTTTGTTTGTGAATGCCGTAAGCAATACTTTATTGTAAAATTTATATTATCTATCATCCATCCCACACGTGGGCAGTTCTGTCTTAACGGGTTATAATAACAATAAGTATGATGCCCCTACAATTTTATAGTTGTAATAAGATAGGAACTTACGATTAATGAAAATATATACCAAATGGAATACTGTATCAAGGCGCAAACTAAATACATTTAACGGTAATATTGCATACTAAATAAATTTATCTATTGTTGTTACTCAATTGCAAAATTAAAATGCACTTACATCTTTTTAGTGTTGAATTCATCCATATTTAACGGCGGGGAAGGGGGAATTTGCTTTGCCTGAAGGGGAACAGATATATTAATAATTCTGAGGAAAATTACAATTAAAAAAATTATAAAAAATGTATATTTGTAACAACATGTACAAAAAAAGTAATATGCTAAATTATACATATAAAAATCAGGGAAAACAAAATATAACTGCACATTATATAAATATATAGATAAATAGTTCGAATTAATTGTATCCTCCTTTGCTTTTTTGGCATACAAATTAAAGGAATTTTTCAGTCATTTATTATGTAACTGATCAAAACCGTCGATAGAAATTTTCATAACATATTGCAGAATTTCTTGTCTTAATCTATTTTTTAACTTGGTTATTAGTCTATTCAATGTGTCAGTAATAGGTACAAATTAGATAATAAAATTATATAGTTTAGTTCAGTTAACTATTTCATTTAATTTTACAGCTAAGTCTGGATTTCCACAAGGATCTAACCTCGGCTCATTATTATTTATTTTATATATTGATGAACTTGTAAAATCATTCAATTGTCATGTTTTAGCATATGCAGATGACATAAAAATGTTTACCAATGTATCTTCTCAGGATGATTGTATGCTTTTACAGGAAAATATTGATCGATTGTATAGCTGGAGTGAAAATAATAATTTACATGTTAACATTGCTAAGTGCTATGTTGTTTCTTTCACTCGTCGAATCTCACCTGTCGTCTATGTATACCACATAAATACTGAAGACATTACTCGTAAAAGCGTAGTTAAAGACTTAGGAGTCACTTTTAATTCTGATCTTAGTTTTTCTGAACAATATAATAATGTTTGCAATGCTGCCAGTAAATCCTTGGGGTTTATAATGAGGATTTCTAAAATGTTCAAAGATATCACTGTTTTGAAATCTTTATATTTCGCTTACGTTCTGAGTAAACTGGAATATGCATCCATAATTTGGTATCCGTTTTATTCTTATCAGCGTGCATCCTTGGATCGTATTCATCGTAGGTTTTTAAAATTTCTTTCATATAAACTTGATCATGTATATCCAGATAGAGGAATTGACCAAAATTTCCTTGTCGAACGTCACTCGATGTCCTCTCTAGCTGCCAGAAGAGACCAATACTGCGCTAGGTTTCTGTGGATGCTGCTTCACAACAAGATGGATGTACCTTGCCTGTTATCTCGTGTGTCATTCCATGTTCTCAGATTAGCGTCCAGGCATCCGAGGACTTTTTTTCTACCAACATCCAGTACTGATGTCTTGTTGCGTTCTCCTATATTTACTATGTGCTTAATTGCAGATAATCAGTATGTTGATATATTTTTGTAATTTATCTATTTATTTATTTATTTTTATGTTTTTAATTGTACTGTGTATTGCACAGGAGTATGTATTTATGATTAGTTTTTTTTTTATATGTAGCTTTTATTATTTATTTTTTGTAAACATCTTTTTGTATTTTGCCCTGTAAATGGACCTCTGTTGGGCAATAAATATATTATTATTATTATTATTGTTTATTGTATGTGCACCAGAACTTGGCTCATAACACTGTTGCATAGATTTGAGCATACAAAAGAAAATTAGATCGTACGATCGTAGCGGCACAACGCGCAGCCAATGTCAGCGGAAGGCCGAATGTTTGTGAAACAAAAATACCGTTTACTAACCTAATTTAATAACAGATGGCCTTATTTTAGTTTGTTATTGTAGACCAGACAAATTTTAAAATTTGTTACTAGATAATATATAAAATAAATAAGTATATCATCACCGCTTTTATCTATTACTGAGTGTGGTACTCTTCCGTAGCAGATCAAGACATTAGTGGCAGGGAAGCCATAGGGGTAGATTTTAATTTGGAGAAAATTGTTTGTCAGCTGTGGGAATCGAACCCGGGTTCTCAAATCCACAGACTTATTTGATACCTCCAAGCAACCTACCCCATAATTACTAGATAATGAATAAAATAAAGTAACATGAATTATTTGATACTTTTCCTAGGGAGGCATTGCTTTTCATCCGACGGGAGGATAATTCGCCATAGACACCCTCCTACATTTAACATAGCATATATTATAGGAGTCTGCAGATAGGACCGGTCTTAGGGTACATGCCGCTTGTTTGCGGCAATACACAGAAATAGAAATGTATCTATCATCAAAATCTTGTTTCAACAAATCGTCAAAAATAATGTGTTCATTTTGCAAAATCAAAGTTTTTTTTATACCAGCCTATATTTTTTTTATATCTGATAACATTAACGCACTTACACTAAAAATTATATGAACTAGTATAGTAGAATACTGTTTTGTTTTAACTAAAAAATAATAGAAAAATGTCATTTGAAGAACAGATTTTTTGCATACATAACTCAAGACTCTACAACGTGTAACCAAAATTTGAAATTTATTGTATTACCGCATTTAATTTTATATCGTTTTTGTTGACCTACTGCATTTTGTGCAAGAGGAAAATAGTCGAGTCAAGTGGAATGCCACTATATGGTAATGTGAAATAGGGACTTTCGGGGGAAAACTATTTTTTAAAATAATGTAAATAAAATCTGGACTAAATTAAACATATTTATTAAATTATTTATTATCATGTTAAAACATTACAAAATATAATTACAAAAGAGAAACAAAAAAGCATTACCTGATTATATTCCACAATAGCAACCATCTTGTATTTAATTTCCCACCTTAAAAACAAGATTCGAATTTTATTTGATCTCAAACATCTCAAATAAGGGGTGCATGCAGTACTTAAGTTACCATATTTATCATTGTTATAGTTTCAGAATTAAAAATAAAAGTACAGTAAAATTTCTTTTCATTACCTACTTCATTTGCACATGCACAAAATACGTTTTTAACTATTCTCGTTTCATGATACAATGAAACCATTGCTGTCAAGATTACATATAAATACATTAAAAGAGGCATTATTTTCAGCTATTGAAACATAAATGTAGCTTTTGATAGCTGATATATGGGTGTATTCCACATTAAATTCCTATACCACAATCGTCAACGTTACTACTCTACCACAGCGGCTAGGTGAATTCGAACCCTGTACTTTAATTGGAATTAACTTCCTCTTGTACAGCGTAACATAAATAAATAAATAATTATTATAGTGTGTTGAAATATGGAAAATAACCCTGTATATATCATATACTTAATTATTATCTATGATTTTATATTGATTGCCTAGAAAAAATATATCTATCATTATATCTATTTTAATTTTTAACCAAGCATAAGAAAAAGTATATAAAATGTATCATGTATCATTAAGTGTACTTACTTTTACTAAATTTTCACTTCCCTAAACAATGACTACAAATCAAACATAACAATCAAGGACCAAAAACAAACAACATTTTTTTTAAGTTGTTAAGATTGAGACGTTTGAACTTGAAATAGCACACATCATCTAACAAGTGCCTATTTATCAGGTTTAAAACAAGGCATTTCCTGCAAAATCTTATGCATAAAGTTTAGCAACGACGACACAAGACGACTTGTTAAAATAAAAAAATTTCTTAACAGGTTGCGACGCGACTTTGCATTTTTAGAGCAAACTTTTTTTTATTTAATTTCATTGACCAGTTACAAAGAATACTTTTTAAATGAAGTAAGTACTAAAAATATAATACTTTTATATTAATTGTATTACTAGAAAATTAGTTGTGACAGTAGTTATTTCTAACATGTGAATTTAAAAAGTACTTTCTGAAAAGACTTTAAATTTTTATGTTACAGGGCGGCTGCTGCCATGAGCCCAGCACACCTAATACCCTTGGGTTGGAACGGCCGTGTCTGTAGACATTTGGAAAACATAGTTTTTTATTATTATTACCCGAACATAACATAAATAGCGGGTCAAAAATAAGTGCATTGTTCAGTCACGGAATATTTACTTTATTCCTATGATTTTTAGGTTTTTCACCATTAACTCTTCCACCGATCACGCTAATCTGGATGTTTAGTATTTTGAGATTGTATGAGACCTTGGACCTTAGTCTGGTTGCTCTCCACTTTCCTTAATACAATCCTGCTTTCAAGTTGATCTCACTGACTGATCCGGACTGTTATTTTATATATCAATCAGAAAAAATTCGCTGATCCTCTCGAAGCACCTAACGATTGCTGATCTTAGGTGAAAACTGGCGTGGCATGTGTTAGTATCATTAAGGATTGCCTTCATCATGTCACCAGTTAAAACTAACTTTGTGTCGAGAAGATAGACATACAGCCTTGGACTATCAAGTTATTTTGGAGGTAGAACTGAGTAAAGCAGCATTGTTAATGGATTAAAGAAATATTACTAGTCTAATGTGGGCTGCATATATGAAAATAGATAATAAAATTAATAGCAATTTTTAAATATTATTTCATACTGTACTTTAAAATAAAATTATTTGCTTTTTTATATCTATAGGAAATTTAATCGATGCGTAACACAGTTAACACAAGTAACACAAATGCAAAGAAATGTATAACAGTAATTAAATAAGTAAAATCAAATATTAAGACTGAGTTCGATGCAGAATTCAACTTTCTATAACATTTACTCGATTTTGTATTACGCAATTACGATACACTGGTTCTGAAAAACATATTTGTCATGTTATTAGTTAATGGTTCAATTTCTTGAACATTTAACTAAGTTTGTTTATTGATCAATTAATTAATATTTTCAGTATCACTAATGCAACTGTTTTTCTTTCGTAAATTTATTTATTTTATTAAAAACAATTTTCAGTTCTGAAATTAATAGTTTTTAAATATGTTTGTATATACCTACTACAATATATTCTTTTTAGTTTTCTATTTTACGTATTTTTGTGGATATTTTGTAAGTATTATTATGCAGTATATCCAGTAATAGTATCATATCCTGTTTGTACTATTTAAACAGTGTTGTTAATCACAAGTTTAAAAAAAAAATTAATCGATTTAGCAGCTAATTAATTTAATTCTGTGAAATGAATTCTGTACTGCAGCATTGCAGTCAAGTAAATTAGATTAATATTCATTGCAAATTCTCAACTTGTTTCTTAAAGTAAAGTACATTACTAATTATGACAAGGAGCATTCTAGAATCTTGTTTACACACATTCTAACAACTTTATATCTATATTACAAGAGAATGCTAATTTAAATTATAAGTTTAGAAGATTGTATAGTTATTCGTTTATCTACTTTAATATTATGCGTGTGTTTCAGAGAAGTTCTAGAACTAGGGCATATCGGTAAATAAATTTCAATTTAATAAAAAAATAAAGTGATATTCACATGTCACAAGTTTTATAACAATTTTTTTCTTCTTTTTTTTGTTTTGGCAGCGTCCCTGAATGTGAGAAAATATTTAATTTTGTTTCATACGTTACATTTATTTACGATCCTTAAAAACTAAAAAGTCAAGCTTGGAAATTATATTTTCTTCGAATTAATAAAAATTTAAACACTTACAGACAGATTCATAAGAAAATATTACTACTGCTTTATTTTGTAGTGTGAATAGTAAAATAGTTTTCAGGTCAGAGATAGAAAAATTTGAAAATTTTAATATGTATGATAAATAAAAATTTCATAAAAATCGTATTTACTAAGTTAACATACATATGCAAATTTCAGTTTCAGCAGTAAAAATAAAAGAAAAATAACATATGGAAAAAGTTTTCAGAACTCATATTTAATCATTAGAACAGCTTTTGGTTTAAGTTCTGACAATTTATTTATTTCGACGTTTCGGTACACTCAACTGATTTCTCCTGATAAATCTTCGATTGCTTAGCATGTAGTACAATTTCTATACAAAATTAAATTTGAAGACATAAAAATCGTAATCAGGCCTAAATATATGAATGGTATTGATCAGAGAAGCTATTGAAATTAATAAGAACAAGATCAACATGAACAACTGTGATGACTATAAATTGAATAAAACTTGACTCATGTTGATCAAGAAATTATAGTTGCTTGTTTACTTGTTACTTAATTACTTGTTTATGGTTACGTTTTATTATTTATTATTTTCTTTGCAGACTAAAGTACATGTTGAGTCGAAATAAATTAACTGACAGAACTGCAATCAATAACTGTTTAATGATTAAAAGAAAAATAATTTCCTCTTATTTACATTACTTGCTACTAGCACACACAATAAGCGTCGAATATTTTGGTCAGTAGTCTCTGATTATAAGAAACTGCTCGAGAATATAAATTTTGAGAACAAATGCATTTGATTCAAATAACCCAAGTTTTCGTTCATTACTGTAAACAAATTTTCGATGAAGAATCTCTTCTGAGCGCATTTGGCATATTTTCCAAATAATTTTTATAAGTAACAAAAACAATAATAATAACATTTACTCGGGGAAAGGTACTGACTTATATTATGACAGTTAAACAGATATTAATTCAATTATTTTATTATTTGGTTCATGCAGAAGATATGAAATGTGTGATTTGCGCATATCTGATATTAAGAGAGAGGGTTCCGCTTTAATAATTAAAATTCGTCCATCAAAAACAGAAAAAGGTCGGAAATTTGCTATTGTTAACAATTCTAGTATTCTATATGTTCAGTTATTTAACAAATATCTTTCATTACGGACGGAGAATGTAATTACTGATAGGGTATTTTTATACCAAAGGGAAGTGTGTCAAGCAAGTCATTGGGATTAACAGCTTTGGTAAATGTCCTCATGTAGCACGTTTCCTGAATCTTCCAGAAGCTGAGAAATACCGGCCATGCTTTCAGGCGGACGTCGGCTACGATTATGGCGAATAGCAGAATGAGTGTGGATGAGCTTAAGTGTCAAGTAGGCTGGATATCATCTACACTTGCAGCTGGATACATTGAAGAGTCCACCATGAATAAGCTAAAAGTTTCGGAACGGATTGCTGGAGTTGTTAATGGAATCAGTATTACCTCTACATCTTCAGTAAATGCTACCAACGTACAAATGATAAACGAGAGTAATGAGCTCCAATTTCCTGGTATACAAATATCAAACAATAATAATTGTACATTTAACCTTTATTTCAAAGATAAATAAATAAACAAGTTGATGATTTTGCTGTTGCTTACTACCTTTAAAACGCGGCGTGTTTTAATCTTGCGTTTTCGCACGGTTTTTAGTTTGTTAAACAAGGATTATGATGCAGGTGCAATATTTTTGTTTAATGCGTTCCAACAACATACTATTACGTTGTTGAAATGCCCGAGAAAAAACTTCTCGGATTTGAATTAATGCTCAAGGGCAGATTTGATATGAAAATCGTAACGACACTAACACAAAAATACAAAATAATTTATTTGTTATCCTAGCAATCGAATCAACTGTACCAACCCTCATGCTAGGCCCGACGGACCCTGAAAAAATATTTATTTTAGATTTGTTACTTTATACACCACCTAATTGAGTATTGACATTGTAAAAAAATATTGTTTATAAATTCTAAGAAAATGATTGGCTATCAACGCATTTCTGGTTTATTTTTACATTATCAATCAGACCTTTCTTGATTATTGAGAACTGAAAAATAAGTATATTTTTATGAACTTATAAGTAAAAACAATTGACAATCAGTCGATCACATTTATTGACTATTTTTAAATTTTTTTATTTGATACCAAACACGATAGGTTTCTGTTGCCTGTTGGAAAACAATTGATAATTAGTCGATCACAATTTTTTACTATTCTTCTCGAAATCTCTTTTTAAAACCTTTTATTTTATATTGAACACATATTTCTAAGAAAATTTAGGAAAAACAATTGACAATCAGTCGATTATAATTTTTAATTATTTCGTTCACACACACGACAAAATGACATTTAGACAAAATAATAGACAGTCAGTCAATTATAATATAATATATAATTTTCTGCTCGAAATATCTCTTCAAAATATTTAATTTGATACCAAACACGACAGATGTTTAATGACAATAAGTCAATTACAATTTTTAATTATTCTGCTCAGAATCTCTCTTCAAAAATATTTAATTTAATACCAAACACGATACGTTTCTAGTTACTATAAAATGACTATCAGTTAATCACAATTTTTAATAATTACGTTAGAAATCTCTCTTCAGACCTTTCAGTTTGATACCAAACATAACAGAATTCTAATGACACAATTAAACACAATTTTTGATCATTTTGCTCGAAATATTTTTTAAAATCTATCATTTTATACCAAACACGGTAAGTATTGAAGCACATTCACTAAAACAATTACCGGTCGAAAAAAATTCCGTATGCAAGTCCTTCCAAAGACTTTTCATTTGATACCAAACACAATCAATTTTAAGCACTTTTCTAAAACATTTACTGATTGCAATAGATTTTGAAGCACTTTAAATAAAACAATTGTCTATTAAAAAAATCAATTTTGCACGCAAGCACTTTATTTTCATTTGATACTAACCAATAAAGGATTTGAAGCTCTTTCAATATAACAATTGTCGATAGAAGAATTAGGATTACCCAAGTGATTCCAATTCTAGTAGTTTGTTTTTTCTTAATTGTACATTGCCGTACTGGGTTTTACTGTATATTATTACCGAGAAAAATTTGGGTTGGATTTATCTGTATACTTTACAAAAATTGTCAATTTGATGTTTTCTTTTAAAACCAACTTCATAGTGGCCTATCAAAAATGATTTTTTTTTAAATGTGCACACATATATATATATATATATATATATATATATATATATATATATATATATATATATATATATATATATACCGGGTGTAACACGAAAAGTGAAACATAGGCGTTTAACATGGCAAATCAGTTTTTCCGTGCGCGTTGCTTCCCTAATTATTTTAGGAAAAAATGTTTCAAATAAATGTTGTAAAGCATAAAATTCTACATCCGAATCTACAAAATTCATTTTGATTACTTCATAACTGCAGAAATTAAATTTGAAAATTCACATAATTTCAATTTAACAGTAATAGCCATGGAATTAAAAACAAGAGATGAACAAATGCGTAACGTTTTATACGTCAAATTATTAGTATTTATTTTGACCAACTGTGTTCTTGGACCAACGCTATATCTCCTATTTACTTCAGACATACCAAACGACGACAAAGTAACTATTGCAACCTATGCAGATGATACTGCAATACTAGCACCCCATGAAGACCCTACTGAAGCTTCCAATCAATTACAAAGCTCATTAGACAAAATCCAAGAATGGACTAATAAGTGGCGCATAAAAATAAATGAAGAGAAGAGTGCACACATAACCTTCACCCTGAAAAGAGCCACATGTCCTGAAGTAAGACTCAACAACAAAATACTACCTCAAAGGACCACAGTCAAGTACCTAGGCATGCATCTTGAAAGGAGATCAACATGGAGAGAACATATAAACGCAAAAAAGAAGCAGACTAATATTAAAACGAAAAAACTAAACTGGCTAATTGGTCACAAATCCAAATTAACTCTGTCCAATAAATTATTAATATACAAAACAATGTTAGTACCAATCTGGTCTTATGGGATACAAATGTAGGCCTGTGCGAAACGGACCCACATAAACAAAATACAAAGACTCCAAAACAAAACACTACGAACTATCGCCAATGCCCCCTGGTTCGTAAGAAACGATACGCTCCATAACGATTTAAAAGTCAAGTCCGTAGAAGAACAAATAAAACACTACACAAATAAGTACCACGAAAGACTAAACAGACACCCCAACAATCTAGCTATTAATCTGCTTGACAACTCAAATGAAATAAGAAGACTTTCAAGAGCAAAACCCCTAGATTTAGTGTAAACCCAATCATTAAAATCTAAACAAGAGGAACCGTCAATGGACGGTAACCTCACGCATGAAATGTACTTATATAATACTTTATCAAATTTGCTGGTTAGCCTATAGGCTAGTTGTAAATTAAACATTTAAAATAAACAAAAAAAAATAAAAAATTTTTGACCAACTGTGATATTAAATTATATAATTATACGTCAATGTCTGAATAAATTGTCAAAATCACTTTTATATACTAAATATTTATTTTCTAAAAAAAAATTTAATACAGATAAGGCAAAATATTTTTTAGATTCATTATTTAAGAATAATAAAATAATAAACTCGAAAAAAATATTTAAGGTAGATTGTTATTAAATATTTAACAAATTAATTAATGTAAGATAAATTAAATTCAATAAAAACACCAACAAACTAAATATTCTTAAATTGTTAAATTAGATGTTCAAATAATCCACCGTTTTGAGCTAAACAATAACCTGATCTGTTGTAGAAGCTTTCTCGAGCATTCCTTAATTGTCGATTATTTATTTTCTGGCATTCAAATATAGCATTTTAAGTTCTTCTAAATTCTGGTATCTTTTTGTATAAACATAAGATTTTAAATGGCCCCATAAAAAAAATCGCACGATTTAATACTGGTGACCGTACTGGCCAGTTAATTGGTCCATTTCGTCCTATCCAGCTTTCAGGAAATACATGGTTTAGATATTCCACAACTTCTCTAGTGCTATGTGCAGGGCAGCCACCATGCTGGAACCACACATTTTCTTTGTTTGTTTCGACAATTTGTGGTCCAACAGCATTAATTAATCAATTCAAATACTCGTATAATGCTGAATTTATTCGTTGGATGAAGCATGGGCCAATGATTTTATCACCAAAAATTCCTGCCCACACATTGACAGAATGACGATATTGTGTCCTCGATTCTACAATATTATGTGGATTATTTTGTTACCAGTACTAATAATTATGACAGATTGGTTCGCCATTCATGGTAAATGTGCATTCATCTGTGAATAAAACACTACTTAAAAATTCTCTATTACAATTTGATTTCTCCATCATTATTTCACAGAATGAGGCACGCAGTTCAAAATCTCGTTCCAAAATAATTTGGTGGTTTTTAAATTTAAAAGGAATGTATTTATGTTTTTTGAGAATTCTATGCACTGTCATAAAATTTATATTTAGTTCTCTGGAAATTTCCTGCACACTCATTGTTGGCTCCAGTTCTATTAAAGCAAGAATATTTTCTTTATTGTTATAAATTCTTTCAATTATTTCTTTCTTGAAATTTAGTGTTCCTGTCATTTCAAACTTTACTATAAACCTCTGAATAGTTGCCGTACCAGGAATATCATGATGCTGCCAAATAGCGCTAATATAGTCACGAATTAGTCGTAAACTATGGCCAGAATAATGCCATTTAATTATTTGCAACTTTTCTTCATCTGAATAATGATTAATTTATGATAATAATAAACCCTAATATTGATTTAATATCACAGATTGTCAAAATAAATACTAATAATTTGACGTATAAAACGTTACGCATTTGTTCATCTCTTGTTTTTAATTCCATGGCTATTCCTATTAAATTGAAATTACGTGAATTTTTAAAATTAATTTCTGCAGTTATGAAGTAGTCAAAATGAATTTTGTTTATTGATTCGGATGTAGAATTTTATGCTTTACAACATTTATTTTAAACATTTTTTCCTAAAATATTTAGGGAAGCAACGCGCACGGAAAAACTGATTTGCCATATTAAACGCCTATGTTTCACTTTTCGTGTTACACCCGGTATATATATATATATATATATATATATAGTTTAGTTTAGTTTAGTTTATTTAACTATTTTACAATATAAAAATTGTTTATAGCAGGTCCAAAGATAATAGAGTTACATACAAATAAACAAATAAATTTATTTTTTTTAAATTAGAAATGTAACTACAACCATTTGAAACCCAGTCCTCATTCAGCCAGCTATGATTATAATATTCATTTACAGAGTAAAAGCAATGACGTAGTAGGAAACTCTTAACTTTACGTTTAAAAATATGTTCATTTGCATTTCGTAAATCAAGAGGTAGGACGTTATATAAATTAATACCCAAGGAATTAGTTTTTGATATACTTAGTTTATAACACTGGGAGCGAACTAAATTTGAATTTCTTGTTGCATAATTATGAATATCTGAAGCTAATTTGAAATTATCTTTATTTTTGTGAATTTCTAAAAGTGAATTATAAATATATAAACAAGTCAGTGATAATATTTTGAGTCTAACAAAAATAGATTTGCAGTGTTCTCTCATATTATTAACTCCCAAAATCATTCGTACAGCTTGTTTATGTTGTTGTTTTATGGGGTAGATGGCTCAGTGGTATCGAGTCGGCCTGTGGATCTTGAGAACCCTGGTTCGATCCCCACAGCTGACAAACAATTTTCACCAATTTAAATTTATCCCTGTGGCTCCCTCACCACTAATATCTTTGAGGGCCGTGATTTGACGGCTGGTAACCGCATTTCACGCGACAAAATATATCACTTACCGAGATCTGCTTAGGCAGAGTGCCACACCCAGTAATGGGTAACAGGCGTGATGATATATTTATTTATTTATTTGTTTATGAAGACGAAAAATCCTGATTGCTTTCGGAGAATTTCCACACAAAATAACACCATAGTGTAAACAGGAATGAAATGACATGTTGTCCCCAGTTTAAGCGATCATCAATATAAATTCCTAGCACTTTTACAAATTCACCTTTCTGTGCAGTTTTATTCGAGGATATTGTGATCAATTGTGTTTTGTCAGAATTTAATTTCAATTTATTAGCAACAAACCATTGTTCCGCTTTCTGTAGCTCGTCTCGCGCCAGCTCATTTAGCATAAGAATATCTTTATGTGAACTTAGCAGACTTATATATATATATATATATATATATATATATATATCGAGATAAAAAAAATCGTACAACTTGAAAATGCACCTATAATGCCAAATATTCAGACAGCCATAAATTTTGAGTGCCGAAAATTTTAAAGTTTTGTCTTTAAGGTCATGCAAGTTAATGTATCCATCCCACCTCCACCTCTTCCTCTCCGAAAAAAAATGTGCCTGATGAAAAAAAATTTCACATTTTGACACCTTGTAGCTTGTGCGAAATAAATCGTGGACTCAATCGACTACTAGGACGATAAAGTTCATTCATTTTACTTTCAATTTTTGTATTTCGCCCTACATTTTGGAACAAACACATCAGAAATTAAAATAAACTTAACATAAACTCAACACCACTTTTAATGCCAGCATCCCGTCAAACTGTCACCCCTGAACAAACTGTCACACATGAATACACACACACACACACACACACACAGTATCCGAAACGTAGTGTATTAATAATATTAATTTTTATTTGTGTACAAATTTTATCTAAACAAAAACTCCATAAGTTTTCCAACATGTTGTCTGTTTGGGTTCCACTTTAGACGATGTCTTTTAAAACCGTTGTGCCTAATTTGAAGAAGATATTGGCCAGAATTTCCAGATATAATACTACTGGGAAATTGTCCAAACTGTAAACACTTGCGTCCATCTTTAAATCACTAATAATATTGCCCCTTTTAATGTTGCATCACATTAAATCAATAACAGTTTTGTCATTAGTACTATAGTATGTAAATTGAGCGGGATCATCACTGAATGTCCTGCCTTTTAAGACTATAAAACCGTTTTTCTTCATAAAGTTAGTCAAAGATTGACCTTCAAGATCCAAAGTATTTCTAGACGTGAGAATGTTAAAATTGCCTCCTATTATACAATTACAATTGTTATATGTACTTTTAATATCATTTAGCGGGTCTGATAAAAATTTCAAAATCATATCGAAGCTTAAATTCAGTTTAAAATATATCAGTCCCAATGTAATACTAATTTTACCTGTTTAGAGGTAATAGAAAATCCAATATTCATTTTGATAGAGAGATAGTAAACTCTTTAGAGCAGTTTTTCTTAAGGTAAATAGCTAACCTTCTATGGCGCGTCCTGGACTTTTTTCTTGAATTTATTTTGAATTTATAATATTATATTATCGGAAATTATAATTTATGCTGTATGTTACATTAATAAGCCAGGTTTTTGTAATAGTAAAATTTCTGTTATATTTGTAATTTGGTGAAAATTAATTACAACCTACCTTGAGAATTTCAGAACATTATTTCATATTTTTACTTCTATGTACGAAGTAAAGGAAGTGTTGTAATCGCGAAAATTTTCGGCTCTCAGATTTCAGTGGAAATACGCGTTTTGGCCATCCCTGAATCCATTTTGACTAATTTCGTCGTGCCGTCTGTACGTACGTACGTACGTATGTATGTATCTCGCATAACTCAAAAAGGTAAGCCGTAGAAAGTTAAAATTTTGTATTTAGGACTGTTATAACATCTAGTTGTGCACCTCCCTTTTTTGTCATTATACAGGGTGTTATATTTTAATAGACCCAGCAAATATCTCGCTTATTTATCAACTTAGCAATTTCTTTCATATAACATGATTTATACAGCAACATGAAAGCTACTTGATGACGGATGTACATTCATGATATCATTTCCGGTTTATTAGTAATTAATATCAACTTTGAAATTTCAAATGGAACATATTATATTTTTTTACAAATTTGAAAAGTGCATCAAATTTTCTTTACAATCATGTAAAATAATCCATATGTTACATTATTAAAAAGTAAAATGGCGGGCACTTTATTATACACCAAATCGGAAAGAGAATAGTGAGCCATGACTGGCTTGAAATAAAACAATTAACTAAAACAATTGTAACTATTATTATTAAATGAAATAATATTTTAAGGAACACTTAATAACAACAAAATGATTTTATAACAAATATTCAAAATGACTCCCAGCCTCTTCAATGCATTTTATTTTTTTATCTCGATATGACCACTTGATTTTTGTATGGAGCTTCGTGAAATATTTTGTTTGTAATGAACCAGTAAACACATTAAACGGACTGAAGAATAAAAACGAAGCAGCAATTGAATCTTTATCTGCTAACCAAATATAAAGGGCTACTTATTCTGTTTCAAAACGTTGTGCAAAATGTATTAAAGAGGAGCCATTTTGAATATTAGTTATAAAATCATTTTGTTGTTATTACCTGTTTCTTATTCTTATTTCCTGTATTATTATGACAAAAAAAAAATTATTACGTTTAATAATAATAATTACAATTGTTTTAGTTAATTGTTTTATTTCAAGCCACAGTCATGGCTCACTATTCTCTTTCCGATTGTATATTAAAGTGCCCGCCATTTTACTTAATAATGGAACATATGGACTATTTTACATGATTGTAAAGCAAATATGATGCACTTTTCAAATTTGTAAAAAAATATAGTATGTTCCATTTGAAATTTCAAAGTTGATATTAATTACTAATAAACCGGAAATGATATCACGAATGTACATCCGTCATCAACTAGCTTTCATATTGCTGTATAAATCATGTTATATGAAAGAAATTGCTAAGTTGATAAATAAGCGAGATATTTGCTGGGTCTATTAAAATATAACACCCTGTATAACTTCCGAAAGTGGTACTTTACTTGAAGCCTATAATAGATTTAATTGAAAAACTAATCAAAATATAATCAAAAACTTTTCAAATTAGGTATATAAGACTATTTAATCAATGGAAATAACATAATAGATTTTGGTTAAAAGGGACTAACCGGAAGTAATACATTACATGAAGCTGCTAACAGTTTTTCTTGAAAAAAATGGAATTATTCTGATTTTAGAAGTAAATGCTGCAAATAAAAGTTTTAGAGAATTAAATTCTGCGTCTAGCACATTAAGAATTATTTAATTAGCCTTTTGTATAAGCGAGATATGTTAATTTAAAAATTATATATTTTTGTTGTTTTTACTTCCTTGTACGAAGTAAAGGAAGTATTGTAATCGCGAAAATTTTCGGTTCTCAGATTTCAGTAGAAATACGCGTTTTGGCCATCCCTGAATCTATTTTGACTAATTTCGTAGTGCCGTCTGTACGTACGTACGTATGTATTTCGCATAACTCAAAAACGGTAAGCCGTAGAAAATTGAAATTTTATATTTAGGACTGTTATGACATCTAATTGTGCACCTCTCTTTTTGGTCATTATATAACTTCCGGAAGTGTTTTTTTTACTTGAAGCCTATAATACGAGTAGATTTTCATGAAAAACTATATTCAAATATAATTTAAAACTTTCCAAATTTGGTATATAAGACTACTATATCAATGGAAATAACATAATAGATTTTGATTAAAATACACTAACCAGAAGTGACACATTACATGAAGCTGCTAACAGTTTTCCTTGAAAAAAAATGGTATTATTTTAATTTTAGAAATAAATGCTCCAAATAAAAGTTTTAGAGAATTAAATTCTGCGTCTAGCACGTTAAGAATTTTTAAATTAGCCTTTTGCATAAGCGAGATATCTAAATTTAAAGAAAATATATTTTTAGTTTTTAAAAAAATTAAGTTTGCTATGGATTAGAACAAAAAATCAAAAATAAAAGATTTTATGTCAGATATGTGCAATTAAAAAAAATCTATAGTTTAATACGCGTACAAGGAAGTCATGTGGTGTCTTTTCTTTATTGTTTGGTTTCTCTTCTGTACCTGGAATTTGCACATTATTAGTATGAACCTGTACCTCAATCACTTCTATAATCTTCTCATTTGTTTGTTCATCGTCTTCTAGATCGACATCTATTTCTTTTGTATTTAGCGCCGACAGAGAAAGAGATCTTCTTCTTAGTTCCTGCTTATTGGACTACTAAACTCCACCTTGTTTTAGTTGTTCTTCTGTGCACTCTTCACCGTTAACCTACAATTTTTCGTTTCTTATAACTACATTTAATCCTTTTTGTGTGTGTGTAATATAATTTTTCGCGTGAAGTGCGGTTACCAGCCATCATATCACGCCCCCGAAGATGTTAGTTAAAGGGGAGCTACAGAGATAGTTTTTTAATTTCGTGAAAATTGCTTGTCAGTTGTGGGAATCGAACTCGGGTTCTCAAAACAACAGGCCGACTAGATACTAATAAGCCACCTACCCCATTGTAACGTTAACAACATTATATGTATTCAAACTAATTTATTGATCTTTGATCTGAAATGTTCGAATCTAATAGTGTTAATAATAAACTTGAACAGTTTTTGAATATTTTTCAATATTATTTTAATTGTCCTTTTCTATAATAAAAAGTCAAAATAGGAAAAACAACCCTAGGTTCACGGATGTCCTCAAGAATATGGATTTGTACATAATTTGTTGTAATTTAAAGTTTAGAATGCATATGATGCAGAGTACAGTTCTATGCATCAAATTTCGAACGTGTTCTATTGGTCGAGTGATAAACAAAAGGTAAGTATAATTACTTTTCAAATATGTAACAAAACATCCAGTGACGCGGATGGTATTTCTTGTTATATTACATATATGCCCTGCATCTTTTTACATAATAGCGTCTCTTGCTAATACCATAAAGACATCCCTTTGAGATAGAGATTTTCTTGATCGATTGAAGGTAGCCAAAGTCAAACCAATATTTGAAAAGAGTTTCCAAACAGATATTAAAAACTACAGACCAATATCTTTGCTGCCAGTGTTTGATAAAATACTTGAAAGAGTAATGTACATGCTTCTGATGTCTTTTTTGAATAGATTTAATATTATATCAAAATGTCAATGTGGTTTCGTCCTGAAGAAAAATACAGAGGATGCAATAAACGGCTTTGTCTCTTTCATTCTTGCCAGCCTAGACAAAAAAGAGTTTGTGGCATAAATATTTTGGTTTGAGTAAAGCATTTGACACTGTTTATAACGATATATTGTACATGATTGGTCAATATAGAGTCACATAATCTTTGTTCAACCAACTCTGACATAAAGTATTCTACAAGGTTCCATATTAGGACCTATTTTATTTCTCATTTACGATAAAGATCTCAATGAGGCAATATCATGTACCTTATTATGTCAATTTGTGGATGACACATCCCGTATTTTGAGTGCCTAATGATCTTTGTCGTACAACTATACTTACTGTATGTTGTCGTCAAAATCATTTACTGTGATATAGTTTTAAAACAGCTATTGTGGGCTATATTACTAAGTCTAATAATGATAGTCTACTTGTACGTATGGATAAAAATTCCATTCCAATATCCAATAGCACCAAAATTTTCGGTATATGTTATATCTTAAATCTAATGTGGCAAATTTAGTTCATGTTAATCACGTAACGACTCCTTTTACCTCTGCTTTTTATGCAATATACTACAATAGTAAAATTGTTTGTTCTAATACACTTCAAACAACCAATGATTTCGCTCAAGTACAAAGTATACTTTGGAATGATATAATTTTGTATGGAAATTACCATAATATTCAGACAACAAAACAAAATAATTATCCAGAGTATTATATAAAATCCAATGTAATCTTCCAATAATTTAATATCCTAATTATCTTCTCATTGTACATACATAAAATAGCTTATTTTGGTCATACTGATAATCACCTGTTTACTTTTTTGAACTAAAATTATAAACAAATAGGCACTAGAAATGCTAAAACATTACAAATGTAAAACAAAGGACACTATTACAGCGGAATCAAGCTCTACTGTATTCTTCCTAATGATATCAATGAAATTAAGAATGCTAATAAGTTTAAATATGATATTAAAGCCTTTCTTAATGAAAAAATTATTATTCTTTAAATAAGTACCTAGAACCTTGACACCGATTTGTACTAAGCTATATCCCAAACATTCGGTATGTAGAACTTTTTATTTAATGTGTAATTAACATAATTTGATTTTAAACGTATAATTGTTATTTTCTAATTAACTTCTTCTGTTTTTCAACGACAATAAAACACGTACTTATTTACTTAGTACTTATGTTGTGGGTAAGCAGCAAATAAAAATCTATAACCAAAATTATTGAACATGATTTCCCAGACCTTATATTTCTTTATTCAGAGTGTCTTTTCTCAAATACAGGTAATGTGTACGAGATAAAGATGAATAAACAACTTCCATCGAATGTGAAAAACTTTATTTCTTTATATCATAATTTGTTGCTTTTCAATTTTAATTACGATAATTAGTCCATCATTCATTATTAAAATTAATTATTTACATTTATTTTCTTTTTATTTGAAAACCTATTTATAATGTATTTTGTTTATTATTGAATAAATAATTACATACAATAATAATGTATATAATTAATAATATATTGTTTTTCTTATAATTTTTTAATGAATTAAGTAACTAAAATAGATACCGTGGTTTGAATATTAACTATTCGGTATTCGATCATATAATAACCTTATATTTGTTGCAACTTTATTATTATTTTTTACCATCTAAGATTTTAAAAATGTAAAGGGTGAGATATCGAAAAAGACTTTACTGCCGCTCTTTGAAATATATTAATTTTGTATAGCCAGTATTGCATGGCTTACATAATAATCGGACCTTAAGTTTAGTAGCTAAGTGTATACGGGCGGAGCGCACTTATGCAGTAACACTCAGGAGCGTTATCTCCATGCAAGCAAGACATGCAGTGCTTACCGTGGTATTTAATAACTTTATAACAATATATTTATATATAATTATTTATTTAGAACCATGGCACCTAAAAACTGAAAAGCAAATCAGAAATATCCAAAAGTATCTACTTTTGTCTACCGCACCAGTAATTTAATGCATTTACTTGCTTACTAATACAATTTGATCCTGTTTTACGAGTACAATATGTGCCGACAGAATTTCGAGTACATTTACCGTCCATGCCAATAGTACACCGAACATTACTGAACACGTAATCTTCTTTACAGGAAATATTACGACGTATACGTTGAGCTGGAACCAGATTTTATCATATTTACATGTAGTAAAGGGCAGGATAAGAGTAAAATTTATTTAGAAGGTATAATTTTCATCAAATTTGTTTTACTTAAATTTAGAAAATAATAAAAATCTCTATAGTTTTTAAATTATAAATTGGATGAATTTTCCACAATTTTATTCTTACCTACCACTAATTTGTCACAGATTGCTTTATTATAAAATGCACGAGACACCACTGGCAAAACTATTTGTGCAATTCATGACCTTTTCTTATCTAATAAAATTACAATACGAGAAATGTAATGATAATTAATAACAGATTATAATATTCTAGAAGAAAATTGATCACATTTCTATTGTCAAATAACAGATTTTTTAAATATTTGTTTTTTTTATTTTAATATAATTTATATAGATGAAAAAAATAACAAATTGTCGATTTAAAAACAAATTGTTTTGAAATTCCTAAATTTATAATTAAATTTAATAAGACTTTTAAAATATTGGTTTTTAAATGACTAGTCATCTATCGCCTAATTGCATATAGGTAGATATTACTTTTAATTAATTAAACATGGATGTTCAATCAAGAATATACAAGAACTAGGTACTAGCGTTGCCTGTTGCACATGGCACATGTTTTAAAAAGAAACTCAGAAAAAGCATAAACAAATTCTTAATCATATCAACCCACAACTATCCCTGACCTCATATTTCAATACCCAATCCAATTACAAGTACACTTCATACAGGTAAAACAGTCAGCTGTAACGCAAAACCAATTATAATATCGTGCAATTAAATCATTATCACATTACCTGATTTCACACATCGTCGCTGCCGTATAAATTACGTCCCAGATTCGTAGGAGGCGCTCACAAGCAGATTTACGCGGATAAGACATTGTGTAAACGGCAGTGGCGGTAGTGGTGGCGCTGGCGGCAGGCTAATGGTTCCCGTTTCAGCTGAAACGCACTCCACTTCGACTATTACCATTTTGGTACCTAATAAAAATTGCCTTAAATTTTACCTAATATATCACCTATTTCGGATATATTTTAAACAGCTTACATAGATAATTGTCAAGTCTCCAGAAAATATTGTTATCCAAAGTTTATTTATTATTGCTTATTACATTGCATAAAAGAAAATGAGTATATAAAAATTACCAGTATACCTCATCTTATGAAATGCGGCAAAATCAAAAATGATATATACGGCAAATACATATTATCTTATATACTGAATCAGAACTATAAATCTTTTGCATTGTACTATTTGTGCTGTCTTAAGCGCATACGCGAGTTAAATGAATCAAATTGGCAGACAAGTGGCAGACCAATGGGCAACAATCAGCTGACCAAAAGTGGTTGCGAAAAACACATGTTTGGTATTTGATATTATATTTAAATTGTCAACTCGGAGAAAAGAATTAGATTGTAAAAATGTGCATTGTTGTGTTCGTATTTATAGCTTGTTATTTGTGTCACGAAAAATATTCAGCGTTTCTGCATAAATAAATAAAATTATTATACTCGTATGTACGAGGGTCACCCCAAAAGTTTTGAGATAAAAACAAATAAATAATTTTTTATTAAAAACTATTTATAATTTTTCAAAATACATTCCTTGAAATTGCAAATATCTTTTCATTCCCTCAACCACTTTTCGAAATATTTTCTCCGCTTTTCTTTTAGCTCCATCGGATACAGCGTCATTTGTATACCCAGCGACTTGAAACTTTCCTCATACTAAGTTTATTTTAAAGGATGGTTCTTACTCTTGTCGAATCTATGCATAGGATTTACTGAATACTGATGTAAGTTGACCGGCGATTTTCATGGACTATGGCTTTCACAGCAGCTACATTTTCAAATATAACGCCTGTGCAAGGTCTTTCCGCATGAGCTTCATCATTCAGGCCCGACCTCTTGAATTCTGCAAACCAGCGAAATACGATGGATCTTGAAGGTAATAAGTAATATTTCTTCTAATTTAAACCATAACGAAAGTCATAAAAAAATACATCACGTAAATGATCTCGTGTAAGTTTTAATCTGAACGACTAATTGACAAGACCAGCCAGTTTTGTTATAACAATTGCTTCATATTATTAAATCAAATGCAACTTGGACGTTTTTTTTACACATGAAACAAATTTTTACAAGCACTATCTGATTTTATTTTCTTATTATTTATCTGATCATATCTCAAAACTTTTGGAATGACCCTCGTATGATATGTAGTACTTGTAATAATTCAATCCACGTTATGTAATAAGAATATAATACAGTATTCAGGATAGTGTATAATATGTTTTGAAATTCAAATTTTCGCCAGTATTTCTTCGTGTCTTGATAAAATGATATGCTTTATTATTCTTTCTCCTGGACGCTATTTTATTACAGAAGAAAAGGGCATGGCTCTGTATACAAGATAGTAGGTACTTGATATTCATATTAAAACTTAGGAATTCTGAAAAACGTTTGACATGCTAAAAGAGGCTAGGTATCGAATGTTATTGCTGGAAGAAAAACCAATTGATGCAAGTATTCATATTTTAAGGTCATTAGTTAGCTGTGCATTAATTTTTTTTGGTAAACAAGGTAAATTAATTTTTTAAAGAAAATACAATAGGGACATTAAAAATTAAAAATTCCTTATTTATATCCTTGTAAAACAAATAATTCTGATTTTGACATTTTGCAGTAAAATTATGACAAACTGACAGCAGCGACCAAAATCAAAACTAAAAATTAGAATCATAGAAGTCACTGTTTTTTAATGTTTTTCTATCAAAATGGTTGTAAACGAGGAAAACTTAATTAATAAGCGAAACAGGAATGGATGAAATGCTCCATCGCTGGAAACGGGATACGGGATTACTGATGCTGTGATTCTTGGAAAGGGCGATGCGGAAACTCTTCCAGGAATTCCAAACTGTCGCCCACGCCGCCATATTTCTCCACGCTGCATCGCTGGAATGGTTCTGTCAACGCCGCACGTCGCTTCTGGAAACTCGATATCATTCGATGCTGATGTTGATTTGTATTTATGTTATTGGTATATGGAAATTTAAATGATGAGATGGGCTATTTTGCGTTCTGCGAAATAATATCACTATTATTGACATTATTATATAATTTTAGATTCCATATTAATGAACAGATAGAGGCTTGGATCTATAGAAGACAAGAGGCTACTTTCACTGGAAGAAATTATATAAAAATAATAATAAACAAATTTATGAAACCTCTTTCCATTTGGATATATACAGTTTTGGTCAGACATTACTGCTAAAGTCGATAAAGCGCTAAAACGCATCAACATAAAAAAATTCAACAAAACGTAGACAACTTGTTTTGCACCTAAGTTCTTATGTTAAGCCGATTGACAGATAATCCTGAGGAAGAGGATACAAAAAGATGGAAACAACCAAATTATAATTACAATTAAAGTGAAACAAAATATAGTAGAGATTAGCTAGATATCTAGAACAGTAAAACCGAGGCACAGTGCACTTGGTTGTTCAGTTACAGTAGGGGAACGTATCAGCTGTATCATGGAGTACATATAGTAATTATACGCCACTGGAGTTGAAGTGATTCCTAAAAAAAAACATATGAAAATTTATTTAATTAATTAATATTTCAATGCACGAAATACGTCATAAAATAAAATAATTAAACAAATAAAAGATATCAGCTGAGAATGAATAAAAAATTTTTTTAGTGAAAATATAAGGAACACATAGTTTTTACCTATAATGTTGGCGACTTCTAGTATTTAATTTTATCTAGATTAGGATAGGGTAGGATAGGGTGGATAGGATAGGTTGTGCTGATTCACAACCAATTTTTTTTTTTCAATTTCGCAAAATTTTGGACATGCTTCTAGAAGAATACATATCCAGTGCCACTGGTCGACTAGTAATTTTTAATAAAAATAATAATGGATTTTGAAACCACGTAACTGATGTTGAAAAACAAATGAATAAATTTTATTAAAAATTACATGTCTACCAGTGGCACCAGAAATTTACTCTTCTAGAAGCATGTCCATAATTTTGCGAATTTTGAAAAAATTCGTTTTGATTGTAAATCAGCACAACGGAATGTATATACCTTCATTTTTTTTACCTTAACAACCTGAGCTTGACCTTTATACATTAGTTAGTTTCCAGGTGTCTGTACACCGCTCAAACCAGTCTTCATAAATTTTTAGTTTTTTGTATACTATTTTTACATTTTTGGCATTCCCTTTTTCTTGTTTATAGATTTCAAGCAATTCTATTTGCACCTTTATTTCCTCTTTGGTGAGATTATTTTCTATTTACATAAATATATCTTTATTCCATTTAGTTTACTCTTGCTCCCCATAATTTCCACTTACTTTTCCCATGACTCTATTGTGGCAGCCGTGTGCTGCCCTTTCTCTATGTTACCTACTTTTTACGTATTTATTATTTTTACCTTATTCTTTATAAAATTTTCAACTATTTCAACCTTGTTTTCTAGATCTATATAATAATATTATTCTTTTTCCTTATCGTCTCTCTTCTTTCTTCTGCTTTCTCCAGCCTTTTTATAATGTCTTTGTCCCTGCTTTTTTCTCCTTCTCATTGTTCTATTCTTTTACTTTTCATTTCTAATTTCTTTTCTGCACCAACTCTTGCCTTACTAGATTCTTCTTTTTCTTTGCTCCATTCTTCTGTCATTCTGTGTATATCAGCTCTTGATTGGTGTAACTCATATTTGTTTTTTTATTTCTTCCTTCATTCTTAGTACTTCTTGCTTCACTTCTTTAAGGTCTTCTTTTATTTGATCCCTTATTACACCCATATCTGTCTTAGGTCATCTAGCATTTGTTGAAAATCATCCATGTTTATGTTTTTCTCTTTGTCCTTTTTGTCTGGTGTACGTGGGGTTAGTTTACTTCTTTCCGCCGATCGTACTTCTTTTGGCAATAAGCTGTTGCTATCTCTGTTTCTTTTTTGTCTGAGCTAAATCTCTTTATTAAACTTCATATTTGTCTGTGAGAAGATGTTCTTCATTTATGCCCCATATTATTACTAATCTTACTTAATTATTCCTTATTATATTATATTCTACTTCCGACAAAAAAAGAAACTATTACTTCTTATATACTAATTTATGTCATCTTATTTAATATTACTGTCCTTTATAACTAATCACCAAAAGTGTCTCTATTTTTTTACATTTAAAAAAAAACAGTAAATAATTGAAAACAATTGTCCATTCGCGCTAGTTGCTCGTTCTACTCCAGTGTGTTGCTGGTTGCACCTCTTCGAAGTAGGTGTTGTTTTTGTTATTAAAAAATCTGCTTCTTTATCTGCCACTTCTTATTTAAAATTATATCTTTTGGTTGTCCTACTGTGTTTTATTCTTTTTTCCTTTCAGTTCCTCGCTTCTCGCACTCAAAATCGTGCCATCATTTGGTATATAACAAAAGAATATTCTAGGTTAGGTCTTGTAAATTTGATAATTTTTTTCCTACCGGATTTATTCCGCAGTTTTCTTTATTTCTGGGGTCTTTGTGCATTAATTACTTCGTCCTTCACCACTTTGTAGCTTTTTCTATTATTAATCCTATCATTTCATCATAAATAGCTCGTATCAAAAAATCGCAAATTTTCACTTTCACACTGCTACCAATCTTCGTCCAACAATAATCATCAGTATTGAAATTTTAACATTAAAAAAGGAACAAAACTGTTACCGACCCGGAACAGATATTAATTGAATTCAACCTGTTTTTTTCTCCAAAAAGCAGCAATTAATGTAATACAAGAGATTCAGAAAATCAAGAAGCAAGTAAGTAGCGGTATTTTGTAATATCCCAATCGAATACCCTTCTCCTTAACCCTTTCACTGAATCAGAGCTTCACCCTGATTGAAATCCCATAAGTATTTTTTGCGATCAAACCAAGGCCTTCGATTAGGTTTGCCACACAAATTTAAAAAATACAGTATCAGAGATGTTGCCTTAACTTAGATAAAAAAATTAAAACCGAAAAAAAATGTTTCTGTTAAACACGTAACAAATTCATTTACCAAAGAGGTTGAATCAAATTTAGATAATATTCAGATAAGACGGAGTAATTTCACTGACTTTATTTATTTTTTACGTACCCTCAATTTTTCCATAACGACGGCCATTTAACTATATATATATATATACAGAGTGATTCACAACTTAGAGCAAAAAATTAAAGGGTATATTCTGTATGATGTGCTGATCATGAAACAAAAAGATTTTTTTTTTAAATGGCAAAACTATTTTCCATGTTTTTAGTTCAAAATTTTTCGTTGCCACTGCCACAGGGTGGATGATTATGTCAAAGTTATTAATTAAATAAAATTCTATAATAAATAACTGCTAATAATTGAATTGTGTCATTATTCTTTCGTAGTTGATACCTACTTCATTGTTTGTGTTTAATAGGAAAGCGAATCCAGTGCAGTACTACAAAAAATGTTTTAGGTTAACAACCCTTAATTTTTCGAATGAAAAAAAAATATTTTTGTTTCATGATCAGCACGTCGTACAAAATATACCCTTTAATTTTTTGCTCGAAATTGTGAAACACTCTGTATATGCCGATGATATCTCAATAGTAATTCCAGATCGTAATAAGGATGTTCTCGCAAGGAAATGTAATGTTTGTCTTGAAATCTTGTCGGATTAGTTTTTGGTATACAATTTGTACCTCAAAAAATCCAAAATAAGATTCTCAGATGTTACAAATAGAAAAAAAAATTACACAAAATATGTGGAATTTTATTCTCTACGCTGTACTATGTGAAACACACGTACGCTTGTAATTTGCATTTTACAATTTTAGTAATACGAGTAATAACAGATAATTCAATTACATACATATACGTCACATTAGAGCGTATTGCCAGATGCCAGAAATATATACAGGGTGTTATATTTTAATAGACCCAGCAAATATCTCGCTTATTTATCAACTTAGTAATAACAGATAATTCAATTACATACATATACGTCACATACGAGTATATAAATACAAGACTAGGGCTAGATAGCAGTTCAACTATACGTGTACAAAACGCTAAAGAAAGACATAACAGTCTGGAGAAACACATAAAACAGAAGATTAGAGCGTATTGCCAGATGCCAGAAATATATACAGGCTGTTATATTTTAATAGACCCAGCAAATATCTCGCTTATTTATCAACTTAGCAATTTCTTTCATATAACATGATTTATACAACAACATGTAAACTAGTTGATGACGGATGTACATTCATGATATCATTTCCGGTTTATTAGTAATTAATATCAACTTTGAAATTTCAAATGGAACATACTATATTTTTTTACAAATTTGAAAAGTGCATCAATTTTTCTTTACAATCATGGAAAATAATCCATATGTTACATTATTAAAAAGTAAAATGGCGGGCACTTTAATATACACCAAATCTGAAAGAGAATAGTGAGCCATGACTGTGACTTGAAATAAAACAATTAACTAAAACAATTGTAATTATTATTATTAAATGAAATAATATTTTTTTGTCATAATAATACAGAAAATAAGAATAAGAAACACTTAATAACAACAAAATGATTTTATAAAAAATATTCAAAATGGCTCCCAGTCTCTTCAATACATTTTGCACAACGTTTTGAAACAGAATAAGTAGCCCTTTATATTTGGTTAGCAGATAAAGATTCAATTGCAGCTTCATTTTTATTCTTCAGTCCGTTTAATGTGATTACAAACAAAATCTTTCACGTAGCTCCATAAAAAAATCAAGTGGTCAGATCGGGAGAAAATGCATTGAAGAGGCTGAGAGTTCTTTTGAATATTTGTTATAAAATCATTTTGTTGTTATTAAGTGTTCCTTAAAATATTATTTCATTTAATAATAATAGTTACAATTGTTTTAGTTAATTGTTTTATTTCAAGCCAGTCACTGGCTCACTATTCTCTTTCCGATTTGGTGTATAATAAAGTGCCCGCCATTTTACTTTTTAATAATGTAACATATGGATTATTTTACATGATTGTAAAGAAAATTTGATGCACTTTTCAAATTTGTAAAAAAATATAGTATGTTCCATTTGAAATTTCAAAGTTGATATTAATTACTAATAAACCGGAAATGATATCATGTATGTACATCCGTCATCAACTAGCTTTCATGTTGCTGTATAAATCAAGTTATATGAAAGAAATTGGTAAGTTGATAAATAAGCGAGATATTTGCTGGGTCTATTAAAATATAACACCCTGTATATATAGCGGGTATTCATTTTATTATGTCCACTATTGCTATCTGGAGAACTATAAGACCTACGAGGTCGGTTAAATTAGCAAACAATTTATATTTTATAAGACTATTTTAATGAGCACATTTTTTTAACCAGCGGTTCACAAAGATAACAATTTTTATGAGAAAAATGCATGTTTAGATTAATATCAGTTTTATTTTAAAATGGCTGAAATAAGTGTGCCATGGATAATGCAAATGTATGTGATAAACAATTACTTTGAAACAAAAACCCAACAAATACTTAAATTTACACATACTGCTGAAATTGTCCTCCATTTTCGTTAAGACACAATTGTATTCTTCGAAACAAATTACTTCTTACTGATCTTAACGTCCGGTCATCAATATTATTTGAAATTTTTTCTATGATGTTTTTTAGCTGCTGTAAGTCTGGATACACATTATTATAAACAACCGTTAGTACCAATCCACTGATTCGTATACATTTCATTTAAATATTGCGTTACACTTTGCGCATTGTGGGTATATATATATATATATATATTCAGCTGCAGCGATTATTCACTTCTCGACTTGAGTTAACATGCAATGATACTGCCGCTTAATTATTAAATTAATTTTATTGATAATTACAAAGGCATATAATACTGTCAAACAATTCTGATAATTCTCACTAAACAGTTAACAACTCTGACTCAAATTAAAGTAAAAATAAAATTCAGAAAAAATAAGTCCAAGGGGGGAGAAATGGTGCATGGCTATATTTGGTTATACTTATGTGGTTGCATGAAGTTAGGAGCTGTGTAAACTATTTATTTTTGCCAAATTGGAATTATAAAAATATATAAATTTGTTTTACCAATACGTAAGTTAAATTATACATTAATATTTAAAAAAGAGAACAAAAGAGGATATTATTAAAATTTAAAAGAGTAAGAAAGATCTAGATAAAAAAAGAGATCATGTTCTCTTTTAAAGAGATACTATGGGAACCCGAATCCAAAACGAATTTTCTACGTGTTCATAATCGTCACTGTAACAGAGATCTCAACATTGATGTTAATTCTATCGCAAGAATTAACAATGGTACAGTTTTGGACATGGCGATTAATAAGAACTTGAATTGGAAGCTTGATGTGGACAAATTGATTTCCAAACTCATTTCAATATGGCATTTGAGAACCATACTCACCATCGATTAAGTTAGATCATTTTTTATAGAATTCTCTTCTGGGGTCTAAATTAAATTTAGAAAAAAAAATAAAAAATCATCAAAAGAAAATATTAAGATGTATAGCAGGTGCATCTTCAATCTCTTCATGTAGGCTTTTATTTGCTAAGCTCAATATCCTGACGATGCCTTGCATATTTATTTATACCCGTGGTGAAAACGAATTTCGTGTTTCACATGTGCAAGGTTTATAAATATTAAATCATCTTCCACTTAATATTAAGAACTGCTATACTATTAAAAAAAATTTTGTCAATTTTAAAAATAAACAGTTTTTATAATCTAAAAGAGTTTTAAATATTACAATGAATAGTTAATGTTACATGATCCTGAATTTTTCCTATATGTGTGTACCATATCAAACTAAAAATAAAGAAATAATAACAATAATAACAATAATCTTTACATACAAATATATCATCATTAAGCCTTTTACCCATTACGGATGTGTAACTCTAACGTAGCAGCTCTCGGAGAGTGATATATTTCTTTGCGTGAAGTACGGTTACTATCCCCAAATATTTTAATGGAAGGAGAGCCACAGGGGTAGTTTTAATGTGGTGAAAATTGTGTGTCGGCTGAAGAAATCGAACCCAGGTTGTCAAATCCCCAGGTCGACTCGATACCACGAAGCCACCTACCCCATTCTTTACATACATGATCACAATATTAAAATAAATTACGTTTTGCTTTATTTTTTATCAATATCTAGCTACTTGCGCTAACATATTCACAAGTTCCTGTATTCTAATACTCGCATACTAGAGTACGAAGTAATAAGAAAAAAGTGGGAATGTCGCATCAAAACAAGAATATAAATATGCTGTAGCATCTGTCAATTGTCAATTTATAATTTAAATATTCTTCATACATTTCGATGTAATATTTTTTAACAATTTCATTGTTTGAAAAAGATATGATATTTGAGATTATTCCAAAATTTCATTGTACATATATTATATCGATACAGTTTTGCAGCTCATTATAATCTGTTATAGACAGATCGACAGTGTTGTCACGGTTGTGAGTTTTTAGATTTTTTGTATTCACTGCGGTATTTATGTCAATAATACACAACAAAATAACAGTATTATTTAAAAATAAACTTTTTTTCTTTAATAGTTTTACATATTTGTGAATAGGTATCACTAAAGTAACCGAATGAAATAAAAGTACGGACAAGATACTTTTTGTCTTCAAGAGTCACTTTTCTAACATAAAATAATGCTGTGAATATGATTTTAAATTTTTCTATAGATATAACCATAATAAAGAGTCAAAGTGTACTTATACTCGTTACAAAAAAATAAATTCCAATTAAAACGTTTTAAAATACATCATTTTCTATAAGAATTTAGGTATTTTTGATATTTGACCGTGGCCCACATCAACGTAGACCACGATATGACAAACATTATTTCACAATTTTTTACAAATTAATGAAATATTATTATTACTCTCCGTCTTATAAATGCAACCTACAGCACTGCAAGTTGGTTTTTTCGTTTTGTATGTAATTTTCCTTTTTGATAAATTATTGTCAGTGTCAATCACTGTTCAATATATTTATTAATTCTACAGATAGTAATACTTGAAAACAAATTCCAACACACTTTTAACCACCAATAGAAATTAATCAGTGCCTTGTCCACAGTCTTAGATACATAATTTTGCAGGGATTATACAAATGAACATTATGCTAATAGAACTGAACAACACTATAATAATACATTTCTGTTTGATATATTGTATTTAAAGTATTTATATGTATATTTTTATCAAAGGCAGGTTGAAAAAACACATTTATGACAAAAAATCGCCAAATGCTCTTAAGGCGCATTTGAAAATTAAAGTTTAAAAGTAATAATTTGATTTCAATACTCTAATTTAAAATGTAGTACAAATATATATATATATAATGATAGCAATCATGAGATTGCTTTGGTTAATCAGTGATTTTGTCATTGTTTAAGAGTAATTCTTAATTTGTTTTTTATGGTTGTGTAGAGTTGAATTGTAGTGTAAGATAATACTTATATTCAAGTAAAAACATAGTATCGACTGATTGTCAATACTTTTACAGGATAATGTGATAATTTTATTAGAGACTGTACCGCTATGATGTATTTAATCCCCTCCTAAACAGTCACATGATACGAAGAAACTCGATCTATTAAGTGTCCTCTTGATGCTTTATTTCCAATTATTACAGATTTGGACCTGTTTAAAAATTTGTTGTTTGCATAAATTAAATATATCAGGAGAAAGTACCTTTGTCTTACTCTATTTTCTATTTTATTATTTTTATTGGTGTTTATCTTGTGATCGTACCGCTGCGTGATTTGATTCCAATAATTTTTTTCCACGAACAGTAAGAAAAGTAGATTCTTCGTACGTCATTTGTCGACAGAAAGTGAACAACTGCAGACCAAGGTTTCTTGTAGACCGTTGTCATTAGCAACGGTAATTACAATTAAAAATGATAAATATCATTCTTTCTGATCGTACAAAAAATGTTGTTTAACACATTATTTCTGTCATTGAGATGACCTGTTTAACATAATCAACTCTTCCTGAGATTAATCCACTTTAAGTTCGAGATATTTCAATTCTTATTCTGTTCAGAATTATTTTGAGTATAATTTTAAGTATGTGGCTTATTTAACGAATTCTTTTCTACTGTAATATTGCCTGGCCTTGCTACGTACTATATTACTAGGATAGATTTTATTGTTCTTTTTTTATTTCTGATTTTAATAGCTGTTGCAACCATGGAAAAATCTTACTATTCCCGGGATTAAACCATTTTCAATGCCGGAACTTTTCGGGTCTTAGTATTTAAATATAATAGATACAAATTAAATATTTTTAAAAATATATTTTTATGTATTTAAACAGTGCTATATAAAAGGATTTCAAATAAATATTGCGGGTATGATAAAAGCGCAGAAACTTGGAAGATGGTTGAGACATATTCTGTGTATGTACTGCAAAGTAATCAAATCAGTTTTTAAAGAGGGTATAGTGTCCAAAAGTGAAGACGGAAAGAGATTGCCGCAGATAATCAGATGAATTGCGTTCTTTATTTTTGGAGATAATGAAGAAAGAATTCGATACTTTGAAAAATATTTTAGTGAAAGTAAAGAAAATAAAGTTGACATTTCTAGTTTTAATTGTTTAATGCTATTTTTAAAAAGTTAAGAGGATAAATTTCAAAGTAATTAAAAGTTTTGACAGATTAGGTTAGGTCAATGTTTTCATCTCGAACATATTTGTGCCTATACATTATATATATATATATATATATATATATATATATATATATATATATATATATATATATATATGTATATATATATATAAATTACGTATTTATTTCAGAAATACTAGTTTTTAAAAATTATTTATTTCTTTAACAAAGGATTACATGAATTATACAATGGAACTTAAGAGTGTTGAACTATCTGTAGCAACTGTAGAACTACGTGACAAAGCTATGATCTACCTTTTTATATGAGGAGATATGATATCTAGTTACATGAGAATTTAGATAGCACTTTCTGATGCAATATGGGCGATGTCTCTATATAACTCCTCCCGTGCTAGATGAAAATATATCTCTGTGAGAATTATTATCATTATTAGGTTTCGTAGTTTGTTTATCATATTTCCTCTTACAATTTCGTAACAGTACTATTACTATTCCAATAATTATTAATAACAATATAATAGTTACACAATGATTAGCTACTTCAGAATGCGAATAAGATTTATCTAACTTTATAAGATTTTGTTCATTCATGTGAATCTTCTCCAATGATTTAATATTTATAGTTTTATTTACTATCTTAATAGGAACATTACTATTCAAATTAAATTCAATAACTTTTCCATAAGATTTTTGAATTTTAAAGTTTTCATCATTTATTTTACAATTATTAACTGAATATAAGCCTTTAAGTTGCTTTTGCATAATATCCTGTTCGCACTCTATTTTTATATCTTCTTCTATAGGTAGATACAAGTATTTTATATTAGTATTGGGTATTTGGAATATTTCATTTTTATTATTAACTTTTATATAACTACAAGTATTAGTATGATGATTACAATATAAATTAGTCAGACAGGTTTCTATTATATTACTCTCTTTTTGGCAAAAATACATTAACGAGTCTAACTTAACACATTCTGTTAATCTTTTTAACTGGTTATTTTGTTCTTCATAATATCCGGGTATGATATCTAACGTATAATAGTTATCTTCGTTTAAAGTGGGTATAGGGGTAAACTGGATAAGTGGGCTTTTATATTCGGGAATGGGAATGGAGACTAACATTTTTATTTCAAAGTTTTCATATTTACAATATGTTTTAATTAAATGATTATTTTCCCAATTTTTTATAATTACTTTATTTAAGGGCTCCTCGACTTTAAATTTAATTATATTCATTATTTCATCACGAGATAACAGTCCAAAATGTAAAGTATTTAAACTACAAAAAGTGAAGGTTTCCTCAATTTGATTCAATGTTATAAAAATATCATTTGCTATAAAGTTTAGATCGTGAAAAACATTTCTTATTCTATAAACTTCATGTTTTTCCAAATATTTTCCTATTTGTTCTTTTAACAATAATATATTTTCTCTAATATTTTCATTATTTGAGTTAATGCTTTCAATTTGATTATTAAATTGTTGAGTTATATTTATATTATTCGAAATTAATTCATTCATTTTATCTCCAAGAGTATTTTGTTTATCAGATAACTCTGTTATGAGTTTATCATATTTTTCAGCATCTGACGCATCAAGATTTTCACTAATACTTTTAATTATTGACCCTAATCCGTTAATTAATCCTCTACGGAATCGTTTCGTAAATATATGACTTTTTAGTTCAATTTTGTTCAATATATTTTCTAATATATTTTTATTCATTACTATTTCATTTAAATTGTAACCATTTTGTTCTAATTCTTTATAAAACTTATTTCTATTTTCTTTAAGATTATTAATTTGATTAAATACCTCTAATATACTAATATTTACATAAATATATTTTTCGTGTGTTTGTACGTAAGTATGACCTAGTCTTACTATGTTTACTCCGGGGTTTATGGTTTCATTTTTAAACAACTGGGTTGCTCCGATGGCTGTGTATCTGTAACAATACGAGGTCTTTTAATTTGGTCGAGTTTATGTTTTTTCTCTTTACTGTCTATGATTTGACATTTTCCGGGGACTATTATGTCAATGATTTTAAATTTTGGTTTTTCACATTTTCCAACATGTCTTTTATGTTGTTTTAAATATACTTGTTCGGGTAAGTTAACGTCTTTATTATATTCCTCACTATATTTTACTTTATTTACTTCTATATTTTTCTTAATTTCATTATATATTTCGTTCATTATTTCTTTATGACTTTGAATATATGAATCTACAATAATTTCTTCAGTTATTTTAAAGTTGTCTAATTTCAAGTGTCCTAACAATATATTTAATGGAGTTTCTTTCGTTGCTGAGTGTATCGAATTATTATAAGCGATGAGGGCATAATTTACTCTTTCCTTTAACTTTAATTCTTTGAATAATTTGTTCTGATTAAGAATTCTGATATGTTCGATTAATGTACTATGGAATCTTTCGACAATTCCATTTGATTTTGGATTATGTATACTTATGAAATTTATTTTAATTTTTCTAAAACTTAGGTAATTCATTAATAATTTATTATTAAATTCTTTGCCGTTATCAGCAATTATTTCTACAGGTATTCCGTAATGAGAGAAGTATTTCATTAATTTATTTACAATAGTTATCGCATTTTGATTCTTTATTTCGTAAGCTTGGGCGAATTTTGAAAAGCTATCTACTATTGTTAGATATTTAATTTTTTCAAGGGATAACAAGTCTATATGAATTTTTTCCAACGGTTTATTAGCAGTAGTTGTCAAAATATTCGGAATTTGAATTGGGTTTCTTTCGTACTTATTTAATAAACAAGTTTCACATTGATTAATATAATTTTGGATATCCTTTTGCATATTCGGCCAATACATCATTTGTTTTAATTTTTGATACGTTTCTGTGATACCGCTGTGGTTCGTTTTTCCTTCGTGGTAATTACGCGTTTGATTCAATTGTTCTTCTTTATCCTGAATATCTATTAATAAATTTTTACACGAAATTAATTTATAACTATTAGCGCGAAACATTGTTTGAATGACTATATTAAATGGGTTTATATATTTTTCAGGTATTAAACAATAATAATTTATTCCTGGTTGCAAGTATTCTTTAATAAATGTTAGAATTGTTTTATTACAATTAATTCGGTTTAAATATAAATAAATTCTCTGTGTCTTTTGTTCAAAAAGTTTTTCGATTTTTACTTGATTATTATTATTCGTTTCTTTTACTATAATTTGATTTCTGCCAACATTGATGGGGGATTCGATATAAGTTAAACCATTTATAGGTTGTTCGTCGTCTGTATGAGCAGTGAGTGTACTAGAAGAATCTTTATTGTCTAATTCTACTACTACTGAACTAGTTTGCTCGTTGTTAGATTGAGCAGTGTCTGTGCTAGAGGAGTCTTTATTATTTACAGTTATTTCAACGGAGTTAGCATAATTTTGTATTAAATTATCTGGTAACTTTTTATAAACGTTAAACTTAATAGAGGAGTTTTGGAAAATTTCTTCAATTAGATTTACTATTTTGGGCCATTTTTGTTTATCTAACCCAGAACATATTTTTGGAAGATCAATTTCATATATATCATTTTGAATTAAATATTCTAATAATTTATTCAAACAGTTTTTTATATTTTGTTGGGTTGGCTTTTCCTTAAATGTATTTTTTGTTAATAAATGAATTATGGTTCGTTCGTTCTCAACTTGTACTGCTATTTTATCTGAAATTATTTTAATCTTACTCCGTTTACTTTTCGTTTGATAATTATTATCTACTTGTTCGGCGAAGCCCTGACTCATTTCGAAGTCTTTTGAGATGCAATGTACGAGTGGATTTCCGCTTTCAAATATATTATCATTTCTATATTCTATATTAAATGCAGGTCTGATCCTGGATAAACAATCAGCTACATAATTTTGATTTCCTTTTTTATTTAAATTATCGGTTGGGATGTTTAATTTATTTATAGTTTCGGTGTTAAATACAGTGTGTTTCGAATTTTGGTCGAAATATTGAAATTTGTGTTCATATTTGGATAACATAGTAATATTTGATTTTTTTAAATTTATCTGAGCGTCTAATATTTTTAAACCATTAAATCCAAGTAGTATGTGAAAGCTAGAATGAAAGTTATATAAATAACATTTTAGACTCTTATCTTTATATTTAATAAAAGTATATTCTTCACCCTTTGATTCGCCATTCATAGTATTAATAATAAAATCTTCTTTAAATATCCTAAATTTTGATCTATTTTTATAAACGTGATCTTTACTAATAAAATTTTGAGATGAGCCAGTGTCGATTAAAATGAATAGGTCTTGTAATTTTATATATGGTAGATTACTTATCATATTTATCGTCAGGGATTCAAATTCGTTCCTGTATCCATGGGAAAATTTTCATTTTCGTTATCATAATTTTCATTATCATTTTCGTTATTTTCTGAGTTATTACTAGCTAATGTTTCTTCATTTTCGAAATAATTCTCTGAATTTTGTTCAACATTATATAATTCTTCTGCTACAAATGTCGGTCTCGATTGTGATTGGAAATTATTAAATGATTTATATGTTCTGGTACTTATGGACATTGGAGTCGGTTTGTATGCAGGTTTGACATGCACTGGTTGTCTCGAAAATTGTGAGTGTTGTGTGTTAGGATTTCTTGTCATGGGTGACTGGTGTTGGTTAAAATATTTTGTTTGTGTTTGGTATGGTTTTTGTGCTTGATTCGGATTTGGTTGGAATGAAGGTTTTGGTACATTCTGAGTTTTTACATATTGTAGGTCGTTAGTTATTAGAATTAATATGTCACTTAAAGTGCCTGGGTGTCTTGCACTTAATTGTGATCTATATGGTTCTTTACAGTTTTTTATAAAGCATTGTGTTGCATATTGTTGACCAAATGCGATCATATTTTTAAGTTCATTATCTTCTAACCTTAATTCTACTTTACTTTTATACAATAAAAATAATTCAGTATATTTCTTATGAAAAGCTAATATTGATTCGTTTGTTTGCTTTAATTCGCATATTTCAATTAACAAAGTAGCTTCATTTCTTTTATCTTGGTAATTTTTTATTAACAGATCTTTTAAACTTTTCCATGTAGTTAAACTATGTCCTGATAATAGTTCTTTAGCACTACCAATTATTTTCTTTTTCAATGCTAGTAAAATAAACTTTATTGTAATCTCTGAGGGATCTTATTGGTTTATTATTGCTAATACTTCGTTTGTTGAAGTAATAAAATCATTTAGGGTTTTTACATTTCCATCGAAATTGGGAATTATTTCTAGGAAGGTTAACACTTCTTTATTTAGTGTGTTCAAAGCCATTTTGTGTTGTTTTATAAATTTATATTATAATTAATAATCACTTGACTTACATTAACAGAAAAACGGTTGCAATCTTCATTTGCATGGGTGCAATTTTCTTTTGCGAGATGTGTGCTGGTGTGACGATGCTCTGGCCTTTCGGAGTTACGGGACGAATCTCGTACCGCTCTGTGAGTTGAGGCTGGATTCAGGCTTTTGTTAGGACAGCTGCGCTGATCTCGTTCAACCACGGTGTAGAGATGAATTTCGGCACCTTCCGAAGTTGATGGCACGGCTCTTATGTTGACACCAGGAGTTTACAGCTTCTGTCGATGTTCCACTGATTCACCTTTTTTACTTTGTTTTAGATTCGTTTGCAAATTAACAATTAAAATTGACGATTTCGAGTTTTTAACGGATTTAACACTTTTATGCGTTTCCGAACTACGAAACCTTTTGCTTTTATCCGTACGACTGCGCCAATTACGTATTTATTTCAGAAATACGGGTTTTTAAAAATTATTTATTTCTTTAACAAAGGATTACATGAATTATACAATGGAACTTAAGAGTGTTGAACTATCTGTAGCAACTGTAGAACTACGTGACAAAGCTATGATCTACCTTTTTATATGAGGAGATATGATATCTAGTTACATGAGAATTTAGATAGCACTTTCTGATGCAATATGGGCGATGTCTCTATATAACTTATATATATATGTCTCTATATAACTTATATATATATATATATATATATATATATATATATATATATATATATATATATATATATATATATATATATATATATATATATATATATATATATATATATATATATATATATATAGATATGTTGACATGGATATCATGATTTTTTTGATTAAACAAAATCTATCAGATTTTCAAAGTCTACCTTGATTGAACATTTTAGTTATTGCATTATACTACTGCCATTAAATTTATTAAATATATTGCGATTCAAATGCCCATAAAACATTGTGCTAGCGCTTGCCTGTACCTTTATATGATCGCCTGTAAATTTATGTCTTGCAATGTAAATAACTAATTTATTATCATTATTCTTGTTATTTTTATACTATATACACTAATTTTCGTGCATTAAGAGGGATGCCCAACCGTAAAGAAAATATCAAAAATAAATTTTGTTTGGGGCCACGATTTCGACTCAAATTTAGTACGATTTAATTTTTTCTTTTTATCATAAAAATAAAGATTATCTCTAAGCTTGCTTAGTGTCATTATTATAATTATTTTATAAAGCTCTAAAGTATGCAAACTTAGACTATCAAATATTTAAAAAACTAAACGAAAATTAAAAAATTGCTTGTAAGCAAGCCTAATATGGAATTGTTCATATGAAATAAAAATGGTTTAAAAATATTTAAAATTTGCGCAAATTTCATTGCATACACAAAATCTCTTTTGTACGTTAAAATTGGTAGCTAGCGCCACAAGAATTAACCCGCAATCACCCTCAGAGTTGAGAAACTGATTGTTGCTTATTGGGCGGGTGTAACAAGTCCAAATCCGCACATTTATAGTAAATAGATGTAGGTCACATTTAAACACGAAATTGTCTGATTAATTAAATTCACAATAAATGTTATAACTATTTTTTTTTAGTAGTTTGAAGTAATAGACTAGTATTATTTAGTTAGTAAGTCAGTGGCTGAAAAGAGTTATACCTTTAGATTCATTAATTAACTGTATCAATTATAACTCACTATTTATTATCGTCAAATGTAAGTACTTACTTTCATCAACTATAGTCCTCACACTTGTCCTTCTCTGGTCTGACAAAAATCCATTAAAATTATATGGAAATTATCCTTGAATAACGAAGGGCTGTACGTAAATTTTTTACAATACTTCTTTATTTACTTCTATTTAAACATCAAAAAGGTCCAGACGTGAAAATATAAAATAATAATTGATAACAATTCATACTTGAAACCTTTGGATGATTAATTTTCAATCTTATTTTTTTAATTTGTGTTTATGTAATTGATAAACAAAAATACACGATAAACAATCCTTTGTTATTCTATTTGTATTGTTAAATTAAAACTATAAATTATATTCAAATATTTGTAAGTATACCTTAGGTATTATTTTAATTAGCAATATTTGAACATAATTTATAGTTTTAATTTTATAAATATGTATTTAAGAAGCCTTTTATTTATTCAATATTAAGTTTTAATTTTACATTAATAATTTATATATATATATATATATATATATATATATATATATATATATATATATATATATAAATGTAATAAACAAGTCAATGAATGATATTATGTCCTATTCCTATTTAAATAAGTTCAAGTAGCACCCTGCGTACTGTTCTATGCGGTACACAATATGGTTACCAAGCATATTTTTTATTATTGTTGCTCTTTTATAGTAGTTTTCTTCAGAATTAAAGGTTAAAAATATGTTTTTTTGGTTTTAGATAAAAACAGTATAGGTATACGAAATGTAAATTGCATGTGATTTTAGCCAATGAAAAATAAATTTCAGTTTATTTTCGATTTATCAATATTTTGTCGCATTCATAGCCAAAATGCCGCTCTTTAGATTTGCCATCCCGGACAAATTTCCGAGTTATCCGCCTCGATAGCTAGCCCTGAAATGAGACATTACAACAGGTAGATTAGAAAAAGAAGGGCAAGAAAGAAAATAGAGTTCATAAACAGTGTTAGAAATAATTGATGTAGATCGTTGAAAGGAAAAGAAAAAAAATACACACATCAGTAAATGTTTCGGGTCTTATTTAATTTTGATTTGTGCTACAAAACTTAGAACATCACAAAAAAAAACGAGTACAATAATGAAATATGAATTTGCCTTCTCTTTTTAATTCACGTGTTTAGCTAGGGACTAAAACACTAGTTGTCTCTCTCCAACACATCTTCCAGCTAGCTTACAAACACTAGCCTTCTCTTTCCAAACATAATTACATTGATTAGCGATCTCCCACACACTAATCAAAATACCCAAATTCAACTATATCAATCACATACCCATATATACAACAATCAACAACATTCACAGAGTAGGGACCAACAGAATAATCTCAATCCCTCGTTGCACCAGGCAACCGCGTCACTAACGTTTCCCTCACTGGCCACGAGACTCCACGATCCGTGTACTTGGTAAATCACGATACAGTTTCTATTCTACGGTAGGCTAGGGAACACCGGCACTAACCCTGTTCCTCCATAAAGCATTTCATTTATAATCCAAAACTATCATTATCACAATATACAAATTATATGAGGACACTACTAGAGATGCGCATTTTTACCCGAAACCCGAAACCCGACCAGACCCGACCCGGCCCGCAGTCGGGTTTCGGGTCAGTTGTAAGTTGTTCATGTCGGGTCTGGTTCGGGTCTGGTTCATTTACGGGTAAGTCGGGTCTGGTTCATTTACGGGTAAGTCGGGTCTGGTTCATTTGCGGGTAAGTCGGGTCTGGTTCATTTACGGGTAAGTCGGGTCTGGTTCATTACGGGTAAGTCGGGTCTGGTTCATTTGCGGGTAAGTCGGGTCAGGTTCATTACGGGTAAGTCGGGTCAGGTTCATAATTTAATTTATATTTATATGAAATATTCACGTGCAAAATAAATAAATAAATATATCATCACGCTTTTTGCGCATTACATATCTCGGTAAGTGATATATTTCTTCGTGTGAAGTACGATTACCAGCCGTCAAATCACGACTCCCAAAGATATTAGTGGAGGGAAAGTCTCAGGACTAGTTTTAACGTGGTGAAAATTATTTGTCGCCTGTGGGAATGAAATCCGGACTACAGGACTATAAACCACCTACCCCATTACAAGTATATTTAGAATTTATTTAAAATTTATAATTAACGCTTGGTCGCTTATACATATTATATACGGGGTGTTAAAAAACGATAAAAAAAACTTTGAGGGCTAATACATTTTAATGTGCTGATTATGAATTATAAATAAAATAAAAGTAAATATATTACTACGTAAAAGATGTAATAATAATTCATTATAATTTTTATTAAAAATTACATGTCGGCCAGTGCCTCAGAAATATACGCTTCAAGAACCTTTAGAGCCTTTAATTTAGCGAATTAAAAAAAAAAGTTGCTGAGAATAAGTACACTGAAATGTATATGCCTTAGTTTTTACCCTTTTTTGAACAGCCTGTATGTTTATAATATTGAGCAGAGGTGAAAATCTAACAGTGCTTGCGCTCTCATTCATGCTTTGTAAACATAAATCAAAGCAATGCTACGATAAAGATGGCATAACAAAACAAGTGTATCACAAATTGTATATTTTTATAATTCTACTGCCGCTTTTATTCGTATTATCTAATCATGGATTTTAGTATACTTTATGTCATTCCGCTTTAGTATTTATATTTACCACTGGCGCACGCAAGGGGAGGGGTTTTCACTTATATTTCATATTTATTTAAATGTAATTAAATAATTTCTATATATATATATAGGTATATATATATATATATATATATATATATATATATTTAAATTCTACTCGTTTTACAAATATCCAAGCCCCCTCCAAATATATTTTCTCGGTTCGCCACTGATATTTACTGAATTTTAGTGTAGTCTTTGCTACAAAACCGCAATTTGTACCAAAAATGTGTAACAACTATAAACATTATATATTTGTTTAATAAAATATTCACTCAAATATTTATACTTATAACAAATCATTTTGAACTACTCGTAAGTATACAAGTAGATTTAAGTAAATAGTAGTTTTGCACAGTTAATATTAACAGATTTTTTATTGTATCTAATGAAATACTACATATTCCTTGTAAAATTAACTTTCGGATCAGTTGGGTACATATCTGTTCAAGTAGTATACACATAATCGGGTTAGATTGGATATCCATCCGGTCGGGTCGGGTTGGATATCCATCGGGTCTGGGTACCCATCGGGTCTGGTCGGGTTGGATATCCATCGGGTCTGGTCGGGTCTGGTCGGGTTGGATATCCATCGGGTCTGGTCGGGTCTGGTCGGGTTGGGTACCCATCGGGTCTGGGCGGGTTGGATATCCATCGGGTCGGGTATCCATCGGATCAGGTTGGGTACCCATCGGGTTCGGGTCGGGTCTGGTTAATTTTTTTTATAAAATGCGCATCTCTAGACACTACCCCTAAACTTAACATTGTAGTGCTAACATTGCATCATTCTCTCAGTACTTTTCCATGAGCTATATCATCATATCTCAGTAATATAAATACCTTTGTATAAGATAAGCTGGCTCTGTAGAGAGTAGTTTGTATTCTAAATAAAAGTAAACATGTATAATCTCATTCAATAAAAAATAGATTTTTAAAATTAAAAATAAACGTTTATGTGATTTAAGTGGCGCAGTCGGATCGGTTTTCTAAAAGTTGTGTAAATCGAAAATACTGAACGTATTCAATTCGTTGAAATTTGCACATCGTTGGTGTTAACTATTAAAATCAAGCAAAAAAAACATTTGATAAACAAACTTCCAAGTTCGAAGATTACGAATAGAAATCCAATTCGTCTATAACCGAAGAGGCAAAAGAAAAATGTCCTATCGAAAAGATCGTCGCACAAGTCATAATCAATTCGCTAGTAAATCAACACAGTGCAAGACAGCATCACAGCCGAATTCAGACGAGTGTTCCTGTTGTTAATGCTGTTCTAGAGACGACACCAACCACCTGAGGGCATATCAGAGTTAGCTACGTGTCACACCCAACCATCAACGAACGAGACCGAAAAAATACAGTGGCCAAGCATTACTATCCAACCCATGACAGTATTTAACATCATCGTACCGTAAGTTTAATTTTAAAATTAACTTTTGTAAATTTATTTATACAGCCGAAAATGGCTAATAACGATTTTAGATATCGACGATCTATTGAGAGTAATCCCAGAGTATAATGGAAATCCTAAAACACTCACGACTTATAAGACAAGTTGATGAAATATGAACTTTAATAACACCCTTAAATCCTTCAGAGATAAAGTAGAAAATAATATTTTTCAAAATAAAAAATAAATTAATAGGGCACGCTAAAGAAATAATTTCAGAACAAATTTTTTCAAAATGGTCCGATTAAAAAACATTTCTTTTAAGTAATTATGATGATAAACAAAATATTCAAACAATTATTATTTGTATTTGTTAATCTCAACAAAACAAAATGACAACATTCAAATTTCTGAAAGATATACAAGAAAAATATATCAGATTTCAAGCTAAAGTAAACCTAACACCAGACATAAAGGCTGACGCAAAGACCGCAGTAAACACATTTATTAAAGCATGTACATATCCCTATAAAAATATTCTCTCAACGCGAAACCCAATCACTCTAACGAAAGTTGACAATTTATTAACAAATGATTTTCAATATTTAGAAGAAAAACCTAATAATCATTATAATTTTAAACAAACATTCACAAAACCCCCAATACAATACTTATCTCCGATGTTAAAATATCCTGCAAAAACCCATTAACCAAGTAATAAACCTAGCGTAACAAATTCCTTTAGATTTCCATCACAATCTGGTAGAGTAATACAAAAACAAAATGAACCCACACCAATGTCAATAAGTACACGCACATTTAGAATAAAGCCAATTTTTTTCCCCAAAACCCACATTTACTTATATCAGAAGAATTAAATAATTCAGAAATTTAAAATAATAATACCGAATCAGAACCAATTGAATTAAATTAGGAGTATACTGAAACTAAATCTAAATCAGAAAATAAAGAAGAAATTTTTTTTAGAGGACCCGCAACTGAATTTGGATCCTAAACAATTAATACAATTTTTAAATTATATATTAAACTTAAAAATTTATTCATATTAATTGACACAGGATCCTCACAAAATTTTATTAATAAAAATTATGTCTACACTAATTACCACTTATTCAAAAAAAAATTAAAATCCAAACAATACATGGTAAATCTAAAGAATTCATGAAATATAAAAATAAGTATATCTTTTTAATTTTCACTTTAATTTTCATATTTTATTAAGATATAACGCACTCCAAATTCTACAAGCCCAAAGAAATCTTAATAAAGAAGAAATAAAATTATTAAACTATCGATATAAATTCCAATATTTTAAACAAGATCATAAACACTCATTTTTCACAACAGAGACACTAGAAAAATCTACCATAAGAACGGAACATTTAAATGAACTAGAATGAGATGTACCAACAATATTACGAAATAATTACACGGATTTTACATTATTACCTGATGGAAACTTCACATTCACTAACAAATTGAAACATAAAAATTAAAACCATTGACGAAATACATATTTACACATGTTCTTATGAATACCCACAAAATTTACAAAAAATAAGTCGAGAACCAAATTTCAAAATTATTAGATGATAACTTAATACAACATTCGTATTCCCCATGGAGTTCCATCGTTTGGGTTGTACCCAAAAAATTAGACGGTAGTGGTAAGAAAAATTTAGGATGTTAATCGACTACAGAAAAGACCATTGGCGACAAAATATCCTATTCCCGACATTTCTGAAATTCTCGATAAGTGAGGTAAATGAAACTAATTTCCCACACTAGATTTAACTAGTGGATTCCACCAAATAGAGATGGACCCCGATGATATTGATAAAACAACTTTTTCAACGGACAAATGACCTTACGAATTTATAAGAATGCCTTTCAGGCTAAAAAACGCGCCTCGACCTTTCAACGCTTAATGAATTATGGTTTACGATACTTAAATAACAAAATTTGTTTTGTATACTTGTACCACATTATTATATTGAGTTCATCTCTACAGGAATATATCGATAATTTCAAAAAGTTTTCCAAAAATTACGAGGAGCTAACCTTAAAATTCAACTTGATAAATGCGAATTTTTACGTAAAGAAACCGCGCTTGCAGCCAAATCCTGACAAAATCAAAACTATTCAATATTTCCCATTACCTTCAACTTAAATGAAAAAACAACAATGTCTATTCGTATGATATTACAAACGATTTATTTCAGATTTTTTAAAAATCACAAAACCATTTACTCAATGCCTGAAAAAATTTCTAAACTAAATTTTAACGATAAAGATTATATAAAAAATTTCAACTTTTTCTTCTTTTCAGCAATAACCCAATTCTTCACCCGGATTTTCAATAAGAATGAATATTAACTACTTACACGAATAACTACGGTTTAGGGGCAGTGTTATCACAGAAAGGTAAACATTAAAAAGAGTTACCGATAGCGTACGCATCGCGCACATTATACTATGTTCAAAGATACTCCGTTATGGCCCTATCAGCGGGTCTATTGTTAGGGATTTAAGCTTGATTTATAGGGGTGCAAGGACAGGTATGTATTCAGAATTTCCCAATTTAATTTTATTTTTATATATATTATAATAATGAAACAGAGAATTTTGTACAAATATTATTATTGATAATGAAGCAAAAAAAAAATGTTACATGAAAGTATCATTGTATAACAATTCGTCATTTAGTTAAATAATGCAAATAAACAATAGTGTCATACATAACAATAAATACAAAATATTACACTGCTATACATATGTAATTATTCGACAATATCATTGTCACTATCACAATCCATTTCACTACCGTCACTTGAGTCTTGAATATTTATAATAAAGTCTTTAGTAATGTTATTAATATCAATAAATTGATTTTCTAAATCAATCACATGACGCACACTGTTAGCCCAATTTTCTGGTGTTATATTGTTCATTTCTCTTATTATTATTTCGATAACATCGTCACTTACAGTCGGTGATGTATTGTTTCGTCTTATATTGCATTTTAATTGCCCCCAAATTAATTCAATTGGATTAAAATACAATAATAAGGAGGCAATCGAAGTACATCGTGTCCAAATTGTTTTGCTAAATTGTCACACACATACTGTTTCACAGGGGGGTTAATTTGAACAACTTCTAACAATTGTTTTTTATTATATGATTCTTCGAAGTACAGATCGTTGTTAATTAAATATTCCTGAATTTCGGCCTTCTTCATGGAATTAGTTGGTATTTTCGCGCTTCGCCGCGAATGGTAACTGGCATTATCCATAACAATAACGCTATTTTGCGGCAAATTCGGCAGTAAATTATCACAAAACCACGTCTCAAAAATATCAACGCACATATTGTCATGATAATCTAAATACGCATTTTTAGCGTTATGGCCAGCTAAAAATCGCGGACCATTTATCCACCCTTGATCACTTCCGGCATGAAGTATTATAATTCTCTTGCCTCGTACTGGTGGAACATCGATTGCACAATCATTTGTACTGTCTGTCCAACTTTTTGGTACTGTGTCGTGGGAGTCAAACCAAGTTTCGTCCAAATATATTATCGGACGATTCTCAGCACGATATTTTTTAATTTCTCTTAAAAATTTGAAGCGCTATTCGCGTCTTCTTCGACTCTCCATTATTGTTTGCCGTTTATCAATTTTTTTAAAACGAAAACCGATTTTATGGAGAACTGAATGCAAAGTAGTCAAAGAACAATTTATTTCACATTTATCGTCTTTGAGTCTCTGATACAATATGCGAATAGACGGCAACATTTTTTCGGCATACATTGCATAGGTACCGGGTGGAACATCATACCTGTGTACATAGGCGATTAACATGAAAAAATAGTATTTCTGTGCACATTGCTCCCCAAATTATTTTAGCCAAAAATGCTTCAAATAAATGTTGTAGAGCATAAAATTCTGCATCTAAATCAATAAACAGAATTACATTTACATGCGTTATAACGACAGAAATTAAATAAAAAAATTACGTTGAAAATATCAAATAGCCATGGAAGTGAAAATAGATAAATGCTTGACGTTTGACAGATCTCCTGATTTAACACCTGGCGATTTTTTATGGGGTCATCTTAAATGTAAAATTTATAAGCAACGCCACCCAAATATTAATTCTTTGAGAGAAGCTATCGTGGATAAGTGCGCCTTAATCACAAATAGGCAGCTCGCTAATGTACGACATTCTTTCTACAATAGACTTGGTTATTGCTTGGCTGAAAATGGAGGTTTATTTGAATATTTATTGTAATAATAAATTGTAGTGATTATTTTATTGAGATAATTATTGTTTGATATTTGAATTGTAATAGATAGGTTATAATTTTTACATGACCAACCTTATAAGAAATAAACGTTTCATTGAAAAGTACAATTGTTTATTTATTATTTAATTGTAATCACAGGTATGAAGTTTTTTGTATGAATTTTATTGAATGATTAATTTGTCGGGGTAAAATATCAACTAGACAGAAAAACGTCAAGCATTTATCTATTTTTGTTTCACTACCATGGCTATTTGATATTTTGAACGTAATTTTTAATATATATTTATTTAATTTCTGTCGTTACAACGCATGTAAATGTAATTCTGTTTATTGATTTAGATGCAGAATTTTATGCTCTACAACATTTATTTGAAGCATTTTTGGCTAAAATAATTTGGGGAGCAATGCGCACGGAAAAACTGTTTTTTTCATGTTAATCGCCTATGTACACAGGTATGATGTTCCACCCGGTATATTTTGCGTCGAATTGTATCTTCTTGAAAAGAATTCACTATTCTCGAATTACCCGCGTCACGCCTTTTCTTTCTAGGTCTCACTCCACTTACTATATCACGAACAGTATTGTACGGCACTTTCGTCATTTCTGATGTTTTTATCAGAGCCGAATTTTCACCTTCACTATCTTTTTCTTTTAAATAGTTATACTCATTTGAAACTATTTCTTTCGCTTCTTGCGGCAAAAATGTCTGTTTAATTTTATCACAATTTTCAACTGTTAAAACATCAGTATTTTCTTCTTCAAATGGTCGCCACATATTAAATACCTCAGTACAAAAGTTAGTATTACTACTGATTTTAAATTTTTGAAAACTCATTTATATACCTACTGAGTAAGTATGCCTTTGTTATCTTATTTTCCCTAATATGTAATAATACCGGTTTAATTTTGCAAATTCATTATTATTTCAAGTAAATCTGAAAAACGTAATCCGCACAGAGATTAGAGATTTCCGAATTTAAATATTTTGCAATCCTACCCTGAGCGCCAACAGGTAGAATCTCTTACTGTGTGCGGTTCAACACAGGCTTAGTAAGCTAAAGCCATAACGGAATATCTTTGAACATTCTATAAACGGACACGAACAGAAATACAGTACGATAGAGAAAGAATTTCGGCGAATTATATGCACCACAAAGAATTTCAGACCATACCTTTACGGAAGACGTTTTAAAATAATCACAGATCATAGACCCTTAGTTTGGTTGAATTCACTTAAACAACCCAATCAGAAACTCATCCGTTGGTGTCTTAGATTAGAAGAGTATAAAAAGGGCAATCAAAATTATGTTACCGATGCGCTTTCGTGTATTTAACCCGAATTTGAAATTAATTTCAAAAACATCGAAATTTTTGAAAGTAATAACCCTGTAGTTCATTGTGTTTCAAAAGATTTTCAAATGTCTCCAGGATTTGCAGAACAAATAAATGAAAACATGATTAAAAAAATAACCTTGACAAAATTAAAATAATAAAAAATAAATTAGGTATTCAAAATTCTAAAAAAAAAACAAATATTTGACTTAATTACTAATACAGATAAATCTACACTTAAAGAAATATCCCAGTGCTTAAAATTACCAATTGATTATCTGTGTCAAAATAATATTTATGAAATTGATATACCTATAATTTGTTGTGGATTAGACGGAAAAAAATGTAATAAAATAGAAGAACTAATTAAAAATGAATTTAAAGACTCAAATATTAAAATTAATATTTTTAATAAACTAACAGAAATTCATAATTATGCCAGTTCCTTAATTGCAGACGCTTCAGACAGTTAAGCTACGGACACTTGTCACTCCGACGATGAAAATCCTGTAAACGGATTAAGTTACATCGAATCACCAATTAATATAGGGAAAACTCAAATCGTTATTTAGAAACTAATAATAAAATTCAAGTAAAAATCGAAAAATTATTTTAAAATAAAGTATTAAGATATTATTTAACCCTATAAATAGTAGTAAAACAATGATTAATTTCGAAAAAAATATTAACAAGCCGGCATTAATTATTATTGTCACATTCCAGAAAAATTAATAATTAATTCTGTATTACAAGTTATGTTTAAAGCAAATAGTTACCGACTTATATTCTGTATAAATCTATTAATTCATATTCAAAATTTAGAATAAAAAAATGAAAAAATAATCAACTCCTACGAATTTAAAACCAACCACAGAGGTATAGTATTTTCATTTTAAACCGGAGGGATCGGCATAAAACGATTAAACGTCCCTGTCCCATATAACTACAATGAATTCTATTAGTGCGGCTACCCCAAATCACTTAACGATGGTCACAAAAGGTAAATTTTTAAGGGTCGTATTCAACCTAAAATTATGCTTGTTTTTTCTTATGATTGACCATTTAAAAATTACGAATTCGGAATAAATTATCCAATTACCAGTTATGTTACTCAATACTTACTTACTTACTTACTTACTTACTTATCCTGACCTCTTCTACCTTTCGGTGTAGAGGAATTGGAGTTAAGTTTTGCCTTTATTACAAAAGTCTTTCCACTTTTTCCTGTCCTTTGCTGTCTCTTTGGCACTGTTCCACTCACTATTATTCTTATTTAAAACTTAAATTTTCTGGGACGACCCCTTCCTTTCTTTTTAACAGTGACCGACCATACTTGCTTTGCTGTTCTTGTGTCTGGCATCCTCACCATATGACCCCACCAGTTTAGCTGCCTTCTTTCTATTAAAGTCTCTAGGGATTCTACATCTAGCCTCTCTCTGATTGACTCATTTTTAAATTTGTCACGTTTTGTTACCCCTAGAATCCTTCTTAAAAACTTCATCTCACATGCTCTCAACATAGATTTGTGCCTGTCTGACAAAATCCAAGACTCTGCTCCAAATAACAAAGCTGGTACAAATGCTGTATTATAAACCTTGACTTTCGTTATCTTGTTGACTTCCTTTTTATTTATAAATGACTTTACCAGTGAAAAGTAGATCTTATTTGCAATATTTATTCGGTTATTAATCTCCCTGTCCAAGTAACCAACACTTTGAATCATTGAACCAAGATACTTTATATGTTCTACTTGTTTCATAGTATAGTTTCCAATTTTAATCTGTGCTTCTACTCCAACTTCATCTAGCACCATTATCTCTGATTTTAAAAAATTTATTTTCATGTTGTAGTCATCCAACTCCTTATTCCAGTGTTTCAGGTATTCTTGCAAGTTTGTCTTGGTTGTTGCACATAATACAAGATCGTCAGCATACAATAGTTCTTTAACTATAACCGGCCGTAAGTTTCTGTAACCTATAGCAACCCCTTTGGTCTTGTTTTTTACCGCTTTGGTTACTTCGTCCATGACTGTAATAAATAATAGCGGACTTAGTATACTTCCTTGCCCTTTCTTGTTAGAAATGAATCTGTACAGTAGTTATGGAACTTTATTACGTTACTTGTTCTTCTGTATATGGATTGTATAGGTTCTATTAACTTCATTGGAATTCCTCTCCTTTCTAACACGCTCCAGATTTTTGATCTGTCCACTGCATCAAATCTATGGCACAAGTGTATATTTTCTCTCCCTTCTGTATTATTTTTTCACTGATTTGTCTCAATGTGAAAACCCACTCTTGTGTGTTTCTTCCTTTCCTAAAGCCAGCTTGTGTACCTTCTAGTGTTGGTTCTATTAGTTCTCTCAACCTCTTTTCCAGTATCCTTTCATAAATTTTACTGGCTACACATAGTAACGATATCCCCCTATAATTTTCGCATTCCATTTTGTCACCTCGCTTATGCAACGGCATAATAATAACCGTTTCCCATCTACTCGGAATTTTCTTGTCATGCCAACATTTGTTTAAAATTGTTTTGTATGCTGTTTCTCCATCTTCCCCCATTAACTTTAACATTTCGGGTTTAATGCCGTCTATACCTGCGGCCTTTCCATTTTTAAGTAATCTTAGTGCATTTTTAACTTCTTCTATCGATATTTCCTCATCGAAGTCTCTACCTGTACTTGACACATCTTCTTTGTCCTTATTCACTTCACTTACTTCTGTATCGTCCGTCCTTTCTAATATATCACAGAAATACTCTTTCCATCTATTTTTTATATCTTCGTCCTTATTCAACAAATTGCCGTTGTGGTCTTTAACCCAATGAATAGTTACTCCTTTCTCTCGCCTCAGCCCTTTTAACATTGTATACAGTTTTTTTCCGTTCCCTTCACCTCCATTTTCCAATTCATTGCCAAACTTTTCCCATGAATCAGTTTTTGCCATTCTAACTGCATCTTTTACTTTCTTTCTTTTCTTTTGGTATCTAGCATAATCTTCACTTGATTTCGAACTAAGATATTTTTGCCAATAGACTTTTTTAATTTTAATTTCCTTTTTTACTTCACTGTTCCACCATGGTGTCTCTCAATAAGAAGATTTAATTTCCTGTACTGAATCAGACTGAGTAATGTAGGTAAATGTTTAGATTATGTTTGTATATAATATATTATATTTGTATCGTATGAATAAGGAAATATACTTATTTAAAGATTGTAATTTTTTTGTTTTTATTATGCACGTACCGGCGAATGGGGCTTTACAACCCTATGCGAAACTTGTGACACCAGTTATAACGGGTCATATTTTGAGTTCCTTTGTAAACGTAATTTCGGTGCATTTAATCATTTTATGCCGATCCCTCCAGTTTAAAATGAAAATAGTATATAACCGAAACATATGAGAAGCTACGAAAAAAATACTACTGGCCAAACATGATCAAACATATTCAGAACGGCATAAATAATTGTCCAACCTGTTTAGTAAATAAATATGAAAGAAATCCTATCAAAATTCCAATTATAAAAACTCCGACAGCAAATAAACCTCTAGAAATAATTCATATAGACTTACTATCACTTTAAAAAACTAAATTTCTGACAATCATCGACCGTTTTTCAAATTATGATCAAGCCTATGATAATTCATATCAAAAACCATAATAGTCGAAAAATTATTAAAATATTTTAGTCACTTTGGTATAGTTAAGCAAATTATCTCGGACAACGTACGAGAATTTAATAATAATCTGTTAAAAATGTCCTAGCCATGAAAGGCATAGAAATAAATTTTGTCAGTTTTAATAATCCTAAATCAAATGGTAACGTAGAACGCTTTCTTAGCATCATAATTGAACATATGCGAATTCTAAATCAAAATAAAGAATTAAATTAATTTAACCTCAAGAATAAAATAAAATATAGTTTAATTGCTTATAACTCAACCATTAATCGATAACAAACGATACCCTTTTTAACATATTATTAGGACATTTAAATACTAATTCATTAGAAAATAATGAGGAACAAATTACAGATAGTTACGTACAAAATCATAAAGATGTAATGGATACTTTATATAATAAAATTAAAAATAATTTTGATCAAAATAAAGATAAATATGCTGAAGAAATTCCATCTTAAGTATATGAAAATATTTATAAAAGAAATACTGGGAACATCGAAAAACCCAAGTTTAAAATTATTAGCTTGAAAGAAATTAAAGCTAAGAGAGGACAAATAATAGATAGTCAAAACCGTAAAAATAAACTCAATCAAATAAAGAAACCTCGTGTTTCAGATTGGCAGCGATAGTACACGGTACCCAGATACGAGAACAAACTATCAGCCCCGGTATAAACATAATAGAATTAGGTAAAACTTATATTCAAACTAATGAAAAGTTTATATTTATAAACATAACATTAAGTTCAGTTATTAAACAATACAAAAATCTAATTGAATACAAAGAAGTCCTCTATTAAAAAATTAAACATTTTCTAGCAGACGAATTTATCCAAATTTAAAATAATTATAATTATAATATTATAACAAACGTGAATTAATAAACGGTTTAGATTCTATAATTAGAGCAATATCAGGAAACTTTGACCACGAAGATGCCCACAAATAAGATACTTTAGAAAACCTACAAAATAAACAAGAAAAACTTAGAGATAATTTAAACTTGCAAATTTGGTATAAGCAAAATTTTACTAAACAATTCAATAAAGAAATAGAAAATAATCAAATTATTACAAATAAATTATCTGAATTTCACAGTTTATTAGGACACGTTGTAGACGAGATTGATATACTAAATATAAAAGAAGTATTTAATCAATTACAATTTATCACTAGTAACTTATATATAACCATACTTCAAATAGAAGAAACTTTCACTTTCTGCAGTATTAATACCCTATATTTTGGCTTAATATCGCGTGATGTAATTAATGACATTAGAAATCCAATTAACAAATTATTAATAACTGGAATAATAATCACCTTATAAAAACATATTATAAATTTGACAATAGCATCTTTAGAATCTTGATTAGTATCCCTATAATAAATGTATAGTCAAATCTCCTTCAATTCACACCTATACCTACCAAAATACACGAAAATACATACACTACTTTAGATATTTTACCTGGTTATAGCAGCAAACTAGATTAAATAATAAGCTTTATTTTTGTAAATAGATTTCTATAACTGAAAGAAAAACAATTTATAACTGACATGTAAGCATAATATTGGAATGAAAAAAAAACACACATAAAAACCAATAACTCTAGAAACTCGTAAACGTATTCATTCTTACTGGAATATTATAATAACTATAATATAAATATTAATAGTAATTGTTATTACTTTTAAGCAAATAATAAGTTGTAAACGGAAATATGATATAAGAAAAAATTAAAATCTAAAAAGAAAGATAAGTATAATTTCCTTCAGTCTCTAACGAGAGTAAAAAAAAACTCTAACGGGGAAAGAATTATAATGAGGACACCACCCCTAAACATTACATTCTAGCACTAATATTGCATCATTTTCTCAGTATTTTCCATGAGCTAGATCATCATATCTCTGTAATATAAATACCTTTGTTTAGGATAAGTAGTTAGATTTATAGTTGCCTCTGTAGACAATAATTTGTATTCTAAATAAAAGTAAAAAATAATAGTTTTTTAAAATTAAAAGTGAGAGTTTACGTGATTTAAGTTACATATGTAGAATTAAACATCATATTCTACATCATTCTTATGATCATATCATCAACAATTAATATACACATGTTTTCAAGTTTCCAAATACAAATATTACATGCAAATTTTGATAAATAAACCAAATATACTCACTAAGCGTAAGATTTGCAAGTACATGTGTTTCGCACAACACAACTAAGAAACAAACTTACGCTCTCAAAAGGGTGTTTTTACTCTCTTATCTCAAGTAGTTAAACTTTACCAAAAATTCACGAACGCTACTACTTTGAATTTTTTAGAATATCTAATTCCGACAGTATATACATTTTTTTAAGGTAAGTTGTATATTCTTGTTTGATTAATTGATTAATAATAATAATAATATATTATTGAATATGCAATTTATGGCCACTAATATGATAAATAAGCTGTGTTTAGAGTTATGCAGAATGTTAATGATAAAAGTTGCAAATTTATAGGACATGTATGGGATTAACAAAAGACCAACTTTTAATAAGAAATTCATATCCAGACAGTCATCTACTTAAATCAGTTATACTGAATAAAGTCTAGGTAGCTATGGCTTGTCACAGATTAGAAAGTGTTTGTTTATAATCTGTCATTTTAATTTCTTAATGTCTAATGAATGGGCATATTTTTTGCGGCTACGCTAACATGGTCTTAATATAGGGTCAAGTTTGCATAAATAAAATTATTATGAACATTACTAGTAGTTTTTGACAATTATTATGAGCATTATTGTTGTTCTTGTAAGTATTAAGAATTCTTGCTCGAAAACGATGCATTTCCAAATATGAGTTTCTTATTATAAGTTGGTTGTTTATTTTAAATAACACGTATACAGTAACACCCTGAAAAAAATTAAGTTATATTTATTTTGAGTATGTTAGTGGATCATCCGAAAATGTATTTTCGTAGTTAAAAATAATTATTGCCATAAAGTTTAAAATTTTTATGTTAAAATTTTACTTCATAGAAACGTATCTCTCTGCGAAAAAACATGTATGAAATTTACAATTTTATTTCTGTAAAATATTATTATCGCTGTTACGATGTCATATCATTTGTTTTGTTTGGCACGTCAGCATGTGACATTAATGACAGTTGTTTCCAGAATTTCATGAACTTTACAAAATGCATATAAAATGTTTGAAGCCGATATTTCTTTTATTCTGGCGATGATACATGTGTAAGAATAATTATATTACTTAATTCCTATTAAAATTCAGAAATAAAGGCAAACTTTTGTAAACATGGCAAAGTAATAAATTGATGTTGACATTCTGTCAATAAAACATTTCGGTGACGACAAACATATTACAATCTGTCATTGTAAATATTCATGAATACGTTTTAATTTTCAGCGAACAATATATGAAATATTTGCTAAGACATCCAGAACGTAAGATACTCTCTTTATCATCATTGAATATAATATTAAAATAATTTTTTTTTGCAGTTATTCCAGTCTTATTGATAGTTATTACAACTTTCACTATTCCTATATGTATACTCAATTTTGGTAAAAGGAAACTTGTGGTAAGTTCACAATCCATTACATATCGTAGTTAGTGTCAATGAAAAGCAAACTTATCAAACAAAATTATAAGTAAATACAAGTCAACGCGTATGTTACTTTTACTTAGCAAAAATAGTTAACAAACTTCGACAATCTATAGATAATAGATTTGTAATCCCCTATGCCCATATATAATAATGTTATAAAATCGACATTTGATGTAACGGGCTTAGGATTGGCACCTTTTGAGAAAATAAAATCGAGACTATCTGAAGGAAACATGAAAATGCTTTTTTATGTAGGCATTTATTTATTTATATTTTTTTCATATATGCACTGTGCAAAACAAATAAAGCTCGTGACAGCGAATCGAAATTTTTGGGCTCTGTTTACATTCAAATAGGCGTAACTCGAATAAAAAAATCGTTGGAAAAATATAAAAAATTTTGAAGCTGACAAAATTTCTTAACTTCTCCTTTATTTCAATTTTCTGGAGAAAATCCTCTGCACTCCGTGAAAATTGATAAAGAAAACATTTTTTTGTGATTTTTTTTTGTGTTCAATGGCGCGCCATCTGTCGTATAAAGTACTAAATGAAATATGATAGAAAGCATCATAAAATAGACAGTTGTACGAACATTTTGATGTCTCGGGGATTCAAAACAGGCAAATTTGGCCCAAGATATAGGTATTTGAGAAAGAGACTTTTTCTACAATTTTAGGAGTCACTTTAATTGTTTTGCGCAGTGTATACAGAATGTTTCATAACTTCGAGTACATACGTTAATGGTATATGTTGTTTGATATGCTGATTACGAATCTAAAATAATTTTTTTAAAATTCGAAAAATTAAGGGTTGTTTACCTAAATCATTTTTGTAGTACTGCACTAGATTCGCTTTCCTATTAAACACAAACAATGAAGTAGGTAATCAACAATTTAAATTACATAATATTTTTAAAACAAACAAACAAAATTTAATTAATTTTAATGAAACGATTATTATAGTTTAATTATGTATTCAAAATAATTGACCTGTCAAAATAAATAATTCACATGCATGGGACAACAGCATCGAAATCGGGGCTGCCCGGCAGAATTAGGACGAGTTGTAACTCTGGTTTGATTCAAATAGATTTATTTTTGTTCACAGTTTTCTGGTAGTTATGTTACGAGTAATATAATTCAGTTCTTAACTCACATTATTTATTTACAATATGAGATTATTTTTGAATATACATTGATAATAAAATCCACAAAAATTATTTTATATTTTTATAATAAATATTCTTTCTGTTTAAGTTTTGCTTTATTTAAAATACTTGTATATCGATGTTTCTGTTTATTTACTTTTTTGTTATTATATAAGCGTTTCTTTAAAAAGTTTAATTTATTATTATTATATGTAATATCCCATACAAATAATGAAATATTATTAAACACCTAACACATGTCGTGGTATTTCTGATTAGATTAGATTAGGTAACGGAACTTCGAAAAGGAAGTTTTGGCCAAATTAGTACTTATACTGTTAATACACGGGACAACTTTAATTTGTTTGTTAATAAATTAAAGATAAATACTAAAAATAGAGTTTTTTATCATTGTTAATAACCAGTTGCACCGCTGTCTCCTAAATATTAAATGTAAGTAAAGTAATCTAAAATCGATAAATAAATGAATAATGTGAAATGAATTAAAAAAAATATTAATATTTCGATTCGATATGTGACTAAGAACATATATTTCTATCGATAGTTATTTATTATAATTCATTGTGAATAATTGATTATCCATAAAAAATATCTGTTCTTGTTCAAACATCTCTAATTGGATAAAGCGTTTGCCCAGAGTTCAAAAGATCACAGTTTCAAAGCCTGGTGTATTCTATTTCTTTTGTCTTTAATAAAAACTTTTTAAAAGAAATTGCTAATATGCATAAAACCTAATAAATATGTGTGCATATATCCGCTAAATTAGCAACTTTTTGACTATTTTTACATGATAGGAGGTATGGTTTTGATATTAAATACACAAGTTATTTAATTTAGATTTGTTTCAGGATGAAGAAGCTCCGGCACCTCAAAATACTCAACGTGTTCGTCCGTCTGCTGTAAGATTTTTTGATAGTTTTGCTTAAAAAAACAATTGGTACTTTATTTGTTGTTTTGGGTGAATGCTGTAGTTTTTTATTGAATTGGACTCTACACCAAATTCTCCTTGGATTCCGTGGGAAGGAATACCATATCCAGGTAAATATAAAGCTGCGTGTAACTCTATGAATGAATACAAATGAAGTAAAACGATTACGAACTAATTCTAACGAGTATGTGTGTACAGAGTCCGAGGTGCGATATTGAGTTCTTGTAAATTTTTTTTCAAACGAAATATTTAAATGGTTATATATTAATATTAATTAAAATTAAAAGTGAATGCGTTCAAAAAGTCAGTTAAATTACCTCATTTAACCTTTAAATCAGTGGCGCAAAATATCTGACATCATATATCTGTTTAACACTTATCAATATATCCAAAATACATTATCAATTTATTGACAGATAAGTCGATCAATAGGCCAACTTCTCATCTTAATATTGTCATACCGTTTTATTATACGTTTTATATTTTAATTTCTTCTTATGAAATTACACATTGAAATCATGTAATTTTATGGCAATGGAAAGATTAAGATCATTTAGAAACATACAACACACAGATTAGAAGAAACGTCGAATATATCTTCAAATGTTAATTTCTGAAAAAGTATCAAAAAATTCTCCAAAAAATCAACGATTTTATTTGTTTTACATGTGATGGTAAATTAAAAAATATAAGTTGACCAATATTTAGATCTATTTATCATTCAGTGTAATACAATTATTATTGTTTGCCGTTTCTAACCTAACAAAATAACCTTGCATCATATTACACATTATAACTAAAGATTATCTGATACTGCCTACTGCCTGAACTAAGATTGAGCTCATCTAAATATAGCCGTAAATTTGATAGAAAGGTTTAAAGTAGTAAACTTTAATATTATTTGACATATATAAGAGTTACAACAAAGTCTAAACAATATAATAATTGATAAGATGTTGAATGGTGTAAAAATATTAATTATATTTATAATTTATAAAGATATATTTTGAACTTAAACTTTCAAGATAAATGCAGTGTATTATATTAATAATTTAGAGAGTAGTATTTAAATATAGTTGCAAAAATACATTATCTGTTTATGATAAAAATGTGCATAATAGTTACAAATAAAGTTAAAATGTTTAGTAAAACTGTAACTTAAAAGAACATACTATCATTATGTTATTAAAATAATTATAAACAGAATCTTCTTTGTAGATAATTACATATATACGTACAGCAGAGAAGAATCAGATATTGTGAGTTCAGAAAACAACATAGGTATGGCCATCGAAATTGAAGAGAAACCAAAACCAAGAGAAGTTCCAGCTTTGAAACTTCTTGCTTTCCGAGCAGTCCTTGAAGCATCTCTAACTCACCAAACTAATAAAGTAGACACTTCTTGCTAGTTTTAATTCGCAATTCCTTCTTAATTATATTTGATAAAATTAATATGAAAATGTATATTGTAAAATAAATAAATATATCACCACGCCGTTTACTCATTGCTAACTGTAGCACTCTGCCGGAGCAGATCACGGTAAGTAATATATTTTGTTAATAAATAGATTGTATGTTAGACAAGAAATAAGAATTTACGAAACCAGATGTACTAAAAGTTGGATGTTAAATGTCATTATGTAATCAGAAAAGCAATGACAAATAAGTGCTAAGTAAGAATAAACTTGTGAAAAATGTCATTTATCCTACATAAAAAATTACTAGAAATATTATTATTTTTAAATTTAACTAAAACAAATTTAATATATCTCGGCTTAACACACCCATTCAGATATATAATGAGAGGCGAGATTCTACTTTGGCGCGAAAGTGAAATTACAGTCACAACGAAAACACTAGCATATATGGCAATGTGTAATGAATTTGATGAAAAATATAAGTATTTCTGTAATTTATCATTACAAAATAAATATTGTATGTTATTAATTAGCTGTGGATACTGTAATTAACCATGTATTTAATTAATTTTACTGTGACTAATACTGAAATATAAAACAATAACCTTAAAAATTATATTTTATGTATTATTGCATGACAAAGTAAATATAAAATAACTAAATAAATAGTCATAACATACGAGTACATAATTATACCTAACAATCTGCAAACGTAATTAACATTAAATATATCAGCTTATATTTTATATAATACTTTACTAAAAAATATAAAGTAAACACTTGGCTATGTTTCACAAAATTCAGCCTCCAAGTCACCTTATGAGGGCATCGTCAGAGGCTGGCCAGCACAGTTAGTAACCATAGACGCGTTTCGCTCTTATTAGAGCTCATCAGTATGGTATTAATCACTTCTTCACCTAGAACAAAGTTCATGTGAAGAAGCTGGTGACGAAGAACTGTGCCAGCAGAGAATAAGATCTCTAACAAACTGGTAAGATGACATGAGAAGTTCTGTGGAACTGGTCATGCCATCTACCGAAAAAACTAGTAATGCTGCATATCCAGTCCGCTTTTAGGATGTTGTGACGATAATCGCATTTGCAGATTGGGCATCCTATTTTTCGCAATTAGATATATTAGGAATATAAAACACATATGTCCTTAATAAATATTGCGTTCTAATTTCACTAACAAATAATTTTAACTAACCTGAAATAATATTAATAAACTCCCTAAAAGAGGTTTTAAAATTAAATCATTGTAATTCAAATCCATATTTAAACTTCTATTAATTTAAAACCGTCTTAATAATGTTATATTTACTACCAAAATTAATGGAAATTTATAATAAAATATCTTCAAATGCGTATGACGTAATATTTCTAACAGAAAAATGGTTAAAAGTTAGAGTTCTATATTTTGAAATTTATAACGTAACTAACAAAGAATTTAACCCCTAATCCTTAATCAAAGAATCAAATCTATATACGTATTTCGAAAACTAAGTTCTCATGCTCAGTAGAAAAGGGAAAAAATCAAGATTATACGACTTGTGAACCAAGTCAGTGGTGAAGATAGAATCCAATTTTCCCAAAAGGAACATACTTATTTATACTAAAACGAAGCAATTAATAAACATAACGCTTAAGTGAACTAAAAGCTAATTACCTAAGATATCAAACAATTTACTGTTACGTATGGGACCCAGGTCAGAATTAATCAACTGATGTTAATTTTTAAATATGTTTAAACTCTCAAACGCATCATACTGTTTTTACACCACAGCCGGAAAAAAGCGTTTCTTTGATTTTTTTTTATACAAGAAAAGGTTGTACGAAAATACTATTCAAGTATGTTATTAGGCGTATATTAAAGAATAAACAAAAAAAATTCGTTAAAAAATATTTCAAAATTATGTCGCCAAAGCCATTCCCCACGACATGCAGTGTAGATGGTACAACTTTTAATTTGCAACAAAATAAAAAATATCTTTTTAATCCACATTACTAAAACCCGGATATTTAGGCTCTTAAAAACACCCAAATAAGCAAGCATATAGGCCGGTAATTACTCTAAAATAGGCGGGATTTTAGGCAGCATAAATGTAAATAATTTGTTTTAAAAAAAATAAACGAATCCTTTTTCTAATATTGGTACTCGTATCTACTCTTCGTTAGAAAAAAATAATAATTTTAAACAAAAATTAACGCAATATGAAAAATAATAATGTTGGGTTCTCATTTTATTAACTATTATGCAAATTCAAATTATGTAGTATACTTTAATTCACAAAATATTACGAGCAATTGCTATATGAAATTTTCGGAAAGGGACTGTTTTCGGTCTGTCAGAACTTTGCTTGTAAGTTGAAAACTTCGTTCTACATCACAAAATGTGACAGGAGCGTTCTTATATTTAGCCATATCGTCTAAAGTTACCTCAGCTCCATTGATTAATGACAAAGACACAATTGAATTGCCACGTAAAATTTTGACTAAAAACCGTTTTTTCTTTCGGCATTTTAAATTCACACACAAAAAATTGATTTAAGTAAGTACTTTAAATATTATAGGTTAGGTTGAAACACTTTGTCGAGTGCTGAATTAGGCAACGAAGTAGATGATAAACCTTGTCTGCTCAATAAAAGTTAGAATAGGCAACAAAAATAGGCAAAATAGGCTGTATAAAGTAAAATAGGCACAATAACCAAAATATAGAAAAAATAGGCTCTAAGGCACGAAAAAAAAAACCTTCCATTACACGTAAACATATTACCTATGCAAAGAAAAACTAAATTGCCTGAAGTATATTAAAATTTGAATCTAGGCAATTGCCTAAAAATCCGGGCTTTACACATGACAATATCTAGTGAAACACTTACGAGATTTAAAAATATTAATTTTGAGTACATGAATTTAAACCTTAATTTAAATTTATATGTTTATAAAAAATGTTGTAATTAACGTATCGAAAATTACATACGTAGTTTACTTTAAAATATTTTTTTTAAAGATACAGTTAAAATTCCAAATGAAAATATTAATACTGTTGTAGTTAGTTATACTGCATGCCATTTTGAAAAATCGTGTTTCAAGAGAAACGCGTTGAAAGTTTTGAAATGAGTTATAGACATGAAAAATAGGAAATAATTACTGTTATTTTTTTACCATTAATCTACAATCCCAGAACCATAAAACTACCCTTTCAAGTTGAAATACACCTCCTCAACTTCTTTCCTCGACGATTTAATGCTAGAGCGCACCTTTTTTGCCTTATCTGTCAAAGACAGCTCGGCGTTCTTGATGAGCTTAGCATTGGTTTAAATTCAAAAATTATATAATTATCCTTCTTGGCTGTGCATGTACTAAAATAAACTCGTCAAACTAATCATTTTTCTTCTGTTAACTTCTTATTTTTTCAGCCATGGTACTCTCAATTCGTAATTTTCTTTATAAAAGCCATATTTCGTTTGCTTCTTACTCTTGCATAAATAACAATTGAGCAACGAATTCTAAACATTTTTAGTAGTTACACTTTTGGTCTAATTTAACTAGGAAAGCAACAATCACTATATTAATAAAATACGATTGTATATTCTACGTTGCATCATTCAATTCTACACCTGGTATACATAGTTTTCGTTTCCTTTTGGTCCCTGTTAATAATAACGTACTACATCGTGGTCGTGACACGATAAAATTGCGTAGAACTTGCGACACATATAAAAATGGTAATTTTTTGTAACTGGTTTTACTTCACAATAAAAAAATGTCAAGGAAATCTACAATTGCCTGTTAAATTGTGAATAATATGTTAATTTATTTCACTTTTAAAAATGTTTCTAATCACTATAGTTACTTAATAACGAAACTTGTTTTGAAAATAATATTTTGCTAATTTTATTTTATGTTGCATAAATAACCATAATAGTACAAATCTTAGGTCCTATATAAACTTCGGAAATATTTTAATTTGGTTCAGTGACAAATCGACAGTCGCAATCATGAAATTTATTTTTGTGTTCTTATCTGTTTTATTTTTATCTGAAGGAGCTAATCTTCGTAAGTAATGCAATATTATTATTTTTGTTATTATTATTATTAAAATAATCAATATTTTAATAATTTTTTAGCTTCATCTTTCTTTGAAAAATGTAAAAAGAATGATATAAATGTGAGCAAATGTTTGGCTGATAGTGCTAATAAAGGCTGGCCAGAATTTGTAAAAGGTACGTTTATTTTTCAGAACATATTTTCTACTAACAAACAGTTATAAATTACTTTAGAGAAATATGTATCAATTAAAAGTTTTAGATAATTTAATTGTCCGTAACTTTGATTTGAAGTGTATTTAACTGAAATTATAAACTAACAATGTGTAATATAGTAAAATATTTCGAGTGTTTAATATTGCAGAAAACAAATTAAATCAAATACTTTTGGACAACGTACATACAGACATTCCTAATTTTGTGAGAGCAAATTTTACAGGGTATTTATCTGGCCTTGAAGAAGTAATTTTTAAACATATTTAGTAAGTATTCACCTCTATATTTGTACAAATTATTCCGAAAAAGGCATACTTCAAAGTATCTAGAATCGATCCTACTCACAATGGCGAAATGAATAAAAAAAATCATAATTGTTTCATTTTAGCGTGAATTTCGACAAAAAGAGTTTTGATGTAATTTATACTCAGCCAATTTTAAGACTTCTTGGAGATTATAAAGCGAAAGGAAGTTTTCTTGGATTTATAATTGATGAAATTGGATACGGTAATGTTACTCTAAGTAAGTAAATAGTTACTACACAATAAGTTGGGTTAATAGTTTTATAACAAAGCATTTGACTGTTTAAATATGAATCCAAAGTCGAATTCAGCCGTCAACAGATTTTAACCCTATGACTTCTTATTATGTTATTATCCAGATTGGCACAGTAAGTAAACTGGCGTGATAATAAATTTATGTATTTATTTGTTTAGTTAATGGCACATACAAAAACCACTTCGATTACAAAATCCAAGAACAGGAGGGAGAAGAATATATCCAATTATCTAACTCCAAACTTTCATATAATATTGGTAGACTTCATACGAATATGACCAGCATTAATCATCCTGAACGAGGTCTGTTTGCTTCTTTAATATTTTATAAAATAATAAATTTTTGTATTGTTTATAGGAGCACAATTAACAACACTATTCAACAACTTCTGGGAGATACTTAACATCTTAATGGAAAATTATCTGTCTGTAATATTATCTGATGCTTACTTGCCTTATATTCGAGAATTTTTAAATAAAATTCCGGAAAAATCATTATTTGAACAATAAGATAAAATACTAATAAAAATATAATATATTAAATGATGTTTAGAATTATCAATAAAATACAATTGTTTTTCTTAAATATGCAATTTTTATTTTATTTATTTGTACCTACCTCTGCATTCCCGGAATTTATTTCCCTTAGATCTAGAAGTTAAGAGATACATTACAATATAAATAATTTAAACGCAATTGTATTTCTGATTCTAATAAATTTGAAGTTACATTAAAAAAATATGTAAAAATCATCATCAGATCAAATCAATAAAGGAGGACAAGAATAACGTCAATTGAATCTTTATACCGTACTCTCTTATTGTATTTAATATCTATTGTTAATCCATATTTGTCTACATTTAATAAGATTATTCATCATGTTTATTAATTACCATTACTATCTTATGTATACCTAATAACTTAGAATTTAATTATGCTATACTACAGTTATGTAAATATATTTTGTTATTTTGATGTAAAGGTTAAATAGGAGATCAGCTTTTGCTGTAATTTTGCCAAATAAAATTATTATTATTATTATTAATTTAAAAACAGATACAATGGGCAAAAGTAAAATTTATAATGATATATTAAAACTATTTAAAACCTAATACAGGAAAATTTAAAAACATATAATTAAATAGCATATACGTTATAATATAATGTAAATATCTAATTTGGTTATATGCAACACATAAATGTCACTCGGTGTAGGGATTTTTAAGAATTACTTGCCAATTCGAATAGTTAATTAATAAATTATTTGAGTTTCCTGTACATTTATTTATTAAATGATATGATGATGATGATGTCCCATCATTCCGTTTCGGAACATAGGGGCCGGGCACACCGAGCCGCAGTTTTTACACTGCCGTACTGCTGGTTTCTTTAGTCAGATTATTTAAGGCGTATAAGTGACTACCTTATTGCGCCCGAGTGTGATAAATACATGTAACTTTATTTTTTATATTTTACGACAAATCACACATTGTCGACAGGCGGATTCGAACTGACGAACCTTGGTTCGGGTGATGTCACAGTATGTTAAGAGATATGTCTTAACACGCTCGGCCACCGCGCCTGTTATTAAATGGTATGGTGAACAGTTTATTTTTATTATTTGATGAAATAATATTTGGCATTTTTAAACATTTATGTGTGTATATCTGAATCTGCAGATTTAATACAAGTTCTATTTGATATGTATGTCCGGTTAACAAAAACTGTTCAATGACTTTAAGTAAAATGTTTCAATTATAGATTAAATGTCGAATTAGATAAAAAAAAACTACCCAGAAGTAATGATGAAATGTGTTTTATTATATACATATATATATATATATATACAGTACGGTGGTGTGGATAGCGATACGGAATTCGAATCCGGAGATCCTGAGTTCGAATCACACTAAAGCTAAAAATTATATAAACTACTACACTGCGGCTAGGTGAGTGCGGACCCTGTACTGTAATTGGAATTAAGGTCCTGTTGTACAGCGTAACATAAATACATAAATAAATAAATAAATAAATATATATATATTGCAACACCATCCTAACAGTAAAACACATAATAGAACACTGCCCCAAATATAACAGATGGAGAACACAACACCACATCCCCAACAGCATCACCGAAGCGTTATCCAACAAAGAAGACCACATAAGGAATATGATCAGATTTCTTAAAGACACTGAACTGTACAATACTATATAATACGCACTGTATGCGTATGCTTGTATGATTAATGTACCGAGACTCAAATGACCGAGTTGTCGAAGAGTCTTTAATCTTAATAAAAATATATATATATATATATATATATATATATATATATATATATATATATATATATATATATATATACATAGTGTAACATGAAAACCTGGCCAAAGGCGTTTAACATGGGAAATGAGTTTTTCCTTGCGCAAAAGTGGCCAATTGATTTTAGACAAAAATGCTTCAAATAAAAGTTGTAGAGCTTGAAATTATGGATCTAAATCAGTTTTCAGATTTTATTTTGCACGTTTTGTAAGCGAAATAATCGCATTAATATTTTATAAGAATTTCTACTGTAAAGTGATAGCCATGGAATTCAGACAAAATGATAAACAAATGTATGACGTTTTAACTGTCAGAAAAGTTTAGTTTGATATGGATTTGTGATTTATTTAAGTGACAAAGGTGATTGTTGTTATATCATTATTGAAAATGGATAACTATTCACATGAAGAAAAGTTACAAATTATTAAGTGGAATTATTCTGGTGAAAGTTTTCGAAGAATACGTGATTTAATCAGTATTATTTGGCCGCACCATAACATTCCAAGTAAAACAACAATTCAGAACTTTATTACCAAATTTGAGAAGACCGGTACATTTAATTATCAAGTGGAACAGGAACAGGGACGTGTGCATGGAGATAGAAATAATAATAACGAAGACAATGTACTAGCATTAATAGAAATGGAACCAAATCTCAGTGTACGAGAAATTTCAAAAGAACTAAATATTAGTTTCAAATACAAATACTAATCTTATAAAGTACAAAACCACCAAGAAATTTTTGGATACGATTGCGAACGACGCGCAACATTTTGCGAAATAATTATGGAAAAGCCCAACAATGATAGGAGGTTTTTAAAAAACATATTATTTACAGATGAGTGTACATTTACGCTGAATGGCGAACTAAATAAAAATAATTTTCGACACTGGTCTCAGAGAAATCCGCACATTGTTATTGAATCCAGAACACAATATCGACAATCAGTAAATGTATGGGCAGGAATTTTAGGCAATAAAATTATTGGTCCTTTTTTTATTAATCGATTAAATGGAAACAATTATTTAGAATTGTTACGAGAAATAGTGGGACCGGAAATAGGCCACGCAAGATGGCTGTCCTGCCCATAATACAAGAGAAGTTGTAAATTATCTGAATGATACGTTTCCAGAAAGTTGGAAAGGGCATGGAGGGCCAGTAAACTGGCCAGCACGGTCTCCAGATTTAAATCCCTGTGACTTTTTTTATGAGGACACTTAAAGTCTTGCGTTTATAAAAAAGATACAATGCCATCCAAGAACTTAAAAACGCTGTTGTAGGTGTATGCAACAAAATAAATATTAGACAGTTGTGAAATGTTAAAAATGTTTCTACAATAGATTAGGCTACTGCTTAGCACAAAACAGAGGACTTTTCGAACATCTTTTGTAATTTAATATTATTTCTAAATAAATAAAATAATGATTTGCGTAAAAATTCTATTATTTATTATAATAAATAATAAAAAATTATAAAATAAAATTATCCATTTTCAATAATGATATAACAACAATCACCTTTGTCACTTAAATAAATCACAAATTCATTTAAAACTAAACTTTTCTGACAGTTAAACGTCATACATTTGTTTATCATTTTGTCTGAATTCCATGGCTATCACTTTACAGTAGAAATTCTTATAAAATATACATATATGTTCCTTATTGTTATTATGACAAAAAAAATTATGATATGTCATTACTATAGTAACAGTTAAAAAGTTTGACAGTAATGCATTAGAGCGTTTATTTTAAAAGTAAACATAGGGAAAATAACATTGCTATAGTTGTCAAAATAATAAAACTGTCTTCTTTCAAAATCAGGCCGGGTTAATAGGGGATCAAATGGTAGTTCGTTTTTATATAAATGGAAATTTAAATAGGGAAAATTATTTAGAATTGTTACAAGAGAGAGTAATTCCGGCAATAAATAATTTAAATATTGAGGAAGTGTGGTTCCAACAGAATGGTGTTCTCCGCATTATACTCAAAATTTAGGAAATTATCTGCACCGGATATTCCCCCAACGATGGATAGGTCGAGGTGGTGAAGTGGAGTGGCCTGCAAGGTCACCAGATCTTGCGCCAAACGAATTCTTTCTTTGGAGTCATTTCAAAAATAAATTTTATAATGGTGATAGAATGAGCGTAGAACGATTAAAACGCAGATTTAGTGTTGCATGGCATGAGATTCCTCCAGAGCAAATAAATCATGTTATAAATTAATATTATAATCGTTTAGGCTATAGTTCACAGGTTAATGGGGGTAATTTTGAAATTAAATTATTATATAAAAATTTATATTTAAACTAATGTAATTTAAAGTAATTAAAATTCATTTAATTAGTTTCAACTTAAAATGTTTCTTTTATTATAATGGACTATTACATTTCAATGCATTGCTGTCAAACTTTGTAATTGTAACTATGGTAATGACATATCCCGATGTTTACTGACAAAAAAAATTTCCGGTATATATATATATATATATATATATATATTAAATCAATCAATAATAAGATTGGATTTTTAAAAAGAATTTTATTTTGCTGCACAAGTACACACAGTGAACTCTTCTACTTGACTATCTTCTAACAACTGACTCTACGTCTTACATTTTGTCTACATATAACATTTCTTATCTAATATATCCTATTACAAATATGTAATGGAAAAGTACCGTGTGAAAGGTGCAATACTGATGCAAGGTGAGGCCTGATGTTCGCTCAGGTGGGTAGTGGGTGTTGATTTTCGCTCAACGGATGATGGTGAGGCGTCTTCAGCGGCCGGTCAGCACTCGATGACGGTCTCGGAATTAACAACGATATGATTTGCTTTTCCTCGTCGGAGTTGTAGAGAGAAGATGTAGTTTTTGATGTTGGTTTGCAGTTTGTGAGGCACTGATACACTTGAACTTGTTGTCACGTTTTATTTTGAGTGTAGAAATCTTTAACGAATTAGTCTCATCAAGAGTTATAGTGAGACTTCGGATTTTAATCACTCTGAGAAAGTATTGATTCGTAGATACTGATTTTAACACTTGAAAGTGACATCTGAAATTCTTCAACGAATTGGAAACTCAAATTTGAGCTTCTTCGGAATTTACAGACTTGTCAGTTATCCTACCAGGACTGTGCCAATTAAATCAATCAATAATAAGATTGGATTTTTAAAAAGAATTTTATTTTGCTGCACAAGTACATACAGTAAACTCTTCTACTTGACTATCTTCTAACAACTGACTCTACGTCTTACATTTTGTCTACATATAACATTTCTTATCTACTCGTAATATATCCTATTACAAATATGTCATGGAAAAGTACCGCGTGAAAGGTGCAATGCTGATACAATAGGGGTTGTGTCCCTACATAATTTATATATATATATATAAATTATGTAATGGCTGTATTTCTATTCTACAATAATTATGCGATGTCAGCATATTCTTCCAGTATATTTCCATTATGATAAGTTAGGTAATATAAACCCTTGTAACTAAGATAAGGTGTTCATTGTTCCTGTGTTCTTCTATCTCAACACATGTAACCAAGTTGATAATAAAAACATTTTTTTTCAAATATATTAAATCAAATTATTTAATTGGCGCAGCATCGGTAGTATCAGAGAAACACATAACTGTGTGGTGAATATCGATTCTTTACTCTGATAAATCAATCAATAATAAACCAAAACAAAATACATTTCAACAAAACCGTCTACAACGACCTGTGGAAACAATCGAAACGCAGATCCCACGGAGAAATCTATTTTCCTTTGGCAACTCAACAACTGAAGAATCGAGAGAAGAAGAAGGAAGACTTGCTGTTCGAACCCGATCTCGTCTCCAAACCCAGGAAGAATCAGCGACCCGGTGATGTCCGTAAAGCATCAAACGACCCTAGTACTATTCATCTCAGTAAGTTAAAAACTTAAGATAATTACCTGTGTACTAGTAATAAATATTTAAAATAAATTTTCAATAACTGTTAGAAAATTTAAGACAATAATTTATGTAACACTCTAAAGGGATACCTCTAGCAAACGACTAGTAACAAAGGTATCGAGGGACCGGCACAGTCCCAAACATACAGAACACACTTCATGCTAGATAGTGATAGTGAACCAGAGCCTACTCCGTCAAATTACACTAATAAAAATATAACACTATATAAGACCGAGTAGTCAACGGCCATGGCACAACTCGTTGATACTGATCCAAGCGATAACGCGAGTTAAGCAACGTTGCGTGCGGGGAGTATTTGGATGGGTGACCGTCCAGAGAAAAACCCGCGTTGCTGTTGACAAAAGACCTAAAACGCGGATCAGGGCGTAATGGCGGCATATGACCTAAGTAGTTGGTCCGCCAAGAAGCCACAAAAAAAAAAAGACCGAGTAGACTAAACGTGTTAAATAGTTTAATCATGACTACAACCACATGTACTGAATTAAAAACCCTCTGTGAAATCATCCCTCCATACAACAGAGACATAAAAATACTTAATAATTTTATCAATGCCGTAGATGACGTAAAATCTACACTAATCGGCATTACACTAACTGCCATCCAGAACACATTTTTCTTTGGACTCATAAAAACGAAACTCACACACAAAGCTGCCGAATTAATAGCAGTAAATAACTTTAAAGATTGGGATGAACTAAAATTCCATTTAACAACAACTGTGATAAAAGCACAGCCGAGACAATACTATTAGAAATTTTACAAATGAAAAATAAAATTAACGCAGATAAAACTCTAGAAATCATTTCTCAAAAATTTGCAAAATATAAATCAAACATTTTACTAAAAGAATATAGTCAATCGCAAAAAAACGCGATAATAAATGAAAATCAAAAGTTAGTAATCTCTTATTTCATAACTCTTTTACCTTTATCAATAAGAGGAGCATTTATTGTTAAAGAACCCCTCACCCTAGAAGCGTGCGAACGTTTATTGAGAAATGAATTCAATTACTCACAACAGAGCACACATCAGTCACCCATGTTAAAAGATAAGCAAAATTTTAGCTTCAATGTACCACCAAGAAAATTCCCGGCTCAAGAATTCCCATCAAGAGCCATCCAATTCAATAATAACCAACCACAACAAAAAATTTTCGCTCCACGTCAAAACTTAAAAAATTATTACGACACAAAAAAAAACATTTCAACCCAAACCAATGACCCAGCAAACCAGGCTTACTACGCCTATGTCAACACAAACGATAAGACAAAATTACAACCTCAACGAAAACTCAGATGAACAACCAGACCGCACTGAGGACGAATACGAATACGCGGAACAAGACAATGAAACCGAACATGACTCTTTTTTAGAACTCGAGACAGAAGTAGACGAAAACAAGTAATGTCTAGTCTAACTTATAATCTACCATCATTACAAATACAAGATTATGTCATTTTATTAGATACGGGGTCAAGCATAAACTTAATACACCCAGATTTAGTTAAATTCAAAAATATCAAAACTTATGAAGAAAAATGTACATTTACCACCGTAAATGGAAATCCACTATTTCACACTTTGTTATATTAAAAATAAATAAAATTTCATTTAAATGTTATATTCACAAATTTCATAAACAATATAATCTATTATTAGGTATTGAAGCATTTAAGAAACTACATATCCAAATTGATTTTAAGAAAAACTCCGTTAACATCCAAGGAAAAGAGAAGACACTACAAACCGACTTTAAAAATTGTCAACAAAATAATAATATTCAAATACGCTCAGAACATTTGAATCAGATCGAGAAAACACAAATTCACAATAAAATCGGTGACGTAACAGAAACAAAAATATTTGCCCACTGTATTTCCGAAGACCTAGAAATGAGCACGGGGTTAGCAGACCAAGTTAATAAAAAATTCGATAGTAGAAATTTTTGCAAAAATAAAAATGTTACAGATAAATGTATTATTATTCAAAATTCTAATAATCAAACAATTATTCATTTGATTACAAAAAAAAAGATATAACGATAAACCATCAATTAAAAACTTAGACAAACCGCTAAAAGAACTCAGAGATTATCTTATTGTAGCGAGTACGGCCCTGTTCCGTCTGGAACAGTCGACATGTCTGCTGCACGATTCACCGCTGTCTCAGACGCAATAGACAAGTTCGAACCTGTTCGCTCTGCGTCATGCTTCTACCGTGTGCCAGAAGCTCTGGAATATTCTCGAATACATTGTTGCAGTATATAAAGGAGAGTTTCGGCCGGGAAGAGGCATTCTGTATTCGAAGTGTGAACAGTGCAAGTCGTTGCTAAATACTTTGTTGTGAATATAAATACGTGTTGAATATAAATATACCGGGTGGTGCTCGGTGAGTGCGAACATAGGAATTTAACATGGGATATTAGTTTTATGCAATTTCCTGCTCTCCTGTACATTTTACGGAAAAAACTGTAGAGGGAAGATTTGTTCAGAATTAAAAGTTACCCATGAAACTGTTTTTACATGTTTTATTAAGTTTTTGGTTTAGCCGTAACATTAAAAATAAATTTCGAAATTTCTGTTACTTTGTAGTAATAGCCATGACTTTTCTTTTATTTTTATGACAAATGCGTTAAATGTCAATTTTTGATGTTTATTAAAGTTAATCTTATAATTTAAATTAAATCAAAAAAATCACATTTTTTATTCTTTGAACAAAGTTTTATTTTCATATTTAATAATAAATCAGTTTCAAGTTTATCAACAATTTCAATTTTTTTTAAAAATTTTAAATTACAATAATTTAATGTGAAATAATAAGTAATAATTGTAACAATATTATTTAATATACCTACATAAAAAAATAAAGAAATTACAATAAATGTTCAAACAAGCCACCATTTTCAGCAAGACAATAACCAAGTCTATTGTAAAACGAAGTTCTAACATTGGCTAATTGCCTGTCAGTAATATTATCACATTCTTCGAATATAGCTTGTCTTAGTAAATCTAAATTTTCGTAGTGTTTAGAGTAAATTTTACTTTTAAGATGCCCCCACAAAAAAAAATCGCAAGGAGCTAGGTCCGGAGATCTTGCAGGCCAATTTATTCCACCACCACGACCAATCCACCGATTAGGAAAAACCAAATCTAAATATTCCCGCACATTTATTCCATAATGAGCCGGGCACCCATCCTGCTGGAACCAAATATCCTCATCTACTGCAGCTGCCTCATCCAATGCAGGACCTATATGATTTTGCAGAAGTTCTAAATACATATCAGAATTTAAATTTCCCATAATTTCAAATGGTATAATCCTGTTCTTAAAAATTCCAACCCAAATATTAATTTTCTCAGGATATTGGGTACCTGTACTCACAGTTAAATGATGATTTTCTGTGGTCCACATACGAGTATTCTGAACATTTGGTTCATTATTTAAAGTAAATGTACATTCATCTGTAAAACAAATCGACGAAATAAAGTGCTGGTCCCGATTTGCCTTTTCTTGCATAATTTCACAAAATGTACTTCTAGTTTCAAAATCAGCCAAAAGAAGTTCTTGATGTGTTTGAAATTTGTAAGATTTATATCCATGTGTTTTTAAAATTCTCAGAACTGTTGAATGATGCAAACCACATTCAGAAGCAATATGTCTTATGCTGTACCTTGAATTTTGAGATATCATAGCCAATACCAATTCTTCATTCACTTCGTTATGACGTATTCTGTTATTATTATTATTGCCTTCATTACCATCGGTCACAGCTACACTAGCTGTACTCTCAAATTTTGTAACCAGTTTTGAAATTGTTGATACACTTGGAATTGGTTTATCTTCATATTTAATTGAAAATAAATCCCGCACCCTCCTATAACTATTTCCTCCATAATAATTTTTAATAATGAAGACACGTTCTTCGTTTGAATAAACATTCATTTTATAGCTTACACAAAATTTAATTTAAATTATAAGATTAACTTTAATAAACATCAAAAATTGACATTTAACGCATTTGTCATAAAAATAAAAGAAAAGTCATGGCTATTGCTACAAAGTAACAGAAATTTCGAAATTTATTTTTAATGTTACGGCTAAACCAAAAACTTAATAAAACATGTAAAAACAGTTTCATGGGTAACTTTTAATTCTGAACAAATCTTCCCTCTACAGTTTTTTCCGTAAAATGTACAGGAGAGCAGGAAATTGCATAAAACTAATATCCCATGTTAAATTCCTATGTTCGCACTCACCGAGCACCACCCGGTATGTCTTAGTAGTTGTACTACATTAGTTTCGTTTTAAATAAATATTTTGTTAGTGTTTTCATTACTCGTGTTTTATTTAATAATAAACTTCATCGAACCCGAAATTGTAATAAACGTTACAATTGGTGTCAGGTGTTAGGGTTGTGTTTTGTCAATTAAAAGTGAAGATTAAGTGCAAATAAATAAAAATGGGTTCGAGAAAAGTAAATCTAAGTGATTTAAAAGTGACTGATCTCAAGAGAGAATTAGAAAAACGTGATCTGGACAATATAGGCAAGAAAAGTATACTGCAAGAGCGTCTTCGTCAATTTTTGGTTGAAGCTGGTGAAATAGCGGATACTTATGAATTCGAAATTCCGGGCGATTTGGACTCCATGTACAAAAATCTGAAGGAAGAACTAAAAGAAAATTCTAGAAGCTTGGAAGCCAAATTGGAAGAAAATTCCAGAAATACCGAGGAAAATTCCAGAAGCTTGGAAGTCAAATTAGAAGAAAAATTTGAAAAGTTTGTAGAAAATTCTAGAAATTTGGAAGCTAAATTAGAAGAAAATTCCAGAAGTTTGGAAGCTAAATTTGAAGAAAGTTCCAGAAACTTAGAAACGAATTTGGAAACTAAATTTGAACAGAAGTTTGAAAAAATCGAAGAACATTCGAGAAATTTTGAAGAAAAATTTAAAGAAAAAATTGAAGAAATCGAAGCAAGATTGGCAACATTGAATCACGAACAGCCAAATGTCCAACAAATTCACGACTTGATTCAGAAAACTCCATCTAGTGACCAGCCATTAAATAACGAGAAAGTTGAATATTTAGTGACAGACGGGAAAGAATCACTGCGTAGATTCCACATGAAACCACCAGAATTTGATGGCAAGGTATCTTGGCCTAATTATTACGCCCAATTCGAAGCTGCTGCAGTATCTAATGGGTTGTCATCATCTGAGAAGGCAACGGCCTTGATAATTGCGCTGCGTGGTGACGCAGTGGATATTTTGCAAACAATCCTTCCAGAAGAACGGCAGAACTATCATCAACTAGTTAAGCGCTTGGAAATACGTTTTGACACGCACATATGCAGCAAGTGTATCACTTGCAGCTGAGAAATAGATGTCAGAAATCAAACGAGACTCTACAAGAATTTGAATCTGATATCGCTCGTCTAGTTCGCCTGGCATATCCTGACACCCCAGATAGTGTGTTGGAACGACTGGCTGTGCAAGGCTTCATTGATGGTCTCCGAGATAAAGAAACCAAGCGGGCCCTGATTCTGGCTCGTTCTAGTAACCTGTCCATTGCCTTGGCCAGCGCATTGGAATTCGAGGCGGCAGAACACGCTTCAAGACGGCAAGGCAATATTCGCACAATAGAGGGCGTGGAGGAGAATCATAATGAGTCTATGGAGGAAACAGCACGGCGTGTCATGACTGAGATATTGCCAAAGAAGAGACAACTTCGATGCTGGAACTGCGGTGAGCTAGGGCATGTGCGAAGCCGCTGCGGGAAACAAATAAAGAACAAGGCAGCGGAAAATCTAAAGCGGGTCGACGCAAGAGGGCGAACGTCTGTCCAACATCAAGATATCCTGAAGCTAACTGGACATGTCGCATCCCTACAACCAAGAATAAATAGCATCTTTGTGGATGGATTGATCGACGGGAAACCACATGCCTTGCTGATCGATACAAGAACTACAAAAACCATCATCAGACCTGATACTCTCAAGAAACAGATAACGATTGAATCAACAAAATGGCGATTGCGCACAGCAACAGGGTCCGCGGCTACCATCCATGGCGAAGCAGACATTACTATCTCCATCGGAAATACACGAATTAAACACCGAGCCCTGGTAGCTGACATTGAAGACGAATTCAATCTCGGGATGGACATCATGAACGCGAATGGTGTGGAACTAAATTTAAAACGCGGCACACTTAAGATCAATGGTGAAGAGATCGTTTTACATCCCCGAGGAGAAGACACAGTACGTGTAACCTTAGCTGAAGATACTGTCGTGTTAAATCGAAGTGAGATGATTGTAGATGCCCACATGGAACGTGAACTTCCAACAGGATGTACCATGTTATTAGAAGCTGGAAATCATAATGAAACGACTACTCGAGGAATACTGGTGGGAAAATCTCTCGTGCATACTGGAAATGTAGTACCAGTTCGAGTAATGAATGTGAATTATTATCCAGTTACACTAAAGAAGGGTACTATCTTAGGACACTGTGCATCAGTAACTTCGATTATCAGACGAACATCCGTTACACAAAATGGCCAATCTACTGACAACATCTTCATGGGAATTAAACCAGGACCAGAATAACAGGATGAGAAATTTAATAACGGAATATCAAGACTTTTCGACACCAGCTGTGAGACCAAGGGTAGAACCAACATAGTCCAGCATCAAATGAACACCGGCGATGCACGCCCCATCCGCCAAGTACCAAGACGATTACCATTGGCCAAGAGAGAGGAAACCGACAAAATTATTCAAGACATGGAAAAAGAAGGAGTCATTAAATCCTCAAGCAGTCCGTGGGCCTCACCAGTGGTATTGGTAAAAAAGAAAGATGGGTCAACACGATTCTGCGTGGACTATCGTCAACTCAACAACGTGACGAAGAAGGATAGCTACCCGTTGCCCCGAATAGATGACACATTGGATACGCTGGCCGGGTCGAAAATATTCTCAACATTGGACTTGAAAAGTGGGTACTGGCAGGTTGGAATGGCACCAACGGATAAAGAGAAAACTGCGTTTTCTGTCGGGGCCGGACTGTGACAATTTACAGTAATGCCGTTCGGACTCTGCAATGCCCCTGCCACGTTTGAACGACTCATGGAAACGGTACTGCAAGGACTATCTTGGAAAACCTGTTTGGTGTACCTTGACGATATTATTGTGGACGGAAGAACATTCGAAGATCACATAAGGAATTTGGAGGAAGTATTCCTGAGACTACGAAGTTCTGGTTTGAAGCTTAGTCCAAAGAAATGTCATCTCTTCCGCAAAGAAGTGCAGTACCTAGGACATATTGTGTCCGGAAACGGAATAGCCGTTGACAATCAGAAGATCCAATCAGTAGAAGAATGGCCAGTACCGACTGACAAACATCAATTGCGAAGCTCTCTAGGTCTTTGCACGTACTATCGACGATACGTCCCTGGATTCGCCAACATTGCTAAGCCACTGACACGACTCACGGAGGAAGGGCGGAAATTTGTGTGGGAAGAAAACTGCCAAGCCGCTTTCGACAACCTCAAGCGCGCTTTAACAACAGCACCAGTCCTGAGTTATCCTCTACCCAACGGGGACTTCATATTGGATACAGATGCCAGCAATGTCGGAATCGGCGCCGTCCTATCGCAAATTCAAGATGGACAAGAGAAGGTCATCGGCTACTTCAGCAAAACTCTGTCTACTGCGTCACCAGGCGAGAATTATTGGCAGTAGTTAAAGCCGTTGAACACTTATACAAATACCTGTATGGAAGGAAATTCCTGGTAAGGACTGATCATGCTGCGTTGAAGTGGCTGTTACAATTCAAGAATCCGGAAGGGCAGGTAGCAAGGTGGATCGAACGGCTACAGGAATATGACTTCGTCAGCGAGCATAGGGCCGGAATTAGTCATTGTAACGCCGACGCATTATCAAGACGACCATGCTCAGAAGACTGCAAACACTGTACCCGTGTAGAAGAGAAGTCCGCTCCAATCTTACGGACCACAGTGATAGACGACCATTGGCTGACTGAAGAAGTTGTGAAAGACCAAGAAGGCGATCCAGAATTGAAATACCTACTGGAATGGAAGAAAGAAGGCCACAAACCAACTTGGCAAGAAGTTTCACGACACTCGAAAACCATAAAATCGTACTGGGCGCAGTGGGACTCCATTGTTATAGAGAATGGACTACTGAAACGTATCCTGGAAATTCCTGAGGCTACAGAGAAAACGATGCAGATCATAATCCCTAGGAAAAGAGTACCGGAGGTACTGAAGGAGATTCATGATGGAACTGCTGGAGGACACTTAGGAGTAACGAGGACAGTTCAGAAGCTGCGTGAGCGATTTTACTGGGTTAATTGTCGAGAGGACGTAAAGGAGTGGTGCAAGAAGTGCATAGTTTGCGCCGCAAGCAACGGACCGCAGAGACGTCGGAGAGCCCCAATGCGTCAATACAATGTTGGGAGCCCGTTTTAAAGAATCGCAATTGACGTGGCTGGTCCATTTCCAGAATCCGACAAGGGAAATAAATACATCATAGTGGTCATGGACTACTTCAGCAAGTGGGTTGAAGCTTATGCCTTGCCAAATCAAGAAGCCGCTACGGTAGCAGAAGAACTTGTCAACCAGTGGATCTGCCGATTCGGGGTACCGTTGGAACTACACTCCGACCAAGGTAGAAATTTCGAGTCGTCTCTGTTCCAAGCAATCTGCGAGCTATTGAACATTCGCAAAACAAGAACAACTGCTCTACACCCACAGTCAGATTGCATGGTTGAACGCATGAACAGAACCATCAATAGACACCTCTCCAAGGTTGTCTCCGGCCACCAAAGAGACTGGGATTGTCATCTACCAATGTTCCTGTTAGCTTATCGATCATCCGTCCATGAAACAACAGGACAGACTCCGGCTAGCATTGTCTTTGGTCATGAACTGCGATTGCCCTGCGACTTGAAGTTCGGCAGCAAGCCAGGTGAAAATTTGGCTGGCGATGATTTCGTCACCGAACTTCGGAAGAAGATGAACGACATCCATGAGCAAGTACGCTTCAACATCCAGAGCGCTAGTGACATAAGAAGCACCCCACCCTCAAGGAGTGAGTGTGTCTTATAGTTTAACGTGGCGGCACCTGCCTTGCGGCTCTATCCGCCACGGCCCCCATGGGCTCGGGATTGGGATACGCCCAATCAGCGCGACATCTGAGCGTACACCAAGTATACGACCGATGTCTACCAGAATGCTTTGGGGGGCAAGCCCCTCGGCCTCTCTGGTGAGAGGGGACCTATCTAAATCCCTACTGACTATGCGGGCCAGTACCCGAGCAGTACGCTGCTCACCCGTCGATGCCGTTACCGACATCTAGCCTGCATAGGCTTTCAACCACATACCCGCACCTTTGCCAGGTGAAAATTTGGCTGGCGATGATTTCGTCACCGAACTTCGGAAGAAGATGAACGACATCCATGAGCAAGTACGCTTCAACATCCAGAGCGCTAGTGACAGGATGAAAGACCAATATGATGTCAAGGCTGAGAATGGTGGATATCAATCCGGGGATCTGGTTTGGCTATACAACCCACAGCGTCGCCGTGGAATGTCCCCAAAGCTACAGAACTCCTGGGAAGGTCCCTGCGAGGTACTGAAGCGAATAAATGACGTCATCTATCGAATCCGGAAAAGAAGTGGAGGAAAACCAAGAGTGATACATTTCAATCGGTTGGCTCCTTTCGCCGGTGATAACAACGATGGCAACGCCAATGAATCTCGAGCTCGACGAATTAATGTACAAGATCCGGAAATCACCTTTGACGAGTTCATGGCTTCCTATTCTACGGGCCATAAAGTACGAAATGGTGTGACCAAAGAACATCAGGGTGACCTATTAAAAATGCCTACAGAATACTCATTAGCGCATTGTGTGGCCCAAGATCTACAGATGTCTCGAGGAATCGCCGTGGTTTTTAAGAAAAAGTTCGGCCAACTTGAAAAATTACGGCAACAACACCCATGTGTCGGCACAGTGCTACATATAGCCGACAAACAGTCGAGCCGAAACAGAAGCATTTTTTACCTGGTGACTAAACATCTGTCCCACGAGAAACCAACTTATCGCGCCGTCTGGGACGCCCTATGTGATCTACGAGGTGTGCTGCTCGATCAGGATATTTTAAAACTAGCTGTACCAAAGCTAGGCTGTGGTCTTGACGAATTGAGCTGGAGAATTATAAGAAACATGCTGGAAACTATTTTCCAATATACCGGAATTGAGATCCTGGTGTGCAGCTATAATCCCTGTGGTTCAACAGTAGTGAAAAGAACTGTGGACTGAGCAGAAAAGTTTCGGGACGAAACATCCTTAAGGAGGGGGCAGTGTAGCGAGTATGGCCCTGTTCCGTCTGGAACAGTCGACATGTCTGCTGCACGATTCATCGCTGTCTCAGACGCAATAGACAAGTTCGAACCTGAACGCTCTGCGTCATGCTTCTACCGTGTGCCAGAAGCTCTGGAATATTCTCGAATACATTTTTGCAGTATATAAAGGAGAGTTTCGGCCGGGAAGAGGCATTCTGTATTCGAAGTGTGAACAGTGCAAGTCGTTGCTAAATACTTGTAACGCAAATTTCTTTGTGCTACAATAATCAACCTTACGCTCCCTGGGGGATGAGCCCGGGTTGGACGGTTGAACCGCGGCTAAACTCAGTGAAGATGGGAGTGAGTCGGAGAAGGGGTGATAAATCACGAAATTGATGGGCGCCAGCCGGCCTGAGCCGCGACCGGTTCAACAAAAGTACTACGGCCGACAAAGTACGGGATACTTCCCAGGACAGGACTACGAGAGGTGCCAACTACTTCAATAACAAGATGGTAATACGAAAAACTAACGATATATTAGAACACTCACGAGAAAATTACACAGAACACAGTAGTTGAATTTGCAAGACAGCTGGATCATAAATCCACTTAAGATCAAGGCGAATAATGACAGAAACGGAGGCGGGGCGCTGTGTCTCACCGTAGCGGCTAGGATCGCGGTACAGTCAACACCTAAATGGCGCTGAAGTGAACTGACGTATTCCGACGTATGACGGTTCGCTGGCCAGCGAATGCGTTTTACGCGGCGCGTCTGACTGAACGTGACTACCGAAACGCAGACCCTAATAACTAGTGCGTTGCACGAACGACACACCTCGTAGGTGACAACAACGTCACGACTATATGATTCTAACAAAATATTCTTAAATGGATTTTCACAAATAAAATCTGTAACTACTCTTAAATATCTTGCTCAACAATAACTTAAATAATCTCGTGCACAGAAGGCACACAAGCCAAAGTATAACAACACGGTACATAAAACTCGAATATGACAATATATAAATAAATTTTAAACAAGACGAAACAATGAATAAAAATACACAAATTATACTGGCTTAGCTGTATGGCGTCCAGGCGTGAACGGGACAGGTGGCAGCAGTGACACAACTCGGTCTGCCAACCGGATGTCCAGAATCGTCACTTCCCAAGATGGCGGACAAGCACGTGAAATGGGAACGTCACGCAGCGTCACTTCCGCTACACGTGGCTTCTTTTCCCACAGCTGCTGGGCTTTACTCCCTTGGCAACAATCAACAGGAACTCCTCCAATGCAACGCCAACGAGCTAGTGCACTCACAACAGCTTCGAACATGGGCACACAGCCAGGGATGTGCGTGTAGTCTACTGCAAGTAATCTACGCAATTCTCTACGTGTAAACAATCATGTAGTCTACGTCTTCATTTTTCATGCATACAATGTAGACTATGTAGACAATGAAAACACCTGTGTTCACTTAAGTCATATTAAAATTTTATCCCTAGAACTAGGGAATTTTAAATGTTGGTAGAGATTTTTATTTTTATTCTAGGGATTACATGAAAAAAAATTAGTTGTGCAGGGCAAAACGTTCAAAATTTGTCAACTGGTTACTGTTAAAAATAGCGCCAAAGAAAACTCCGTCTGGTGAGATGGCGCGTTGATCGATTTTAAAAATATGACAGTTCGCCCAAGACCCAAGACAGACATTCGTCTAGTAATGTACGAGCACTTGCTTTATTAGTTTTATTATATAAAGACCGATAATGACCCGAGCTTACGAATACGAATACATGCAATAGTTACAAAGGAATAAATTTAGGTTATATAAAATTTTACAACTGTCAGATGCATGATCTACATTGTTTACATTGTCTACGCCGCTAGAATTGTCGACGTTTTGTCTACGTGTAGATGTAGACAATTAAAGATTACACGTAGATGCACATCTCTGCACACAGCATACACCAACAATGGCACGAACAGCTGACCAGCCACAAAAATACGTAAACACGTACAACGTACAACAAAACGTACATAAAAACGAACTAGCTGACGTCAAAAAGATGACCAGCTGACGTCAAACATAAAAATGGTCGACGTAAAAAATGAACGTAGACGTAAAAAAATAAATAGCCGACGTAAAAAAAATGAACGTAGACGTAAAAAGCCTGAGTTCTTGGGCGGCTTCAAGTGGCAGAAAATATATGATCTTTCCTACTGGGAACCAAATCCGGAACAACTCCGACGAATAATGCAGTAACCTAAACTGCAATATTCCCTAAATGGCACTATTTCCCAAATCCCCACAAGGGTATTTCGCAAACAAAACAGGTTTGCCGAAATATAATTGAAATAGCCCATCTTCCAATATTCAAATCTCACATTTCCGCAATAGACGTCGTTCGAAAAGACAAAACAAAAAACTCACACTTTTGCAACTACGTTGTTCGCAACAGACGAAAAGACAAGAATCCGTTCGAAAACGAACTTGTCAAATTCCGCCAAGAAAGAGAGCGCGATGCGCGAAGACAGAGACAGCCTCCGCCTAAATCTGAACGGTGCCGGTAAGATCATACCTCGCAGATCGTATTATCGGCAGAGCGTTGACAGCTAAACAAACAGATGTAAATAACCTACAAAAAAAACAATGAAACCAAGAGAAACTGAATCTAAGTTTTACAATAAACTGGAATACTACAACGAGAGTGAATTCTAAATGAGCTAAGTATCAGAAGGATCTAAGTGATCAATATCTAATCAATAATTACGTTTCAGGAATTTGTCGACGAAGGAAAAATAAACAACAACAAAAAAAACGTACGGAAACATGAAGATAAAACAGAACTGGAGAATACAAAAAAAAAACGTAACATACTTTGTTGTGAATATAAATACGTGTTGAATATAAATATATGTCTTAGTAGTTGTACTACATTAGTTTCGTTTTAAATAAATATTTTGTTAGTGTTTTCATTACTCGTGTTTTATTTAATAATAAACTTCATCGAACCCGAAATTGTAATAAACGTTACATTATACTTAACGAGATCTTTCAAATAAATCTACCCCTGCTAGGATGCGGTTTAGAACACTTAGAATGGACTCAGGTGTCAGCAAAAATATTAAAAATATTTGAAGATACAAATATACAAATATACGTTTATTCTTTACCCATAGTAAATTTACATAGCAACGATAACAAATCAATTTCGTCAAATCAAAACACAATTCATTCAGATCCCGAAAATTTTGTAAATGGAATTAAATATATAGAAGACAGAATAAATATAGCTGATAATCAATTAACATTCGAAATCTATAATTCTGAAACTGAAATCAAAATAATAAAATTATTTGAAAATAAGAAACAATGAATTCAGTGTAATTTAATCAACAAACTCTCTAAGATGATATCTTAAATTTCCTTAAAGAATATATAATTCCAAAAGTAAAATATTTAGCTATTTTTTATGAAAAAGATTTAGACCTTAAATTCTCAAAAATAATAAAAGAAAATTTCGAATTCAACACAATTAATATAATTGCTTGTAATAAAATAGTTCAAGACGTAGATAACGAAGAAGAACAGACAGAAATTATTCATGACTTTCATACGGGCTTAACAAATCATAGAGGCATAATCGCCACTTTAAATTCATTAAAAGACAAATATTTTTGGCCAAAAATGGTCAATTCAATTACTGAATACATCAACAGATGTGAACTTTGTAAATTAAATAAATATAATCGAAAACCAATTCCAGCTATAGATAACCTAACACCAACACCTCAAAAACCATTTGACATAATAAATGTCGACGTACTATGTTTAAATAAAAATAATTTTTTAACAATTTTCGATCAATTCTCTAAACATGGTCAAATCTGTCCATTAAAATATAAAAGCTCAAATAATATATCACAGAAATTAATTCAATACTTCCAAATTTACACAATACCAAATAAAATAATTATGGACGCAGGTCCAGAATTTAAAGGTAACATCGTACAAGAATGACTCAAAATTAAAAATATAGAAAGTCATATAATATGTGTAAGCAATCCTAAAAGCAACGCCGTTGAACGATTCCATTCAACACTCATAGAACATCTTAGACTCCTTGAAAATAACAATCATTTTAAGAATAAAACATTCTTGGAAAAACTCGATTTAGCCATCCTGGCCTATAACAATACCAAACACACCGTTACGAAATTAACCCCGAACGAAACACTATTCGGTAAAAATAATCAAATCCCTCTTATACCAATCACAGTCATTAACGAAAAAACAATACAAAAATATCAAACAAAACAAGAGGAATTATTTAAAATCATTAATAATAAAATTAAACTTGAAAAGCAAAAGCGGTACAAAGAAAATGAAAATGAAAGTGGAGTGGAGTGCAATATAAACTAAATGTGGCCCAATAAAATCAATTTTAATGGTAAAACAGTGGTTTATTAAATTTCGTTGTAGTCACACAGGCACGAGTGACGGCGAACGGTCTAGACGCCCAATTGAGAACACTACACCCAAAACAATTGAAAAAAATCCACGCTAGGCATTTCACATGGCTCAGTGGTTTAGATTTCAAATGATCACTTGGGTATAAGAAAGCTATCCATAAGATGGATAATATTATACCAGACCGCAAACGGCGGTGTGGCGTGCATTATAAACTAAATGTGGTACAACAAAATTATTAACTAGACATGATTAAGTGAAAATACTGTCAGTAGAATTTAAAGAAAACAAAACGAAACATTCTGCGAAGAGCTATCAACTTTCACGGAAGAAAATAAAGGCATAAAAATAATACTGGGTGACTTCAAGGGCAGAGTGAATAAGCAGAGATACAAGGTAAATATAGTCAAGAAGAAAGAAACAGTAACGGTAAGAGAATCATAGACTACCGCAGTGAAAACCAACTGATCATAGCAAACAATTTTTATAGACATAAAGAAATCTATAAATATACCGGAGTAACAAACAGGGGAGAAAGATCAGTAATAGATTATATACTCATCGAAAAAATGAAAGGATATTGATAAATGAAGTCAGAATCAGAAGAAACCTAGAAATCTATAGTGACTATTACCTACTAACCGGCAAGATAAAGACGTTCAAATCAGATAGTACAAAGAAGAATAAAAATACACTAATAACGAAATCTCACAAAAAATAAGAACATGTAAATTGATACAAGAAGTTGCAAATAAATATAAGGAAATTATCACAGAAAAGGGCAGAAAAATCTTCGTAGAAGTACTACAAGAAAATATAGATAATATTGGCACCATATATCATGAATATGCTAAAAAGAACAGCGAAGATAGTCTGCAGAATCTCTAAAATAGATTCAAGAAACAAATCCATTAGTGGAATAAAGAGATTAAAAGAAAAATTAATATAAAGAAATAAAATATTTACATTAAAAAAATTAAGAAAAAGAAAGTGCTCAAGAAAGAGAAAACAGTATCCTAATCAAAATAAAGAACAAAAAAGGATAACTCATAACCGAAGACACTGAAGTACTTAAAAAATGAAATGAATACTTTCAAGAAATTTTAACAATGAACAGTTGACGAACTATACCAAGCCATTAAACAAAATAAAATAGGAAAAGTGACAGGTCATGATGGCATAGACTCAGAAATTATAAGAACTATGGGAGAAGAAGGAATAATATTTCTCACAAGATCTATAAAAAGTCTAGAAATCAGGAACTGTAACGAAGGACTAGTACATTGTATTATTCTACTTACATATACACAAGAAAAGAGATGGGCTTAACTGCCAAATCTATCAGGAAATAACTCTTCCAACAACGCATGCAAGGTCTATGAAATAATATTAGAACAAATAATACAACCGCAATTAGCTAAATGACAAAATAGATTCAGAAGAGGTCATAGTATACAAAATCACATCAGCGTAAAAAATAACGGAGAAAACTTTGAATCAAAATAAAGAAGCTTTCTAGATTTTGACCAAGTATCAAGTAAGAAAATCTGAAAAAACCTGTCCAATAGATACAATGCTAGAATGAAAACGACAAAAAGTACGTCAGGTACAATCCAAAGAATTTAAAATACAATGGACTAAGACAGGGGAGGGTTACTGAGTCCTGTTGTAATTATTTAAATGATGAATGTCATTATCAAATTGTTCAGAGAACAACGAGTAAACTATAGGTAAGCTAAAGAAATCCACAGAGAACCTAGGTCACAAATACGCATTCGCAACTGACATGAATTTTTAAGACAAAATATCAGCAAATGTAATAAACAGGATTTGTAAGAAACAATCGTATGCAAAATTATTGATTAGATTGCGTCATTAAGACATGTCATGTTATTTACCTTGCACTTGTCATATTTCATGAAATTCGGGGATCTAACATATAAATGTTAGATCCCCTACAGCATTTATAATAAATAATTATTATAAATGCTGTAGTTTAAACATATTAAAATATAGTTCGTAAATAGTCAGTAGTCATGATTTCCAGTTGTAGCTTTTATTATTTATTATTCAACTACAGAACGTCAACAATCAGAGATAAAGTTAATTTCTCATCATTACCACCCTGACTGTTACACAAAAAACCCTATTGATTTAGAAAGAAACCTTAGAAAAATATAATATGAAAATAAACTAAGCTACAAAAATTTTTAAGGTTACTAAGTAGAACTAGTTAAGGAAGAAATGAAGCAGATACAAATAAAAGAATAGGGAAAATTTATAACGAATATGAATAGAAAACTATATACCAACCTATTCAGACATTCGGAAGTGAGTCTTGAATACCAACATATAAACAGAAAAACTAACTACAAACAATGCAAATGAAATATTTAAGATGATTAAAGAAATAAAAAAATACAAGGATAATAGAAGTACAGGAATTGCAATGGATACAACATTTAATAAGAATATAAAACAGTAGACAAATAAAATATATTTGAGACACATATGATAAGTCAAAGACCAAGAGGAAAGCCCCAGAAAACAGCATTTCCTGTATACTATGTTCAAAGATACTCCGTTATGGCCCTCTCAGCGGGTCTATTGTTAGGGATTTAAGCTTGATTTATAGGGGTGCAAGGACAGGTATGTATTCAGTATTTCCCAATTTTTATATATATTATAATAATGAAACAGAGAATTTTGTACAAATATTATTATTGATAATGAAGCAAAAAAAAATGTTACATGAAAGTATCATTGTATAACAATTCGTCATTTAGTTAAATAATGCAAATAAACAATAGTGTCATTACACTGCTATACATATGTAACTATTCGACAATATCATTGTCACTATCACAATCAATTTCACTATCGTCACTTGAGTCTTGAATATTTATAATAAAGTCTTTAGTAATGTTATTAATATCAATATATTGATTTTCTAAATCAATCACATGACGCACACTGTTAGCCCAATTTTCTTGTGTTATATTGTTCATTTCTCTTATTATTAATTCGATAACATCGTCACTTACAGTCGGTGATGTATTGTTCCGTCTTATATTGCATTTTAATTACCCCCAAATTAATTCAATTGGATTAAAAAGACAATAATAAGGAGGCAATCGAAGTACATCGTGTCCAAATTGTTTTGCTAAATTGTCACATACATACTGTTTCACAGGGGGTTTAATTTGAACAACTTCTAACAATTGTTTTTTATTATATGATTCTTCGAAGTACAGATCGTTGTTAATTAAATATTCCTGAATTTCGGCCTTCTTCATGGAATTAGATGGTATTTTCGCGCTTCGCCGCGAATGGTAACTGGCATTATCCATAACAATAACGCTATTTTGCGGCAAATTCGGCAGTAAATTATCACAAAACCACGTCTCAAAAATATCAGCGCACATATTGTCATGATAATCTAAATACAAATTTTTAGCGTTATGGCCAACTAAAAATCGCGCACCATTTATCCACCCTTGATCACTTCCGGCATGAAGTATTATAATTCTCTTGCCTCGTGCTGGTGGAACATCGATTGCACAATCATTTGTACCGTCTGTCCAACTTTTTGGTACTGTGTCGTGGGAGTCAAACCAAGTTTCGTCCAAATATATTATCGGACGATTCTCAGCACGATATTTTTTAATTTCTCTTAAAAATTTGAAGCGCCATTCGCGTGTTCTTCGACTCTCCATTATTGTTTGCCGTTTACCAATTTTTTTAAAACGAAAACCGATTTTATGGGGAACTGAATGCAAAGTAGTGAAAGAACAATTTATTTCACATTTCTCGTTTGAGTCTCTGATACAATATGCGAATAGACGGCAACATTTTTTCGGCATAGATTGCATATATTTTGCGTCGAATTGTATCTTCTTGAAAAGAATTCACTATTCTCGACTTACCCGCGTCACGCCTTTTTTTTCTAGGTCTCACTCCACTTACTATATCACGAACAGTATTGTACGGCACTTTCGTCATTTCTGATGTTTTTATCAGAGCCGAATTTTCACCTTCACTATTTTTTTTCTTTTAAATAGTTATACACATTTGAAACTATTTCTTTCGCTTCAGTATTGTCTTCTTCAAATGGTCGCCACATTTTAAATACGTATATTGTTGACCTCAGTACGAAAGTTAGTATTACTACTGATTTTAAATTTTTGAAAACTCATTTATATACCTAGTCAGTAAGTATGCCTTTGTTATCTTATTTTCCCTAATATATAATAATACCGGTTTAATTTTGCGAATTAATTATTATTTCAAGTAAATCTGAAATACGTAATCCGCACAGAGATTAGAGATTTCCGAATTTAAATATTTTGCAATCCTACCCTGAGCGCCAACAGGTAGAATCTCTTACTGTGTGCGGTTCAACACAGGCTTAGTAAGTTAAAGCCATAACGGAGTATCTTTGAACATACTATATGGACAAAAGAGAAGGACTTACCTAGACATTGGTTACACAATTTATTATTAATTATTTACTAATCACTTAATTATGTAGCAAAGGTTTTGATTGTAAATATAGTTTAGTTTCATGTTTTAATAACTTCATTTTTATTTAATATTTTATATAATGCAACGGAGAGGTATTAAATACTGTATTCAAGATTTACTATATTTAATTTCTGGAATGTTTTTCGTCCTAGGACGGTAAAAGAATATCACCTAGCAACCACAGCAAACATTAATACTTCACTGAAAAGGTTAACAATTCGTACAAATATAATAACCAAAAAACGTCATTTTTTACACAATCGAATACAAAATATTTTTTTAATGATTCTTAAATTTGAAACCATCTACTGAAAGGCTAATCTAAAAGGTGTCATATTCAGTTTGCTCCTGGTGTCAAGTCCTTTAGGCACGCTCCTGGTGATGCTTATATTATTTTTTGTACGATCACAATAATAAAACATCAAATAAAATGAACTAACAATATTAAACATAAAAATAATTGTATTTATAAAATAGATAGGTATGTTATAACAATTAAGCAGTTTGTTCGTTGCTATGGTTGCTTACAGACGTGTAAATTCTAGCAATCAGTAAGCACAACCTATTGTCAGTGAAGCAGACGCAGTAAATGAACAAAAATGATAATCGTTTAACTAGGCAGATGAGTTTAGCCAAAGTAGTAAATCTGCTGTTTTGCAAATTGTATAAAATGAAAATAAATTTGTTGTATTTTCAATATTATCAATGTTATCGACATCATCGTAGACATCATATTGTTTACATTTGTTACGCGGTTGCTGTGTATAAATGCTGTAAAATTAGCACTTAACAGCCTTTCAAATGTCAATTAAAACCTATTTTCAAAGTCAATCGGCAAAAAAAACAACAATAGAACAGTAAATTATTTAATTTGATATACCTGTTTAAACAAATATTTTGGAATAAGTAGAAAACATAAGGTTAACAAATATAATGGAAAATTTATGTAGGAATATTTTACAAATTAAAATTTGTTTAACACATGGTGAAATATTTTTAATTCTTAGAAGTATAAAACTTTTTATTTTACTTTCACTTATATTTCATTGGTAAATACAGGCAATTATGATAACTAATTAGATTTTCAATAGTGGCAAATTCTAGAAAACTGCATTCTTGATATTTCAGTACCTACTGAAGTGAATTTCTAATAGACTGCAAATGAACATTTTGCAATTAATCTTCGAACATTCTGGAACACGTGTTTATTGTAATTAAGTCAAATTTTCATATACATGTACATGTACAAGTTGCACTTAATTAAATTTAAAGTTTTGCCGCAAGGAAGATTCTAGAAACTGAGTTTATTAGACAGTGATATAAGTTAATTGAATTTTATGCTACATTCTAGTCTAGCATATTCTAGTAAGGGTATACCAAATAAACAGTGCTTAGGGAATGTGTTATGGGTGCTATGGCTCAGTGGTATCAAGTCGGCCTGAAGATTTGAGAGCCTGGGTTCGAATCCCAGGGAATTCCACAGCCGACAAATGGTTTTCACTACATTAAAACTACTCCTGTAGCTCCCCCTCCACTAACATCTTTGAGAGCCGTGATATAACGGCTGGTAACTGCACTTCGCGCGAAGAAATATATCACTTACCTAGATCTGCTACACAAAGTAAAAGACGTGATGATATATTTATTTTATTATTATTTATTTAAATACAAGAAATATGATAGCTAAAACTTTTTCCACAATATATTTGTCTCCAATTTATGTACCTACTATTAAAATTTATGATAATAATAGATATAAATTAAGAATTATTCGTCTTTTATTATAGAATACAGTTGTATGTCTAATAACTTTCTCTTTTAGATTTATTTATTTCTTAATAAAACTGTTGTCCTTTATTTATTTGACATTTAAAGTGCAATTTTAATCAGTTTAAAGGAGTTTTTTTCAGCAATTTAAGTATGAGCAAAACCAAAACTATAACCTATGTTTCTCAAACCAACGTTCGCAGAAGTGATCATTTCACACATCATACATGTTCCATAGGAACGTATAAAAATAATTTTTATTAATATATAATAAAAATTTAAGATGTTGCAGTTGTGTTAAAATACGTTATATCAAAAAAGAATGAAATAAGGTTATTATACGCGAGTGACACGATTAAGGAAAAGGATAAGTCTCATGACAATATAATGACATTTTAGTCACGTGTGATAAACAACAATTTATCTTACAATAAAATAGTGATGCTGTCAAAGCAATGAAATATCCAAGGATGTTATATATATATATATATATATATATATATGTATATATCTACACGCTGGATTGCTAACATGTATACAGGGCCGTCTTAAGCATATTCTGCGCCGGGGTGCCGGGTGGTCAGCCCGCGCCCCAGCTCTTGTCAACCAAAAAAACGTAATGTAATTTTTAATGTTTTATTTATTTATTTCTCAAAACTCTTAAATTATACAAATAAAACAATAAATTATACAAATTAAAAATAAACATATTTTTTTTCGGAAACAATACATCAGTAATGTTTTATTTTATATTATTATTTAATAGCTACCATTTTATTCTGATTATTATTATTTATAATATATATTTTAAAAAGGATTCAATTATATAATATATTAAATATAGAAAGGGCTTCAGAATCCAATGTTTTTATAAAATATTTATTTGTGGACGTTTCGAGCAAAAATATTAGCTCATCGGCAGCACCTTAAAATATAAATACAATAATTATAATATAAAACTAGGATCGTTGGAACTGATCTATGCAATAACGCGAGTTAAGCAACGTTGCGCGCGAGGAGTATTTGGATGGGTGACCGTCCCGAGAAACCCGCGTTGCTGTTGACTCTAAGATCTAAAACGCAGGATTAGGGCGTAATGGCGGCATATGACCTTAGCAGTTGGTCCGCCAGGAAGCCAGAATACAAAAAAAAAAACTAGGAACTTAATCAAAATGTCAAACCGGCTAAACCTGAAGTTGGCCGCAGGACGCTAGGGACTTCTGGGGAAAACGGCAGTTCGAACGGTACAAGATCGACATAAGAAGCAAGCGGTTTGTTACTTTTTACCATAAAAATACGTTCTATACAAGGTCAGGCATGGTTAGTGGTGTTTATTATTTTTAAAAATATCCGACTTTGCTAACAAAACGTTTTTAAATTATCTTGACATTCAAATTTGCCGTTTTTACCATAAAAATACGTTTTATACTAAGTCAGGCATGGTTAGTGGTGTTTATTATTTTTAAAAATATCCGACTTTGCTAACAAAACGTTTTTAAATTATCTTGACATTCAAATTTGCCGGATTTTTCTATGTTCGACTTGTGCCGATTTCACCAAAAGTCACTAGCGACTCACAGCCAACTTCAGGTTTGTCCGTCAACTACGGTTTTACCGTCAAACTTTTAAAAAATGTAAAAATATAAAACAATATTTGTAAAATGTCAATAATAACAAAAAAGAAAAAAGATACAAATGAAAAATAAAAATAGAAAAAACAAAAAATAATAAATAATTAAAATAAAATATATAAAAATTAAATTGTTAAATTCCCTAAAAAAAATTGAGCATAATAAATTATGATACGCATCAGTTTGATAATTAATCGAGGTATCATGGTGTAAATTTATATGTAACGTTTCTAAAATAAGTCTATGCTTTTTATTTTCCATAACATCAATAATTTTGGCTTCAGAAAAATTAAAAATATGTTGATATATTCTTTTTTCTAACAGTTGTGAAGTCTCTTCAATGTAACATTTTCCACAAGACCCACATGGAATTTTGTATACAACATTTTTATATTTAGATTTTTCAATTTTGTCCTTAGTTTGTGTATAAAGCGAATTAATATTAGTGAAGTTAGTAGTTATAATTTTAATATCGCAATTACCAATAGTTTTTCTAATTCCAGATATTAATTTGATATCAAAAGCTACAACATAATTATTATTGCAAGCTTCTTGATACAAATCATAGTGCTTTAACTCGTCATCATCAGGAGACTGGACATATTTTTAATTTTTCTGAAGCCAAAATTATTGATGTTATGGAAAATAAAAAGCATAGACTTATTTTTGAAACATTACATATAAATTTACACCATGATACCTCGATTAATTATCAAACTGATGCGTATCATAATTTATTATACTCAAATTTTTTTAGGGAATTTATCAATTTAATTTTTACATATTTTATTTTAATTATTTATTATTTTTTGTTTTTTCTATTTTTATTTTTCATATGTATCTTTTTTCTTTTTGTTATTATTGACATTTTACAAATATTGTTTTATATTTTTACGTTTTTTAAAGGTTTGACATTTTGATTAATTTGCTAGTTTTATATTATAATTATTGTATTTATATTTTAAGGTGCTGATGATGAGCTAATATTTTTGCTCGAAACGTCCACAAATAAATATTTTATAAAAACATTGGATTCTGAAGCCTTTTCTTTATTTAATAGATTATTATTATTATTCTGATCCATTAGCAACTCGAATCTCTCATTTAATTTCAAGATAGCCGTGTCAAGTAAATAAAATAAAAATTTATTTAAAATTTTTTCATTGGGTCTAAAATGGGCTCATCTGTAGCCTCGTAATTAAAATGTCTTTTTCGGGGACGTGGACGAGCAGTTTCGGTAATTGTTAGGTGTGTAGTAATAAGAACTATTTTAACTTGTACATTGTGAGCGGTATAACAAATGCCGAAAGCGGTATGAGGTGTGTTTAATAACATAATTTATTATTGGTGTCTATATTTTTATTTTGTGCACGAAACGATACAATGACGTTGTTATTGAATGACTTAGGGTTTAATGAAATATCGAAATTTCTAGCGCTCGGCTTGTGTGCGCCCCTAGGACTCTGCGCCCGGGTGCGCCCGCACCCCTTGAGCCCCCGGGTAAAGACGGCCCTGCATGTATACTTTATGCATACGCAGTAGTGAGGCAAGCTACGCAACGACCGCCATTTGCAGTATAGGCTAATAAGCGCGCGATTTTCAAACATTCTGGAGTTAAAAATCTATCTAAAAATGGGATCTGTAATTTATAAAGCGAATTTGGTTTGATGAAAGAAAATCAATTAAATATAAAATATTTTATTTTACAAACAATATTTAAACATGTGTATCACGTATGCGAAAATAATATCTGTTTACTTAACTGATGTCATCTGCTGACAGGATTCATTATAATTTCTGAATTATACATTCCATAAGGAAAAACCTAACTTTTCAATATTTTTTCATGATAGCTAGTATTCAAAATAATTTATGTGGCCTTTCATCTACTGAAATATCAGCACGTTGCAAATTTGGAAAAATATGGTCCTCTAATGAAAATTTTCTATAACAATTTTTTTATTAATTGTCATTACAATTTATTTACATAAATTATTAGTATAAAATGTATTTATTTTATCAACTTCTTTAACTATAATGAAAACAGACTTCAAAACATTAACAAGACCACCTATATTAACAAAATAAAGGCTTGGAAATACGGATGGTACAGTATCAGATTCTAACCGTCTAATATATGTTCCAGGCCGTATCAAATAATCTGCATCCATAAAATGATCACTCCAAACTTTTAAAGCTTTTGTAGGGACAAAGTTTTCTCTTCTAACTGCATTTACCCATCAAATTTATAAACTATTGTTGTTTATAGAAAATCTGTAATATAGTTATATTAATTTACATTTAAAAATAGTAAAAACACAATAATTAAATATTATACGTACTGAAAAAATTTACGAGGATTATCTTTACTATGCCTGTTTGTGCAGCCATATACACTGCAAGACACTGGCATGTTGCTATTTACTACAAACAATATGTCTATAATTGTTTAATAATATAACAGGAAAAGTAAGTACTTGTAAATTCACGTAAATGAAGCGTAAATTAACATGTAAGCATATAACAAATATACTCTTTTGCCTATACTGCCCACCACTTGCCTCACTCAGATCACAGATGTCAGCCATCCAGGTAAATATATAACATCCTTGGAAATATCACTCTTGCATAAAAAACAATTGAGCACCAAGTAGATGAACATTAAATGTAATTTTTTATCCTTTTTTTTATTTACACTCAATTTGAAATCCAGTTGCAAAACTAGAAATTATTATGACGAAAGTAATTATGCTAATTTTACAAAGTGGTTAGAAGTACGGTTAATTCCAAATTTACCAGAGAAAAGCTTCTTGGTGATAGACAATACACCTTACCAGAATATTCAAATTGATAAAGCCCCTACGACGAGTTCCACGAAAGCAGTAAAGAAAGAATTACTATATGCAAAAAAATGTGCCGGTAGATGGTAATATGTTAAACGCAGATTTTGTCTTAGTACTTCAATATAAACCAAAATTTAGACGATATGCAATTGATGAAACATTACGAAACTACCGCCACAATATTTTGCGGTTGCCTCCATACCATCCGTATTTAAATCCTACTGAATTAATTTGAGCTTCAATGAAATAATATGTTGCAAATATAAACATGACATTTCAATTGAATGTTGCCGGAGAGCGTCGTGAAGAATTTTTAAATAATTTTTCATCTGAAGAGTGGTAGTCGCGTTGCAAACATGTTATAAAATGTGAATAAGAATTTTTATTACGGCAAGGCAATATTAACGATATAATAGAATCATTTGTTATTAATTTACAGGACGACACAGACGACACAGATGAAATAAGGAGTGAAGAAGATTATGATTTAGTAGTCCATAACGTATTTCGTTATATTGCATATTTGTAAAAGCAAATGTTTTGAAATATTTTAATTTTCAAAGTGACGTTGATTTGAGGCAATATTCTGATATAATCATTAAAAAAGTGATTAATATTTTCTTATTTATAAACTACCCAACATTCGTGCCTCTCGCCAATGTATTTAATTTTATGTCTATAAATACGTATAATTTCGTACTTATGGATGATCCGAACTATAATAATAAAATAATATTGAAAAAAAAAATACTAAAACTAGTTGCAATTAATACGTATTAATTCTAAGTACATGGTAAGTAATATATTTTTCGGTAAGTTTAACATTTACATTTTTCATATAAACAGTGAAACAATGTTTGTTTTGGATGCTTTATTCCATTCCATACTTGTCTTTTTCTGGCCGAACGCTTTCTTTCTCTGTGCAGCAGCAATTCCATCCACCAGTATACTACTTTCATTTTAAAGTTATAACGGGTCATATTTTGAGTTCCTTTGTAAACGTAATTGCGGTGAATTTAATCGTTTTATGACGATCCCTCCAGTTTAAAATGAAAACAGTATAGAAAATGATCAAATTGTAGCGACCACGTGATCAGAAGCACTGTCGGTTAATTAAATTTCAAGCTTGGTTTAAATAAATAATGGCAAAATATTTAACAGCTATTTAAAATATTATATTTGCCAACTTTGCTTTTATTTATTTAAACTAAGTTTAAAATGTAACTATAGGCAACAAATTTAATATACCTCACCTTATAATTGAAAAAATTTGTTTTAAATATTACCAACAATCTCGTTTTTATAACAGGTAGCAATGGAATTTGAATAAAATACAACTAATAGCCAGTTACACATACAAAGGGTTAATTTAAAAATTACCTTAAAGAAATCGAAGCAAACTGAATGTTTAAAAGCAATATCAATTATTCACTATGCCATGTAACATTGCTTTCCACCAATGTACTAATTATACTTATTAGGTGACATAGTGATATGTTTTGTAAACTCCCGTAATACTTGAATTTACTATTACTAATTTATTACATATCTTAAAAAAGACAAATTTTAGAATTTTTGTTCAAATATTATTCGTGTAAGAAATATTAAATATTTATTTATGTTTCTCTATACAACAGGAACTTAATTCCGATTACAGTACAGGGTCTGTACTCACCAAGCCGCAGTGTGGTAGTATTTATAGTTTGTGTGGGATTCGAACTCGGGATCTCCGGAATCTAATAATGACGGCGGCAAAATGGATTTCCCATGTAAACACTTATTGTCTAATTTTCGTGTTACACCTGTTATATATATGTGGCAAAATTAAATAGCAATTAATTGATATTTTTGACTCGGAATATATTTCTCGCACACTTTTTTTTATTTAACAATCTGTATTATTATAATAATCTCCAATATAATTATGAAATTAAAATATGCCGATCAAGCATATTTATTATACCTATTCAAGCTATAACGGTAAACTAATATTTAAAGCAATTACATTTATATTTTCGTAGTGAAAAATTATTACGCCTTATGTCTGGCAGTCTAATATACATTAATGCTAGTATGTATGCTGGATCACCATATTGAGTAAACCAAATAAAAAGAGATATAGGCGACTGAGATCGGAAATAAGCTTTATTTATATTGAAACTTTGGTAAACAACTAAGGCATCTAATTGACATTTTGTTCAACTATTTGAAATAATTAATTTCTCTAACTTAACATGAAACTAAGATAATTTGAATTAACGTAAGAAGATAAATAGGTCTAATATTACCATGTGCAGCCATAACTGTTTGTTAGAGACTTTGTATTTGCAAAACAAAATAATTTGCCAATATTTAAATGCCTATATCTCTATTTCCTTACGGTAGAATAAATACTTGTTGTTATTTTGTCAGAGATATTTAAACAACGAGGTGCTATAATATTTCATAATTTAATAAATAATAAAAACAATATATGAAATATCATATATTGCATAGAACAAAGATTTAATCATATCTTTTTTATATTACGAGAAGAAGTGTGCTTTCATTATTATGCGAGTATTATGATCGGTTATATAAACAACAAATGAGTTTACTTCAGAAGTAAATAAACCTTTTGCACCACTTAACATACTTATAAAGTTGTTGTTTTTTAACTAAAATTATTCGTCTAAAGTAGGCGTTTTTTTATATAATGTAAAATAAAGTACTTTATTTTATGCTTCGAAGTGTAACAAGTCTAAGTTAATTAAGACATACATATTGAGTAACTTCAATAACTGGGCCATTGTGTGACATGTAATATATAAACATTATAGTAAACTGTAATACTTATTTTGCTGACTTTGCATTGTTCCAATATACATATTGCGACGAGTTATGGCGGACTCGTTGACAAAATGTTGGCGTGAGATTGCTCGGGCGCTAACGGTCGGATAGCGGTGTCGGAGATAATAGGGTTTTCAGAATGAAACACAAAGTTGTTAAAAAAAGAATGAGTTGAGTCTTTATTAATCACTGACGGTACTACAAGAATATTGTCGATTGTCAGGAGGTGTAGGATATACCGGAGAGGGGTCGGGGACTACGGAGGCGACGTTTTTAAAAAAACGACGCCCGGCGTCGGGACGCCTAAAATGTCGGAAATGACAGTCAGATGTGCTAAGGGGATCGTACGGGGCGTGTGACGTGAATCGGCGGTCTTTTAAGAAATCGACGTTCGGCGTCGGGACGCCGGTATGTCCGGAGCGACGTTCGGAACCCACGGTGTAGGTCTGCCGGTTCGAAAACGATGAATTCTCGGTTTTGTCAAAAATCGACGCCGGGCGTCGCGGCGGTGGGCTTCCCGTAATAGCGGCTGGTCAACTCGCAAGGAGTGGTTTTCGCTTTTTCGGAAAATCGACGCCGGGCGTTGCCACGGTGAGGTTCTCTGGACGACGGCTGGTGTGTCGAAAACGATTCCGCGACGCGTCTCGCGGATTTCGGCGTGGTGAACTCCGGTTGTGCACGCAAAACGCTTCACCGTAACGTCTCGGACTAGTCGCGACAGACGCCAATGTGAGTGGTTCGGTGATCGCACAAGAGTTCCAAAAACGGAAGGTGGCACGAGACCTCGAGGAAGCACGGTACGGAACGGTAAATTAACAGGAGTGCTTTTCTTATCTAGACGCCGGTGTGGCCTGGTGACTGGAGGAAGACGGTAGCGGAGATGTCAACGAACACGAAAAGACGAAATCTGACTGTGTTTGCTGTTTTGTCAGCGCGGTTTATATATTGTTTTACTAATTTAACGGGTCCTAGGGTGTCATAGTTTGTCCGTCCCATGTTAATATATGGGGCGGCTTTGTTAAAAACGGAAACAAGCCTACCCGGCCCGCGATCTAGTTTATTTAGCGTTTTTCTGACGAGTTTTTTACTCGGAAACTCGGTGTTGATTTTCCGCGTCTCTCGGTTGTTGCGTTCGCGAGATATAGGCGTTTTCGCGATCGTGATCTATATAATAAAAACATTGTGACGAGCACCCTTCGTCACAATATATAAGGAATGAATATTATACTCGGGATAGTTAGTGTGAGAGGGCTGACCGATTGGGCCAGCAGGAAAGAGTGTAAATACAATAGAGTCAACACATCAAGAGTGTATCAAGTAGTACTGTATATAACGTATGAAAAAACCTATATATTAAATATATTTATACTTTTATACTTTAATACTTGCGTCCTTCAATCTGACAAGAACCCGTATATTATTTGCTAACTCTCGTCATAACGAGGAGGGTTACAGAAGAACTTTTTTTTACACTTTTCTATAATTGCTCTTACCGGAAAGTTTGGCTTAATTTGCTTTAGAAATAAAGCAAATACCTGGGAAAATACAAAAAGAATACTTATTACATACAAATTAAACATAAAAACTATATTATTTTGAGACTGAATTGTAAACTATGTGAACTGTGCTATTATTAATACTAATAGTAGGAATACCAGATGTAGAAGTACAGAATATTCTTTGGTATGTGCACTATTTGTTACATTATTAATACTAATATTAGGAATATAGTCCATGAAAAATGTTTATTCTTTCACATATCCAGATTTTGATTTTGCAGGAAGCTGATTCAAAACAGCGATATCTGCTTCTTCACGAATTTCTGGTAGAGTACTTTCATTATTACTTTCACTACTCATTTTAAGTAATTTATTGTAAAATAACACAATTCCACAATGATCTGTGGCAGGCTCTGCGTTTTGTTCACTTTTAGGTGGTAACTTAGTCACTAATATTTTTTATATAACTTTGTTTTGATATTTGATTATTTATTTTTGCAATAATATTTTTTAAATTGTTAATGGCAGTGCAAAAAATTATGTATGCAACTTATGTATCAAGCATTTTTCGCTTCGCTCGTGTGTGTAAACTTCCCCTTGCAAATATAATAGCACTTTATACACATGTTGCATAAATAACTATTATTCACTTAAATGACAGTCGAACTTTTAACAGTACCTAATATAAAATATGCCACAAAATAAAGAAAATTGTTCCGAATTTGCTAATTTAAATAAATTTACTTTATTCTATTCTTTATAAAATCGGGCATAAGCATAGCATTGAAACAAATAAGAAAAACACTATTGTGCAAATAATTATTTAACAAATATTATGAGTGCGTGTATGCAAATTATCTGCATGTTGTAATTAAATAAATTAATTTATTATTAAATTCTGTAGCTGTATGGTACATAGTTACGCGAGTTACTATATAGCTGAAAATTCACTGTATATGATAACGACGAAGTACAAAATTCAGGCAATGTGCACATTGCATAGTCAAAATACAGAATTCTAAATGCAAAAATTGTATTATTTAGGACTTATTTTATATCCATGACGAGACTCGCACTTTTAACAAACAAACTCAAGTTCATACAACACATGCTCACACTTCACATACGCAAGTGTTTTATTCGATTTCATTGCAAATTATTCCAAGTTTCTTACATTAATTTGATATTATATCATATAATATTAATCGTATTTTTCGCAGTGCTCGCTTCCCTCGCCCATTAATCAAAGTAATACTGGTATATATGTTATGTTTCGGGAGATGAACCATTTGTTTACATCCCTAGTGTGACTACTAATTTTTACTTTGCATTGTCACGTTTTACTCTAATGTAATGTATGTTGCCAGCCATCCCGACGCAAGCTCTTGTTACATCATTTAGACGGAACACGATAGCTGGGAGGTGCCAAACTTAATATGTCCCAACTTGGAATTGATACAGAAGTGTATACCGATCAAGGTTAGACAAGAAAAAGCCCGACCTGGTCCGGATTCGAACCCACGATACCTGTTTTCAGAAGCTAGCGCTCTATAAAACGTACGCTCCGCCCGGACGTGGTGGCTGAGACTTTTTTTTTACCAACTTATTGTAAAACCAGCCCACATCCCTTCTGTTGTAAGTTTTAAAGAAATATGATATTTTAAGTTAGAAACTTTTATGACATATCTTAGATGAGAATTCAATTGATGGCACAACCACCGAAATTCTTTTTAATAAGAAAAACATAAATCGTTTTGGCAGTTATAAATGACAAAGTTAATATTTGTGTCAAAGAGAATTTATCATTTTAAATGGGCCACACCTACCATAAGTTTTCATATTTGCCCTAAGAAAGATAAAAATACTGTGAAAATAACTTCACATACCGAGTCAAATTTAGATTTGATTGTTATAAAATACGGATATTTGTTTTTCGATCAGGACAAAATAGTTCCAAATAATATAAGAGTATGCTTAGATCAATTTCGCTAATGATAATTATAAAATTATTAACACAATTTGGAAAAAATATGTATGGTACCAAATCGGCCATTTTGATTTTTAATTTTATAGTGCCGTTTCCTTTAAAATGCAACGTAGGCCCCAGAACTTCTTCCAGGCTTAATTTATCCTTTTCTGTATTTCTAGATGTGATTTTTGATGGAAGCTCATTGTTTGTCCGAGGTGTTCATTTCTGTTGTGCATTCTATTGACTCGCCGTTTAAGATGACTTCAGGAGGAACCTCGTTTGATATTATTTTTGTTTTTGTTATGTTTATAATCAGTCCTGCTTCAGTGCCAGCCTGCTGAAGCTCTAAGATCACATTTTTCAGTTCGGTAGTGTTATTGGAAGTCAGTACAACGTCTTCCGCAAATCTTAGGTTTGTTAGTCTTTTGCCATCTATGTTTATTCCTTTTCCTTCCCAATCAAGTTTTCTAAAAACTGACTCCAGCGCACTGGAGAATAAAGCGGGAGATAGCGGGCCCCCCTGTCTGACGCCCCTGTCGATATTGAAGAGTGGATCTAATGTGTTTAGCATTATTGCTGCTTTGTTGTCTGTATATATTTATTCCAGTAAGATTAGGTATTCCTCTTCTACACCCTGTTCTTTTAGTGATTTGAATAGGAATTCGTGGCGAAGCGAGTCAAACGCCTGTTTATAGTCGATAAAAGCCAAGTGCGGTGTTATGTTGTATTCGTTGCATTTTTGTATTTGTTGAATGAGGCAAATGGTCTGTTGTGGAGAAACTTTTCCTGAATCCAGCTTGACTTGTTGATTGGTTGAATTCCATTACTGGTTTAATTCTTTCTAGGATAATTGTCGCAAATATTTTATAGATGTTTGAGATCAGGAAGATCGGTCTATAGTTGTCTACTGGTATGACACTTCCTTTCTTGTGGAGTAAAATAATTTTCGTCTGTTTCCATTGTCGGGGAATTTATCTTGAAGCCATTATTTGGTTAAAAATTTCTTTAATTATTTCTAGTGTTTCTTCATTTTTGCTGCAGTTCAATAGCATCTCGTTTGTAACGCCATCTATACCTGGTGATTTGTCGCATTTAAGTTTCTTCATTCCTTTTTCAATTTCGCTGGTTAGTATAGATCAGGCATGTCAAACCCGCGGCCCGCCTACAAGTTGTCTGCGGCCCGGCAAGGTTGGTATCAAATATTTAAAAAAATTATTTCCATACAAGGTAAAAATCATTGTTTTTCATTTAATCTACAAAAAAAAATTCTTAAGACATCATATTTTGTTACAAGTGTCATAAAGTGATAATATTAATATATAAATTTATCAATTTAACATTTGTAAAAAAATATGATGTCTTGGGAATATATTGATATTATAAAAATTACAATACTATTTTTGAATATCGCGGATAAAAGCGACAATAGCGCCCCTTTGGGTGGGCCATGAACTATCGTCGTCGAACTTTGTTGAATGTGCACGAAAACCGCTGCTATCAAACGTAACCAACTGCAGTTTACAACTGGAATGAATCGAAATTCAGTGTGATTCCATATTGAAAAAAAATATATGAAAGTTGGAATACCAAATTTCTATAATTATTTATCAGTGGACCGATATCCCAATGTGTTATGTGTAATTAGACGTATTTTAGCTATGTTTGGTAGCACATATTTGTGCGAACAACTATTTTCAACTTTGAAAAATAACAAATTGGCGGATAGATTGAGATTAACAAACCAGCACGTGCAATCCATTTTAAAAATAGCTACAGCTCAACAAATTCAACCAAATTTTGCAGATTTGGTTAATGATTAACGTTGCCAAGTTTCTTCAAAAAAAATGATGTGATATATTTATGCAGTTTTATTTAAATAATGTTAGTTTGAAAAGACATTTTTTTAAATACTTATATATTATTTTGTATGTAATTACCATGTTAATAAAATATCTGTTTGGTTTCAATTGTAGTTTTTTTTTTGGTAATGCGGCCCGCGGCTTATGTGTAATACTTGATATGGCCCTTGGTGGTAAACGAGTTTGACATGCCTGGTATAGATAATGGTGTATGGTCTGCTTCCAATATTTTTGTATTTGTGTCCCTTGGGTTTTTTTCGTAGTAGAGATTTTTGTAGTAGTTTGTTGCTAAGGACATGATGTTATTTAAATTTGTTTTAATTTGGTTGTTTTTTGTATTTAGTTTGTTTAGCAATTTTTTGTTTGTGAATAATTTTTTTGTTCACTTTCTTGTAGAGTAATTTGTGTTCTGAAGGTCTTCAATTATTTCTTCTTCGTAGTCCTTGACGTCCTTTCTTATTCTTTTCTTAACTAATTTTCTTGTCTCGCGGTAGGCTATTTTTTCTTCGATAGATTTGTTTGAGTTTTTACGAAGTGACTCACGTATTTGTATTAGTTCTTTGGTTTCCTTTGTTATTTTCTGTCTTTGTTGTTGATTTATGTTGCTTTCAGGATATGACCTTTTAAGAGAGTTTTCTAGAATATCGTAAATTTCTTGAACTGACGTGCTTGTAGTGTTTGTTGTCTTTGTGATTTTTAATTTGTTGTTGAGTTTTTCGTTATATAGTTATATTTCTTCGTTCGTGAGTTTGGAGATATATGTTTTTTGTTTGAATTTGTTTGATCTACTTACTCTATTGTTTAGTTTAATCGATGTTCTTATTAGTCTGTGATCGGTGTCTAGATTAAAATTATTCAGTGTTTCGAAATTGGACACTTGGCGTATATCTTTGACTAGAATGAAGTCTATTTAATTTTTGTATGTTTCGTTCGGTGAGATCCACGTCCAGCGTTTCCCTCTTCTTTTTTTGTAAAATGTATTCGCTATTTGAAGGTGCTGACCTAGTGCAAAGTTCGTTAGTCTTGTTCCATTTGGATTTCTGTTTCCATATACATATGAACTCCTCGCCGTTTATTCTCCAGCCGATTTTGCTGTTGAAATCGCCCATTACTAGCAGTATCTCGCAGTTGTTTACTGTGAGTACTGTTGTGTCCAATAAATCGTAAAAAGCATCGAGTTCTTCTTCTGTGGCTGCTAACGTTGGTGCGTATATTAGTATTATCGTTATTGTTTGGCCTGAAATGTTTAGCTTCAGTATCGTTATTCTTTCTGATACTCCTTTAAACTCGACTATCTCGTGCTTCAACTGTTTGTGGATGATAAATTCTACTCCTTTTTCTCCCATGTAGGCAAAAGTGCTATTATCTTATAATTGCATAATTTCTTCTCCTTTTCGTCTAACTTCACTTAAGCCTACTATGTTCCATGTTATTTTGGAAAGCGCGTTTCTTAATTCTAGCAGTCCATCTTCAGACGATAGTGTTTTGACATTAATAGAGCATATATGTAATAATGAAGAATTTTGGTTTGCTCGTTTGTTTTTTGTTTTTGGGAACAATGTTAAATTTCCTGTTGTTAATGTTGAAATTGGAAGGTCTTGGTCTTCTGTTGCCCTGGTGACCGGCCTTCTGCGAACAGTGATAGTTGTTTTAGTACTGCTTCTTTTTGTTGTTGTTTTGTTGAGTGATGGTCCGGTTTGGTTGTCCTTGTTATTTTCTAGAGTTGTGTTGTAGTTTCCGTTCGTTGTGGAATTTAATTGCTATGCTTGTCGCACAGATGAGCTTGCGGCGTTTTGACTGTTGTTATACAGAAAATATTTAATGGATTCTTTATTAACTTTGGTGTTCTGTTTGTCTGATTGTTTTATACTCTTTTGTAGCGATATACTTCCTCTTCTGCCTCCAGTTTTCTCTTTTTGTTGTTTCGACGCCTTCGTTGGAGTGTTTATATCCGATAGCTGTCTTTTTTTGCTTCTGTTTTCTTGGTTGTCGTCTCAATTTAATTCGTTGTTAATTTTGTCTATTTCTTCCTGAGTGACCAAGGTGCAGTCTATATAGAGCTAATTGTATTTTATCACTGCATGATGGTTTTGCTGTCTGTACTTTTTCATTACAGGTACAATGTTTTTTCTTTCACGAATGACATCTTTTGGGAAGTCTTCGTCAATTGTTATCTGAGTTCCCCCCACTTTATTTCTGTTCTTCAGAACTTCTATTGTTTTCCTTGTTGTAACAAATTTTACCAATACGGCTCTAGGTTTTTGTGGATTCTGGGTTCCAATAATTTTTACATGATCTATTTCGTCTTTCGTTGTCGGCACTTGTATAGTGTTATTAAGAATGTCCACCACCATGTTATATAAGTCTTTTCGCTCTTCTCCGCTGCTGGCTGTTTGTAGGTCGGCTCCATATATTAGGATATTATTTTTCCGTAACTCTCTATCATAATAATTTAATTTTTGTTCTTGACGGTAAATTTTTTCTTCACAGTATTTTACCTTTTCTTCTAATAGTGAGATTTTTCGGGCCTATTTCTTCTCGTAGTCCGTTTATTTCCGGTTTGATGTCTCTCATTTCTTCCCTTAAATCCATTCCTAGTTTGCATATGGCTTTGAGAATTTCTTCTGAATCTACCATGGTTATGCGCCTGCTGTTCTGCAACCAGTGTGTTTTGTAGATAGGGAAGTGCGTCTAAACATGGGAATTCGTAGATTTCTTTAACTGATAATAGGTGAGTTAGTTGTTATCAAAATTTTCAAGGAATTTTGTTAGAGTGACAGTTATTAACTTTGAGGTTATGGAATTTTAGTTTGGTAATTCAAAAAGGATACACAAAGAATTTAGTAGATAATAATTTCAGGGTATCTTCTTGGTTCTCTCTTTCGATTCTTGTACTCTGGTAAGCTTTTCTTTTTGTTCTCGATAGATATTTGGTCAAAATTGCTATGTACCACTTGACACTTCTGACCTTCATTCACTCAATCATTTTTTTAAGTTTACGTATTAAATATCACAGATTAGTTAAGATCTTTATTTATTTTAAAGAAAACTATTGCAACTAAAAATAGTAAAAATTTAAATTCTGCATTTAAAAATCAATTAAATTTTATTTTATTTGCCACATTTAACTCTAAATTTATTCTAGACACAACGGCTGCTTAGCGGACTACTGGCTCGCATTCCGTATAATGCTCTTTTATTATTAAAGTGTTTTTCAATTTTATATAAATACAAAAATACAATGTGAACCTATTAACACTTCTTATACTTTATATTCTGTAAATGACATTTATTAAGTTTACATTATAATATCCTAATTACGAAGTTTATCATTCACTACCTATACGTAATTCAATTGAATGTAAATGAGTTATTTTAAAGCTTGGACATTATTTTCTTTCTAAACAAATAATTAAACATTATTTTATTATTTCGTGGCCATCGGCCCTATTGCACTATTGACTCAAAGTTATATGATTTAACATTCCATTCTCTACTTTAACTGATTTCACACTTTGCTAAAAACTTATATAAATAAGAGTATGGTGCAAGCCCCTTATTGATTTGTACTAAATATATTGCAATTTTCTGTAAATAAGATGAAGATCATATGTCGCTTATTCAAAAGACTAATATGTGTAGTACAACACATGTCTGTTGGTTGCGATTTTGTAGCTATTACCATATGCTTTAATAAATATTTGATTAAAAAAAGTATTGGAGATACATCAAAATCATGTCTCACTTCACTCAAATAATGAACAAACTTGATATTTCCTGCAAATTTGTATTTCTGTACTTATTTCGTTGCAAAACAAATTGGTACCGATTTGATTTATTTACTTATTCTTCTCTGTACGACAGAAACTTAAAATTACAGGGTTCGGGCTAACCGAACCGCAATATGATATTTCAAATATTTTTAGCTTGACTTGATTGAATATAAAGCATTTAAATTATATTATACGCTGGAATAAATTGTAAATAAATATGAACTAACAATGAACAACTGTTACAGAATTTAATCATTTACAACTTGTTTCAGAACCTTTTTACTGGAAAGTAGTAAAGATATCAACGGTAGCACATAATTTGAATGCCATGTTGATTGGTCTGATGCAAAGTTTTGCACACTTTATATATATATAATATACCGGGTGTAACATGAAAACCTGGCCATAGGCGTTTAACATGGGAAATCAGTTTTTCTTTGCGCAAAAGTGGCCAATTGATTTTAGACAAAAATGCTTCAAATAAAAGTTGTAGAGCTTGAAATTTTGGATCTAAATCAGTTTTCAGATTTTATTTTGCACGTTTAGTAAGCGAAATAATTGCATTAATATTTTTTAAGAATTTCTACTTTATAGTGATAGCCATGGAATTGAGACAAAATGATAAACAAATGTATAAAGTTTTAACTGTCAGAAAAGTTTAGTTATAAATAGATTTGTGATTTATTTAAGTGACAGTAAAGGTGATTGTTGTAATATCATTATTGAAAATGGATAATTTTATTTTATATTTTTTTAATATTTATTGTAATAAATAATAGAATTTTTACGCAAATAATTATTTTATTTATTTAGAAATAACATTAAATTACAAAAAATGTTCGAAAAGTCCTCCGTTTTGTGCTAAGCAGTAGCCTAATCTATTGTAGAAACTATTTCTAACATTGCACAACTGTCTAATATTTATATTGTTGCATTCGCCTACAACAGCGTTTTTAAGTTCTTGGATGGCATTGTATCTTTTTTTATAAACGCAAGACTTTAAGTGTCCCCATAAAAAAAAGTCACAGGGATTTAAATCTGGAGACCGTGCTGGCCAGTTTACTGGCCCTCCACGCCCTATCCATCTTTCTGGAAACGTATCATTCAGATAATTTACAACTTCTCTTGTATTATGTGCAGGACAGCCGTCGTGCTGGAACCACACATACTCATTATTTGCGTGGGCTATTTCCGGTCCCACTATTTCTCGTAACAATTCTAAATAAGTGTTTCTATTTAATCGTTTAATAATAAAAGGACCAATAATTTTGTTGCCTAAAATTCCTAGCCATACATTTACTGATTGTCGATATTGTGTTCTGGATTCAATAACAATGTGCGGATTTCTCTGAGACCAGTGTCGAAAATTATTTTTATTTGGTGCAACATTCAGCGTAAATGTATACTCATCTGTAAATAATATGTTTTTTTTTAAATCCTATCATTGTTGGCCTTTTCCATAATTATTTCGCAAAATGTTGCGCGTCTTTCGCAATCGTGTCCAAAAATTTCTTGATGGTTTTGTATTTTATAAGAATAGTATTTGTATTTTTTTAATATTCTATAAACCGTCATGAAACTAATATTTAGTTCTTTTGAAATTTCTCGGACACTGAGATTTGGTTCTATTTCTATTAATGCTAGTACATTTTCTTCATTATTATTATTTCTATCTCCATACACACGTCCCTGTTCCTGTTCCACTTGATTATTAAATGTACCGGTCTTCTCAAATTTGATAATAAAGTTCTGAATTGTTGTTTTACTTGGAATGTTATGATGCGGCCAAATAATATTGATTAAATCACGTATTCTTCGAAAACTTTCACCAGAATAATTCCACTTAATAATTTGTAACTTTTCTTCATGTGAATAGTTATCCATTTTCAATAATGATATAACAACACTTAAATAAATCACAAATCTATTTAAAACAACTTTTCTGACAGTTAAAACGTTATACATTTGGTTATCATTTTGTCTCAATTCCATGGCTATCACTATAAAGTAGAAATTCTTAAAAAATATTAATGCGATTATTTCGCTTACAAAACGTGTAAAATAAAATCTGAAAACTGATTTAGATCCATAATTTCAAGCTCTACAACTTTTATTTGAAGCATTTTTGCCTAAAATCAATTGGCCACTTTTGCGCAAGGAAAAACTGATTTCCCATGTTAAACGCCTATGGCCAGGTTTTCATGTTACACCCTGTATAACTTTATATTTCGCTTAATGATTAATTTACAGTTAATTTAAATAAAATACAACGATACAAATATCAACCTAAGATCTTACTTATTCATATGAAAAGATCTGGAAACACAATTATTAATAATATTAGTTTGAAAAATTGCACAGAATTTTTCATTGGATGTTAAGTTAACAGTCTTTTAGCTTGTACTCGTGCACGAATACAGTGGAACCCACATTTTATAGTACTGAGTAACCCGACCGTTCCTTTTCAGAAATACCACCAATTTCGAATACTTTTTTATTTCAATGTTGTTCTTGGCAATAAGACAATTTTTTATTAATATAAGCCAACATTCCGTTTTCCGTGCTTTTTTTCGGTACACTAATCTTTGAAGTGGTTATATACAACTTTCTAGATTCAGTTTGTACAAAGTTTAGAACAACTCAGCGACGTAACTAAGTTCCTCGTAAACTAAATTTACTTATGGTATATAATAATTTGCAAGGTAAAAAACTTAAAATTGCTAATTTAACAGTCATGAAATAAATTTAAAAAAGAAAAGCCTTAAACTAATAAGAAATTTTGGTGGAATTTTTAATATGTTCCGTGTGTCCCCAAATAAATAGAGACATAGGCGTTTAATATGAGAACTCAGTTTTGTGAAAATCAAAAAGAAAACAATTACTATGGTATCAAATAATATATGGCAGTACTAGAGCTGTCCACAAACCCTAGTTAGTACAGATTATCCCTTTATCTCTGACTGTGAGATATTAGAAATTAGTAGGTGTTTTAATCAAAATATTTAATTTGATTAGGGAAATTAATTAAAATATTTCGATAAAAACGCCTAGTAATTTCTAATATGTATACAAAGACACAGTTGTCACAAAAAATCATAGTAAGTAGTAGATTTTTAAATAATTTGTGGCATTAAAATAAACTAATCAGTAGTAAAGTAGATCTGTAGATATTATCGTATGCATTTGTAATTGGGTTAATATATATATATATATATATATATATATATATATATATATATATATATATATATATATATTTATGTTACGCTGTACAACAGGAATTTAATCCCAATTACAGTACAGGGTCCACACTTACCGAGTCTCAGTATGATAGTTTATATAATATTTAGCTTGAGTACGATTCGAACTCGGGATTTCCGGATTCGAATACAGTATCGCTATCCACACCACCGTACTGACGGACATATATATATATATATATATATATATATATATATATATATATATATATATATATATATATATACCGGGTGGAACATCATACCTGTGTACATAGGCGATTAACATGAAAAACAGTTTTTCCGTGCGCATTGCTCTCCAAATTATTTTAGCCAAAAATGCTTCAAATAAATGTTATAGAGCATAAAATTCTGCATCTAAATCAATAAACAGAATTACATTTACATGCGTTGTAACGACAGAAATTAAATTAAAAAATATTAAAAATTACGTTTAAAATATCAAATAGCCATGGAAGTGAAACAAAAATAGATAAATGCTTGACGTTTTTCTGTCTATTTGATATTTTACCCCCGACAAATTAATCATTCAATAAAATTCATACAAAAAACTCCATACCTATGATTACAATTTAATAATAAATAAACCATTGTACATTTCAATGAAACGTTTATTTCTTATAGGATTGGTCATGTAAAAATTATAACCTATCTATTATAATTCAAATATCAAACAATAATTCTCTCAATAAAATAATAACTACAATTTATTATTACAATAAATATTCAAATAAATCTCCATTTTCAGCCAAGCAATAACCAAGTCTATTGTAGAACGAATGTCGTACATTAGCGAGCTGCTTATTTGTGTTTAAGGCGCACTTATCCACGATAGCTTCTCTCAAAGAATTAATATTTGGGTGGCGTTGCTTATAAATTTTACATTTAAGATGACCCCATAAAAAAAATCGCTAGGTGTTAAATCAGGAGATCTGTCAAACGTCAAGCATCTATCTATTTTTGTTTCACTTCCATGGCTATTTGATATTTTCAACGTAATTTTTAAAATTTTTTTATTTAATTTCTGTCGTTATAACGCATGGAAATGTAATTTTGTTTATTGATTTAGATGCAGAATTTTATGCTCTACAATATTTATTTGAAGCATTTTTGGCTAAAATAATTTGGGGAGCAATGCGCACAGAAAAACTGTTTTTTCATGTTAATCGCCTATGTACACAGGTATGATGTTCCACCCGGTATATATATATATATATATATATATATATATATATATAATAAAATATAAACTAAACACTTGCCTAAGTCTCACAAAATTCAGCCTCCAAGTCACCTTATGAGGGCATCGTCAGAGGCTGGCCAGCACAGTTAGTAACCATAGACGCGTTTCGCTCTTATTAGAGCTCATCAGTATGGTATAACTCACTTCTTCACCTAGAACAAAGTTCACGTGAAGAAGCTGGTGATGAAGGACTGTGCCAGCAGAGAATAAAATCTCTAAAAAATGGTAAGATGACATGAGAAGTTATATCGAACAGGTGATGTCATCTACCGAAAAAAGGAAAAGCTACGCAGCAATTTAAATAACAACAAAGACAAAATTAATTGTCATCCATACACTTGGTGAAACTAGGCTTAATAATATTCAGGCCCTCAACCCGCGCGGCCATCACACGGGACATTATTATCGTTATTATTATTATCATCAATAAAAAATATGACAATACATGTTCAAGATAATTTATTAATAACTTTGGTTAGTCTATTTTGTTTACTAATATAAACTCGTCACGTTAATCATTTTTCTTCTATTAACTTTTTATTTTTTCAGACACAGCTCTCTCAATTCGTAATTTTCTTTATAAAAGCCATTTTTCATTTGCTTCTTACTCTTACATAAATAACAATTGAGCAACAAATAGATACTAATTACATGCAGTTTTTAATTCTAAACATTTTTTGTATTTACACTTTTGGTCTAATTTAATTAGAGAAGCAACAATCACCATATTAAAAAAATACCATTGTATATCCTATATTCCATAATTCAATTCTACACCCGGTACATTTTTCATTTCGAGGTCATTGTAAGCCATGGCATTTTTAAATAGAGATTTTTTTGCTTTACAACGATATAAATGAGGTTATAATTTATTTTTATAATTAAGAGAAAAATTCACGAAAATTGTTATTTATAATAATATTTAATTGAAGAATGTAAATCGAAGTCTGCTATGGAACCAATGATAATCTAGAAGATGTCAAAAGTGCAACAATTGAATTTATTGCTTTTATGTGTGAAAAGTTGCAATTTTTACGTTGATCAAAATGAATTTAGAAAAGTATGATACGTTGAGTTGTTACATTCGTTGTCAAAGTAACGCAGTTAATGCTGCAGAAATGTATTTTAACGAATATCCAGAAAGGCGCCAACCGAATGTCGAAACATTTCCAAGATTACGTCATAACTTACTTGAATATGGATCTTCTACTAAACCTAAAAGAGATGCAAGACCAACAGACGAAGAAATATTCTATATAATTTTAATATTCCTAAATCTACTGCTCATAGAGTTTTACGGAAACACAAGTACCATCCATATAAATTCAAAATTGGCCAAGGACTTAGGCCAGGTGATAATATGAGACGATTAGATTATTGTCAGTGGTTTTCAAACCAATGTGCAAATAATCCACAATTTAAATTCAATCTTTTATTGTTTCATGAATGCAACGTTTCAAATAATGACTTATTTAATAGCAACAGCCATAATTGGTCCAAAGAAAATCCATATTTATTAAAAGAATCACGTCATCAAGTTAGATTTGGATTCACTATATTGTGTGGTATAGTAGGAACTCGACTAATTGGCCAATCATATTTAATGAAAATTTAAATGGCCCAAGATATTTAAATTTATTACAAAATGATATTGAGGATATTTTGGATACATTGCCACTTCGTCAATTACAAGATATGTGGTTTCAGCAAGACGGAGCTTCTGCTCACAATTCACGGGCCACAGTAGAATATTTAAATGTTAGATTTGGAGGACAATGGATAGGGACCAACAGCGAAATTCAATGGCCTGCCAGGTCTCCCAATCTGACACCATTAGATTTTTTATAGTGTTACTTAAAAAATAAACTTTTTATTCGGGAATATCAGAATGAAAATGAATAACGAAATGCCACAGTAAGAATTTTAAATCAAATTAGGCCAATGATTCTGAGAAAAGTTATAGAAGAAACAGAACGAAGAGCGCAGAAGTACATCGAATTAAATGGTGGGTTAATAGAAAATTTATTGGAAAGTTTTCAAAAATTATTTTTCACATTAATAAAATACACATGCTGCAAGATTTGTTTATGAAATTGTTGTGTTCTTTCATAGCAGCCTTAGATTTAATTTCTTCAATTAAATATTATTATAAATTACAATTTTCGTTACTTTGTCTCTTAATTATAAAAATTAATTATTACTCATTTATATCGTTGTAAAGCAAATAAATCTCTATTTAAAAATGCCATGGATTACTATGATCACAATATGGAAAATAAAAGTTGTTATCAGTAACTCGTAAATGGTTAGATATAAAAAAAAATTGAGTACTTCTGCAAATTAATCATGAAAAAGTGCCTTGAGAAAGTGTAAACCAAAATCTCGTATTATTTCATATAACAAAGATATAATCAAGGAAAGAAAATCGCCAAATTTATATTTTTGTCTACATCTATACATGGTTAAGCTATCATACTAATGGGACAACTTTTGTCTAATTTAACTAAGCTCGTAACTCTTACGATTCTCGAGATCATAATGCATCGGCATCTTAAGTGGGACACCTGTATATGAATACAGGGAGTAAAGGCGAAACCAACCACCGCCTATATTTTCTTTATTATTATAAAAATATTATAAAGCAAAGTTGTAGAAGACCAAGGGGGACATCTGCTTAAGGAATAAATTAATTTTTTAAACCAGTGATTCTCAAGTTACAACACATAGTCATATTTTTTCAAATAGGATTATACACAAGTTTTAGGCCTGAGTATTTTTTTCTGAATTCAACCATGTAACCATTCTACATTGTTACATAATAATATGGAGAAAAATTCAATTGAAATTTAAATAATATGTTATTTTTAATATTAATATGCAGTAAGCTATGAATAAAAAACAAAAACAAAAGAACAATATTTAGCTGCTGTGAAGTAATAATAATTGTTGTAAATAGTTATTATTATGTTTAGAAAATAATAGATATCAAATAGAATATTATTTATAAGGAGTATTTTGTAAACATTATTTTGTTAACTTTAATTTATCACTTGTTTTTCAATCATATATATATATATATATATATATATATATATATATATATATATATATATATATATATATATATACATGCAATTAATTTAATAAAAATGAGAACTAAGCAATATATAATAATATACTTAAAATAAAATAAAATAAATATATCATCACGCCTTTTACCCATCACTGGGTGTGGCACTCTGCCTAAGCAGATCTCGGTAAGTGATATATTTTTTCGCGTGAAGTGCGGTTACCAGCCGTCAAATCACGGCCTCCAAAGATATTAGTGGTGGAGGAGCCACAGAGATAGATTTTTTAAATTGGTGAAAATTGTTTGTCGGCTGTGGGGATATATATATTTCGTTTTCGTTCTTACATCAATTTTGATTAATTTTGGTTTTGTTGTCGTGGAACGGTAAAATTGCGTAGAGCTTGTGACACATTAAAATGGTAATTTTGTGTAACTGGTTTTACTTCCCAATAAAAAAATGTCAAGGAAATCTACAATTGCCTGTTCAATGGTGAATAATATATAAATTTTTTTCACTTTTAAAAATGTTTCTAATCACTATAGTTACTTAATAACGAAACTTGTTTTTGAAAATAATATTTGGCTAATTTTATTTTATGTTGCATAAATAACCATAATAATTCAAATCTAAGGTCCTATATAAACTTCGAAATATGTTCATTTGGTTCAGTGACAAATCTACAGTCGCAATCATGAAATTTATTTTTGTGTTCTTATCTGTTTTATTTTTATCAGAAGGAGCTAATCTTCGTAAGTAATGCAATATTATTATTGTTATTATTAAAATAAGAATAAATAATATATTAAAAAAATTTTAGCTTCATCTTTCTTTGAAAAATGTAAAAAGAATGATATAAATGTGAGCAAATGTTTGGCTGATAGTGCTAATAAAGGCTGGCCAGAATTTGTAAAAGGTACGTTTATTTTTCAGAACATATTTTCTGCTAACAAACAGCTATAAATTAGTTTAGAGAAAAATGTATCAATTAAAAGTTTTAGATAATTTAATTGTCCGTAACTTTTATTTGAAGTGTATTTATCTGAAATTATAAACTAACACAGTGTAATATAGTAAAATATTCCAAGTGTTTAATATTGCAGAATACAAATTAAATAAAATACTTCTGGACAACGTACATACAGACATTCCTAATTTTGTGAGAACAAATTTTACCGGATATATATATGGCCTTGAAGATGTAATTTTTAATCATATTTAGTAAGTATTCACCTCTATATTTGTACAAATTATTCCGAAAATATGCCATCACTCCAAAGTATCTAGAATCGATCCTACACAAAATGGCGAGATGAATAAAAGATTAATTATTGTTTAATTTTAGCGCGAATTTCGACAAAAAGAATTTTGATGTAATTTATACTCAGCCAATTTTAACACTTCTTGGAGATTATAAAGCGAATGGCAGTTTTCTTGGATTTATAATTGATGAAATTGGATACGTTAATGTTACTCTAAGTAAGTAAATAGTTACTACACAATAAATAGGGTTAATAGTTCTATAACAAAGCATTGGACTGTAGAAATATGAATCCAAATTCGAAAACAGCCGTCAACAGATTTTAACCTTATGGTTTCTTATTATGTTATTATCCAGATTGGCACAGTAAGTAAACTGGCGTAATAATAAATTTATTTATTTATTTGTTTAGCTAATGGCATTTATAAAAACCACTTCGATTACAAAATCCAAGAACAGGAGAGAGAAGAATACATCCAATTATCTAACTCCAAAGTATCATATCATATTGGTCGACTTCATGTGAATCTGACCAGCATTAATCATCCTGAACGAGGTCTGTTTGCTTCTTTAATATTTTATAAAATAATAAAATTTTGTTTTGTTTATAGGAGAACAAATAACAACACTATTCAACAACTTCTGGGAGATACTTCACATCTTAACGGAAAATTATCTGTCTGTAATATTATCTGATGCTTACTTGCCTTATATTCGAGAATTTTTAAATAAAATTCCGGAAAAATCATTATTTGAACAATAAGATAAAATTCTAATAAAAATATAATATATTAAATGATGTTTAGAATTATCAATAAAATAAGATTGTTTTTCTTATATATGCAATTTTTATTTTATTTATTTGTACCTCTGCACTCTTGGCATTTATTTCCCTTAGATATAGAAGTTAAGAGATACATAGAAATATAAATAATTTGAACGCAATTGTATTTCTGGTTCTAATAAATTTGAAGTTGCATTTAAAAAAATATGTAAAAATCATCATCAGATCAAATCAATAAAGAAGGACAAGAATAACGTCAATTGAATCTTTATACCTTACTCTATTATTGTATTTATGATATTTTTTAATATCTATTGTTAATCCATATTTGTCTACATTTTCATTTATTCATCATGTTTATTAATTACCATTACTATCTTATGTATGCCTAATAACTTACAATTTAATTATGCTATACCATAATTATGTAAATATATTTTGTTATTTTGATGGGAGATCAACTTTTGCAGTAATTTTGCCAAATAAAATTATTATTATTATTATTAATTTAAAAACATATACAATGGGCAAAAGTAAAATGTATAATAATATATTAAAACTATTTAAAACCTAATACAGGAAAATTTAAAAACATATAATTAAATAGCATATACGTTATAATATCATATAAATATGTAATTTGGTTATAAGAAACACGTAAATGTCACTCGGTGTAGGGATTTTTAAGAATTACTTGCTAATTCGAATTGATAATTAGTAAATTATTTGAGTTTCCTGTACATTTATTTAGAAGAAGGTATGGTGAACAGTTTATTTTTATTATTTGATAAAATAATATTTGGCATTTTAAAACATTTATGTGTGTATATCTAAATCCACAGATTTAATACAAGTTCTATTTGATATGTATGTCCGGTTAACAAATAATGTTTAATGAATTTAGGTAAGTAGTTTTTAAAATGTTTCAATTGTAGATTAAATGTTGAGTTAGATAAAAAAAAACTTCCCAGAAGTAATGAAGAAGTTATTATATACAGGGTGTTAATTAAAAATCTGGCCATAGGCGTTTAACATGGGAAATCTAGTTTTTCCTTGCGCGTTGCTTCCCAATTGATTTTAGACAAAAATGCTTCTAATAAAAGATGTATAGCTTAAAAGTCTGCCTGTAAGCCACTAATCAGATTTTATTTGTGGCATTTCATAACCGAGAAAATAAATTTTAAAGATTTTCGAAAATTGCTTATTTGTAGCGATAGCCATGGAACTCAAACAAAATTACAAGCAATTGTATGACATTGTGACAGTCAAAAAAAGTTTGTGTTTTGTGATTTTCGTTTAAAAACAAATATTTTTGAAAGTATGGAACAGTTTTCTCATGAAGAAAAGCTTCAGATCATAAAATGGTGCTACTCTGGACAAAGCTACAGAAAAATACGTGATTTAATAAGTGTAGTCTGGACACATCGACGAATTCCAAGTAAAACCACAATAGAAAATTTTATTAAAAAATTTGAAAAGACTGGATCATTCAATTTTAAGAATCAAGAAATTAATCATTTGTCTTATAATAATGAAGAAAATGTCTTGGCCATAATTGAAGCAAATCCTACCCTTAGTTTAAGGGAAATCGCTACCGAAGTCGGAATTAGCCATGTATCAGTATACAATATTTTTAAGAAATATAAATACTATCCATACAAATGCCACTGCCATCAGGAACTTCTTCCAAATGATTATGAAAATCGTGCCAACTTTTGCGAAATTATTATGGAAAAGGTAAATGAGAATAGAAATTTTATAAAAAATATTTGTTTTACGGACGAATGTACGTTTACTTTAAACAAAAAGCCAAATCTACATAATTGTCGGTATTGGTCACAGCATAATCCGCACATCTTAGAAACTAATTCTCAGTACATCCAAAGGGTAAATGTGTGGGCTGGTATACTTGGTAGCCATATAATTGGACCGTTTTTTATTGAAAAAATCAATTCTAACAAATACTTAGAACTTCTTATCGAGAAGGTGGGACCAGAGATTGCTACTTTAAATTTGTAAAATGTGTGGTTTCAACATGATGGATGTCCTGCACATAATGCTCATGTAGTACGACAGTATTTAAATGATACATTCCCGAACAGTTGGATTGGCAGAGGAGGAACAATTAATTGGCCTGCACGGTCACCTGATTTAACATCGTGCGACTTTTTTTTGTGGAGACACTTGAAAAATGTTGTAAACAGAGAAAAATTTGAAAATATTGAACTACTTAAAGATGCAATTTACAATGAATATAGAAAAATTAATGCCAGACAGCTGCATAATGTTAGAGACGGCTTTTATAATAGACTTGGGTATTGTTTAGCGAAAAATGGAGGCTTATTCGAACATTTAATATCAAATTATATGCATCCTAGTTTTCTGTTTATTAAATAAATACATTATTCTTGTCTTCATTTCTGTTTTATTTTGTATGTGTTGAGAGCTATGTAGGTATTCTAAAATTAAAATAATGTATTTAGGAAACAGATTTGTTTTATACGTAGGTACATCAATTGAGTTAGGCATAAAAATTTAAATTATAATTCTTTGTAAACATTCGATTTGCCTTTATTTATTTAAACTAAATTTTAATTTTTGGCTGTATAACTCGCCATAATCCAATTTAATTGTCTGCATATTTAACTTCTATTAAACGAAAATCACAAAACACAAACTTTTTTGAAAGTTATAATGTCATACAATTGCTTGTAATTTTGTTTGAGTTCCATGGCTATCGCTACAAATAAGCAATTTTCAAAAATTTTAAAAATTTATTTTCTCGGTTATGAAATGCCACAAATAAAATCTGATTAGTGGCTTACATGCAGACTTTTAAGCTATACAACTTTTATAAGAAGCATTTTTGTCTAAAATCAATTGGGAAGCAACGCGCAAGGAAAAACTGATTTCCCATGTTAAACGCCTATGGCCAGATTTTTTATTAACAGCATGTATATAATAATTTCTTCATTACTTCTAGGAAGTTTTTTAATTAACATCCTGTATATATATATATATATATATATATATATATATATATATATATATATATATATATATATATATATATATATATATATATATATATATATATATACATATATATGGGATAGGTTTTTTAAAGTACTATCGATAAGTAATTAATAGAAAAAAACTAGATAGTATCGTTTAGTAATTATCGTTTAGTAACTATCGTTTAGTAACTATCGTTTAGTAATTATCGATTAGTAACTATCATTTAGTAACTATCGTTTAGTAAATATCGTTTAGTAACTATCGTTTAGTAACTATCGTTTAGTAACTATCGTTTCGTAACTATCGTTTAGTAACTATCGTTTAGTAACTATCGTTTAGTAACTATTGTTAAAATAAAATAATTTAAAAATAAAAATAAATATACATATAATAAATTTATAACACGGGTTTGGCTGTGAGTAATGACAAGCAAATTACCGTATGGACCCGGAGTAATTCAAATACGTGTGTTATTTGCGGACCACATAGTAGCTAACGTGTTTAGTATGACTTATAAAGATATCATCTACATTTAAATGATATAATTCAAATTATATTCAATATCGTTATTGTACAGTAACTGTACACAAATGTTAGCTGTAAATCGATTGGTTGTCGGAAGACTTTAAAGTGATGAAAGACAAAGTGAAATTTCTAAGAAATTTATTACAGGGTGACAGGTACGAGATCATTTAAATTCAATTGTTCTCTGATGTTCATTGTAGTTTGTGCTGTAGTGAATATTATTCTAACACTGAATAAAAAATAATATTTCTTTTATTTTATTTGATCTAAATTAATATAAAAGGTGTTTCGGATTGCAACTAGTTTTTCTACTATCTTGATCTCGACAAATATATAAATTAATGTAAGAAATGGTATATACTTAGGGATAGAACTACATATTTGCATTTGATTTTTATTTTTCGATCACTTATCGAGATCTGCTATATATATATATATATATATATATATATATATATATATATATATATATATATATATATATATATATATATATATATATGATCAAATCACGGTCTTCAAGATGTTATCAGGGGTAGCCACAGGGGTCGACTGTCGTAATAGAACACGGGTTCGTAAATCCACAGTACGACTCGGAACCACTTCGCCACCTATCCCATACAAAACAGATGTGACATATACTCGTATTATAATCTAAGAGGAATAATATCATGCCAGAGAGAAAAAGGTGGAGTGGCGTGCAATATAAACTAAATGTGGTCCAACAAAATCAATTTTAATAATAAAATAGTGGTTTACTAAATTTCGTTGTGGTCACACAGGCACGAGTGACGACGAACGGTCTAGACGTCCAATTGAGGTCACTACACCCAAAACAATTGAAAAAATCTACGATAGGCATCCCACATGGCTTAGTGGTTTAGATTTTAAATGATCACTTGAGTATGAGAACGTTATTCATAAGATGGATAATATCATAGCAGAGTGCAAAAGGCGGTGTGGCGTGTAATATAAACTAAATGTGGTACAACAAAATTTTTCACTAGGCATGATTAAGTGAAAATAATGTAAATAGAATTTAAAGAAAACAAAACGATACATTCTGGGAAGAGCTATCAACTTTCACGGAAGAAAATAAAGGCATGAAAATAATACTGGGTGACTTCAAGGACAGAGTTAATAAGCAGAGATACAAGGTAAATATAGTCAAGAAGAAATAAACAGAAATGGCAAGAGAATCATAGACTACTGCAGGAAAAACCAACTGATCATAGCAAACAATTTATATAGACAAAAAAAATTATAAATATACCGGAGTAACAAACAGGGGCGAAAGATCAATAATAGATTAAATACTCATCGACAAAAATGAAAGGATATTGAGAAATGATGTCAGAATCAGAAGAAACCTAGAAATCTATAGTGACTATTACCTACTAACCGGCAAGATAAAGACGTTCAAAGCAGGTAGTACAAATAAGAATAAAAATACACTAACAACGAAATCTTACAAAAAAATAAGAACATATAAATATAATATAAAAAAATCTACCCCTGTGGCTCCTCCTCTACTAATATCTTTGGAGGCCGTGATTTGACGGCTGGTAACCGCATTTCACGCGAAAAAATATATCACTTACCGAGATCTGCTTAGGCAGAGTGCCACACCCAGTGATGGGTAAAAGGCGTGATGATATATTTATTTATTTATTTATATAAATTGACACAAAAAGTTGCAATTAAATATAAGGAATTGATTACAGAAAAGATCAGAAAAATCCCCGTAGAAGTACTACAAGAAAATATAGATATTATCGACACCATATACCACGAATATGCTAAAACTAACAGCGAAGATAGTCTGCAGCATCTCCAAAATAGATTCAAGAAACAAATCCATTAGTGGAATGAATAGATTAAAATAAAAATTAATATAAAGAAAAAATATTTACATTAAAAAAACTAACCTTATAGTAGGCGAGAGAGAAAAGAAAGTGCATAAAGACCTCAAGAAAGAGAAAGCAGTATCTCAAACAAAATAAAGAACAATAAACTCATAACCGACGACACTGAAGTACCTAAAAAATGGAAAGAATATTTTCAAGATATTTTTACAATAAATATGTCTTCAACAATAAATGTTAATCCGACTGAATATGAAATAACAATTGACAAACTATTTCAAGCCATTAAACAAAATAAAATAAGACAAGTGGCAGGCCATGATGACATAGACTCAGAAATTGTAAAAACTATGGAGGAAGAAGAAACAATATTTTCCACGCGATCTGTAAAAAGTCTAGAAATCAGGAACTGTAACGAAGGACTAGTACATTGTATTATTCTACTCATACACAAGAAAAGAAATGGGCTTAACGGCCAAATCTATCAGGAAATAACTCTTCCAACAACGCATGCAAGTTCTATGAAACAATATTAGAACAAAACTAAAACAAATATAGAACCGCAATTAGCCAAATCACAAAATAGATTCAGAAAAGGTCATAGTATACAAAATCACATCAGCCTAAAAAATAACGGAGAAAACTTTGAATCAAAATAAAGAAGCTTTCTTGATTTTGACCAAGTATCAAGTAAGAAAATCTGAAGAAACCTGTCCTATAGACAAGTAAAGATACTTATAAAATTAAAACACTTGGTATATTTCACATAAAATTTTTTATTTATACGACGCGTTTCGACTTTTCAATCTTCATCAGGTAATAATACAATGGTTTTACAAAAATACAACACTTATATGCTAAAATTAATATTAAGAAGAGGGGAGGAACTTACGTCCAATTGGTCATTGACTATATTTTTCTTTGAATTAACCGCCTTGCGAATTTCTAAATTTTTCAGCAAGTTAAGCTTAACGCCTTTCGGCTCAATATGGAGAATCCTATAATCTAATTGTGAATGGTTGTGTTGAATACAATGCTGGGAGAATCCTGTGTTATTAGTATTTGTTTTAATTGTTTTAAATGTTCTTTTATTCTAGTCCTGAAATTTCTACCACTTTGTCCGATGTAGATGGCATCACAATCTTTACATTTAATTTCATATACCCCCGAAGATTCTGATTTATCATTTTTTGTTTTTGTATTTGTTAACATTGTTCCTAAATTTGTTTTATAAGTAGAAACGGAGTTGATGTTAAGTTTTTTGAAAATTGTTGAGACGGCTTGTGTGGTATTTGGGATGTAGTTTAAATATATCCAGTTTTTCTTTTTTACGTTACTTTCGGATTGTGTATATATGTTCTGAATCATAATTTTCTTATTTTTATTTCTCAATAGTTTATCAATAGTATCTAATTTATAACCATTATTAACGGTTATTTGTTTTATTGTTGTTAATTCTTTATTAAAGTTTGATTTATTTAGCGGGATTATGGTTAATCTGTGTATCATGCTGTGGAATGCAGATAATTTAATAGTAAGAGATTGATTGGAGCATTCAGGTATTAAGGTGTCTGTAAATGTTGGTTTCCTGTATATGTCATATTCTAAAATCTTGTTAATGTTGTGTATTGTTAAATCAAGAAAGTTCAATTTTTATTTTCTTCTATTTCTAAAGTGAATTTTATGTTTTTATTAATATTGTTCATGTAATAAAGTAACTTGTCTAATTCTCTGTAGGTACCAGTCCATATACAAAAAACATCGTCTACGTACCGTGCCCAAAATTTAATTTTGTTTGTTAAAGTGGTATGTGAATTTAAGAGTTTTTGTTCAAACCAATCCATAAAGATTTCAGCGAATAGTGGTGACATTGGGGATCCCATGGGTAGACCATTAATTGTTTATAAAAAATTTCCATTAAATTCAAAATAATTTTGGTTGAGACATAAATCTATAACTCTTAATAATTGTTGGGCTTTAAGGTTCGAGATTTGGCTTTTGAACAAATGTTCTAATATAATCGTTTTCAATTCAGGAATTGGAATAGATGTAAACAGGCTTTTTACATCGAAAGAAATTAATTTACAACTCGTATCTAGTTTGACGTCTTTTAATTTTTCTATCAATTCAAAAGACAACAACAATTAATATAACTAAAGATACAATGCATGAATGTAAACGACAAAAAGTAAGTCAGTTACAATCCGAAGACTTTAAAACACAATGGACTAAGACAGGAAAGGGGTACTGAGTCCAGTTCTAATTATTTTAATGATGAATGACATTATCAAATTGTGTAGAGAAAAACGAATAAACTACAGGTAAGCTAAAGAAATCCACAGAGAACCTACGTCACAAATATGCATTCGCAAATGACATATGAATTTTTACAACAAAGGCAAAATATCAGCAAAAGTAATAAACAGAATTTGTTTGAAACAATTATATGCTAAATTATTGGTTGTAGCTTTTATTATTTATTATTCAACTAGAGAACGTCAACAATCAGTGATAAAGTTAAGTTCTCATCATTACCACCCTGACTGATACACAAAAAAAACCTGTTGATTTAGAAAGGAACCTTAGAAAAATATAATATGAAAATAAACTAAGCTACATAAAATTAGAAGATTACTAAGCAGAAGTAGTTCAGGAAGACATGAAGCAGATACAAATAAAAGAATAGGGAAAACAGTCATTTATAACGAATATGAATAGAAAACTATATACCAACCTACTCAGACATTCGGAAGTGAGTTTTGAATACCAACAAATAAACAGAAAAATTAACTACAAACAATGCAAATGAAATATTTAAGATGATTAAAGAAATACAAAAATACAAGGATAATAGAAGTAAAGGAATTGCAATGGATACGTCATTTAATAAGAATATAAAACAGTAGACAAATAAAATACATTTGAGACACATATGATAAGTCAAAGACCAAGAGGAAAACCCCAGAAAACAGCATTTCCTGTATGGACAAAAGGGAAGAATTTACCTAGCCATTGGTTACACAATTTATTATTAATTATTTACTAATCACATAATTGTGTAGTGAACGCTAAATTTATCTGTAAATTTAATACAATATTTTTACCTTTATTTCGGGTAGCAAAGGTTTTGATATGTAAATATAGTTTAGTTTCATGTTTTAATAACTTCATTTTTATTTAATATTGTATAAAATTCAACGGAGAGATATTAAATACTTTATTCAAGATTTACTATATTTAATTTCTGGAATGTTTTTTGTCCTAGGACGGTAAAAGACTATCACTTAGCAACCACAGCAAACATTAATACTTCACTGAAAAGGTTAACATTTCGTACAAATATAATAACAAAAAAATTTCAATTTTTGACACAATCGAATACAAAATATTTTTTTAATGATTCTTAAATTTGAAACCATCTAATGAAAGGCTAATCTAAAAGGTGTCATATTCAGTTTTCTCCTGGTGTCAAGTCCTTTAGGCACGATCCTGGTGATGCTTATATTATTTTTTGTACGATCACAATAATAAAACATCAAATAAAATGAACTAACAATATTAAACATAAAAATAATTGTATTTATAAAATAGATAGGTATGTTAAAACAATTAAGCAGTTTGTTCGTTGCTATGATTACTTACAGACGTGTAAATTCTAGCAATCAGTAAGCACAACCTATTGTCAGTGAAGCAGACGCAGTAAATGAACAAAAATGATATTCGTTTAACTAGGCAGATGAGTTTAGCCAAAGTAGTAAATCTGCTGTTTTGCAAATTGTATAAAATTAAAATAAATTTGGTGTATTTTCAATATTATCAATGTTATCGACATCATCGTAGACATCATATTGTTTACATTTGTTACGCGGTTGCAGTGTATAAATGCTGTAAAATTAGCACTTAACAGCCTTTCAAATGGCAATTAAAACTTATTTTCAAAGTCAATTGGCAAAAAAAAACAATAGAACAGTAAATTATTTAATTTGATATACCTGTTTAAACGAATATTCTGGAATAAATAGAAAACATAAGGTTAACAAATATAATTGAAAATTTATGTAGGAATATTTTACAAATTAAAATTTGTTTAACATATGGTGAAATATTTTTAATTCGTAGAAGTATAAAACTTTTTATTTTACTTTCACTTATATTTCATTGGTAAATACAGGCAATTATGATAACTAATTACATTTTCAATAGTGGCGAATTCTAGAAAACTGCATTCTTGATATTTCATTACCTACTGAAGTGAATTTCTAATAGACTGCAAATGAACATTTTGCAATTAATCTTCGAATATTCTGGATTACATGTTTATTGCAATTAAGTCAAATTTTCATATACATGTACATGTTGCACTTAATTAAATTTAAAGTTTTGCTACAAGGAAGATTCTAGAAACTGAGTTTATTAGACAGTGATATAAGTTAATTGAATTTTATGCTACATTCTAGTCTAGCATATTCTAGTAAGGGTATACCAAATAAACAGTGCTTAGGGAACGTGTTATGGGTGCTATGGCTCAAGTCGATGTATTCGTTGTTTGTGGTGTACTTAGAATATAAAAAATAAAGTCTGTGAAAAAAAAAGTCGGCCTGAAGTTTTGAGAGCCTGGGTTCGAATCCCAGGAAATTCCACAGCCGACAAATGATTTTCACTACATTAAAATTACTCCTGTAGCTCCTCCTCCACTAACATCTTTGAGAGTCGTGATTTGACGGCTGGTAACTGCACTTCGCGCGAAGAAATGTATCACTTACCTAGATCTGCTACACAAAATAAAAGACGTGATGATATATTTATTTTATTATTATTTATTTTAAATACAAGAAATATGATAGCTAAAACTTTTTCCACAATATATTTGTCTCCAATTTATGTACCTACATTAAAATTTATGATAATAATAGAATACAGTTGTATATCTAATAACTTTCTCTTTTAGATTTATTTATTTCTTAATAAAACTGTTGTCCTTTATTTATTTGACATTTAAAGTGCAATTTTAATCAGTTTAAAGGAGTTTTTTTTTCAGTAATTTAAGTATGAGCGAAACCAAAACTATAACCTGTTTCTCAAACCAACGTTCGCAAAAGTTATCATTTCACACATCATACATGTTCCATAGCAACATGTAAAAATAATTTTTATTAATATATAATACGCGAGTGATACGATTAAGGAAAAAGATAATTCTCATGATAATATAATGACATTTTAGTCATGTGTGATAAACAACAATTTATCTTACAGTATAATAGTGATGCTGTCAAAGCAATGAAATATCCAAGGATGTTATATATATATATATATAGAGCCCTAACCACTAATATTTGGTACGGCAGTGTTTTTTTAAATATATTGATCTTTGAAGCATTTTAAACATTATTTGGAATAAATTTATGTAATTATATTTGTACTATTTTAATATGTTATTATAATATCTACATCAACACAAAAACATAATAACCAAAAATGAAAATTAAAGGATTTATTCTATTATTCGTAAGAGAACATTTTTAAGTTGTGAAAATAATTGACCATAAATAATTGGTACGGCTAATTAAAACTTATATTAATATTGCGTAACGTCGCCTTTTGCTTTTATAATTGCTTCAACTCATTTTGACATTGTGTTTATAAGGTCCTGGCACTCATCTGGTGTAATTGAATTCCAAATTTCTGTAATTTTTTGTTTTAAACCTAAAACAGTTCTTTGAGGCTCATTTCTTAAACGACGTTTCATTACTGCCCACAAGGATTCTATAGGATTGAGGTCTGGACTGGAGGATGGCCAGCTCAAGACATTTATCCCCTTACTTTCCAACCAATTCTTACTACCTTTGGCGGTATGACATGAAGCACCATCGTGTTGAAATATAAATTCTTCATAGGAAATTAATTGGGTTACAGACGGAATTAAATTTCCCTCCAAAATGTTAACATATTTCTGAGCATTTACAATGCCATCAATAAAGTGCAAATTGCCCACACCTTTGGAGGACATGCAACCCCATACCATGATACTAGCTGGAAATTTGACGGTACGCTTCAAACAGTCTTTATGGTATACTTCTTTTTTTGTCCGTATTACTCTTTTTCTAGAGTCACCAACGCAAACATCAAATTTAGATTCATCACTGAATATAATGGAATCCCACTGCCTCTGTACCCAAAGTCTTCTTTCTTTTGCCCATAATAAACGTTTTTTCTTTTGTATACTGGTCAATAATGGTTTTTCTTTGGCCTGGAAGATTTAAGTCTAAGTTTACGTTTTTCTTACTTTAAAAATCTTACCTTATAGAATCCATATTTTAGTTTATGAATATTTTTTCGGGTCCATTCGCGTCCCACGGACTTTCCAATTTTTGCTGACCATTTTTCGTATAAATTACGAACGGTACTTCGTCTATTTGACTTGACAATGGAAGACAACGCTCACAAATCTCGCTCGGTAATTTTTGAAATTCTTAAATGTTGAAATAGATCCAGAAATTTTATATTTTTTAACTATGTTTACAGTTGTCGATTTAGGTAAATTCAATTCCTTCGAAATTTCACCATAACTTTTACCAGATTCATTTTTTTCAATAATTAATCTTCGAATATCTTCAGATATAGGCTTTCCGCGTACCATGTTGAAAATTAATGACAGTTTATTGAAAACAAAAGGCAATATTAATGACAATTGATTCAAAACAAAGGCAAAACCTACTCGAATATTCGTTCAGTATAAAATAAATAGTATAGAGGGCAATAGGAGGATGATTAATATAAGTTTAAATAGCCGTACCAATTATTTGTGGCCAATTTATTTCATAACTTAAAAATGCTATCTTACGAATAATAGAATAAATCCTTTAATTTTCATTTTTGGTTATTATGTTTTTGTGTTGATGTAGATATTATAATTACTTATTAAAATAGTACAAATATAATTACATAAATTTATTCCAAATAGTGTTTAAAATGCTTCAAAGATCAATATATTTAAAAAACACAGCCGTACCAAATATTAGTGGTTAGGGCTCGTATATATATATATATATATATATATATATTTATTTATTTATTTATTTATTTTTATTTTATTTATTTATTATTATTTTGAGGGAAACCAACAGTCCAGGGACCAATAATAGGTTTCCTCGGTTACATATTAATGCTACAATACTTAAACATTGAATTTTAATAAGTGTATATAATGTGTAACAAATGTATTTAACAATTTCTCAAATCAACGATCAATAGGTTACGGAGATGTTCACGTTTTAAATTAAATAAATCAATATGCTGGAACATAGTGTTGTATGTCTCCATTAATCTATTGATCGGAGAATTTTTGTAACAGTTAGTGTGACAGATATTTACATAAAAAAGTTGTTGAGATCTAGTTAATTTAGCTGGTATAGAAAAATTTAATAAATGAATGTATAGTTGACTATCAATATCATTGTTGACGATTTTATGTAGAGTGATCATGTCATTCATGATCCTTCTGTTTTTAAGAGACAGCATACCAAAATTATTTAAGACAGTTTCATAATTTTCATATGGCATATTAAATTTTTTACATAAAACATACAAGAATTTTTTTTGAACTGATTCAATAAGTTTTACATTTTTTTCATAAAATGAATTCCATACACACGTCTGAAATTCAAGTTGAGAACGTACAATGGAGTTGAACAACAATATATATGATTCTGGTTTTGTGAAGCAAGAGGCTGTTCGTAATAAAAAACCTAGTAATTTATATGCTTTCGACACTATAAAATCTACATGATCGTTGAATAGTAGTTTAGAATCATATATTATACCGAGATCTCTTGTTGACACTTTGGAGTTTATGGTGATACCATTTATGTTATAATTAAAATTAATTTTGATTGAGTTACGTGTAAAACAAGTGGAGTTACATTTTCCAACGTTTAAATTCATATGATTAATTTCACACCACTTACACAAGTTGTCAAGATCTTGTTGTAAGAGAGAACAATCATTAATGTTAGTTATTTTTCTGAAAAATTTAAGATCATCTGCAAATAGCAAACAGTTAGTGTTTGTAAAGTTGCAATAAATGTCGTTTATGTATAAATTGAATAACAAGGGCCCTAAATGTGAACCTTGCGGTACACCTGACGTCACATATATTAACCTAGATTTATAACCATTACAAACGACTAACTGAGATCTATTTTTAATATATGATTGTATCCATCTTAAGAGAGAACCATGTACACCTATCAAAGACAATTTGAACAATAAGATATCATGACTAACCCGATCGAAGGCCTTACTGAAGTCAGTATATATGACGTCTATTTGTATACGATCATCCATATTGAAGCTCAAAAATTCAGTAAATGGAATTAGATTGGTTAGTACTGATTTCTTTTGACAAAATCCGTTTTGTTCAGGGATGATGAAATGTTTTAAGTCCGTTTTTAATTTATCAGTAATAATCGCCTCAAGAAGTTTGCCAAAAACAGATAATATAGAGATCGGTCTATAATTTGAAGCTTCATTTACATTTCCAGACTTAAATATAGCAGTAATGTAAGCTGTTTTCCACTCGTATGGAAAAACGCCAGTTCTTAATGACTGATTAAAAATGATAAATAGAGGTTCCACAAGGTAATATGCGCATGTGCGGATAAGTTTTGGCGAAATTCCATCAGGACCGCATCCTTTAACAGTATCTAAATTTTTAAGTTTAAACAAAATTTCATCCCTAGTTATACATAATGAACTTAAGTTAATTTGTGTATTTGTACTGGCAATATTTTTTCTAATTTGTTCTTGTTGGAACGTTTGATTTTTTACATACACTGATTCGAAGTGTTCAGCGAAAAGATTGCAAATGTCATGTCCTGCAGTAGCCTCCTTATCATTAAATGTAATTACACTCGGGATAGACTGATTCTTTTTTAATGTTTTGGAATAATTCCAAAATGCTTTTGGGGTTGTTTTGACGTTCTTTTCAATTCTAGAAATATATTCGTTATGATCAATTTTAGTTTGATGCTTAATTCGTTTACGTAGTACACAAAATGAATTGTAATCTGAAATACGTTTAAGTGTTTTCCATTTGTTATGGTATTTATCTTTTTCTTTAATTATCTTTATTAAGGGTTTACTAAACCAAATAGGATACCGACGCTTCTTGCAATCCTTTCGCGGAACGTACAAGTCGAATAAGCTGTATAATATGCTGTAGAAACAACTTACGTTTTCATTCACCTGAGATGAATTTAGGCGATTTTGCCAATTAATACATGACAATTTATGTATTAGTTCTTCATAATCGCATTTATGGAAATTATAATATTTACAGGACTGATTGTTATCTAGAGGCGTAAAGTTTGGTAAGCATACTTCTATTTCTAGCGGGGGATGAAACATATCTATTTTACTTAAAGGAAAGACACAAGTTGAAATTTTACATGTTACAGAACAAAACATTAAATCAAGAATTTTATTTTGATAGTTAAATATACCATTGTATTGATTTAAATTACATAAATTCGATGCATTAATCAGTTCTGTAAAAATATTATTTCTTGTAGTAGGGGTGGGATCAAAACAATTGTTGCTGTTGGGGACCCAATGTAGACCGGGCAAATTGTAATCACCAGCAATGAAAAAAGTATCATCAGGATGTTGGAGGTTTACTTCACAAAGTTTTTTCAAGTGATCTTCATAAACAGTAGATGCTGACAGTGGGGGAATATAAACACAGCACAGATGAAGTTTTGTGTTATTATTGGTAAACACTGTTACCCATAAGTCTTCAGCAGAAGAAACCCATGTGCACTGAACTTTTGATTTAAGTTTGTTAGATATCAAAATCATAACACCACCACCTTGAGTTTTGTTAGGGTCGCTACGATCCCGACGATAAACAAAATATTTATTTAAATCACATATTTCTGAATCATATACACTAGAATTTAGCCATGTTTCAGTAAACAGTATAACATCATAATTAATCGATGAAATTTCATTATAAACATCTTTTAATTTAGTTTTAATACCACGTATATTTTGATAGTACATTGTTAATGCCATTATTAAAGCAAATTATATTTGTTTTAACTTAATGAATTATTTAATTTTGGTTGATTTTAGATAGGTCATTATCAGATTTTATTATTATAATAGGAGATGAATCAGATTTACGAACGAAAATTTTAAATCCTCTCACCCACACATATTTATAGTTGTTATTTTTTGCAGCCAGTTTACAACGATTTAAAAGCATTTTGTTTTCAGGACTTAGATGGTCATTGACGTAAACATTGTTGTTTTCGGTGAAGCCAAACTGGACAGATTTTAGATCTTTCATTAATCTCGCATTAGATACAAAGTTGTCCCTCTTCCATCGTGAAACAAATCTTACTATGATATTTTTTGGTTTAGTCGCATCATGTTTAACAGGTGCAACACGATGGATTGCATCTATATCATTATCTATAATTGGATAGTTTAGTTTCTGGCCCATTGTTTTTAAAATAGTAAGTAAATTTTCGTTTTGTTTTTCAGGGATACCGCTAATTTCTAAGTTGTTCAGTCTAGATCTCTGTTCTAAATCACGTAGTCTATGTTTTAAGTCGTCATAGTCGGTTTTCAAGTTATCAATTATTTTTATTTTGTCAGCCATCGAGTTAAATTTATGTTCGAAATCATCTATTTTATTGGAACAAAACTCCACTGAAGTTTTTAATTCCATTAGTAGTGCGACAACGTCAGACAGAGAATGTTGTGACTTATTTGTAGTAATTTGCGTTTTAGGTAGTACAGGTTGCCCTTTACATGTATCGCAAAGCCAAGTTAAGTTAGAGTTTACTTTTAGTAATGCTTTTCTATCGTCGCTATTTAAATTAGTACAAGAAAAATGATACATATTTTGACAAGTATTATTGAAACAAGTCACTCCAGCATTTTGTCTGCTATTATTATCGATTGCAATATTACATTTCAGACAAAGTGAAACCATGATGAATATTAGGACTTAAATTTATTTACACGGCCAAAAATATTAGTAGTGCGGCCCTGGTAACTTCAATAAAATATTAAATTAAGTTAGTTTGACTTAAATGTGTTTAAAGTAAACAGACAGCGAATGAGTGAATGAATAGTTGTACTTAACAGGTTACGACGACCTTCAGTTGAAACACGCACTGACAACGAATTTGATTCTATTCACACTGACAGTTATTTAAAAACATATGATTTAGAATTATTTATCAAAGTTCACCACTAATTAAATCGGTACGGTAGAATTAATATGATGTATTACACAGTGTTACACCAAATATCACTCCACACTTTTTATTGAAGAATACAAGTAAGATTTACCACTCAAAAACTGAATATAACTGCGGAGTAAAAAATTATACGTCTGCACAATTCAACAATTCAATTCAATTGAATTGAATATATATATACTTACACGCTGGATTGCTAACATGTATACTTTATGCATACGCAGTAGTGAGGCAAGCTGCGCAACGACCGTCATTTGCAATATAGGCAAAAAAGCGCGCGATTTTCAAACATTCTAGAGTTAAAAATCTATTTAAAAATGGGATCTGTAATTTATAAAGCGAATTTGGTTTGATAAAAGAAAATCAATTAAATATAAAATATTTTATTTTACAAACAATATTTAAACATGTGTATCACGTATGCGATAATAATATCTGTTTACTTAACTGATGTCTTCTGCTTACAGGATTCGTTATAATTTTTGAATTATACATTCCATAAGGAAAAACCTAACTTTCAAATATTTTTTCATGATAGCTAGTATTCAAAATAATTTATGTGGCCTTTCATCTACTGAAATATTAGCACGTTGCAAATTTGGAAAAATATGGTCATTAATGAAAATTTTCTATAACATTTTTTTTATTAATTGTCATTACGATTTAATTTACATAAATTATTAGTATAAAATGTAAACATTTTATCAGCTTCTTTCACTGTAATAAAAACAGACTTCAAAACATTAACAAGACCGCCTATATTAACAAAATAAAGGCTTGGAAATACGGATGGTACAGTATCAGATTCTAACCATCTAATATATGTTCCAGGCCGTATCAAATAGTCTGCATCCACAAAATGATCACTCCAAACTTTTAAAGCTTTTGTAGGGACAAAGTTTTCTCTTCTAACCCATAAAATCAATAAACTATTGTTGTTTATAGAAAATCTGTAATATAGTTATATTAATTTACATTTAAAAATAGTAAAAACACAATAATTAAATATTATATACGTACTGAAAAAACTGCCTGTTTGTGCAGCCATATACACTGCAAGACACTGGCATGTTGATATTTACTACAAACAATATGTCTATAATTGTTTAATAATATAACAGGAAAAGTAAGTACTTATAAATTCACGTAAATGAAGCATAAATTAACATGTAAGCATATAACAAATATATTTTTTTGCCTATACTGCAATGGCGGCGTACCCCCACCACTTGCCTCACTCAGATCACAGATGTCAGCCATCCAGGTAAATATATAACATCCTTGGAAATATCACTCTTGCATAAAAACAATTGAGCAACAAGTAGATAAACATTAAATGCAATTTTTAATACTTTTTTTTTATTTACACTCAATTTGAAATCCAGTTGCAAAACTAGAAATTATTATGACGAAAGTAATTATGCTAATTTTACAAAGTGGTTAGAAGTACGGTTAATTCCAAATTTACCAGAAAGAAGCTTCTTGGTGGTAGACAATACACCTTACCAGAATATTCAAATTGTTAAAGCCCCTACGACGAGTTCCACAAAGGCAGTAAAGAAAGAATTACTATATGTAAAATAATGTACCGGTAGATGGCAATATGTAAAGGCAGATTTAGTCTTAGTACTTCAATATAAACCAAAATTTAGACGATATGCAATTGATGAAACATTACAAAACTACCGCCACAATATTTAGCACTTGTCTCCATACCATCCGGATTTAAATCCTATTGAAATAATGTGGGCTTCAATGAAATAATATGTTGCAAATATAAAAGTGACATTTCAATTGAATATTGCCAGAGAGCGTCGTGAAGAATTTTTAAATAATTTTTCACCTGAAAAGTGGTAGACACGTTGCAAACATGTTATAAAATGTGAAAAAGAATTTTTATTAAAATGAAGGTAATATTAACGATATACGAGCCCTAACAACTTAATGTTCGGACACTTATATTTTTTGATAAAAACTGTGTGTAATATACATGAAACATACATAATATTTTATTTAGCTTAAATTTTCAATTCGAAGTATAGTCTAACATTAAGTTTTATTAATATACATAGATAATTTTCTTTATCATGTGTGTATTTAGAGTAATTTTATGAAAAATTGTATAAAAGTATTGACAACTTAATATTCGGACAGTACTAGTACAGCTCAAATTAGTGCAGGCATGGTTTGTACGAATGATCTACAATATTCTGGAATGATTTCCATATTTCACTTATCTTTTCTTTTAATTCGGATTATTCCTTAAATACTGTTTCATTTTATGCCACAATGTTTCAATAATATTTAAGTCTGGATTACTAGAGGGTCATGAAAGAATATTTTAATGATGCTGCATAAACAATTGTTTAGTAGATTTTGCAGTGTGACAAAATGCTCTGTCTTGTTGGAATATAAAGTCCCCATCAGGATGTAACTTTCGAATGCTTGATACCAAACTTCTTTCTAGGATCTGCTGATGATACTTGTTAGCATTTATAAAGCCATCAATAAATTGAAAATGTCCAATTCCATTTGAGGACATGCATCCCCATGAAATTACACTATTTGGATATTTTACAGTACGCTTTAAACAGTCTTTATAAAATGCTCCTCGTTTTGATCGTATCATTCTTCTGCTATAATTTCCCACATAATCATCAAATTTTGATTCGTCACTGAAGATTACCTTCGACCAATGTCTATGTCCAAGATAATTTAGATTTGACCCATAAAAGTCTATTTTTCTTTTGTTTTTGAGTCAATATGGGTTTTTCTTTAGCCTAAATGAAATTAATTGATAAGTAGAATAATATTTAAACAACTTAAACATTAGCCTACTTTGTAAAAACCTAAACCACATTTATGAATCCACGTTCTACAACACTCCTTAGAGACATTCCACCCTGTTTCGGCATTCTAAGTTACCGTTATTTCTCGTAGGGTATTCCTACGTCCTCTTCTGCAAATAATTTTAAGGGTTCTTTGAGCTCTAGGTGTTACTTTTCGCGAATGTTCTTTTGGTTTTCCAGGTATGTCAGTTTCAGAAGGCTCTCCATAGAGTCTCATTATATCGTGTACCGTAGATTTTGGAATATCGAGTACATTAGCTATTTGACGTATACTTAGGAAAGTTTAATAATCAAATCTCGTAATTTTTTTGTTTATTGCTACATCTCGACCCATTTTGCTTTGTGTTTTGTTTTAATCAACTTTCAACAAACGTAGCGCAAAATTGACAGCTAAAGATAATAGTTTTGTTTTCCATAACAACCTGTCTATATTGCTTTTATTATATTTTTAAGATGTGTCCGAACATTAAGTTGTCACTGTTTTTGTGCATGTTTTTAAATAATTACGTTATAAACGTAGTTTATTGCAAAAAATAAATATCTATATTAAAATAACTTAATATTACAACACATTTTTATCTAAAAAGTTAATTTCAATAAAATATTATATATGCTTGTTTAGATTATACGCAGTTTTTTACGAAAATAGTGAGTGTCCGAACATTAAGTTGTTTGGGCTCGTAATAGAATCATTTGTTGCAGATCGACACAGACGACTCAGATGAAATAAGCATTGGAGAGGATTATGATTTAGTAGTCCATACCGTATTTCGTTATATCGCATATTTGTAAAAGTACATGTTTTGAAATATTTAAATTTTCAAAGTGTCGTTGATTTGAGGCGATATTTTGATATAATCATTAAAAAAGTGATTAATATTTTCTTATTTATAAACTACCCAACATTCATGCCTCTCGCCAATGTATTTAATTTTATTTCTATAAATATGTATAATTTCATATTTATGGATGATCCAAACTGTAATAATAAAATAATATAGAAAAAAAATTACTAAAACTAGTTGCAATTAAATACGTATTAATTCTGAGTACATGGTAAATAATTTAATTTTCGGTAAGTTTAACATTTATATTTTTCATATAAACAGTAAAACAGTTTTTGTTTTGCATGCTTTATTCCATTCTTGTTCCGCGTAGTGTACTGGTCGAGCGTACTACCCGTTGAAGGCTTTCTCTCTCTGCGCAGCAGCAATCCCATGCACCAGTAGAAAATGATCAAATTTTTGTGACCACGTGACCAGTAGCACTGTCGGTTATTTAAATCTCAAGCTTGGTTTAAATAAATAATGGCAAATCAAATATTTAACAGCTATTTAAAATATTTTATATGCCATAACTTTGCTTTTATTTATTTAAACCAAGTTTAAAATTTAACTATTGGCAACAAATTTCAATTTCTTCATCTTATAACTGAAAAAATTTGATTTAAATATTACCAACAATCTCATTTTTATAACAGTTAGCAATGGAATTGGAATAAAATACGACTAATGGCTAGTTATATATTCCAAGGGTTAATTTAAAAATTACCTTAAATAAATCAAAGCAAATTGAATGTTTAAAAGCAATATCAATTGTTCACTATAAATGTAACATCACTTTCCATTTATTTTTTTAAATCAAGTTAATAGTTATACTTATTAGTTGATATAGTGAAATTATTATTTTTTGTTAAATTTCGTAATACTTGAATTTACTATTATTAATTTATTTCATATCTTAAAAAAAAACAAATATGCGAATATTTTGTTCAAATATTATTCGTGTAAGAAATATTAAATATTTATTTATTTATGTTTCTCTGTACAACAGAATCTTAATTCCAACTACAGTACAGTGTCCGGACTCACCAATTCGCAGTGTCATAGTTCATATATTTTTAGTTTGTGTGGGATTCGAACTCGGGATCTCCGGAATGGTGCAACGTTATGCACACAATCGTACTGCCGAGAAAGTGTTTTGTTCTAAGTTCCATAGTATACGAATTAAAATCCACAATTCCTTGATACATATCTGACTTTTGAGGAAACAATCTGTTGAAAAGAAAAATATATTTAATTACTGGAATGAAAAATTAAAATTTCCTTATTTTTATTTGACGCATTATCACTAAAACTTAATTAGCTGACAATCGAGGGGGCAAAACGGATTTCCCATGTAAACACTTACTGTCCAATTTTTGTGTAACACCCGGTATATACCTTTGGAAAAATTAAATAGCAATTAATTGATATTTTTGACTCGAAATATATTTTTTATCATCTGTATTATTATAATAATCTCCAACATAATTATCAAATTAAAATTTAGTGATCAAACATATTTATTATACCTATTCAAGCTATAACGGTAAACTAATATTTAAAGCAATTACATTTTTATGTTCTTAGTGAGAAATTATTACGCCTTATGTCTGGCTATCTAATATACGTTAATGCTAGTATGTATGCTGGATCACCATATTGAGTAAACCAAATAAAAAGAGATATAGGCGACTGAGATCGGAAATAAGTTTTATTTATATTGAAACTTTGGTAAACAACTAAGGCACCTAATTGACATTTTGTTCAACTATTTGAAATAATTAATTTCTCTAACTTAACATGAAACTAAGATAATTAGAATCAACGTAAGATGATGAATAGGTCTAATATTACCATGTGCAGCCATAACTGTTTGTTAGAGACTTTGTACTTGCAAAACATAATAATTTGCCAATATTTAAACGCCTATATCTCTATTTCCTTACGATAGAATAAATACTTTTTGTTATTTTTTCAGAGATATTTAAACAACGAGGTGTTATAATATTTCATAATTTAAAAAATAATAAAAACAATATATGAAATATCATATATTTCATAGAACAAAGATCTAATCATATCTTTTTTATATTACGAGAAGAAGTGTGCTTTTATTTTTATGCGAGTATTATGATCGGATTTATAAACAACAAAAGAATTTACTTCAGAAGGAAATAAATTTTGTTCACGTAAATGACAGTCGAACTTTTGACAGTAATGTTAAATATGCCATAAAATAATGAAAATTGTTTCGAATTTGCTAATTTAAATCAATTTACTTTGAAAATATATTTATTTTATCCTTTATAAAATCGGGCATAATTATAGCATTGAAACAAATTAGAAAAACACTGTTGTGCAAATAATTATTTAACAAATATTATGAGTACGTATATAGGAAATTATCTGTATGTTGAAATTAAATTAATTAATTTATTATTAAATTCTGTAGCTGTGTGGTACATAGTTACGCGAGTTTCTATATAGCTGAAAATTTACTGTATATGATAACGGCAAAGTACAAAATTCAGACAATGTGCACATTACGTAGTCAAAATACAGAATTCTAAGTGCAAAAATTGTATTATTTAGTAGTTATTTTATATCCATGACGACACTCGCACTTATGTTCCATACTTCACATACGCAACTGTTATATTCGATTTCATTGCAAATTATTCCAAGTTTCTTACATTTATTTGATATTATATCATATAAAATTAATTGTATTTTTCGCAGTGCTCGCTTCCCTCGCACATTAATCAAAGTAATACTGGTATATATGTTATGTTTCGAGAGTTGAACCATTTGTTTACATCCCTAGTGTAACTACTAATTTTTACTTTGCATTGTCACGTTTTACTCTAATGTAATGTATGTTGCCAGCCAACCCGACGCAAGCTCTTGTTACATCCTTTAGACGGAACACGATAGCTGAGAGGTGCCAACCTTAATATGTCCCAACTTGGAATTGATACAGAAGTGTATACCGATCAAGGTTTGACAAGAAAAAGCCCGAACTGGCCCGGATTCGAACCCACGATATCTGTTTTCAGAAGCTAGCGCTCTATAAAACGTTCGCTCCACCAAGTCGTGGTGGCTGAGACTTTTTTTTACCGACTTATTGTAAAACCAGCCCATATCCCTTCTGTTGTCAGTTTTCAATAAATATGAATTTTTAATCATCTTTTTAAGTTAGAAACTTTTATATCATATCTTAGATGAGAATGCAATTGAAGGCACAGCAATCGAAATCCTTTTGAATAAGGAAAAAATAAATCGTTTTGGCAGTTATAAATGACAAAGTTAATATTTGGGTCAAAGAGAATTTATAATTTTAAATGGGCCACACCTACCATAAGTTTTCACATTTTCCCTAAAAAAAGATAAAAATACTGTGAAAATAAAATCACATACCAATGTCAAGTTTGGATTTGATTCTTATAAAATATAGAAATTTGATTTTCGATCAGGACAAAATAGTTCCAAATAATGTAAAAGTATGCTTAGGTCAATTTCGCTAATGATAACGGGGTAATTATAAAAATTATCAACACAATTTGGAAGAAGTATGTATGGTACCAAATCGGCCAGTGGATTTGAAAACTCGGGTTCGATTCCCGTAGCCGAAAAATCATAATAATAACCACTAACATCTATGAGGACCGTGATTTTACAACTGGTAACCGTACTTCACTTGAAGAAATATATCATTTACATTTGCAGCAGAGAATTAATGACAAGAATGCAGATATTTATTTGTTACTTGTTTCACGTGTTTTGTTATTCATTTTACCTTGTTACATTTTATTTAATTTCGCATAGTCACCTAGAATAGTTGAATAAAAATAAATTCTGACATTTCTCAATTATCTTATTTATCTTGATTTTTTCATATACATTTATGACAAGTAATACATCGTTGAAAAGAGAAAAAAAGGCGGTTTTAATGTTAATAAAATAATGTATATAACAGCTATATAATATATTAATATATATATATATATATATATATATATACCGGGTGTAACACGAAAAATGAAACATAGGCGCTTAACATGGCAAATCAGTTTTTCCGTGCGCATTGCTTCCCTTTAACCTTTTAAGAATATTTAGTTTGTTGATGTTCTAATTCAATTTAATTTATGTTACATTAATTAATTTGTTAAATATTTAATAACAACCTACCTTAAATATTTTATCGAGTTTATTATTTTATTATTCTTAAATAATAAATCTAAAAAAATAATTTGCCTTATTATTATTAAATTTTTATTTAGAAAATAAAAATATAGTACGTAAAAATGATTTTGACAATTTATTCTGACATTGACGTATAAAACGTTACGCATTTGTTCATCTCTTGTTTTTAATTCCATGGCTATTACTATTAAATTGAAATTACGTGAATTTTCAAATTTAATTTCTGCAGTTATGAAGTAGTCAAAATGAATTTTGTTTATTGATTCGGATGTAGAATTTTATGCTTTACAACATTTATTTGAAACATTTTTTCCTAAAATAATTAGGGAAGCAATGCGCACGGAAAAACTGATTTGCCATGTTAAACGCCTATGTTTCACTTTTCGTGTTACACCCGGTATATACCTACATCATAATTTATATTGATTTTACAATATAACATATTGATTAAAATATAATATAGATGTATTCAAAATATAATTTTTCTACGATTGTTATGAAAAGTTGACAATTACGCTCTCATTTGACATCGTCCAGTTGACGTTTTCTGTGGAACAATCGAAAAATATCTTTTTTGCGCGTCTCCAATGGCAACGCGCGAAAAAGACGTTACATGCGAGCGTTTTCAATGGTAACGCGCGAAAAAGATATTAAATGAGCGCTTATTTCAATAGTTACCAGAAATGAAAATCAAAAATTGAATTTATTTTCTCAAAAACGGTAGGAATGATTTTAATTTAAAAATTCTTTATATTCAAGAATCTGGTTTCTATAACACCGCCTTTTTACCTCATTGTCATCGCGGACCCGCAAATTTTCCAAATATTTTCCAACCCCCTAGTTTCTACTAATATGATTGGTATTATATTCATTTTTAAATAAGGACTGATATAATAAAAGTCTCAAAAATATAAACTTATTGTTGTTTAAAATATTTTACGTTACATGCGAACGTTAGGCTATAGGTCGTACAATGCGTTTTTGAAGTAAAAATATAGTTAATGCTGCTGTAGAGATTTTCCATTGTATGATAGCATATAAAATAACTGACTGAAAGCGTCCAAAGTATAGCGTGAGAAGTATTTGTTGAGAGACATTTTTTTAAGTTTACGTATTAAATATCATAGAGACTTTAATTATGAGATGAAATGATTAGTGTGACTGTTTCAGTAGAAATTTAAATTCTGCATTTAAATCAATTAAATTTTATTTTATTTATCTCTAAAATAATTTTGGACGCAACGGCTGCTTAGAAGTTTACTAGCTCGCATTATGTATAATACTCTTTTAGTACTCTATTAAGCTGTTTTTCAATTTTATTATTAACACTTCTTATATTTTATATTCTGTAAATGACATTTATTAAGTTTACACTACAATATCCAAATTACGAAGTTAATCATTCACTACATCTACCTAATTTAATTGAATGTAAATGAGTTATTTTAATGCTTGGACATTCTTTTCTTTCTGAAGAAATAATTAAACATAATTTTATTATTTCGTGCGGCTAGTGGTCACCGGCTATATTGCACTATTGACTCAAAGTTATAGTCAGTGTGCCTCCGTAGAACACACTCTCAAACCTTATAATTATTTTTGGCAAAAATTATACAATTTAACATTCCATTCTGTACTTTAACTGATTTCACACTTTGCCGAAAACTTATATAAATAAGAATATAGTGCATGCCCCTTACTGATTTCTACTAAATATATTGACTGCATATAATTTATTGCAATTTTCTATAAGATGGAGATCATATGTCGGTTATTCAAAAGACTAATATGTGTAGTACAACACATGTCTGTATTGTTGGTTGCGCTTTTGTAGCCATGACCATATGATTTATTAAATACATGATTAAAAATGTATTGGAAATACACCAAAACCATGTCTCGGCTCAAATAATGAACAAACTTGATATTTCCTGCAAATTTTTATTTCTGTACTTATTTCATTGCAAAACTAATTGGTACCGAATTGATTTATTTACTTATTCTACTCTGTACGACCGAAACTTAATTTCAATTACATTACAGGATTCGGGCTAACCGATCCGCAATATGATATTTCAAATATTTTTAACTTGAATTGATTGAATATAAAGCATTTGTAAATAAATGTGAACTAACAATGAAACAAATATTTTGCAAGTAATAAACCATATTTTACTGTTACAGAATTTAATCATTTGCAACTTGTTTTAGAACCTTTTTACTGTAAAGTAGCAAAGAAATCAACGGTAGCACAAAACTTGAATGTCATATTAATTTGTCTAATGTAAAGTTTTGAACACTTTGTATATAACTTTATATTTCACTTATTGATTAATTTACAGTTAATAAAATACAATAAAATACAACGATTCAAATATAAACCTAAGATCTTACTTATTCATATGAAAAGATCTGGAAACACAATTATTAAAATTAATATTAGTTGACAAATTGCAAAGAATTTTTCATTGGATGTTAAGTTAACAGTCTTTTAGCTTGTACTCGTGCACGAATACAGTCGAACCCACATTTTATAGTACTGGGTTAGCCGGCCGTTCCTTTTCAGAAATGCCACCAATTTCGAATACTTTTTTATTTCAATGTTGTTTTTGGCTATAAGACAATCTTTTTATTAATATAAGCCAACATTCCGTTTACCGTGCTTTTTTTCGGTGCACTAATCTCTGATATATAATAATTTACAAGATAAAAATTCTAAAATTTCTAATTTAACAGACATGAAATAAATTTAAAAAAGAAAAGCTACTGAGAAGTTTTTATGGAATTTATAATATAAACCGTGTTCCCAAATAAATAAAGACATAGGCGTTTAAAACATGAGAACTCAGTTTTGTGAAAATCAAAAAGAAAACAATTATAAATAAAATAAATATATCATCACGCCTTTTACCCATTACTGGGCGTGGCACTCTGCCTAAGCAGATCTTGGTAAGTGATTTTTTTTTCACGTGAAGTGAGGTTACCGGCCGTCAAATCACGGCCCCCACAGGGGTAGAATTAAATTGGTGAAAATTGTTTGTCGGCTGTGGGGATCGAACCAGGGTTCATTTTACAGAATGTGTTTATGTGTTTAAGGTAGTTGATTGTGTTATTTAGGGTATCTATTTTTTTCTAAGGCTTATTTGAGTATGTTTGATATTTTCTTTTGGATTCTTTGTTGTGTGTAGTTTGGGAATTCTACAATAATCTGTTTTACTATTAACTTTATGCTGCAATTTTCCATTATAGGGGGAGTATGTTGTTCTTTTCAACACGTAGTAGTGATGCCATAGTTTTTTCTGCCTTGCATATGTGTTTTTGCTGTTGTGGTTTCTTTTATATCTAACAACAAAGACAAAATTAATTGTCATTCATGCACTTGGTGAAACTAGGTATAATAAAAAATATTAAATAAAACTCTAGGCAAAGTCTCACAAAATTCAGCTCCGAGTCACCTTATGAGGGCATCGTCAGAGGCCGGCCAGCACAGTTAGTAACCATGGACGCGTTTCGCTCTTGTTAGAGCTCATCAGCATGGTATAACTCACTTCTTCACCTAGAACAAAGTTCATGTGGAGAAGCTGGTGACGAAGAACTGTGCCAGCAGAGAATAGGATCTCTAACAAACGGTAAGATGACATGAGAAGTTCTGTCGAACCAGTAATGCCATCTACTGAAAAAAATGAAAAGCTACGCAATAGCAATTTAAATAACAACAAAGACAAAATTAATTGTCATTCATGCACTTGGTGAAACTAGGTATAATAAAAAATATTAAATAAAACTCTAGGCAAAGTCTCACAAAATTCAGCCTCCGAGTCACCTTATGAGGGCATCGTCAGAGGCCGGCCAGCACAGTTAGTAACCATGGACGCGTTTCGCTCTTGTTAGAACTCATCAGCATGGTATAACTCACTTCTTCACCTAGAACAAAGTTCATGTGAAGAAGCTGGTGACGAAGAACTGTGCCAGCAGAGAATAAGATCTCTAACAAACGGTAAGATGACATGAGAAGTTCTGTCGAACCAGTAATGCCATCTACAGAAAAAAATGAAAAGCTACGCAATAGCAATTTAAATAACAACGAAGACAAAATTAATTGTCATTCATGCACTTGGTGAAACTAGGTATACTAAAAAATATTAAATAAAACTCTAGGCAAAGTCTCACAAAATTCAGCCTCCGAGTCACCTTATGAGGGCATCGTTAGAAGCCGGCCAGCACAGTTAGTAACCATGGACGCGTTTCGCTCTTGTTAGAGCTCATCAGCATGGTATAACTCACTTCTTCACCTAGAACAAAGTTCATGTGAAGAAGCTGGCACAGTTCTTCGTCACCAGCTTCTTCACATGAACTTTGTTCTAGGTGAAGAGGTGAGTTATACCATGCTGATGAGCTCTAACAAGAGCGAAACGCGTCCATGGTTACTAACTGTGCTGGCCGGCCTCTGACGATGCCCTCATAAGGTGACTCGGAGGCTGAATTTTGTGAGACTTTGCCTAGAGTTTTATTTAATATTTTTTCTTTTATATCTCATAGATTGCTTATGTTTTCTGACCAGACTTTTCTGCAGGCTTCTATAATTTATAGGTGGTAGGGAAATATCTGTCAGATCTTCCTTATCGCTATTCTTGGTTGTGTTGTCTGTTTCTTTTTTGTCTGGGATACATACGTGCGCAGGCGTCCATAGAAGCGTTATTTGTCGTTTTTACTCTTCTAGTGCAAAGTGTACCTTTTCTTGGATATTCTAGATAGTTGGATTTTTAAATAAATTTTAGAAATATCTGTTAGTAGAGTCAGGGAATCCGAACATATTGTGTAATTTGTATTTCCGAGATTACTTCTCCCTATAAATTTGACTGCTTCTAATATACTATATGCTTCTGCGAAATATGGACTTGCCATAGCTGGTAATTCACTTTCAATTTTTGGATCGGTTTAGTGTAAATGTGGCAGCTCTTGTGTTATTGTTTTATTTAATAATGTTGTTGAACATTTTTCGATAAATAAAAAGAGCGGAGGTTTCTTCTTTTATATAGGCTGTTAGTCCCAGATTAATTGTGGGTTGTAAGAGTGTCTATGGAGGGGTAGTATTATATGGATATTTATTGATTAAGGAAAGGTTGTATATTGTTTGATGATGGGATCTCTGATGCTTCACAATGAATACTATTTACTGAACTTGTGCGAAAAGCTCCGGCAGTAAGGAAGTGTACGTAGCGTTACGGCAATCTGGAGATCCCGTGTTCGAATTCCAATCAAGCTAAAATTATAACTACCACACTACGGCTCGGTGAGACCATACCCTGTACTATTATTATTAGGATTAAATTCCTGTTGAACACAGTAGCATAAATAAATTAGTCTTAAAGCTGTATTTTGTATCATATCTATTATTTGTAATATATTTGGTTTAGCTGATAAGTATAAAATGCAGCCGTAATCGATTTTTGCTCTTATTACTGCTTTAAATATATTGAGCATAGTTTTTCTATCCGTGTTCCATTCATAATTACTTATTGTGTTTATTATGTAAATTTAGTTGCAAACATTTTTTCATTAGCGTTAGTATATTTGAGATCCAAGCGAGTTTTATTTTTTGTTAAATATTAAGCCTAGAAATTTAATTTTGGGGATTGCTAAGATTTTCGTAGTTTAGAGAAATAGTCGATTACGTTAATTTTTGTATCTGAAAATTAAAATCCAGATTTTTATCCATGATTCGATTCGATAAGGCCACTGGATTAGCATACTTTATTGAAAGAAAAATAGTTGAAATTTATTTACAAAATAACATTACATAATACTCATTAAACTTAGAGATAATTGTTAGAATGCATAATAATTGTATATATCAGTACAATGTATTTAAATTTTATTTTTGAAAATAACTGTCTACATACCTTTCAATAATTTGATTTAATTATTAATTACAAATACTGTTCAAAATTTGCACCATTCATTTATACGCAAAATTCAGCACGTCGGACAAACGAAGCAGTACAATATTGACAGAAATTTTGTTGTTTTATTACTTCAGTAGAATTCTCCATTCGCTGCCTCAGTTCTTCCACATTTTCTGGCGCATTTTGATTATCGTAAATCAAAGACTTAAAATGGCACCAAAAATAAAATCCAGCGGATTTAAATCAGAGATTTAGCAAGCCAATCTATGGACAACCAATCCACGTGTCCTCAAAAACTTGATTTAAATGCTGTCGCATATTTCAAGCAAAATGTGGTGGCGCACCATCATGTTGTAACCATGCCCCCCGCTGACGCACATTTAGAGATATATCCTCTAATAGCTCCGAAAGATTGTTTTGTAGAAATAATAAATAATTGTCATCATTCATCTATTTGGTAGAATGTACGACCCAAGTAACATTTAGCCCAAACATTTATTGAAAACCGATGCTGGAAACTACCTCTTACAACAACATGCGGATTATTTTGACTCCAATAATGAAAATTGTGATTAATTCTTCTTTGTATTTCTATTTATTCTTTCCGTTTCGATGTTTGTTAGTCTATCTTCCATCTATTTCCTTTAGTTTTATCTTATCTTTATTGCATTAAGAGCTTAGTTACTCGTATTCTCCCATATCTTCGTTAGTATTTGTTCAAATCTACTTCAATCTGGCTGGTTGTTTTATTCACTTACTAATTTTCTGACTTTTTCGTTGAACCAGTCTTTCCTCTTTCCGTTCTATTTCTTTTCCTGTATTTTAAAATGCAATTTTATCTTTGCATTTCTTTATCCATTCCCATCTATTCTCGATGTCTTCTATTGTAATTGCTTCCTATTTTAGATTTTATTTCGTTTTTGTGTTTTAGTTCTTCATACTTTCAATGTTCCATTTGTTCCTTGGTACTCTATTTATTTCTTTTTTCAAAACTTTTTTCTTACTGATGCTGTTACCATATACTGATTTGAGTCCATGAATACTGGATCTTATTGTCCGGTGTTGTCCACGTTACTTTATTCAGTTTTGAATGGTTTAAGTTCATGGAGTTTATTACTATTCTTGTAGTTATTACTAAAGCTACATAAGTCATTGTCAATTGTCATTTGTTTTTCCATGAATCATGATATTTCCCGTGACATGATCATTATAGTCTTCTTTCTTTATTTGTGAGTTGAAGTCCCCCATCACAATAATCGCATCTTCCTTTGCTATTTTTCTATTTCCTCTTCTGCATTTCATAAAACACTTCCTTCTCTTCCTGCGATAAAATCTCTGCGGGAGCGCAAACGTTTAATGTTGACATCTTACAGGTGGTCATCTCTAGTCTTATATATGTCATTTGTTCATACATTGCTTTATAATCTATTATTTTATCTCTCATTGCCACTCTTGCAAGATTATAAAAGCTACTCCGTGTTGCCTTTGCTTCTTGCCGTCTGATCGGATGATGGTGTATTCAATACAGTCAATCATTGAATGTTATAGGAGAGGATGTTGATAAAAAATAAAAACTACATAGTTTTTTTAAAGAATGAATTATTTATTCGAAAATTTTAACAATAATAAAAACAACGTTTCGGCTCTATGGTTGGTTTTATTCTCATGTCGGAAACATTTAAGATGCGTTAAACAGTAATTTAACAAAAAATAAATAACATTATTAAAACAATATATTCTTTTTAAACTAAACATTTTAAAATAGAAGGTAAAGACTTATAGATAAAAACACATAACTTTTATTCATTTTAAATTATGTTTTCGTATTACTTTATTTTTAAAATCATATTTATTTTTATATCTTTAGTTTTTGTGTGAAATTATTTTTTTTAATTTAAGCAGAGTTTTGAATATAGCCGGAATATGAGTCAAAACGGAACCGGGCTTTTACTGAACCGTTTTCCAAATCGAGCAGATATTGAAAAATAATTAAACCGCATCTGAAAAAATAAACAACCAGTTAAACATACTTAAAATCGATTTAAAATTGTTTTGTAAATTTCTATTTCCTTTTAAACCGGTTACAGATTCGCAATCAATATCTAAAATTCGAACTAGAGCAAATAGACCGTATAATATTAATACTTCTGAACCTCGAACCGAAACTGTATAGTTTTTTTCTTCTGGTTGAGTTTAGAATTTATTTTTATATGCTATTAATGACATTCGATCTATATTATACATGAGTTAAATTAGTAAACTGTGATCTAACAGAGTTGGAGCTAATAATTAATGCGGAAACATGAAATGATGCAATTCACTGTAAGACAATTAGCTATTGCAAAGTAAATAATACATTTCTACAAAAAAAGTTTAATCTTTCTTCTAAATGTAAATTATAACTTTTTCAATATGATTGATCCAAGTACAGATATGCAACTGAAGAAACAACAACGTTGTACCGTTATTGATATTTTCGATAATCAAATTTTATATACTTTCAATTGAATATTATAGTTGTAATAATAATTAATATTAGCATCTGTACGCAAGTTATTATTATACAATAAGTTTAACAAGATGTTAGGTCCAATGACCCTGATGAGCCCTAGTGGCTAATCAGATAAATGAAGAATATATTCAGTACGTAACTGGTTTCAATTGTTATCAGGAGTAAAAATGTCAGGCACCTACGGGCGATTTATGTGTATAAACGACACGATATTAATTCGAGTTGCCTGTGGTTGTGCCACCCGCACTGACTGTACAGAGAGAGATCCTGAATACGCTGGGCAAAAGGTATTGTCCTTGAGCATATAGCATATGCTGTACATAACTCGCCGCAGCTGCTAAATATTTTATTTTATTTCTAGTCGTAAAATAACTTATTCTCTAAATAGTTTAAATTATAAATATTGTTACGTTGCACTGTGATATAGTTGTAACTTGACCCTTAAGTCTAATCAAAAAGTATGTAAAGAATTATTTCTGTATAGAGTGTACATTTTCTTTTGTTAAAATGAGACACTGATAAAATCCAGTGAGATAAGTATCTCTATCTTAAACTCGTCGATTAACTGAGTAGAAATTTAATTATATAATAAATACATAACATACGAAACTGTAATACTTATGGACTAATTGATATATCACCGTTGTTAAATTATTTGTATTTTACGTCTTTTGTTAATGTATTGTATATGACAAAATATGAAAAAATTACAATTTTATATTATATATATATATTACAACGAAAAATCTAAATCCCTAAAAATATATTTTTTTAAATTCCTATAGGACAAACTAGATATATTCAAAAAAAGTTTAAATCAGTTAAAAGCCACAGTTGTTTGACGGAAAAAAAACGAACGACTGACCACCAATGACCGAGCGACCAACATCCGAGTGAACAACATACATACATCGACCTAATCCAAAGTCGGATTCGTCATCTAGGGACTATGTTCAGGATTTATTTATATATATATATACATGCCGTTGATACCGACTACGTGTCAATCACTTAAACTCGTCTCTTTGAGAGTCGACGAGCTAATAAGGTAACGAAACCTACTTCATATTTTCTCGATTTAACGATTTTATACGAAGAAAATGGTTTAATTAGAGTAAACTAGAAATCGTACACAAAGCAGGTACTTGAGCGTTTTGGCTTGAGCAAATACAATTTCGTATCTACTGTATAAGAGAGAGTGATAAATTAGAAGAAGCAGACAGTAATTGTAAAAAGGAGTAGTATCCTTACAGGCAAGTATTTGGAGCACTGATATAGTCGGTGTTGCTTCAAAATGTTTAGAAAATCCTGCCAAGAGTGACTGGATTCGAATAAACGTATATTTCTATAACTGAATTGTACAATGAATTTCGGTATGATTGAAATTTTTGAGTGATGCTGATCACAGAAGTAATAAATCAATAGGTCGATCGATAAGTAGTTTGTCTTTATGCAGGCTCAGCAGACAAGCATTGGTTGCCATATCAACAAGGGAAGTACAGGTTGTAGCAGCAAGCACAGCATCACGAGGACTGATTTGGTTGAAAGTCATCATGGAGGAATCATTAAAATGGATTGTTTACAAATACTTCAAGTCGATAACGAGGGAGCGATAGAGTAAACCCGAATATCGCCGAGACACAAAAAATTTTAAAACTAGATATTTTTTTCATACGAGAACTAGTAATTTCGGGTGATATTTAAATCACGAGAGTACCAACAGAATTACAGGTAGTAGACATTCTAAGAAATTAACACGTACCTAAATTGCACACTCTTCATTAAGTAATGGGACTAATTTGAAATGCTCTACTAATTGAACGACAATTACTCGAAGAAGTACTCTTCGTGCAATATTTAGTTGCTAGAAATATGTAAAGTAACATAGGTTGCATCAATTCGTTACAACCAACAACTTCTGGTATGCATTGGGTTAATCCCCGAATGAAATTAGTATAAGCTTTCTTATATTTTTAATATTTGTAATTGAATTACTTATGTATTGGACTTCTAAATAAAGAAAAAAGTTAAATTAAGTAATTCTCAATGTGACATATAAACAAGGTTTTCACAGTTTATTAAATCATTATCTTTTCTAAAGTAATTGCTTCTCTATTTTATAAATATACTTCAACACTTATAACGTAAATAATTATTATAATAATACTTAAAGAATTAAATAAAACATGTTAATAATTCCTTGAAAACTCGGTATTGAATTTCTAGTATGATGACTATATCTTATTTACGTCATCATTAGATGTAAAAATACAAACTACTAGAATGAAAAATCGATGAAAACTAATCCCAAATTTATTTGTTGACTAACTTTATTATGACGCAAATATTAGCGTACTTACATAACAGCACTAAGTAAAGTTATATTTGTTCCATTTACTTAAATAGTTATATAGGTAGGCAAATATATAGAAAAGGATATTCTAAATTCATATCTTATACGTGGTGCGATCCAAAAGTATCAGTAAATTTTAAAGCACATGTAAATAATATTTACAGTCCTAAGCTTTCGAAGTATACAGAGCTGGTTCTAGGATAAGAATTGTGAAATGCAAAACTTCAAAATACCTCTTTAAAGTGGGCCAAATTTGCTAACTTTTATTTTCTATACTACAGATATTATAATTAGAAATAAGTACTAAATTATAAATATAAATTGTAAATCTATACAACATTATTTATGTTTTAAAGACAGATAATTGCATAACATACACATATACTGTATAATCTATATTATAGATCTTCATTTTAACTTCATTTAAAAATATTAAAATCTAAGGACAACAATAAAAAAACTTAATACAATAAATCACTGGTAATTAAGAAGAAAATAAATAATAACAAAAGTATTACTATAATATTATTACTAACAAAGATGCATGAGACCCGTGGAGCATAGCAACTTTGGAAGTAAGAAATACAAACGTTATATCCATTAAAACAGTAAATAAATTAAAAGAGGATCCTTTAAAAAGAGATAAATAATATAATAATTAGTTAATCATGTGCCAATAAAAATTAATCAATTTTAATTTAGAATTAGTTATTTGTAAAACTAGAGTGAAAAAGGAGCTTTCCTTTCGTGTTAGATAATTTTTTTTTGTCATGGCATACTTGAAAACCAATGTTTCTACAACTGTCAAAAAAGTTCACTTTTTCCACATATTAGTACACAAAAAAGCACTTAATACCTAAATAACTATATTCAAATTTTAAATACACTCTGGAAAAAATCTAATAGATACAAAAAAAAATATATTTATCTAAATCAAATTCGTAAGATAATTTCAAGAATTAAAGTATGTTAATGTAAAATAATAATTTTCAGTAAAATAATGAATTATTGATAAGTATTTTTTTTGCAACATAACATCTTTGTAACACTGCTAGTTTTTCCTTTCCAGAGTGGAAAATCTCATTCTCATCACTATTTCGTGAGCAGGAATTTGAATTTCTGCGCATGTCGTGATAAAATATATTTTTTTTTAATTTGCACACCTTCCACATCCTTAGATCTGACCCTGAGAGCATATATTCTTTACATTTAGACCAGGGGTATCAAACAAACGACTCTCAAAACAATTTCTTGCGGCGCCGCGAAAATATTAGAGAGCTAGCAACATAATGAAAAAGAATGTAATAAAAATAATCATTATGTTTTAGAGTTTTTCAATAATTATGAAGCAGATTCACAAAATGAATTAAATTTAGGAGATAAGAAGTTTAAAATAAAAACAAAATAGAAAACTAAGAAATAGATAAAAGAAACAATTTTCTTTCGAACTTTCGTTTATATCTCAAATACAATTAGTGATATCGAGTTGATTTTGGTCTCAGTCAATTTATTGAGTCTAAATAAAATACTTACGTGCTTATATTTTGAATAACTGAATTTTCATGAATTTTCGGCTCATTTTTTTTTAATGATGTAGTAAGTGAATTTTCTGGAAGATAAGGACTAGTTACATCGTTTTCTAGTGTCAAAAAAGTTTCATGAAAACATGTATTGAATTTATGTCGGCATAACACATAATGCAATAATTATCAGTTATCAATGATAACATAACTTTATGGGTCTTTTAAAATTTTTATATTTACATCGTAAGCGGTTAATTCATTTGTTTAGATGAAAAAAAATCACGAATTATTATATGTGAATACATAGTATTTTAGTATTTTTATGTTTCATAACCAGTATTGTATTAAATTAACGCTTCTGTAAATAATCTACTTTTTTTTCTTAAAAGTAATTACTTATTAAGAACGGAAAAATCTGGGATACATAATAAACTAGACAGAACACCGGGACAATACACATAATCCAGATCTGTTACAGCACAACAAGGATATATGGTCAGCCTGTCAGTATTTAGAATCTATGGTCATTTTTATAGAAGCTACAAATTATTGGTGTTGCAGTTCGCAGAATTTCATAATAAGTTTCTACCACATATTTAAAAATATTTTATCAGAGTTTTACAATATAATTTTATCATGAGTTTAATAAGTCAATCAGTTTCTATTACTCTATAAACTTGCTTACCTTTCGTTTCATTACGGTTTTAGAATACTGACTTATATTTTGATAGAACTAGGATTTATATGAAAAGGTTGTTTATGTCTTAACGTGGATTTTCGTTATCAAGTTATGGTGTAATTTGTAATAAATAATAATAGTTATTCGTGGTTAACAACACGGGAATTCCAGCCTAGTACATATACACATATATGCGGAATCATGATTTGTATTGTTATTGGAATTGTATAATAAAATAGTTCGTTATGTTCAACTTGAATTACCCTTTCATGCGAATAATTTATACCCAGTGTGTATATTTTTTGCGCAACATTACGATCTCAAGAATCATAAGAGGTTAAATTACCAAAGAATTACCATTTAAAACAGCATTTCAATGATGTTTTTGTTTTTAAAATTCATACCTAGGAAAAACTTATTTTGGTTAGATATAATCCCTAAAAAAATGCGTACGGAGGAACATTTTTAATAAACAAGAGAAACTTACTTATAAATTATAATAAAGGGTCAAAGGCAAAATTTTGTTTTTACGGGCACATTTTCAAGATATGGCGAAATTGTATGATTTCAACAATACTGAGATTGCCACAAAGGTAATATGTTGATGGGCAACATTCGGCTAGGAGATTTAATACTAAAGAAAATATGTTACTAGCAATTACAATTATTAATAGTCATATTTAAAGAATATTAGTGTACACACCGACATAATTAACGACTCGTTTGAGCTTTAACCTAAATTTTATGGATCTCTAAAATTAAAAATATCTATTCGTATATTTTACAGCATTGTTTAATCATTGACCTAACAGTTTACTTTGATAAGATATTGTCAAATTAAAATAAATGTAAATTTAAGTAACAGCATTGCAACTAGCCATAAAATATTAAATGTAAGAACTAGAATTTTTTGTATAAATTTTAATCTTTTCAATTACAATTAATGCGATAAATTTATTACCTGTATATTATCTTTCTCTTATTTTACAGTTTTCCACAGTTTTAAATGTTAATTGAATTTTATAAAACTACAGTATTCAGAAAATTTTCAGGTAATAAAAATAAACATAATATAAAGAAGAAGATGCAGACCTTCATTACGCTATTTAATATTTATTATTATGCTCCTTTTCAAAATTCTCCACAAATCTTATTCCTCAATAATTCACTTTATATTCTTCACTTTTTTTTATAAAATGTACATATAATACACAATACAATTAAAGAATATAATTCAAAACAGTGACAATATGAGTACTTAATTCTACATTGCCACGTTTATCAATGTTTACCTGCATACTTAGTCAAAATTCTATCCTTTATTATCCATGTAGCATTCCATATGCAACTCGCATGCAGTGGTGTATTATTATTGCATCTTACTTCTATTCGTCATTTAGAGCTGTGAGGTGAATTTGATCGTGTGTCCTAAATATTATTCGGCGACTAGGCTTCAGTAACCCGTTCACTTTGCTAGCGCAGAGGAAATCTCAACGAAAAATAACAAAAGATAATATGCAGATGAAGTTACTTTATTTACCCAATATTTTTATTAAAATTTTTGAAAATTCATGAATTCCATATTATCTCAATAATTTTGAACATTTATAGGAATAATTATGAGGTAGATAGCTTAGCGGAATCATGGATTTAATTACCCAAATTTTATTTCCGCAGCTGCAAAATTTGAAATTGCCCTCGCGACTAATATATTTTTGAACCCATAATTTTATAGCTGGTAACCGCTGCAATATACATCATTTACCGAGAGCTGCTTCAGCAGAGTGCCACATTCATTAATGGATAAAAGGCTTGATGATATATTTAGTTTATTATTTATACATAAATAAAAATATTCAATTTAGAGCCGCTTTTATTTATTGATTGAATAAACCTACTTAAGAAGCAATGGGAAACCTCCAAATGAACTCAAATTATGACGAGTATGTAAAGAACAATTTATAATTTATTTTATTAATATTTACCGTTAAGAATGACCTATAACGAAATAAATTCTTTATATAGTTAGTTGAATGTTTGTTTCTTATCAATATTTTAATTAAAATCATATAAAAAGTATTTAAATAAAAACTTCTTTTATGATTTTCTGAACAAGTTAGTAAATATTTACATATATTTTAATGAACTGATTTCTTCAAAGTTAATTTACTTCCCATGTATGAACTTAAAGTAAACTATGCCGTGTTACGAATTATAATGAAGTAATATTTTTGTATAGTTTAATGTTTTGTTTCTTATCAATATTTTAATTAATATAATATAGAAACAGAAACGTAATTTAATGAAATTTTGTTTTATGTTATTTATATTATAGGTACCCAATGGAAAAGAAACAATGCTGTGGCCATTTTCGTTAGAAATGGTTAAATGCGTTTGGTTAAGATTTTATTGAAAACAATAAAGATATTTTATAAATAAAATGTAATGATACCGAGGTTTCTGAATCAATCAATTTGTTAAAGAACATTAATTGCACAAGAATAATGTATATGCGTCTTTTGTGCAGCAACAAAAACGATTCAAAATACAATGAATTAGTTTTAATTGAGTAGGTATTACGATTAGATGTAAAAAATTAAAAACAATTAATCAAAACAATTATAATAAAGCTTTCTGCTTATAAGTTTACAACTAAAATGCGAAGTAGGCCAGTTGGCAATTTGAAATGTTTTAGTAGTGTTTCCTTGGCTACCAGCTGCGTCTCCTTAAACTGGAACACACTTTTTTATATACTTATTTTAAAACTATATGCAGTTGCATTAATTTTTATATCTGCCCTATTATTAACTAAATTTGTTATGTTTAGAATTATATACATTAGAAAAAAATTATCAAGAAATTACCACATTTTTGTATTCAAATTTTCTCACTGTGTTTGAGTACTTTAATTTTATTCCACATTCAAAAAAGTTTAAATAATTTTTTGACAAACATCCGTATTCATATTTAGATGAGACTATATAATATCTCGGTTAGTAATTTTGTTAATTCCTACAGCCGACAAACTTTACATTCATATTACCCGTATGGTTCTCCCTCCAGTAAAATCTTATATATATATATATATATATATATATATATATATATATATATATATATATATATAATTTAATTAAATTAATAACCTGCGCATTTTATGTTTCGAAAATATTTAAGTTAGGCACGATCACACCCACGCACGGAGAAAATATTTCAATCACTCACGACGGGTTACGATGGAACAGAACAGTATCATACGTATCACTGTCAATTTACTAATTATAAAGTTTTAATATGTATGTATCTAAGTATAAATATAATAATAATATTACTTCATTTTATTATATACTCTTATTTGATACTATTCATTTAAATATTTATTATTCGAATACAGAATCTTCACATACTTGAATAGCTAATTTTATTATAAAAACTAAAGGATTTGTTTCTGTAATTCGCTAAAAAATTAAATTTACCTACAGTGTACATTTTAGTATCATTGAATTTGTATATTTCTTTAATAATAACAACATAATTAACATAACCAAAATTACATTATGTATTTCAGAGTATATATTTATTCTATTTATATTTCTCCTCTCACTCACTATAAAATAGAACTTACGCCCGCTCACTCACAACATTACAAAATTTGTTCCAAAATTCACCGGAGACATATTTTGATACCATCAAAAACACCCCCTACGTCTAGCTCTAGTAATATGCTGTGATTATATGTTTTTAAAGTGTCATTTATTTATGGTTAAATTTTACCTAAGTCTTTAGCCTTGTCTAAATTGAAGAACTAATACGATTAAAAGACAATAAGAGTTCCTTTTGTGAAGTACATTCGGCCTATAAAGTAATATTTTAACAAATAAAGTAACTCGTTGTTCGTACTAGTTGTTTACCTCACTTACTTTAAAAGCGCACGAGCATTGTTTAATTGCAATATTACGTTCCTATAAAACTGAAACTAAATTATCGACAATTTATCGTCGACCATGAATTTCTACGCTTAAAAAATAAATGACATTATAAACAAAGGACAAAATTTTATTCTTAAAGCAAACAATACACCGGTTTATAAAAAGGTCTTTTGATAAGATTGAAGTTTGGAAATGCATAAACATTAAGATTAAAACTTCTTGTGGCTATTAATCCAAAACGTAGCTAGCTAACTACAAATTTGGAGTAGGTCATAGGTAAATACGCAGAGAATTCATTAATCTAGGAAAGTTTTTTGACTGGTGACTGATTCTTGTAATCTATATACGGAATATTTGTTGATCGATGTGCACCATTTTCAATTTTTTTAATCAAAAAATAATTCTATTAATTTCATTTGTTAAAATAATACTTCATATACAAATGTACTTCACAAAAGTAACTCCTATCGTCTTTTAATCGGATTAGTTCTTCAATTTCAACAAAACTAAAGACTAAATGATACTTTAAAAACATATAATCCCAGCATATTACTAGAGTGAGCGGGCGTAAGTATTATTAAAATAAATAGAATAAATAAATACTCTGAAAAACATAATGTAATTTTGGTTATGTTAATTATGTTGTTATTATTAAAGAAATATATAAATTCAATGATACTAAAATGTATACTTTAGGTAAATTATTTTTTTTTGTGAATTACAGAAAAAAAATCTTTTAGTTTTTATAATAAAATTAATTCCTCAAGTATGTAAACATTGTGTACACGAATAATAAATATTTAAATGAATATTATCAACTACGAGTATATAATAAACTGAAGTAATAATATTATAATTTAAACCTACATATGTACATATTAAAACTTTATAATTAGTAAGTTAGCAGTGATACTTGAATCACTGTTGTGCTCCATCTTAACCCGTCGTGAGTGATTGAAATATTTTTCCCGTGCGTGGACGGGATCGTGCCTAATTTATATATTTTTACCATTTTCTGAGTGATACTCCGCATAAAATTATTTCGTTGCGTATGGGTTTGTTGCTCAGCTGGTCACCCAAATCGTGTGTCTCCGGTGCATCTACTTACACATGAGTGCTAATTCGGCATAGGATTCTGTTATCTGGGCCAGGGGTTATTAATACAATAAAAATTTTAGAACACAGAATTTAAATAAATAAATAAATATATCATCACGCCGTTTACCCATTACTGGTTGTGGCACTCTGCCAAAGCAGATCTCGGTAAGTGATATTTTTTTCGCTTGAATTGCGGTTATTAGCCGTCAAATCACGGCCCCCAAAGATATTAGTGGAGGGGGGGGCACAGGGGTAGATTTAATTTGATGAAAATTGTTTGTCGGCTGTGGGGATCAAATCAGGGTTCTCAAGATCCACTGGCCGACTCAATATCACTGAGCCACCTATTCCATTATTTCAACATACCTTAATATTAGTTAAGTAGTGGAATCGCGCCATGCTATAATATAATGCAGGCGATAATTTTCAAATCGCCAAATTAGTATTACATTCTAAATAATTCTGCAGTATGACTTTAGTTAATACACTGCAAAATATTCTGGTGTCTGCATCGACCTTTTTAGGTTGAAACTATTGCCAACCATAGGGTAGAAGCATTCTTCCTTTAAAAGAGGTTTATGAGTGTACCTCAGTTCTCGGTACGCGCTACGGCTGTACTTGCAGGTATAAATGGTTAAACCCATAGTTAAGGACGAAGCAAAGACTCGACAGGCAGATGTAAATACTTAATTTTGTTCTTAAATACCTTTGTGTAGGGTAGACAGACATTTCTATAGGTTGTTACAAATACTATATAACGTTTTATATAAACCTTTGGTTGAGGAATATGTAAATACTGATAAAGGTTTATAAAGAATTTTAAGGATATTTGAATAATAAGCAGTGATTTCAACAATAAATTTATTGTAAAATAAGTAGATAAATAAAAATAACAAATACATATATAAAATTACATAAAAATTATGTTATAAATGAAAAAACATCAAAACTATATACAGTACATTATCAAAAATAATGAATAAAAAAAAGTAAAAAGGAAATACAATATAAAATACCATGTATCATTACAAAAATAAACAAAAAATCAAAAAAAAAAACTAATACAATTTTAAAAATATGTAACATCACTAAATGAACAAAAATAATAATAATAATAATATTATATATATATATATATACGTTTAATATTAACAAATTTATTAATCTTTGTATGGGTATATTTTTTTTTCGGTGATATTAAATTTAAGATAAATTCGCTTAAAAAAATGTTTTCTTGAGACACGGAGGATATTTTAATTGAAATAAATATATTATTGATATTAAAGCTATTACTGCGTCATAAAATGTTACACAAGTACAAATTTTGATTTTATCTATGCATATAAAAAATAAACTATTTAAGAACAGATCATCTTGTGCTGAGACTGCTCCCATTATGACTGGTCCTGGAGGTATATCTTCTGAGATTAGGATTAGTTTTCATAGTTTTCTCTCAATAATGAAGGTATTACTAATAAAACCGTTTCCATCGATAATTCTAAACAAAATAGAAAAATTAATTAATTTTTGTTATAAAATATGCTGCTAATTATCATAATTCTATGAATTTTTACGATTATATTTACAAATTATAAAGGCTGGCTAAATTATTCTGAACAAATGAAAATAGAATAAAAATAAGTAATATACAGTTATTCAAAAATCGCATTCGGGAAAATTTTTTAAAAACATAAAAGTGAATTCATTTTTAAATGAAACTATATATTTTACCTTTAAAATTATTATTTTTATAATATAGAGAAAGCTTTTCGACAACGCCTCGATTTTCGGCTATTTTTATTGATTTTTTAATTCGAGCTTCTGTAAAATAACTCTGTAACTCATCTTTAGCCTTTATTTGAAAAAATCTCTTGACAGCCAACGGGATCTGAAAAATATTTTGATATATTAGAGTGAAAATAACTTTTAAATATATTTATACAAATTTTACTTGATTTTCCAACAGTAGAACAGGATACGTTTCAATAATTTCTCTTGTAGAGCTCTCTCTATACATATTAAGCCGATGCTCCTTTGTTCTTTCTAATCTATCAGATATTATGTGTAGATCTGGTGTTCCATTGATTTGATTTTTCATATGTTGAATGTGGGTTATAATAGTATTTTCATCTTCACCAATTACTATTGGCATTGTTCTATTTGTCATTCTATGTTCTTTATTAGCACTGAGAACAGAGTAGCGTACATATTTCATATAAGTTAAAACATTATGCAAGTACATAAATGTTTTAGTGCAATTATAGATAGTACAATTAAAATATTCCATTTTGTTGGCACTAAAATATATGATGTACAATAAATAAATATGCAGAATATTAATAAATAAAAAATTAAACTTACCTATTAGTAGACAGTATGAGCGTAAGCAAATATTTAATCACCTTGTGTATCGGCAACCAAAGTCAACAATTGAATGACACAAAAATTCAACCTTGGAATGTTGTTACAACCCCCATTTTCAAATAGTGAAAGTGGTGAGGTTTTATATTGGCGCTGAAACGTCGGACCAAGGGTACAAGAGCGTCCTGCAATATGTTCTACGGGGTGCAATCATATTATTTGCGCCCCACAAAGTTACTAATGAAATTTAAAAATAAAATAATTAAAATTAAATATAACTGCCAGTAATTGTCAACATTCCATAAATTTCGATCTTTGACGTTAACGTATGTATAACTTTATTGCATTTTGTAAGTATACCCCACAAATTTGTGAAAAGTCGGCGCCTCTGAGTTGTACCGTTATAGTTTTCGTACGGCACGAATGTTGAAGAAATTTTAAAGAATCTGTTTATTCATTTCATAAATTTTAAAGAAATTCGTATTAACAATTATACTAAAAAGAAAACTATATCCATTTATTTTAGTATCATTTCGACAATAATTAAATTTTGAATGATTATCTCATTCACTTTCTTACTGCATGTTTATATTGTAGAAATAATTTGATAAAAAATTATTAATCTCAACATTCATTATCATCAAATCGCATAATCTCTACTTTACAATAAAAATATATTTGTAAGCTTTTATATCAGACAAGCAAGATACAAATATCTAGTAACGCAAAATATATTATTTTGTAATTATGAAACGGTACAGATTTTGTTTAACACAAGCTTTTAGCAGTATATTTCCATTTAATTTATAAATACAATTAAGCCAGTATAAAAATGTGTGGTAACTCTTCAATAACTATTATAATCAATGTATTGTAGTTTTAATATTATAAAATAATCAATTATAAATTCTTTCAAGCTGTTTATCCCAGAATGTACTTCTTAGAATAATTCGAGGATAAACTATTTTAAGACATAACATATTTACCGTAAAATATTTCATTTATAATATCAATTATGCCGGTGTCAAAATATATGGTAACTCTTAAATTAATATTACAATCAATGTATAAGTTTCAAACTTAATAAAATAATTCATGTGCTAGTTTCGAAAAAAAAATAAAAACTATAATCATTTATAAATTCTAAGATATTTATCACAGTATGTACTTCTTTGAATCGTCTCAAGGGTAGAAACAATTTTAAGGCCGGGCGTATTTACCGCTATAGAGGCACGCAGATAGCTTGGGCGATTTTCAACGACCCCAAGATAGAAGTTTACCATTATAAAATTTTATTTCTACCTTCGGTCCTCACACTACCCGAAAGTATATAAATCGGCTCAAACGGTGATGCATCTACCTTCTTTATACCCCTAAAATTTGCAGTGTATCATTTGTGACCCAACTGATTCAAAAAGCACCGGTCATTTTATGCTATATTAAGTAAAATTATAATTTTTACATGGCAGGTTAATAAAATCGTACCAGTGACGTGTTCTATTGAGTATTATTAGGTCAGGCCCTGGTAGAGATGATTAATGCAATACAATTTTTCAGAACACAGAGTTTATTATTTTAGGTCATACACGCCAGAGACTTGTTGAATAATATTAAGTCGAACCTATGGTTAATTAAAACAATAAAAGCGATCTTGTGAGATATTAGCAATCATGTGTAGGCCGTAGTCGCACGAGCTGTAGATGTACGTCGTTCACCCAGAGTGTGGCTGCCTGGTCATCTCGATGGCTAATTCCTTATTAGAATCTCAAATTAGTTTTATAGTATTTATTGTAAAATGATTTCTTACAAATTTTTATTTATCAACAAAATCTGTGTATGAAGCAAGGTATTTATTGTTAACGTAAGTACGTGTAATATACATAGCTGCATACTTCTAATAGTTTTTTTATGGCACAGTGCGGCTTCCCATTCGTACATTTTGGTTCTTCCACAACTGCATCCGTAACAGTTTCACTCTTGTTGGAGAAATGTCCTAAATCAAATTTTTGTTTATAATTAATTTTTTGTGATAATTTATATATTGTAATAGATAAGTCTGAAAACTTTTTTTTTATATAAAGTAGTTATTTAAATAAATAAAAATCTGATGTGGACACCACATGACTTCCTTGTACGCGTATTAAACTATAGATATTTTTTTAATTGCACATATTTGACATAAAATCTTTAATTTTTTAATTTTTGTTCTAATCCATAGCAAACTTAATTAAAAAAAAACAAAAATATATAATATTTAAATTTAGATATCTCGCTTATGCAAAAGGCTAATCTAAAAATTCTTAATATACTAGACGCAGAATTTAATTCTCTAAAACTTTTAATTGCAGCATTTATTTCTAAAATTAAAATAATACCATTTTTTTCATGGAAAACTGTTAGCAGCTTCATGTAATGTGTCACTTCCGGTTAGTGTATTTTAACCAAAATCTATTATATTATTTCCATTGATATAGTAGTCTTATATACCAAATTTGGAAAGTTTTGAATATAGTTTTTCATGAAAATCTATTATAGGCTTCAAGTAAAGTACCACTTCCGGTAGTTGTATAATGACCAAAAAGCGAGGTGCACAACTAGATGTTATAATAGTCCTAAATATAAAGTTTCTATTTTCTACGACTTACCGTTTTTGAGTTATGCGAGATACGTACGTACAGACGGCACGACGAAATTAGTCAAAATGGATTCAGGGAGTGCCAAAATACCTATTTCCGTTGAAATCTGAGAACCGAAAATTTTCGCGATTACAATACTTCCTTTATTTCGTACAAGGAAGTAAAAAATGTGCGGCATATTACTTTAATTTCCCTTATATATTTTTTTGTGTGTATTAGTTTTTAATAAAGTTATTAAAAGGTTAATGTTTAATTCGTATAATTAAATTAAATAGAATGAGTATCACAATATGGGTAGGTGGCTCATTGGTATCATGTCGAAGTGTGGATTTGGGAAGAAAGCGATACTTTTTATTCTTGGGTAAGGCTAATAAACCCATATCTATGGTAACTTGAAAAGAATAGTATGTTTTCATTTCGACTCGGAAAATACACGTCACTTCTTCCTTTGATATACATAAATTATTTTATTCTTTTTAATAATCACTGTTGTTTTATATAAATAAATATATCGTCACACCATTGCTGGGTTTTAAATATTATAATATAAAATTATATTGCAAATTGAAAGTTATTACCCAGAAGCAAGAAATAAAATTTAAGTGTACGATGTACGTATGTAGGTAATTATAACTCATTTCATAAAATTTTGAGGAAAACATATTTTATATAAACAGGCTTAAAATTACTTTTTTCTACGACCATTAACAATAGGAGCCTTTTTACTTCCTTGTACGAAGTAAAGGAAGTATTGTAATCGCGAAAATTTTCGGTTCTCAGATTTCAACGGAAATAGGTATTTTGGACCTCCCTGAATCCATTTTGACTAATTTTGTCATGCCGTCTGTACGTACGTATGTACGTATGTACGTATGTACGTACGTACGTACGTACGTACGTATGTATCTCGCATAACTCAAAAACGATAAGCCGTAGAAAATTGAAACTTTATATTTAGGACTGTTATAACATCTAGGTGTGCACCTCCCTTTTTGGTCATTATACAACTACCGGAAATGGTACTTTACTTGAAGCCTATAATAGATTTTCATGAAAAACTATATTCAAATATAATTTAAAACTTTCCAAATTTGGTATATAAGACTACTATATCAATGGAAATAACATAATAGATGTTGGTTAAAATAGACTAACCGGAAGTGGCACATTACATGAAGCTGCTAACAGTTTTCCTTGAAAAAAATGGTATTATTTTAATTTTAGAAATAAATGCAGCAAATAAAAGTTTTAGAGAATTAAATTCTGCGTCTAGCTCATTAAGAATTTTTAAATTAGCTTTTTGCATAAACGAGATATCAAATTTAAATATTATATATTTTTGGATTTTAAAAAAAATTAAGTTTGCTATGGATTAGAACAAAAAATAAAAGATTTAATGTCAAATATGTGCAATTAAAAAAATATCTATAGTTTAATACGCGTACAAGGAAGTCATGTGGTGTCCACATCAGATTTTTTAACATTAATTTAGTTGCACGAAGTGTCAATTTTTTACAATAAAACATCTTTCTTATGTTACCATGACAATTGAGAAAAACTTTTTTCACGGTTTGGGAAAACACTTTCGCACAGTTTTGTAAAAAGATTTTCCACGCAATATACTCGTATTTCAGATATAAAACAATAAAAAAGTAATACACATTTCGGAATTATATTTAATTGAAAAAAAAATATAAATTATATGCGAATTGAAAATTAAATGTCGAGTTCGAGCAGTTGCTAATATTAATTTTTGACGATTATTAAAATTCAATCCTAGAAAAATTATTGTTTGTATTCAGAGCGCGAAATATTTTACTGTGTTCAAATAACTTTTTATCTCGACGTATTCCTCGTTAAAAAAGTGACATTCTCACACACTACATCTATTTCGCGCACTAAAACAAAAATAACTATTATGCTGGACTATTAGAAAAAAAAATTGTCGTAATTCATTTTCTTGCTTTATGAAAAATATTAGCTTTCAAATAAATGAGACATTCGATATGCATATTTTATTGCACAAAAATACTCGTAATGAAGCTGTATAAATCATTTTTTATTTAGTTGCTTATTCACAGATTTTGATATGAATCATGTATTGGTATAGCAGTTTTTTTGTAGTTAGCGGCAACTAACTGTCTTTTAAGTCAAAGGCCAGCTCTCAGTTCCGTATCGTGGTGTTGTGGCTAGTGACGAAAACCGTGCATGCAACTGAATCGTGACTTCGATATAATTTATTTGACTAGAATAGTTTTATAGGCACATACATTTTTTATTCCGATCTCAAGCACGATTTTAAAATCATAAAATTTTGTTTATAGGATTTGGTATTGTTTATTTGTATGTATAACCAAAATAATTTCGAGAGATTTAACGACCACAACTTTAAATAAATTACAATAAAATTTCTACTCCAGTAGGACAATTTAAATTATTTTATTATATGAAATGTTGGTTGATAGGGATAGACAGTTGTAGATACTGAAAAATTATTCCTTTTTGTCATCTGCTCATTTTTGAAAATTAATATATCATCACGTCTTTTACCCATTACTGAGTGTGGAACTCTCCTGTAGCAGATCTCGATAAGTGATATATTTCTTCGCTTGAAGTGAGGTTTCCAGCCGTCAAATCATGGCCCCCAAATATATTAGTGGAGGGGGATACAAAACACATCAGTGATTTAGTTATACTAATTTAATCCTTCGATTTTTATTTAAACTAGCAATTTTGTCTACAACTTCATTAAGGTCTATTAATTTTGATATGTCTTTTTCTACACTTAATATACTAATGTTGTTTAATCTTTAATTTGTCATTCTTGTTCTTAAATAACTTTTAATTCTTTTTAAAGAGGAAAATGATCTTTCACAAGAAGCTGTTGATACAGGCATTAAAATACAAATTTTTACCAAATTATAAATGCATTCAAATGCTTGCGTATATTGTTCAACGAATGGCAGAAACTCTATGAGTGATTTAATATTTTTATTTTCCTCCCTACACAAAAGTTTCTTAACTAGCGTTAATTTCTGAGTCTAAACAATCACAACTTATGTTATAATGTTCTGCTAATTTAGTTAAATGAATTTAATTGAGGAATATATCATCAGTGCGGTCAAAAGCTTGTAATGATTTTAACATAATATCATTTTTTGTAAATCTTTCGTTTAATTCAATTATAATTTTATCTAGTATAGGGATGTATAACTTAAGGTTGACAACATCTTTCTCATTTTTTACTTCTATGTGTACAGAATCATCTATTTCACAATCTACTATAAACTCTTGTAACTTTTTTGGAATAGATTTCATTATTTTTGGTTTGTCAAAAATGTCTGTAAACCAAGAGACAAAAAAATATTATTTGCAGATTTCCATACAGAATGCCATTCATTATCATTGTTTCGTAAGTTTTGAAATTCATTAATTGTTTCTTGAACTAAATTTAAACCTTTTACATAATTCATATCAGGGGATTGGAGATAATTAGACACAGTTGTAACTAATTTTAAAATTTTTATAAAAATAAGCAGTAAAACAATAAATTCTTTATCAATTTGTAAAAGTAAACCTTTTGCTTTACATCTTCTATCCTTTTTTACATCAGTTTTAGAAATAAGATTGTTTAATGTTACAAAAATTGATTCAATTGTTTCTAAAACAGTCTGGCATGCTCTGAACTGAACAGTCCATCGTGTATCACATATCCTTTTTAATTCTCGAGTCTATTTTGTAGGATAACTTTGTTATTGCGTATTTAAAAATAGAGGATGAATTGTAGAGTTTGACATAAATGTATACAATTTTTCAAGATTAGAAAAAAATATCCGACTTTTTCAAATGTTTGCAACAATCAACAACAACTAAATTTAATTTATGGTTAAAACAATGAATATATACTGCTTGCGGAACAATACCTTTAATATGATTTTACACGCCACCTAAATGACCACTCATTACAGCAGCACCATCGTATCCTTGCGCTATACAATTATTTAATGATATATTTTTTCATCTAATATTGTTTTTATATTATTTGCAAAAACTAGCAACATCTAGCATACTGTTTGCAATTTTAAACCCTTAAAACCTCTTCTGAATTGCATATTGATGCAAGTACCGGACTATAACAGTTATTTATTCATCTTTACTCAAGTCCTTTGTTTCGTCAGACATTATTGCAAAAAATGTTGATTCCTTTACATCGTCTGAAATTTTTTTACGTACAATGGTCACCATAATAGAAATTAATAAATTTTGAATATCATGATGTAGGTATTTAGCATTCTTTGAACTATCCTGTAACGTTTTTTGTACAATGGTGACATGTTTACTTATCAATAACATTAATTCTCTTCAATTATCTTTATTTAAACTTAAAAATCTTTCATTATGACCACGTTGAGCAATATCTTGCGTATATGTAAATAATAAACACTCACATAAAGTTTTGATGTAGTGTCTGTTTTCTTTAATTTCATTTTGGTATTGATCATCCACCATTTGTTCAATATTTGTTTTCTGTTTCTTTAATTTCATATAATCTACATATTTTATAACACACATTTTATGTTGTTCAGATTTATCATGTTTTACTCGTCCTTTACTTGAATCAAAAGTGCATTCTTCCAGTTGCGAAACCCTTCATTCACAAAAATGTTTGCTTGATTTACATCATGGAAAAATCGGCAGTATACACAAAAACCACTGTCTTTTAAAACACTATACTCCAACCATGTACATTTTTTAAACCACGTTGAATCAAAGCTTCTCATTCTTTCACCTTGTTTAACTTTTGGTTAGTGCGATAGTATCGGCTGACGTGGTCTTTCTTCGGGAGTTTGTGACAAGTCGCTAGGTCCAGAAACAGTAAGAATTGTTTGTTCTGGTTCAGGTCTCATTGTTGGGGTATGTACGCCAGTTTCATTATCATCACTTATACCATCCTCACTAGTTTTATTTTCACAAGAACTAGACTCACTATCACTATCTTCAGCAGCACTTAAGTTACAAGATGTCACCATTTCATTCTTTCATTTTTAATATATTTTCTAAATTACGGCTTGTACTGCCGACACTGGTCGAAGGCAGGAATGTATCAGTTTTTAATGTTTTTTATCTGATTCTGATAAACAATAATTTTTAATATTATTTGTGCGCTTCATATTTTTTTATTATTATTTAGATATTTACAGGTACTTCAGCTACTAAGGCTATTAGTACCTGGTTACAGTGTGTATTACAATGCCTTATATTTGATTATATAACTGAATAGATTTTAAATATTCTATAACATTTGATATGATATTAGTATTGTCTCCTAGGGCTTCGTTTAGTATGTGCGGGATTTTATGTTCAGTCCGTTTGTCCTGATATTTTTGGCACTCTTGTATAATGTGTGATACAGTAACGTTTTGGTTGCATGTCAGGCATATCGGGGGATTTTCTCTTTTCATGATGTGTTGGTGTGTAATATTTGTGTGTCCAATCCTCAATCTAGTGATGACAACTTGCTCTCTTCTGGTCTTGGGTGTCTTCCATACTTTAGTCTCCGTTTTTATCAATCTTAATTTGTTGTTTTGCAGTATGTTCCAGTCATTGTTCCATTTATCTTTGACTTCTTCTTTAATCATGCTGTTCATGTCATATGTTGGTACTGGAATGTTAAGTTCTGGCGTGTCTAGGGTTGCTAACTTGGCATGATAGTCTGCTTTCTCATTTCCAGTAATTCCTATATGCGATGGTATCCACATGATTGTTATTTTTTCCCTTGTTCAATTGCCTTTTGTAAATTTTGTTGTATTTCCTGTATCATGGCAGTTGTTGTATTCAATTTTTGAAGTGCTTGGAATGCATTTAGTGAATCAATATACTGAATAGTTCTGCAGTGTAGATATTAGTGTTGTGTGGTAGACGGTATCTTAGGTGTTCTTTATTTTTTATAATGCTGATCCTTTATTTTTGTTTTGTTTCGATCCGTCGATGTGGAGCGACACGTAGTTCTGATGTTTGTTCTGGATTTCTCGGAATAATTGTGGGAAGAGCTCTGTACTAGTTTCATTTTGTGGTGTTTTGATAGTTCGGATATGTAGGTGGGATGCTTTATTATCCAGGGAGGTATTTCGGAGAAGAGATTGGTTTGGATTTTTGATGTTAAACGAATTTAGCGTGCTGTGGATTTTCTGATGGAAGGCCGTGATATGAAGGACTTTGGTGTATTTCTTTTTACTTTACTCTTTGTGCACAAAATAACGAATGAGCATTGACATTTTCATCACTCGTATAAATACCAAAATTTGTAAAACATGTTTGAACGTGCTAAACTATGCACATGGACGAGTAAGTAAAGTATAGAACAAGTAATTACAAGTTCATTGCGTCGCTATCGGACTCGCACAATTAATTTGTGTTCGGCAGCGCGTTTATTATAACACCAATAATAATCATGGTTAAATGCAGATAGAGAATTTTAGATACATGTGCATTGATGCAAACAAAATTATGCTGTATAACAGTGTTTTTGTGTGTGTTTCTTTCAGTGTTTCTGTCTTTTTTAAATGTTAAGATGTTAAATCCAATATTACTAGCAAAAACTAAAACAATAAAAGTCACGGGGGGGAGGCAACCAGGGAACTACAAAAATTTAGAGGGACATGCGCCCCCTGGATCCCCCGCTAGCACCGCCACTGTTTCCGACTAATTAATAATACATTTTGACATGCTTTTCTCTGATCCACAGTTTTATTCACGCTAAATTTATTTCCGATGAAATCCATTTTTCATGGTATACAGGATATTATGTAAGTGTACGGCCAATACTTAACTCCTAAGCTAGAAAAGCAAATGAAGAAAAAATTCACTGTTATTTCCTTCCAGCAGTTTTTCTTTAGGTGCAGGGGTCTCTTAATTCGTCCAATTAAATTGCTACTTTTATTTAAGAAAAAATTCTTTAATCAAGTAACATCCTTATTAACAATTGTATTACTTGTCAAATTTGAAGTTTAAATCAGTGGCGTATCATATTAGTCAAAACAAATTAAGAGGATATTAACCGGTACGAAAAATAAGCTATTTTTCTGGAACAAATGCTGACTGTATAACAGCACATATTTTATTAATTTTTTCACTATTATGTAAATAAAGGATAGAAATAGTGCGCTAACTCCGATTTTTTAATTTTTCATTCCTGGAAAATTTTTGTATTTGCGTTGAAAAATCACCTAATTTTGATAGTAAATTAACCACAAAAAAAGGAAAATTTTGATATAATAGTGAGATAGCGGCCTGTAGTTAACCTTTATTTATAACTATAGCAAATTTCAAGCATATAGGTTCATTCTTGTGGCTGTAGTTTATTCCAGAAAATGATCGCTTTTTGAATACACCTTGCTCTCTTTGCTCATACGCTCGTGTTTTATTATTAAATATTGTTGTTAAATTTGTTTATTTTGGATTTTTCATATTTTGTTATTTATTATTGTTTCGTTGCATTGTATTTTCGTTTTTTTTATTTTTGCTGTTGATATTCTACACACTATTTCTAAGTACATATATATATACAGGATGTTTTACAACTTAGAGCAAAAAATTAAAGGGTATATTCTGTACGACGTGCTGATCATGAAACAAAATGATTTTTTTTTTAAATCGCAAAACTATTTTCCATGTTTCCCAGCCAAAAATTTTTTGATGCCACTGCCACTGGGTGGTTATTATATTAACGTTATTAATTAAATAAAATTCTATTATAAATAACTGCAAATAATTGAATTGTGTAATTATTCTTTCGTAATTGATAACTTCTTCATTGTTTCTGTTTAATAGGAAAGCGAATCCAGTGCAGTACTACAAAAAAAATTTAGGTTCACAACCCTTAATTTTTCGAATTTAAAAAAAATTCTTTTTGTTTCATGATCATCACGTCATACAGAATATACCCTTTAATTTTTTGCTCTAAGTTGTGAAACACCCTGTATATATATATATACGATTTTGGTAAGTCAAATTTTACAAATATTTCAGATCTTTGTACCAGTATATATCTTGTTTTTTTTAATATACCTGATACAAAAAAAATAACAACTTACAGAATGCAAATGACCATTTTTACATTTATGAGAAGCAAAAAATATCATCGAAACAGATATAACGTCCCAACAACCAAAGTATAGTATTTTTATTTTTTATTGTTGTAATCTAGCATGGCTCTGAAAATATTGGTAATAAATTTAAGCCACTTATTCATAATTTTTTTATATAATTTTATAATTAAATATTCTACATATTTCTAATTCAACCAATAATTACTATATGTTTTTTTTATCTGTATCTCTATCGACAATGCGAGTTGATGATTTTAACTATTAGGAATAAGATAGATTACTGGAACAAAGAATCGATAACCTCTATATATAAAAATATAGATAAATATCATTTGTTTTTATTGTAGCAATTATATACATCCCTACAATGGGAAAACATTGCACTAAGAAATCTTAAAAACCTTCGGCTGGAAGAAAAAGTAAAAAACTTCTCGCGAAACAATTATTCAAAAAAGATGAAACAGAAGGTAACTCTAACAATGTTAATGTGCGATCAACAGAATGTAAACGCGAACTATTTCCTATTGTTGAGGAAGATAATTTGAACACTGACGAGGAAATATCTCAGATAGTAGAAAGTGATATTGATAAATATATATATATATATATATATATATACAGGGTGAGTCTGGGAAGACGCCCCCCCCTTTAACTTTTTTATTATGAGTAATAGAAAAAAATGGTTCATATGAAAGTTTTATTATTTTAAATATGCTATTTGATGGCAGATGTAGATATTTTTTATAAAGTCAGGTTTACAAGATACGACTATCAACTTTTATTTTTTAAATAGCAACCTATAATTATTTTACTAAAATAAAAACCGCCATTTTTTTCTCTTTTCAACGGTGTATTAGTTTTTATTAATGTATCTGAAAAAATTCGAGAAAAATAAGAAAATTGAGAAATACTAGAAATAATTTTTATACAAATATTATAGGTGGCTATGTGAAAATAAACAAAATGTAACAGTGTTATACAACTTAACAAACTAAAGCAACAAATTCAGTAACAAAAACAACTTAAAACAAATTATTTTTACATAGCCACCTATAATATTTGTATAAAAATTATTTCTAGTATTTCTCAATTTTCTTATTTTTCTCGAATTTTTTCATATACATTAATAAAAACTAATACACCGTTGAAAAGAGAAAAAAATGGCGGTTTTTATTTTAGTAAAATAATTATAGGTTGCTATTTAAAAAATAAAAGTTGATAGTCGTATCTTGTAAACCTGACTTTATAAAAAATATCTACATCTGCCATCAAATAGTATATTTAAAATAATAAAACTTTCATATGAACCATTTTTTTCTATTACTCATAATAAAAAAGTTAAAGGGGGGGGCGTCTTCCCAGACTCACCCTGTATATATATATATATATATATACATATTATGTGTGTGTTAGTGATATTATGTCTATCTAAGAATAAAAAGACAAGAAAATGAATTATAATTTTTGTTCCAATAAAAATAAATTTACTATTTCTATACCTACAATGTAATGTAAATATCGGAAAAGAAATATTCGAATACATACAGTTTGTATTTCGTACGGTAACTTTAACATTCAATATTTAGTAGTGGGGTAACCAATCACTGTCAATCTAGTTACTAACGTAGTGGGGGTTGGGTCAGCCCACTGGCTACCGGCCACCGCACGCTGGCACCCCTGTGAAACTAGTATGTCGGAATAGTAGCCTCTTAAGGAAAAACTAATTTATTAAAATATTAACACGAAATTATAACAGATGATCTCTCGTACGACGCTCTAATGATGTCGTGACTGCTGACATTGATAATTGCACTGAAAATAAAGCAGTCACTATTTGATTTAAACTTTTTAATTAATTTTAACAATGAGTTAATTTTTTTTGCGGGTGAATGAAACTTCAGAGGATATAACAAATTGTTTAATACTCCTTAAATTCTCCTTATTTGTAAGTGTTGGCGGTACTCTTACATAACAGCCTGTTTTACAAACTTTCTATTTTTTGTGATTTTTTTGCAAAAATATATTTGTTTCCTAATAAATAAACTAATGTATTAAAACAATTTATTTGTTATAATAGTTACAACAAATATTTATTGAATAATAACATAAACCAACGTTACCACGCACTGTTAGCGTAGCTTAAATGTCAAAAACAGACTAGGTGTAACGTCACGCACGAAAATTCATAATTAGTAAGAGATTTCTTAACTTCAATCACAAATAGTGTATAAAGTAAAGGACGTATTTGATCTTTTTAGCTAGCAAAACATCAGTATAAAGATAAGTTTACATAGCACATATTAATATATTGGGGCAGTCCTTAAATTATATAACGCAATATTGGGCAAGTTTTGATACCCCTCTCTTGTAATGCAATCCCAAATATTACGTAACGCAGTACTTGACCCACTCCCCTATATTTTTAATAGTATAATTTTGAATGTTAAATTTGTTTTCAAAGCAAGTTTAAACAAACTTTTGAATTACATTTTCTCGTTACGCAACGCACACATTAACCCCTTCCCCCGTACCCCCACGTAATACTGCATAACGGTATTCTGAACTCCTTCTTCCCTTCAAGCGTTACGTAATTTAAGGACAACCCCATTATGTAACAAGTTTAATAAACGTCTCTTTAATTACTAGCATATTAAAAACGAGTATCTATAGAGCTTATTAAATAAGCTACATATTATAACTTTTCTACGACCGCAAGTTAAGACAACAACATAATGTAGCGTTTTATTAATTATTTGAAAAGTACGGTTATGTTATATTAACAAATGCAGCCAATACGTCAGTTATTAACTTCACGCCATATCTAACACATTCGAAGCCTCAGTTTATTAACATGTGATTAAAATGTTATTTAGCACCATAGTAACCTGTACGTTAAATGACACTTTAATAACGTCAGTAGAAAAAACATGTTTTTATTAATTCTATATGAATAGTCCGATGTGAGTACGGTGTGATTAGAATAGTAATTTAACGAAAAAATTAAACCGAGTATTTTTATAAACTCGAAATAATTCAGATTGTTTCTATAAAATCATATAACTTTTTGGTTTTCTTTTATCAGTTTTACGCAGCAGATTTTAAAAATAAAAGTTTGAAACATTTCCTGGCGATAGTTTAATTTAAGTTAATATTAATTGTGCATTGATATTATAGGTACGGTATTTATATACTCCTTCATTTCCACATATAATCGAAGTACATTAGTTTACACAATAGTCAGGGACATCGGAAATCGGAGTCAGGAGGTTAGCCACCCCTGTTCAAATTTAGGGGGTTGGCGTCCCCCACTGATATTTTATTTTTATTTTGGAAATACTTATATATTTTAGTTTGGTAATATCATTTTGTAATAAATTTTGCAATATCATTTTTTAACTTATTGGTTGATTTTGAATTACATATTTCAACGTTTTTTACAAGCTCTAATAGTGAGAGTAGTAGAACTATCTATCTCTTTTTATTTAAAAAAAAAAACACTTATGGTAAACAGAAAAAAATACAATGACTAGTTAAAGCTTTTACATTATTTTATCCCAACATATTTTTTTCAAAAATCGGCCTTGCTTACAAAAATAATTTCCAACACCCCTGAAAATAGTTGTTAAATAGTAGCAACGTACGTCAGTTTCTTTGAAATTAGTAATTCTTCAAAAAATAAAGAATCATTAAAAAGTATACCATTCCAAATCCAAACTTCGACAAGAAAACGAACAAGGAAATTTTATTACGTGACGTCAATATGTTTTGTTGCAAGTGTCAAAATAAGTGATTACATATTATTTATGCTATATACTATATTTGCAATTTATAGATATGCGGTGGTTTTGAACATGATAATATAAATAACTACTTCCGGATTTAAATCATCTTTTGCACGTAACAAGAAACCGCTATTTCTTTTGTTTTCTAAATAAACAACAGGATTTTTTAAATTTGTATTTTTTTTACATATATACATTGTTTTAACAGTTTGTTGCAATTAATATATTGTTAATTACAGTTATATTGTTTCATTACTAGCGTTAAAAATGATTAAATTATAAAGAAATAAAGTAAATATGTTTTTAATTTAATATAAAACGTGCCTTCTATAACAGGATCACAATTGGGTACAAGTAATATAAGACCTGCTTCAATTACATTGGATAAAAGTTAACAAAGTACTAACAGTGGGCCATTTGAGAAATTTTATTTTTTCATAAAAATGTAAAATTTGTAATATTCAATTACTCAAATTATAATTCTTAAATAATGAAAAATTATGAGGAAAATTTCAATCAAAAACTATAGACACTAAAGTCTTTCTTCGCAATATTTGAAATGCCTATAGTGATAATGATATTGTTTACAAATAAATATTTAGATATAATTTTTCTGATTATATTTAAAATTCCAGGAATATTGTATTTTCCCGCTTCTATTTATTCAAATTAATTTTCTTTTCACGATCACGACCATTTATGTCTCGACTACTTATCTTGTTCACGTTCACGGTGGGTCGTGGCGCCGACGTGATCTAACGTGACTCAACAATTTTACATCTCGTGTCCATCTCTAGTTAGAACGGTGACAAAAATAAGCGCTAACTACTTTCTTTTGCAAGAACGGCTGCAGAGCGAAGCTGCTTAACAGTTGGAAACAACTGCTAAGGATGATGGTCTCGGAAAAGTGGCCAATATCTGACCAGCCTAAGATCCCGGTGATGAATATAATAGTTCACTGAAAGCATAAATTACAAAAGAAGCACTGTAAACTTACGAAAAGCATATACAAGCCAAATAAATGAATTTACGAAGATAATTAAAAGTGATACAATTTATTTTCAGTACTGAATTTAAGGCAAAAGTTACATTATTTATTTGTATAACAAGCATTAAAAGTAGATTTTTGCGGACCGACGCTAGAGATTGTAACTAGTCAAGGTATGTCAAGATATAATATACAAATACTTTCAACCAGAGGTTTAACCAACAAATTTTTTTTTCGATCGGACATAAATTGATTTGTAATATTAATCATAATCAACAAACAAATAATTGTACGTAAATGGACAACAATGCAAAAAAAAATGTAAAAAATAGTTATTTGTGTATTAAGAGCGTAAAGTGAGTCTTTGTTACTCGAACATGGTAATTGCAGCGCGAGCCGAAGGCGAGAGCTGCAATAGTGTAAGAGGAACAAAGACCCTTTACGCTCGTGATACACACATATTTTTTTCTATGATTGCATCTTAAAATTATTAAAAAACGTATAGGTACTGAAAATAAATTCGTTCTGTCAACTGTCAATATGACAAGTTTCTGTTTTGTTTGTATCCCTGGTAACTATTGAAATATCTTTTTCGCGTGTTGCCATTGGAAACGCGCGTATTTAACGTCTTTTTAGCGCGTTGCCATTGGAGACGCGCAAAAAAGATATTTTTCTATTGTTCTACAGAAAACGTCAACTTCACGATGACAAATGAGAGCGTAATTGTCAACTTTTCATTGAAATCGTAGAAAAAATCATTTGTGGTTTGCAAAGAGCCCCATTGCCAATAGTAATAGTCTTCAAAGAGCTTTTTGTCTACAATTGTTCACTTTCTGTTACCAAATGAAGTTCGAAAAGCCTTTTTTTTACTGACCATAGAAAAGAATTACACCAAATGTAGAAGGGAAGGTAATTCGAATATCATAAATAAATAAAAATCCTGTTACTTATGGACGTCGAATTTTACAACGTTAGTTGAAATAATTTTTGAACTTTTGAAAAATATGGAAGTTTTTACTATTGTAGAAACATTTCATTTGGGTAAAGGGAAACTAATTTCTTTTGGTGTAGTTTAGTGAAAAAAAAAACAACTGAAAAGTGATTGCGAGAAGTAATACAACATGATTACTTCATATTTGAATTATTAAAAATTTGCCATAATTACGATTAGTCGGATGAAGTAGAACGAACTGATCTTGTAATTAATAATCCGGCGATGTATGGCGTCATAGTTTTGAGGGTAAAAATATTTGAAACATTAGTTCCTGACATTGAAGAAAGAGTTCGAAATTTTGTGAAATTATTGCTTACATCATGTTCACTTATATTACTATAGTGAATATCATATTAATAAATATGTAGGTTATTGAGTTGGTAGTATTCTCATGCAAATTATAAACATCAGCAGATGAACAGCAAAGGATTAGACTATGATAGAATATCAGTTTTCAGAGCTGAAATTAAAAAGAAAATAACAAAAGATAGAAATGAATTTGTTAATGAAAATCTTCACCAAACTCCGAAAATAGATACTACTAAATTATATCATTGTTCAGACATAGAGGCTGTTAAAACTTTAAAAGTGTATACATTTCGATGTCCTGATTTTCAACTAATAAGTTTTTAGAAAAAAATCTCAAAATTAAGTGTTCTTGAAGTAAACATTTTAGAACCACTGGTCGACAAAAAATCTTAATAAAAATTATAAAAAAGTATTTAATTCTGTAACTGATACCGAATAACAATTTTTTTTTTGAATCTACTGTTTTGTAGTATGTAATATCACTGATTCAGGGGCGCCGAGAGAAAAAGCGGGCCCCGGGAAAAAAAAAATTCGGGCCTCCTTTAACTTTGAATATTTATTAATTAAATATAAGATACCAAAAAAAAATATTTATAAATATATGTATGACAACAATAAGAATTATTAATATCTAAATTTATAGTTATAACAATATAAATAAAATTAAATAAAAAATTCTGAGTTAATTGGTGCAGCGATATGTATTGTATACTCACTGTATGACTATCTAATATCTAGTTGCATATTCGATAAATGCAGGGGATACCAAAACAGCACTACGCACAAATGTATAGAGCCTTTGCCTATGTGTATTGTATACAATGTAGTAATATAACAAACAAAAATGCAACAATGTAATAATGTACTTTTGAATAGTGTATAAATTTATTTAAAATTTGCAACTGGGGCCCTTGATCAAGCATTTCGTCATTTTGTACTTTATGCAATGTAATAAATTGTTGGAAACGTGTATCAGACGTTTCGTTATACATGTTTTAGTAAAGAATATAAAAAATTGGTGAAATAGTAGAAAATTAAAAGCAATTTATAAAATAGCATAACATCCGGGCCCTTTGAATTCCACGGGCCCTGGGTATTTTACCCCACCTACCCTCCCCTCTCGTCGGGCCTGTCACTGAACATGAAATTGAGTCGTTTAACTTTGTGTTCTAGTTTATAATATTAATAAATTATACTTTTTTATTTCAATATATAAATGGCTGATATGATTTTTATGTACGGCCATGCCGCAGTTCAAGTGCATGTTTTTATGAAGAAGTGTATTTATAAAAATGTTTGCACAAATTTATTATTGTAACTATTTATTCATGAATAAATAAATAAAAACAAAGAAATTTTGTTGAATACCTATACTCATTTCTTTATTGATATTAAAGAAGTAGAAAATATAAAATTAAATTAATTTATTTGTTATTGAATATTAGTTAGGTAATTAAATAATTCATTATGGTTTTTATTAAAGATTGTTTTATCGACCAGTGGCATTAAAAATGTTCACTTCAAGAGCCCTGTCTTAATTTTGGGAATTTTGAAAAAAATCTTTTTGATTGAGAATCAAGACATCAAAATGTATAAATTCTCTAAGTTTTAGACCTTTCATTAACAACTTGTATTGGCAGCATCCTTACAAAATTCAAAAATTAAATCTTTTCCTTTTGCTTAGCTTATGATACTCTGTACAACAAATAAATAAATAAAATAAATATATCATCACGCCTTTTACCCATTACTGAGTGTGGCACTCTGCCTAAGCAGATCTCGGTAAGTGATATATTCTTTCGCGTGAAGTGCAGTTACCAGCCGTCAAATCACGGCCTCCAAAGATATTAGTGGTGGAGGAGCCACAGGGGTAGATTTTTTTTAAATTGGTGAAAATTGTTTGTCGGCTGTGGGGATCGAACCAGGGTTCTCAAGATCCACAGGCCGACTCGATACCACTGAGCCACCTACCCCAATTACAGTACAGGGTCCGAACTCACCGCACCGAGTGCAATTCATAATATTTTTAGTTTGATTAAGATTTAAATTCGGGATCTTCGAATTCGAATTGTGCTATGCTAACTACAACACCATACTGGAAGTGAAATATAATTTTAACCTATTAGTGAACTTTTGTTCTTCATCAATTATAGTTTACAAAAGTTTCTGATCTAATATTTAAGCCAAGTTTACAATCACAAAGGCAATATTTTTATTATATATTCCTAACATAAATAAAAATGACGGAGGATGGAAACAAGCCAAAGAAATTAATTAATTTAAAAATCAATTAGAATTGTGTGTGGTGAAATGAAAATAAAGTTGATCATAACAGAAACAGCAACAGTTTGTTATTTTGTAAACCAAACTTCAACTTTAATGTGGAAAAAATACTTCTATTTTCTATATCTACTATAGACATCATAATTAGACATACTAAAGCCTAAATATAAATTGTAAGGATTATTTATGTTTTACTTTTAATGATAGAAACTCGCGAATGGGAATACAAACTGTGAAAACATGAACATATACATGTGTATTACAGATGACTGTTTTATCTTAAATTAATAATATAAAAATATAGGAAAATAATAAACTGAAATATTAAAATTATAAAAAATAAATTAAATATTACACTCGTAAATTAATAAAAATTAACTAATAACAATAGTACTATTGCACTGTTATTAGAAGCTTGAAATGTGTGGAGCGCAACACCTCTGGCAGTAAGAAATGCAAATTATAAAGATTAAACTTCGAAAAGAGAAAAATAATATAATAATTAGTTATTCATTTAGTGAAAATAAAAATAAATTTAATTTAATTTAATTTTAAAAATAAAAATATGTATATGTTTAATTCGCTGTCAGAAAAATGTCGCCCTATGTAATATTTTAGAATCAACCCTGTGCACACGTAATTGATATCAACACAGAAAATATAAAACTATGTACTATTGTGACTGGATTAGTTACTAAACTACAAAATAAATTGATCTTCTTCTTTTTCCTGTGGCACTACAATTGATAACGGATCTGGAACACACCGAGCCGCACTTTCTTAGACTGCCGTACTGCCGATTCTCCTAGTCAAATGCTTCAATTATTTAAGGCGTATAAGTGATTGACTTATAGCGCTCGATTGTGATCAATACATGTAACTATATTTTTATATTTTCCGAAAAATCATACATTGTTGACAGGCGGATTCGAACTGATGAACCTTGGTTCGGGTGACGGCACAGTATGTTAAGAGATGTACATTAACACGCTCGACCACCGCGCCTCTCACCTACAAAATAAATTGATACCGGAATTTCATTAAAATGTAGAAATATATGACTAAATAGCAATATTATCTAGAATTTATTTAATTACATTCAACTAACTTATATATAAAACGATAACTACACGAAAAGAACTTTCCTTATAAAATTTACGAGGTAGAAAGAAGGACAGAACCAAGTTAACGAAGCTACGTTAAATTACTATTGAACAACGAATAGAAATTTGATAATAAAAAACACATGCCTGCCTTTTCAACATGGTTGAAGGTAGGTATCGCATTTCCTGTTGAGCTGGTCCTAGCGTTCAAAAAAATAAGAGCCTAGCAAAATGTTTCAAGATTGACAGTTACTATAAATAACTGCAACAATTAAATTAAGAAATTAACCATGGTTATTGTAAATGAAATCTGCCCCTTAAAATTTGAATTGCCTTGGCGTAACTGTCGATAACTTTGTTTAATCACTTAATATGCAACAATTCGATTATTTGTTGAACGAAGCCAGACCTCACAGACCTGTATCAAAACTATAACCTACTTTTACGTCAATAGTTTATCAACGTCGCGAAAGAATGAAACTGAAAAGTTATTAAATTCATTGCATTGTGCTGAGTTCTCGTTCGTAAACATGGTTTTATGATACCACAGACATTTCTAAGATGTAGGTAAATATTACCGGCACAACACATCAGATACTTACATTAGTAGAAAGCTGAAGTCTGAAGTATAGTTACTAATACAATGTGTTTATTAATATTACGACATGCGTGCAGTGACGTCACGACTCTTCTTGTACTTCGAGTGTGGTCTAGACTTATATGTGTATGTGTTTATTTGCGGTTTATACAGTCTGTTCAGATATTGCGACTCAATCATTATGATTAACTAAATTAAGAAATCTATAAAAATAAAAGTTCAATAAATATTTGTGAATAAGTATTTAATAATACTGTCAAATTTTAATGCAGAATTTTTAGACGTTTCTCATCTTTAGAATTTAGAATTACGAGTAGTAGTAAGAATAAAATTAAGCAATTTTAACTACAACTACAAGCATAATTTATACGTTAACAGATAAAATAAAGTTACCTATTCTTTTACGTCTTTATTAATTATGTATTAATTTTAAATACGAGATATAAATCATAATATCGCATTTCACTTTCGATTTTTATAATAATTATAAATATAAACATCTGTTTATTTACATCTTTATTAATTGTTGTTACTTTTGAAAACGCGGAGTAAATCATAATATCGCCTTCCACTTTCGATTTGTATAGTTACAACTTAGTTATATTTTCTCAGATTTTTCAAAACCATATTTATTATCAAATTTTTGTCATACCTTGTTATCAGTACGAGATGGTTCATCCCTACTTAAACAATGATGAAGATATGCATATTTTAAGCTCATCAACATAAATTTGAGTATTGCAGAAAGTAAATTTGTTTCTTTGACATACATACATACATACATAACATCACACTATATCCTGTTAAATGGGGAAGCACGAACCCCTGAAACATTCACAGAACATCCACTTACATATACTTTAAAAATATTAAATGATTCGGTCATCTATTACTTTAGAATATTTTAAGACTTTCAGAACTCATAGTATAAATTAAATACACTTTTAGTTTAAGTTCAGTTTTATTTTCAATAAAATCAATGTTTTGGTATTCTGAACATACACCTTAATCGTGATCACAAACAAAAAAAAAACAAAAGTAATTAAGAAACGTTATTTTTATTTCAAATAAAACAGAACATAATCCAAATGTATATATAATTTAATTCATTTTTGTTATTTTTATAATATTATTGTGGAAAATCACAAATTAGTGTTGCTTCACCAATTTTGCTTCTTTCGTATTTCGGCACTTAATGTAATAGTTATATGCTTATTCAAAGGTATTCATAAATATTATAATATTATAGTGTATAGCGATTTTTTTTCGATGGGGGTGCGATATATTTTTAATTTTTACAAGAGTCTTTATATCCATAAGTTTGGGAAGAACTGATCTATGTGTCGAACGTGTCCTTTAAAAGATAGTTTGCTCTTGTAGAAGTTTGAAAGACAAAAAAATAACGAACGACCAGGTAACCAAGAGAATGGCATATACGTACATACATCCACCCATACCAAAGTCGGATTAATTATCTAGGGATTTCTGTATTTTAAAAAAAATATATGATTATTTATCTTTTATGATGTAGACTGTACAGATTATTTAAGTTCGTTTCTTTGCGGGGTCGACTAGCTAAAAATATTTACTGATTTTATGGAAAAATATTTGAAGAAAGACCCGTTGAAAATTTTCTCTCGAGTTCTAAAACTAGTCAGCTACACAATATCCAAATAATGCACTTTCAAAATCATAAAATTTTTTTCAAAGCATTTTGAATTCACATAATTTGACCGCACTTCACGCGAAACAATATATCACTTAGCGAGATTTGCTACGACAGAGTACCATACCCAGTAATGGGTAAATGGCGTGATGATATATTTATTTATTTAAAAATTACAGGAATATCCCAATTTTATCTCACTTATGTACATCAGATATTAGGAAATATATGAAAACAGTGATTAAAATAAATTATTGACCAATACTTAGAACCGCTTTATTATTGCGATAACATAGAAAAATGAAAAAAATATATATCAAATGATATTTATAGAAGCGACATTTTGAATTTATCTGACATACTTGTTCATATTCTATAACCTACCTGTTAATTTTTAAAGGCCCGTTAAAAATTTTAACCAATAAAAATATTAGTATCAAAAGAAATTTTCATTTATTATGTTCTTATTATGTATGTTCTGGTGGATTACATATTTTAACACACTTTTCAAAATTAACAGGTATTTTATAGAATACACCCAAATATGTCACATAACTCATATTATGAGATATCTGTCAATTTATGTCAGCAATGATAAACCTGCCCAAATTTTAATTCGCACTTCTATAATTTTGTTCTACTATCCTTATGTGCTTAGTGAATGAAAGGTTGTAACATTGCTGTAATAATATAATTTAAAATGGTAAAATATTGATGACAATATGGGTCTATTGTTACTGTCGATAATTTTCTCCGCATATTAATCAATAAATTGTCGAACGAAAAAACAATTTTTTATGTCGGCGTTATATGTTTAATGTTTACTTCATTCTACTAGTCAAATTATGTATGATGACATCACATCATTCATTCGAGGTATGTATGATGAAAACTAGGTGTGTCAAACGATTATATTTTTCACTGGAGTGAAGATTATCAAACAAAGATATAACCGAAATTATATTACACCTAATCTGCACTTAAAATTTTATTTATATTAATTCAAATTCTATCATGTTGAACACTTGAACTTTAGTGACCTAAACTTCGATTTTGTTAATTCAATCCACCTAAACTAAAAAAATTAAATATGATAGAATAAGACACTTTTTTTTCATTGCTATGTTATATGTTAAGAAACGTTTCTACCCATTTGATCAAATTGTATAAAATGAAGTTACATTTTTGAGTTTTTAATATAAAACTTATAAAATAGTTGTATACCGTAAATGTAAAGTAACTATTTGCAGACCGATGCTAGAGATTCTAGTTGAGATCTGCAAAGATATGTGTAACTAGAGGGTACACAACATTATTTAATTAGGATGCAGCGATTTTAATAATTAAAAAAACCATTAAAAGTTTGGAGTAGGTGGCTCAGTGGTATCGAGTATCGAGCCTGTGGAATTGAGAACCCGGGTTCGATTCCTACAGGTGACAAACAATTTTCACCATTGAAAACTACCCTTATAGCCCATCCCTTTGGAAGCCGTAATTTGACGGCTAGTAACCGCACTTCGCGCGAAGAAATATATTATTTACCGAGATCTGCTACGGCAGAGTGCCACACCCAGTAATAGGTCTAAAGTTTGGTTTATTAGTTCTGGTATAAAATACAAAATATCTAATATATCAAATAAAAAATTATATTAGCTGACATTTATTGATACTTATTATTATTATTGATATTTATTTATACGGTATTGTTTTTTTTATATATTAATAAACTAAAAAAAATCGAATAATAAATATATGAACGTTTCAATATGAACATACTGTATACATAGAAATTTTGAATAAAAGTGTTCTAATGTACTCATTACATAAAGATGATAATTGTTTGAGTTGGCATCAGGCTACTGAACATACATACACATATGTGTATTTTGCAACCGAATGGTTACGGATATTTTACCACATGAATGAATATTAAATTGAGTGAATGAATGTTGTTTATATTGTCGTTATATTTTGTAACTGTTTATTTAAAGCGCCTGATGTTTTCATTAAAGGTATTTATCAATAATTTAAACAGTAGGGGTACTACAAAAATTATAAAATTGGATTTGTGGATATTGGTCAAATTAGGCATCAATTTAATTTTATTATTTGCTGTTCCAGTGAATTACTAATGAAATTTATTGAAAATTTGTTTTGATTTTGTTGATTGTTACAAAATTTTCTAAATCTAGGGTAGTAGTTTTTATAATAAAATTTTAGTTTATTCTCATAGTTTTTATAATATTTTATTTTATTCTCATATTTTGTACGATATTTATTTGATGTATATAATTTAACTCTTATTATACTTATTTAAAAGATATTATAATTTATTATAGAAAACATAAAACATTCAGCTAAAGCTGCCCTTATAAAAATATAAATAATCCTATAACAAATGGCAGCAAAATTAGACAAACGTTTTAAGTACGATGTAGAATAAACTTTGATTTTTACACTTGCCTGTTAGATTACGTGTTTTTTTTTTCAAAATTATACCGTAGGTTACATAGAGTAAGAGTGCAGATTTTAACAACATTTTTGATTGAGTGCTCATTACTGCTCTCAAGTCACTGTGAACAAAGGTGGTGAAAGAGTTTAGTATTTGAGCGGAGTAGAAATCCGCTGGCAGGGCATACTGACGGCAAGTAATGACATCCAGAGATCGAGCAGTCATTTCAGTGCAAACATGGCACCGACAACTTTTAAATTTTGGAACGAGACCAGTGTAGAGAAATGACGGCACGAAGCAAATATTAATAGGCTCTTCAAGAATGTCCATCGATAATGCTATAAATTATACATTTATAAAAATATAAATAAGTAAGTGATATATTTCTTTTCATGAAATGCAGTTACCAGCCGTCAAATCACGATCCCCAAAGATGTTAGTGAAGGGGGAGCCACAGGGATAGTTTTAACGTGGTGAAAATTGTTTGTCGGCTGCGGGAATCGAACCCGAATTCACAAATCTACAGGCCGACTCGATACCACTGAGCCTCCTACATTTATTTATTTATTTTTCTATTTTACCGAATATAATTAGATATAATTAAAATATAAATTTAGGAGATGACAGTAATATTATGTCAAAATAGTTATTTTTTTATTAAGCGCGCAAAATGAGTGTTTTTTGTTGCGCGTGAGAATGTTACTTGTAGTCGAGACCGTAGGTGGAGACAATAAAAGTCATTCGAACGCGCCAAAAAGCAAGAATTTTTCCCACGAAATACAAACAATATTTTGTCTACAACTGTAAATAAAGAATAATACAATAATTATTGATTTATTTAAGTAAATTGAAGGTAAACAATCAACAATAATATTAATTTGATACTATTGATGTGTTGTAACTAGAGATGGGCGAATATCAAATTTCTCGAATTCGAATATCGAATACGAATATTAATCAGATCTCGAATATTCGAGTACCTACCTCGAATATTCGAATACTCCTAAAAGTTAATTTAATAATTATTTAATTATGTCCTTTTCATTATTTGAATGAAATTGTTAAGATAAAATGAAAAAGACAAAAACTTCAAATTTAAGGTGAAACGTACGAAAACAAATTTGAAATATGGTCATCATGGTTTTGAAACAAAATATCTTTGTTATTAATAACTTCAAAGTATTGTAATAGCTTTAAGTTTATGTACAAATGATAAAGAAAAACATAGTCAAAAATTGTGGTCAACATATAGCGCGATATTCGAGGTATTCGAATGTTCGCTATACTGACGTTAATATTCGAAAATCTCGAATATCGAATAATGTTAATATTCGCGGCATTCGACTATTCGCGGATGATATTCGCCCATCTCTAGTTGTAACTAATGAAACCTGACAACAAATAATTTGGGAGCGTGCGCGAGATTCTCATTTTGCGCACTAGAATACGAAACAGTGCGCAAAATACTCATTTTGCGCACTAGGGTGCAAAATAATGTTCAAAATACGCGTTGACATGGTAATGTAAATGATGAAAAAATAACGTACTATTTTAAATATCGTGAAAAAAGGAAAATGCTACATTATTATTGATTTAATTTTCCTAGTTTTTGCTAGTTATATTTAAAAATCATTTAAAATTTAGTAATATGCTATCGTAATTTTAACATTTGTCACAATAATATTTAATTTTCATCTCCGTAATAGCAATCTAATATCAATAAAAAACAATTACGTATCTACTAGAAAACTTCTCGCAACTGTAACTGCATTCTTTTCTTTTAAAACATAGTTTTGTTGTTCTGGGTTTATTTATTTTATTAATTCATTCAATTCATTTATAAATACTGCATATACAAACGTCAGATAAAATGGATATATTTGATTTAGCTTCATTACTTAGAAAACACAGGAACATAAATGTAATAACTTGTATAAATTACTTCATTCTACAAATTATCTCAATTCCACTAGAGATTTTAATTTTTCTCGGCTCAATATTTTTATTTTTTTAATCGTTCGACAAAATCTCTCCTTCTTTTGTGTAACAACATTGTCATATCAATAATTGCTCTCGTAAGTTACCAAGCAAGCATGGTATCATAAATAAAACTAAACCTGTTGTGTCACTAACCTCGATAATATATGATAATTATTTTTTTAATTATCTCAAAAATGTAATATAAAACTTAATATCCATTGTAGGTTTGATATATGGGTGCACATGTTATAGGCATAGAGATTTAATTTTTCTAAATTTAAGCAAGTAGTTAACATCAATACTTATAAACTGGGAGCATGAGCCCTGTTCTGACGAGCAAATACAAATCATTTAACATTAGCTGATAAGTCATAATAGAACTATTAATTAATTTCAATATAATGTATAAAAAAATAATTTGCGTTGTTCGAGTTTAATTAAAACAAATTATAATGTAGCTCTTATATACTCGTAGTACTAGCCGTAACGCTTTTATTAAATGATATTCTTTATAATATATTCAAACCATGTTTGTGTACGTATTTTAAAGTCTGGCATAGTGGCGGCACTTTAATTTTTTAATTCGTTAAGAACAGAGGCTGTATTATTTTATTCAAATTCCTATTTTGATTACTACTTCTCTATTAAAAATATATTTGACAATTTGTATATCATTACACATTTATATACATTTTTCCTCTTAGCTAGTTATTGAAAAAATACGAATTCTCTGATGATAATGTGATAATATCCTAAACATAATTCAATTTTATGAAAATGGTAAATAAATTATAATACATAATAAATATTTTCTGAGTCCTTAGGATTCTTCACACAATGTAGGAGCTGGCTGCGCCACTAGTCTGTCACCGAAATGTACTTAATTAAATGAAAACATCATAAAAATCTGTATATTGTATAAGTTGAATTACAAAGAAAAAGGGTTTTAAAATTTTTGTTCGCGAACAAACAACTGAATGTCGTTATCAATATATTAAAATATACATGATGTTTCACAACTTACGCCACTTATGTTAACTCTATATAGTAATCAATGTACTGATTACGAAACAGAAAGGTTTTATCAAAATTCGCAAAATTATTTACACTTTACATGAAGTCAACATTTTTAGTGCCACTGGTTTAAGAGTTATTTCTAATATATTAATAATTAAATTATAATTATAAACACTACAATAGTCCATTTATTAATATATAATTATAAATTAATTATTAATTAATATATTAGAAATAACTCTCAAACAAGTGTCACTAAAAATGTTTACTATGTATAAGGTGCAATTAATTTTGCGAATTTTGAAAAACAAACAGAACGTTGAGTACTGTATGGGGTTGAAAGAAGTGCCATAAATTGTGAAACATTCTGTATATGTATACTCCAAACCGCAATTATACTTGGAGTTGATTCAGTTTCCGGGATAGATGTAGTCTATCCTCATAAAATTTATCAAACTTTAAAAATGATAAATATAGATAATAATATACCAGTCACTTCATACCCACTTATTCTTCATTCCCTGAATTTTGTCCCTCCCTACTTATGTATACTTAACAAATAATTTAGTAATAAACATGTCATGTTGTCCTTTCTGCAGGTCTAAAGTGGCATTCTACTATTATATGCAGATCGCAGTAAGTGATATATTTCCTCTTATGATATGTTGTTATGTCACAAACATATCATGCAGCGACACAAGTATTACTTACTGAAAGATGAACTGCTTGAATATATTATAATATTTCGTATCTGTCAATGAATATATTGATTCGAATAGTATATTTGTTTCTGTAGATATTTCAACTATTTAATACAGTCTAGATCGACATACGAGTATTTTAAGACAATACAAGTAAAATATTATATATTTTTTATTCAATTGTGTCTAAATGTATTTATTTTTGGTAGAATACTTTTACAAAAAGATACTCTTTTCTGTTTGTTGTACTGGCCAGATAATACTTTTTGTTCTAGGCCGAAGAACTATCGACCAATAAATAAATATATGAACAAAAAACAAAAAAAAGTCACTTATTGATATACAAAAAACGATTGAATACCTACATTTTTACTTCCTTGTACGAAGTAAAGGAAGTATTGTAATCGCGAAAATTTTCGGTTTTGAGATTTTTACTAATTTCGTCGTGACGTCTGTACGTACGTACGTACATATGTATCTCGCATAATTCAAAAACGGTAAGCTGTAGAAAATTGAGATTTTGTATTTAGGACTGATATACCATCTAGTTGTGTACCTCCCTTTTTGATCATTATATAACTTTCGGAAGTAGTACTTTACTTGAAGGTTATAAGAGATTTTAATGAAAAACTATATTAAAATATAATCCAAAACCTTTCAAATTTGGTATATAAGACTACTATATCAATGAAAATAACATAATTGGTTCTGGTTAAAATGGACTAACCGGAAGTGATACATCACAAGAAGCTGATAAGAGTTTTTCTTGAAATAAATTATATTATTTTGATTTTAGAAATAAATGCCGCAAATAAAAGTTTTAGAGAATTAAATTCTGCGTCTAGCACATTAGATTTATTAAATTTTGTACAAGCAAGATATGTAAATTTAAAAATTATATATTTTTTGTAATTAAGTTGGCTATGGATTAGAACAAAAAATAAGAAAAATATAAAAAAATTATGTCAATGTCAAATTACGTCAAAAATGTGCAATAAAAAAATGTAGGTATAATATAATACGCGTACAAGGAAGTCATGTGGTGTCCACATCAGATTTGTAAAATTTCTTAGAAACAATTAAAAAATATAAATAGTGTATGATACACAGACAAAATGTTTTCCGTATTTATAAGGTTGCCGAACTAGACTTGTCTGACATCATTTTCCATCTTTATGTCATAAATAACTATTTTTATAAAAATTACATTACTAAGTCTCATTAATTATGTTATTAGATCTTTGATTTCTCCGTAAGGCCATCTCCATAGAAATGATTTCCCAAATCATTATTATTTGTTTCCAATATTATGCGAATATAAACGTATTTTTAACGTTGTAGGTATATCTATTACATAATATTTTGCACTTGTACATAGACTTAATAAATAATTATTTGCAATTACATTTTCAAAAGTCATTATTATAGTATCAAACATCCAGTGATTATACTTAATAGTAACAAATTTCGAAGCATGCCACGCCGACTAATTATACATGCCATTGAAGAACCATGTTGCTAAAACCAAGAATAAACTTCCCCCCTTACCAAGATCTGCTACAACAGCGTGCCACACACGGCAATGGGTAAAAAGTTTGGTGATATATATATACAGATTGTTTCACAACTTAGAGCAAAAAATTAAAGGGAATATTCTGTACGACGTGCTGATCATGAAACAAAATATTTTTTTTTAAATTCGAAAAATTAAGGGTTGTTAACCTAAAACATTTTTTGTAGTACTGCACTGGATTCGCTTTCCTATTAAACACAAACAATGAAGTAGGTATCAACTACGAAAGAATAATTACACAATTCATTTATTAGCAGTTATTTATAATAGAATTTTATTTAATTAATAACTTTAACATAATCATCCACCCAGTGGCAGTGGCAACGAAAAATGTTGGACTGGGAAACATGGAAAATAGTTTCGCGATTTAAAAAAAAATCTTTTTGTTTCATGATCAGCACGTCGTACAGAATATATCCTTTAATTTTTTGCTCCAAGTTGTGAAACATCCTGTATATATATACTTAATTTATTTGAATAACTTTACATTCCAAATTCTTCTATTATTGTTTCCTTTAAAATTAAAACAAAACATTTTAAATGATAAATAATGAATTTTAAAAATATATCTTTAATAAAATAGAGCATTTATAATTACATATAGTTGTTATACGTAAATATTTGTGTTATCTTATTAGTGGTATCGAGTGTAATTGTGGATTTCAGAATCTGACGGTTGGTAACCGCACTTTAAGTGCATGAACATGATCTACCACCACAGAGTACCATGCTCAGTAATAGGTAAAAGGCATGATGATAAATTTTTATTTCTCAGAAATAAATACCATTTTTGCAAGCTTTGTTAGTATACATAACAGGTGGTATGTTTATAAACCCATTTGGACAAACTCAGCTGTCGCAATAGACATACTCGTATTAGCTTTCTCAGCTAGACGTACCTTGTTTTTTTCATCGTTATACAGATTACAAATTGACAACTACAGTTTTGCAAATATGTATACCCGTATCTATTGATTATTTATATTAAATAAAAAAGTCATAAAAATGTTGATATATCTTAAAACTGGATAACTTAACGAGAAGCACCAGAAACATCCCCCTACTAAAATATTTTTCATAAATTAATATATAAAATTATTTACATAGACATGTTTGTTTTTGAAACATAATTTAATTTTTCACAGATACAAGTAACAAACTAATACGATGTATTAATAAATTACAATGGAAAGTTATTAGAAAATTTAACTTCTTAAGGCTGTTGTTTTAAACGCACAAACTCATAACAACATTTCCCGCCGCAAAGAAGTGAACAAAGTCACAACAATACCAATAAATGGATCTAAGATTTCACCATCGGGGAGTGGCTGAGAGTGCGGTACAACATACAATGCATTCAACACTGACCTAACTTAACATACGCTCTTCTGGGATAATCGTATTTCTCAGATTTAGCTGTAAATTGAAAACATTTGAACAACTGGTTCATTTAAATGTTTGTTACATTTAATTTAGATATTTAAAAAGTAAATATAATATATTGTACATTTTTTGCAAGTGAGTAATTACTGAACTGCTTGCTCATAAAACCATATTTTCCAAATATTTTAAATGAAAAGACGTTAAGAATTCTTATTAAGATATATAACAGCTTATGTCTTGATCAAAATCAAGACAAGATTAAGCTTTCTGTCCTGAATTTATAACACTCTTCAATCTATCTGAACATCGGATACGCCACTGGTTATGTGTATCTTGCATAATTAAATTCAAATAAATTTTCCAGCGAGCTGCTATAGAAGTGAAAGAAAAACGAATTACAAAATTATGCCACATATATGTATGTTTGCTTGTTTTAAGTTTCTCACGAAGTAAAATACATTTTCATTTATCCTATTTAAAATTTTCAGATCATGTGACTAGTTACGACCGTAGCTAATTACAAAAGAAAGCTGCATTCTCGCAAGCAAGTAACAAATAACGAACGTTTTACCGCGTTTATGAAAGTAGGTATATTATTTTAAGAAACGGCTACTTGCAGATTGCGCAATTGTAAATATGCACAATTAGTCTCATACTCGATTTTATTGTTCATATTTCACTGGTGACATTTTGCTTGAGGCCATGGTACATAACTATGTGAGCTATTAATCAATACCGCTTGTCTAAAAATGTCGGTAGAAATGAGTCCTGGTCTCGTGGTATCTCTGACTTGGTAATTAAGCTGCTCCACTTCAGGAAACTGTTTCTGAATACACTGGACTTGGTTCACTAGACTTTGGTAAATTATTGTCTTTGTTTATTGGCGGAAGAATATCAAAGGATTTTAGAAGTCAGCCAGAAATTAAATTAGTACACATTTGAATGAGTAGGTAGTTATAACTGGTCTAAATTTGCAAGATAATTTACAGTAGAACAAAATATGAAATAAAGATTGATATAATGGGTTGATTTTACAGATAAAGAAACCGGTGGCAAAGTGGCGAACCTACATGCCTAAACCTTGTAACAGATAATTAGCCTCTTTATTGCTACTGTTTTTGATGTATAACAGCTCTCATTTTTTGACAGTTTTTTTTATCCATAATTTAGACATGAATTTTAAATTATTTTCATTTTATGCAAATTTACTTTTCCGTAGCATGTATATCCAGTAATTAGATTTAGATTGGAAAAATATTAAAATGTTTAAACACATTTCTAGAATTTAAATAAGAATGTCATAAATATCTGTTACACTGAACATTCACTACAGCAATTCAATATTAATTTTTTTTATATAAAGAGCAAAAGAAGAATTATGTTATGTTTAGGTTTTGTTATAAAAAAGATCATCGATGTTAATTATTTAAACATTCTGGCAATTTGTTTGTATTATGAAAATTAAGCATTTAAAAATGTCATTTACAAAGTTTTACTTATTTCAAACCATCACAAAAATTCACGCCTTGATTTTGAGCATTTGTATTTCTAATCGATTAGGATATAACTCTGTTTCTATCCTCTGTATGCTATTAGAGACAAGTAAGTATATTCCTATTGGAGACAATCGGGAAAATAAAATACATGCCTGTAGCTCGGGAAACGATAACTTTCTGTTATCAAGTGGCTGCTAAAATAACATATTTTCCGTCATGGTAGCATAAAAAATAATTTTACATAAGCAATTTGTATTCATTCGTTCCATAAATAAAATATAAGTTTATGTCATATTACGGAAATAGATAAACAAAAATGTTATTCGTTTATGGCGCAGGTTTCATGGAACACACTGTAGAAGACAATAATTAATGTAAAAAATTAAATTATATTAAATAAATACTTGTATATTTTTAAGCAATAAGATTCTCTAAAATTAATTAAAACACAATGAAAAGAAAATAATTTAATACAAAAATTGTAAAAGGAAACTTAACTGAAGTGTAATTATACAACGACTTTATATGGCAAAGTGGCAAGTAAGTTGTTTCCTACAGTGCTGAATCACATGTGAGCAATTTATCTCGATTAATTTCGCTGTGCATAACGTATTGGTTACGCTTAGAACAACGTTAATAGCTTCGACTAAATTAGCGTTCCAACGTAACGTACCTACCTCATTTCAAGGAATGAGATACTGATATGTAAAGTTATTTATCCTTTCATTGAATGATAACTAATTAGCCAATAATAAATGATTATTGATTATGAATGAAAAGAGGAGTGCCTATAACAATTCAATCTACGCATATCGAACTGTATTGATTGAAATGGTTTTTTATTTACTATCAAATAGATAAAATACGATACTGTGTAAATAAATCAAAAGGTTACGCTTGAATTTTGCCTGGCTATGATAATACTGTCATATGAATAAAGATATATTAATTATTTAAATTGTTGTAATTATTATATTGCAAGTATCAGCATTATGCGTAACTTAACAGTAATTTATATTATAATTAGATATTATTGCTCAATGCACTTATTTTAATTATATAATAAAGAAAATATGTTCTTTTAAAAATTCTAGTTCAGGTATAAACTACTCGTTTAATGAAATTTATAATTTTGCTCGCAATAATGTAATATAATAAAAATGTTTTTACGATAAGTTTAATATATTTTAGGCAGAGTTTGGTCCTATGTAAATAAAACTATAAAAGTTTAACAAGAGATACAAGTTTATGATGGATAAAGTGTGACCGGTAAACAATTATTGTAGTATCATTTTAAAAATAAATAAAAATATTTTGTGAAACTTTGACAAGTGGTTTCACTAAACAGATAGACAATTAATTTTGTCTGTGTTGTTTTTATTTAAATTGCTATTTCGTAGCTTTTGCTTTTCTCGGTAGATGGCACTACCGGTTCGACAGAACTTCTCATGTCATTCTACTAAGTTGTTAGGAATCATATCCTCTGCTGGCACAGTTTTTCGTTACACAGTTCCTGCACTTGAACTTCTTCTAGGTGAACAAATGTGTTATACCATACTGATGAGCTCTAATAAGAGCGTAACGCATTTATAGCTAATAACAATGTTGGCCGGCCAATGAGGATGACTTAATAAGTTTACTCGAAAAGTGAAAAATTTTGTGAAACTTTGACAAGAGTTTATTTTAATTTTTTATTAAAAATAAATATATCATCACGCATTTGGGTACCGGTATAACTGGGTGTGAAACTCTACCGTTGCAGATTTCGATAAGTAATATATTTATTCACGTGGAATGCAGTTACCGGCCGGTAAATCACGGCCCTCAAAGATGTTACTGAGGAGGAGCCACAGTAGTTTTTTAATGTAGCCAATATATTCTTTATTATTATAGTTCCAAAAAAAATCTATAAAACATAGTTGTAGGGGACCAATGGGAACATCTACTTAATGAAGAATATTTTTTTTAATCAGTGGTTCTCAAGGTAGAGTATCAAAATATAGATGTTAGTTTAATATCCTTACATAATAAAAATATTGAAATAATGCGATTGATATTGAATTAGTTTTTCATTTTTAATATTTAAGCTATGAATGTAAAACAAAAAGTGATGAATTAAAATTTAAAAAATATTAATTGTTAAATATTCCTTATAATTAATGTTTCATTTGATTTCCATTATTTTCGAAACATAATTCTGTTCGACTTAAAACAGAAGAAGTAGCTTTCATTATTGTTTCTGGTGTCAAAGCATTGCAAGCTGCTATAACTGTCCAACACATTTTGTATCGTTTAGAATACACTCTGTTTTTAAATTATCCCCATAAAAAAACCAAGAGATGTTATCCTGAAACATTTCATCGAGTCGTTCCTACACTCGATGAGTATTGTGAGCTGGCGCTTCATCTTGTTGGAACCAAATATTTTGCCTTTTGTTCAAGTTTAAATCATCTAAATAATTTAATATTTTATTTTACAAATTGAATGAATATGATTTTAAATTATGCTTTTTCAAAATGCGCCATACGGACATATTAGATATAAAATGCTCTTGGGCAATTTCATTTGTGGATGAATTAGGATTACCTGCAATAGAAGCTAAAATTAAGATATCTATTTCTTCATTGTTTCACCAGATGCTGGTTTTCACGTTTATATGAAAATGAACTATAGTTTTTAAAATTTCGTACTAGTCGCCTGTTTACTGTCCTCCCTGGACAAGGTTGTTTAAATATCTTGTATGTTATTTTATTATACTCACCATAAATTTAAAATAAATTAAACAAATCTTTATTTCTATAAATATCAGCCTTTGTGTCACAAAATAATCTCAAAACACAAAGAATAACAATTTACAACAATTAGTACGTCAATTGTTACTTGACAGCAGCTAGTTTTTGTTCTTTTGTTTTTCATTCATAGCTTACTACACATTATTATTAAAAATAAAAAAATTAAATATCAATCTCTTTTTTATCAAAATCTTTATTGTGTAAGAATATTAAAGTAATACATGGTTGAATTCAGAAAAATAAAAACGCTGTCGAATAGATATAAAAATATTTATAATCTTATTTGAAAATATAACTTTGTATTCTAACTTGAGAACCATTAAATGAAAACAAATATTTTCTATTTTAAACAGGATCCGCTTGGTCTTGTACAACTTTGTTCTATAGTTTTTTTGTAATTAAAATAATAAAGAAAATATTGGTGGTGGTCGGTGTCACTATTATACGCTGTTACTAAAGAACATTGAAATTTATTTATTTATTTATTTATTTATTTATTTATTTATTTTCATTTCATGTAATTTTTTATTCAATTTTAAAGTAATTATTTAAAAAATTAAATTGCTGAAAGAATAATAATACCTTTGTCCCTATAATTGAATATATTTCTTTATTTTTATTGTGTTAGAAATTGCTGCTGGAATTTATGATTTTAGAAACTCTTCTAAACTACAATTTTGCATCCGTAATAATAGGTTATGTTGAATATTAAATAAATTTGGGCTTCATTAATTTACATATATAATATCTATAATAGAGAACAATAAAAATTCTCAAAGGTTGATATTTGAAATGCAAGGTGAACTACTAGTAAATTTTCAAAGAAAACCTTATAAACAATCAGTTGCTTATGCATTTGGTCAGATTTGATAATAAATACGAATCAAATCAAATTTACTTTTATGGTCTGATAAATTTATGTATTTATGGAAATGAAACCGTTAGTTCGAAAAGTCGATTAATTCTATGCTTTTATTACAACAATCAATATGTCTTCAGGGCCGGCCTTACACTTTGCAGAGCCCAAGGCGGCAAGCGAGACTTAACTTTTAAGGAACACAACACCGTAGATTTAATGTAATCGTTTGAAAATATAATTTGTTTTGTAAAAACTTTATTTGTTACATCCGAAATAGCGAATACACTTTTTCTAAAAAAGTTCTACAATAGGATTAATTTTCATCGTACAAATGTTTATTTATGAAAATAAGATTGCTTAATACCAATAATAATAATAATGACAGGAGAAATTAATATAGACATAATCTGCTGTGGCCACTACAGTCTTTCTCGACAATAAGTTTAGATTAACGACGATCAATTAAATGTGGTTTTTCAATTTTGACTGTAATTCTATACCCGAGGGCTTTAATTTAATATTAAACTCGGCCAAGTTTGAACAAATTTTGGATTAAAAATAACAATCGATTTGAAATTATTTACTAGAATTTTCTAAGCATATTTTGAATAATTATTCAAAACAATTAATAAATGTTTAAATGTCATTTTTTACTGGCCAACTATAAATCATGAGAATATTATATTATGATTTTAATCATTTTTGTAATACTGATTTTTATTACATAATTAAAATATTTCTACTTATAACATATATTGTGATAAACGCTACGATTTACGTATTTAACATAAAAAAATAAAAAGACTCATCAATAATGTTGTGGTAGCACTGGTTGCATATAGCACATTTACGAATTTAACCTCAATTTTTCGTTTAAAAACTTAAATATAAACTTGCTTTTCAGATAGGCCCACAGACCTGTAGGTCAGCAAATTAATTTTGTTTTTTTTAATGAGTAGGATTTTAAAACGGGAGATTGATCAAACTCACTAGATCGAGAAAAATCGTCATCAAAATACTTTCCCTATTATATACGTATAGGTCAGTAAAGTAAAACTCGCGATACTGAAGGTAGAGAAAATTTGTCTAATATCAAATTGCTTGAGTTGTTTTATTTTAAAGCAATCAAGTTTGAGCGAAGAAACTAAAAACTAGACCTGACAAATTTTAACATCGACTGATGTTGATTAAAATATTTTATTGTATGCACAATTTTATCGAAATTATGACATTTATATTCGTTATTTTAAAGGTAAGAAAGTAATTATATATCCCCCTTCCTGTTTATTCGATGTCAAATAACAAAATTGAAGTTTCCACATGAAGTATTTAGATATGACTTAAATGATCATTTTAATATTTTTTATTCACCTAAAATATTATACTTTCAGACTTATTTCGCTAATTTGAAATATTCTGCGTTTTCATTTTCGTATTTAAAACCGATAATTTTAATTAATTTTATAACAGAAATCCTAATCCTAATTAGACGGACATCGGGCTTTAACAAGTTATTAAAGAAAGATAAACGTTGTAATCTCAATAATTTTTATTACTTAATCCAATTAGTTTGATTTTCGACTTTCGAGATGGGTATATGCTAATATATTTAGTGAAAAATTCAATTTGTATTGCTAAGATATTTCAAACAATATGCAATGAAGAAAAAGTTGTAAATAAAAAACGCGAGGAGTACAATGCTATTATTGCCTTGTTCTAAAGCCGGACCTGATTGTCTTTGATAGCACCAAATATAAACTATGGACTTTATTTCTTTTAGTGGATAAGTTATATTAATTACAGGTATCTTAGACAAATCCAGTTCTGCAGGATTTGCAATCTTTTCAAAGTTAGATGCCACATGTCAACGTGGAATCAATTAATTTTAGTGTATGAATCACATACACACGCCGTGCTTTCTTAGCAATAATGCATTTCATTTAAGTGTCAGTAAAGATAACGGCTGAAATGCGCTGTTGATAACAAACTTGTTTTTGACCTTCAAGTCTAGATTTCAGACCTTCTTAAATAGATATTGCAAGGCCGCAATAACTGTTTCAATTTAGTAAAAATAAGTGGACTGAAAAATAATAATTTATTTTTGTTGTTTACGAAGTGGGAAACGACTTTTATTGAACACTCAAGTCTGTTACAAATAAATATAAAGTATTTATGATTTATTGTTTCTAGCAGTTTTTGTTTCATATGTACAATAATTGTACTATAAAGGTCAAATTTATATTTTTATAGTTTGATATCTGTTAATTTGTGAATTTAATATTTACTGCAAAATATTTTGCTCTAAATACGTTACACGTTTTGGAATTGAACACTTTAAAAAGAATCAGATTGGGGCCAATTTGCACTGGACATATCAAAATCCTCCTCGCTCCAAATCAGATGTAAATTTTATGTGCTGAATCCAAATTTGAAATTATTTTATTTCTTTCATGTATACTTTATAAGAGATAACAATAATATTAATACTGTGTAAAGCCCGATTAGATAAACACAAATTCACGAACCGGTACTAATTTACTGCTGGTGTTTATTTATTTTTAAACGATTTTATTTCCATTTGAAGTTATTTGAAATTTTTGATAAAGCTTTAGGTATAAGAAAAATCTGATGTGGGCACCACATGACTTCCTTGTACGCGTATTAAACTATAGATATTTTTTTAATTGTACATATTTGACATTAAATCTTTTATTTTTTGTTCTAATCCATAGCAAACTTAATTTTTTTTTTAAATCTAAAAATATATAATATTTAAATTTACATATCTCGCTTATACAAAAGGCTAATTTAAAAATTCTTAATGTGCTAGACGCAGAATTTAATTCTCTAATACTTTTATTTGCAGCATTTATTTCTAAAATTAAAATAATACCATTTTTTTCAAGGAAAACTGTTAGCAGCTTCATGTAATGTATCACTTCCGGTTAGTCTATTTTAACCAAAATCTATTATGTTATTTCCATTGATATAGTAGTCTTATATACCAAATTTGGAAAGTTTTAAATTATATTTGAATATGGTTTTTCATGAAAATCAATTATAGGCTTCAAGTAAAGTACCACTTCCGGTAGTTGTATAATGACCAAAAAGGGAGGTGCACAACTAGATGTTATAACAGTCCTAAATATAAAGTTTCAATTTTCTACGGCTTACCGTTTTTGAGATATGCGAGATACATATGTACAGACGGCATGACGAAATTAGTCAAAATGGATTCAGGGAGGGCCAAAATACCTATTTCCGTTGAAATCTGAGAACCGAAAATTTTCGCGATTACAATACTTCCTTTACTTCGTACAAGGAAGTAAAAAAGGGTCAAACTTTTATTTTACATTTATTATGCAACGTTTCAGCTAATGACTGTGGCCATTATCACGCAATTATGTCATAAATACACTAATATTTAAGTAAATTGAATTTTTACTAAACATACTGGAGTGAATATTGGCCACATGTTTTTAAAAAATGAATGCTGCAAATAAGAGTTTTAGAGAGCGTCTAGCACATTAAGAATTTTTAAATTAGCTTTTTGTATAAACGAGATATCTAAATTTAAATATTATTTTTTTTTTAATTTAAAAAAAAAATAAGTTTGCTATGGATTAGATCTTAAAAATAAAAGATTTAATGTCAAATATGTGCAATTAAAAAAATATCTATAGTTTAATACGCGTACAAGGAAGTCATGTGGTGTACACATCAGATTTTTTTAATATAGAAAACATTTTATTTAAATAAAAATAATTTTATAAATATTTAAAATGATTTCCAGCCTCATGAACACAATTTTGTGCCTCTGTCCAAATACACTCCACTCAACAATAAACTTCTTACCAGATTTAGGCCGAAAACGTGATGTTTCTGGAAAATATACAAAATTACTGTATTTGGACGAAGGCATAAAAATGTGTTAATGAGGCTGAGAGTTATTTTAAATATTTATAAAATCATTTCAGTTAAGCTACCTTAACTTCTTCTTCTTTTACCGAGAGAACCCTATTTCTTTTATCTTTTGTTCTAATGAGGAATAAATGGGCGAAATTTGATGAATGTAAGTTTGGTACGTGGAATGTTAGAGGTATAAATGGAAAAGAAAATGAATTGGTGAATATAATGCGTGTGTATAATGTAGATGTTTTGTGTGTGAGCGAGACAAAGCGGAAAGGCTGTAATGAAGAAGAGGTAGATGGATTGTTTTGCTTGTGGTCGGGTGTTGCAGAAAATGAACGGGCAAAACATGGTGTAGGAGTGCTTGTTAGTGAAAGGATGAAACCGTTTGTAAGAGATTATAGTTGTATTTCATCGCGAATTCTTTGGCTGAGACTTAAGGTAGGCTTTCATAGAATCTTCGTTGTGTCAGTTTATGGCCCAACTGAATCCGAAAGTGATCTTGAGAAAGATCAATTTTGGAATTTGTTAGATAGTGTGATTGATTCGTGTGATCCAGGTGAAAAAGTTATCGTATGTGGTGATTTGAATGGTTGGGTGGGAGTAAAGAGAAGCATGTCTGGGAATGTATTGGGTAAATATGGTGATGTGAGAGTGAATGAAAACGGTAGGAAAATAGTATCCTTCTGCTTAGAGCGTGATCTTTTCGTTTCCAACTCTGTCTTTAAACATAAATTAGCTCACTTGTATACATGGGAGAATGTGAGGGAGAATAGGCGAAGTGTGATTGATTTTATTTTGTATGATGAACGACTAAGAAGTTTAGTTGTGGATACGCGTGTGAAGCGTGGGGCTGAATTGGGTACGAATGATCATTATTTGGTGGTGTCGCGTATACGTCTGGATAAATGTTGGCGAATGAGGGTAAAAGGCACCGAAAAAATGTTTCGTGTGAAATCTAGTGTACTACAGAATGAGGATATTAGAGATCTGTTTGTTGAGAAATAAATGAATCTTTGCCTGTATGTGAGCCTAATTTTGAATGCAGCATAAATGATGTTTGGATGAAATTTAAGGATACAGTTCTTAAATGTGCAAAAGAAGTTTGTGGTGAAGCCAGATTAGGCTCTTGTCCAAGGAATGCATGGTGGAATGATGAAGTGAAAGAAGCAATTGAAGAGAAAAAGAGAGCGTATTTGCGATTTCTACATGTAAAAGATGTGCCTGGAAGTTTACGTGATGAATGTTTGCTAGAATATAAAAGGTTAAATAAACATGTTAAGAGAGTAGTGAGAGAAAGTAAGGTGCGTTTTGATGATTTGATGAGTGAAAGAATGACGAATGATTTTACTATGAATAAAAGAATGTTTTGGTTGAGTGTGAAGAGATTGAGAGGTGGTAATGTAAGGGCAGTAAAAGCGATTAAGAGTGCGAATGGTGAGTTATTGTGGAATGAATTAGACGTTAGAAATAGATGGTGTGAGTATTTTAGAGGCTTATATGGTAGCGTAAATGGATCGAATTGTTGTAGTGAAAATTCAAGAGAAAATGTTAGAAGTGATGAATGGGATATAGATGAAAGTGATGTTAGTTTTGCATTGTTACGTTTGAAGAATGGTAAAGCTCCTGGTTTGGATGGTATAACGAATGAGATGTTGAAGTATGGTGGTGAGAGATTATTTGATTGGTTAGTTTATTTATTTAGATTTTGTTTGAAACTGTGTGTAGCTCCTGATGATTGGAAACGTGCTATCATTTGTCCTTTATTTAAGGGCAAAGGTAGTTCGAGTGATTGTACTAATTTCCGTGCGATAAGTTTGTTGAGTGTGGTAGGGAAGTTGTACGGGAAGATTCTTATTCACAAGGTACGAACCTTAACAATCTCCAAGTTGAGTAATATGCAAGGTGGATTTTTGCCTGAGAGAGGGTGTGTAGATCAATTGTTTTCTCTTCGTATGATTGTTGAGAAATCACTTGCTAAGAACAAGAAGATGTTCTGTGGCTTTCTCGATCTTAAAAAAGCATATGATAGTGTTCATCGAGTTATTCTGTGGGATGTACTTCTAGAGTACGGTATAAATGGTAATTTGTTGGGAGCGATTCGTGCATTATACGAAGATAGCGAGGCTGCGGTGAGAGTTGATGGTAGATTGAGTGATTGGTTTTCTATAGATGTTGGCGTGAAACAAGGTTGTGGGATGTCCCCGTGGTTGTTTAATTTATATATGGATGTGTTGTTACGAAAGTCGCTGAATGGGGCGGATGGTGTACGTATTGGTGGCAGTGTAGTGCCTGCGTTAGCTTATGCGGATGATGTAGTTGTAATGGGTGAATCTGAAGAACAATTGAGAAGAATGATTCTAAGTATAAATGAAGTAGGAAAAGGTTTAAATCTATTACTGAATGTTGATAAATGTAAAGTGTTAGTGTTTGAGAAGAGTGATTTGGTGACTGATTGCAATGTTTCGGTGAATGGTGTGAGATTGGGTCAAGTAAATGAGTTTGTATACTTGGGGAGTGTGTTTTCGAGGGATGGACGTATTGATCGAGAGATTGAAAGAAGAGTATCTGCTGGATGTAAGATATTGGGTGCTCTGGGAACCTTTACTCGGAACGTGAATGTATCCAGAGATGCTCGATTGAGTGTTTATAATGGTGTGTTAGTGCCTACGTTGATGTATGGTAGTGAATGTTGGGTATGGATGAAGAAACATGAACGGCGTATAACTGCTGTGGAAATGAGATATTTGCGGGGTGTGTGTGGATATACTAGAAGGGATCGTGTCCGGAATACATTGGTGTATGATGAATGTGAGATTGGGAAGAATGTTGTAAGAAGAGTGGGAATAAATCAGTTGAGATGGTTTGGTCATGTAGAACGTATGTCGAATGACAGATTGGTGAAACAGGTGTATGTTGGTGAAATTGAGGGTGAAAGTTTGCGTGGACGGCCTAGGAACAAATGGATGAATATGATTGAAGGGTTGTTGCGTGAGCGAAAGATTCTGAGCGTGAAGAATAAACGAGCTTGTATGAAAAGAATTATGAATGTGGTTGAAGCAAAAGTGGTGTGTCAGGATAGGAATGTTTGGAGAAAATTAATTGCAGGATAAATATGATGAATGAAGAAAAGCGTATGATTCTTGATTTTAGATTAATTGGTTATATATTTTGAGTGTTTACCTGCAATTGTGCGGAGACGATCTTCAGAAACAAGCGCAGTGTACACTAGCGAATAGATGAATGTTTGTTGTGTGTTGATGGATTTTGGTTGTGAGAAAAGAAAGAGTTTGTATGGAGGAAGTGTTAATGTGGTCGAATCGAGTATCGTGTGTCAGGATGAGAATGTTGACGGGTTCGTGCTACCCCATTTAATGGGATATAGCGTGATGTTATGTATGTATGTATGTATTTCAGTTTAATTAAATTGTTATTAAAAGTTTCCTATTTTAGTTTACATAATTTATTATATTATGAAAATATATTAGTTTGTTAAGTAATTTAATACTTACCGTTGACTTAGTTAATTATTTTATTTAAAGGCAAAGTCATTAGGGTATAATGACAGTTTCCGCTAACATACGAATTATTTTATGATTGATTTGATGTAACTTTCAAATTTATAAATATATTATTTCCATTTGAAATTTCAAAGTTGATATTAATCAAATTGACATACATGTTGCTGTAAAAATCATATTATATGAAATAAATTATTATATGTTAAAATATTCAAAAGTTATCAAATTAGTAGGACCACTTAATGATGTTTTAGAAAAAAATGTTTAAAGTTATAATTATAAATATTTAAATACTATATAAACATTTATTTATTTCATAATTTCCAAATATAAGTTCAAAAGATTGAAACAATCTTGTTTCCATTAAACAAGATTTCATGCTTTCAGACTTTGTTGGCTTCAACGTACATCAAAATAAAATAAAATTATATCTAAATTATTTTATTTTAACCTTAATTTAACTAAATTTATTATTTATCTAAACAATGCAAAAATGTAAATACAATATTACCACATATTTCGGGAGTTTTAATAGATGAACTATTATAATTATAGTTTTGAAATAAAAAATATATATTTAAAAGTAAGAGTAGCTATTTAATCAATAACAACTTTAAATTATATGCTATGTAACTTTTATTTGAAGCATTTTTCACTAAAATAATTTTCAACGAGAATTAATATCTGCGTAAAAACAGATTTGAATGCCTGTATACGCAAGAAAGACATTTACTATATTCCACATTAAAAAGTTCACTAGCTGGTAGTACATATGATTTGCCAGATATTAGTCATAAAATTTATAGACTTATGAAGAACAATCATTTATGTTTAGAACGTGAGTATTTGAAGTATACAATAAAATATGAAAGTATACGAGCAATAACTTTTATTTTCATTATACTCGTAGTTCTGTTTCTCATCTTTCACCTAAGACTTGTCCGTACACTTTACGACAATTCGTAAAACTTGAGATAAAATCGCGAACAAGAGCATGATCGAAGCGTATGTTAGCTGCACTTTCACGTTCGAAGTTCTCGTGTCCAGAGAGTATGTGAATCAACCAAGAGCTGTGGAAAAAGACTATGCCGCCGCTGGCCACAAATCATATTTGTGTAGTGGATGATCATGAAAACCGTTCGTTGTTACATTAAAACTGCCCATCAATCAATCGTATTTACGATTTCAGGCTGACGTAATGTCACAGTCGTTCCATAAGATGTGACCGAAGTCTTTTGACATTGGCTCACTTTTTTCCAGAGGCGTACTTTTTAATGTACCAACCTATAGAAATAATTGGGAAAATAATGTGATGATGATTTTTCTCGATCTCGAAATTATTATGAATTTTCAAGTTTTTAATCCCAATGACTGTCTGTCTAGAAGCAGAATAAATTTATTTTATTTAATATGTGTTTTCTTTCATTGGTAGTAATAAATTTACAAATCTAGGAAGTAGTCAACAAACTTCATTTAAATAAATAAAATTATCAGAAGATTTGTTGTTTCGAAATTTTATACTTAAGCTTTTTAGTGAAAAACTCAAGTTTAGTTCGATAATGAACCATACTGGGTGTCCATAGAAAGTAGGGCATCCCTATAACCTTACTTATTTATAAAGATATCTCATTAAAAATGTATATGCATAAACTTTTGGCATAAATTTTATCTATAAATGATAAGCATATCACTTTCGCTTTAACCGACAGTGGCATCAAATTTCATATTTTAAATTAAATGTACTGTATATTTTTATATTTTTCAATTCTATGTAAAATTCTAAATAAAATAGTAAAAAATAATGTAAAAAAATTTAATTAAAATAACAAATTTTGGCTGCGGCTGTATTTAAAACAATTACAATACGTAACTATAATTTCTCTAGAAGTAAGCGAGTGGATATTTTATTAATTTATGGAATAAATGGGAATGTAGAAAAAATGTTAGAGCTGTTCGTCGTCTTTACGCAGAAAGATATCTTGAACGTTATTGTCCCAGCCAGAACATATTTTAGAAAAATTTAACAAAATATTCGCACAAAAAATAAAGGAAGGATTCCCCGTGTGGATGAGGATGTATATTTAAACATTTTGGTATTTGTTAAAGCAAATCAAACCATTTTTTTTTATTTTATGTCCTAAATTAAACGATTCAATTTTAAAAAATAAAACCTCATTCAACTTTTATATTTGTAATTCGATTTTTTCTTTATATTTCTCTTTTCTGAAAAATTGGCACATCATTATATTAAGAATGGAGCGTAAAATTGAAAAATATAAGTACAGGATGTTTCATTTAAAATAAGAAAGTTGATGTCAGTTCCGGTTAAACTGCAATTTTTTTAGATAAAAATGATACCACATATGTTAAGTTTACACATATAAATTTTTAATTAGATACCTTAATAAATATAGAAGGTAATAGGGGTGCCCTGCTTTCTATCGACACTCGGTATATAAACAATGGTACCACTACTTTATTGATGAGTATTTTTAAGTTTTTATGTTTATTTTGTAAATTGTAGTGCTTATCACAAAATATGTAATTACTGAAAATGCTTCTAATTTAATTTAAAACACATTTCTAAATTATTATGGATTTATTTGTTATAAGTAATATCATTTTAATAACTTTGAAAATCATTGTTATGGTAAAACAAGTAATAACAAAAATTATCTAAATTATAACATAAAATTAGAGTTCATTTAATTTACAGTTGAGTGTCAAAAATAACAATTCAGCATTCATAAATTTTTTTCAAAAATTATTCAAAATATGCCACATTTGGTATCAAATAAAAACTCTCGGGCAAGAAATTCTAGTAAAAGTCTAAACCGAAACGTTTTTTATTCAATCATATATTTTGACTCCATATTATTTGTAGTTCTATTAATTCTTCTGATATATCTTAAATATTTGGATGTAAATTCGATTACTACTGGAAACTAATTTACAATTATACAATTTAAATGTTATTTTCTTTCTCACTGATTAGATTGATTTGAGATATACATTTTAATTTTTTTATACGTAGGTGTAATTCCTTTTAATACAGAATTATAAATTATTATTTTTTGAATAAAGTAGTGGTTTAAAAATTTTGGAACGGCACTGGAGAAATGTCCACTGATACAGACAGCGAGCCAGTTGAATGAATTTGACTTGAGAGGCAAGAACACGAACATGGCCCTGTTGTATAACGTGCGTTATTACCGTTACATTGACGGTCAAAATTTATACCAAAAAAAATTTTACACACAGAGATGACACAACAATACCCATACCAAGCCATATATCATTCTTTATTATATTCATTTTATCAACATTAGCATCATATGAATGTGCAGAACACGATATACTTACTAACATGTAAATAATTCAAAATAAGACGTATATTTATTTATATTTAATAGTTACAGATGAAATTAATACTGTGAAATATTATATTTAATTTTCATATCTTCTAATTTTAAACGTACAGTTATGGTTTTTTACGATCAAATGTAACACGAACCATCAATTTAGGAATTAAATATATCCGATGGATAAAGACTGAAAGAAATATTAATTTAGAAAATCATTAATATGCAAATGAAAACTTGATATTCTAGAAAACATTCGAGTTAAAAGTTGATAAGCGTGTTAAAGTTATAATAACCAGTACAATAAAATGATATGTTTTATTTCAATTACGGTTTAGCACGTAATCCGTGCTGATATTGCTTACACCAGGCGTAAAACTTTAACGACGTGAAGGTTTCCAGTTTGTTGGAATATCAAGATGCAAATTGGTGATATCGTGTTTAGTACGGTGTTGTTTTAGAACACTGCAAAACACTATTTATTTCGGTAATTATTTCAATGGGACAGGCGGGAACGTATCTGAAATTGGGATGAATGTCTAAGAATTATTTTAAATGAAAGACGGATGAAACAGATGCATTTGGTATTATACAAGGATTGAAGATTTACCGCAGAAATTAAGAATATGTTTTAAACGAAAGTGGTATGCTGGTTTGGCGGAGGCTAATTTAATGAAATATGTGAGCGCCAAAGAGAGTACGCGAAGTATGCAGTTGATCATCAAAAATGTTGCAAAGAGCGGCATTTTGCGACCAACGACTTCATATATATATATATTCTACTATATTAAAATTAATTAATTTTTATTTTCACTACTTGATTCATTTAAAATTATATAATTTTTCTCTTTCCAAAGTAACGCAAATGTACAAATAATTTAAAAAATTTTGATTAAAAACTATTTAAGAACAAATTTGATATAAGACCTGTTGAGTTTTCTATTCTTTCCATAGAAAGTGATATTGCCCAAAAATAAGGCTACAAGGAGCTTTGTTTAAACTAAATCAAAGAAAGTTCATTTAACTAATATGTGGTTATGAGCTGTATTTTCTTATACAGTGAGAGTCCTATACGAGAGCCACCATTGAGATCTCTGTGGTCACATTAGTTGGAAAAATTAAAGATATACATATTTGTTTTTTCAAAAATAAAAAATGCGTAGGTCACTAGATATGATTAAAAATGTGGTAATAGGGAATATTTTCAAATAATTTTAATTCAAAAATGATAGAGAAAAATTTTTTAAATAAAAATTGTAGATGCAAAAGATATGACAATTTTTTTTTTAGAATGAGTAGTTATAAATTACATACTTCTAAAGCTTATGCTTTTCTCTTTTTAATGATGACAAGTTTGCTTGATTTAATTTAAATGATCAGTAACTTTAACTTTTCAACGGCAGATAAATTATATAAAAAGACATTTTAAATTACAAGATTGTTACAATTGTAAAATTCATACAATGAATACAAAGCATTATTACTAAAGTAATTTTTCATTATAAATTTGAAACGATTTCCAGTTGAATTCCCAGTTTCGTTAGAAATTTTATTAAATAATTTTTAATTATTTTAATGCTGTAGTGGTAAAGAAGGCTCTAATATATACAATTATAATATGAAACTTTTGTCTTTATGTACTACTATTTAAGAATTAAAATTATTAAAATATTTTCGCTATTTCTTCAGTTTTGCTCATATAAAGTGACATACGCATATAATATATATATACATATATATATATATGTAAGTTTCAAACTTTATTTTAGTTTGAAACTATGGTTGATAGGAATTATGTTAAATAATTCGGGTTCGGACACAAGTTGATGTAGTAAAGAACTGTAATTAATAACGATTTACAAAACTATAACATTACAACTAAAATAACATTCAATAGATAATTACCTGAATCAACAATTATGTCGGATTTGGGATCTACGATCCAATATAACAATTAGAACATAATAAACATTTACAAATCAATATGCAATTATAACATATGTAAATTGATAATCTAGATCATTCGTATTTGATGCGAATGTCTTCAGCGCTAGTAGCTGACTGACTCCACTGCGGACGAGGCATGGCAAAAGTGGTCATGACAGTTTAGCTCAGCCTCTCGTAGCGGCTCGTTTGAATTATGAGTCGCACGGGCGACAAGTTTGTGTGAAGATAGCGACAAACTTACATCCCCCCTTCCCCGACAGGATTCATTAGGAAACGGACAATAGGGGATCATTTTATTCTTGTGAAAAATATTCAAGTCTTTCATTTTTCCGCCAGTATCTATTTCGTAAATGCATTCAGAAAGCTTTTTTATAACCTTGAACGGACCCGTCCGGACTGGATCTAATTTTTTTCTATTTAGTTTGTTACCATTTTGAATATAAACTAAATCGTTTTCTTTATATTCAATTTTTTTGGTGTGCTTATCATAATACTGTTTGTTTGCATTATGTGATCTGTCAGCATTTTGTTTTGCTACAGATCTATTAAAATTTAGGTTTTCCATAGTATTTGTCTTTAATTCCCTTGGAATAATTGAGTTATCCATTCCTGTTAATAAATAATTAGGAGAAAAACCCGTTGAGCTGTGTATGGTGTTATTATATTCATGAATACACTGTTCAGCGATCACTGACCACGGTTTATTTTTGTTTTCATATATCTTGCAACGTATTCTATTTACTAAAGTTTGGTTGGTTCGCTCATTTTGTCCGTTGGAAAATGCGCAGTCAGCTGCTGTGAAAATCAGTTTTATGTCTTTGTTTTTTAAATAATTTTTGAATTCCGTGGAATTAATTCCCGGATATTGATCGGATAAAATTGTCTTAATGTTGCTTTTATTCTCAATCGATTTTACAAGGTTTATGAAATCTTTCGCTACCTGAGTTTTTGATGTGGAGATAAACGCGTACCGAGTTAATTGGTCTACAATTAAATGCAAGTACTTTTTTGGGGATTTGCTTCCTGTGAAGCCTCCTATCGTATCTAGCGCTACTATTTCTAATGGTTCTGATGCTGGACCTAACTGCGATAACGGAGCTTTAAAGTTACCGAATCTTGTTTTGTTCTTTAAACATGTTTCGCAAGTTCTGCAAATTGTTTTTATATGCTTGTGCATATTTTTGAAATAAAATGTTGGTGTAATCGTTAGTGTCATTTGCTTAACTCCGATATGACCTTGCGAATCATGTATCTTTCTGAGCATTGAAATACCATAGTCCTCTGTTAACCATATTTTTTCTTTTTTATTTAAAGTTTTGTATATAATTTTATTTCTTATTTTGCAATATTTATCACGCGTTAATTTTTTCTGATTATCTAGAATATTTTGTAATGTTAAAAAATTTACTATTTTTATTTTCGAATCATAATTATCGTTTTTTTCAGATAGGACTGGGTTTCTTGAGAGACAATCAGCCTCTGAATTGTTTTTACCTGGATTATAATGAATTTCAAATTCGAACTGCGAAATATAATTTAGAATGTGGAGTAGGTCTGTATCTTTACATTTCTTTATATTGAAGTTTCGCAATGGTTCATGGTCAGTAAATATTATGAATTTTTGGCCTATTAAATAATATTGCCAATATAATATGGCTTCTTTTATTGCTAGACATTCAATATATATTGCTCTTTTTGTTTTTTGAGATTCAGTGAGTTTTCGCGAAAAATAAAATACCGGTTTAATAGATTCATCATCTTGAGGTTGTTTTAAAATTGCACCGACTCCTTCTAGGCTTGCGTCTGTGTGAACATATATTGGTTTAGTAGGATTGAATATTGCTAAAATTGGTGTTGTACAAAGATAATTTTTTACTGTGTTAAGACTGTCTTTACATTTATTTGACCATATGAATTGTACATTTTTTCTCAAAAGATTATGTAAGGGTTCTAGTGTAATTGCGGATCTGGGAATATACTTTAAATAAAAATTAACTTTACCTAAAAATTGTCTGACATGTTTTTTTGTTTTTGGTGTGGGGAAATTCTGTATAGCTATTAAATTATCATTGATCGGTTTTATAATATTGTTTGATATTGTGTGTCCTAAATAAGTTACTTCTTTTTGTGCAAAACTACATTTATTTGTATTTAACTTTAAACCTTGTTCTTGTAAAACCTGTAATGTTTTTTGAATGTGTTTTAAATGATCCAAATAATTGTTTGAAAAAATCAGGATATCATCTATATAATTTATAGCAAAAGAATCTAAATCATTATTTCTAATTATACTTGAAAGAATTCGTTGAAATATAGCAGGAGCTGATTTCAAGCCGAAAGGTAAACATGCCCATTGCCAGTGACCATGGTGTGTCACGAAAGCGGTTTTGTATTTATCTTTAGTTCGTAACGGAATAGACCAGAAGGCTGAATTGATGTCTAATTTCGAAAAGTAAACACACTTTCCTGCACGAAGAACAAGGTCATCAATTCGAGGGAATGGTTGTCCTTCGGGAACAATTATTTTATTAAGTTCGCGGTAGTCAATACATAATCGCGATTTTTTTTTCTCATCCTTCTTATACACTAACGTAACCGGGGAGGCATATGGGCTGTATGATTCTTCAATAAGTCCTGCTTTCAATAAGTTTTTTATTTGAGATTCTATTTCTAATTTGTCCGGAATGGAACATTTATATGGCTTTCTTGATACATATTTATTTTCGGTTAATCGTATCGTCGCTTCGAAGTTCTTTATCGTACCGATGTCAAATTTTTCTTTAGCAAATACCGAATCATATTTCTCTAATAAATTATTGAGGTTATTTCCAGAAGTTTGATTCAAACTCTGAGTGTTTTGTAAATTTTCATTATTAAGAGCTGAACTCAAGCTCTGATTACATTTAAAATTTTCAATTTTAAGAGTTGGAATCAAACTCTGAGTTATTTTTAAATTTTCGTTTTGGCATAATCGAAACGATTTAATACAATCTAGCCCGATTAACAAATCTTCTTCAAACAAATCATTTTTTATAATCGAAAACGAAAATTCCTTTTGTATATTAAATATTTTTAAAGTAACCGTTACTTCCCCCCTCGTGTCTGTGAGACCATTTATTGTTTTGATCGTTTGGATCCCGCTTATGTTGTTCGTTAATCTCATTTTATTACAAATTTTGTAATTAATTAATGACACATTGGCACCAGAGTCATATAGCGCAATAGCATTTTCATTATTGATTAGAACATTTAATTTTATAAGCGGGATCATATTTAGTTTTTTGACACTGCTGATTTTATATTATTTTTACATATATTTTCTGAATGAAATCTATTTGCGAAGCCCGCTCTCTCACAAACGCGACACGGTGCGAAGTTTCGTTTGAATTTATTTACTTCTGACTCCGGTTTGCTCGCGTTCATATTATTGTTTGATATCGGATCGAGTTGTCGCAAGTTAGTCATCAGGTTTTCGATTGTAAATAAATCTTTTTTATTCAAACGCGATCTAATAAATTTTGGTAACGCGAGTACGATGAAATTGATTTGAGAATTTATACTGAGATCTGGATCGGCATCAATAAGAAGATTTCTTTTCTTCAAAGCAAAATCTAAGAAAGGACCATTTAACCAACGGAAAGAATAAGCATATTCAATTTCATACCATGATTTTCCACCGAATGTATCCAGAAAAGACTTCTCCCAATAATTCCAAGGTTTATTCATAGCAAATGTTTTATATATATTTGAGAACCAATCTAAGGCAGGTCCCTCCAAGTATAATTTTAAAGCTTCCGGAAATTGTTTTTCATTTATATTCAATCTCTGACATTCGAGCATAAATAAATTTAACCACGAGTTTGCGTTTTGATTTTTATTTGAAAATTTTTCTAATATTAAATTATTTGTGATAGATCGGATAGGATTTTCACCAGTAGGTAAAGGATTGCTGGTCGTGGGTTGGGAGGAGAAGTCCGCTACCTCTAAATAATAACCATCAAAGACCACATTACCTTCCTCATCCAAATATAAACCCTGCAATTCCTTATTCAGTGACACGGTGATGTTTCTTATCTTTCCTCTCGTATTCAGGCTCTTCACTGCTCCTCTGATTATGGGCAGCTTCGCCAATTCCGTGTGCACAGCAATGGGTTGACTTTCTTCTGGGAAAGAAAAAATTTCCTCTTGTCCCGTGATTTGAATGGTTTTAACTTTTATCACAGTCGTCTTGACCTCCCAAGCTTCAGAAGCTAAGCGAAATTTGGCCTTGACATCTTCCATCTTAATTGTTGATTTGTAAGTTTCAAACTTTATTTTAGTTTGAAACTATGGTTGATAGGAATTATGTTAAATAATTCGGGTTCGGACACAAGTTGATGTAGTAAAGAACTGTAATTAATAACGATTTACAAAACTATAACATTACAACTAAAATAACATTCAATAGATAATTACCTGAATCAACAATTATGTCGGATTTGGGATCTACGATCCAATATAACAATTAGAACATAATAAACATTTACAAATCAATATGCAATTATAACATATGTAAATTGATAATCTAGATCATTCGTATTTGATGCGAATGTCTTCAGCGCTAGTAGCTGACTGACTCCACTGCGGACGAGGCATGGCAAAAGTGGTCATGACAGTTTAGCTCAGCCTCTCGTAGCGGCTCGTTTGAATTATGAGTCGCACGGGCGACAAGTTTGTGTGAAGATAGCGACAAACTTACATATATATATATATATATTGAATGTTATCAGATTACATGAAGCATGCTACGTCAACTAAAACAACGTAGGCTAATATCCACGCCGTCGAAAAGCTACTCGAACTAAATTTTTCTCAACTACAATAGTCGTTCAACATAAATTGTTCTGTATCAGTAAATTTTGATAAAAGTAAGTATCGGAGCTTGTATATTTTTCGACGACATAGATATTAAATCGCGAGTGGCATGTACTCTCGTATCTACTCGTACCTAATTCCGAGTTTCTGTCAATAAAACATAAATAATGCCTAATAAATTATATACAATTTATATTTAGGGTTCAGTAAATTGGTTATGTTGGCTATAGTATAGAAAATAAAGGATAGCAAATTTTGCAGTCTTCCATCCCCAACTATTATCCTAGTTGCAGCCTTGATAACTGTTTAGTGAATGTTTCAACTTCTTACAATTGGTTGCAATGATTTTGACGTCACAACCTGAACGAGATACAAAATCATTGAACAAATAAACCCACTTATGTTAACGTATTCTGTCATCGCCATCTTCATTTGTCTATTCCGTATTACTTTTAACGTGTTATTGTAGTTTTTCTATTGCATAAACTTTTACTATACTTCGATGTTGATAGTTGCGGTTAAATGTGAATGTCTAGTAATTTTACTTCTGTTGCAGTAACATTTAAATATATGTAAGGTTATTTGTCAATATAAGAACTATTTAATTTTAGTTTGAATAAACTAAACCGATAGAAATCTGCTTCTCTATAACTTTCATTATTTAAATAAATATCAAAGTTAAACTAAAGGACATTTCTATTCGGTATAAGGTACTTATAAAATGAAAAAGTCTCCCCGCGGTTATTTTGCTAATTTTTTCAACATTCTAAACCAGGACGAATATTTTGATAAACTCGAGCTTTGCTCACCCACCAATAAAACAGAACGTAGATCCAATCATCTTAAACCGTGAAACTTGGATTGAAGGAAACACGTACCATGTACCAGTAAATGATAAAGCACAGCATCTTGAGAATTATCAAACCAAGTCAAAGAAATACATACTTTTTGAAATTACAGATTTGAAAATCAAATATTTTCAAATCTTTAACTTAATTATTACTAGGTACTGTTATATAGATTATTTTATATACAGATAAGTTTTTAAAGCAACCAATCAGTTCTACTACTAATTTTATAGAAAAAAATAAATTAAATCAAAGTTATATTTTCTTAAATACAAAGGGGAATGGATAGCCTGAAATATTCCCATTTCAACGGTATAGCATGTTCCTCTACCTAAAATTAAAAATAAGGTTACAAAGTTAAAAAATATTAACACATTAACGCTGTTAAAGTTCTTTGAACTTTGTGCCGTTAACTATAATTTTAAATATAGGAACATGTAACATAGTTGAAAATGGAATACTTCAGGCTATCCATTCCAATAAAAAAGTACACGTTTTCGTTTAAGAAAATATAACTTAAATTCCCCCCGCCATATAACCCTAATGGCTGTATTCGTAAAGATTATTAGCATTTATAAATTGGTGAACAACCCCCAGTGCAACGTAAGTACTGTCTAATAATGTTGTATTGCAAAAACCATGAGCATATTTTAGAGTTAAGAATTATCCAGCACACGTCATCATTAAATCAGGTAGCGGCCCGAAACAACACGTGACATTTTGGCCAGACTTTAGACAACCCATGGTTGAACACAACGCATGCAGCTGTATCTTATCAACATCTGAGCAACGCATACTATAGTTCTATCTTTATATGCTGGTGGTCGCTTTTATTGCTGCAAGTACGTATTACACTGTTCAAAATACATCACTTATTTCGGAGCTTGTTACTGACCTGTATGTGTAGTATTTTCCTCGAGGGTCGCTGCTGAAGCTTATCTTAATATCACAGGTTGTCTGAGATCAGTGGCGTATTCACAGGGAGATAAAACGGGCATCAGAGATGTGCATCTACGCGTAATCTTTAATTGTCTACATCTACACGTAGACAATACGTCGACAATTCTAGCGACGTAGACAATGTACACAAAGTAGATAATGCATCTGACAGTTGTAAAATTCAACATAACCTAAATTTATTCTTTTGTAACTATTACATGTATTCGTTTTCGTGAGCTCGGGTCATTATCGGTCTTTATATAATAAAACTAATAAAGCAAGTGCTCGTACATTACTAGACGAATGTCTGTCTTGGGTCTTGGGCGAACTGTCATATTTTTTAAATCGATCAACGCGCCATCTCACCAGACGGAGTTTTCTTTGGCGCTATTTTTAACAGTAACCAGTTGACCAGTGTTGTTCCAAGCTTATTTTTCAGTGTACTAAATAGATGACGCAATTGTACTAAATCGCTTCTAGTTGTACTAAAACGTAAAAGACTATAAGATTTATATAAAATATATAAAAAAAGTAGTAAATAATTACTAGAATAGTACATGTTTTATTTAATATGATAAATAATTGATATATAATGAAACATTTATATAAAATATATAAAAAAGTAGTAAATAATTACTAGAATACTACATGTTTTATTTGATATAATAATAAAAATTAATGAACTAAATTCTGGGTGCATTGTACTGTTGTACTAACATACTACGTATTGTACTGCATTTAGTACAATTGTACTGCTTGGAACAACACTGCAGTTGACAAATTTTGAACGTTTTGCCCCGCACAACTAATTTTTTTTCATGTAATCCCTAGAATAAAAATAAAAATCTCTAACAACATTTAAAATTCCCTAGTTCTAGGGATAAAATTTCTAATCTGACTTAAGTGAACACAGGTGTTTTCATTGTCTACATAGTCTACATTGTTTACATGAAAAATGAAGACTTAGACTACATCATTGTTTACACGTAGAAAATGGCGTAGATTACTTGCAGTAGACTACACGCACATCCCTGACGGGCATACATAACCCCTCATAAACAAAAAAATCGTTGAAAATAAATATATAACATTTTAACAATAATTAAATTATCACATCGTTTCTATTTGAAATATAATGTCGCACTATACAAATTTGGGTACTATTTTAGACCAAGCCCAGAACAAATATATTTTCTGAGCTGGTAAAAAATTAAACAAAAAAAATTTTATTTTTGAACATCCGGAATTTCATAAATACATGATTTCGTGATTGATATTTTTTGTCAGATCAAAAATAAACTATTTTCCATATGTTAATACTTTTTTCAAACACTCGGTACAATGCAAATTGACGAAGGAATGTTAACCCGATCTGAGATTCAAGAAGCGGCATGCAATTAAAATTATATTTATTCAATTATATAATAAATAAAAATTTTGTCATTTTTTCATAACAACCCTTTCACAGCTTGTCAGTTGTCAACAAAATCCACTTTTAATGTCAGTTAACAAATTTTTATTTTTAACATATTTAATTATGTTATACAGAATTTTTATATTGGACTAAAAATTCAAAATATTATCCACCTTAGGAATAATTATGTTGATACGCTACTGGTTGAGATGAAATTGAAGATTGTACACGTTTAGATTAGCTAGCTGCATTAAAAGATAGATGGTTTTGTCTGCCAAAAACTTTAATTATGAATAGTTAAAATAAAAATTGTTATTTATTTTAGCAGTATCCCTTTAATTTAGATATTATCATCCACATCTTAAGCTTGTCTATTACCTGAATAGTTTAAAATAAACTATTTTACATCTCTTGTTAAAAAAAGTAAAAATCTAACGAAAGAAAATGTATCTGATGATAATTTACAATGACCTGTAAGAAAATTGGTTGGAATCGATTGAAAACTACACGAGAAGTTTGAGGAACAAAATAAGACAGCGATCGAATAAATTATGCGGCCACCTAAATAACCCGAATTCCTATCTAGGACCTCTACCCAGAATTTCAATATATTTTTTAAAATCATTACCGATAATACAGACACTGTATTGATTATTTAAACTCGTCTTTTTGAGAATCGACAAATAAAAATAATAATCGACATTTAATGAACACAAGGATGGTTGTAATTTGACTATTCTACTGTTCACCTGTATTTAATAGTTAGGTTATTTAATTATTTAAGTTACAGCTATAATTTTAGTTTTAGTAATTGATCATCATAGCATATTTCGTTTTCTGTCAAGTTTCCAATAAGCTTCAACCGTCAATCTTAGCCAATGTTTGTCATCATTCATCTCGCTCAAACAAATGAACAATATTTAAGTACAAATTTGGTTTCAATCATTTTTTAACAATGACACTTCTTAGACCGATTTGCCTGAAACTCTGTTACATAATGAATTTAGATGTGACATTGTTTAGTTCTTTTCTAAATTGTACATTTACAAGTTTCATATTACAACTATACTTTCGTTTCGTTGTAAGTCTAAACTACAGCATAATAAATTACAAGTGACATACAATTAATATTATTTATTATTAGTAGAAAAGGGTTTGAAAAATCAATTTTGTAAATTTGTACTAGTTACAAAGATTAACACGTGAATGTGTCGGAACTAGAAAGTGGATTTTATGTTCAAATTTTGAATTAAAATGTGGGAGTTAAGTGTTCTAATCGCTTATGTATATTGAAAGTAATGATTCAAGTAAGTCACATTTATGTAGGTTGTTACAAATGATACTTTAATAAAAGTTTGCATTGTCAAATTTTGACTCAATTAGTGTTCCGAAAACACCCTAAAAACAATAGTATATAGTGATAAAATGTATAATTATAAAAGTTGGTTATAAATATTAATAATTGATATTGATATTAAGATGTGTGCCGTATAAACTAAAACTTCGCACCATCGCAGAGTAAGAAATAATTTTTTACTTTGCTCATTTTCTGTCATGTAGGTGTACCATTAATAAACACACCATTATTTCTGTTAACTAAAAGTTAAAATTCATATATATCATCACGACTTTTGCCCTTTACTAGGTGTGGTACTCTGCCGTAGTAGAACCTGTAACTGATATATTGTGCGTCTGAAGTACGATTACCAGCGGTCCAATAATGGCCCCCAAAGTGTAGGGGGAATCACAGGGGTAGTTTAAATGTGGTGAAAATTGTTTGTCAATTGTGAGAATCGAACCCGAGTTCTTAAATCCACAGACCAACTCAATACCACTGAGCCACCTACCCCATATATATATACATATACCATCCGGGTGTAGAATTGAAATATGTAACATAGGAATTACAATGATATTTATTTTGCTTCTCTAATTAAATTTGACCAAAAGTGTAATAACAAAGAATGTTAAGAATTAAAAACTGCATCTAATGAGTATCTATTTGTTACTCAATTGTTTTTTATGCTAGAGTAAGAGGCAAACGAAAACTGGCTTTTTTAAAGAAAATTACGAATTGAGAGTGCTGTGACTGAAAAAATAAAAAATTAACAGAAGAAAAATAATTAATTTGACGAGTTTAATTTAATAAACAAAGTTGATTAACCAAAGTTATTAATAAATTATCTTGAACCTGTATTATCATAGTTTTTATTGATAATAATAATAATAACAATTATAATAATAAAAAATCTGATGTGGACACAACATGACTTCCTTGTACGCGTATTAAACTATAGATATTTTTTTAATTGCACATATTTGACATTAAATCTTTTATTTTTTGTTCTAATCCATAGCAAACTTAATTTTAAAAAAATCCAAAAATATATACTATTTAAATTTAGATATCTCGTTTATGCAAAAAGCTAATTTAAAAATTCTTAATGTGCTAAACGCAGAATTTAATTCTCTGAAACTTTTATTTGCAGCATTTATTTCTAAAATTAAAATAATACCATTTTTTTCAAGGAAAACTGTTAGCAGCTTCATGTAATGTGCCACTTCCGGTTAGTCTATTTTAACCAAAATCTATTATGTTATTTCCATTGATATAGTAGTCTTATATACCAAATTTGGAAAGTTTTAAATTATATTTGAGTATAGTTTTTCATGAAAATCTATTATAGGCTTCAAGTAAAGTACCACTTCCGGTAGTTGTATAATGACCAAAAAGGGAGGTGCACAACTAGATGTTATAACAGTCCTAAATATAAAGTTTCAATTTTCTACGGCTTACCGTTTTTGAGTTATGCGAGATACATACGTACGTACAGACGGCATGACGAAATTAGTCAAAATGGATTCAGGGAGGGCCAAAATACCTATTTCCGTTGAAATCTGAGAACCGAAAATTTTCGCGATTACAATACTTCCTTTACTTTGTACAAGGAAGTAAAAAGTACATGAATAATTTTTAGGAAACACAAAATATTGAATATAGTACATGTTCAAAAATATTTCAATTTACTGCTAAACAATGGCCTAATCTGTATAAATATTAATAATACTAATATTTATTTAAGTTGTAAAATACATAAATGTACAATAACTTAGATCTAAAAATACTTAATTATCTAATTATGGGGTAGATGGCTCAGTGGTATAGAGTCGGCCTGTGGATCTTGAGAACCCTGGTTCGATATCCACAGCCGACAAACAATTTTCACCAATTTAAAAATCTATCCCTGTGGCTCCCTCTCCACTAATATCTTTGAGGGCCGTGATTTGACGGCTGGTAACTGCACTTCACGCGACAAAATATATCACTTACCGAGATCTGCTTAGGCAGAGTGCCACACCCAGTATTGGTTAAAAGGCGTGATGATATATTTATATTTATTTATTTATTTACTCGAAAAACTCTTTTATACTATAAAAAGAAATTTCCAATAGCATATTTTTAATTTTAATTTTAAACAGATTTGTTGGCAGATTTCTAATTCTGACTGGAAGTTCATTAAATAATCTGGTGCCAACTTGAAGCGACGTTTGTCTTGATACATTTAATCTTACAAATGTAGATCTTAAATTATGTTTGTTCCTTGTCTCATATTTATGAAAATCACAGTTTGCAACTAAGTTGTTTTGATTTCCTAACAGACATTGCAGTATATAAATACAAGGTAGTGTTAAGATTTTTAACTCCACGAATAACGAGCGACATGGAAATCTTTGTTCCTTGTGACACATAATTCTTAAAGCTGCTTTCTGAAGTCAAAAATCCTCTCAGAGTAAGATAAGTTACCCCACAGAATACAGCCATAAGAAACTGAGCTGTATACAAACTCAAAGTACAAAGTACGCACAGTTTCTGTAGAAACAGAGTTCGTAATTTTACGTAGCATGTAATTACATTTATTTAAATTATTATTCCTCGCGAACTGCCGCAAAATGTCGCGCAGTAATTTTGTCTCTTATTGCATTTTTTATAGAGTTTGTGTCGGTATGATTTTGCTTATAAATTTTCTCTTTTAAATAGGGCCATAAAAATCGTTAGGTGCCAAATCAAGGGGATCTCGCTGGCCATTTTACTGATCCACCTCGATCTATCCAAAAATTAGGAAAACATTGGTTCAAATAATGGATTACATCAATACTACTGTGTGCGGGACAACCACCTTGCTGGAACCAGTCAGTATCATTTTCACCAGCACTGTATTCCAACTCCGGACTAATAAAATTTTGTAGTAAATCCAAATATTTATTTGCCGTCAATTAAAAATGGGCCAATTATTCGTGATTTAAAAATACCAAACCATACATTCACTTTTTCTGGATACTGTGTGTGAGTTGCGACCATCAAATGTGAATTTTTTTTACTCCAATACCTGAATTTTTTTGTGTTGGGTTCACCATTTAATGAAAATGTTGATTCATCAGAGAAACAAATCAGTTTTAAAAATTTTGTATCTAAATTAGATTTTTCCATTATAGCTTCACAGAAATCATGTCTTTTAACTTTGTCTTGTTCATACATTTCGTAATGTTTTGAATACTTGAATAAGAATATAATTGTTCACTTTTTAATGTTCTATGGAAAGTCGTGTCATGTAGATTTAATTGTCTAGCTATATTTCGTACACTATTATTTAGATTCTCCTTAATGCAAAGCAATACATTTAATTTATTTTGATTATATTCAACATCTTGGTTATGATTTTGATCTTTACACTTTTTACATGATTTTAGTAGGCTACCCGTATCTTCAAATTGTTTTAGAACTCCACTAATGGTAGCAATAGATGGGATAGGTGAACCAAGATGTAGCGCACTAAATAAATCACGCCTTGATACAATGAATTTCCCGCGTAATACCATTTAAGGAATAAATTTTTATCGTTCTTAGAAAATATTTCCATACTCAAAACAATTTTCAACAAATAATTCGGTAACCAAAGTAATCATTGTTATTTAATAATCATTTGACATAAATATTGTAGTAACTGAAAAAAATTATTTTTTCTACAAGTGTAAATTTTGTTTAATTTTTTTTCACTAATATCAATACGCGAAGTACGTAATTTTTTCATTTACATTACCATGACAACGCGTATTTTTCGCATTATTTTGCATCCTATTGCGCAAAGTGATTATTTTCCGCACTGTTTCGTATTCTAGCACGCAAAATGAGTATCTCGCACACGCTCCCAAATTATTTGTTGTCAGCTTTCATAAGTTACAACACATCAATAGTATCAAATTAATATTATTGTTGATTGTTTTCCTTCAATTTACTTAAATAAATCAATAATAATTGTATTATTCTATATTTAAAGTTGTAGAAAAAATGTTATTTGTATTTCGTGGGCAAAATTCTTGTTTTTTGCGCGTTCGAATGACTTTTATTGTCTCGACCTACGGTCTCGACTAAAAGTAACATTCTCACGCACAACAAAAAAACACTCATTTTGAGTACTTAATACAAAAATAATTATTTCACTGGAACATTGTTTCTTTATTTTTTCTATTTACACAACACATCAATAGCTTTACATTCTTTATTTTTTGAGATTAGGGACAACGAATTAGACACTTTGGAAGCTATTTTAGTGAGAGCGAGAATATAATGTTTTAATTTAATCATTTGGTGCTAGTTAATGAAAAAAGTAAAAAGGATATATTTAAAAGAAATCGAAAGTTTCAATAGAGCAGGTTAGATCAGTGCTTTCCTCTTTGACATATTCCCTGCCTGTACATCATTTTTTTTTTGCATGATCGTCTACGGTATAACCGGGTAACCTTGTAAATAGATTCAGCGACTCCAAAAACCCCCGAGTAACTAGTTTTGACCCTAAAACTCTATTTCAGTTGAATATCGTAATTCCATCTCCCATCTCCTTTTTAACCCCTTAAAAAAGTTCATATAATCAAAATGACCCCGAAAATAGATTTTGACGATCTCGAAAACCCCTCGTAACCAATGTTGAACGCGTAATATTTTGGTATTATTTAATTTAATTTATGGCGATTCTTGCTTTTACCCCTAAAAAGCAATTTCCGGAAGAAAAAATAGGGGTTCAATATTTTTTAGAGTTCTATTAGTGTGCCAAGTTTCATTTAAATCGGTGTGACAGTTGGGTAGTGCTACTTATTAGTGATATAGGTGCGTAAAAGTTTTAAAATCTTAGATTGGCAACAATATTTAAAACAATGAACAAGTGTTTTTAAAGCTTAATCATTTCTGTAATTCAAATATTGTATATTAACTTGATTTTAATATTATTTGTAATTTTTACAGTTTTATTAGTCATAACTATTAATTTTAATTTAGTTTTTACATTTTTATTAACTTTAATTGCTAATATTAGTTAATTTTTACATTAATAACTAAAAATTTAAAAGCGATAAATAAACGTAGAATTAAATTTGAACGCATAAAATGCCTTAAATTACAGATATTAAACAAATGAAAGTAAACGTTGAATTTAATTTTTTTTAATCGTAAAATTAATGAAACTATCCAAACTAATAAAAATGTACAATTAATTAAACTATAATAATACTACTAAACTATAAATCGCAAATTAAAAACAAAATTAAAATTACAATAAAAAATGAAAATAAAACTGATCCGCAAAAACTATCACAAACGTCAAAAATAGAGCTACCTCTACGATATACGGGTAGGTACAGGAGTAGCTCCATTTCACTGATCAGATAGTAACTGAGATGACGTCATATACGCTCTTTCCATCAGTCTCCGCTAGATACCATCACTGAATATAGAAACATTGACGGCACAGAGCTAGCTCTAAAAGTTAAAGAATAGGTGTCCAGATTGTTCGAATAAATCGGATTTTGCAAAGCTTAAAGTATGCTCATTATTGTCTCATTTCAAAAAAATAAATTTTTAATTTCATAATTAAGTATTACTCACTTTTTCCATTAAAACGACAAGATAATGGTATTATTCTCCAATATTAATATAATATTATATGATTTTATTTTACCAACTCCTTTCAATCACTCCTACAACGCCGACACTGGCCGATGCCGATGGCGATGAAGTGATGATACATGTTTGATCGATGAGCAGCACTTGAGCATCAATCGTTGGCCACTGTTTAGTTTTCCCACATACGGACGTCGACTCTAAGACAGGTGCCTACTTTGTTTGTTTATTTGTTTTTGTATTTCATGTCCGACAACGCTGCTCTGCGTTGCGTTACGCTATGTGTTACGTCACACGCACTTGAATGCCGAACACCCGCTCACTTATGTGGGAGCTTTGACACTTCGCGATGCGATTTTGATGCGGAGTTTGGGTTCTAGGAAGGCATGGATGATAAATTATGATTTGTTATGACTTGAAACTTGAATTAAATTATACTAGGTGTACAATTTTCGTTTGTCATCATTTGGATCTTTGAAACTATAAAAACTACATTGTTCAAATCAAATTTATGAAAATATTTTTAAATTTTGATTATATTTAAAACATTATAAGTTTGTCGCATAAAAATTAAGCCACAGGCAAATAATTACATTATTAAATTACACATGTAGTTATTTTAATTAACTTGAAACATCATTTCTGCTTAAAAATGGCTCAAGTCTCAGGCCGAAACGTTTCAATAGTCCTATCAAAAATTATTTTCGACGATTTTATTTAATTATTATCATCTGGTTTTTAGCTTCCTAGTCATTTAGCTTCGATTCAAATATAAAACTTTCCTAGGTAATTGTGTGGGCTGAGAAGTCTGAAATCTGATTCTAGCCATAAAACCACTTGACTTAGGGACATTCAAAAACAACTCAAGCATTAACTGCACACATGTAAACATCCCTGAGGGCTGCAAGGGCGCGCCAAACTACCCTTGGCTCATTTGAAGGCTTGGCTTTGTCTTGTACAGTATGTTTGTGCAGTGCAGTGTTATCTTCAATATAAACTTGTGATTACGTGTCTGGTTAATCAACTAATGTGTCCAGAATTACCTGAGAGCTTCTGTCCATCGGCGAGTTTGTCAATCAATGAGTTTTACGTATCATGCATGAATTGTGATGTGAGCGTCGCTTGAGGTGGCGCCACGCTGACTATTTAAAACACTAACTAGAGAATTCGATACCACCGGTGCAGGGACCTATGCCGACTCAATTCGCTATCTCGCATCTGTGGGCAACGTTGTTCACGCGGTCGATCCACCCTTACGAAGGCAGCGGTACGTCATTATGATATTAGTATTATCATAGGTGATGCCCTACTCTGCTAGCTCTCTGTACCTGGGTAAGGCTCGTGGCAACGGTGTTACAATATCTAGTCGGTTCGGTGGTTATGAGCGGGGATATGTGTATGCCAAAACCCTTGAAGGACAATACATATGTTCACTACTGTTGGTAGTTAGCTGTGTCGGTGAACCCAACGGCCTATCATTTAGTCTGGATTCTTATCCTGCCTCTGGAGAAGGTATATCATTGATAATCCAATCTAATTAACCTGCAGCGCCCCGATGGTGGGGAATGATGTGCGTAAATCTACGATGACACTCTCACTGAGCTTTATGTCTCAAACTCATCTTCATTTACAGGAGACGGCTGATTAATTTACCTGACTCACCTGACAGCTGTGTGTACACCTTCATCTAGTTCACGCTACATCATCATCATACGCCCTGATTATATATTCAGTTTGTAAAATTTTTCACCCTCAGTTAATATTTCGTCATCTCTGTTCATATATTTCAATTATACGAAAAACGTCATTCATCATTCATTCAATTCATCGTCGGTTGATGATGATTTTCATAATAATGTATTTGAGATAATACTGTTTATAACAGCTTATCGCATAACATAATTTAATTTTTATAAAAAAAAATTATGCTAAAATAAAAAAATTTGGAGAATAATTTTATTAGATAATAATATAACGTCAAAATTCAATTTGATTAATTATCTCAATGAAATTATTGACTATTAAAAATCTATAAAAATAGTTTATACAAAAATAACGTATATCATAATTGTTTGCTAGACATATATGATTAATCGCACACATATTTACATTCCATGATTTAATTGAAGTCATAGTTAGTTCATATGCAGTCCGATTCTCAAAAACATTTTAGCTAATTCTGCATAATTTAGATTTAATCATCAAAACAAGCTTATATGTTCGATCTGCAACTACAATACGGTCATATCCCAATTTTCCTGGTTTTTTCTCTTGCGTAACTACTAGGTCAATTTTAATAAAAATTTCTGTGAAGGCTAAGGTGTAGCTAGTAACTTTCGTATATCAGCAGCCTATTTTATAAACTCATTTAACGAAAGACATTTATGATTTAGATCAAATAAGTCGTACATATTTCTAGATCGGTATATCACCTGATATATACATATGCAAAAAAAGTTGAAATTTCAAGAAAATATTTATTCGTATATCAAGGGTAGGAAGTGACACATTTCTTCTAGAAATTGCCAGTTCTTTTCTGGAACCAAAGATGAGAAATATATATCATCTGAGAGAAGAAATATTCTTTTTTCCCGAGTTATGTGTTCATTTTTTCAATTAAAAAATATAATTTTCAGAAATAAAATAGAAATTTAAATAAGATATAGATGGTACCTGGATGGCACAAATGTGAGAGAAAAATTTGCTTTCTTCTCTAGGGATGAAAGTATTTTTTTCTTCTGTAACATGAACCTGGAACAGAATCGAAACGAAATCAAAAACAAAATCTTTTGCCAAAACAGAAACAGAAACGAAATGAAATTTTTATCGTACTCAAGGAGTGAAAATGGTGTAACCGAAATATAAATTCTTGTCAATAACATGTACTAGAACTCTACTAGTACGAAATAATTGTTTAATTTAATCGAAATCGGTGTTCTTGTTCTCGAAATTTCCATGATTTACACGTTATCTTGCGAATCAGTAAAATTTTAAATCCTGTTGATTAGGTAGAGAACATTGAACGTTTGACACGAACAGATAGTGTAAGGAAAACTGTACCAAACATACTTTATGCGACCATTGCATTCCTGGAAATTTAAAGCTAAAAAAAGTTTTCAATTAAAAAAGTATGAATCTATATTAGTCTATACATTTCATTTTTTTCTTTAGTTACTGTCAAAGTCAAGTTTAAAATATGTATGTGATTGTTAAAACGTTACACATTTGTTTACGTTTATTCCAATTATATTATCAGGAAGAAAATAAGTAAAATGTAATATGTATAATGATTTAATTCTCTAGAACTATTCACAATTTTTTTGTTTTTTGAAATTCTTTCATACATGTAAAGGAATCAAAAGGAAGCAAATTTTAGTTGATTTTTTTTTCTGCGATCAGTAAAAAAGTAGGCTATTTGAATTTCAGTTGATGACAGAAAGTGAAAAATTGAAAACCAAGGCTCTATTGGCAACGGAACTCTTTGCAGACCCGGAACGGATTAGAAACGAAAACAATAAACGAAATCTTTTGCCATAATAGAATCAAAAACGAAACAAAATTCTTAATCTATACATACATTAATTTATTTTTTAAATAATTAATTAACTGTGTCGCTTATATTCACATGGTGCTTTAATTTGAACAAACGGTGGAAATGAAGTCTTCCTGTACGAGGATTGTATAATCCTTCTTTATTTATTAAATGTAAAGCATGAATTTATAAGTGACAGTTTAGCACGCCATTTGTTATATGAAAACAAATTGTTTTGTTTTTCTCGTAAAGAAAAAATGTCTGACTCTTCCTTATATTTAATTTCAAATACGCCTCCAGAAGTACGGGAAGCTGCAAATAACGCAGTAAATAACTACCGCATAAATCAAGAAAGAAGTACTGGAGTATTCTAAATTTAAAAATCGGTGCACATCAAAGACTGTGAAGAATTATAACGAAAAATGTTTATTGGCTTATTTTCAATCTTGTGGTGTTTATTCAATTACTTTGAGCTCTAGTGCGCAATATCAAACGTTATTTTAAATGTTGCGAGGACAAAAAATAAATTTACAAATATTTTTTCATAATATTTGGACGAAAAGAACTGGTTCAAAACAAAATATGTTTTTTCGTTCAAATTAAACAAAACAAAATTATTTTTATCAGAACTGAACCGAAATAAAACAAAAAGAAATCATTTCGTTTCAGATTCCAGTTCTCTAGGGAAGTACGAGTAAAGTAAAGCCATACCCGTGGCAACTGTAAAACAGTGGTATAATTTGACATGAGTAACATCCAGGTGACAACCGTAAAGTAAAAAATGAATCTTATCTAAATTTCTTATTTATTTCTGAAAATGTTATTTTCCGATAAGGTAGTGAAAAATTATGTATATACTTATTCCGTGAAGAAAGTATCATTTTTGTCATATATGTTTTTATGGCACCTTCATAAAGAAATGCACTTTTTTCATATGATATACAAATAACTACTTTTACTATTAATCCCCAGGGGTCGATGACGACCTGCAAGGGGTCCATATCAGCGAAAAAAATTGGGGGGGTAAATAGGAATACACGATAGTAGATCTCATTTAAGCAATGAATGCAATAACCCACATACACAGATAGATTTGTTGCTTAATTTTTACGTGAAAACGTAACAAACAGTCCGACAATACACTACGGTCTTGTATACAAACTAATTTTCGAAATAATATTACTATCGAAATAGAGTTTTTATAATGCATCATTTTATTCTATTCAATTATACATTAATTAAATTAAATTTAATTACGTAGTAATTAATTTAGTATATTTCATAATATTGTGTAAGTATTAGTTAGGCTATTCGCTTTGTGGTCACTTTGAACTTGTAAAAACTTGCACATAAAGATACCAATATCATCAAATTACCCGCATACGCGCAGTAGAAATTCTTGTCCATTTTTGTCTCAGAGTTTCGAAAAGACAGCGCAGGAAGACTCGTACTTGCACTGACTTGTTCAATTTGTTAAAGAATAAATACGAATATGAGAGACAAACACGTTCATTTATTTCCGAAATTTTGAAAAGGAAAGTACCTATTAAAAAAAATATTTTCAAAAATATAAACTGATAGTTAGGCACATAGAAATTAAAGTGAATCAAAGCTAAAACGAATCAATGTCATTTTGTTTGGGGGTGCTGGAGAAAAGTAAGTATATTATTTTTTATAAAATTTTAGTTTTGTACGGATGTTACATTACAGGAGGTACTGATCGAAATAAGCACTAACGAAAAACTTAAGGTACAGTTTAGAAACGGATATCAGCAATTCTGGCTTCAAAAAGACATACCTGTTACTTATCCCGTATTATGTAATATCGCGAGAAACTAAATTGATGCCAAATGTTGAAAATTTATTAATAAAAAATCAGGTTCATCCCTCCCACTAACAAGTAACACTTTCCAACTGTCACTCACCAATTTAAATTAAACTTGGCACACTTAATAGAACTCAAAAACATATTAAACCCCTATTTTTTTTTCTTCCGGAAGTTGCTTTTTAGGGGTACAAACCACCCCTTAAAGGTGGTAAAAGCAAGAATCGCCATAAATTAAATTAAATAATACCAAAATATTACGCGTTCATCATTGGTTACCAGCTGTCAAAGACACATTTGAACTTACCGAATTTGGAAAAATTCAATATTAGGTAAGCAGGAGGTCTACTCAAAATCAAAAAAATGGCAAGTGGTCTACAAAACAAAAAAGTTTGGGGATCTCTGTTCTAGACTATCGTATCTATGACATTGTTATGTAAACAATCTAACCACAATCAACATAATATTATCATCAAGAGCACCTTCAATACAGTTTTCACGTAAATAATTAAATTTCAAGTCAAAATTTTTAAATTTTTAATTCAATAATTAATTAATTTTTAGATATTATATCAAGTAATTAAAACAGGTTTTTAAAATTTAAAAACCGGTTTTTGAATTTTCCCTATGTAATCAGGGACCGGTTTTTAAAATTCGGGTTTTAAAAACTAGACAATCAGTTGTTGTTCTGCCAGATCTTGTCATGCTATAGTCCTCCTTCTCCATTTCTCTATGTCTTCCGTTAATCTCTTTATTTCTCCGTATCTTCTTTCAATCTTTAAAACAGAATAACCATTACTGAGATACCATAAAGAAACAACTGAGCTAGATAAATATGTTTTAATTTTAATAATATAATATAAAAACAGGAATTATTGTTTCTTTTGATATAATCTCGTGGTAATAAAAATACTCTTATTATAAAGTATCATAAACATGCGCAGCTGAACTTTAATGTTCAATCAGCACAAAATCCGTGATTTTGTTAAGCAGTCAATTATTTAAGCACGTACAAAAATTAGTTGGAAACTGGTTTCAAACTATTAGAATAATCCGTAGAGTTTTCACGAATTGTCAGTCAGTGCAATGAGCATTAATATTTCACTGTACAGAGAATACTCGTATGTAAATAAATAAATAAGTAATCAATATAAGATGGCTGATATAGATTCAAAATATTACGTTACTAGTTAAGTAGCACAATTAAACAATCATAACTAATTGGACAAATTATCTTCTGAAACATACGCAGTTAACAAGTACATCAATCTAATTTTTGATTGGTTTCTTGAACCCAACTAATATGTAATACAGAAACGTACTACTTAATTATTAAATTCTAATAACAATAGTTCAATACGAAAAAAAAATGGATTTATTGAAATGAAACTGCATTCTGTAATCCTAATTTATATTTATCTAACTAGCTAGATGGCCAGACTAGAGAACACAATGTAATAACCCTGCAGTCCGACTTATTTAATCATTACTACTTTCAGTTTGATATCATAGTTGATAGAGTGAGCTTGATTTCCTATTTTGTATATTTTGCGATATTGTGATATTAATGATTTAGAATCCAATTATTCTATTTTAGTGAGTTATCTCCGATTAATTGTTGATGAGGTTTACGTATTATTGGAGAAAGAAATTGTAAAATGTGTGACTGATAGAATTGAGCTTGTATAAACGATGATCCTGCCTTATCTTTATTACGATCCGCAGAATTGAGGTGAAACTCTATTTATAAACATCACTGTAATATAAGTAACATATTTTCATGTGACAAAATGTTACTTCTTTTCCAATGTATACCGTACTGTAGGCCTTATCGGTGTGATATAGGTACATTGTAAAATTTGACCTTGAAGTTTCTTTGCTCTGCCCTTTGGAAAGCACAACTTAGTTCTAGAACCGACCGCAGGGTGTCATTAAACTCGTCAGTAATCCCAAATTCAAATCATTTTCAAATGAATGTTTATTTACCTTGTCTGAATATGTATTTTTTGGCAATTCTTGTTAGTTTTTTGTTTTATAGTGCTCCAAGTATCATTAAATATAAGTACTGTATTAATGTAGGATGTCCATACGTCGCGTTTTGAATGGGATAGGCCCTATTTAAAACGGGGTCTAGGCATGATGATCGGCGACAGGCAGGCGTTAGACAGGATAGGAAGGTGCACGCACTAAATATTAAAATATTAAATACTTTTATTATTATCATGATTAATTCAGTAATTAATAGCTATAATTTAGTAACTATGACTTTATTTATGTAATTGTATTTTTTTGCTCAGAATCAATAATGTGAAATAAATAGAATTTACTTTTTTCATAATTGCAATCAGAGTTGCATTTACACTTTGAAGATAAGCATTTATTTCAGTTATTTAGCATTGCTTTTTATTTATAACTGGACTCGGTAGCAGAACAACACGGAATAGTATTCTGTTCCGTGAAATTGTGCTAAATATTGATCCGATTCGAGAAATTTAAAAAATAAAATATAAATAAAAACTTAAATGTGAATGGGTTATATATAGTTTTCAATTTGATAAAAACTAAATATAATGTAACTGAGAATGACTGCATGCATCCAGCTTTAAAAATTTCATGTAAGGAAACATTCATTCTAATATATATATATATTTTTCTCTAACATAAATAACTAGATAATTTCTAGTCTAGTCATTGATCATATATAATTTTGATAGATTTTTAATTATCAACTTCGATCTTTGTTACGTCGTAATGAATAAGAGATAGTTGATAATTGCTAGAATATTGTGCTTTATCCTTGTTTCAAACAATTTTTCCAAATGTTATCTGGGTGGGGTTACGAGCCCAAACAATTTATTTCAGTACTGCATATATGAATATAATTTTTTTACATTTAACGGACACCGAAATTATTAAGTTTTGAACTAGATTACTTCCCTATGAATAGTTTACAGATTACATCAAGTAGTTTTAAATAAATAAATATCAATAGTTAGTTGTAGAGAAGTAAATTCTGCATTTAAATTGACCTACCTATTGTATTTTACTAATTATTAACAAAATTAAACTTAAAAGTTGTCAAGAAATGAGATTGCGTTCTCATAAAACTGAAAGAAATGTAAATAAATATAAATATATCATCATACCTTTTACCCATTACTGGGTGTGGCAGTCTGTCGTAGCAGATCTCGGTA